>CM076606.1:106425000-107845000 GCA_038502835.1 Octonoba sinensis
TATAGCGATCCAGAATTTTAAGTCTTTTATACGATTTGTCTCATCGTTCCTTGCCATTTGTGTTCTAGTCTAGTCAAACACTATCTTTTACAATGGTGTATATAGAATAAAAGTTTTACCGCCAATAAAAACTTTTTTTTTTTTTTTGATACCATGGATAAGTAATAAGGTAAACTTTTGAAATTTGTTTTATTTATTATTAAAAACCATATTTAAAGTTAATATTTTACTTCACTACCCTGATTATTGTTAGAAATATGTTTATAATGTAGCCAGTTACCACTCTTTTTGCAAAATTGGATGTCCCGCTCGGTTACAGCGATCTCCGAAGTCGGTCCATTAAGGGTTCGTTACAGCGCTGTCAAACTGTACTTAATTCGTTATAGTCATCGATAGTAAAAGCTTTTAAAAGTAAAACTAACTAATATATTCCAAGAAACTACTCACGAAGAGTGTAATCAGTGATGCAAAAAAGTTAGCCGAAAAACTTGAACAAAAAAAAAAAAAAAAACAGAATTATTCACGTTGTTAGCCCTGTGTCCACAGTAGCCCCTTTCAACCAGTAATGTATTGAATTTCATACTTCATGAAATGAAATACAGTAAATAATATTACATTTTTGAATAGTATTACTAAATTACTACATTTACAATCCTTGAAAAGTTTTGCTATTTGAAATTTGCATTTGGAAAATATATAAATAGCGTTGATCCTGTAAAAGCCTAACATGCGGAATGGTAACAAATAATATAAACGCTTTTATTTTTCAACTTTACATTTTTGCCCGCGGGTCATTCGCTAAAAGCAGTCTTCTTCTGAATTCGAATAACCTCAAGGATGCAATTATCGCAAATTATGAGCAGGTAGAAATTAAAAAACTGATTACCAACTTCAAAATCAGTGCTTCTCATGCATAGTTCCTAAGAGGCTTACAGGAGGCTATAAAATTATTAATTGCTTGAAACATCAATGTTTCGAGAATTTTTCGTATTTATATACTTCATGTTAAAAATAACACTGGTGATCAAAATAAGTAAACACTGTTCTATGATAAGCATCACTATTAGTTGTTACTTTCTTAGCCAAGACTCTCCTCAAATTTACGCCTGCGTCAGGTCTGCTTCTATTTCATCAAAATAGGGGTAGGACATGAATAAAGATTAGGAAATGTTTAGTTTTTCTGAAGAATAATAAACGCTCTGCGTTTTTTCCCTTCTTTCCTCTTTTGTGTCAAAGATTCAAATTGGAAATAGAATATATTATCACCGGGGAAAGCAAAAAATGACAGCGTAAAATAGTATTTCGAAAAGTGTCCATTAAAGCCTATCACCCCCTTTGCTGAATAGAATCTCCCCGACGGATAGTCTCAGCTTTCGTAAACGAACGGTGCACGTTTTATTGTTTTGGCAGTTTCTTTGCTTTTTGCACACTTAAAAATATAAGCCAATTCCGAAGCAAAATTTCATATTAAAAATTGCATTATTAGGGGAAGTAATCTGAGGTTATAAAACTATCTCCGTTATTCCATAGATAACTCTAGTAAAATAATTTAAACGTGCAAATTCGTTTGATTCGATTTCAGTAGCGCCATCTGTAAAATAATAAAATAACTACTAGAGAAATAACTTTTTTTTTTTCTTTTGAAAAAACGGCGTCATTTCGCCAATTTGCGAGGTGTCATAATTAGACAAATTCCAGTTATTAATATTTTGTAAACGGAAACTTGAAGAAATAAAAATCCAAATTCAAAATTATAGACGCACAACTAAACAGAAGATGAAATAATAAAGGAACGAATGGTAAAATAAAACAAGAGTAATAAAGACTTGAATACGAACAAAATATATCAAGAAAAAATGTATAGATATATAAACGAATTATCCCGATATATTAGTAAAGAAATCGTGTATTTGTGTTTGTATGTATCAATCACCAGTTAAACAGTACAAAGAATTTTTCGAGCGCACTGCTTGCGGCGCAGCACTTCAGTACTTTTTTTGACGCGAATACGTCTTTGAATTTGCTACCATACGGGAGCAATCCAAAAAATCTAATGATAACAAAATCGGAGGATACAGTTCTACGTTGTAGTTTCGAATCTATCCTCTACATCCAAAATTAAATAATACCACTGGATAGCAAAAAGATCAAAGAATTCATTACGATAAGAAAGAACAGTGACGCATCGGGGGGGGGGGGGGGGGTTAAAGAGGGAAACGCTGCCATTTTGCTGCGTAACGAAATTTGCAATTAGTGCAGCTTCTCGCAGAATCTACGATGTTCGTTTAAGTTGTAATCATCAGCTGTCGTCAAAATCTATCGATTGTATATAAAACATTAGTTTAAAGTCGTGACAGTGAAAATAATAAGGTATTAGAATAAAAAAATTATCAAATATAGATAATGTCGGCTTATACGCGTCGAAAAGCCAAAACTATAAAGTTATTAATTAATAAAGTTATGTTGCAACACAGTAATTACTTGTTTTCTTGCTTTTATTCTAAATACATAAATAAAAATACTTTATTTAAAATATATAACCCGTTACATAAACGTATTCACGGACAACACACGGCCCTGTCCGTGACACAGCCGTACACCACATTTTTTTATTTATCTCGTTGATTAATATTTTTTCTTTGAACTAAAATTGAGTCACTAACGGGGTTGTCTGTTCCTTGCTGTTGTAGGAACTTGCAATTTGATTCCGTAATACTCATTAACTCGGATTTATTTGCCGTTTTGGATTTGAGATAATAACAATAATAATTATTAATATTAATATAAAACAGAAGTATTTAAGGATTTCATTGTATTTATTTCTTTTTTATTGATTTATTTTTTTAACCCTCTATTACTCATAAACTCGGATTTATTTGGTTTTTTGGATTCTGTGCAAGAAAATAACAATAATAAAATATTTTATTTATGAAGAAATTACAAAAACAGCAATTGAACGGTATGTTACCTATACTATTAGTCAATGTTAAGGTTAACGCAACTGTAGGTACTGTGTTAAAGCAGTCGTAAATCTATACTATGATACAGAGGGTAGTTGGATTATAATTTTACTTCTTCTAGGGTATATGTAATTTTTATTACTCAAAGTCTCTGTAAAAAGAAAATATTGATTAAGGATATTTATCTATTTTTAGTTAATTTTTGAAGTTTGGGGATTTTCTTCAGTCTTGTTTTTGAGGAGGAAAGAATGATTTAAAAGTAAAATTAAATCTTTCCTGCCCACATTTCGATTGGTTTTACTAAAATTTACTTTGTGTACGTTTATTTTCTGCATTTATTACTGTCATTCATTATTTGCGTTTTTTTTTTTTCCTTTTCTTTTTTCGGAGGTTTGAAATTTTATCATTTATTAATCACCGTTATTTTTGACGATATATTTTCGCGATACTAAATATTTTAGAAGACTTACAATACTATAAATGATTGAGTAGAGTAATGTATTGCTCCTATATAATGTGCATAAACTTTTTTAACTATATGTAAGCAATTATTAAAAATTGTTTCCATGAAACAGCAAACTCTAGGCGGCTAATCATCTTGACCCCTCTTTTTAACTCAGAAGTAGCCCCCACACCCTTAAAAAAACGCCCTTTGTAAAAAGTATAGTATTAGAATTCAAATATAAATGAATAAATAAAAATGAGTTTGGTTGCGGGATCTTTATATAAGTTATTTAAATTAAAAGAAGTGGGGAGGTGCCTTCCTCCGGTGTAATGTATGTAAATAAAGTGTTAGGATAATAGTATACAGTGTTATTGAGCGTAATAATATAGGTTTCTGTTTTATAAACTTTCAATGGGTTAAAATATTTATTATTGTAAAAGAAGCTTATTATCATATTCTTAAATTACTCTTTCCCCTACAAGTTGCAAGGTTGTTGATTCCCTGTCAAAATATTCGTAGTGAACTGGTCTCAACTCAGGTAGGTGATAATTAAATTTATGTACTGTTGATGAAATCCTGTGTGACGTACCAAAGCAAAAATCATAACTTCGCGACTTAAGTTTAAATATTAATAATGTAATGACTGTCACAGTAACAGAAAAAATAGTACTGTTAACGATATATATAGAGTAAAAGACAAACATTCAGCTTTTAAGCGGTACTAAAAAATATTAAAAGGGACACTACTATAATAATGCCTTAAGCTTAAAGAGTGAAAAAAAAAGCAAGGGGAAATATGATAATTTTTTATTACACTCAAGCATATTCATATAGTTTTTATCGAACCAATAACGAAAAAATATTAATAATTTTTGCGGAAGATCTAATTGGACTACTTAAAAGTCATTTTAGTGAGTGAACTGTTTTGCCCATCTCTTGCTGTATGCCAAGAGCCCTTTTTCTCCCTCATGATTCATTCAAGAAAGATTAACAGGAGGTCACAGAATGTTTAGAAAGAGCAGTTGGTTGCTTTTTACAATTGTATATATATATATACCAAAAATAAAATTT
This sequence comes from Octonoba sinensis, assembly GCA_038502835.1. Taxonomy (NCBI): domain Eukaryota; kingdom Metazoa; phylum Arthropoda; class Arachnida; order Araneae; family Uloboridae; genus Octonoba; species Octonoba sinensis. The sequence goes on from CM076606.1 coordinate 106,429,477, forward strand.
ACTAGTGGTTAAATTAAACAACTCGCATAAAATTTTATCCTTACTTGCTACAGTCTGAAATGTTTTATAAATTTATTTTTTTTTAAACTAAACTAAATAAATGACACTAAAGAAGAATTATGCATAGCGAATCGTATTATTATTGACATTAATGGAACTGGAATAAATAACTCTTGTTAATTTGTTACTTCATGACATATCATTTTAAAAGCACACATGATTTCAGTCGCGTCATCTATGAAATAATTTACAAACTTCTCATTAATATTTGATTATGAGTGTTGGAACAGTATGTAAAAACTTGGACTAAGGAACCGTTTATTAATGATATCACTTTTTTTTTTTTTCAATGTATTTGACCTCCTCCCCCCTTTGTCCCATGTCACGCTATATTACATAAGCATATGTACTTGCCGTTTCGAAACAAAGCACTGCGTTAAAGATCACGTTTCTAATTTTGCTGTTGAACTTTATTTTACACTAGCTGCTACGCCCGGCGTTGCACGGTCTATCTTAAATTATATTTTGCAAATACAGCGATGCCTCATCAACATCCCAGAAACGTTGATTATTAATATATTTTATTTGGTTAACAATGGCAACTGCATTGATTTGTTTGTTCCCACGGCATCTGTAACAATTGTTAAAACGATGCAACAATGCAAATAAAATAAAACGGTCATCATCTGAGTCAAATAAAATTAAAGTTAATTACCATGAATAAAATAATTTTTATAAAAAAACAGAACCGACTTCAAATTAAAAATTGCGCTAAAAAGTAAAAAATAAATTCATTCTTTAAACAACATCGATGTGACTTTTAAACTGTTTTAGAAGTCGGTGCAAAATTAGGATAGGTAAAATATTTTGTAATCATAAATGAATTACAAATATACATATTTCCGCAGAATTAGCAACAGTTCCAATATGAAGTAGCAAATGGTATAATGGTAATTAGACTCATAATTTTGCACCGACTTCTAAAACTATGTTTAAAAGTCACATCGATGTTGTTTAAAGAATGAATTTATTTTTTACTTTTTAGCGCAATTTTTAATTTGAAGTCGGTTCTGTTTTTTTTATAAAAAATATTTTATTTTATTCTTTTTAGTGTAAATACATTTTGTCTATAAATACTCTATTTTTTAAAAAATCCATATCAAAGGGCAAAACTTCTTTAAATGAATGGCACTAAAAACTAATCATTTGCATGATAAATTCCCTTTTGAAGTCTATTTTAGCAAACAAACTGATTGGATTAATTTTTGCCACAGAGAAGCCTTCAGTCAAACTCTTGCTGTAATTTCTTTTAATATTATAGCCCATGACAACAAACATGTTTTTAACAATGCTTTTATATTTATTAATAGATTTCCCAACAAAGAAAGATCCAGCCAAGCCTTTCCAATTAAAATAAAAAATATTTATTTTTCACTCGTAACATTTTTTCTAAAAAACAAATGTAGGCAAATTGATTTGCAATATTTGAGTTAGACGATCCTCTATCGATTAAAGAAAAAATCATCAAAATCGGTTGATTTAGTCAAAAGTTATGGATGAAAAGACAAAAAAAATACTACATTTCTGCCCATTACTTTTGTTCTAATTATCGAATATGGTCAAACGAAAGTACGGGACTTATGGGAAACCACCCCTGATCGATTGAAAAAAAAAAATCATGAAAATCGGTTCATCCGGTGCGAAGTTATGAGTGGACAAACAAACAAAAAAAAAAACGACATACATACAATACGAATGTATAACCTCCTTCCTTTGTGAAGTCGGTTAAAAAATAATTTCAAACTACAGAAAAAAACGCTTATAACTTCTTTTCTAGTTAATTTAGAAGCTTCCAAATTTAGCACGTAGCGAAAAACTCTTCCTGAAGTAGTTTTTTACGCGCTTTTCAATGGTATCAAGCTAGAAAGGATGCGATAATTTCTTCCGATAGAAAAGGACTATTTTATGCAATTTTCGGAACTCCGCTCCTATTGATCTTAGCGTGATAATATATAGCCTATAGCCTTCCTCGCTAAATGGGCTATCTAAAGCGCCCTTTACACATACGTTCTTAACCGCGCGACTGAACGTGGCGCATCCAGCCACGGTCAAGAACGCGAGTAAAACCGTGGCGTTCAAGAATGTGTCGAAAAATGCACCACATTCTTGACCGCGCGCAAGATCGCGTTCAGACGCGGGGCGTTCCATTGAAGTCCCCTACAGAAGCCACAGCCTACAGAATTGTCCAATCCTCCCGCTTTGATGCGCGGTTAAGAACGTGTATGTAAAATGCATCACTCCTTGGAGCGCGGTCATGAGCGCGCACCTGAGTGTCATTCTTAACCGCGTTCTTGAGCGTCCTAAAATTGCATTTACACGCACACTCTTGACCGCGGATCTGAATGGCTCGTCGTCCGGACCGCGGTTAAGAACGTGTCTGTAAAGGCCGCTTAACACTGAAAGAATTTTTCAAATCGGACCAGAAGTTCCTGAGATTAGCTCGTTCAAGCAAACAAACTCTTCAGCTTTATAATATTAGTATAGATTTGTGAGCATAATGATAATGATTACTTGTACACTTAATTTTATTTTTTAAAGTGAAGGTAAGGTTTACAACACAAACGATAATTAGTATAGAACAGTAAAATATATTAATTGTTTGAGTTCGGAAAAAATGACCTACGCAATTTTATTTTAAAACTGTAAATGCCTTAGAAAATATCCTTTTGAACTTTTAACGAGAAGTAAATTTAAACCTTATTCAGGGTCACTGTTTATGACGCAAAATGATCAATGTAACTTAAAAACCAAGTTATGAAATTCAAAAAAATTATAACTTTAAAAATGATTGTTTTTATAGAAGCTAAAATTTGTAATGTCACACTTCTGCTACTCCCTCCCCATACCACAAACTGTCACAGTTTCTTGAACCCCTTCCCCCCTTGAAGCGTCACATTATTTATGAATGATCCCAAGTTATATCGATTTTAGTGCATCATAATAATGAATATTACAATTAGTAATATTTTGTTAGCAACCAGTTAATTTTATGAAATTGTATATAAATATATATAGAAGAAAAACAATGAACGTTGATATTGGTCTATTTTCAAATAACTTTTGCAAATCTCTCGGATGCTGTTCGGGAGATGATATACGAAAATAGAAGGGAATATCCATGGTAGGGTACTGTCAATTTTAATTTTTTAAGTTTTAGGGTGATGAACTACTGTATTTTTAATTATACTTAACATAACTTTAAAAATAATTGATTTTATAGAAACTAAAATGTGTAATGTCGATTAACTTATAGAGGGTGGAGATTTTTTTTTGTCACTATGCGTTTCTTCATTCGTAAATAATTAAAATGTAACTTCATGTATTACCGTTTATTTAAAATTAGTAATTTTCTATTTTTTCACAATTATCTAAAATATCATTTGATAAATTTCACCTGAATGACTTACAATGGATACTATACAATTTCAAAATTAAAGCACTTAGTTAAAACAAATTATAATATCTTATTACTGATGTAAGCTACTTATTTGATGGTAGATTTCCTAAAAATACATAATTTTTCAAAATGGCTAGATAAATTCGAAGAAACTTTTTTAAAGAACAAAAGAGTGCTCAGAGTAGTCTTCCCATACGGTTTACTTGGAAAGAGGTTTAGGCAAATTTTATATTGATGTTTCATCCATCACACAAATACTGGTCTGCAATTACAGCATAAAAAATGTCCTGGAGAAGTTAAAGTTTTTTTAGCCTACTTTCCCGTAAAATTAAAAATACTAAGAATAAAGCATGAAAGAAGGCTTAATGTATCGTGAAAATATCGCTAAAAATAAAGAGAAGTCAAGAAAAAGTGAAGTAATTAAATAAAAATTGAAAAATAAAAAAATTGAAAGTAGGGTTTTGAGATGGGGGGAAAATGTGTGTCGGTCGGTCTGTCTGTCTGTCCCCCCCCCCCCCAATAACTTTTAAACGAATCACCCAATGCGAAAAACTCTTTTTGCATTCAAAAGATCTCGGCGAGGACATCTCAGTTTCATATTTTACTTTTTCATTTGAACAATTTTTCGTTCAATTTTGAACGGTTAAAAAAAATTTAACATTAGCGCCTATGGGCGAAAATGAAGCAAATGATGTAAACTCTGGGTGCAAGATCCACTTTCCAATGAACAAGCTTACTGGAGGAACCTCTTGGCGTGAAATATTAATTTGAACAGCTTTTGTTCATTTATGAACAGTTCAAAAAATTAACATAGCGCTTACGAGGAAATTTCTATACTATATAAATCCTGATCTAACGGACCGATTTGCTTGGAACAAACTTTATCGGAAAGCCCTTATAACGTAGAACATGAACAAATAGAAAGTTCATCCAGAACTAACGAGCCAATTTTTCTATGAAATATTTTTATCGGGATTTTTAATGATATTTCTCAATGAATAAATGAAGGAGTGAAAGAATGAATCAATGACAGACTGAAAGAATGAATCAATGAATAAATGAATGAGGAAAAGAATGAATCAATGAATAAATGAATGAGGAAAAGAATGAATAAATGAAAAAATAAATAAATGGGTGAATAAATACATGAATGAGTAAATGAATGAATAAACACATGAATGAGTAAACGAATGAATGAGTAAACGAATGAATGAATAAATGAATGGCTGAATAAATGAAAGAATGAATGACTGAGTGAATGAATATGTATTATCTGTTGAAATGGTATATTTGAAAAAATTAAGAACTAAAGCTGAAGGAGAAAGAGAGAGAAAGAGATAGCTTCATTATAAATTTGAATTTGGTGTACACGTTAAAGTAGGCTCGTATAGTTCTAGACGGAACTCCTTGTTATTTTTGAAATAAGAGACAAACAAATAAATATAGTAATAATTAGGCCGTCAACTTGCAAAGGTTTATTTTATAAGACTCCCACCTAAATTTGGCGTACATATGTGGTCAATATAGACAGGTGGTCAAGTTGCAAAGGTTTCCCTACATTATATAATATAGGGCTAATTCCATTCTTGATAAAAGTGGGCAACTTAGACAGGTGGTCAGCTTATAAAGGGGGTCAACTTTACAGGTTTTACTATACGTAGTTTTTTTCTTTTTTTTTCCCTTTCCTTTTTTTTTTTTTAAACAATGAAACGTATTTTCTGTTACTTGAACTATTTCAAAGTCACGTCATCATTTTAAAATTTTTTAATTACTTTACATAGAGTAGTGACACGTATGATAGCCAAAACTTATCAAGAAAAATTTATTTTTGTATAAAACTTGTAATAGCAGCTAATCCTTCAGGTGCTAGTCCTGCACAAGCACAGAAATTCATCAATAACTTGATCCCCGCAGCTGAAAACTTCCGCAGGAATCCATTCCTCCACTGAATGTCAAGTAATCTCAAATTAAAACAGCTCATAGTCCCCCTGAAGTTTCCGTCTGACAAGGAGTTCTAAAGTGGGGATTAAAGTACCTTAAAACTCGTAAATCTTCCTTAACCGTTCGATGAGAATGACACCTCCAATCGCTTGGAACGAAAGACCCGTCGATTATGGGCAAGAGCTTCCAAAGACTAGTTAACTAAGATCTTTCAATTCTGGAGCTTTTTGTTTCTGGTACAATTGATGCCGTGATTAGGGTAAAACCGTGATTCGTCGTGTTGAGGAGGAAGGAGACAAAGAAAAGGCGGGAAATGATGCTTTTCTAGCGAGATTAACGATTAATTTAAAATTAAGACTCATTCCGGAGTTATTTGTGGCTATTTAATTGGTGTTATGTACAACGCAAAGCACCGTTTCGTGCCGGAATGGGGAAGAAAAGAGAATGAAAGTCCTACTGAGCAACCTTCGCTTATCCGGCACTCGTTGATCTGGATCTGCGAATTAACCAGATCAAATTGGCAGACTTTTTAAGATTTTACGTTGAAGAAAGAAGATGTCCTGGAGAAGATAAAGTTTTTTTAATCTCTGAAAAAATAGATAAACAAAAATAAATATAATAATATAGTTGGGCGGTAAACTTACAAAGTTTGTTTTATTGTACTGCTGTTATTATTATACTTGTTAAACTATGGTTTTTCAATTAAAATACAGAAAGTTGATTTTGATGATAAATTGCTAAAGGTTTTTTTATTGCAAGAACAATACAATTTGCCTTGATGCCATAAATTGGACGATTGAAAATGCAAACGACTAAAAAAAAAACAGTGATGTTGTTGCTGTTTTTAATGGCACTTGGATATTCAAGCTCCCCTTCGCTAAGCGACCAGGAATTAAGACAGTAAGGAGCGCGTTTCGTTAAACGATGAGCACCACAACGGCGGAAGTACGACTTGGCTCATGATGTATTTGGATGACACCAGATGGCGCTACCTTCCTTTTTAAGCTAAGAGTGAAAGGAAGGGAAATTCGCCTTCCTACAGTACTCTCGGAACTGCCTCGGGACTTCAGGGTCTACGGATTTTACACGCACGTATCGCCAAGTATACATGGGTGGGTCTTCAGCGGGGCGGGTATCGAACATACAATCTCCCGTTTGGAAGTCCGACATCTTAACCACTAGGCTATCAGGCCCCACACAATGATCTAAGACAAATGATTAAAATGCTTTGTGCTAAAATAGGAGTACAAGGGGCAAAAATATATTTAGCTTCAAAGACTAAATAGCTAAATATATTCTTATCTTAGTATGGATCCAAGTAAGAAAACAACGTAAATAAAGCACACACTGTCAAATTGATAATGCAAAAAGTTATTTCCAAACTACAATGGAGCCTCTTCATCAGTGCAAGAAAGAAGTGCTTTACACATTACTAAAAAGTTGCGAGTGAACACTAATTTGCAATTTTAAGTTGACAATTTGTGCTTCATTGTTTTTTTCCTTGTTTTCTCATGAGTTGCTTTCCTCCTTGCTTTCCGATGCTTTCTCATGAGATCAACGATTGATTCGGTTGTTCCCTAAGTGGTCCGATGCTTTCTCTTGAGATCAACAATTAATTCAGTGGTTCCCTAAGTGCTCCGACGCTTTCTCACGAGATCAACAATAAAATCAGTGGCTCCCTAAGGAGTCCGATGCTTTCTCATGGGATCAACAATTAATTCAGTGGTTCCCTAAGTGGTCCGATGCTTTCTCATGAGATTAGCAAATAATTCAGTAGTTCCCAAAGTGGCCCGATGCTTTCTCGTGAGAGCAACGATTGATTCAGTGGTTCCCAAAGTGGCCCGATGCTTACTCAAAGGTCAACGATTGATTCAGTGGTTTCCAAAGTCACCCGATGCTTTCTCATGAGATCAACAATTAATTCAGTGGTTCCCTAAGTGGTCCGACCCTTTCTCATGAGATCAACAATTAATTCAGTGGTTCCCTAAGTGGTCCGACCCTTTCTCATGGGATCAACGATTGATTCGGTTGTTCCCTAAGTGGTCCGATGCTTTCTCATGGGATCAACAATTAATTCAGTGGTTCCCTAAGTGGTCCGATGATTTCTCATGAGATCAACAATTAATTCAGTGGTCCCAAAGTAGCCAGATGTTGTTTTTTTCCTTGTACTCACACGCGTTTTCTTTATAATAAAGTTTTACTGTTTCTGTGTGTGTTACTGTTGCTTTTTAATCGCATTAAACGCTAAGTACGCTTATTTAACCCCTTTATTCCAAGTGTACCCAATTGGGTACATTTTAAAATACTGTTTATTAACTACTGTTTCTGCAATTTGAAAGCGAAAACACCCAATTGATTTTGAAATTAATCAACAGATAGTTTACTTAGTTTTAAACATGGAAATTGGTAAGGCTCGACCGATGCATCGGCCTCGCCGATGCATCGGCGCCGATTGTTCAACAAAATTGCCATCGGCCATCGGCATCGGCAGCCGATGTCAACTTTATAAAAACATCGGCCCATCGGCCTTAAAAAACATCTAAAAGCCGATGCAAGGCCGATGTTTTTCGCAGGGACAACTTTCTAGAAAACATTCTCTGTCTGTAACTTACTTTTTCCTCCATAGCTAAATTTATATATCCAGACAATAACAGGCAGCACATGAGTTTAGACAAAAAGCACAAAAATAATGTCATTCTACAAAGTGTATTTGATAAAATATTCGGAAAAATAATTTAATTGATCGCTGCCCGAAAACCTTCATTATTGATATTATTTCTCTTTGAACAGAATGCTAGCGAAATAGAATATGTTAAAGGGGAAATACGTGTAAAACGGCGTATTAAGAGCAATTTTTATGATTTTTTTAACGTATTAAGAATAAACATATTTTATAGAGATTTTGAGGTTATTTTATAGATAAATTGAGGAACATTTACTGAAATTTTTAAACATTTTTCTTGAAAAATCCGGGAGATATCGGCGGCTGCACACTGTAAGTCACTACACGGGTCGGCAGTTTGCGTACATCCTGGAGGGCACAATTTTTATCTGAAATCAATTTTTTTTAAATCAACTTTTTTTTATCAGTGTCTCTTCTAGTTGAACTAAAATCATCACAAAAAAACCCCCGAAAATTTCTAATTTTTTTAGAATGGGAAAATTAAATACGATTTTTAACCGTTTTTTTTTTTTTTTTTTTTTTTTTTTTGTTCTTTTCTTACAACAAAAAATAAATAAAAATAAAGAGATGTTTATGATTCTAGTTCAACTAAAGCGTGTATATATAAAGAAAATGTGTGCTAAATTTGATATGGATTGATCAAAAATTTTGCGAGCTAGAGTGTACGCAAATTCGAAAAAGTAGTTTCGAGAAAAACGCGTTTGAAGAGAAGAGTGGTTGAAGGTAAATTTAAGGCAGTAATGAATTATTTTTTTTATACTTATAGATACTAGTAGTACTTATAGAAATTTCTATCCAAGGTCTCAGTTGTTAAAAAAAATAAAAGGAAATCTGCTAACGTTCTCTAATACCCTTCAGGTCATTCATGAGGGACTACCTGCTCAACTGCTCCAAAAGGAGCGCTCGCTCAAATGCTTATAACTTTTAAACGACTTGGAATTTTGCTTTGAAATTTTCAGGGTATGTTATTGAATAGTTGTAGAATCGATTTATGAAGAAAAAAAAATTAATTTTTTGAGACTTTTACACGTATTTCCCCCTTTAAATTAAAAGTAATAGAGGCATCTTATGAGTGCTATTTCGCTATTGTTATTCGCACTAGGTTAGTTGCCTCATTTTGTCCGTTTTTCGCTCAATAATGACTTAGTGCATTAGATTTCATTGTGCAATAATCTTATACCATCTGCTTTTAGTTTGTCCTGTTTCTTATTATTCCGAAATTGTAAACAGTACAAAGTCAACTCAATGAAAGTACGATAATAATTTTACCCACTTAAACGTTTTTCTCTTAGCCGTTTTTTTTTTCTCCCTCTTCCATGCCACGTGTTACAGTTTTTTTGCAATTGGGCAGCAATCTCGTTGCATCTGCTTTTAGTGTGCGGTTATTCTCATTATTTTATTTTTAGTTTACAACATAGAAAAAAAATGATCAAAAATAAGAAACGATTTTCCAGTATGAATGTTTATTGATCGAAATTTTATGTGTCAAGGTTCGACTTGCAATTTTCGAAAATTGAATTCTCAAAATGCGAGTTCGCGCGACAGGATTTAATAATATCTTTAAAAAAATGCTAGCATTTCTTTATTTTCAAAGGTTGATCAATGCATATTTTTTTCAAAATAAATCTTAATTTTTTATACGATAGTTATTTTAATTTTTCCCCGCGTAAACTTCGTTCTTTAAATACACACACACACATATATATATATATATATATTTGCTTCGATGCCACGTGTTAGAACAGTTGACAGTTTTTCTGCTATTGTACAACAATTTCGCTGCATCTGCTTTCAGTTTCGAATATTTCTTGTTCTTTTATTATTAGTTTACAACATAGAACATATTGATAAAAAATATGAATCAATTCTTCAGTATAAATGTTTATTGATCAAAATTTTATGTGGTGCAAGTTCGACTTGCAATTTTCAAAAACGTAATTCTTAAAACACGAGTTCGCGAGACAGGGTGGAATAATATCTTAATAAAAATGCTACAATTTCTTTATTTTCAAAAATTGACAACGTATATATTAATATATATATAAATTTTTTTTTTCAAAATATATCTTAATTTTTATAATTGATCACGTGTTTTTTCAGAAGGTTATTTGTCAACAGAAAACTGCTGGTGCTCAAAATATTTTTCACGTTACAAAATATTGGTTTATTTCGGTGACCCTACATTGTGCTCATAAAAATATAAAGAATATGTCGGGTATTTTAGTGTGATTTTCAACTCGCAAGAAAAAAAGCTAATAAGATTGGTTCTTAAGACGGTCCCTTCATTCATTGGTAATGACAAAAAAATCTCACGTCTGTTCTTGAAGTAATATTCAATATTTCTTGGTTATTAACATTAGGGGGCGGGGGATGTTACTGCAAGCGAAACTTTTTAATATTTTATTTTTTGTTTTACGTATAAAAAGAGCTATTTTTAGTTAAAATATTTTTTATAATAAAAAATAAAATCGTTCCCGCTTTTCTTTCAAAAACGGGGGAAAAATTAAGAAAAAAATCCGAGGGGTGTTGACAATTTTGTTAGATACAAACCCACATTATTTGTTAGCCTGTATTATAACATCTACATTCCTGCCCATGAAAACAAAAATAAGAAAATAAAGGCAGCTGCACTTGTCATTTGCAGTGCAGGTGCTACAAAGAAAAAATGTTGGAGGAAAGGGAAGGAGACCCGATCCGATCCAATAGTAGTTGACTTCTTTTGAAAGGATAAGAAAAAATAATTAAAAATCCTCTGATATAGCTATTCTTTTTACCACCAAATAGTTTAATTTCTTTACTAGAATCGCGAGTGATTCTTTTAGTTTTAATTATTATGTAAACTTCCTCCAAACAGTAACAGTTTTATGGTGCTTGAATAATGCATTTATGTTTTCATAAACATTAAAATAAATAAATGATTTATATGACATTGTTGATAAGCATAATGGTTAAAAGCGAATTTTTTCCATCGGCCATCGGCCGATGGAAGAGGAACATAATCGGCAATCGGCCATCGGCCGACCTCGGAACAATCGGCCAACAATCGGCATCGGCCCATCGGCCAAAAAATGCCATCGGTCGAGCCCTAGAAATTGGGCATTAGCTATTTAAACTAATTCTTAATTGAAACTTTAAAAAATATAATTATTATTTTGTTTTGTAATTTTTTTAAAATCAGAGAACCAAAAAAAATGCGTCAAAATTGTTTGTGCGTAGGTCTGGGATCTGAAGAGGTTATGGATTTGTTTTGCTTATATTACCAATATTAACCGGATTATCGGGATTTTCGATTATCTGAATTGCCTTTGGTCCCAGTTAATCCGTATAAACGAGGTTGTACTGTACTGTCAAATATTAGAAGCATTTCCCAAACGTGCTTTTAAAATTTTTAAAAGATTACAACTAAAATAACGATTGCAGCAAATCCTCGGTGTGCTGTTTTGCTCTTTTAAAATTAAAACGAAAGAATAATTTTTTCGTGAAACGTTGCTTGGCACGAAAATTTCTTCCTTTATCTAAAAAAGCTTCCATCGACTAGTTAACTAAGATTTTTAAATTCTGGAGATTTTTATTGCTCGTACAACTGAAAAATGAGATTAGGGTAAAACCATGATTCGACGTTGGATGTCTTGTTGTGGAGTAAACCCCCCCCCCCCCCCAAAGAAACACTGTAAATGATATTTTCTTAGAAGATCAACGATTAATTCAGTGGTTCCCAAAGTGGCCCGATGCTTACCCATGAGGTCAACGATTGATTCGGTGGCCCGATGCTTTCTCGTGAGAACAACGATTGATTCAGTGGTTCCCTAAGTGGCCCGATGCTTACTCAAAGGTCAACGATTGATTCAGTGGTTCCCAAAGTCACCCGATGCTTTCTCATGAGATCAACAATTAATTCAGTGGTTCCCTAAGTGGTCCGATGCTTTCTCATGAGATCAGCAATTAATTCAGTGGTTCCCTAAGTGGTGCGACACTTTCTCATGAGATCAACAATTAATTCAGTGGCTCCCTAAGTGGTCCGACGCTTTCTCATGAGATCAACAATTAATTCAATGGCTCCCAAAGTGGTCCGACGCTTTTTCATGAGATCAACAATTATTTCAATGGCTCCCAAAGTGGGCCGATGATTTCTCATGAGATCAACAATTAATTCAGTGGTCCCAAAGTAGCCAGATGCTTTTTCAAGAGATCAACCATTAATTCAGTGGTTCCCATTCAGTGGTCCATCCCGTTTTACATCGTATTTAGTCAGATCAGAGCGAGAAAAATACTAATACCAGATAACTAGTTCTTTAAGCTTAAACTGAATTTAAACAGCGATTCTTTCTTTTATTTGAAGATAATGCCTAAACTTGTGAGTGCAATAAAAGTTTTAAAAAATAAGTTGGTTCCAATAAAAATTTAAATAAATAGTAACAGAAAGAAATACGCACACACAAATACAATGTTCTGTAATTAATTATTTCACTCTAATGTAATCTGTAACGAGCGCCAACGCATTTGATTGAAACTCTACAAATTAGTAAACCTTTAGCGACAGCGCTCTAATTGAAACGAAGTGAAGTGGACACCATTAGAAAGACCGTGTTGTATCATTTATTATTGTCGCCTGTCTTGAGAAAATATTCATTAGGAACTTGTCACGTGATGATGTCTTTGTCTGCTGGAAGTTAATGGTGCAAGGGTTTCATTTGTTATTTTCCAGTGTCCAGGGAAGTACATTTAATATCAGGACAAAATTAATCGTATTTTGATTGCTGCAAGGTTGTGCTGCGTTGGTTTTGGTGACGTGATGGTGAACTTTCGCGGGGGTTTTGTCAGCTTTGCAGAGGAATTTCGATATAATTATTAAGGGGAGCCAGCACCAAAAAATGTTGAAAAACACCAACATTTTTTTATCGCTTAAGTAGTAAAATAAATCTTTAAAAATGTTCCCTGAGAGTTTCAGAAAAATTGAAGCAATATTTATTGATTTATCACTTGCTTTATGACCGTGTGAAGAGCCACCTTTTCATTCCGAAACAGTAACTGTGCTGAATATAAGCCACATATTTTTTTTTTAATAAAATAAGCAAGAAGAAGCACTTTCATCGTCACTGTAACTGAAATAAAAAGGTTCCTTCTTGAAATTTTGATAAAGAAAAGATTTAAGTTTTTGCAAGCAGAAAACTTAAAATGCTGTTTTTTCTCACTTTGTTTTTTGCGCATTTTATCTGAATTAAAGAGCAAAGGATTTTTTAAATTCGGATCTATAATGTGGATTTTTTTCCCACATGTTCCTGAAACTGTACATAACAAATTTATGCCCTTCTTTTAGGATAACTTAAGTAGTTAAAAAAAAAAAAAAAATTGCCGTTTTTTTTATTTTTTCGTTGTCTTATCTGCGTTACTTCAGTTATTATTTTTTTTCAAAAAGTATTTGACTTATAAAAAATTCAAAGCCTAAAAGTTTTTCTTTATGAGTTGAGTATCAACAAAAAAATTTTTGAGACTTTTCGCCAATTTTCGAAAAAGCAGATGCATTTTTAAAAATTGCTGAATTTCGTTTCAAAAATTAAAATTTTCAAATTATATTTAAGAAGTCCAGTTTTTTTTAATATTAAATTTCTTATAAAGTGATATAACATGACATGAGACAAAAATTGTAAATAAAAACACCATAGGGAAAAAAATGGTCTCATGGTATCCGTCCCCTTAAAATAAAACACTGAGATTGGAGGCATTAAATCATACGATTATGCCTCATAAGCTCATCAAAGTTAGAAGTTTCTTTTTTTTTTTTTTTTTTTTAATGATGCTGCAACGCTCTTGCAACTCAACTCAACATGTTCAAGCATATTTCTATACCAAGGAGGTAAAGGGCACTATGCCCATTTCGAAAGGAAAAAAAAGACATAGGGGACCTGTCATAAATAATGTTGCACTTTCCCCCCATATATTTGACCCCCTTTGTCACAAAATGTCACACTTCAAACTATCCCCTCCCCCCTTTGTCACATGCCATTCTCTGCTGCATAATGCATAAGCATGATGTCACACTTCGTGTCACCCGCTCCCCTCCCCTCCCCTTGTCACAGTTTCATGAACCCCCCTCCCCCTCGAAGCGTCACGTCATTTATGAATGATCCCTAGTACCCTTTTATAAGTAATTTAAATCCAGTCAATAAATAATCAAGAAAACAAAAGAAAAAAATCTTTAGGCACATCTCTTCTGCAAAGTTTCGTTTTTGTGACAAAGGTGCCCATTATACCTCACGTATAGATTCACAAATATCACCCTGAATTATGCAAATGTTAGTCAATATCTGATTTAATGAAAATTAATAACTGTGGATTGGATCGATATTGATGTAAAAAATCCATCAAGGTGTAATAGGAGGATACTTTGAGCTAGAATGAAATGAATAATCTGTGAAAAAAAGCGTAAATGCAAATGATACAAAGTTTCTGTGTGAAGCAAAAAACCAGACAAAACAAAATCTTATAAAATAATTCATGAAAAAAAAACTTAAAAAATTATAAAAAATCCTTAACTTAAATGCGATATATGTAAATTTGTAAATAACATATATTCGTTTAACTATTTTAAAATTAGACAAAATAGCCAACACTTAAATAAGCAGCGACTGCTCACGAAAAGAAATAAATAAATGCTTAGTGAGACAAAACTGTCGGAGATCTGATGAGCAACGTCTGTCTCATTAGCAACGCATTCATCTTTCTCACTTTGCGAGGACGCGACAGCAACAACAATTTCATTGCATTACAGCATGCAATTAGATTTGAAATCTCTAAAATCAACCTCGTTTACAACGTCTTCCTCGGTTTTAACTTCAAAAATTCCCTTGACCTTTCGATTTCGTTATAACTGAAGTTACAAAAATTTTCGGCGATGAAGGGGGGGGGGGATGTTGGACAACTAATCTGAGATGAGGGACCATTCATTTTCCGATCCCTGGTATTGTCCCTCCCTAAGGCCGGTCAATTTGAAATATTCCAGGGCTGAATTGTCTTCCCAATCTACCCCTGATGACCGTACAGTTCCTTTTTTTTTTTAATTTATGAGTACGATATTATTTTCTGATAATGAACATCCCACATCAGTTTCTGATTTAATTTCCCGTTTTATCAAAGCCATAAAACATGTTCATGTTAGAGAAAAAAGAATATGAAAAGCAAAAATCAAAGAGTCTTGACATCAGGTAATAAAACTCAGAGTTGAATGGGTTTCCACTTTAAGAGCGAAAAAATATTTCACAGCTTGTTTTAGGTGAATGATGAATTGCTTAGTTCTTTTGTTTCGGGGAAGAAATAGTATAAGGCTTTCTTCAAGAGTGTTGTTAGACTACTAAAGAAAAGTCAAACACATCTCATAAAATCTGAACCAACATCCATCAATCTATCATCAACAAAACCACCCACGCTGGCAGGTTTTTTATCGCCAATAAAAAGGGGAGAAAGCATACTATAAAGGATGTACATGTATGGATAAAATCCTCTTCTATTTGTCGGCGGAAGAGTTGTTGCCATTCCACTAGAATAAAATTCAATCTTTTCTCCTACGTTCCGCCTACATTCCGTAAAAGTTAAAAAACATTCGTAAATGATGTCACGCCTCGAGGGACGGGGGGGGGGGGATTCGTGAAATTGTGACAAGGGGGAGGGGGTAGCAAGAAGTGTGACATCATGCTTATGCAACATAGCGTGGCATGTGACAAAGGAAAGGGACGTGCTGAAGTGTGACATTTTGTGACAAAGGGGGGAAGGTGAGCCAATATATGGGAAAAAAAGCGTGTCATCATTAATGGACGGTCCCCAAGGATAAAAGCAGGCTTAATGTGTCCAAAAAATATCGTTACGAAAAAAGAAAAGTCAAAAATAAGTAAAGTAATTAAAAAAAGATTAAAAAATAAAAAAAAATTGGAAAAAAGTAGGATTATGAGTTGGGGAAAATGTGTGTCTGTAGGTCTGCCTGGACACCTCCACCCCCACCCCCAATAACTTTTGAGGGAATTGTCGGATTCAAAATTTTGGTACTTACGTATTATCGCAACCATGCCAAATTCGGGGACAACGAGCCAAATTGGCAACTCAGATTTTGTACCTATCTAAGGCGCTTATGGTAACCATATGTAGGTATATAAGTCGCCAATCTCGCCAACCTGCTTGCGATAATACGTAAGTACCAAAATTTTTTTTGTTTTGCATTCAAAAGGTTTCGCCGATGATATCTCATTTCCATATTTTATTTTTTGATTTAAAAAATGTTTCATTCCTGCTCTAGGTTCCTGTTCCACGGACTGCTCCAGTTTCAAGTAAAATCTCATATCTCCATTGCTCCATGTTCCTGCTCCACGGTTCGCTCCAGTTTCGAGAAAAACACATGCTCCATGTTCCCGCTTCAGGTTTCAGTCCAGTTTCGAGCAAAATCGCATTGCTACATGTTCCTGCTCATATCTCTCTGTTCCAGTTCCGAGAAAAATCTCATTGCTCCATTGTTCCACGTTCCTACTCCACGCTCCGCTCCAGCTTCGAGCAAAATCTCATTACTCTGTTGCTACACGTTCTTGCTTCCCGCTCCTCTACACTTTCGAACAAAATATCACAGCTCTCTTGCTCCACGTTCCTGCTCCAAACTCCGTGCAAGTTTCGAGCAAAATCGCATTGCTTCATTGTTCCATGTTTCTGCTCCACGCTCCGCTCCAGTTTCGAGACAAATCTCAATGCGTAATTGCTCCATGTTCCTGATCCACGCTCCGCTCCAACTTCGAGTAAAACCTCATTACTCTGTTGCTCCAAGTTCATGCTTCCGCTCCTCTACATATTCGAACAAAATATCACTGCTCTGCTGCTCCACGTTCCTGCTCCAAACTCCGTGCATGTTTCGAGCAAAATCGCATTGCTTCATTGCTCCATGTTCCTGCTCCACGCTCCGCTCCAGTTTCGAGACAAATCTCAATGCGTGATTGCTCCATGTTTCTGATCCACGCTCCGCTCCAGTCTCGAGCAAAATCGCATTGCTCCATTGATCCATGTTCTGACTCCACGCTCCGCTCCAGATCCTTTATCATTAAGGCGGAGCGTTTTAAAATCGTAGTTTAGTGGAATGAAAAATTACATCTTTTAACAAAAGAATGATAGGCCAGAAAATTCAAAAAACAGTCCAAAAAAGCAAAATTCAATAAATTTCCCTGAGGTTAGCAAAAAAGAAATAAGACTCGGCTCATAAAATCTAAAACAACATCTATCAAACCAGCCACCACCCGCGCAAGCACTTTTACTTTCTCCCGAATCGAAGTGAAAGGAAGAAAGGTTTGCAAGAAGAGCGATGAGGCCAATTTACATCGATTGCTATTCCATCCCCTTTTATTGCAAAGGATAGTCCTTCTGTTTTGAAGCTATTGCCATTTCGAGAAATATAAAAGGTGGCGCCGCTTTTAAAAGGGAGCTGTCTGTTTCTTTTTGATGCTGAGGTTTCATTTTTGCTCTTAGAAACGCTCTATAAGCATTTTTGAATCCGATTATATTTCTGAGAACCGATATTTACTTTCGATATTAATGCACTATGCATTTAATACGTATTTTGAAAAATAATGAAAAACCCTGCTGTTCCGTTTTCCTGTAAGTGCTTTCATAGCATATTGAATCGGATCGTATTTCTTTAAATCGATGTTTATTTCTTGGTGTAATGCCCGCTGCATTCAAGTTTTATTAAAAATAACGAAATGCATTCCAAATCATTGCTTTTGAAATAAATGCTTTCAGAGAATTGCGAATCATTGTTTTCTTGAAATTCAATGTTGACTTAGGGAATCCCGCAAATTCTCCAAAGAAAGGTTAAATTGGACCAATAACAAAAGGGAAAAAAACTGGTTAAGTTGAGCATTGATTCAGACCCTAAACTCACCCCCACCCCCAAGTTGCTAATATTTCTGAACGACCACGGATTTTTAATATCGCTCCAATGGAGCAATCAGGATTTTGCTTTGGAGGGAGACGAAACTAAATACCAAATATTGCACCAAACACACCAAATGTTGCTGCTGTCAGATATCCGGTGTCCCTTACCTGACGAATTGTACCGGATATTCGGCCATAAAGATAGAAACCTATAAACGACTCCCTCCCCACACAAACAACCTATACTTCTGAATGACCACGAATTTCTAATATCACTCCAATGGATGCACCCAGGATTTTCCAATGGTGCACCCAGGCTTTGGAAGAGGCCAAGGTTAGCACCAACACACACCAAATATTGTTGTTGTCGGACATCTGGTGTCCCTTGCCTGACCGATTGTACGGAATATTCGGCCATAAAGTTAGAAACCTATAAACGACAACCCCCCCACAAACACCCTATACTTCTGAATGACCAAGGATTTTTTATATCACTCTAATGGAGCATCCAGGATTTTAAAATGGTGCACCCAGGCTTTAGAGGAAGGCCAAGATTAGCACAAAATACTGCACCAAAAAAAAACACTCCAAATATTGCTGTTG
Source organism: Octonoba sinensis (assembly GCA_038502835.1). Taxonomy (NCBI): domain Eukaryota; kingdom Metazoa; phylum Arthropoda; class Arachnida; order Araneae; family Uloboridae; genus Octonoba; species Octonoba sinensis. Next base: position 106,448,061 of record CM076606.1, read on the forward strand.
CCGGATTTCCGGTGTCCCTTGCCTGACGGATTGTACCGAATATTCGGTCATTATGCGATAATCATTGATTTTTCATGAAGGTAATTTTGCATTTTAAAATCTTTTTAGCCTACTTTTCCGTAAAAGTAAAAAAAAATAATAATAATAAAGCATGAAAGAAGGCTTAATGTATCGTGAAAATATCGTTAAAAATCAAGAAAAGTCAAAAATAAGTGAAGTAATTAAATAAAGATTGAAAAATAAAAAATTTGAAAGTAGGGTATTGAGATGGGGAAAAAGTGTGTCGGTCGGTCTGTCGGTCTGTCTGTCTGTCGGTCTATCCCCCTTATCCCCCTAATGACTATTGAACGAATTGTCCGATTGGAAAAATTCTTTTTGCATTCGAAAGATCTCGGCGAGGACATCTCATTTCTTTTTTGCTCAATTTTGAACAGTTCAAAAAATTTTAACATTAGCGCCTATGGACAAAACTGAAGCAAATTCTGTAAACTCTGGGCACAAGAGCCAAGTTCCTATTGAAAGCTTATTGAAAGGAGTTCTCGGCGTGAAATATTGATTTGAACAGTTTTTTTTTCATTTTTGAGCAGTTCAAAAAATTAACACAGAGCTTACGGGGAAATTTCAACCCTATATAAATCCTGATCTAACGGACCGATTTGCTTGGAACAAACTTTATCGGAAAGCTCTTATAACGTAGAACATGTAGAAATAGAAAGTTTATCCAGAACTTACGAGCCTATTTTTCTATGAAATTTTTTGATCGGGATTTTCAAGGATATTTCTCAGTGACTCAATGAGTGAAATAATGAATGAATGAATAAATGAAAGAGTGAAAGAATAAATCAATGAATAAATGAATGAGGAAAAGAATAAATTATTGAATAAATGAAAATATAAATAAATGAGTGAATAAATACATGAATGCGTAAATGAATGAATAAGGTAATGAATGAGGTAACGAATGAATGAATAAATGCATGGCTGAATAAATGAAAGAATGAATGAGTGAGTGAATTTATATGTATTATCCGTTGAAAAAGGTATATTTTCAATAATTAGAACTAAAGATAAATAAGAAAGAGAGAGCAAGAGATAGCTAGATTATAAATTTGAATTTGGTGTATACGGGAAAGTAGGCTCGTATATTTCTAGACGGAACTTCTTGTTATTATTATACTACATTAGATGAATTCAGAAAGTTTATCACATTGCTTTACATTAAACATTTTCTAAAAAAAACCATCAAATATGCATATTAGCGATCGCGCCACAGCAAATTCGGGACAAAGTTTTCGAACCCTTCACAAAATTCCAAGCTTTTAGAAGTCGGTTCAAAATTAGGATAGATAAAATCCCTTGCAATGATTAATTAATTGCAAATATAAACGGCCCAGAATTAACAACAATTCAATATGAAGTAGCACATGGTGTGATGGTAATTAGGCTCATAATTTTACACCGACTTCTAAAACTATGTTTAAAAAAGTCACATGGATGTTGTTCAAAGAATAATTTTATTTTTTACTTTTTAGCGCCATTTATAGTTTGAAGTCGGTTCTATTTTTTTCCAAAAATTTTTTTATTTTATTATTTTTAGTGTAAATACATTTTTATGTAAATACTCTATTTTAACAAAAATTCATAACAAAGGGGAAACCTTCTTTGAATGAATGACACTAAAAACTAATCATTTGTACGAAAAATTCCGTTTTAGCAAACAAACTGATTGGATTTAATTTTTTCCTCAGAGAAGCCTTCAGTCAAAACTTGCTGTAATTGCATTTATTATTATAGCACAATGGCAACAAAAACTTTTTTAACAATGAGTTTTATATTTATTAATAGTTATAATAATAAAATAAAATAAATAATAATAAAAATTTTCATTACTATAATTTTACATTTTCAGTTTTCACGAAATTATTTGATTTTTCACAAAAATCTCTTTAAAATTAACAAAAAACACCCTGCTAAAAAATGCTCGATCCACCCCTGCATATGGGAAATTTCTAACCACAAAGAGTGGGAAGAAATCTTACAGGCTCCAAAAATAGCACATTTCACTGCGAATTGTTCATAGCCGGGCAAACACGAGTCGAAACTAATACCTTAACATTTTTTATAAATAACAAAAGCTTTTACGTCGGAAATCCCGTGATATCCAAGATTATTTGAACTAAACTTTTTCACAATAAAAACCAGCGCTACACAAATGTTATATTCTCACAGCACGAAAAATATTGCTGATGCGTCTTTGTACCCAGCTAGCCGTGTATTGAAATGGACATTTTGAGATTTAAGAAAGCATCTTAAATCCTTGTTGTTGAATTTATTATATTGTTGTTGTATCTACTATTTCTTGAACCAGCGCTTACATCTCCGAGTAAAAGCTTGAATGTATGCATTAACTTATTAACATCGCTATTTTTCTGATGAAACCAACAAGCCCGTCATTTTGATTTTTTAGAGGACGCAGGGGGGGGGGGGGGGATGCAAAGCGTTATTCTCCTAACATATTGGAAAAAAAATTATTGACAGGAAAGAAGGGATCAAAGTAATTAATTGAGTACATTTTTCTAGTTTTTGTTTCAAAAATTACTGGATTAAAATTAAGTGAAATCTGTATACCATTGCTGCCATCTAGTAACGTGTTTTGAAACTACTACTTCATATTCTGACTCTTTGAAGAAATAAAAAGTCTCAAAATGTAAATGAAATATATGAAGTATTTTAACCCTTTAACTACGGGAATATATTCACGAAACTGTTTCTGAACGGCAAAAAAAAAAAAAAAGTATTCAAAAGTTGCATAAATGGCGATACATCTATTTCTTGCGTTTATGTCATGAGTTTCTTATATGAAAAGGGCAAAACTGGAGAGTTCTAATCAACAGTAGTCGTAGACTCCCCATTTTCGACCTATTCTGATTTTTTGTGAAAAAAACACTTTCGCAATAGAAAATTTTGTTATTGGCTTTGTTTTGTCATATTTGGTTTGGTTATATTTTGTTTTGTTAGATTTTGTTTTGTTATATTTTGTTTGGTAATGTTAATTGGAATTTTTTTGTTCAAAATCAAAATTCCTATGGAGATGTAGCTTTTTTTGCTTGCAAATCGGCGGCACACTGTATCAAAAGCGAGTGGTCACTATCCCCTTCTGCACCTCTAATTTTGTCATTTTCAATTGATTAAGGAATAACTTACAATGTACAGAACGAATTCATTTCCATTTGTTCAGCTTTTTATTTTGAAACCTATAAATTTTTAGCCAAAATTCATCAAATCGCTTATTGACGTTACCCGTACCACAGGAAAGTTTCGCCAAATCGTCTATTGACGTTACCCGTACCACAGGAAAGTTTCGCCAAATCGTCTATTGACGTTACCCGTACCACAGGAAAGTTTCGCCAAATCGTCTATTGACGTTACCCGTACCACAGGAAAGTTTCGCCAAATCGTCTATTGACGTTACCCGTACCACAGGAAAGTTTCGCCAAATCGTCTATTGACGTTACCCGTACCACAGGAAAGTTTCGCCAAATCGTCTATTGACGTTACCCGTACCACAGGAAAGTTTCGCCAAATCGTCTATTGACGTTACCCGTAGTTAAAGGGTTAAGATGGCTTCATAGATACGTAGTTTCATATTACTTTCATAATTTTCAGTGTCAAGTGGCGTAAACATAAAGGCGTATTGTGCGAAAGTATTGAGGAACCACAAAGGCACTGGCAACGTACGGATCGCGAGCAGCTACGTACAAGATGTTTTTTCAGAACATCTTTAGTATACGTGCCCATTGACGATAACTTCTAGTTAGCGACAAAGTATGTCGCCACAACAGGGATACCCGGAGAACTCACCAAATATTTAGCAAACCAAAGTTCCAAATTTCAACTAAGTTCAACCCATTTTATTTTATTTATTTACTTATTTATTTATTTAATTTTTTTATTTAATTTAATTTATTTATTTATTGTTTTATTTATTTATTTATTCATTTTTTTGTCGCAATCCAAATTTATCGCCAGTGGACCCATATACTAAAGCTGTATTTAGATATACAATACAGCTATTCAGCTGAAAGAAAGACAACTTAATCTCTTATGAATGTCCTAAATATTTTTGTTACCAGGGGTGTTGGGGAGGATAACCCCCAGGACCCTTTGTATTTTAGTCATAATGCCAATCCGAATATGAAATAGATATATCATATATATATATATTATATATATATATATATGTATATATATGTATATACAGAATATAAATACAAATAAAATGATTTATATGCGAGGTTCTTGCCAATTTTAAGAGTTACCAAAAACTCAACAATAACAGTCTGTTAATAATTGATATTGTAAATAATTCAAAAGAAGTATCAAACGTAATTCTTTCTCATTACAAAACAAGTGCATTGATAACATACAGAAGCATTTTATATGTTAAATATCAAAGCGCGAAGGGTTTTGAAATATTTTTTGCCATGTAATACACAGCAAAAACAACTCTTTCAAGGAGCCAAGCTATTTTTTTCACTTAAATACTACAACAAATACAAATATTTGAATTGTAAACATTTGCGTTTTGATGTTCAGTATCAACTACTAAGCCTTTTGTGGCTCAGAATCTAGTTATTTTTCTACATGACTGATAAGAATGCAAAGACCCTAATCGGTTTTCGATTCAAGCAAATACCGAGGCTTAGAGATGGCCATTGTTCGTTTTTGACAGGCATTGTATGGAATTGTTTTGTGGAAGTTATTCGATATCATCTTATGGGGAGCACGATGGATCAGCTTAAGTCCTCACTGAAAGAATTTTTTTTGAAAGTTAGTTTTATGTACTTCACTAAACTGCTCACTAAATTCTGAAATTCTCTTGAAAAGTATATAAGTTTAGATTTGTATATAAAGAATTATTTTCTTACCTTCCTGAACTCGACAAATTATTTTCTGTAAATTACAAGAAGTTCCGTCTAGAACACTTTCCCGCATACACCAATTTTATCAAATTGATAATCTAGCTACCTCTCTCTTTCTCATTTAGCTTTAGTTCTTAATTACTTCAAATGTACCTTTTTCAACGGTTAATAAATATTCATTCATTCAGTCAATTATTTACTCATTCATTTATTTATTTATTTATTTATTTTATCACTTATCCACTCCTTTACTCATTCATTCATTCAGAAACATCCAAAAAATCAAAATCAAAAACTTTCATCGAAAATAGGCTCGTTTAGTTCTGGACGAACTTCGTATCTTTGCATGTTCTACATCATATAACATCTTTCCGATAAAATGCGTTCCAAGCAAATCTATCTGGTACATCAGGATTTATATAGGATTGAATTTTCCCCGCAGGCGCTATTATTATTATTATTATTATTGTTATAAATTCTTCTCTTTTAACTGTTCAAAAATGAACAAAAATTGTTTAAATAAAAGAACCTTTCACGCCGAGAGCTCCTTCCAATACGGTTGCGCATTCAAACGTATATCTTATGCAAAGACTTTACATAATTTTTCTTCATTTATTGCTCACAGGTGCTAATGCTAAGATATTTTGAATTGTTCAATATTGAACTCAAAAATGTTAAAATCAAATAGTTAAATATTGAAATGAGATGTCCATGGCAAGATCTTTCGAATCCAAAAAAAGAAAAGAACTACCGACGGACCGACGGACACACTTTTTTCCAACTTCAAAAATCTACTTTCAAATTTTTTATTTTTCAATATCTATTTAGTTAACTTAATTTTGACGTTTTCGTATCTTTAACGATATTTTTACGATACATTAAGCTTTCTTGGTGATATTATAAGTGAGTACTTGGTGCTTTTACGGCCGTGGTAGCCTAGTGCTTAGGCCGTCGAGCTTCCAACCGGAAGATTGGGTGTTCGACACCCGACTCGTTGAAGACCCACCATGCACACTTGGAGATACGTGCATGTAAAATGCGTGGACCCTGAAGTCCAGAGGCAGTTCCGAGGGTAATGGAGGGTGGAGAATTTCCCTTCCCTTCACTCTTAGGTCTGAAAAGGAAAGTCGCTCATTTGTGGTGGCGCTATCTCTTGTCATCCTAATGCAGCGTTTCCCAACCGGTGGTTCGCGAACTCCCAGGGGTTTGCGTTGTGCAGAAAGGGGGTTCGCGAAAAAATTATTGCAATGACGGAGGTTTTTATTGCTAACGTAAAAGACAAAATAAAATAATAGATTTACATACGTCTTAGGAAGGAGAAAAAAATTACTTTTTTTTTTCTTCAATAAATTGTTTTCCAGATAACGCAGAAAAGTAGTGAACTGGCATAGGAAGCATACATACAACATTTGAAGTGCACTTATTTCTACTTAGGCCTGATTTCTAATTTGGATTACAATGAAATTTATCATTTCGGTACCAATTTGGATCACAAATTGGTACCGAAAGATATTTATTGATTTAGTTTAAATTTTAGAACGTATTTTTCTCCTACCATTTCCCACTTTTTCCTCCCTAGCGCGAAGAAAGAGTCGAAAATATGAGAAGTTACTGCAAAAAATGTAAAATTTTGTATTATTTGAGGCTAATTTTTAATTATACGGACCTTAAAGTAGTACCAAGAGATATTTTTTCATTTACTTAAAATTTGTTCTCACATTTATCACTTTATTCCAACTTTTCTGCGTTATCGTAATATCGCAATTAGAAATTCAAAAATTTGTAAATTTAAATTTTTCTTTAGATTTCGAAATGTTTTCCGAATTTTGTACATTTTAACCGGAAAGTGGAGCCTATCGGGAAACTAATCTTTAATTTTTTTTAGGAATACATATGTTTACTGCTGTAATAAAAATATAAAAGTACAAATAATAAAAATGTAATAATAATAAACAATGTTTGTAGCTGTATTTTAGTTTTTATTTAAAGGTAGATGTTTTATAATAATTATGTTTTCATTTCTTGTTATGAAGTATTGCACAACACGGAAAATATATGTGCTAGTGAATTTTACACTTTTGTCACCCGTTACTAACGACTTCAGAAAGGGGTTCATTATTTTCTTTCGAATCTTAGAAGGGGTTCGCAAGGGAAAAAAAAGTTCTGAAAATCTGTACTAATACATAATGAGCCAATCGTATTCCCACCCTTGGTAAAAATGTAATGATTAGGAACTAAACTTTGAATAATGCTTCTAAAAAGTAGGAGGAAAAAAATCTACAACAAGTGCTACAAATACTCGATCCGAATTCACTACACAAAAACCGCGAATAAACAAAATGGTTCTAAATAGTTCAAGTCAAAAAATATCAACAAGTACAGTAGACGCTCTGTTAATTGGGACAGATGTTAAGCCGGTTAAGCAAAAATACGGCTAAAGCGGGAGATAGCAAAAAATGGGAGATATATTATGCAGTTTAAAAGATAGAGTGGAGGTGTGATGATTTATTGCGTTTCAGTACAGTTACTTTGAGAGTTACATACCAGTTATCAAGCGCTTGTCAAGGCTGAAATGACTGACCCACTGAATCTGAGATTATACCCACACTTGATTTCATAGGATAACCCCCCCCCCCCCGTACGCGGATCCCCAGAATCCTCAGGATCCCCTCTCCGGAATGTCGCTTTTGTCCGGGGAGATAAGGATTCCTCGAAAAACAAAAATCCCTGGAAGGTACCGCAGCACCTGTTTCTTCCCTACAACTAACTATCTAAAAGCTATTTTTGTATTTTGAAAACATGAGCCGGATAAAGCAAAGGCTGGTTGATCCGGAACCGGTTAATAGAGCTTCCACTGTATTATAATCATATGCTAGTTACAAGAGCATTCCCCCGATTACTTTTGAAAGATGATTGCAAACATTATTTATTTTCTTCAATGAGTTGTTGTTCCCCTGTTGGGGGACAACGTTGTCTGAGATACATGGACTTTACACGTTATTCACATACCTCAACATTCAAAATCATAAGGGACCGTTCATAAATGATGTCAAGCTCTTTCCCAACCTTTTTGACCCCCTCCTTCTTTGTCACAAAATGTCATACTTCAACGGACCTTTGTCACATGTCACGCTGTGTTGCATAAGTAGGGATGTCACACTTCTAATTATCCCCTCCCCTTCCCTATCACACTTGGTAGCAATTTGACGAACCCCCCTTCCCACTCGAAGCGTGGCGTCATTTATGAATGATCCCTACAGACATTCTACAGTCTGTGATGATTTTGACAGTCTAAAATCTAATATCCTCATCATCAGACAATCTAAGGGTGCTTTCGTACCAAAGGTGACAGAGACAAAAACATGTCTTTTCCACATTTGCGCAAACGCAGACCATATTTTCGCATACAAAAATATGCTGTGCGGTTGCGCAGATAAGAAAAGACACGTTTTTTGGTCTTTCTCGCGTTTGGTGTGAAATAAGCTCCCTAAATTCTAAAGTAGTTGGTCATTTATCGCTATATGGTGTAACATGAAATTCCTTGGTACCAGGTATTAGTAAAATTAACTCAACACAAAAATCATGGCTGAAACCCATCAATTTTGGAAATGGACAACCAGAGAACAGTTCTAGAAGAATAAGCAATTCATTTTAGATCATTTAAAAAATTTGAGAAATTACGCTTATAGTCTAAAAGGTAGAGATTTGGTACACTAATAAAGCGTTTAATTGTTTTGTGCTTTAAGGCCTTGGTTCCATTCTGAATATCTTCAATTTTATCTCGTAAAGCATTCAAGCTTGCTGATCTTAGAACCCAAATATTCATCAGAATTTTGAAACAACAGACACTTTCCTTTATTAACTTTCTTCCCAACAAATTTAAAACCTTTCCCCAATCTTTCCAAATTTCCATTTCTATTTTTCCCTCTAACGATAACATCATTTTAAATCTCATAAAAACTTTGTAACAATACCAATCAGTCCTTGAAATATTAAAAGTAAAGAAAAAAATTCGTGATTATAAAACTGGTGGTTATATTAAAACAAAACACAAACAATTAATTATTTTGTTTGATTTCAGGCTTTAACAAATTCGTTAGATATAAAAAAATAAAGAAAGAAAAAGGAGGAGGAGAGGGGGGAAAAGAAGCAACGCTTTCCCAATTAGCGCTATAAATCTCAGCTCAACACTAACGCCCCCATACAAGAAATTACTGTTTTTTTCACCACCATCATTTTCTTTCATATTTATTTTAAACACAATTCGCACAAAACCGTCTCACTTTTACAACCGAATTAAACCTACGATAGAAGCCCAAATCCTTGAAATAATTCTACATCCGTGAGCTGGAGAGAAACGAAGTGAAATGAAAACAGTCCGAATCCAACAACACAATTCAGCAAAAGCGTTAAAATAACAAACGAAATGTGATTAGCAAAGCACCGCGTGTAGTTATCTTTTTGTGTGGTCCAAAACTGATCTCTATGCAAGCAACACCTGGCCCTTACTAAATGCACTCATAATTCTCGTTCATAACGAGAAATTCATTTTTTTATTATTTTTTATACCGAATAATAATAATCGAATTTATTGTTCTTCCCTTTTAAGTCCCTCATCTCTTTTACGGCTAGTCAAGAATAAATAATTCCCCCTTTTCTTCTCGGTGAAATGGCAACAGTAGATGGTTTTCTTTTCCAAATTCGTTTTGGCGGTTTGAAAAAAGAAAATGGCGCCCGTGTGAATAGATGTCTGTTATTGAGTGGCTTTAGAACAATGGACTTAAAAAGATGTTAGAGTCCATTACAAATGGGATTACTTTTGCCTCGAGCCATGGCTTTTTCAAGCCATTAAATCTCAGAGATTAATTATTCCGTACGCATAAAGGGCTTTTCGGGGTTGATATTTTTCAGCTTACTCACGATTATATTATTTTATTTCTGTTCTTTTTTGGTATTATGCCTTTGAATCTTTCTCTCATTATAAGATGTGGAATGCTCCTCGTTTGTGAGAGAAGAAAAAGATTAGGTAGGTTTGTTAAATAAATAATTGTGCTCTAGCACTTAAAACAAAAAAAAAGAAGCGTGCTTTGCTACTCGCTTTAAAAGCGTTGACGAAAAGTCCACACAACTTTATTCGTAAAAATTATTTCATAAAAGGAGTAACAATTTTACGCAACTTGAAAAAAATTTAAACGAAACTCGTGTGTTTTCTTATTGACATTTTGCATTGTAGAAAGTTAGCGTTAACAGTTTAGCCTATTTACAATTGTTTTTTAAATAAATATATAACTACCAGTGAAAAATACGCAATATTATAATATAAATATTTTAATCTCTACAAATAGCTTTAAAAAGATTAAACTTGTGCAGTTTTATACTCCTTATTACAGGGTTGCTAGATTTTCCAGACGGCTTTTAGCCAGTTGGGAGAAAGAATTAAGCATAATTAGCCATTTAAGCTAATTCGGTTGTTATTGTTACTGTAGTTGTTGCTCTCAATTGTTACCACCAAAGCTCCAACTCGGATATTCATTTTGTCGGATATCCGATGTCTCTTTGCATGACGGATTTGTACCGGATATCGGATATCCAGTGTCTCTTGTCTGACGGATTTGTATCGCTGAAATATTGGTGAAATAAAGAACAGATGATAAACTTTAATGTGGAAAACTAAATTTAAAATTTGCCAATTTTAGCCAGAATTGTTTGTGGCTAATGATTGAAAATACTTTTAGCCATTGGCATCTTAAACTAGCCATAATGGCTAATTTTAGCCACATCTGGCAACCCTGCCTTATTATGACACAGAAAGCCGATTTAGAGAAAATTATGCTTCCCTAACAGTTGTAATTTTATTAAGTTTAGCGATTCTCGCTCAAAACTCTTGATCAACAACAACAAAAATTAAGAAGCTCTAGTTTTAAATCTGAAATTCATGTACCATATTGCGAGTTTCTTTACAATTACGTTTATTTATTTTCTTGAAATTTCGGGCCTTTTTTTATATCTTAATTTTTTTTCATCTCCCGCTTTCGTGCATTAAAATAAAATTACAGTGCTATAAGCTTAATTCCAGAGAAATTGTTTACCAAATGACCTGCAAGCAGCGCCATTATGAATACGCTGTTTATAAAAGTTATGTTTACCCAAATCCTTATATAATGCATTTGCTTTTCGCTGCATAATTTTTATGGATATATGCTTTAATATGCTTTATTTGGTTTCATTCGCTTGAACCGAAATAGTGTTGAGTCTGCGCTCGAAAGGTCTTGTTAACTTGCTTGTTTGTAGGAAACAGTTTTCAATGTTTACAGAAAAACACTTCACGGGACTTGCTTTCTGGCAGGCCTACAGAAAACATATACACTGTTTACTGCTTCAAATGTGCGATTCCTAAATAATATTTTGATTTACATATTTTCACCTTCATTTATTCGTACACCCTTTCGGTCTCTATTTATTTTTCCTTCCTTAATTTCGTTATCCGAGTCTCTCTTAAGGCTTAAGGTATCCAGTGACGTAACTATAGAGTGGCAGAGCTGGCAAAATGCCCCGGGCGCTCGACCCGATTGGGCCCCCAGTCGACACCCCTGGAACTGTCCGGGGGTGTCGCCCCAGCCCGGGAGGCTGTGAGCTCAGAAGTAACCTTACATTTTTAACAAAATTTAGCAAAAATTATAAATTTTTATATAATATTTAAATTAATTAAAGTTAGACACAACTAAAGACATTACCCAAAGTCAAATAAATTATTAAGATTTATACGCATTCCTAAGAACAGGATCAAGTTTAGGACGCATCATTGGTTGCTTCATTTTTTGCAGCGGTGCTTGGTTGCCGCTGGCGTGTTAACTAAAGTGCACAAAATATTAGTAATACTGTTGGGAAACTACATTAGTGATTTGTTAAAATTAAACTACAACGTGACGATTTTTTCTGGGGTCCTATCCAATGAATTTGCCACGGGCCTCTGATGGTATAGTTAAGCCACTGAAGGTATCTCTTACTTGCTAATTTAAGGATATTTCACTCTTTAAAAAAAAAAAATAAATTCCATTTAAAGTGCCAAACAGATTTGTTTTAAATGTAATAAAATAATTATATATGACCTTATTCAATTGTATCGTTTAAATCGCAAGCATATCTTAGTGAACGAAGCATATTCAGAAACACTTTTCTGTTTTATAATTTTTAAAAATTTATTACTTTTAGTATTATCAATCAAATCAAAAATTTCTACAATAGCAAAATGTAACAAGAAGTTCCGTCTAAAAGGGACGATCTGGAAACATCAGGTATTACTGAGGTATGCTTTCCCAATACTCGTCTATCATTGAAGTAGTGTTGAGCAGAATTATTTATATGTTGTAATACAGTAACTGCATTTAATTGTTTACGTAAAGCAGTGCAGTATTGCACTGAATTTCCTACTTTATACAATGCAAATAAGGAATATTATTGTTGCACTGTGTATTTTAACTTACTACGATTCATAACGTAAGAGTTATGCAATTTATAAATGATAGATATCCGTTTATAATGCAGGAAATAACTTGAATTACTAGACAGCCTTAAATAGGGAGTAGAAATAATTGAAGTGGCAACAAAATTCCAAAGTAGTTTGTGGTACTGTCCAATTAGAGGTCCGCTCTAAGATGTGTCTGAGGCAGTACTTGCTTCCTCTGTGCGACATTCATCGGAGAATCATTTCTGCAAACGTTGAGCAGTTAAGAGCTGCTAAAACCTTCTGTTTGTACTTTGCACTAAAGCTGCTAGACTACGGACATTGTTTTTTTCTATTGCGTCTCTCTCAAAGCATTTGAGAGAGAATAACTTGAATTTATACTCTTCAGAGATTCGCTTACGTCGTCTAAAATAATGCTTTTAGTATCTATATACTACGCATAATAATTTCAACTGGTGGCTAAACAGAAAACCGTTACACAAAAAGTTTAGGGATCATTCATAAATGATGTCACGCTTCGAGAGGGGGAGGGGGGCTCGTGAAATTGTGACAAAGTATGACGAGGGGAGGGGGTAACAAGAAGTGTGACAACATGCATTATGCAACATAGCGTGATGCGTGACAAAGGGGGGAGGGGGTCAACTATAAGTGAAAAAAGCGTAACGTCATTTTTGAAAGGCCCCTTATTTAGTATAAGCGTGTGATAAAACTCACTTTGTTTCATCACTCTCTTTATACTTCGAACTAAACTAATTAAAAGAGAAATTTTACATCAAATAAACATATAATTAGAGGCATTAGTGGAAAGACAAGCAATCAATATAGTTATATAGTTACCTCATAGAGAGAAAAAAAATGATTTCAGTCACGCCACCTGTGGAGTAATGTGGAAGTGTACTTACGTACACTAATGCAGCATTCCTTATTTTTTTTAATGCGTGGAACCCTTTTTAACGTCGAATGATCCCGTGGAACCCCTGCTTTCTTCAATAGTATGGTATTAACCTCTTCAGACCCCAGAACTAAGCACAAACAATTTTGACGCAATTTTTTGGTTCTCTGATTTAAAAAATGATTACAAAACAAAATAACTATTTTTTTTAAATTTTAATTAGTAATTATTTTAAATAATAATTAATGCCCAATTTCCATGTTGTCCATGCTTAAAACGAAGTAAACTATCTGTTGATTCATTTCAAAAACAATTGGGTGTTTTAGCTTTCAAATCGCACAAACAGTAATTAATAAACAGTATTTTAAAATGTACCCAATTGGGTACACTTGGAATAAAGGGGTTAATTCAAAACTGACATTAGGGTAGGGTAAAATACATCAATTGCACAAACAGCAGTTAACAAACAGTATTTTAAATGGTACCCAATTGGGTACACTTGGAATGGAAAAAAGGGTTAATTCAAAACTGACATTAGGGTAGGGTAAAGTACGTCAATTGCACAAACAGCAGTTAATAAACAGTATTTTAAAATGTCCCAATTGGGTACACTTGGAATGAAGAGGTTAATTCAAAACTGACATTAGGGTAGGGTAAAGTACGTAATTGCACAAACAGAGTTAATAAACAGTATTTTAAAATGTCCCCAAATTTGGGGGAAAAAACACTTGGAATAAAGGGGTTTTTTTTAAAAATTCAAAACTGACATTAGGGTAGGGTAAAGTACGTCAATTGCACAAACAGCAGTTAATAAACAGTATTTTAAAATGTACCCAATTGGGTACACTTGGAATGAAGAGGTTAATTCAAAACTGACATTAGGGTAGGGTAAAGTACGTCAATTGCACAAACAGCAGTTAATAAACAGTATTTTAAAATGTACCCAATTGGGTACACTTGGAATGAAGAGGTTAATTCAAAACTGACATTAGGGTAGGGTAAAGTACGTCAATTGCACAAACAGCAGTTAATAAACAGTATTTTAAAATGTACCCAATTGGGTACACTTGGAATGAAGAGGTTAATTCAAAACTGACATTAGGGTAGGGTAAAGTACGTCAATTGCACAAACAGCAGTTAATAAACAGTGTTTTAAACTGTACCCAATTGGGTACACTATGAATGAAGAGATTAATACTACATACGGGAAAAGGAAAATTTGCTATAGAAATGGCAGTTTGGTTCAAATGATATTTATTAGCTTCAAGAAGAAATTTCGGAAATTAAGTTTAGCAAATCCTTCTTAAAATAACTTATTCAAACAATATTTTAGAAGGAAAAATTTTAATGAGTTGTGACATACTTTTTTCTCCTCCAACCTCCTTCCCTGTTAGCACTAGGCCTTAGGGATGCGCTCCGCCGGGCGCGAGGTAGTCGGGGCAATTGGGTCCACAGATTTTACATACACGTATCCCAATGTGTACATGGTGGGTCTTCAGCGGGTATCGAACACGCAACCTTCCAGGTGGAAGTCCCTACGGCCTCGCTGTGTATACTTCATATTAGGCCTTATGTATGAAATGAGACAGGACCAGAGTTACGTATATTACGGGTCGCAACTTGCCATACTTATTCTTCGTAGGCACATAAGTGGAGAACTCCACACTTATGTAGTTTAGAAATGGTAAAGACTCCAACGCGGTGAGATTCCCTATCCCAGTGGTTCCCAACCTTATTTCCCTTGTGAACCCCTTCTAGAATCGAAAGAAAATGGCGAACCCGTTCTGTAGTCATTAGTAACGGATCAGAAAACTTTAAAATTGTCTGACACATTTATTTTCCAAATTGCACAACAGCTCTTAACAAGAAAGAAAACACCAATTATGAAACATCTAAATTTAAACAAAAACAAAAATAATAGCTACAAGAAAGTGCATATATTTTTTTAATTATTTACTTTTTCATTATTTGTTCTTTTAAATTATGAATACAGCAAAAAACATATGTACAGTAAAATCCCATTAAAACGCGGGTGTCGGGGGACATGTTTGGCACCCGCGTTATAACATACCCGCGGTATAGTGAAACTATACCGCGGAACCATACTATACGAAACAATACTCGCTTTTGTTGCATCATTTTTAACTTTATCAATCAATCGTAACTTTTCTTCTATAGCATTTTTTTTCTTCTTTTCTGATATTTTATTTACTGTAGTTGCTGTGCATCTCAACTGCGCAATCAATCTATCGAGTGACAGGTTATAAACCGTGTTCCAAGAAAAAAATATTTTGTTATTATGATTGCTCATTGATCCTATTTTCATAGAAATGAGCAATCGCAATGAAATTTCGATACGTAACGAAGCTAACACATTTCATGTGGTAAGAAACGTTATACATTCTAATATTTTTTCACACAGACACAAAAAAAAAAAATAAATAAAGTATGTCAAAAATGAATAGTTTTCAGCTTTACACCAACTGAAAGCCAAAAATCATGTTTAGTAACACCAAAAATGGTGGCAACTGAACGCAAAATTTTTAATTTTACACCAACTGAACACCAAAAATCGTGTTCAACACCAAAAATGGTGGCAACTGAACGCAAAATTTTTAATTTTACACCAATTGAACACCAAAAGTCGTGTTCATTACCAAAAATGGTGGCAACTAAACGCAAAATTTTTAACTTTGCACCAACTGAACACCAACAAGAAGTTCCGTCTAGAACTATACGAGCCTACTTTCCCGTATACACCAAATTCAAATTTATAATCTAGCTATCTCTTTCTCTTTCTTATTTATCTTTAGTTCTAATTATTGAAAATATACCTTTTTCAACGGATAATACATATTCATTCACTCACTCATTCATTCTTTCATTTATTCAGCCATGCATTTATTCATTCATTCGTTACCTCATTCAAGTGTTTATTCATTCATTTACGCATTCATGTATTTATTCACTCATTTATTTATATTTTCATTTATTCAATAATTTATTCATTCATTCTTTTCCTCATTCATTTATTCATTGATTTATTCTTTCACTCTTTCATTTATTCATTCATTCATTATTTCACTCATTGAGTCACTGAGAAATATCCTTGAAAATCCCGATCAAAAAATTTCATAACAAAATAGGCTCGTAAGTTCTGGATAAACTTTCTATTTCTACATGTTCTACGTTATAAGAGCTTTCCGATAAAGTTTGTTCCAAGCAAATCGGTCCGTTAGATCAGGATTTATATAGGGTTGAAATTTCCCCGTAAGCTCTGTGTTAATTTTTTGAACTGTTCAAAAATGAACAAAAGCAGTTCAAATCAATATTTCACGCCGAGAACTCCTTTCAATAAGCTTTCAATAGGAACTTGGCTCTTGTGCCCAGAGTTTACAGAATTTGCTTCAATTTTGTCCATAGGCGCTAATGTTAAAATTTTTTGAACTGTTCAAAATTGAACAAAAAATTGTTCAAATCAAAAAGTAAAATATAGAAATGAGATGTCCTCGCCGAGATCTTTCGAATGCAAAAAGAATTTTTCCAATCGGACAATTCGTTCAAAAGTTATTAGGGGGGGACAGACCGACAGACAGACCGACAGACAGACCGACAGACAGACAGACCGACAGACCGACAGACACACTTTTTCCCCATCTCAATACCCTACTTTCAAATTTTTTATTTTTCAATCTTTATTTAATTACTTCACTTATTTTTGACTTTTCTTGATTTTTAACGATATTTTCACGATACATTAAGCCTTCTTTCATGCTTTATTATTATTTTTTTTTACTTTTACGGGAAAGTAGGCTAAAAACGGTGGCAACTAAACGAATTATTTTTTCAGTGTATAAAAACCCAACGGGAAAAAAGAATCTCTTGGTATGTCCCTTCATAAAACGTCCGATCAATAATTTCATTCAGAATTCAAACATTCGGAAACATTCCACTGTTCTTAATGATCCATTCCACCCTTTTCATCACCTCGCTATGATCCGAACCCGGGCATTTCCGGTCCTCATCGATATCCAGCTTTATATATACACATATATGGGGTGGTCAATATCGGAATCTGCCGTCTTTTAGAAAGCTACTGTCCCCCAGGGGCTGCTTCCGAATAGAAGGATCGTTCGAGGTCGGTGGAAGTATTTTTTCATTACCCTGTCTTTGTGTAGATACTCTTCATGGATTTTTTCCCCACTTTTCCCTACATTCCGTAGGGAGTCATTCAGATATATTTCCCTTTCACATTGCGTTTACCTGCGTGAGGGTACGTTTCGGTAGTTATAAGTATTTTTACGGCTATTCTCCAAAGCAATTTTCTAGAAGATGGGCTGCAATTCAAGATTTTTATCCCCAATCCATTATCGTTTAAAGGTTTTGTTTTTAATAGCGTTTGTGACATTTTCTTGCTAGTACAAGTAAATGTAATACACAATTTTTTTTTAATATTCTCTCGAAACGTACAAAGTTATTGAATACACTGCTAGAAATTTCACGATGAATTACGGTTAAATTGCCGGCAGCAGTCTGTCCATCTAACCGTTAAATTTACGGTTTGGAACATTTTTGTATTTTTACGGGTCCTAAACTAAACCATTTCCTATCAACTTGGTTAAAAAGCCGTAAATACAAAAGTTTAAGGTTTCATAACCATTTATAGCTGGTATGGTTTCAAAACTAAAGTTTTTACCGTTCTTGAACCATTTCGAAGCGTAGAATCCTCGAGGCGTGGAAACCGTAAACGAAGCGTGCGGAATCGAGCTCCGGGTGTATAGAGTATCAACCTTGCGCTCTAACCATTCGGCCATCTTCACCACTCAAAGCGACCGTTTATTTATCAATAAATTTTGTTTTTCAACAGGCAAACTTCATCGAAATTAAGATTTCAGTTTTTGATTGGTTTCAAAGTCATTTTTGGTCTACATTTACTGCATATTGAACGAAAATCATTTTATTTGCTGAAAAAATTAAAATACAAACAAGCTTCTGAAGCTCAGATCACGAGTTCGCTCATTCGCAAACAGTTCGGAAATCCGATGTCTCCAATTTTTTATTTACGTGTGTATGTGTTTCTATTTTTCGTTCCACATCCAAGACGGACGCCCAAATCTTGGCGCTTGTAAATTACGGTTAGTTAAACGTTCTTTAGGAGAAACAGAGAATGAACGACTTTTTACACAATCAGTGGTCAATCAATCAACTACCATCTTTTTAATGGTTATTCGACCGTTGTGATTAAATATGGTAAAATATCAATCAAATAAATGGTTATATTACTATTTTCTTACGGAAATTTTTAACAGTGTATATTTTTTGTTTGTTCACACAATTTTTAAAACTTTAGATTTTCAGAACCAGGGGAACAATAAATTATTGCCGATCCTAGTATGTTAATATATCTGTGTAGGGAAGGCAAAGAAACAGCCGAATTCTTTTATTTTATTCCGTCAAAACTAACGATGCTATTTTAAATGTACTAGAGTTCGCTCAAAAGTCGAAATTCGTCCATAATAATTAAATCCAGCAATGAAAATATTATGCTATTCATACAATTATTTAAGTATTACTCATCAAATTTGGCGGTTATAACGTTGAGTTTATTTTGATGGCAGGCATACGACCCGTTGTTAAACCACTGTAACAAATGTATTGAAGCCGAAGGGGATGTTTTTTAAGTATTTTTATTAAAAATAAAAAGTAGTTTTAGTTATTACTATAGTAGTAGTTTTTATTTTATTTTGTAAACCTAGTATTGAAAATTCTTTGACACACTGTGTACATACAAATTCAGATACGCGTTGGAAATAAATTGTACAGACTCAGAAGTATACACAAAATTATATTTAGGGGCAGTTCATAAATGATGTCACGCTTTTTTCCCATATATTTGACACCCCCCCCCCTCCCTTTGTCGCAATATGTCACACTTCAGAGGACCCCTCTCCCTCCTTTGTCACATGTCACGCTACGTTGCATAATGCGCGATGTCACACCTCTTGTAACCCCCTCCCCTCCCCTTGTCACAACTTCTCTAACCCCCCTCCCCCCTCGAAGCGTGACATCATTTATGAATGATACCATGTATACAGTTAAACCTGTGTAACGGTCTCGAAAACTGGGATGGGCACAGTAGGTCATGACCCCCAAAATGGAGGAAAAGGGCTGGCGCGCCACTGAGTTGATTAACTTAGACAGGTGGTCAAGATATAGCGGGTTACTTTAAAACAGTAATTAGGTTTTTTTCTCTTTTTTTTAAACAATTTTCTAAAATATCATTAGAGAAATGTAACCTGAATTTCTTACTATGTATCCTATACAACTTTAAAAGTAAAGAATTTAGTTCAAATAAAAATAAATATCTTATTAATTATGCAAGTTACTTATATAATAGTAAGGATTTCCTAAAAATACATAATTTTTCAAAATGGCTACATCAGATAGAAGAAAAAGAGGAAACTTATTGAAAGAATAAAAAAGCGCTCATAGTAGTTTTCCTATTTGGTTGACTTCCAAAGTTTAGACAGGCTTTATATTGATGTTTCATCCATTCAGACAAATAGATCTAATATTATGTCATAAAAAGTATCCAGCAGAAGTTGTTTTAGTTTTTTTTACCTTTGCAAAAATATACAAACCAAAAAATGTGATAATTAGGCGGTCAACTTACAAAGTTTTTTTTTTATAATGCTCCTTAGGAGGAGGGATATGTGGGTGTGATCCCTGCCACATAACAGCTCGAGAAATGGATGACAACCTGTTCAAATTCCGATTGTTTGAACTCTGAATGAAATTATGCCGCTTATGCACGCCCCAAATTTGGCGTACATAAGTGGTCAATACAGACAAATGGTCAACTTTGGTGGTCAAGTTACAAAGGTTTCCCTACGTTATATAATAAAGGGATAATTCCGTTTCTGACAAAAGTGGTCAACTTAGCCAAGTGGTCAGCTTACAAAAGTGGTCAGCTTACAAAAGTGGTCGACTTTACAGGTTTTACTGTATATATATATTTGAAAAAGCTTAATGTATTTTTACTAATTGATATTTTTCGCTGAAAATCATCAAAAAAAATTCCTCATGTTTTTGTATAAAGCAAAAATATATGTATATATTTATCTTTGCTTCATGTTCTTCCGATAATAAAATGAAAAAAAAAAAGGGAATGAATCATAACGGATTCCACAAGAAAGGAAGGAAAAAGAGAAACGAATGGTCAACGGTGTGGCCCTACAAAAAGCTTCTGAAGCAGTTTCCAATAAACAGGGAATACACAATCTCATGGTTGACGTAATTTTTCATTATCGAAGACCCCCCCCCCCCCCTGAATAGCTTGGGATTACTTTTCCCTTTTCTCCCTGCTGCCAAAGGAAGGTTCTATAACCATACCCTCTCCCCTCCCACTTAGCAGCTGGAGAAATGGATGACTACTTGTTCGAAACAATCGATGCTTACCGTTTTAAGAACAACAAATAACACGGCGGAGTTTCGCAGCTATATGTAAAATGTTTGCGCGTAATTGTTTTATCTATCGCGTCTCTCTCAAAGCATTTGAGAGAGATTAACATGAATCTTATCCTTGTATTAAAGAATTTTTTATTATTTATACCGTATGCATAATAATTTCAACTGGTGGCTAAAGAAAAAATCGTTACACAAAAACTTTTTTTATGAATGGAGGAATTCTGAACAGACCTGTCATTTGAGCGATCAGAGTTTTTAGAAATACACTGAATTTAAGTTGTTTTTTAGTATTTTAAGTGTTAAATTTAGTATTTACATTTTAAGTATTTTGTGATTTTTTGCCTAGAATATGCATTGAAAATGTAACCTTTGCCCCCTTCGCAGGAATTCTTTTAAATCACGGGCCTGAATTTGAAAAAAATATTCTTTTCCTCCAGAAAATGATTATACGGATAGATATTCAAAAGTTGCTATGGTGTCAAATTATCGATAATTTATAGTTTCGACCACTAAAGTAAACTTTCTAATTGTGGATCAGGTACTTATAATCAGATCAGACCAAAGTGCTTAGGTTCAGGTGGGGTAGAGTGGTCCATGGGGTAAGGGGGCTATACAGCAAATAAAAGCGATAGCTTTGAAATAAATAGTGGAATTGCTGTGGTCTTCCACTAAGTTTTCCACAAATTGCGGCAATTAGTTGCTTTTTCTACAAAATACAGCAACTTTTTCTGTCTTCCCACTTGTGGAGACAAATCTTCCACTAAATTTTGGTTTCCCGCGGAGTGTCGGTAAAGATCATAGAAAGTTGACAACTAAAAGTGGAAGATTTGTTGCTGTGCGCTTTGCACTAGCAACTTGAAGGAAACTAGTGGAGAACTGTTCCCCCTCCACGCACCCAGGACGTGACGGGGCGACAATTCTTTGGCAACTAAAAGTGGAAGATTTGTTGCTGCGCGCTTTGCACTAGCAACTTGAAGGAAACTAGTGGAGAACTGTTCCCCCTCCACGCGCTCAGGACGTGACGGGGCGCCAATTCTTTGGCAACAAGTTTTCCAATTGTTGCTCTAAATTGGAAAGAGCAACTTTTAGTTGACAATTTTTAGTTTTCTACAAACAATGTTTTGTCAATTTTTAGTTGTCAACTAAGGTGTAAACGCGCTTAACATCTGAGTTACACCAGGGCCTACTATGCATAGGAGCTCAGGTGAGCTCAGCTCCTGTATTTATTTTCAATTATATAAAAATTTTTGTCTGTTAGAGGAAATTCAAACTATGTATACATGAAATTCGGCTTGAACTCTATACTTAACTTCATTTATACGAAATTAAATCCTGAGGCAGATATTAGTTAAAAATTAATTTCACTAAGCCAGTACTTATTTTTTTTTTTAAAGGATTAAAAACAAGTGAGCTCAAATGCAATACAGATTGAAATTAGTATAAACAGTTTCCTTACAACATCATGTTAATATTTATGAATTGTTGAACATGTTAATATTGATGAAGAACTATGTTTGCAACACAGCATTCATGTTATCCCAGTATAATGCAAGTAATTAATTTCCAAACAGACTTACAATAAATATTAAAAACTTTAACTGTTTATAGATACCAGTACAGTAAATCTTGTAAAGTTGAGCACTTATGTTAGTTGACAATATGTCTGAGTTGACCACTTTTGTCAGGAACGGAATTAGCCCTTCACCCTCTATAAGTTGACCACCTGTCTACGTTGGCCACTTTTGTCAGGAACGGAATTAGCCCTTCACCCTCTATAAGTTGACCACCTGTCTAAGTTGGCCACTTTTGTCAGGAACGGAATTAGCCCTTCACCCTCTATAAGTTGACCACCTGTCTACGTTGGCCACTTTTGTCAGGAACGGAATTAGCCCTTCCCCTTTTCCTTAAGTTGACCACCCTGTCCCTTACGTTGGCCACTTTTGTCAGGAACGGAATTAGCCCTTCACCCTCTATAAGTTGACCACCTGTCTAAGTTGGCCACTGAAGTGCTGCACCGCATGTGGTCAACTTACACAGGTTTCGCTGTACTTCGAAGAAGAAGGACCAATTCAACGCAGATAATTAAGATTAGTAAGGTTCAAATGTGAATTTTACTCCAATTTTAATTTTTAATAAACAATGATTATCTCAGAATTCTCTTATTAATATTTTCTTGATAAGTAATCTTGATAAATTTTAGCTTTTTCTCGCAAAATGTTGATTTCCATAACTACAGTGAAACCTGCGTAAATTGACCACTTGCAGGTGCAGCACTTTAGTGGTCGACTCAGACAGGTGGTTAACTTAAAGAGGGTGAAGGACTAATTCCGTTCCTGTCAAAAGCGTTCAACTTTGACAGGTGGTCAACTTACAAAGGTGGTCAACATCACGGGTTTTACTATATGTTCAATTACTATTAACCTTTTAACTGTCATGCCCGAGACTATCTCAGGCAAAGCACTGAAGTTCCAAAATGAGTGGCAACTGCCTCAATCGAATATGCAGTGGATAAAAACCTTAAAATTTTTATGCGTGTAACTCAAAATATCAGTTTTTAACTACTAAGTATATTTAATTTTGTACTAAACATTTGATTTTTGCAATAAAACAAATTGACAATATAAGGTAAATGACCCGGTAGTGGACATAGTTAAGAAAATTTTCGTACTCTTTTAAGTGGCAAAATTTTTTCAAGGGATTTACATCAATATTTGCATATTCAGCTTAATCGCCGAATATTTCTCTGAAAATTAATTACCTATAAAAGGTCATTTGATGAAAAATTAGGATCTTTACGTCAAATTTACTAAACGCTTCATTTGTATCTATAGTGGACATTTATAAGACGCGTATTTGCATTAATACTGGACAGAAATTAATATCATCTATTTTATGCTGTTAATTTGGAGAAATTAATTTCAATTTTAAAATGACTAAGGAACCATTCATAAATGATGTCACGCTTTTTTCCCATATATTTCCCCCAAATCCCTAACCTTCTTATGGATCGGCTTTAGTAAGGAGCAGCAAATGTGACTGTTGTGGAGGCAGCTATTAAATATTACGATCCATGTACTTGCATAGGTGCTCCACGCC
Source organism: Octonoba sinensis (assembly GCA_038502835.1). Lineage (NCBI taxonomy): Eukaryota > Metazoa > Arthropoda > Arachnida > Araneae > Uloboridae > Octonoba > Octonoba sinensis. Next base: position 106,471,903 of record CM076606.1, read on the forward strand.
AACTTTAGTTCTATTAATCAGCACTAGGAATCGTTCGCCTGTAGGTTCTGATAATTTCATTCAAGTTTAATGTTACATTTGCTTATTTTAGGAGCTTAAAGATCTAAGTGTCCACTACTAGAGCAGTGTCCACTACCGGTCACCAGCTCCCAGCTTCGGCGCACCTAAGGCCTCGGCTAAGAGGTGTACGGGTGTCTGGTGGAGAAAAGTGTCCACTACCGGTCACCAGCTCCCAGCTTCGGCGCACCTAAGGCCTCGGCTAAGAGGTGTACGGGTGTCTGGTGGAGAAAAGTGTCCACTACCGGTCACCAGCTCCCAGCTTCGGCGCACCTAAGGCCTCGGCTAAGAGGTGTACAGGTGTCTGGTGGAGAAAAGTGTCCACTACCGGTCACCAACTCCCAGCTTCGGCGCACCTAAGGCCTCGGCTAAGAGGTGTACGGGTGTCTGGTGGAGAAAAGTGTCCACTACCGGTCACCAGCTCCCAGCTTCGGCGCACCTAAGGCCTCGGCTAAGAGGTGTACAGGTGTCTGGTGGAGAAAAGTGTCCACTACCGGTCACCAGCTCCCAGCTTCGGCGCACCTAAGGCCTCGGCTAAGAGGTGTACGGGTGTCTGGTGGAGAAAAGTGTCCACTACCGGGTCATTTACCTTATGTACCCAAATCAAATCAAATATACTTGACAGTTAAAGGGTTAATTAAGAGACTGACTGTCAGACCGATATATTTAGGTATTAACATTTAAGTATACCTATATTATGTGTACTAAAATGTTTTGGTACATATCTTTGCTTTAAGACTTTCTATGCAGAAGCTGACGAGACTAAAATACCTTACAAGACGTTAAGAAGATGGGTGCCAATTTCTGACTATATAAGACATTTATTAAATTTTATTAAGTAAAGCTGCTTTCTTTAGAAAATGAAATCTTGTTGAGGATTTATAAACGTAATACTTCACCCCCCATGCACTACTTACTTTACCCCACCCCATAGGGTCAAGCGGTTATAAATACATTCCCAAAAAGAAAGAGTCATAAAATTGCGTTTCTCAGTTATTTTCTGCATGAAATTTAATGCAATGTGTTCTTTGACACGTTGAGGTTGGCGCAGATTTTTGCTACCTGTAAAAAATGCGTTTTAATTTTTCAGTAAGAGAGTTATTTTTAACCACATAAAGTTTTTTCCACCTAACAAAACTGTGTTATAAGACTATAGCTGATATAAGCCACCAGTGGTGCATGCCGCCAGAAGAATCATGCGGGTGTGAGCCACCAGTGGTGCACGCCACTAGCGTATATAAGGGAAAGATTGGGGGATAAAACCACTCTGAAATGGTGAAGATTGTCTAGAATTTGACCAATTTTTCCTGTAAACCAATGAAATTGACTCACTTCTCCCGAAGAACCCCCCCCCCCCAAATTAGAGTCTAGCTACGCCACTGGTACACGCAGCCAGATAAACTATTCCCATGTGAGCCACCGGTGGTACACGCCGTTCTCATCGCGTTAATAACGTAATGTAAAATATCAAGCAAAAAATCTAAAGATTTTTAACGAATTCCTATATTTGTCATCCAGGCAAGTAGAAAAACTTGGATTTTATGACCACTTTACCCCACTTGACCCTAAATACTGACCCCCCCCCCCACCTGACCCTTTTTCAAGTTTGCTATTATTGGCCCTATGGGCATGCTTATTACGCATGAATGCTTACGATTCTAATGCAAGAGTGACGACCAGCAACAGGCTCTAGTTCCAGATGGACTAGTCAATTTATCAATTTCCATTGAAGGTCAAGAGCCCTGTTAAAATTATTTCCTCCATTGCAAATAACAGTTGCTTCCGGGGAAGTATTCCAAATGCCTACCATACTACTGAAATAGTAATTTTTCCATTTCCAAGATTAGCCAAGGATTTTAAAAAGTTAAAACAATGACCTATGGCCCTATGTTCTGTGAAATAACGTAGCCTATCAACATCTTCTCTTTTAGCCAATATACTTATTGGAACGATAATCTGTAATTGCTAATTTAAATCCCCATGAATAATAGTTAAAAAATCTCTTTGGGGCCATTCATAAATAATGTCAACTGAATACAAACTACATTTTTTGAATGAAATCGTTAAGTATAATTAAAAATACATTAGTTCATCACGCTTACCTTAAAAAATTAAAATTGACATTACCCTACCACCGATATTTCCTTCTCTTTTCTTATATCTTATATCAACACCCGAATAACATCCGAGAGCCTTTAGGAGTGTATTAGTGTAAACTGGGTTCACTATCATCATCATCACTTATATTTGTTGATGGGCCGTTAGGCCCCGGGAGGGGCCTTTTACCCAGATCTCCTTTGTGAGCGTACGTCGTTAGGAGATAGATCAATGCGCCCTAAGGCTTACATCACGTCCCCGAAGGGCAGAGGGGGGGGGGGGGGTCCGCGTCTCGGAAGAGTTAGAATAGTAAGCTACATAAAAATACAAGACGACAAAATATATATATATATATATCTATATAATTTTTTTTTTCTTTTAAGCATTTTTTTTTTTAATTTATACTTTTTTCTTTTTGGATTTTCTCTTTTTTAATTTTTTTCTTCACATATATAAGATAAGTAAATGAATAGCAAAAAAACGACTATCTCAAGGAGAGCATGTCTAACTGAGGATTTGGAAGAGGATTATGCTTAGTACTGAGAGAATCATAGTTGAGCAGACAGGTTCTGGCCGGGTAGGGGTACTTCTGGTTCCTATTTATGTATTGGGAACCTTCACTATAAGTTATCATTCTTTGATATATATATATAAGTTCATAAATTAACTGGTTGTTAAAAAACACTACTAGTACTAACAGCATTGACTACTATGATTCACTAAAATCGATATAACTTGGGGATCATTCATAAATGATGTGACGCTTCAAGGGGGAGGAAAAATTGTGACAGTGTGTGACAAGGGGATGGGAGGAGCAACAAGGAGTGTGGCATTGCACATTTTAGTTTCTACGAAATCAATTATTTTTAAAGTTGTAAGTTTTTTTGATTTTCATTACTTGATTTTAAAGTTACATTTTGTGTCGTAAACAGCGATGCTAATTCAGGTTTAAATCTACTTCTCGTTAAAAGTTTAAAAGGAAATTTTCTGAGGCATTTATACTTTTAAGATAAAATTGCGTTGGTCACTTTTTCAGAATTCGAACAATTAATATCTTTCACTGTTTTATACTAATTATCTTTTGCGTTGAAAAACTTACCTACATTTCAAAAAATAATATTAAGTATACATGTAATCATTATTATTATTATGCTCAGACATGTAAAAAAAAGTTCAAAAACAAAATTAGAAAAGGGATCTATAACACAGTGCTTTGCTTCTGAACTGCAACTACATATGCTTATGTAATATAGCGTGACAAGTGACAAAGGGGGTGGGATATAATGGAACATTTTGTGACAAAGGGGGCTGGGGGTCAAATGCATTGAAAAAAATGTGACATTGATGAGCGGTCCATTACCTCCATGTTTTAATATATACTGTTCCAACACTCATAATCAAATATCAAATATTATTTCGAAGTTCATCAATTACTTCATAGATGACGCGACTGAAATCATGTGTGCTTTTAAAGTAAATGTCATGAAGTAACTAATTAACAGGAGTTCTTGATTGCGGTTCCACTAATGTCAATTACAATACGTTTCTCTATGCATAATTCTATTTTTGTGTCATTTATTTAGTTTAGTTTTAAAATAAATAATTTATAAAACAATATAGTCTTGCAGCAAGTAAGGATCAAATTTTATGAAAGAGTTGTTTAATTTAACCACCAGTAAATTTTATTTTATATATATATATATATAATTTGAAAATTTCAACCAATTGGAATCTATACAAACACGAAAGCACTCTTACTAATCTCTCTTGATAGAATCATGAGGGAGGAGAAAAAAATTGAATGAAGAAGATGCCGTGCTCATAGTATACAACTGTAAGAAAAAGCAATACAGTAGCCATCACGTAACCAACCCTTTTTTCCCTAACGCGCTACTTCTACTTCTTCGAATGGTACAATGGAACTAGCATTCTAGAAAAGCGCCTTTTTCCCTGGTTCAATTTAAAGTTTAAAGAACCTTTAACCCTTTCGCTGCTACGGCCGCTCACAGAGGCTGGTGTCACTTGTTGCGGCCGCTTTCGGACGACGAAAATCAAGCGCATGAAACGATATCGAAACAGCAGCTACGAAACTTTCTGAACACATTCTGAACTATTCGTTTATATATGTTCGTTTTCCATCACTTGGGATTAGAATGAACCGTGTTCGGATTTTTTCCGTGACTTGAGGTGCTCTCTGCATTGTATTTTGTCACATTGATTGCACCATCAAATTTAATATTATTTCTGCTTTAAAACAATGAAAATATCAAACAACTCTGGCTCTATCTGCGATTCGAGCCCGGGCATAAAACGCGGAAGCCTAGTACTTTACCATTTATAACATTTGCCGTTTCAAGAGCTAGACCTTGTTTTAAACAAGTCACTTATTTGCATGATCATTATTATAAACAACACATTCTTCGTATTTTGCCCACTTTTGAGATTTCCTTTGTTTACAAAAATCTCATTCCAGTGACTTCCTATCTGCTATTCGAACCCGGGCACAAAAAGCGGAAGCCTAGTACTTTACCATCTATAACATTTGTCGTTTCAAAAACTAGACTTTGTTTTAAAAAAAGTCACTTCTTGCATTGTCAATATTATAGACGATTTAATTTCTTTTCAAAAATCACACTCAGGTGACTTCTTCCACAGTTGATGTTAGTATTAGCAAGTTTAACCACTTGAAGCACGAGTTTTTTTTTCCGGAAAAACTGGTAAAAATGATCAAGTTTTTTTGAAAGAAAACGGAATACGTAGGTAGAGTATAAATTGTTTTTAGCAATTTCAGTTGTTGTGGTGACTAGAAAGCGGGGGGGGGGGGGGGGGGGGAAAAGTTATATAAAAAAATATTATACAAATAAAATGCAAACGGATCTCACACGGGCATAAGAAATAAAATAACCCGATATACAAGATCGTCCGGGTGAGATACGGGCATATGCAAATTTGCCGGTAACTTCAACCTGTGTGAGACGCGGGCATGTGCAAATTTGCCGGTAACTTCAACACGTGTCAGCCACGGGCATGGGCAAATTTGGCGGTAACTTCAACCCGTGTCAGACACGGGCATGTGCAGATTTGCCGGTAAGTTCCACCCGTGTCAGACACGGGCAAATGCCTCAAGGGCTCAAAATTATTTGATTTTTAACTCTGACAAATTTCGTTCAATATAATATGGGTTTGTTTGCGATTCTAACTCTGCCGTTTCAGAAAGCAAGCGCCTTGGTTTTAACCACCTACGTCAAGCGACGTAAGTTGTTCTATCAAGCTTGTGGCTTCAATTTTTTTCTAAAAGTTACCGTACTTATGCGAATCTAATGCATCATCGAATATAATGCGCATCCCCATTTTAAAACTTTAAATATTAAAAAAATTGTTTGTCGGCGAATAAATTTGGTTGATGTCATCGGCGAACTGCGGACCAGTTTTGCACTCGAATCTAATGCGCACCCCAATTTTGAATACTACATTTGGCCAAAAACGATGCGCATTAAATTCGCATAAATACGGTATGTAATCAAAAGGTGTATAAGAATATATTGATTTAAAGGTTTAAAACAAAGTGTTCCGTTTGTAACTATAGGAGCCTACTTTCCCGTATGCAGCCCCGTATCAAATTCATAATCTAGCTCAGTGGTTCCCAAAGCTGACTGGGCTCCGACCCATCTAACAGAAATTTCCAATCTTGCGAACCACCTCTTATAACAGAGAGATTTTCTATTCGCAGACTCTCTATTTTTTTTTATTTCATGTATACAATTGCGAGGGCCCATTCAATATTCGCTCACGTCCCAACCAGTGGGTCGCGACCCATAATTTGGGAAATGCTGATCTAGCATTCCCAAACTCTAGAGCAGCTAGATTCTCTATCTCTCTTTCTCATTCAGCTTTAGTTCTTAATTACTTCAAAGTATAATTTTTCCAACGGTTTATACATATTCATTCGGAAATACCCTTGAAAACCCAGATTAGTTTTCATGTATAGTCCGAAGTTTTGTGGGAAAATAGGCTCGTTTAGTTCTCGATGAACTTCGTATCTATACATGTGCACCAATGAGCTTGTTCAAAAGAACTTGGATCTTATGCCCAGACTTTGCATAATTTCTTCATTTTTGCCCATAGATTTTTTGAGCTGTTTAAAATTCAACGGAAACTTGTTCAAATCAACGAAATGAGATGTTCTCGCATAGATCTTTCGCATGCGAAAAGAAATCTTTCTAATCGGCCAATTCCCTTAAAAGTATTGGGGGTGGGTGGAGATAGACATACATACACACACTTTCCCCATCTCAAAGCCATAATTTAATAATAAGTTAATTATTTAACTTATTTTTGACTTTTTCCTACTTTAACGATATTTTTACAATACATTAACCGTTTTTTATTCTTTCTTTTTTACTTTTACGCTCAAATAGGCTAAAGATACATAAACATATGAAGGGTCCACTGGAAAAGCGACCTAAGTCACATACTACTTTATGAACTTTGCTTTATGTTTTATTATAAATTATGTATTATAAATTTAAATTTGAGTGTTACGGAAAAGTAGGCTCGTGTAGATAAAACATTAACATTTATGTTACAAAATAATTGAATAAAACATGAAGCGAATTTCATAAAGTAGTATGTGACTTAGGTCGTTTTTCCAGTGGACCCTTCATATATACAAATACATTATGTTTCTCAAAGCCAGACCGAGGGGTTAGCTGCCTTAGATGATGATCCTCTGTTTGACATTAATTATTTTGTGATCTACATTTTTGCCGTTTCAAGTTGACCCGATTTTGTGTCAAGCAAGTAACTTATTTATTTGACATCAGTTATTTAATATTTCTATTCTCTTTCGATTTCAGAAATAACATTTTTAGTAAAGTAGTAACCTCACTACTTCACATAAAGATGCGGAATGTCATGGATTAATGTTACGACACACTAGTTCTTTTCAGACAATGATTGCAACGAGAAACTTATTTGTTCAACATCACTTACTTAGTATTTCTATTCACTTTCGTTTTCAGAAATTGCATTTTTAGTGAAGTAGTAACCTCACTACTTCATATAATGATGCGGAATATCATCGATTAATGTTACGACCCACTAGTTTTTTCCAGACAATGATTGCAAAAAAAAAAAAAAACTTATTTCACATCACTTACTTAGTATTTCTATTGACTTTCGCTTTCAGAAATAACCTTTTTAGTGAAGTAGTAGCCTCACTACTTCTCATAATGATGCGGAATATCATCAATTAATGTCACGACCCATTAGTTTTTTTCCAGACAATGAGTGCAAAAAAAAAAAACTTATTTATTCAATCTCACTTACTTAGTATTTCTATTGACTTTCGCTTTCAGAAATAACCTTTGTCATCAATTATTTAATATTTCTATTCACTTTCGATTTCAGAAATAACATTTTTAGTGAAGTAGTAACCTCACTAGTTCTCATAATGATGCGGAATATCATCGATTAATGTTACGACCCACCAGTGGCGAAACGCAGAATTTTTTAAAGGGGGGGGGGGGGGGAATATTTTCTGAAACTACTAAAAGAAATTCGAGTATGTAATAAAGCACTAATATTTTCCTAATAGGGACAGCTAGACAATTTTGACTTGAGCTCAAGGGGGGTGTAAACCCTTAAACCCTTGCGTACGACCCTGCGACCCACTAGTTCTTTCCAGACAATGACTATAATAAAAACTTATTTATTTAACATCACTTAGTATTTCTATTCACTTTCGTTTTCAGTAATGTTTAGTGAAGTAATAACCTCTACTTCACAAAACGATACGAAATATCATCGATTAGTGTTACGACCCACTAGTTCACTCCAGATAATGATTGAAAAAAAAAATATGAAATGGCTTCTCCAATTTTTAAATACCATTGCCATTTCCATTACGTGGTCACTCCCCTCCTCTATCACAAAAGCTAAAATGCCATGAAATGGCGGCAATATCGAGAGAACAAATGAAAAATTCCGCTGGTCAGCCCCTCTATACCCAAGAGGGTCGTTTTCAAATAAATAGATAGGTCTACATCACGGTTGAAGTATTTTTTCATTATCCAGAGTTTTTGGTATGGTCTGGAGATCGTTTTTTCCCCCTACTAGCTTTATGAAGGGAGATTTTCAAACAATTTTCTGTTGTGGTCTTTTTTATTTTTTTATTCTTAGAAAAGTTCTATGGATTTGCTGTAGTATATAGGTGTTTTCAAACGTTAGCAGACGTTGCTTTAGAAAAGTCGAGTTTTAACAAAAATTTTGGAAAGTAGTTGTTAAGAAACATTTAGAAAAGTCGAATTTTAACATAAAATTTAGAAAATAATTTTTGCGTAGCATTTAGAAAAGTAGATTTTTATCAAAATAACTTCGCCAGAAACTATTTTAAACGTTAAGTTTAACAAAAAAAATTTTGAACGTCAAGGATAAAAAAAAAATAAAATAAAACAAAATTTTAACAAAGTCAAAATTTGGGAATTCACGTTTTAGGAGCATAAAAATTGACAAGGGAAAGACCGACATTATAATTTGACAAAATGTAATTTAACATTTATAACAAACAAATTTCAGCGAACTCAAATTTTCACATTGTAAACCATTAGAAAATCAAATTTAAAAAAAAAAAAAAACATATTGTTACGAACATGTGTTTTTAGATTTTTAACAAAACTTTGAACGAAAAATTTTTTTTAATGTCAAAAATCCAAAGAAAAAATAAATTAATAAAATAAAATTTTAACGATGTCGAACTTTAGAAACTCACGTTTTAGAAACATAAAAACTGATAAGGGAGAGACTTCCATAATAATTTGACAAAATTGAACAACTCAACATTTATAGCAAACAAATTTCAGCCAAATAATCCTAATTTTTGGTAGAATTTTCTGGAATATTCATGTCATGTGATTCGAGATGTTATATAAGGGATCATTCATGAAATTGTGGCAAGGGGGGGTAACAAGAAGTGTGGTTTCATGCTTATACAACACAGCGTGACATGTGACAAAGGGGGAGGGGGTATGTTGAAGTGGGACATGTTGTAACAAAGGGGGGGAGGCAAATATATGAAAAAAAAGCGTGACATCATTTATGAACGGTTCCTAAGGAGCTCTGGACAGAATTTTGAAGCAGTTCAGCTTAGTTTTTAGTCTTTTGCGAATGCATGTCAGTCTGAGCCATTGTGCTGTAAGATTCTGCTTGATTCCATCCGTATTTGGGAAATAAATACGAGACTACCCTTGGTTTTACGGTAATGTGAGTTATTTTTGTGTGCTTAAAATCTGTACATATTGAAAATTATTTGTAAATAAATTGCTTTGTGAAGTTCAAGGAGTTCATCATCTGTCCGTCTAACACATAACAATAAGTTTGTCTCATATACGTATTTAATAAAACAAGCAATTATCACATTTTCGAAAGATCAAGGTTCAGAAAATTATGTTTTTAATAACAATTTGCACATTATTATTATTCACGATAATAAGAACTGCTGTCAGACACTACTAATTTGTTGCAACAAACGGCTGTAGACAGATGCATAACCAAGCAGTCCTTGATCTTTCACAAGATTTCCGATCCTAGTATGGTAGTACATACATGTGAAAGCTTCCAGAATAAAATTCTGCCGGTGCCACTGGCAGTACATATTACTATAAATAACCGTTGTAAGTCTTTACTTTTGATCACATCCATGAACCTTGCTAAGATAAACATATTTGTACAAATGAAAACTAAACATACATTTTACTTTGTTCGGCATTTTATTTGCTTACATGATAACTTAAAGTCAAAAACCATTACGATAACAACAATGAGCTGAAAAATATTTAATCCCTCTTCTCAGTGGCGTAAATAACACCCCCGCAACCCCCGCTGCGCGGGGGAGCGCACGAGGTTTTAGGGCGCACGCTCCAGAAAAAAAAAAAAACCTCCATGAGTTTCAAATATGTATACATAAATATTTTTATACGTATTTTTTAACATTTTTATTTTCTACTATTTCAATGTCCTTTCTACGTTTTCTGAATGAAATTCTTCGGTAATGCGTCACATAATGCATAATTAATCCCCTCCCCCTTACTTCTTCTCTCCTGTGTACCTGTATATTAGCGTACAGTGATCTCTCACTCATGTGCGGGCGTAAGGGCCCGCGGAAAAAGAACGCGCCAAAGTTACCATAACAGGGTTACCATCTAATTCCAAACCCCAAAAGGGAACCCCCCAAACGCCAAAAGGGAGCTAAAAGTAAATCATCTGTGTTCAGTGTACACAATAACTGCTAATTAATATTATTATGCATACAGTCATACTGAAAAATGGGAAAAGAGATTACTTAGCGTCAAAGCGCAAGTACTGTACATTTATTTTCTTGAACTCGAATATGAAATTGCACCCAAATTTCATTTTGCACTTAATATTATTTTCTCACAAAATAAATTACAATCGAGGATTGTTGTTGTTTTCGTGAATTTACAAAAAGAGTACTCGAGTTCATCAAGGAGTGAGAAAGTTCGTTAGCTTCTATAATTGAACTGGAAGTTCGTCTTTTTGTCATTTTAAAAAGCAATAAAGCTCTAACACTGAAGATTTCGTTAGCAATCACTGCCATGTGCTATCAGGGACGTAACTGGGGGGGGGGGGGGGGGGGTGTCCCCGGGTGCCGGATTTTAAGGGGCGCTAAATTAAATAAGTGTGTGTATGTGCTTGTGTGCGTATGTAATTTTTTTTCTTACTAAAACTAGCGGGGGGAATCTAGTTTTAATTTTCTTAAAATAATTAAAGAAAAAAAAAGTTAAATTCTGAGTCAAATTTAGTATTGGTTTAACGCGAATAAAGAGTAGATGGGATGGACGAAGAGAGAAAGAGGGGGTAGGAGGGCTCAGTAAGTAGTGCAAATGTATTTGTATTTCTTAGACAGAGACCAATGTTAAATGTTTGTATCTTATCTAAAGAATACCACACTCGGAGAAGGATTCTGCGAACGTCGGCCCTTGGAAGTAGCGATACAAAACAAGGCAAAAGCCCTGTTTTCGCAATAAAACCACAAAACTGTCCCAATATTGTTGATGTCTTACTTTCAGCTTATTATGACAGTGACGGGTGCTTGTCTAAACTATTGGTGCTTATAACCCCGATATTTTCACGCATTATTAAGACAATTCTTCATTCCAAGCTGGTAAATGCATGTAATGTTTCAACTCGCTAACTTTTTGAAAAGCTGCTTTTTAATAATAAATACCCGAATATCTCTTCACCGCAGTGCTTTGTTTTAATATTTTGGGGTAAGCCAAAGAGAGGGCGCACTTATAAATCTTGCAGCGGGGCGCACCTAAGTCTATGTACGCCACCTGCCCCTTCTCATCTCTATTTCAAAACTGTTTTGCATTCTAAATTTTATTATCTTCGATGTATATGCTTCCTTTCGTTTAAATAAATCTTCACGTTTACCTTGGTGTCCTACATATTTATTCCTTTATAAATTGACACATAATTATCAAACACATTCGCTGGTTTTCTTCATTGCTATCGAAAATCCAGTTGCTTGTTCTTTCTTATGCCACTTGGGTATCTACGCTCTCCTTCGCAGAGCGAGCAGGAATTAAGGCAGCCAGGAGCGCCTTCCGTTTTTATAGATGAGCATCACAACGCTAGAAGTACGACTTGGCTAATTATGCATTTGGATGACACCAGATGGCACCACCACAAATAAGCCACCTTCTTTTTGCGACCTAAGAGTGAAGGGAAAGGAAAATATCCACCTTCGGGACTTCAGGGGCCACGGATTTTACATGCACATATCCCCAAGTGTACATGGTGGGTTTTCAGCGGGTCGAGTATCGATCACCTAATCTTCCGGTCCGACACCCTAACCATAAGGCTACCACGTCCTGCATCGGAAATCCTGAGTGGCAAAGATGCCGTTCTAAATGAGAGGAAAAATTCTGTTTTGAAATAAACTCCTAAAAATCTCCGAGCATAAGCAATTTTCATCACGTTTCTATATTTTCTAAAATATTTTATCACGTATGACAGTACAAAATATAAATGCGACGACCAGCAACAGGCACAGGGCCCATATAGGATGGTCCTAGCCAATTTAAATCAACAATGAACATCAAGAACTTTCTTCAAAGTTTTTACCCCACTGCAAGTAACAGTCGCTTCCGGTAAACTATTCCAACAGCCTGCAACACTGTTGAAGCTGTCATTTTCCCTTATTTCAAGATTAGCTTCAAAGTTTTTACCCCACTGCAAGTAACAGTCGCTTCTGGTAAACTATTCCAACAGCCTGCAACACTGTTGAAGCTGTCATTTTCCCTTATTTCAAGATTAGCTTCAAAGTTTTTACCCCACTGCAAGTAACAGTCGCTTCCGGTAAACTATTCCAACAGCCTGCAACACTGTTGAAGCTGTCATTTTCCCTTATTTCAAGATTAGCTTCAAAGTTTTTACCCCACTGCAAGTAACAGTCGCTTCCGGTAAACTATTCCAACAGCCTACAACACTGTTGAAGCTGTCATTTTCCCTTATTTCAAGATTAGCCTGAGATTTAAAAAGCTTAAAACATTGACCTCTGATTCTACTTTCAGCACATAACTGTAGCCCATTAATATTTCCCATTTTAATGAATTTTAACAACTGAATCATGTCCCCCTAACTCTCCTTTGCTCAAGACTATACATATGCAATAGCTATGCTTTTAATTGCGCGCAAAAGTTTGTAATTGCGACATGAATCGTATTTCGTCAAACAAACATGTCTTAAATTGTCTATAAACTTCCTGTGTAACCCATGTTTTTGCTAATTATATATCAAACCCTAATAGCAAGCTCTCAGCCAGAAATATAATTATACTCTTTTTAATTCAAGAAATGAAGAAGAGAAAATTGTCTCCTAGCTCTCCATTCTCATCCGCATTAAAAAGATAAGTAAAAAACGATGTTTTTTCACTATAACTTCCTGTTTGTTGGGAAACATGCGCAGAGGTCAAGTTCATAATAAACAGTAACGGCTCTGCACGATTGTAAACTGACCTAGAATTTCGCGGAATTATACTAATTAATAGGAAGTTTCAATGAGGAAATGCGCTCTGTTATTAAAGCAAAATACTATGCACAGGGCATTTACATTTGATGATTTGGACTGAAAAATTATAAGTATTCGTTTCCCTTTTCGAGTTTAGTCATTCAAAGCGCTCATCATGAGAGAAAAAGGAAAGAAGCTACTAAGTGTGTCTAAAGCTTTCAAAACAGTACATTACTCTCATCCGGCGGTTCCCAGTTTTTTTTCGCGTACCACCATTTTTCTTGCCAACAATTTGCGTACCACTGAGAATTACACCATTTTTAATAGTTATTAATGCAGATAAAAACGTGTATTAAAATTAAATTGTATATATAAAATGAAATACAGTCGAACCTGTTTATCTCGAACCTGTCTTTCTCAAAAACCTCCCTATCTCCAAAATTTATATTTTCCCTGCATTTATATCCTAAATTTAATGTATTTTTTCATGTTTATCTCGAAATGTTTTCCCCCAAAACCTCCATATCTCGAATTCTGGTTTTGCTGCCATTTTGGAATCCGAAGCCGAGTGACCTTTCGGCAGCTAACAAAGTTGATGCGGAAATCGTAGAGAACGTAAAAGGTGATTCGGAAGTAGAAGAGGAGGTTGAGAAAGACAAAGATGTCGCGAAAGTCGCTGTAAAAAGAAGCAGAGAAAGCTATAGAAACATTAACTTTCCTCGAATTTTTGGAAACTTTTGGTCAAGGTGGATTTACAGTGATCGCTACCCTCAAAAGTATAATTGAGTCGAAAACAACCAGACAACAAAAAACACTAAAAGACTATTATTCTGGTACTTGCTAAAAAAAGTAGTAGTACTTGTCTTGTTTTTGAGAGACTTGCAAAAGGGTATGCTGAATACCATTTCTTTATTGTCGATGCTATTTATAGGAGTATAAAATTCGTTAAAAAAAGTTAGTATAATATTACAGTAAAATGCTTAACAATACTAAGGCAGAAGATTTTTAACCTACATTATATAGTCTTTGTTTCAATTGCAAATTTTAATAGTTTTATCAAAACCTCTGTATCTCAAAACCTCTTCATCTCGAATATTTTTTCCTTCCCTTGAAATTCGAGATAGACAGGTTCAACTGTATATGAACTATATAAAATATACTTTAATTACGTACTTCCGAAACACATTATAAAGTTTAGTAATCTTTAAGTACAAAGAAAATGAAAAAAACGGAAGTAATGAGAAGGTTTAAGACAAATGATCAAAATACTTTGTGCTAAAATGTAAGTACAAAGATAAAACAACGTGAAAAAGCACAAATTCAGAATTAAAATTAACGCAAATAGCTATTTCGAAGCTACACATGGAGTCTCTTCATCAGTGCATAAAAGAAGAAGAAGAAGAAACGCTCAACACACAGGCAAGAAACCTGTGAGTGAACAAGGCAATAACCAGAGAGACACCGGTATTTATACCAAATGTGTCGGTTTAGCGATTGACCAATCAGAGGCCAGGAACAAGGCGGGAAACGAATATGTAAATTGCAGGAGAAAACCAAAAAGGGAGAGAAAAATTATAAAAAAATTATAAAAATTGTTTCCAAATGTCAGGAAAATATGGAGTGCTGGAAAAATCATTTACTACAGAATGAGAATTTTTCCAAATGTGATAAGCTTCCCAAAAATCAAGTTCATAGACAGAAGAGCATTTGCTGATAATTCTAGCAGAAGAAAATTCAAAACAATGATCTAAAGTCCAACAATGCTGGGCAATGGAAGAACGTGCAAGTTCTTTACGCTTAACATAATTTTCATGTTCTTTCAGACGGTGCTTTAAGGCACGTTTAGTCTGACCTATGTAAAACAGACCACATTTGCAAGAAATACTATAAATGCCCCAGTTGCTGTGCAAATCATATCCCATTGATTTCTCTCCACTCTAATTGGGCAAATTCGATCCGCCGGCACCCTCTTTGAGTGACTGCCACTAAAAACTAATCATTTGTTATGATAAATTTTATTTTGAAGTTGATTTTAAAAGGTCACTACAGCAAACAAACTGGATTCAGTTTTGCTTTAGAGAGGCCTTCTCTCTTATTATAATTAACTCGTATTATAATTTCTTCGGTTTCCACAGAACACCGAAAGTGAAGCAACTTAGACTAAGGTCAGTGTTTGGGAGGGTGACTACCTCTCGCAGCTGGTTGCTGTGGTGTCCGTGTAGGATAAAGGGAGCTGGTGCACGTTAAATAGGTCGTGGTTCCAATGTCCTCCAAGTGAAACGATACCTCTGGGGGTGAAAACCCCAGATGACGGTCTCTCATCTGGGAGTTCAAAATTAAGAGACCTTCCAAAGGGGCGGAAATCGGACTCCTGCCTATAAGGGCCCCGTTAGACTCAGGCGCAGCGTACCCATTCTTCCTCGCTACACGCGAGGACTCGACAACAACAACAACATTATAATTTCTTTGAATATTACTGCTTAATGGCAACAAACTTTTTTAACAACGAGTTATATATTTATCAATAATTTCCCAAAACGAAATATCAAGCCAAGCCTTTCCAATTAAAAGAAAATTACTTATATTTCACCTATAACGTTCTTTCTAAAGAACAAAGGCAAAGAAATTAATGTGCGAAATTTGAGATAGACGACCCTTTATCGATTAAAAAAATCATCAAAATCGGTTTATTTAGTCAACAGCTATGACGGAACTACTAAAAATCACTACATTTCTGCGCATAACTTTTTCTCTAATTATCAAATATGGTCAGACGAAGATAGGCCATGATGGGAGAACACCCTCGATCGATTAAAAAAAAAATCAAAATCGGCTCATCTGATGGGAAATTATATATGGACAAACAAACACACACAAAAAAATTACGGTCTGAAATGAGAAAGAAATTCGGTTGTAAAGGCCGTTGCCGCTTTCAGTGATTGGTACCAATAACTAATTATCAAATCCCATTAGCATTCATTTGTACAATTATCAAAACAGGGAAACTTTAACTGTGACCACCCCGTACGTGTCTGAATAATTTTTAAATTCATCCAGTTGATAACTTTACGTTTTTATTAAAAAGCATTCAGTGTAAACGAATAAGTTCCTAAAACATTATCATTCATTTTTAATGCAATCCATAATAGGAAGCAAAATTGAGGCATCTTATGTCTCAGAGAATGAAAAATACCGAAAACGGTATTAAAAAAAATCCCAAGGGAATGGGGAGGAGCCTCAAACTTATTATTTTCATTTCTCTGAGCTGCCCAAGCTATTCTCAAGACACTTCCTTACAATCAACTACATGTCTTCTGTGACGATATAGCATCCAAAATACATTTTTTCGACGTCCATACATCTAATTTTGTTTTCTCTGCGTCTCGTTTTTGTCCTGACTTCCTTTGATTCCGCCGATATACCACAGCTCTGATCTTTGTTTTGCTTTTTTTAATCTTCATCTAACTCTGATGCATTATTTTCCGCCGCGGTTTATTTTTTTCTCCTCAGTTTCATTTTCTGAGGTCTCTTGTCTACTTCATCAAAACTGTAGGAGGAAAGAAATGAATGTTTTCTTTACTTTTTTGCTGTCTTTTATCAGATTCTGCTTTATGCAGCGTTTATCTTGAAAACTATAGTGGAAAAATTTTCTCAGTTCGTTTTGAGGAAGCATGTTTTAATGTTTTTCCATCACAGTGGAGCCCAACCCGCAGATGTCTGCGGACCACTCAGCCTGAAAGTGAATTACCACGGACTACACATTGCATTGTTATACACATTACGTTGCAAACGTGTGTCAAAGTATTTTTAAGACTTTTCTCCACCAGACCCCTACCTGTTAGCCGAGGCCTTAGGTTTGCTTACGCACGGGGAGAGGTAGTGGGGTCTACGGATTTTACATGCACATATCCCCAAGTATACATGGTGGTCCTGTGATACCTGTGGGCCGTGGTAGCCTAGTGGTTAGCACGTCGGACTTCCACCTGGAAGGTCGCGCGTTCGATACCAGCTGAAGACCACCATGTATACTTGGGGATATGTGCATGTAAAATCCGTAGACCCCACTACCTCTCCCCGTGCGTAAGCAATCCTAAGGCCTCGGCTAACAGGTAGGGGTCTGGTGGTGAAAAGTACAGTGATACCTCGAGATACGAGTTTAATTCGTTCCGTAACCTTGGTCGTATGTCAATTTGCTCGTATCTCAAAGTAATTTAGCAAGTGCGCAGGCGGAGTAAACTGGGTGGGTCGTGCCGTTTCCTCGTATCTCAAATATCGCTCGTATTTCAAAACAAAACTTCGCTGCTCGACATCGCTCGTATCTCAAATCACTCGTATGCCAGGGCACTCGTATCTCGAGGTACCACTGTAATTATGTATTTTAAGTACTTTTATCGAAAATAAGCTCTTTCGGCTTCAATACATTTGAAGGGTTCATTGGAAAAACGACCTAAGTCACATACCACTTTTTGAATTTTGCTTTATGTTTTATTATAAATTATGTATTATAAATGAATATGAATTATTTATTATAAATTTGAATTTGGGTGTTACGGAAAAGTAGGCTCGTATAGTTAAAAGTAACATTTATGTTATAAAATAATTGAATAAAACATAAAGCAACTTTCGAAAAAGTGGTATGTGACTTAGTTCGTTTTTCCAGTGAACCCTTCATTTCTTACAGCGGTTTAACCCACTGGCGGTTTGGGCTGTGACGTCACGCCATGATAAATCTTTCTCAAAATGGTTGAAGCCGCGATATTGCGATATTCCTTCTCCTTTTCCCAAACAGGTTCCCTGGTGCATCGGAGGCGTTGCTTTTCCGCACATTCCTCAGGCCGTGATATCACGGCCAAAGCCGCCAGTGGGTTAACAACGACTCGAATGCCTGTTCCAGCTCGCAATGGGGGACTGCCTCCAAAGCTCGCGTCGAAGCTGTTTGCATAGTGTCAATGTCATCAAAGTAAAAAAAAATAGAAACAAATGAACTGAGGTTTTGGCAGTGGATGAGCTAATAGTGAAGGAGTTTCACGAATGCTCCATAACACAGACAGCGCCACTGTAAGCTTAGTTCCAGCTGTAGTCTTAAAAATCTTTGACGCACTGTGCTCCCTTATTTTCACATTTTTCCCATGGGCCCTTCAGATTTGATCTTTATTCCAGTTGAGAAGCACTGGATTTTAGAATAGTTTTACTTGTTATTGTTTAATAAGTTATTATTCCTATTTTAAAGTTGGATTTTCCCCCCTCCTATTTATCGTTTTAGTTCACCACTCACGTAAATGCACTGAAGAATGTATGGTGCCGATGTCTCATTTAAAAAAAAAAAGTTCAAACAAAGCAATGTATGGTCAATCTCTTCGGTGCGGGTGTGCTAAGAGGTATCGTTTCACTTGGAGGAAGCTGGAGCCACGACCTATTTAACGTGCACCAGCTCCCTTTAGCGTACACGGACACCACAGCAACCAGCCACGAGAGGTTGTCATCCTTCCCCAACACTGACCTAAGTAGATGTTGCTTCACTTTCGGTGTTCTGTGGGAACCGAGCTTCTACCGACTGGTCCACTGCGGGACAATCTAGTGTTAAATCAATTTAATTCTTAATTATTGAAAATTAAAGGGAAAAAATACCACCATTTAAACTATTCATTTCAACGCCATAGAGTTTTGTTCGTTGTATGATCACTTTATCTACTCAACTCTATGCAATGGGTCAAAAATATAAATAAAACATTTCCGCAGCAAAAAGCAGTGAACCCTAACTATATGTTAGGGCAGAGCTTTCCAAATTTTCCCTGATGGCGACACCCTTCCAGTACATACAATTTAACCCACTGGCGGCTTTGGCCGTGATATCACGGCCTGAGGAATGTGCGGAAAAGCAACGCCTCCGATGCACCAGGGAACCTGTTTGGGAAAAGGAGAGGGAATATCGTAATATCACGGCTTCAACCATTTTGAGAAAGATTTATCATGGCGTGACGTCACAGCCCAAACCGCCAGTGGGTTAACGAGACACCCTTTCACTGATACTTATAAAACAGATTTAATTTTGCCATAACAAATGGTATTTCAAAGCAATAGAATATCGTAATATCACGGCTTCAACCATTTTGAGAAAGATTTATCATGGCGTGACGTCACAGCCCAAACCGCCAGTGGGTTAACGAGACACCCTTTCACTGATACTTATAAAACAGATTTAATTTTGCCATAACAAATGGTATTTCAAAGCAATAGAATATCGTAATATCACGGCTTCAACCATTTTGAGAAAGATTTATCATGGCGTGACGTCACAGCCCAAACCGCCAGTGGGTTAACGAGACACCCTTTCACTGATACTTATAAAACAGATTTGATTTTGCCATAACAAATGGTATTTCAAAGCAATAGAATATCGTAATATCACGGCTTCAACCATTTTGAGAAAGATTTATCATGGCGTGACGTCACAGCCCAAACCGCCAGTGGGTTAACGAGACACCCTTTCACTGATACTTATAAAACAGATTTAATTTTGCCATAACAAATGGTATTTCAAAGCAATAGAATATCGTAATATCACGGCTTCAACCATTTTGAGAAAGATTTATCATGGCGTGACGTCACAGCCCAAACCGCCAGTGGGTTAACGAGACACCCTTTCACTGATACTTATAAAACAGATTTAATTTTGCCATAACAAATGGTATTTCAAAGCAATAGAATATCGTAATATCACGGCTTCAACCATTTTGAGAAAGATTTATCATGGCGTGACGTCACAGCCCAAACCGCCAGTGGGTTAACGAGACACCCTTTCACTGATACTTATAAAACAGATTTGATTTTGCCATAACAAATGGTATTTCAAAGCAATAGAATATCGTAATATCACGGCTTCAACCATTTTGAGAAAGATTTATCATGGCGTGACGTCACAGCCCAAACCGCCAGTGGGTTAACGAGACACCCTTTCACTGATACTTATAAAACAGATTTGAATTTTGCCATAACAAATGGTATTTCAAAGCAATAGAATATCGTAATATCACGGCTTCAACCATTTTGAGAAAGATTTATCATGGCGTGACGTCACAGCCCAAACCGCCAGTGGGTTAACGAGACACCCTTTCACTGATACTTATAAAACAGATTTGATTTTGCCATAACAAATGGTATTTCAAAGCAATAGAATATCGTAATATCACGGCTTCAACCATTTTGAGAAAGATTTATCATGGCGTGACGTCACAGCCCAAACCGCCAGTGGGTTAACGAGACACCCTTTCACTGATACTTATAAAACAGATTTGATTTTGCCATAACAAATGGTATTTCAAAGCAATAGAATATCGTAATATCACGGCTTCAACCATTTTGAGAAAGATTTATCATGGCGTGACGTCACAGCCCAAACCGCCAGTGGGTTAACGAGACACCCTTTCACTGATACTTATAAAACAGATTTGATTTTGCCATAACAAATGGTATTTCAAAGCAATAGAATATCGTAATATCACGGCTTCAACCATTTTGAGAAAGATTTATCATGGCGTGACGTCACAGCCCAAACCGCCAGTGGGTTAACGAGACACCCTTTCACTGATACTTATAAAACAGATTTAATTTTGCCATAACAAATGGTATTTCAAAGCAATAGAATATCGTAATATCACGGCTTCAACCATTTTGAGAAAGATTTATCATGGCGTGACGTCACAGCCCAAACCGCCAGTGGGTTAACGAGACACCCTTTCACTGATACTTATAAAACAGATTTGATTTTGCCATAACAAATGGTATTTCAAAGCAATAGAATATCGTAATATCACGGCTTCAACCATTTTGAGAAAGATTTATCATGGCGTGACGTCACAGCCCAAACCGCCAGTGGGTTAACGAGACACCCTTTCACTGATACTTATAAAACAGATTTGATTTTGCCATAACAAATGGTATTTCAAAGCAATAGAATATCGTAATATCACGGCTTCAACCATTTTGAGAAAGATTTATCATGGCGTGACGTCACAGCCCAAACCGCCAGTGGGTTAACGAGACACCCTTTCACTGATACTTATAAAACAGATTTAATTTTGCCATAACAAATGGTATTTCAAAGCAATAGAATATCGTAATATCACGGCTTCAACCATTTTGAGAAAGATTTATCATGGCGTGACGTCACAGCCCAAACCGCCAGTGGGTTAACGAGACACCCTTTCACTGATACTTATAAAACAGATTTAATTTTGCCATAACAAATGGTATTTCAAAGCAATAGAATATCGTAATATCACGGCTTCAACCATTTTGAGAAAGATTTATCATGGCGTGACGTCACAGCCCAAACCGCCAGTGGGTTAACGAGACACCCTTTCACTGATACTTATAAAACAGATTTGATTTTGCCATAACAAATGGTATTTCAAAGCAATAGAATATCGTAATATCACGGCTTCAACCATTTTGAGAAAGATTTATCATGGCGTGACGTCACAGCCCAAACCGCCAGTGGGTTAACGAGACACCCTTTCACTGATACTTATAAAACAGATTTGATTTTGCCATAACAAATGGTATTTCAAAGCAATAGAATATCGTAATATCACGGCTTCAACCATTTTGAGAAAGATTTATCATGGCGTGACGTCACAGCCCAAACCGCCAGTGGGTTAACGAGACACCCTTTCACTGATACTTATAAAACAGATTTGATTTTGCCATAACAAATGGTATTTCAAAGCAATAGAATATCGTAATATCACGGCTTCAACCATTTTGAGAAAGATTTATCATGGCGTGACGTCACAGCCCAAACCGCCAGTGGGTTAACGAGACACCCTTTCACTGATACTTATAAAACAGATTTGATTTTGCCATAACAAATGGTATTTCAAAGCAATAGAATATCGTAATATCACGGCTTCAACCATTTTGAGAAAGATTTATCATGGCGTGACGTCACA
Source organism: Octonoba sinensis (assembly GCA_038502835.1). Taxonomy (NCBI): domain Eukaryota; kingdom Metazoa; phylum Arthropoda; class Arachnida; order Araneae; family Uloboridae; genus Octonoba; species Octonoba sinensis. Next base: position 106,494,039 of record CM076606.1, read on the forward strand.
GCCCAAACCGCCAGTGGGTTAACGAGACACCCTTTCACTGATACTTATAAAACAGATTTGATTTTGCCATAACAAATGGTATTTCAAAGCAATAGAATATCGTAATATCACGGCTTCAACCATTTTGAGAAAGATTTATCATGGCGTGACGTCACAGCCCAAACCGCCAGTGGGTTAACGAGACACCCTTTCACTGATACTTATAAAACAGATTTGATTTTGCCATAACAAATGGTATTTCAAAGCAATAGAATATCGTAATATCACGGCTTCAACCATTTTGAGAAAGATTTATCATGGCGTGACGTCACAGCCCAAACCGCCAGTGGGTTAACGAGACACCCTTTCACTGATACTTATAAAACAGATTTGATTTTGCCATAACAAATGGTATTTCAAAGCAATAGAATATCGTAATATCACGGCTTCAACCATTTTGAGAAAGATTTATCATGGCGTGACGTCACAGCCCAAACCGCCAGTGGGTTAACGAGACACCCTTTCACTGATACTTATAAAACAGATTTGATTTTGCCATAACAAATGGTATTTCAAAGCAATAGAATATCGTAATATCACGGCTTCAACCATTTTGAGAAAGATTTATCATGGCGTGACGTCACAGCCCAAACCGCCAGTGGGTTAACGAGACACCCTTTCACTGATACTTATAAAACAGATTTGATTTTGCCATAACAAATGGTATTTCAAAGCAATAGAATATCGTAATATCACGGCTTCAACCATTTTGAGAAAGATTTATCATGGCGTGACGTCACAGCCCAAACCGCCAGTGGGTTAACGAGACACCCTTTCACTGATACTTATAAAACAGATTTATTTTGCCATAACAAATGGTATTTCAAAGCAATAGAATATCGTAATATCACGGCTTCAACCATTTTGAGAAAGATTTATCATGGCGTGACGTCACAGCCCAAACCGCCAGTGGGTTAACGAGACACCCTTTCACTGATACTTATAAAACAGATTTGATTTTGCCATAACAAATGGTATTTCAAAGCAATAGAATATCGTAATATCACGGCTTCAACCATTTTGAGAAAGATTTATCATGGCGTGACGTCACAGCCCAAACCGCCAGTGGGTTAACGAGACACCCTTTCACTGATACTTATAAAACAGATTTGATTTTGCCATAACAAATGGTATTTCAAAGCAATAGAATATCGTAATATCACGGCTTCAACCATTTTGAGAAAGACTTATCATGGCGTGACGTCACAGCCCAAACCGCCAGTGGGTTAACGAGACACCCTTTCACTGATACTTATAAAACAGATTTGATTTTGCCATAACAAATGGTATTTCAAAGCAATAGAATATCGTAATATCACGGCTTCAACCATTTTGAGAAAGATTTATCATGGCGTGACGTCACAGCCCAAACCGCCAGTGGGTTAACGAGACACCCTTTCACTGATACTTATAAAACAGATTTAATTTTGCCATAACAAATGGTATTTCAAAGCAATAGAATATCGTAATATCACGGCTTCAACCATTTTGAGAAAGATTTATCATGGCGTGACGTCACAGCCCAAACCGCCAGTGGGTTAACGAGACACCCTTTCACTGATACTTATAAAACAGATTTGATTTTGCCATAACAAATGGTATTTCAAAGCAATAGAATATCGTAATATCACGGCTTCAACCATTTTGAGAAAGATTTATCATGGCGTGACGTCACAGCCCAAACCGCCAGTGGGTTAACGAGACACCCTTTCACTGATACTTATAAAACAGATTTGATTTTGCCATAACAAATGGTATTTCAAAGCAATAGAATATCGTAATATCACGGCTTCAACCATTTTGAGAAAGATTTATCATGGCGTGACGTCACAGCCCAAACCGCCAGTGGGTTAACGAGACACCCTTTCACTGATACTTATAAAACAGATTTGATTTTGCCATAACAAATGGTATTTCAAAGCAATAGAATATCGTAATATCACGGCTTCAACCATTTTGAGAAAGATTTATCATGGCGTGACGTCACAGCCCAAACCGCCAGTGGGTTAACGAGACACCCTTTCACTGATACTTATAAAACAGATTTGATTTTGCCATAACAAATGGTATTTCAAAGCAATAGAATATCGTAATATCACGGCTTCAACCATTTTGAGAAAGATTTATCATGGCGTGACGTCACAGCCCAAACCGCCAGTGGGTTAACGAGACACCCTTTCACTGATACTTATAAAACAGATTTGATTTTGCCATAACAAATGGTATTTCAAAGCAATAGAATATCGTAATATCACGGCTTCAACCATTTTGAGAAAGATTTATCATGGCGTGACGTCACAGCCCAAACCGCCAGTGGGTTAACGAGACACCCTTTCACTGATACTTATAAAACAGATTTGATTTTGCCATAACAAATGGTATTTCAAAGCAATAGAATATCGTAATATCACGGCTTCAACCATTTTGAGAAAGATTTATCATGGCGTGACGTCACAGCCCAAACCGCCAGTGGGTTAACGAGACACCCTTTCACTGATACTTATAAAACAGATTTGATTTTGCCATAACAAATGGTATTTCAAAGCAATAGAATATCGTAATATCACGGCTTCAACCATTTTGAGAAAGATTTATCATGGCGTGACGTCACAGCCCAAACCGCCAGTGGGTTAACGAGACACCCTTTCACTGATACTTATAAAACAGATTTGATTTTGCCATAACAAATGGTATTTCAAAGCAATAGAATATCGTAATATCACGGCTTCAACCATTTTGAGAAAGATTTATCATGGCGTGACGTCACAGCCCAAACCGCCAGTGGGTTAACGAGACACCCTTTCACTGATACTTATAAAACAGATTTGATTTTGCCATAACAAATGGTATTTCAAAGCAATAGAATATCGTAATATCACGGCTTCAACCATTTTGAGAAAGATTTATCATGGCGTGACGTCACAGCCCAAACCGCCAGTGGGTTAACGAGACACCCTTTCACTGATACTTATAAAACAGATTTGATTTTGCCATAACAAATGGTATTTCAAAGCAATAGAATATCGTAATATCACGGCTTCAACCATTTTGAGAAAGATTTATCATGGCGTGACGTCACAGCCCAAACCGCCAGTGGGTTAACGAGACACCCTTTCACTGATACTTATAAAACAGATTTGATTTTGCCATAACAAATGGTATTTCAAAGCAATAGAATATCGTAATATCACGGCTTCAACCATTTTGAGAAAGATTTATCATGGCGTGACGTCACAGCCCAAACCGCCAGTGGGTTAACGAGACACCCTTTCACTGATACTTATAAAACAGATTTGATTTTGCCATAACAAATGGTATTTCAAAGCAATAGAATATCGTAATATCACGGCTTCAACCATTTTGAGAAAGATTTATCATGGCGTGACGTCACAGCCCAAACCGCCAGTGGGTTAACGAGACACCCTTTCACTGATACTTATAAAACAGATTTAATTTTGCCATAACAAATGGTATTTCAAAGCAATAGAATATCGTAATATCACGGCTTCAACCATTTTGAGAAAGATTTATCATGGCGTGACGTCACAGCCCAAACCGCCAGTGGGTTAACGAGACACCCTTTCACTGATACTTATAAAACAGATTTGATTTTGCCATAACAAATGGTATTTCAAAGCAATAGAATATCGTAATATCACGGCTTCAACCATTTTGAGAAAGATTTATCATGGCGTGACGTCACAGCCCAAACCGCCAGTGGGTTAACGAGACACCCTTTCACTGATACTTATAAAACAGATTTGATTTTGCCATAACAAATGGTATTTTAAAGCAATAGTTATTTCATATGAGAATTGGAAGTACAGTATAATTAATACATTAACCACTTTTTTCACAGATACAAAATTTTCCAATACTATCAAGAATTCAATGGCTCACATGGGCTTGACGACCATTACAAATCTGTCTTATATTAGCGCAGATGTAAGACAAATTAACACGCATTTCTTCATCTAAACTTTCTCGAACTACGAGTACTACGTTTAACTGTTTTTGTATTAGTCATAACAGAGGGCCTCAGTGGCTGAGCGGTCAAATCGACTGGCTCCGGTGCCTCCCTGCGCGGAGAGAAAGAGGCGTGGGTTCGAGTCCCACCTTTGCCATGGGTGTATTTCCTTCTTTGTATATTAAAATCTGTTGTGCTGTCTTGTTCTATCTGTTCTTTCCTCTCAAATCACCACATCCGGTTAAACAGTCGTCAGGGTAGGTACGGTGGTGATTGATGAGGTATAAATAAATAAAATAAAAATAAAAATAGTCATAACAGAAAATGCACTTTCACACGAATATGTTGTAGAAAACTTCAGCAAAATGAAGAGTGCCCTCCTACTTAGGTGAGGGTAATTATGCCGAACAGAAATCCAGAAGTTGCTCAAATCTGATTCCTGGAACGCAAGTTTTAAAGTGCAATTGTTCTTCAGGTCTGCCAGTTCCTCCTCTCCATCCAGTTGAAGTCAGGGCGCAGGGACTGTAACCGCCCTGGTTGAAGTTTACAAGTGCTGGATAGCGCAAATGGGTTTCTTATCCAATCATACTGGTTTATATCTAATGCTGGAAAATATCCATCCAACCTATGTATCTTTCAATTGCAGTAAATGGTAATGAATCAATGGTTGTATTTCATTACTAACTGCACATTTAGACATTAATGGAAACATGTCAGAATTGCATTGTTTTGTGATCTATGATTACACTGAACCAAGAAAAGGATGTTTGATATTATTTTATCATAAGCTCTTCGTTCGTTTTACAATCTCGCAGGTGTCCTGCCGATTGCGGACGGTCAGATGCGGAAAATTGGGAGGGTGGGTTATCAACAATGGGACAAGATTTGCAAGAGTCAAAGGTTACATTCCACTTGGGCGCACAAGCAGATGAGGGTGACCAAAAAGGGAAATTTATCGCGTCACTTAGGTTTTGTCTTCATCTTCCCGCTGCATATTTCCCCTCGCGCTTTTTTCTCCTTTCTCGACATAAAACTGATCTTATTACGCTTTCATACTGTGGCGTTTCAGCTACCAAATCAGAGCTTTTATTGTTCATTTTCGAAATTATTTCGCATGTAACCATATCGCGACACCCTTGATGCTAATACGCGACACCCCGGGGTGCCGCGACACCCAGTTTGGAACGCACTGTGTTAGGGATAAACCGAATTTGCTTTCTTTTCAAGCCAATATCGTGACTGGCAGTGGTGTAGTACTGAAAAAAAAGTTGTGGGGACGATTATGCATAGAAAGAGAAGCAATTGAAACCAAAAGTGGGGGGTTCGCTTATGTTAAAATGTAAAAAATTTGAGGGGACGCTTGAATTAAAATAAAAAGGTAGGGGGACCCCGTCCTCCTGCGTCGCCCCCCGACTACACCACTGGTGAGTGGTGTTGGCAAATCAAGTTATTTTGTTACTTTAATTAAGTTTTCCTATTTAATGTTTTTTTTTTTAATGCAGCGAAGATTTTAATTTCGACGTTGCTATAATTCTATCACACGCATTTCTCAAGAAAATTTCTCAAGACAGGCACTCTGTTTCAGACCAGTGAAAGATTCAAAAATGTCTTTAACAATTCAAACGTAAATTGTAACATTGAGTGAATAGAACAATCTATGATTTTTGCTTTAGGATCTTAACAATGTGTGACGTCATTTCCTCTTTGCATTGTTAATAAGGATCACTTTTGGGAAAACTTCGAAGCTATTGGTTGGAAATTGGTTTCAGTGCCATAAAAGGGGTGTTTTTCCGAATTTGAACACTTCGAAGAACACGCTGCTGGGTTATTTAAGGTAAGTAACTAAGATGGAATATTTTCAGCATTAAATATTTTGCAAAAAAAAAAAGGCAGTTTTGGAACATGCATTTTATACGCATCGTTTACAGTACCAAGCCATGATAAATAGGTGGTGTAGCGTGAACTAAACTATGCTGTTCATAAATTTCTTCAGGAATCCAAGTAAAGGTAAAATCCTAGGAGAGCCCACCCCGCTTCAAAACTGCCAATTTGGCGTCCATCTCGCAGAACGATACAAGCAGGGTTACGATCAAATCAGGATTACCAAGATGGTGTACTCATCGCCAACCGAGATAACGGGGTTAGCTTTCCTAAGATCCAACCAAACAAACTTATCCGAATACTAAGATTCATAAAACGAGAACGTATCTTCATTTTTATTCAACTCAGTATTTTACGTTTGAAAATGAAGTGGTAGATTAGTTTTCCTTGTTCTATTAAACATTTCATTATGTTTACATTAGAATCCACTTCTAAAATATTTCTATTTTGTTAGCGATGCCGCAAATCATTTATTATGACTTGAAAATTTCTTTTGTCTTACCGATGCAACCGTCTCGGATTGAATTATAGGAATAACGTACCTAAAAATTACGTATTTTTTAATGAAAAGCTTAATAAAAATGGAAGCTAAAAATTAAGTTTAAGGAAATTTTGTAATAGGTAATAGACACAAACCAGAAACGAGATAGGTACTTTTTCGTTTCGTGGGTCTGGAGACCCCCGGTTTAATATTTTTTCGCCAAATCAAGTTACCATACCATTTTGGGTTGCTGTTGGCGATGTTTAATTAATAAGTTATGAGTCCCGGTGTTTTCTATTATGAATGAAATATTACTCGGTTGAAGAATCCAGGATTTTAAAAAACAAAGTTATGAAAGATTGCTAGTAGGTTCATTCAAGCGCTCTTGAATCGCTTGTCCTTTTAACGCAAAAGAAAGAGCAAGAGACGATGTTTTACACAGATTATTATTGAAGTAAACAATTGTTTTATAAAAATAATTTAACTTTGTGCAAGTAAACAATAATAATAATATAATTACACGTTAATTTAAAGCACAAATGAGCAATAAAATGCAGACATATGTTTCGGGATTGCTTGGAATCCCTTTTTCAATTAACGTGTAATTATATTATTATAATTGTTTTATGTTTATTTTTGCTTACATTATCTTTTTCTCTTTGACAACGATTAAGAATGTCAACCTTTTTCTTTTTTAAAATCCAGTGGGGATACTGAGATGATGCGTACAGCAAGCACAAGTGTTAGATTGTTTCTGTTGGATGAGGCATTTAAAAACCCTTGATTTATTGCTCGCTGGGTTTTTATTCATGTTTTGCCGAATGGAAATGAAAATATTAGTTAAAGGTTGAGCAATATCTAGAAATGTTGCATTCACCAGCTCGCACCCACTGGACTTTGTACGATGAAGCTCTGACGGCTCAATGCCTACACTCTAATTTTATATGTTCATATTTAATGCAATTTTTGAAATAAACTGGTAGTGACAATCAATGATATGTGGTATTGCTAACAGAGGGCAAATTCCTTGTTTATGAAAGGTTCTTTCTGTGAATCAATTATTATGATGAAATTGAGAAAAAAGAAAGAAATTAGCTTAGCGATTTTAAACACTCAAATACTGCGTACTTTCTTTTTCTTTTTGAGTATTTTTGTATCAGGTGACTTCAAAGAAATTAGTGAGCCAGCGTCCAGATTGTGCTTTAAAACAATTGCTTGAAATGAACCGAGTTGAATTGCGTTTTCCACAAACCGAATAATTAACGAAGAAGCGAGGTGCTTTGTTTTTAACACAAAAGAAGGAGCAAGAAACGATGTTTTACGCAAGTTATTATTGAAGTAAACATAGTGTTCGGCAACTACTCGTCAAAAAGTAGTTAACTACTAACTACTCTAAACAAAACTAGTTACAACTAGTAGTTAACTACCTTTTTCTGAGACTAGTTGTAACTAGTAGTTAACTGTTCTCCAAAAGTAGTTAACTACTTTTAAGTATAATTCATTCGAATTTCCATTTTTAAGCTTGTTCTTAAATATTTAATCCTAATAATTCAACTCAACGTTATTTTTAATCGTTAAAACAATTTTAAAGAAGTTCCTGTAAAACATTCTCAAAGATTGAATATTTCCAATTAACACTTAACAATTAAGTATAAAGAGAATAAAGACAAAACCTTTTTCTCTAAATTTAACCTTTTATTTTAATATGTATTTGTTTAATAATTTTTCAGCAGTTCTTGTAAAATGAAGGGGTTTACCCTTAATATCAATTTAAAATTCTCCCTCTGTCCAACCCCCATTCATTGCCAAAATATTTTTGTAACGCGAATGCTTTAGAATTTAGATTATATTCCTTCAAATTGCGTTGAAGGCAGGGTTGGTAATTTTTTTTATTAAAAAAAATTTGAAAAATATAGTATTTTTTAAATTTAAATCGGATATTTTGGATTTTTTTTAAGCAAAATATGTATGCGCACACAAATACAGTAACAAATTCAGTTAATTCTTTATGTCTTCAAAGAATTTTTAGGTATTTCAGTTGAAATAATTATTTATTACTAGTTCAAAAAGAACTATTAAATAATTATGTAAAAAATGTATGCTTAATAAACAGAGAACAGCGAGAAACAGAACAGAAAGCTTATATTTCTGGACTAAATGTATTATAATTTCTTGAATATATACAAATAAGTTGACTGGACTATTTTAATTTTTTGCGTATATGCAAATTCTTTGATTATATACAGATATGGCAAATATCACATAAAATGTCTACAGCAGCTTAATCATTTTTACCATTTAGATGTTGCATCAAAATACCAGTTTTGATGCCTTATCAACCCCCAATCTGTTTCTTAATTTTGAGTGCACTATTCCAAATGTAGAAAAAATCCTTTCCAAAGGTGCTGTTGATGCTTTTGCTGTAGTCAGCATGACCAAAAACTTAATGTTCTCTGATAAAATGCCATTCTTTAACACCTTAACGAAGCTATTCCACCTTTTCCTAAAGGACCAGATGCACTAAGGCTACCATATAGTGAGTAAAAATTCTAATGAATTGCTTGAACCTAGAATATATTTAAATTTATAATAAAAACTAGGCGTGCCGCCCGGCGTTGCACGGGCTAAACAAATAAAGAGAACAAATCTGAAATAACGCTAATAGTCCATGTAAAATTTCTAAGAAGTACATATAAGGTCAAAAGTTCCTTGAATCCTAAGGATAATACTCTCAAAAAGTCGTTTTTTTTTCTTCTCCGATTTTTATGCTAAGCAACGGCCTGCGCGTGAGACTAAATAAGAGCAAAAGTCCATAAAAATCATTGATTAATTGAGTACAATGCTCCTAAAAGTAGTTTTTTTTTCGCGTTCGATTTTTGTTATGAAACCGTTGTACGCCCGGCGCTGCGCGAGCTTAAATACAACACGTCATTGAAATTCTTTATTATCTATCCATACACAGAGATACAGACCTGGACCGATATTAATCAGCACTGGCCTTCGCGCAGTAGTAAATAAGAGCAACAGTCCCTAAAAATCATAAATTAATTGAGTACAATGCTCCCAAAAAGTAGTTTTCTTTTTGGCATTCGATCTTTGTTAAGAAACCGTTGTACGCTCGGCGCTCGCGAGCTTAAATACAACATTGCATTGAAATTCTTTATAATCTATCCATACACAGACATACAGACCCGGACCAATATTAATAATAGAGAAATTCAAAAAAATTAGAATAAGGACAATTAATTATTTTCATCTTTCGATTATACGCCATTTGCATTTCATGCATTCAGAATAATTAAAACAGTCTGCAAAAGTCCCCGTCAAAATCCGAAAAAGTCTTTATTAGATAGCAGATGATAAATAAATTAAAAAGAAAGAAGGATTAATTTTTTAACAGAGAGCAAATACAGCGAACCCTCAATCAAAAGGCTAGAAATTTGATTATTAGTATTGTTAATTTGTTACAACAATGGCAACAGCATCTATTTTATTCTTTCTGAAATAACGCTAATAGTCCCTGTAAAATTTCAAAGAAGTACATATAAGGTCAAAAGTCCCTTAAATCCTTATGATAATACTCCCAAAAAAGCTGTGACATTTTTTTTCTTTTTTGCAAATCGATTTTTATGCTAAGCAATGACCTTCGCGCGAGCCTAAGTAAGAGCAACAGTCCCTAAAATCATAGATTAACTAAGTACAATGCTCCCAAAAGCCCGGCGCTGCGCGAGCTTAAATACAACACGACATTGAAATTCCTTATTATGTATCCATACACAAACATACAGACACGGACCGATATTAATAATAGAGAAATTCAAAAAATTGACATTAGAATAAGAGCAATTAATTATCCCTTTATATCCTTTTTCGATTTCACGCCATTTTCGTTTTATGCATTCAGAATAATTAACACAATCTTTAAAAGTCCCCGTTGAAATACGAAAAATAATTTTTATTAGATATAAGACTATAAATAAATGAAAAAGAAGGAAAGATTACATTAAACGGAGATTGCAAATACAGCGAAGCCTCACTCTAAATGCTGGAGAGACATTGATTATTAGTATTGTTGACATTTGTTACAACAATGGCAACGACATGGATTTTAATTCACACGGCAACTGTATTATATATTGTTGGAACGATGCAACAATGCAAAAAAAAGTAAAACTTACAAAAAATTGGGTTTTTAATTAATATCTCCGCTAACTTAGCTATTTTCTCAATTTTTTCTTTCATAAGAACCTTCTCCTGACAATAACAAACACAACAAAAAAAAGAATTAGTGAAATCGGACCAACCACGCGTGATGGCGTGACCAAGGGAAATAGGGATTCATTTATATATATATAGATATATCTATATTTTAAATAATTTAGAAGCTGATATAAATTTTTTTTAATCATAAAAATCAATATTTTGTCTAAAAAAGAATCAGAAAAATCAGTTTTTTCCTAAAACAATCATAAAAATCAGTATTTTTTTGAAAGGAAAATCTTAAACATCAGTATTTTCTTCTAAAATAATTCTAAAATTAAATTAGTTGTTTTTCTTTCTTTTTGTGTTTTATTATATCCCAAGCGCATGCATGGTATTGGAGTAGAAGTAAAGCTTTCCCATAATGAAGATTTGATCTTTAAATGAAACTTCATTGTGCTTGTGCTGGTGTGGGCGCTATTTATTGATTATATCAGAAAGCTTTTTCTAATTTGCGTAAATATTGCAATAAATATTATGACTTTTTTATGAGTACTTTTTCATTACATAACAAAATACATTGTGAGTAATATTCATAAGCTAAAAATTAAAATAATTTAATGTTCAAAAAATATTTATTTTTTTCAAAAAATAGATAAAAAAATTTTTTTCGAAAGTAGTTGGGAAGAAAGTAGTTTAACTAGTAGTTAACTAGTCCAAAGCAAAAGTAGTTACAACTAGTAGTTAACTACCGCCGAACACTAAGTGAACATATGTTTAATGCTTATTTTTGTTTACATTATCTTTTTTCTTTTCGACAGCGATTAAGAATGTTAGCCTTTTTCTTTTTTCATAATTCAGTGGAGGTACAGAGATGATGCGTACAGCAAGTACAAGTGTTAGATTCTTTCTGTTGGATGTGGCATTAAAAAAATCCTTGATTTATTTCTCCCTTGTTTCGATTCATATTTCGCTGGAATGGGAAGGGTTAAAATACAAGTTAAAAGTGGGAGCAATTTATAGCAATGCTACATTGCAGGAGCGAAACACCTGTTCGCACCCACAGTTTCCGGAGTGACTAAAATCTTAAATACGGACACTCAGTATTATAATTTTTTTATATGCATATTTAATGTGCTGTTTCAAATAAACTGGAAGTGACGATTCAATCAATGATGGGTAGTAAGGCTAACAGAGCCCAAATCTTTTTCTATGGAAGGTTCTTTCAATGAATCAATTATTATGATGAAACTGAGAAAAGAAAAAAAAATAGCTTACCGAATTTAAACAAGCATAGACTACTTACGTCTTTTTTTTTGTGTGAGTATTTTTGTATTAGGTGACATCAAAGTGAGCTAGTGTCCAGATGGTGCTTTAAAACGATTGCTTGAAATGAACCGAGTTGAGTTGCGTTATTTATACACCGAATATTTAACCAAAGAGCAAAGTGGTTCGCTTTTAACGTAAAAGAAGGAGCCAGAGACTATGTTTTGCACAGATTATTATTGAAGTAAACATATGTTTAATGCTTATTTTTGTTTACATTATCTTTTTCTTTTCGACGACGATTAAGGATGTTAGCCCTTTTCTTTTTTCATAATTCAGTGGGGCTACTGAGATGATGCGTACAGCAAGTACAAATTGGAGATTCTTTCTGTTGGATGAGGCATTTAAAAACCTTTGATTTATTTCTCGCTGTGTTTTTATTCATATTTTTCTGGAATGGAAAGGATGAAAATATTTGTTAAAGATGGTAATGTTGCATTGCAAGGCGCGAAACACCAGCTCGCACCCAGAGCTGAGGGAGTTTGAATGACGAAGATTTCACTGCTCAGCTCGCACCCACAGCTGAGGGAGTTTGTATGACGAAGATTTCACTGCTCTGCTCGCACCCACAGCTGAGGGAGTTTGTATGACGAAGATTTCACTGCTCAGCTTGCACCCACAGCTGAGAGAGTTTGTATGACGAAGATTTCACTGCTCAGCTCGCACCCACAGCTGAGAGAGTTTGTATGACGAAGATTTCACTGCTCAGCTCGCACCCACAGCTGAGGGAGTTTGTATGACGAAGATTTCACTGCTCAATGCCTACAATCTAATTTTATATGCTCATAACTTAATACACTTTTTACAATAAACTGGTACAGTAAAACCCCGTTATACCGCGCCTCAGTATACCGCGGAATCGGATATACCGCGGGGACTATCATGTCCCCCGACGTTTAAACCACCCTTCATTATTCATTTAAAGGTGATTCCTTATTTTTCATTGTAAATAAAGCCAGCCCGAGCACACAAATATTCCAGCCAAAGAGCACCCATCCCCCGCCAGACACAATAACAGATAATTTTTAATGGAATGGAAAGGATGAAAATATCAGATAAAGGTGGGAGCAATATCTAATAACGTTGCACTGCAGGTGCGAAACACCTGTTCGCACCCACAACTTCGAAGCGTTTTGCCAAATTCATTCACGCAGGTACTCACCATAATTTCTTAACATTCAAATTATATGAAATTGAGGATAAGTATTAACCACTTTTTCGCCCTTTTAAGTATATTGTTTATGATTCTTAAGCTGAGTTCAGGGAAGGGGCTGGTACCTGGGTTACAAAAAAAACCCCTGAACAGTGAGGCTTTGGATGAAACTCCAGGTATCAGGCAAATATGCCGGGAAAAGCCCATATAAAATTGATATTTTTGAAGTTATTGAATATAGATATTTATTTATGCTAATTTTTATTTGTAAGGAAATGGCGGATTGTTTAACTACCAGGCTGCCAACAGTTTTTTTTCTTTTAAATTTGTACCAAGTCTTTTCATTGCTGTTGTCAAGTTGAAATTCTCTGCACAATTTCCCAACAGTTCAATGCCATTGTAAACGTGGAGTTAGCCGCATTCGAAGAGCTGATAAAGGGTGTGAGTTTGCGTATGCATGTATCTCACTGAATCTCATTTTTGCAAACATCGGATTTGTCGTTGAAATTATCATTGATGTTTTGTGATTTTGTTGATGACTACAATTAATAAATTTTATTTTGTTTATGAATCCACATTACAGTCTTTATAATAAGTAATACAAAGTCCGCAATTCTGCAATAAAGTTTTACTGAACTATTTTTTTTATGACAAAGTGAGTTTAAATTGTTTTTTCGCATTGTACTTTTAAACGCACAGCTCAAAAAACAGTCTAAAACTGTAAACCGGTTAGATCCGGTTTAAAACATTCTTATTGTTCCAATTAATGTACAGTAAAACCTGTAAAGTTGACCCCCTTTATAAGTTGACCACCTGCTTAAGTTGACCACTTTTCTAAGTTGACCACCTGCTTAAGTTGACCACTTTTCTAAGTTGACCACCTGCTTAAGTTGACCACTTTTCTAAGTTGACCACCTGCTTAAGTTGACCACTTTTCTAAGTTGACCACCTGCTTAAGTTGACCACTAAAGTGCTGCACCGCAAGTGGTCAACTTACACATGTTTCACTGTACTTGACAAAATACGACAAATATATTTAAATTTGAGCTTGATTGAATTATTCAACTTTTGTTTATATTTTAAGAAAAATGAATATTTCATTATTATTTTTTTTTTTTTTAATATAATGGTGGTTTTCAAAAAAAAAGTTGCGTAATATCTGTATAAAAGTCGATTCTATATCTGCTAATATTTGCGGCATGAAAAATACAATATACAGAAATAATGCTGAACACTCGTATGAAGTAAATAAATTGATGCAACAAACTGAGGGCTCAAAATACAAATACAAATGCAAAAGTGACAATCAGCAACAGGCACGGAGCCCAGCTAAACTGGTCCTAGTTAGTTTAACAACCCCCAATGAACATCAAGAGCTCTCTTAAATTTTTTTAACCCACTGCTAGTAACAATCGCCCTCCGGTAAACTTTTCCAACTGCCTACAACCGACCCGTTGAAGATCCACCATGTGCACTTGAAGATACGTGCATGAAAAATCCGTGGACCCTGAAGCTCCGAGGCAGTTGTGAGGGTACCGGTGGGTGGATAATTTCCCTTCCCTTCACTCTTAGGTCAAGAAAGGAAGGTGGGGTATTTGTGGTGGCGCCATAAGGTGTCATGTAATGAGCCAAGTCGTACTTCCACCGTTGTGGTGCGCATCCTTAATCCGAAGGCGCTCCCTTACTGCCTTAAATCCTGGTCGCTCTGCGAAGCTTAACTTGGATACCCAAGTAGTATCAGAAACAACAACAACAACTTTTTTTTCCATTTTACGCAAATTCAAAACAAATATTTCTTTTCCTCTTAGCGCTATTCACTTGTATATAACACAAGCGGTTCAATCTAATTTAGGACTATCAAATTTTTACCACCGATGGAAAAAGTACTCGTGAAGAAAAAATGCTAGCTTTAAATTAAATACTATATTTCTGTAAGAGAATTTGTTCAATGTGCATTGTTTTATGTCAGTCGCATGTTATAGGGAGTTTTATAAAGTGTTCAACAAAAGCACGAAGGGTGTATCTATCAATTGATGCAAATGAGTGAGAACTATCACAATTTTTAAATGAGAAGATAGTTCTATCTGGTGATAGAAATTTTAACTGTTGTTTTCCTTTGCATCTTCCTCCCCCCCCCCAGGTTCACGTAACATACATGCTAATACAACGTTCTTTTGCACTTGTTCCTTTTAACCCCCTGAGACCCGAGCAAAGACTAATGCACACATTCTCTCAACTGTTAGTTTTTCTGAACAATTCGGCATGAAAAGTGATGTTTCTCAAAAAATTAATAAACTTGAATTTTTAAATTGTTCTGGGAATTCTAAATGGGAATTCTTCTGGTTCTCTAATTTGAATGTATGTTGAGGTCATAACTACAGTAGAACTGTGCGATACTTGCACAAAAATAGATAAACAAAAATGTTTATTCTTTACTTATAACATAAGAAAAGAGATCAAACTTGTATAAAACTCATAGAACAATATTAAAAAAGAAAAAATAATGTGAACATCAAAACCACCGCGGGAGCGCCGTATTCAACTTGACTCGTGTTCTTTGCCATATTGTAAAATGTAAACAAACAAACTACCGTTTCCGAATTCTCAAAGTTAAAAAATGATTTGCTATTCCTCCTTTATAACTCCTGTATAGGTCTTGCTTGCTAAAATAAAATCTGTCACAACAGGGAGAGAAAGCCAAACATCCATTTTGTTGGATGTCAGGTCTCAGGAGGGTATATACGGTAAGATTATATCATAAAACGTATTTTAAAATTAAAAAATTAATTTTATGTTATCAGAATCTTAAAATAAATTGAAATAACTTATTTTTAAAAGTAGAGAATTTGTGTGCGATTCTAAACTAAACTATTTCTCTCCCCTAGTTTAACAACAATACAATAGACGTAATTTATTTCATAAAACATAATTTTATCATTTTTGCAGGATATTTATAACTTAAAATATGCTTTCATGTAGCATCAAGTGCTATAAATGAAAATCTTTATTTAACGAACTTCTCGAATTTAAGCAACCAGTTTGTTGCTGGACTTAAATAGCAGTCATATAAAATGTTCGAGGTGCTTAGTGCTTAAGCGTTAATGTCAAAATAAAACGCTTGGGAACTTTTTTTTTTTTTTTGCAAGATACAAAGTAAGCTTAAAAGAAATTGCGCAAAAAATGCCCGAAATCTTTGTTCTGGTAAACACCAAGCATGCAGAAAGAATTTTTTTCACAATCTTTCCTTTGATGAAGAACATACCGTAGACGAAGTAAAAAATTTAGAGGAAATAAAAGATATGAGAGCAAAAAAAAAAAAAAAAAAGTGGATCTGGAGTCATGTACCGCGTCATCATCAGGAAAGGAACGTTAAAGGAAAAGGGAAGAAAGTAAATGAAAAAAAAATGTTGATGATGGCCATCAAAAAAACTTGGGTTTTGTTGCTACATTGTTGTAAAAGACATTGCTGTAAAAATACATCTGGAAAATGACACAAAGCGGTGAAAACAAAACACAAATAAAAGATTCAAGATCTTTCTTGTATCGTTGCGGATATTTTTTGCACTCCTGTCATTCCAGCGTGTTAAGCCTTGATTCTCATTTCCTGTTTTGCAACGTTATAAATAGTGATTCTGCTTCAGCATATGTAGGGTATTTTGAGCTAAATGGTTTACAGTAAAACCTCCAAAGGTGATCACCTCCCTACGTTGACCACCTCTCTATGTTGCCGGAAATTTTGCAGTTTGAATAACGTATTTTCAATGGAGATTTTCCTCCAAAGTTGACCACCTCCCTACGTTGACCACGTCTCTATGTTGACCGAAATTTTATAGTTTGAATGGTCACAATGTATTTTCAATGGAGATTTTCCTCCAAAGTTGACCACCTTTCTATGTTGACCGAAATTTTGAATGGTCACAATGTATTTCCAATGGATATTTTCCTCCAAAGTTGACCACCTCCCTACGTTGACCACGTCTCTATGTTGACCGAAATTTTATAGTTTGAATGGTCACAATGTATTTTCAATGGAGATTTTCCTCCAAAGTTGACCACCTCCCTACGTTGACCAACTCTATATGTTGACCGAAATTTTATAGTTTGAATGGTCACAATATATTTTCAATGAAGATTTTCCTCCAAAGTTGAACACCTCTTTATGTTGACCAAAATTTTATACTTTGAATGGTCACAATTTATTTTCAATGGAGATTTTCCTCTCTATGTTGGCTACCTCCCTACGTTGACCACCTGTCTATGCTGACCAAAATTTATAGTTTGAATGGTCACAACGTATTTTCAATGGAGATTTTCCTCCCTATGCTGAGCACCTCCCTACGTTGACCGAAATTTTATAGTTTGAATGGTCACAACGTACTTTCAATGGAGATTTTTCTCCAAAGTTGACCACCTCTCTATGTTGACCGAAATTTTATACTTTGAATGGTCACAACGTATTTTCAATGGAGATTTTCCTCTCTATGTTGGCTACCTCCCTACGTTGACCACCTGTCTATGCTGACCAAAATTTATAGTTTGAATGGTCACAACGTATTTTCAATGGAGATTTTCCTCCCTATGCTGAGCACCTCCCTACGTTGACCGAAATTTTATAGTTTTAATGGTCACAACGTACTTTCAATGGAGATTTTTCTCCAAAGTTGACCACCTCTCTATGTTGACCGAAATTTTATACTTTGAATGGTCACAACGTATTTTCAATGGAGATTTTCCTCTCTATGTTGGCTACCTCCCTACGTTGACCACCTGTCTATGCTGACCAAAATTTATAGTTTGAATGGTTACAACGTATTTTCAATGGAGATTTTCCTCCCTATGCTGAGCACCTCCCTACGTTGACCGAAATTTTATAGTTTGAATGGTCACAACGTACTTTCAATGGAGATTTTTCTCCAAAGTTGACCCTCTCTATGTTGACCGAAATTTTGTACTTTGAATGGTCACAACATATTTTCAATGGAGATTTTCCTCTCTATGTTGGCTACCTCCCTACGTTGACCACCTCTCTATGTTGAGCGAAATTTTATAGTTTGAATGGTCACAACGTATTTTCAATGGAGATTTTCCTCTCTATGTTGATCACCTTCATAAGTTGTATATTGACCACTTTTTAGTAGGTTATTTGAAATAGATTGCTATAATTTACTCTGTGTAACTTGCCCGCTGTCTTTTGTTAAGGAGAAATCATATTCTAGCCCTTTGAATATTTTCATTTCTTAGACTACATACATTGTCTGTAATCAGGGCTTTATTAACCAATAGGTCCGTGAGGCCCGGGCCTAGGGCCCACACTTTGAGAATGCCCCTAATTTTGGTTATTATTATTTTGTAATTTAAATTTTTTTAGAAAAATATTTAAAAATAGCATCTTGAAAAAACAAACTGTTAGTGTTCTGTTGCTTCACAGAAAATTTGTATTTTAAATTATTCTAAAACCGCAAGGAATTTTCACTTTGGGGGCCCCCAAATTTTGGTCTGACAATTTGAAATTTGAAAAACAAAATCGATTTTGCACTTTGGGGTCCCCCGATATTATTCAAACATTTGTAATTTAAAACAAAATCATTTTGCACGTTGAGGGCACCCAAGTCCCAAATGTTAGTCTGACTCTTTGACATTTGAAAAACAAATTAGTTTTTTCGCTTTGGGGGGCCCCCATATTTTGGTGTGACTGTCAAGTTTTACAAACACATACTGAATGTTATGTTTAAAAAATTTTGTTGTGTGAGGAGCCCCCCAAACATGAGTTCTGCCTATAGTGATTCAAAATATAAATCGGACCCTGTCTGTAAATGCTGAAATCTAGAAAAAGGTCGGGAGAGTGGGGGATGTGCGTAGAATTGAACTACGCAGAAATGTATAACAATGTGTATGGCTCGCACATTCCGTTCTTTTTTCTCGCTTTTGAGAAACTTAAAGATTTTGCTGCCGGAAAATGTCCAAGCATGCTTAATGGACTTGTAAACTGAAAGTGCTTTTTACAATTACCTTTTTACACATAGAGGACTCAAACAAAAATTGTAGCATTTCCTAAAAAAATAAAAAAATTACCGTACCTTCAGTAAGAATAAAAATAAGTAAGGGGGCTAAATTTTTCTTTAAAAAATACAAAAAAAAGTTTAATAAATAATCTCTCCAATATTGTGCTAAATTTTTTCCAAAACTTTCCTAAGTTGACCACTTCCGTAAGTTGACCACTTAGTTACAATACCTTAGGTGGTCAACTTATGGAGATTCTACTGTATTTCTATTGATATGAATCACATACTTAATTTGGTTTGTCATACTTGTATCACAATTAATTCAGAAAACGTGAATATTTGGTTAACTAGGGTGAACCTTTTTTTCCCTCTCAAGTGGCAGACTGATTGGTAAGGCACTGGCCCGCTGGATCAAACCTGGCCCAAGTCAGTGTATTTCCACGATACAGAAAATCGTTATCGCCCATGTCGTATGATTAAGATCTCTCGAGTATCTATTTGGCTTGGATTCGGCTAAATTAAATTCCTAGTACAGTTTTGCATCATTTAGAGCCCAGGTGCTGCCACCTAGGGGAAAACTGAGCGTCAAAATTCTGAAGTGGTAATGGCATCCGCCGATAGTAATGCTGTTTGAAAGAATGGACGCCGGTTTCCAGGGAATGAACTAGGTCTGCAAAGGTTAGGGTCCATAAGGGAAAAGGAAGTTAATTACCTATGTGCTCAAAACATGATAACTACATTTTGAACATCAGTTTGACATACCGGATCTTCTGCTTGTTCGTGTGTGGATCGGATTCGGGTTATTTAAAAATCTGTCGGATCCCGAATATGCGATGCCTGCTGGGGAAACGGTGAGTCCCTGGGGTCATTATATATATATATATATATATATATATATATATGTACGTACGTATGAATGTTTGTCTACAACAAAGGAGAGTTAGAAGATGACATGATTCAGTTATTTAAAATTTTATATATATATAAAATATATATAAAATACCCCCCCCCCCCCCCACAGCGCAAAGCCATCGAACAGGAATGTTTTCCTTTCTTCTGAATTTGCTGGAGTTAAAAATCTGCAGTAATTCTCCTCCCATTCCCCAACTTACATGCCTATAGAATGATTCTACTCAAACCAGTTGACGTTTTACTTGACATTTCTTTTTGTATTGATCCTAACACCCATAGAATGAAAGAGACAGATGTCTATTGCCCAAGGGTTTTTATCAAGAGAGTTGTCATTAGGTACGATTAAATTGATTTTTTTATGTTGATACACAGTTTACTTGTACTTTTTGTGTTAATTCTATTGCCATCGGTTATATCGGGATATATCGCGCTTTTTTGCTGTCCCCCGACAAGCGCGATATAAGGAGGGACTACTGTACCAGCAATAACCGTAATAAATATTAGTGGTAATAACAATGTGAACGCTCTCTCCACACATACATTTCAAGTATGTGTTGCCATCGGTTATATCGCGCATTCGGATATATCGCTCTTTTTTTTTTTTTTTTTTGCTGTCCCCCGACAAGCGCGATATAACGAGGGCTGCTGTACCAGCAATAACCGTAATAAATATTAGTAGTAATAACAATGTGAACGCTCTCTCCACACATACATTTCAAGTATGTGTAAGTAGACCTGCAACATACCAGCCGCATTTGTAATTAATATTTTCCACCTTTTCTAAGCGATCGGCATCGAATGCAAACGTTCAAATTGCTCAATGATTGCTTGAATACCACTGGGCATTCCTTAATGTTGACAATTTAATATCGCCTTCGGGAGCTCTTTCACTTGAATATTTGCTTTTCGAAAACTTATTAATCTTATTTAAGTGAATGACAGAAAAGTGACAGTTTTAATTCTCTCGAAATGAGTTCCCGATTCATATCAAATTGACTTAACTAGAATCTGTAATTAAAATGCGCGCGGGTTTGAAATGCATTCGAGTCTTTGTTGTTTGGATCAGGAATTTCCAAAGGAGCGATAACGCCCCCTGGTGCGGGATTCATGAATCAAGGAAGAAGATGGAATTGTTTAAGCCCAGTTTGAAAAATGTTTAGTTTTACCCATATATAAACTAATGCTGGGTAGTATTGTATTCGTAAAAACCTGAAATTGTCCTGAAAATACCTCTCAATTTTCTATTGAATTAATCGTTGGGAAAAATGCATTAAAGCATATCTATTTATTTCGGACTTTATACTGGCGTCAGTTTGGTTTATAATTTCCCTTTCACTTTCTTTGGTCTAGATCAGCGTTTCGCAACCGGTGGTTCGCGAAACCCCAGGGATTCGCGCGGTGCAGAAAGTGGATTCGCGAAAAAATTATTGCAATGGCAGAAGTTTTATCGCTAATGTAAAAGAAAGAATCAATTAATAAATTTGCACAAATCTTAGGAAGAAGAGGAAGAGTAATTATTATTATTTTTAATAAATTGTTTTCCAGGTAATGTAGAAAAGTAGTGAACTGTCATAGGAAGCATGCATACAAAATTTGAAATGCACTTATTTCTACTTATGCTTGATTTCATATTTGGATCACAATCAAATTTATTATTTCAGTATCAATTTAGATCACAAATTGGTACCGAAAGATATTTATTGATTTATAATATTTTCAATTTTAGAACGTATTTTTCTCCTACCATTTCCAACTTTTTCCTCGCAAATGCAAAGAACGAGTCGGAAATATGAAAATTTACTGTATAAAATGTAAAATTTTGCATTTTTTGAGGCTACCTTTTCATTATAAGACCATAAAGTGGAGCCAAAAGACATTTATTCATTTATTTGAAATTTGTCAATTTATTCCAACTTTTCTGCATTATCGCACTTAGAAATTAGAAATTATGCAAATTTAAGTTTTTCTTTTAGTTTCGAAAATTTTTACGAATTTTCTATATTTTAACCGGAAAGTGGAACCTATCGGGAAAATATTCTTTATAATGTTTTGGCCATACATATGTTTACTGCTGCAATAATAATTCAAAAGAACAAATAAGAAAAATGTAATAATAATAATAAAAAAACGTTTGTAGCTGTATTTTAGTTTTTATTTAAACTTGGATGTTTTAGAACTGACGCGGGTAGATGTTGAAGCCTGTGGCGGCCATGTTGTTTTTCTGGCGCCTGTCTAATCTGTTGTTTATTATTCAGTCACTGATGCCAAATCACCACGGTAAGTTAGGGATCATTCATAAATGACGTCACGCTTCTGGGGGGAGGGGGTTCGTGCAATTGTGACAAGGGGAAGAGGTAGCAGGAAGTGTGACATCATGCTTATGCAACATAGCATAGCATGTGAGAGAGGGAGGGGTACGTTTAAGTGTGACATTTTGTGACAAAGAGGTGAGGAGGGTCAAATGTATCAGAAAAAAGCGTGACATCATTTATGGACGGTCCCGTACACAATTGCGCGCACACACACACACAGTGCCAGGTCTGGGGAGGGGGGCAATCTGGATCCCTTTCCCCGGGCGGCACTTCTGGGGGGGGGGGGGCAAATTCAACCGCGATGCACATATACACAAAAAAAAGAAAGAAAGGAAAAGAAAGAAAGACGAAGAAGAAAGAAGGAAATGGGTAATAAGAAATATTTAAATAAGAAAATTTAACTTTTGGAAAGAGATAATTTAAATAATAGTTTGGTGCTCCGACTTGATCATTGATCGGTTATTTTGCTGGCGATGAAAACCGATTAATGGAATTATTTATTTATATGCACTGTTGGAAATTCTAAAATTAAGGCTTACTGAATATGTTGCGTCGTTGATTGGTCGGTTGGCTCCTGTGGTAGGCAGGGATTCCCTTCTGGGAAAGCAGTTTCAGGGGGCGGAAAATTTTACAATGTCAAAATTTAAATTAAAAAAAGTCAAGGTTTTTCCCCTGCGTTAGTGAAATAGAAATCATGCCAAATCAATCAATATAATAGTTTTTTTTCCTCCACATTTTCAAACCATCCTTTCGATGGGGAGGGGGAGCTTGTGCCGTTTGAGAAGGCAAGCACATGGCTCTTCAAAATGGGCGTTAGTAAGAAGGAAGGGGAGGGCGAGATTTGACCCCTGGCTAATTTTGTTCTGCATTTTTATGAGAATTTTTACTGTAAGAGGTAAAATCCCAGAGCAACTGTTAATGATGTTTTCACCTCGTTTTTATTTTTAAAAAAGCTTTTAAGAGCTTGTGATATCCATTTTTTCCCTCCTCGCTCTTGTACTAGGTACGAGGTTAATTTCAAAAGAAAGTTGGAAGCCGCAAAATTGTAAAACTAATAGGAAAACAGAAACACCAAATATTTATTCTGGAAAAAAAAATACTCAGTGGGGTAATTTTTTCCGTTCCTGTAGGTTAAGAGTTCTGGTCCCTTAAGGGCAACAAACCAGAATTCAGGCAGACAACGAGTCTGGCTTATGAATGGAATTCAACCAGACTTTTAGACTTATGTGGGATTGCTTTCTTTAGAAAGTAAATTATACACGATTGTTTTACCAACGGGTCAGGCAGGCTGCCACAAAACTGGGAGGTCGTGTGTATAAACAATATTATGGCCCCTCAATAGTTAGCAAATTGAAATGCCTGCTGATATATGCTCTGATAGCTGGGACATATAATTAACTAATGGAGGCAATTCAAGCAACGTCATTGGTCACGTGGCAACGATGAAAGCAATGTAAGCAAAGGAAGCCGTAGCATGACTTACTTCGAGTTAGACAAATCTAATTAAAAACTTGGCCTAAATAAATTTCTATATTACATAAAAATAACACTAAGTACAACACTACAACTATTGTAATAATTAATAAATTTCTTTGATAATAATTACACTAAATGTAAATACTGGGTTATAATCAGGAAAAGCTGTAAAAAAGTCTAATTTATTTTAAGATAACTAATTTTCCCTAGTGAATTCCACGTAGAACTCAATTGAAAATCATAGCAAACAAAGAGCGGATATCATGTGACAACGATGATCGCTCATGAGTCCCTCTAGCGGTGAATTGCCTCAATTTGCAGGGCCGCCGAAAGGTAAGGTGTCACTTCGGTTTTGTCACCCCCATCCTCCCTGCCCACTAGGATGGGCCGAAAAAACTTTTTTCGAAATCGCTATTCTAATAGTGCGGAAAAGGTTTTCTCTGGGTTAAATAAAAAAGATGTGTAATATTTTTTTGATTGTGTAATATCTTCTACACCCGCATCGCACTTGAATTTTGGAAATTTGGGTCAAAATTGGCAATTTCTCCTCGGTTTAGGAAGTATAATTATTTTTCAATGTTACTATTCTAATGGCGCGGAAAAAATTTACGCTAGGTTAAATAAGAAACGTGTTAAATATTTTTGCGATCAAATAATATCTTCTGTTCCCGCATTGCAATTTAAAATTTGAAGTTTTTGATGAAATTTGAATATTTTTTAAAAATGTGTTATAGAAACAAATAGGAAAACTATAGGAGTACTAACACTGTTTAATGCTGATTTAAATTGCACCAGTTGACTGTTATATTACCTTCAAATTACTAAATAATAATTGGGACGTAATACAGTACTGGTAATATAAATGAAGAATATTGTAGTCACCTAATGCTACAATCTGCAAATACTAACTTACACAAAATAACTTACTTTACTTACACAAAATAAAGAGAAAGTGGCTAAAATCAACATTATGGCCAAATTCAGATGTACTTGATCAGGAAACGAATGTGAATCTAATTAACACGTCTAGATTATGAAATTTACTTAAGGTGTGACCTGTAAAAAATTAAATTTTGAACCTGAGAGTTATTCGGAAATCACCTTTGTCTGTGACGTCGGAAATGCAGAAAGTTCCATTCTGCTGCATTCACGCACAATACAGCATCACGGAGTATTGGTGGAGAAGTTTTTATAACTGATGAACAGTCTTTCATTTCGAAATTAATTTTTGTGGGAGAAATATAAGTATTAAGTTCAGAACTTGATGCATTTGTGGAACACTGTGTATACCTGGAGCAAGAAATAGTGTTCCAAAAAGATTTAGCTCCATCTTTCAGCGAGTGTTTAGATTTTATACTAACCCAATTCGGAATGTGTTATATTTCCATTACGAACAGTAATTTGTTTAAATTTTTAAATAGCTGGATATTTAACATATGGTCTTAGAATGTTCGCTACTGTCAGCCAGCGTGATGTGATAAGGAACGAGGGCTATTTGTTGGCCCATCCAACGTTCCAAACAAATGTGTCGGTTCATAAAAGTCCTCTCATGCGTGCACTACATTAGAACTGGAAATATAGCTAAGACCAAGGGTTCTGGTGGGGGGAAGGGGCAACTGCCCTCTCCCCGTTTGTAGGCCCTAACTACGTTAAATAAAATCTATTGCTCTGACTGAATCAATTGTAGCATTAAAGATCTTCAAGGTACTAAATGAAAAAGTAAATATCTGTTAAAGTGCTAACCTATTAAATTCGGCAGGCGAAGCTTATCAGTAGCAAACTGATATAGGCGAACTCTAATTTGGGATTATTCAAAAATGATGTCAGGCTTTGCGGGGGGGGGGGAGGGTTCGTGAAATTGTGACAAGGGGAGGGGAGGGGTAACAAGAAGTATGACATCATGCTTATACAACATAGCGTGACGCTTGACAAAGGGGGAAGGGGTTTGTTGAAGTGTGACATATTGTGACAAAGGGGAGAGGGAGGTCAAATATATGGGAAAAAAGCGTGACATCATTTACGAACGGTCCCTTAGCATCTTAATGTAATATTTCAAATTATTTCTTCTATATAATTCTGTCCAATATAATCAAATCAATACTATGACGATTTTTCTAGCACAATTGAAATCGACTGGAAAATAGGGGTCAATCATAAAAATGATGTCACGCTTCGAGGGGGATGGGGGGTTCAAGAAAGTGTGACAGTTTGTGACAAGGGGATGGAGTGAGAAGAAGTGACATTGTACATTTTGATTTCTATCAAAACATTTGAATCAGCATATTAAACTTATGTTATATGTAAATGTAATATAGCGTGACATGGTGACAAAGGGGGGGGGGGGTATATTGAAGTGTATCACTTAGTGCCACAAATATATTGAAAAAAAGTGTGACATCATTTATGAACGGCCCCTTAGCCAGTCGATTTTAAATACGTTAACCTAAGAAATAGTGTTATTTAGCAGTATATCTTAGGTTAACGTCAGCCGCTAATCATTACCATATGAAAATGTATTCCAAGCACTTAAAAATGTTTAAAATGAAATATAGAGGTCACGTAGAGGGACATAAATGTGTCCAGTTCCGTAGAAAAACCTATCAAGAATATCATTCTTGTAACGAATTGTGGTTTTAAATTGTAAGCGTAAAAGTTCATCTGAAAATCAGTATCTTTTGAACTAACTATGCAATTTCTGAATCATTTTAATATTCATTGTTTGAGGCATTGCCATACAGCATGGGCAATGCTTATGAGCTATTATTTGCAGTAAACAAGCAAATTAGTTGTTAAGATTGGAAGGATGGCAGATATAAACCCTGAAATACAGCGCAATCTTAAGGACACTCCGCCTTCTACTCAGAGCGGTGTCAGTTGTGATGTAATGCGCAATAGCGGCGAAAACCGAGGAAGCTACTGCGCATCGTTTAAAATCCTTTATAAAAAAATAAAATAAATCATAAATTAAAAAAAAAGTGTCCCGCCCCACGTTTTCAACCGTGCTCTTTCAAGAAAAAGTATTTTTGAAAAATAGTCAGCAACCCCATTCTGCCATTTGTACTACTCTGCTGTCGAACCGGGCCTAAGATAGCCTAGACGGGAGGTTTTTTTTAGGAAGGTCTGACTAATAAGACTTTATTCATTTTATTACCTTCCTATTGAGTCCTTGCTGTAGACAGAGGAAGATTGCGATTATGATGCATCAATTCTGCCATTTGTACTACTCTGCTGTCGAACCGGGCCTAAGATAGCCTAGACGGGAGGTTTTTTTTAGGAAGGTCGGACTAATAAGACTTTATTCATTTTATTACCTTCCTATTGAGTTCTTGCTGTAGACAGAGGAAGATTGTGATTATGATGCATCAAAGTCAGAATTTAAGAAGTGTTTCCTTATGGGTAAATTTTGTTCGCTTTTTACATTTTGTTCGCACCAGGTATAGGAAAATCCTTAAAATTTTACATGCCCTTTAGGCATCTTTGTCCAAAAAATACATGCCCGAATAAAATGTTTACATGCCCAGATGTTTTATGGCATGTTAATAAAAACATTTGAATTTATCGTACAATCAAACAAAAAAATAAATTGACAGCTTCATGCCTGAATCAAGGATTATTTGAACGCTAATCTTGAAAAATTGAAAAATTACATTACAAAGAAATATTACATAATAAGTCGTCAAACCTTGCAAAAATAAACCAAAATTTTCAAATTTTAAATTGTATTACCAATTTTATTGTTGACATGTATGTCCGTCAACATATCCATTTTGAACACCGGTAAGGATGCGGTGATTTTTCAATAAAATACGAAATAATAAAGTTTTAGAAAGAAATACAGTGAAACCTCCTTTAAGGGAAAATTCCAAAAAAGACACCTCTAATTAAGGGACACTTTTTCGGGTCCCAGTCCCTTTGAATAGGGACCGCAATGTTTTTACCTGTGAATAAGGGACACTCTATTTAAGGGATATTCACAGAGAAAAATTTCTAAAATTCAAGGTATAATATAGATAAGAAAAATTTTCTGGAAATTGAAGTTTTTTTTCCCTAAAAATTAATTCTGAAAGTACTAGTCTGAGTCCTAGAAGCATGACCAAAGAAACAAGTGTATTTTAAAGTGCTAGCCAAAACCTACTTGTAACGGCTTTTCCCTCTCTTGTACTATGGAATGCATGTATGCTCAGCACTGACGACAGTACCCGGCTTCCAACAAGTTTTTGATGCAAGGATTGGGAAAAGTACACGAAACTTAAATTATGCTTTATTGTCCGAAGTTCGTACATTGAAACAATCTTATCTCACAGATTACTTCAATTACATTTCTGCAAGCTACAAAACTTTGCCAATGCGACGTCTAACTAAAATTTTAGTTTTTTAATGAAACAATTTTAAATTTCAATAATTTCAACTTATTATTTGTATGCATGAAACATTTTCAGTATTTGAGCTTAGATGGTAACACATGTTTATTATTAAAAAGTTGAACCAAGTTAATACACTATACGTGTATGCATCAATTTACGCGCCTCCGACGAAGGGGGGCACCTCTATTTAAGGGACAAAATTTCCAGTTCTGTTAGTGTCCCTTATTAAAAGGTTTTACTGTATTTGATTAAAAAATTACATGCCCTGCCGGGCATGTAAGGGTAGAAAATTCATGCCCGATCAGAATTTTTATATGCCCCGGGCAACATAATTTTCTAGCCCTGGTTCGTATCCATAAAAACAGACAACTTTTTAAGTATGAAGTTTGGAGCTAAATGACCACTCAGTGATAAAATCATAACACCAAAGCAAAAAAACGTCAGATTTCAACGAAGAAGTAAACATTGAATAACTAGCAGCACATCAAAAAATTTATTGGAATCCTTTTTTTCGAAAAAATTCTGCACACTAAGGAACTGATTTTCTGGCATACCAAAAGAGAAACAAACGCAGACTTGAAGAGCTCCGTCTCACAAGAAAAATTGATTTTTAAAATTGAATTAATTATGTAATATGATTTGGAAATACTGGGTGAAACACAACAACGGATTGGGGAGCTTCGGGATGTTTATAAAAGTTTCTTCGCAATTTAAAAGTTTGAAGCATCAGAGACGGATGTATAGGTTTCCGTGACAAAATCAGTGCTCAATGTATCCTTTATCCAGACGCTGTTTGTTGAGTGATTTACACCCAAGGAAAGAGAGACGCGGTCTGGAAGTGAATTTGAGGGTCACCCATCCCCCTACATTTTTATTTGTTTAAACAATATTACCGTTCCTGGAATGGTAATATGTATATATATACAGTCAGAGAGAGAGAGAGAGAGAGGAGAGGCCCAGCCCGACGGTATTCGGCACCCTTGGACTTTTAAAAAATAGTCGCGCCTAGCCCTCTTTCATCATACAAACTAAAATACTATAAATTCAATCACGTTGCGTTTTCAATTATTTTAAAAATTTTAATAATTACATACATGAAACAAATACCTTATTTTTTCTTTCTAATGGGCTGTTGTTGGCTTCTGGTAATTGCAGACCCAGTGCGTTTCACAGGAATTGGTACCATCTAACCATCTCTATCGAGCACCACGGAGGGTGTAGTACCAACGCCACAAGTGAATTTTGACGCTGAGTTCTTTATCTCTATCGAGCACCACAGAGGGTGTAGTACCAACGCCACAAGTGAACTTTGACGCTGAGTTCTTTATCTCTATCGAGCACCACAGAGGGTGTAGTACCAACGTCACAAGTGAATTTTGACGCTGAGTTCTTTATCTCTATCGAGCACCACAGAGGGTGTAGTACCAACGCCACAAGTGAATTTTGACGCTAAGTTCTTTCACTTGAAAGATGGTGTATCTGGGAGGAGTCACTACCATTGGGTCTGCCTACGTTAAGACAACTAGAATTGTTGAATTAATTGTGTGAAACAGGGATTATTGTTTTTTTTTTTTCCTTTTTGTTCTGACGCTGAGGCGCCCCCAAGATGCTGGCGCCCTTGTATTTTGCACACTTTGCACATTGATAGGACCGGCCCTGTATACAGTAGACCCTCGGTTATCCGGGCCCCGACTAACCGAGTTGCGCGTTAACCGAGGTACATTTGCCCTTGATTTTTTTTTTCTTGGCGGCTGATGGCGGTGTCACTGAATGACGTCAGTCAACCATATTTACTATATAGATAGACTTCTTCAAGAGACAAGTTTAACTGGAACATGTACTCTACTGATGTGCACATATAAAATTAGATATTTGTACCTATGTAACGTCATTTTTTAATTTCATAATATGCACAGTAAATGCCCTTTTTTTTACATTTTCATTCATTTCAACCCATGTTTCCCTCTCTTTTTGAACAGAGTCCGTGTTATCCGAGTTTTCGATTATCCGAGGTACCCTCGATCCACGGATAATCCTCGGATAATCGAAGCTCTACTGTATATAGATATAAATAAAATGAAGTAAAAAAATTGAAAATGAGACAAGGACTCACCAGTGCTGGTTCGTCTCAAAGAATGAGAGATGCAGAACACCTCACAAATTTATAAAAATAACTCTAGAGCCAAAGCCAGTGTTGTAAAAAGGCGCCAAACTTTTTTTAAAGAAAAAATTAAAACACTTTTTCAATTTGTTTATTTCATTTCATTTTTATATTAGCTTTACTTAAAATTTTTGCTACTTGGCGTATGACTAGGAGATAAGTGTTTGTTTTTCCATTGTTTCCAATTTCCGACCCACAGGAGAAAATTACGGCTGTGCCACTGCACAAGCACACGCACGCACAAACACACCATTTCTGAAATCTTTACTACAATAGAATATATAAGAACTTGTATATTCAATGAAAATTTTGTCCTAATGAGAACAATCGACGCATAAAGTGGAAAAACGTAAAATCAAGAAGTAGAATTAAATTTTGGCAAAAAACGCTTGTAACTTATTTTCATTTGCATTTGACACTGCGCAAATAGAAAACATAAGAAACGAGTTTAATCCGAACAAGGTGCAATTTATTGACTTGTTGAAAGCGGGAGAAAACATTCTTCTTTCTTGCACGTTTCCCCACACATTCCGTTCCCGAACAGCCCCCTTTTTCCGAGTCTCTAATTTGAATTTTTCATCAATCACCGTCCCCCCCCCCCCTTGCCCAGCCCCTCTCAGTCTGTCGTCATTCTAATTCCCGTTTTTGTTCGAAGTCCTTTGCTCTTACCCGCCATCTTTGTTTCCACCGTTAATGAACAAAAGGGACAAATCACACCGCACAGCTTGTAAAACGCAAGTCATCTTTTCACCTCCCCCTTGCCTTTGTTTGGAAATGGACAAACGCTGCCCTAACCCCACGTTTCACGTTGATTACTTGTAATTTGATGAGAGATTCGTCACTTTCCCATTGCGGTCTTGAATTTTTTAAGAGGCATCCGTCCGTAACTGTACCCGTACGCGTGATTCACTCGCATATAAATGAGTAAGCAAGAAGTTAGTTCCTCGTTTTGTTAAAAAGCTTTTCGAGAGAATTTTTGCGCAAATACTAATTATGCGGATTTTTTCGAATTAATGAAACGTCGCAAGATGAATTTTCTGCTTTCATTATTTTTATTTTGCAAGGAGTTTTCTCCTTGCAAAATGAATCTTTTGATACCGAATACTAATTACTTACTCCATAATCTAATTCTATGCATGAAGTAATGAATTTCGATGCAACTTCTACCTTAATGAATATTTCTCATTGCATTAAAGGCCACCATGTTTTTTGCATTTTACTGAATTCAGCATTCAGTGCTCGGATTAATGACCTACTTTTTTCGATGTGCAATTTTGTTAAATACTCGCTCAGAATTATTGCGAATTCGATCGAGATAACGATTTACGGAGAGGATGGATCAGATGCAATAAAATCATTCACAAAAAAAATGTGATCATACTGAGCATTAAATAAAACATTATATTATTACAAAATTTAATCGAAAACTACTTCAGGACCGTTCATAAATGATGTCACACTTTTTTCAGTACATATAACCCCCTCCCTCCCTTGTCACAAAATGTCACACTTCAATGTACCCCCTACCTTTCTTTGCCACATGTCACGCTAAGCATATGCACTAGCAGTGTTGCCGTTCATAAACAAAGCACAAGGTTATAGATGGCGGATATTTCTTTCATTCTTTCTGCTCTTCTAAAGTATGGGAACGATGTTTTCTAACTTTCACCTTCAAATAATCCCACATAAAAAGGCTTCCGCTAGGTACCGTAACATAACGCGGAATATTACATGCACAATGAAAAGCTCTCTGCGTGGAAGAATAGACTGCATCAGTGTATTGCTGCTAAAGGCCGCCACCTTGCTGAAGTGGTAATCAAAACTTAAGGTAAAAAAATGGGATTATATATAGATCAAAATAAAAAAAAAAGTTTCAAGTCTCAAATTGTATTAGTTTTTTTCATATACCCTCTCAAAACCGGGTCATTACTTCCGCCCCACCCTGTATATACAGTAAAACCCCGTTATACCGCGCCTCAGTATACCGCGGAATCGGATATACAGCGACTATCATATCCCCCAAAGTTTAAACCATCCTTTGTCATTTGAAGGATATTCCTTATTTATCATTGTAAATAAAGTCAGCCCGAGCACACAAATATTCTAGCTAAAGACCTGCCTTCCCCCCACCACACACACTAACAGATAAAGCCTATGGTAATAGGACTGATGTACACCTTTTTCACACTTTTTCAATCATTCAACCTAGGACACTGTGTAGCACACAATCCCATATTGATAACGTAAAGATATTTTTAAGCCCCCTTTTTCTCGGAACACAGTTAGTTTATAATCTATCGGTCGATGGACTGATTGCGCAGTTAAGATGTGTGCTTCGTACACAGCAATTACAGTAAACAAAACAGCCGCAAAGAAGAAAAGAAAAAAAAAATACTATAGAAGAAAAGTTACGAGTGATTGATAAAGTTAAAAATGATGCATTAAAAGCGAGTATTATTTCGTAATATGGTTCTGCGGCACCCGCGTTTTGACGAGGTTTTACTGTACTTTAAACATTAAAAGATTGTCATGTCCCTCCGGGGAAACGAAAAATCCTGTTGTTCCAAGTGACGCAACTATATTAGCCTACTTTCCCGTAAAAGTAAAAAAATAATAATAATAAAGCATGAAAGAAGGCTTAATGTATCGTGAAAATAGCGTTAGAAATCAAGAAAAGTCAAAAATAAGTTAAGTAATTAAATAAAGATTGAATAATAAAAAAATTGAAAGTAGGGTTTTGATATGGGGAAAAAGTGTGTCGGTCGGTCTGTCTGTCTGTCGGTCTGTCCCCCCCCCCCTAATAACTTTTGAACGAATTGTCCGATTGGAAAAAATCTTTTTGCATTCGAAAGATCTCGGCGAGGACATCTCATTTCTATATTTGACTTTTTGATTTGAACATTTTTTTCTTCAATGTTGAACAGTTCAAAAAATTTTAACATTAGCGCCTATGGGTGAAAATGAAGCAAATGATGTAAACTCTGGGTACAAGATATAAGTTCCCATGAACAAGCTCACTGGAAGAAGTTCTTGGCGTGAAATATTGATTGGAACAATTTTTGTTCATTTTTGAACAGTTTAAAAAAAATTAACATACCGCCTACGGGGAAATTTCAATCCTGTATAATTTCTGATCTAACGGACCGATTTGCTTGGAACAAACTTTATCGGAAAGCTCTTATGACGTAAAATATGTACAAATAGAAAGTTCATCCAGAACTAACGAGCCTTATTTCCTACGAAATTTTTTGATCGGGATTTTCAAGAATATTTTTTAATTAATGAATGATTAAATGAATAAGCAAAAGAATGAATGAATAAATGAGTGAATAAATACATGAATGACTTACTAAACAATGATTGAATGAATATGTATTGACCGTTGAGAAAGGTATATTTGAAGCAATTAAGAACTAAAGCTAAACGAGAAAGACAGAGAGAGAGAGAGATAGCTAGATTATAAATTTGAATTCGGTGTATACGGGAAAGTAGGCTCGTATAGTTCTAGACGGAACTTCTTGTTTTCTCTTGGGCTCTGATACCACAACAAGTATATGTAACTACCATAATGGGATTAGTAATATTGATTACAACCAAGGGGTAAGCCAAATGGGCAGGGGATAGTTTAGGAGATCAATCCTCCCAAATGTTTGACTCTCACAAAACTGTTGGACGCACGGAGGAATAAGAAAAGCAAAAATAATACAAATACAGTGGTACCTCGAGATACGAGTGCCCTGCCATACGAGTGATTTGAGATACGAGCGCTGTCGAGCTGCGAAGTTTTGTTTTCAAATACGAGCGATATTTGAGATACGAGGAACGCGAGGTGCGACTCCACGGCCCAGCCAGTTTACTGCGGCTGCGCAGTAAATTGCTTTGAGATACGAGCAAATTGACATGCGAGCAAGGTTACGGCACGAATTAAACTCGTATCTCGAGGTATCACTGTACCCTAGTTTTATAAACAGAAAACTTAAGTAAAAAACCTCCTTATCATGCAAAATATTATCAAACGCAAGAAACTTTAATGAAATTTTAATATTTATGCGTTTATTCTACCCAGTAAAATCGAGAACTTTCAAAACACATTTGCACAGTAGGAGTAAAAATAAATAAGGCTTCCTAACCCTAAAAGACTCATATTTTCTCCGCTTAACTACACACAGAATAAAATTTAACTTCACAATCATAAAAACCATCACGGTAGTAACAATACACCAATCCTCGTATAAGGATATAAAAACGTGAAATGGAAAAAGAAAAAAAAATCTCAGTCATAAAAATACCAAAATACCAGCGATTGAACTTTAAGCTTTCCTGTTGTAAGCAATGTGCATAAAAGTCCGATAGTACCTTTTAGTAAGGAAAAGCGATAAAATGTTAGTACTCAATGTAACGGGAGCTCGAGTGTTTTATTCAAGAATCCATTTTTCCTTTTATTTTATTAGATTCATATATATAAAGTCATATTTATAGCTTGGTTCTTTTATTTTGGAGTTTTGCGTTGCATGGTTTTAGACCCCTGGTCAGTTCTTTTATGAAAACGAAGAATCAATAATAGTACACTAAAATTTCATGAATATATTTCATGCTAGATTTTTCAAAGAACATTAGATAGTTCTTGATATATTTTTAATGTGTAAAAAATGCAGAAAAAAATTTATACATATCCTCAACTCAACAGAAAAAAGTCATACCTCAAAAAAATAAATAAATAAAGCAGTTTATTTAAAATTTCTTCTGTTTTGTTAGTTCTATTTCGAGTACTAGCGGCATATCTTTATTTGCATTACTTTTTAAATTATTTGAGAACACTCAAGTAATAATTAAAAATAATAATTTGTTCACAATAATTAAAAACAATAAAACGAGAAGGCGTTTTTAACCATTTTTCTAGCTCTACTTAAGATTTTTGCATTATAGTAAATGTACGCTTTTTTCCACGAACGTCTTTTTTAATTTCTTCCGGTTTTAAGTAGAATTTTTTTTCTGGTCTCTGTTCGGAATAGGCGGATTTTCGGAGTAGCGGGGCTCGGAATAGTGGGACTCTACTGTAATTCGATACTTCAGATGGAATAAAAATGCTTCTTAACGCTCAATTACGTTTCTACACGACCGTCTTTTTAGATTCTTTCATTTTTAAGCTAAAAAAAAATCGGTATTTTTTCTGGACCCTATTCGGAATCGGCGGGATTTCGGAGTAGCGGGGTTCGGAATAGCGGCACTCTACTGTAATTCCATACCTCAGATAGACTAAAAATCTTCTTAACGCTTAATTCTTGAAACGTTTTATTGGGAGAGCGCATGAGACCCGCATTTTCTGGACATAATCTCAATATCCGAGTCCGGGTACCCCCTCCCCTAGCACAGTTCTAAAAAGCCCGCTAGAGGTGAATATCCTATATATGCATACAGAGGAAGGGTGAGAGAGAAGTACGGAAATAAAGATATAATTATTTTATACGAAAAATGATCAAAAATGCGTTGTGCTAAAATATAAGGAAAAAACAATGTAAATAAAGCACAAATTGACAAATCAATCATGCAAATAGCTATTTCGAGGCTTCAATGGAGCCTCTTCATCGTGCAGGAAAGAAAAGTGCTTAACACTAAGAAAGTTGTGAGTTAACGGGGACTCACAACTTTCTTTTTGTGTGCTGAGCACTTTTTTTTACAATGAGCCTCTTCATCAGTGCAGGAAAGAAAAGTGCTCAACGCACAAGAAAATTGAGGACCCGTTCGCTCAATTTCCTTGTTGTGCGTGGAGCACTTTTTTCTTTTTTTGCAATGGAGCCTCTGCATCAGTGCAGGAAAGAAAAGTGCTCAACACACAACAAGAATGTTGCGTGTCCCCATTCACTCACAACTTTTTTGTTGCATGTTGAGCACTTTTTCTTACAATGGAGCCTCTTCATCAGTGCAGGAAAGAAAAGAGCTCAACACACAACAAGAATGTTGCGTGTCCCCGTTCACTCGGAAATTTTTTGTTGTGCTTTGAGCACTTTTTTTTTTTTTGCAATGGAGCCTCTTCATCAGTGCAGGAAAGAAAAGTGCTCAATACACAACAAGAATGTTGCGTGTCCCCATTCACTCACAGCTTTTTTGTTGTGTGTTGAACACTTTTTCTTACAATGGAGCCTCTTCATCAGTGCAGGAAAGAAAAGTGCTCAACACACAAGAAAGTTGTGAGTCCCCGTTCGCTCACAACTTCCTTGTTGTGTTGAGTACTTTTTTTTTTTTACAATTTAGCCTCTTCATCAACGCAGGAAATAAAAGTGCTCAATACACAACAAGAATGTTGCGTGTCCCCATTCACTCACAACTTTTGTGTTGTGTGTTGAGCACTTTTTCTTACAATGGAGCCTCTTCATCAGTGCAGGAAAGAAAAGTGCTCAACACACAACAAGAATGTTGCGTGTCCCCATTCACTCACAACTTTTTTGTTGTGTGTTGAACACTTTTTCTTACAATGGAGCCTCTTCATCAGTGCAGGAAAGAAAAGTGCTCAACACACAAGAAAGTTGTGAGTCCCCGTTCACTCACAACTTCCTTGTTGTGTTGAGTACTTTTTTTTTTTTTACAATTTAGCCTCTTCATCAACGCAGGAAATAAAAGTGCTCAACACACAAGAAAATTGTGAGTGAACGGACAAGAAAGTCGCGAGTTCCCGTTCCTTCACAGCTTTCTTGTGTGTTTAGCACTTTTCTTTCCTGAACGAATGAAGAGGCTCCGTTGTAGCCTCGAAATAGTTATTTGCATTATTGATTTGACAATTTGGGGCAGTGAGAAGCGGAGGGATGTAAGGGATCTAAAAAACGAATCCGAGTAAAACACGTTCAACGTTCGGACCAGGGAGCTTTAATGTTAATTTTTTTTTCTAAATCACGTTGGAGTAAATCCCACGTTAGAGATATCCCTAACAAAACTTGCCGCAATATAGAATGGTGGTGTCCCTTCATTTGCACAAGTTAACTCCAAATTTTCAATTCTGTCATTTACACCCTTTTGCTTCTAAGTGCTTCATTTGTGATTTATTTACGATAGTTATTCCTTGAACTCACATAATTACAGTTGAACTTTCTTAATACGAACACGGTTAATACGAGAACACGGCTAAAACGAACATTTTGTACACCCTTTTGCTTCTAAGTGCTTTATTTGTGATTTATTTACGATATTTCTTCCTTGAACTCACATAATTACAGTTGAACTTTCTGAATACGAACACGGTTAATACGAGAACACAGCGAAAACGAACATTTTGTGCACCCTTTTGCTTCTAAGTGCTTTATTTGTGATTTATTTACGATATTTATTCCTTGAACTCACATAATTACAGTTGAACTTTCTTAATACGAACACGGTTAATACGAAATCACGAACATTTTGTTCATCAAGGTTTGGTTTACTATTTAATTACACTAAATATCTCACACATATTACGAAGGTTAAAATACAAATTTCGGTTATTACGAACAAAAATTCGGACCTATTCACGAAAAATTTTCTCGATTGCTATATAATTATTTTCTTACAGAAACTGTTGGTTATTTTGAGTCGTTGTAAACCACCAAGTTAGCATATGATAAAATGTAATGTACCTAAAAAAACAACTAACCATT
Source organism: Octonoba sinensis (assembly GCA_038502835.1). Classification (NCBI taxonomy): domain Eukaryota; kingdom Metazoa; phylum Arthropoda; class Arachnida; order Araneae; family Uloboridae; genus Octonoba; species Octonoba sinensis. The sequence goes on from CM076606.1 coordinate 106,531,938, forward strand.
AAGGATTTTTTCTAAAATTGTTAAATTTTAAAAGGTAAGTTCACTTTTTTTCAATGTACTAGTAAGATTTAAAAGTGTATATTAGTAAAAATATATCATTTGTTTTCCCTGTTTATTTTACTTTGTATTATAAATAAACATGCAGTAATTATTTTTAAAATACAGTCGGACCTCTATTTAACGAAGTCGCAAAATCTAGCGAAAAAGTTCGTTAAATAGAGAAATTCGTAAAAAAGAGATTTACATTTTTTAATTACGCTTTGGCGACATGGGAACTCATTTTAAACTAATAGAAGCTCTACATATCTTGTAATACTAATTATAGCATTTTACGTTTATTCTTTCACTTAAGAAAGGATAAAACATAAAGAATAACCATTATAATATAGAATTAAACTTATTCACTACTCTAAAAAAAGATAATATGATAAAAGGTTAAAATATTTATTTTAACGCATAGCTTGCAGAAGCTTCAGAAAAAGCGTTTAAAGAAAGAAATATTTGAGAAATAGGGTGGAAATTTTTTTAGATCATCAGAAAAAAGTTCGTTAAATAGAGAATGCGTTTCGTTATTTGGAGGTTTTTTTACATGGAAAACCTTAAATATTCTTACGATCAAGAAGAAAATTCGTAAAATGGAGAAATTCGCAAAATAGAGGTTCGTTAAACGGAGGTTCGACTGTATATGTAGTAACATGTAGTAATCATTTTTAAAATATAAACACTCTCAGAAATGGAGCTCTCACTTTTGACGATTCTTCAATCGTCAAGAAAATTCCGTCATTTATAACGATTCTTTCCTCGTGTGATCACGTGACTTAAAAAAAGTTTCTACACAAATTTCGGCAATTTGACGAAAGGTTCACCCGGAGCATTTTTCACGAAGCCATTTCGTCAAATGCGACGAAAGTTTCGTGAGATTTGAGCATGCATTTCTGAGTGTGAACATGCATTTCTAATAGTTTTTTTCCACACAGTTTCACGTTTTCACGATTGTTGCGAATAACGCTAAGGGGCCGTTCATAAACGACGTCACGCTTTTTTCCCATATATTTGACCCCCCTACCCCCCCCCCCCTTTGTCACAATATGTCACACTTCAGCGGACCCCCTCCCCCCTTTGTCACGCGATGTTGCATAATGCATGATGCCACACTTTTTGTTACCCCCTCCCCTCCCCTTGTCACAATTTCACGAACCCCCCCGCCCACCCCCTCGAAGCGTTACATCATTTATGAATGATCCCTAATACTAACAAATTCGCGAATTTTTGGCATTTCGTATCAACTGTATTTAGTTTCATTCTATTAAATTTGAAACTGAATTAAAGAAAAACATACAACCGCACCGAATCTTTTTCTAATGAATAATAATTTCCGAAATTAATACCTCATCGTTGTTACATTACCATCCCGAATTTATTTAAAGATTGTTACAATGCATAAGAAATAATATCAAGCTTTAATCGAATCGTAAATATTTACGAAAGAAAACATGTAATACGAAGAAGCAGTTCACTTTCCTTCGAAAATGGCATAATAATGACTACTTAATGCAACTTTATCTACATTTTTAATGTTAAATGAATTGCGGGTGAATGTTTAGTTTCAATTAGAAAATGAAGTAAAACCTTAACTGCAGTTTTAAATACCATTTCAAAAAATTTTGCTGAGAGTACATAGCACGCCATTATGGATTCATTAAAAATGCAATTTTCTCCTTGAAGCTTTTCATGTTTTGCTAATTTATGATTAATTAAAAGACTTTTGGAATAATAAAAAAAAATCCTTTATCAACACTGTTAATCAGTTTTAAATTAATTTTGTTAGAAAAAGAATTACGCATGATCGCAAATCTCTCGCAAATTGCTTATGGAATTTTCTGAATTAAAATTCTACCATTTTCATTAAAAATTTCTTCTTAAGATGTAATTTGCTGAATTTGTTTGTTTTTTCCAATTACTAGTTCAAACTATCTTATTTGCATAATTTTAATTAAAAAATTTTTATCGTAGTTGTAAGCAATCTGTTTATTTTATTTATTATTATTTTTTTTTCATGCTTCGAATTGTAAAATGGTGTAAATCGATTTTAAAGACACTATAGTTTTATCGCATGTCTGATATGATACGATTTCAGTAGAGCAATGGGACCGTTCATATATAATGTCACCCCCTTTTCACAAAATGTCACATTTCAACATATCCCTTTACCCCCCCCCCCCTTTTTATTTAGTAGATACAGTATTATTGGTTACGAACAAATAAAATATCAAGAGCTGCTTCTTGATAACATTTGAAGGAAAGGAAAACATGAAGTATTAAATTTGTGAACTCAAGCAATTAAGTATGCCACACGTTTTTGCAATATATTTGACACCTTTGCCCCCTTTGTCACAAAATGTCACTTCACCATACCCCCTACCCCCCTTTGTCATATGTCATGCTATGTCACATAAGCATATATAATTGCAGTGTTGCAGTTCAGAAACAAAGTATACATTATAGATCACATTTCTAATTTGCCGACAGGGTGGCGTAGTGGTAAGGCGCAGGCCTCGAACTTGGGCCAAGTCGGTGGATTTATCATCTGCGCCCATGTCGTATGATCTAGGGGCAAACTGAGCGTCAAAAATTGCGGCAATAGCACACCACACTCATTGTGGTGCCACTGAAAGAGCTGGTACCAATCTGTGAGGACGCACTAGGTCTGCAGTGGTTGAAAACCAAAACTGCAACCTATTAGAAAGACATTTCTAATTTTAGTTTTGAACTTTCAATGACATTTGTGTGCATAATAATAAATAATTCAGTAGTTAATTTGTATTAAATGAAATTAAGGTTTACAACAAATAAAAAGGTAACTATTAAATAATAGCAAACAATTTTTATTGCTTGAATTCTGAAATAATGACCCGCGCTATTTTATCTTAAAAGTGTAAAATACAATGAAGATTTCTTTGCAAGCTTTTAACTAGAAGTAAATTTAAACCTTAATCAGCATCGGTGTTTTCGATACAAAATAAAATCAATGAAACTTTTAAAATAATTTTTTTTGGTTGATTTTAAATGTTTTTATAGCAACCGTCACACTTGTTATTCGCTCCCTTTCCCTTGTCACACTCACATTTTTCACCTAAAATAAACACAAGTGCATTTTAGTACAGATTGCTTTCTTAATTATTGGATGTTTTCACTTTTGGGCATTTTATTTATTCACTAAAAATTTGTACTACAAATTTATAGCATATATAACTTCCTTTTCAATTCAAAGTTCTCAATAATTACTTTTGAACTTATAGCGCTATTAAAAAATAACATTTACTTAAATAACCGTAAGTCTCGTTAGGAACTTGCAGCTATGAACGTATTGATCTTAGGTTATTGACCACAGTCTCTAATTTTCGTATTTACCCCATTGATTGCTAACTTGTAACGCTACCAAAAAGTAACGTTTAATTAAATAACTGCAAGTCTCGTTCATGGACTTGCTGTTATTGGCCATAGTCTCTAATTTCCGCAAGTGTCGTTAGGGACTTGCAGTTAGTGAAGGTCTTGATATTCAGTTTTTGAATGTAGTCTCTAATTTTCGTAGTAGCCTCATTGATTGCGAACTTATAACGCGACTAAAAAGTAACGTTTACTTAAATAACTGCAAGTCTCGTTCATTTACTTGCAGTTATTGAAGGCAGTTATTTATCCTAGTCTCTAATTTCCGTATAACGGAATTTTCTCTATCGCGAATTGTTCCCATTAGCGATTTCGTTAAACAGAAACCCCACTGCCCTTGAAATTGTATTTTCTAGACTCAATAAATCAAGTATCAGGAAGAACACGAAAGTTCTTGATCTGCGAGGGACTAAACCACGGAGTCCTAAACTCTGATCAATTCCCCACAGGTCCCTAATTCCAACATCATATCCGCGATTTAGTCCCCACCTAACTCAGCCACGGGATATTGAGTCTTAACGTTCGCGATAAAACACGTAGCGGAGTGATTCACATTGCCGTTCAATGAACGATTCATTGGAATGAGTCATTCGAGAGTCGCTCTTAAAGAAGTTAGCAATCAATGAGGTTTAAAGTAACATGAGTTGCGTGGAGTATAACGCTTCACTCATATGAGTGTTGTACGACTTTTATCCGAAATTAGTGTTGGGCTGAGTAACGTGAAAGGGTGAAAGATGATTTTTTTTATCTGCAATTTTATTCAAAAGAATGAGCGGTGAGGATGAATAGAAATTAAATGATTTTTTATTGAAAAATTTCGTGTCATTAACTTTTGTGTTATTGTGAGTAAATTGACATTTTAGATTTATTTGCTTTTATTACAGTAGACGCTCGTTATAACGACCACACATTATAAAGACCAGTGGTAAAAGTCCCAACTTTATCCCTATGAACTCTGTTAATTTGCTTTCGGTATAACGTCCATTCTGTATGAATCCAATAGAGCGACCGAATTTAGCAGACAGTATTTCTGGTTGTTTTTTTTTTTTTTTTCAAATAGAGCATGTTTCCAAATTTGTAGCTTGATTATAGTTTGCGGAGAGCTGCATGGAGTCTTCAGTGTTCAGTTCAACTTAGTCAGGGGGGATTACCATTTATCACAGTAGGAAAAGAAAACAGGAGGAGAAAACGGGGAATTTCCAGGAAAAGGGGTTGACAGAATCTCTGAAATAAGAGGAGTCATACTGCCCGTGCCAGGTGTCATGTCAGCTCAGAAGTTTTGCTTCCAGAAATATGAATGTATTTTTTTCTTCCTATATTTTCTGCGTTAAAATCTGTTTAATATTTTGCACTGATATTTCTTAAATTCCGATAATTAAAAACAAAATTATCATTTAGTTCGAATCTTTGAAAATTACCACTCTTTATGGAACTACGCAACATGTATGATGCATGTACATTTTTTTAGAAAATTCTACCTCTTATAGCGACCACTCGTTATAAAGACCTTTTCTGTGGGGCGCAGATGGTCGTTATAACGAGTGTCGACTGTATAAAAATTCCAGACATAAACATTTTTGCACAAAAAAATAGTGTTGAAGTTTGCGCAATTCTAAAAAGTATTTGAAACCCTATTTAACACGTTGAGTGCCATGCGAATTTGTAAGGAAATTCCTTTAACCGCTGAATGCATTTGCCCGTGTCAGACACGGGCGAAAGCTACCGGCAAATTTGCATATACCCGTGCCTCACACGGGCGATCTTGTATCTCGCGTTATTTTATTTCTAATGCCCGTCTGAGATCCGTTTATCTTTCACCCCTTAACGCATTTTCCCGCGTCAGACACGGGCGAAAGTTACCGGCAAATTTGCACATGCCCGTGCCTCACACGGGCGATCTTGTATCTCGCGTTATTTTATTTCTAATGCCCATCTGAGATTCGTTTATCTTTAACCCCTTAACGCATTTGCCCGTGTCTGACACGGGCGGAAGTTACCGGAAAATTTGCACATGCCCGTGCCTCACACGGGCGATTTTGTAACTCGCGTTATTTTATTTCTAATGCCCGTCTGAGATCCGTTTATCTTTCACCCCTTAACGCACTTGCCCGTGTCAGACACGGGCGAAAGTTACCGGCAAATTTGCACATGCTCGTGCCTCACACGAGCGATCTTGTATCTCGCGTTGTTTTATTTCTAATGCCCATCTGAGGTCCATTTACCTTTAACCCCTTAACGCACTTGCCCGTGTCTGACACGGGCGGAAGTTACCGGCAAATTTGCACATGCCGTGCCTCACACGGGAGATCTTGTATCTCGCGTTATTTTATTTCTAATGCCCATCTGAGATTCGTTTACCTTTAACCCCTTAACGCACTTTGCCCGTGTCTGACACGGGCGGAAGTTACCGGCAAATTTGCACATGCCCGTGCCTCACACGGGCGATCTTGTAACTCGCGTTATTTTATTTCTAATGCCCGTCTGAGATCCGTTTATCTTTCACCCCTTAACGCACTTCCCGTGTCAGACACGGGCGAAAGTTACCGGCAAATTTGTACGTGCCCATGCCTCGCACGGGCGATCTTGTATCTCGCGTTATTTTATTTCTAATGCCTGTCTGCAATCCGTTTGCACTTTGTTTGTATAATAATTTTTTTATATAACTTTTACCCCACCCACCGCTCTCTAGTCACCCCGCAACTGAAATTGCTAAAAACAATTCATACTATACCTATATATTCCTTTTCTGTCAAAAAAAAAACTCGATCGTTTTTTGGCAGTTTTTCCGAAAATAAATCGTGCTTCAAGGGGTTAATCAGCCATTAGTGACTGACGTGGCACCAAAAGAGTCATTTTTAGCCTACTTTCCCGTAAAAGTAAAAAAAAATAATAATAAAGCATGAAAGAAGGCTTAATGTATCGTGAAAATATCGTTAAAAATCAAGAAAAGTCACAAATAAGTGAAGTAATTAAATAAAGATTGAAAAATAAAAAATTTGAAAGTAGGGTATTGAGATGGGGAAAAAGTGTGTCTGTCGGTCTGTTTGTCTGTCTGTCGGTCTGTCTGTCGGTCTGTCTGTCTGTCGGTCTGTCTGTCTGTCGGTCTGTCCCCCCCTAATAACTTTTGAACGAATTGTCCGATTGGAAAAATTCTTTTTGCATTCAAAAGATCTCGGCGAGGACATCTCATTTCTATATTTTACTTTTTGATATGAACAATTTTTTGTTCAATTTTGAACAGTTCAAAAAATTTTAACATTAGCGCCTATGGACAAAATTGAAGCAAATTCTGTAAACTCTGGGCACAAGAGCCAAGTTCCTATTGCAAGCTTATTGAAAGGAGTTCTCGGCGTGAAATATTGATTTGAACAGTTTTTGTTCATTTTTGAACAGTTCAAAAAATTAACACAGAGCTTACGGGGAAATTTCAACCCTATATAAATCCTGATCTAACGGACCGATTTGCTTGGAACAAACTTTATCGGAAAGCTCTTATAACGTAGAACATGTAGAAATAGAAAGTTTATCCAGAACTTACGAGCCTATTTTGTTATGAAATTTTTTGATCGGGATTTTCAAGGATATTTCTCAGTGACTCAATGAGTGAAATAATGAATGAATGAATAAATGAAAGAGTGAAAGAATAAATCAATGAATAAATGAATGAGGAAAAGAATGAATGAATAAATTATTGAATAAATGAAAATATAAATAAATGAGTGAATAAATACATGAATGCGTAAATGAATGAATAAACACTTGAATGAGGTAACGAATGAATGAATAAATGCATGGCTGAATAAATGAAAGAATGAATGAGTGAGTGAATGAATATGTATTATCCGTTGAAAAAGGTATATTTTCAATAATTAGAACTAAAGATAAATAAGAAAGAGAAAGAGATAGCTAGATTATAAATTTGAATTTGGTGTATACGGGAAAGTAGGCTCGTATAGTTCTAGACGGAACTTCTTGTTATTTATTACGGGATTATATCAGCAAGTAAATTTTTAGACATTTCCTTGAGCTTAAAAAAAATAGTGTAGTATTTTTAAAGAGGGCTAAGGACTAATTATAGCTACTAGAGTTCGCCCAGCGGTCGAAAATCGACTGTAATTGATTAAAATTTTTTATATTTGACAACAGCTCGTTTTGTTTAACTATTTCAATTAACTATAATCTCTTCAGAGCGCCTAATGGAGACAATTCATACAGCGTCATAGGTCACGTGATAGCGATGTAAACAAAGGAAGCTGTAATATCGCTTTACTTCGAATTCGGCGAATCTAATAAAAATTAGGCTTAAATAAAGTTCTTCTACATTACATAAAATGAACACTAAATAAAACACTATAACTATTGTAATAATTAATAAATTTTTATTATAATGATTAAATTAAAGGTAAGTCACTTGGTTTATAATCAGAAAAAGCTATGAAACTAGTCTAATTTTAAGATAGCTAATTTTGCTTCGTGAACTCCAAGTAGAACTCAATTAACAATTTGGTAAACAAGTCATCGATCATCGTTATCACGTGACGCGATGAATTGCCTACATTAACCAATGAGTTAGTCATTTACCTTTATGCATTTGTAACACATATTGTGCATACATTTTATCTTTCTGCACTCCTTTTATTGTAAGGAAAATAGAAATGTTCATACCACCCCAGTATTATAAAATAAATTAGAAGCACAAACACTCACTTTAAATTCAATCAAGAGTTCAAAACGCTAACGAAACTCAACGAACTTACGAAACGTTGATTCGAAGCAAAGTAGCGAATCACCGCACTTTAAATATCTCACTTTATATTATATTAGAAATTGTTAACTCTCAAAGTTTACTTTACTTTTTTAAACATAATACTGGACAAACAATCTGACTGACTTATCATGTACGTTTTACTGACACTTTGAGATTAATTTTTTTTTTGCTATGAAATTCACTTAATAAATTACATCTTCTCTTTTATTTTGTTCTTGACATTTCTTCTTTGAAGTATAAATTGTAAATATGTGTATACAATATATATTGTACAAATATTGTAGATTGTAAATAAAAGACGTAGTATAAAAGTATGACGAATCAAAATAGAAGACTTCTAAAAAAGGGCTTCGAATTTACGTCGAAAGTAGGAGAGGGAAAAAATTACTACCTCCACATTATTTTATTGATAACACTAAAACTCATCAACAACTACTAAATTAAAAAGATAAGGAAATCCGTTGACAAGCAAAGAAGAAAATTGTACTTAACTGTTTTGCCTTTGCTTATTCATATAAATAGATGTTTGTTCGTTCTGTCATAAGCTCACATGTTATCAAAAATGAGATCTTTGGGGCACAACTTTGTGCCACAGAATTTTCTTACTCCTTGAGCTTCAATCCCCTTTTTATTGATGCCAATGGTGTGGTGCAGTCGAGGGGTACGCATGGGTTCGGCGCCCCCCTACTTGTTTTATTTTAAAACAAGCGTCCCCCCACTTTTTGATGTTCATCTAGGTAAGCGGCCCTCTACTCTTTTTTTTCCAGAACTACACCACTATGTGAAATACTATGGGAAACTATATCCTGGGTTGAGGTTTGTGAGATTGACGATAAAGGAGAAACACTAATATCTGCCATGACGAAGAAAGGCAAATTTTGGTCGTGGCTGATATTAGAGTTTCTCTCCTTTATCGTCAATCTCACCAACCTCAATCCCAGAATATCGTTTTCCACACTATTTTCCCACGGAAATTTTGGTAATTTCTAAATCTTAGGAATTATGTGTGGCATGGACAAGAAGAAATTGTGTCCGCCAATAGACCGCTAAGACGCATTGGTGATGGGCAATGTTCTTCGAAAATTGATGCAATTCAAAAACAAATCGTAATTTAGACGCGTAAGCGAAGACTAAATGAAATTTAAAAATAGGAGAACCACCCCCCCCCCCCCAAAAAAAAAGAGAAAAAACAGCAGCAATAAAAATTTAAACAACCACAAACATAGGAGGTGTGATCACAATAATTAATAAACAGAATAATGAGTTAACATTTCGTTTCAATTCCATTAAATCAAATTAAAACTTTTTTGGGTCGCAATAATAACACAGAAAAAGCAAATATAAATAAGAAAATAAATATTCGCATAAATTTTTACATGTCAAATATTAGAACCCTGAAAGGTTCTAACGAACTGTAGAAGGGTTCAAATTGATAGGAGTAAAGATTTGGTTCAGCTGTTTTCCTATAGATGGCTTTAGCAGCAAGTTAGGCCCGAAATAAATACGTCATAGACGGCCTGTAATAAATTTTGGTACTTTGCACCATAAGCCTATAGAAGTAAAACTCGATTTGCGTTGTATCGGGTAGTTATTTTAAATTGAAAATATCAGTTTACGAGCAAAATTCTCGTCATTTGTGGAAGGTATCTATAGATCGTTTGCTTCAATATGAAGAAATCAGCGGCTGATTTTTCTATTGCTCTTTGAAATTAACGCGAAGAAACATATTAGTTTTCCGGTCCCTCTTGAACACTTCAAAAGGGACTTGCATGAGTATTATTTAACAGATTCATTGCAAATGGTGCATCCCATGCAAAATTTATTATTATTAAATTAAATATGGGGAACCATGTAACTGGTAGTTAAATAAATAATTCGTACTCTTATATTAAACTTCATTTAGTACCTACTTTTAGCCTTTGGCTCGTTAATGATTCGTTTCCTTTTCATTCTTTTAGTCTGGAGCAGTTAACTTAAATCCCTGAAAATAGCTTGACTCTGAAAAACAACTAGCAGCATTAGTAGTGTAGCAGCAAGCTAAGTTAATAAATTGCGCGAGTAACATCTAATCTACCAAAGTAGCACTTTTGTGCTGCCATCTGTGAAATGATCAACTCTAGGGAGATTTTAATTGTTATATGCAAACCTGAGCGATTATTATTCGAAAATAATGCTGAGTCGACTTAAAAGAGCCGTAAATCAGTGTATATGAAGTTATTTAGGTCAAAAATGATACATTCAAAAACAAAAATTCACAATACTAATTGAAATTATATGATTTTGCAATACTGAATTCCCTATAAAGGCATTCTTATCCTTACAAATCAACGTGAATGATGAATTAAAGAATTGGACTCCTCCAATTAGAAATTAACTACAATATCTTGCCACATGAGATTACTCATTTTCTAAATATAAATTTCTAACTGGGGGGGGGGGGGGGGAATCCCGTTGAATGGAAAAAAACTGTAGAACGATTTGTTGGTTTTCCATCAGAAAGTTGACTAAAATCGCCAATTCAAAAATCAGGCTCATGCAAAAATGCCAATTTTTAGTAATGATATTATATTTATTGAGATGATTATCTATCTATCTATCTATATGTATATATATATATATATATATACAGTAAAAGCTAAAGTTGACCACCTGTGTAAGGTGATCGATCACGTGTCTAAGTCGACTACTTTTGCCAGGAAAGGAATTAGATCCCTTTGTAAGTTGATCGCCTAATTATTACTATATTTATTTGCTTATCAATTTTTGCAAAGCTAAAAAAAAAAAAAAAAATAACTTCTGCTGTGTTGCTGTGTATTTTTTATGCTATATTCTTAGACCAGTATTTGCCTGGATGGATGAAACATCAATACAATGTTTGCCTAGAACTCTTTGTAAGTTAACTCTCATGGGAAAACTACTATAAAATCTTTTTATTGTTTAAATAAGTTTCTTCTTTTTTCCATCTAATACATAGCCATTTTGAAAAATTATGTACTTTTCGGAAATCTTTACCATCATATGAGTAACTTGCATAGTTGAAATTAAGATGAATATCTTATTAATTAAATTCTTTTCTTTTAAAAGTTGTATAAGATTGTAAAGTAATTTGTGTTAAATCTCTCCAATGATGTTTTAGATAATTGTGGGAAAAAAAGCTAATGACTATTTTAAAGCAACGTTAATACATGAAGCTATATTTTAATTAGTTACAAATAAATAAATGCATGGTGTATGATATTAAAAAAAATCACTCTCTTTAAGTTGACAACCACAAGTGGTCAACTTACAGTCTTTACTATATATATATATATATATATATATATATATATATATATATATATATATATATATACAGTAAAACCTGCAAAGTTGAGCACTTTTGTAAGCTGACCACCTGTCTATATTCACCACTTATGTGTACGCCAAATTTGGGTGTGAGAATTATGCAAAACCCTTTGCAAGGGGACCGCCTAATTATAACCATGATATTTATTTATGTAATAGCAAAAATAACTTTTTCAGGATATGTTTTATGCTATAATGCTATAATGTTACGCCAGTATGCGTCTGTACTGCATGGACAAAACAGTAATTATAAAGCTTGTCTAAACCTTTTCCTAACTTTACCAATGGGTAATAACTAGGATCAATCTTGTATTCTTTGAACAAATTTATTTTTTATTCTATCTGATCTAGCCATTTTCGAAAATTATTTATTTTTAGGAAATCTTTACTATTATGTAAGTAACTTACATAATTAATAAGATATTTATCTTTTTTAAAAACAAGTACTTTTCTTTTAAAGTTGTATAGGTTGCAATGTAAGTCATCCAGGTTAAATTTCTCCAATGATAATTATGAAAAATTAATAGACAATTGCTAATTTAAGTAATGTTAATACATGAAGCTATATTTTAAATAGGAACAAACAAATAAATGGCATCTTGTAAGAAATGACAAAAAAATCTCCACCCTGTATAAGTTGACCACTAAAGGGCTGCACCGCAAGTGTTCAACTTACAGACAGACAGACATTGAATCTTGAGCAGGTGTGAAGCGATGAGCCTCTTTACCTGACGCGGTTGCACTGTATCTTATATATAAGCCGCTTAAGTGTGTGTTTGTTTGTCGCCGATTGCACCGAGAAAACTGCATCGTGCTGCCATCTACACCATTGTTTCTATAATGAAAACGAGTGCTAATCATAACATTTCTATAGCATTTTGAGTCAGGCATCGCTAGATTTGCAATCTCCGTTAAAAACGAATGTAAACGTGAATTTAATTTAATCGTTCTTTCTCTGTTTTAATTTGTTTATCGTCTGCGCTTTTTATATATATTAAAGAGGCAGCGCTCTTTTTTCCAGTTTCGTTAAAACTTCTTTTGGCGATGATTGTGTTGGATATAAATGAATATTTTTCACAAACAATTTGATTATATAGTAAATAATATTTTTATTTTACAGATTATTATAACTTAGATGTTTTTTTCGGTAAGAATATTTTTTTCACGAAATTTTTATATGTTTTTTTTATTTATTCATTAAACTTAACTGTTCTACTTGATAAATATCTCTTGATGTGAATTTTCGGTTACTGAGAGAATTGCATATTTATAACATCAAGAACAGCGGTCATTTCGTATGACCGCTGGGATCACTAGTATATATATATATATATATATTTGTACACATATATACACACATTATATATCGCTTACTGATCACGATCCACCCTTGATTCGTGAATTTTCGTTCCTTTTATTTCACGAAACGAGTTATCACTCTTATTCAAAGTTCCTAATATCTTCCAAAGAAATCACGCATGTTCTACTAATTCAAAAACATTCAAATAAATCTTTCTAGTTTGAAAACATTCCACCGCTGAAGTTCAGTTACTTGTGTGCTTCATAGAGCAAAAAAAAAAAAAAAAAAATCCTAGAGGCAAAGCCGATTTTCATTTTCGTATTTCCAGCTATCAGATCATGCTGTTGACTCAAAACAAATCAATGGCCCTGTTTTCTCCCGTAATTGAATTCCGGCGCAACCAATTGAATTACATCACGACACGTCACGGAAATGAAATTTAATGTAAGAAAAGATCAGCGATTGCGATTTTTTCCCCCTCACATGTGATGCACCATTTGAAAAATGACCTTTGTAAATTCAATCAAGGATCGGGTCTTCGGGTGCCGTAAATGTGTTGATGTCGAGTATTGCGGGAAAGTAAGATTTTGAGGTAAAAGGTTTTTTTCCTCAAAGAAACTAATGGACAGAAATAAATGTTTGGTAAAACTTTATGAAATTGAAGTTTTCATTTTTTTATTATCATTTTAATACGTTAACCATTTACGATGATTTATTAGAGAAATGAGAAACAATTAGACCAATTTTCCTCAACTTTTTTTTTTTTTTTTTTGTCGCGTCACTTTTAACGATTTCAAAACTTGGCTGCACACAAAGAAAAGATAAGTTTAAAAGTTGTTTACTTACTTATATTACACTGTGTAAAATAGTTTATGATAAGAATTTTGAATGTAAAATAAAATACCATAATATGTACTACAGAAACAAAAGCACGTTTATTAAAGGATGCATTATAAGGCAATAATAAAAAAACAAACCTTTTATCAGAAATTTGCGCTTGATGGTTTTTGATAACTTCATTTCGGTCTCCGTACCGAAAAAAGGATATTACCTTAATGGAAAGGATTCAAAGGAGGCCTACAAGATTGGTAAGTGGTCTTTCAGACTTAGATTATGAGGTTAGGCTTAAAAGACTCAATATGTATAGTCTTGAGCAAAGGAGATTCAGAGGGGACATGATTCAGTTGTTTAAATTCATTAAAACGGGAAATGTTGATGGACTACAGCTATGTGCTGAAAGTAGAACCAGAGGTCATTGTTTTAAGCTCTTCAAATCTCAGGCTAATCTTGAAATTAGGAAAAATTACTACTTCAATAGGGTTGTAGGCAGTTGGAATAGTTCACCGGAAGCGGCTGTTAATTGCAGTGGGGTAAAAACTTTTAAGAAAGCTCTTGATGTTCATTGGGGACAGCTAAATTGACTAGGACCAGCCAAGCTGGGCCCAGAGCCTGTTGCTGGTCGGCACTTTTGTATTTGTATTTGTATTTCATTTATATTTGGTCATAAAAACTAAAATAATACTCTCATATCTTATACATTAAATGTATTAAAAAAAGATCGAGGCTTAAATTTTAAGTCTCAATCTTTCTTTTTTTCTTCGTTTTTATAATGGTTAATACTGAAAATCCGATTTCACACAAATATGATGTAGAAAAAATAGACGTTTATATTTATTGATGAACTTAAGTAAAATTATAAATGTTCTTAAAAGTTACTGATAGAAATTGATTTTTTAACAGTTTTGCTCTATCTTCACTCATCAATAATTTCATTAGGGGCCGTTCATAAATGAACACGCTTTTTTCCCACATTATTGACCCCTCTCCCCCCTTTGTCACAATCTGCCACACTTCAGCGGACCCCCTCCCCCCCTTTGTCACATGTCACGCTATGTTGCATAATGCATGATGTCACACTTCTGGTTATACCCTCCCCTCCCCTTGTCACACTTTGTCACAATTTCATGCACCCCTCTCCCCCCGTCGAAGCGTGACATCATTTATGAATGATCCCTTAGTGAGGTTGTGATGCTTCGCGATATTTTTTAACAATTACACAACTCTCCTCATAGCTACCAGTTGTTATGTCTGTCTGAGTAATTTAAAGTTTTTTTTTTTTTTTAAATCACGCCTAGCAGAACATATTTGGCAACTAAAACAAAACAGCTAGGTGCCAATGACGCCCAACTTTTACATCCAAATTTCGAACCCTGCCTTGTATGCCATCTGGGGTTCGCTAAAATCACCTGTATTGCCATACTAGGATAAGCAATTTGGTGGCAATATATAAGAATACTAGGATAAGCCGCAGTGGACCAGTCGGCAGAAGCTCAGTTCCCGTAGAACACCGAAAGTGAAGCAGCATCGACTTAGGTCAGTGTTTGGGAGGGGGACAACCTCTCGCGGCTAGTTCCTGTGAGGCCGTGTACGCTAAAGGGAGCTGGCGCACGTTAAATAGGTCGTGGCTCCAATGTCCTCCAAGTGAAACGATACCTCTGGGGGTGCCAACCCCAGGTGACGGTCTCTCATCTAGGAGCTGGTTCGAAAAATTAAGAGACCTTTCAAAGGGGCGGAAGTCGGACTCCTGCCTATAAGGGTCCCGTTAGACTCAGGAGCAGCGCACCCATTCTTCCTCGTTTCGCGCGAGGATACAACAACAAAAACTCTGCAGGAGGCCTTCTCCATTTCCCTCGTAGCTGCGCCTCATCGGTTCTACCACAACAGAATACACATTTTGTTTTAAATCAAAGCATTAATTTTAAAAAAAAAGTTACTTATGCCCTTTCCAAAATAAAGTTTTTTACATTTAAAAGCCATTTCCAGAAAATACTCAACGACAAGAAACACCGTCAAACTGAAATAAAACAAAAGTCAGTCATTTAATTGCGCAATCGAATAAAATCAATCACTTCCTCGCGCCCAAAGCCGAAATTGATTATCGACTGCAATAATTCTCCCCTCGTGGCGCGAAGAACCTTTTGCCCTCAGAGACCGATCAAAAATATCTTCTTTATCACATTTTTCGCCACTGTAATTAATCAAACTTCAAAAAACGTTCTTCTCGGCTTAGCGTCTTCACTCAACCCGCGGTTTTTCTCGGAAAAAAAGAATGCGAAAAGAGATAAAATCGTGCTGGCCATGCGGGTACAATCATAGCCCAGCGCACCGAAATTGCCGGCATTTTCATCGGCCGCCACTTAAAGCGTTCTCATGTTGGAGCATCTTTGCCCCAAGACTGCGGGACCCATCGCAGAAAGCGTTGAGAATAATAGTGGTTTAAGTCAGTGCTTGCATTTATGGAAATATCCGAAAGTCAATACTAGTGAAGGGATTGCTCATAAATGTCACACTTTTTTTCAGTATATGTGTCCCCCTCCCCTTCTTTGTCACAAAATGTCACACTTCATCAAACCCCTATCCCTCTTTGTCACATGTCACACTATGTGACATAAGCATATGTAATTGCAGTGCTGCAGTCCAGAAACAAAGTACTATGATTGTGTACGAAATTTGTATTAAAAGGGGAGTGAACCTTGACCACTTTAAAAAATCTCTCATGTTTGCAGGCTTGTATCTTTTGATTGCTTACAGTGATTCCATAATGGGTTACACCATTGAAAAGAACACACTTTTTTCTTTCAAAATATTTGTTTCAATTTATTTTTTAATTACAACTGTACCCCTTTGAGTATAGGTAAACATAATCTCAAAGAATAGCACCTTTCATAGTGCGCAGCCCTTTTCTCAAAAAGTATCCATCACACATCTTTGAAGTTTTTTGTGCTTACATTCTATGATATGGTTAACAAAAATACGAACTAGAATTTTTTTTTCTCAAACAGAAAAAAATATATACATTTTTAAGTTTTACTCCAAATTTTTTTTACCAAAAAGTTGACTTTATCTTAAAATAAAATAAAAACGGGAAGGAATACACAAAAATCTATTCCTATTATTAAAGGTTACTTATCTACAAACTTTCTTTTCAAACAGATAAAAATGGCATACCGGTTTCAAGAGCAATCAGTTCCCTTCGTCAGTACCGAGAGAAAAAAAAAAAGAAAAATTCTACTGTTTCCGCCAAGAGCAGTACTCCCAATATGTTTTGAAAGTCGTTCAGTTTTCAACTACAACTATTCCACGGCAAAGCTGTTTGATCTGCCACCATAAGGTCCACTTTTTCGCACAATCTGCCTCAGGGGTCGATTGTAATAACAGAGTAAGTTTTCCAATGTGATATTTTTAAATGGAATACAAGCAAAAACAATGTAGCATTCAACCACGCTTGCCATGTTACTAAAAAGCACAACACAATGCGTCGATTCGGAAAATACCCACAAATAATAATAGAAATAAATAATAATAATTTAACTTAAATATTCTAACCTGTAGCACAGAACGGTGACCACATAGAACAGTGCTCTTCAAACTGGTGAGGCATCTGTTGCGAATCTACGAGTAAAAGAAAAAAATCTTTAAAAAAAAATAATAAAAAAAAAATTCATTCACACACTTTGACGAATATTATTTAACTAATAAATATGAAGATGATTTAAAATAAAATGCAAATGCAGATAACAGGAACAAGGTCAGACTTTGATAGTTTGCGTTAAAAAAATACAATCATACCCCAGTCAACAAATTTATGACAAGGTAGATGACGCTTACGATTTAACGCCATGGATGAGTTATATTAATTTGTGTTGAACTTTTTAAATAACTAATATTACAATTTTCATTAATTATTATTACAAACAGTTCCAACAGCCAAATTGATCAAATTTACCAATATTTAAACATTCTTCTAACCCTAGACACTGATATACAACATTGTAAAGTGCATATTAATTATAGCAACGTTTTTCTTTTATTACAGTTTTGGGAAAAAACAGAACGGTTTTGAAGCGAATGGTGAATTTTCAGAGCATAATAAGCACGAGTGAGAACTTTTTCAAGGCTCTGATTTCACAAGCGGAAGTTGATGTGTGCAATGGAAGTCACTTTTATTTCGTGTAGTAATATAATTTTGAATGCTATATATCGGTGAAAAGCCCTTTGGGGGATATTTACTTTCCTATGGGGCTAGGGAGGATGGCTGACCCGATTGAATAGAAGAAAACTAGGAAAATTCCCACCAAACAATTCGATCAGAGTTTTTAGATATTGAGTCGCAACAAGTTCACTTCCTCGCTTTGCCAAATTGCTGCTGCAACGCCGGGATTTGAATTTATAACCTTCTAGCTCCGTACCAAATGCGTTACTGATAAGAGCCACAAATCAAGGCTAAGGAAAACTAGCAGCAATTATAATACAATAAAATTCGTTGCCATTTCATTTCATAAATGCGCATCCCTTACACTAAAAACCTTTAATTAGCAGAAATAAATATATAAACCATAGCTACGGAATCAGTTGGAAGAAGCCCGAGTCCAAATCGTGGAACTTTAAAACTCCGACTCCTTAACAATTTTTCTTTATTTTTAAATTTCTAACAAATATTTTACTTTTTTTATTTATAATGGGCTGCGTATTAACGTAGCCGACCCAAAGATTGGTACCAACTCTTTAGCGGCACCACAATGAGCGCGGTACCATTGCCGCAGGAGACTTTTGACGTCCAGTTTCTTCACCCAGAATCCCCGATGCTTAGTTTCACTACTAATTTAAATCAGCCGAGAGTATCCGAGCCAAATGCTCGGATCTTAAGCCGAGCCAAATGCTCGGCCAGTCTACTCAAGGGATATGTTACATGCTGCATAATCATCCGACATGAGCGCAGACGATTTTCCGCATCTTGAAAATCCACCGACAGTGCCAGGCTCGGTCCTTTGAGCTGGGAAGTACCAGTCCCGCCCCTTACCGTGTCGGCCCCCTTCAGAAATTTATATTAGGGACGTAACGAATTTTCGGCACATTTTTAAGCGACTCCGACTTCTCTACCCCAAATTAATCTTTCTTTTTCATAAAATGGGGCTACGTATGGTTACTAACCTTTGCAGACCGTGCACATTTCCCAAAAATCGTCAATCATTCTTTCAAGTAGCACCACTGTCAGTAGATGCCATTTCCACTGTGATAATTTTGACGCTTAGTTTACCCTAAATAGCGGCACCTGATCTCTAATTGATGCAACTTGCGCTAGGAATTTAATTTAGCCGAGAGTATCCAAGACCCGACTCCGACTCCAGAGCCCTACACCTGATCTCTAATTGATGCAACTTGTGCCAGGAATTTAATTTAGCCGAGAGTATCCAAGACCCGACTCCGACTCCAGAGCCCTACACCTGATCTCTAATTGTTGCAACTTGTGCCAGGAATTTAATTTAGCCGAGAGTATCCAAGACCCGACTCCGACTCCAGAGCCCTACACCTGATCTCTAATTGATGCAACTTGTGCCAGGAATTTAATTTAGCCGAGAGTATCCAAGACCCGACTCCGACTCCAGAGCCCTACACCTGATCTCTAATTGATGCAACTTGTGCCAGGAATTTAATTTAGCCGAGAGTATCCAAGACCCGACTCCGACTCCAGAGCCCTACACCTGATCTCTAATTGATGCAACTTGTGCCAGGAATTTAATTTAGCCGAGAGTATCCAAGACCCGACTCCGACTCCAGAGCCCTACACCTGATCTCTAATTGATGCAACTTGTGCCAGGAATTTAATTTAGCCGAGAGTATCCAAGACCCGACTCCGACTCCAGAGCCCTAATATAAACCCAATTTATTGCTGTATTTAATTCAGGACCGATATACTTCCCTTAGAATTTTGAAAATTTAAAGAAACGAAGGTTTGTCTTCTTTTTTTTTTTACAGCGGTACAGTATTACAGTAAAGCCTGTAAAACTGACCACTTTTGTCAGGAACGGAATTAGCCCTTCACCCTCTACCTCACCCTCTATAAGTTGACCACCTCTCTAAGTTGAACACTTTTGTCGAGAACGGAATTAGCCCTTCACCCTCTACCTCCCCCTCTATAAGTTAACCACCTCTGTAAGTTGACCACTTTTGTCGAGAACGGAATTAGCCCTTCACCCTCTACCTCCCCCTCTATAAGTTGACCACCTCTCTAAGTTGACCACTTTTGTGGAGAATGGAATTAGCCCTTCACCCTCTACCTCACCCTCTATTAGTTGACCACCTCTCTAAGTTGACCACTTTTGTGGAGAATGGAATTAGCCCTTCACCCTCTACCTCACCCTCTATTAGTTGACCACCTCTCTAAGTTGAACTTTTGTCGAGAACGGAATTAGCCCTTCACCCTCTCTCTCCACCTCTATAAGTTAACCACCTCTCTAAGTTGACCACTTTTGTCGAGAATAGAATTAGCCCTTCACCCTCTACCTCCCCCTCTATAAGTTAACCACCTCTCTAAGTTGACCACTTTTGTCGAGAACGGAATTAGCCCTTCACCCTCTCTAAGTTAACCACTAAGTGCTGATCACTTAAGATGACCACTAAAGCTAAAACTGCGCAAGTTGACCACTTTTGTCAGGAACGGAATTTGATCTTCACCCTCTCTAAGTTGACCACTAAAGTGCTGACCACTAAAGTTGACCACTAAAGCTAAAACTGTAAGTTGACTGCAAGTGGTCAACTTACACAGATTTCAAAGCATTTTTTTACAGTACCGTCATTGGCCTTTCAAAGATGACAATTCAAACATTAAATTTTAAGACTAGATTCACACCACTCTTCCGCCGAGACCTTCAATTTTTCCTTTACGATGCAATGCACGTTTTTTTGACGCCTATCATCATCTCAGACGCGTCAGCCAATAGCAATTTTTTTTTGTTTCTGCTATATTTCTCCACGTCAAGAAGAAGAAGATGCTCCGAGTTCGTAACCGGCTGTTCCAGCAGAGAAACGATGATCGACGACGTGTACAGCTTTCGTTATCAGTGCGGGTTTTGATGAGCAGTTTGGAACACGGTGTTTAGCTGTTGAGAGAGGGACTCGGTACACGCTCTGCGCAGATAAAAAGGTGTGTATTTATCCGAGAACATAAGGTTCGCCATTAGGGAAATGGGAGATATAATGCAGTCGGTCATGGATCTCGTTGAGAGGGCAGAGGTCACACACGACGTTCACTCAGGTGCATTATCAGGAGGATGACTTTCGTTCACTTGAGAAATAGAATGTTGACACATAGATACGTTTTTTCCATTTATTTCGGCAATTGTTCGAACCTTTACGTAATTTCAAATAACAACAAGGAAAAATAGATACAGAAGAAAATATGAAAAGTTAAATCTTCCATGATCATGGTATATATCCTGTGCAATTTCTCGAACGTTTTTTTCATCCATAAGATCGTTTCGTTCACTTAAGAAATAGAATGTTGATACATACAGATAATTTCTTTCATCTTATATATAAGCCGCTTAAGTGTCTGCTTGTCGCCGATAGCTTATTCCGAATTTATTTCTCCAAGAAAACTGCATCGTGCTGCCACCTACACAATTGTTTCTATAATGAAAACAACTTATAATAAAAACATTTCTCTAGCATTTTGAGTGAGGCATCGCTAGATGTGCAATCTCCGTTAAAAATTCATGTAAACGCGAATTTAATTTAATCCTTCTTTCTTTGTTTTAATTATTTATCGTCTGCGCTTTTTATATATATTAAAGTGGTATCGCTTTTTTTTTTTTTCAGTTTCGTTAAAACTTGTTTTGACGGTAATTATGTTGGATATGAATAAATATTTTTCACAAGCAATTTGATTTACATAGTAAATAATATTTTTATTTTACAGATTACTATAACTTAGATGTTTTTTCGGTAAGAATATTTTTTCCGAAATTATTATAGGTTTATTATTTATTCATTAAACTTTACAACTCTGTCTGATAAATATCTCTTTGATTTGACGTGCATTTCCGGTTACTGGGGAATTATATGTTTATAATATCTAGAACAGCGGTCATTTTGTATGACCGCCGGGCTTACTAGTGTATTCATATTTCTGCAATAGTTGGAACTTTTACAGTCAAGCAGGGTGACGTTATCCCTGAATTTCTGCAATTGTTGGAACTTTTACAGTCAAGCAGGGTGACGTTATCCCTGAATTTCTGCAATTGTTGGAACTTTTACAGTCAAGCAGGGTGACGTTATCCCTGAATTTCTGCAATTGTTGGAACTTTTACAGTCAAGCAGGGTGACGTTATCCCTGAATTTCTGCAATTGTTGGAACTTTTACAGTCAAGCAGGGTGACGTTATCCCTGAATTTCTGCAATTGTGATTCCCCCACTCATGTTTTTATAGCATTTCATTTACTGCCAAAAAGCTGAAGAGCAACTAAAGTATTGCAAAGTTAGCAAAAATTAAGAAATAATAGTCGTAAAGCGTTAAAAAAATATTATACAATTTTCACGGTATACATTTTTCAAAAACTCCCTACATGTTCAATGAGTTGTACTTTTCTTACCAACTTCCTATTACTTCACTGGGCTGTTCTTCGCCCGTCCCCCCCCCCCCCGCCTACTATGTAGCATGAAGTCTTAGACAACTGCGTTACTCCGCACCAGTAGGTTAATGAAGCATAAAAAATATTGTACATACTTTGATTCGAAATTTCTCTATTTTTAATTGTCCCTCTCATATTTTAAAAGTGCCATTTTATGAACTGACATAACTGAAGAAAAACTAAAGCATTGCATAGTCACCAAAAAGTAACTAATAATTATTAAGATCATTTGAAATGAAATCTTAACTTGTTTCAAAGTGATAATTCCATTAACCCCTTAACGGTCGAGTAAATTTAAAAAACAACAGTCATAAAAGTGTCTATTTTTTTTATCCCAGCAAATTATATAAAAATATGTTCATGAACAATATATATATATCCATTTTTAATTTTTGAATTGTTTTTATTTTGAAATTTTAAACACCTCAGCCCGTCATTTTCCCGGGAGCAAGAAATAGAAGGCGAAACCTCAGCCCGTCATTTTCACGGGAGCGAGAAATAGAAGGCGAAACCTCAGCCCGTCATTTTCACGGGAGCAAGAAATAGAAGGCGAAACCTCAGCCCGTCATTTTCCCGGGAGCAAGAAATAGAAGGCAAAACCTCAGCCCGTCATTTTCACGGGAGCGACAGGGAAGGGGTTAACTGAAATAACTGAAGAAAAACTCCTAAAGTATTGCATAGTCACCAAAAAGTAACTAATCATTATAAAAACCATTTAAAATGAAATTTTAACTTGTTTCAAGGTGATAATTCCATTAAGGGTAATTTTGAACCACATCAAAAAAGTGGTTTAAAAATAATTATTTTGACAAAGTGTTAGTTGCGTGACTTGCACCAGAAAAAAAAATCTAAATATTTAAATTTTTTCATTTCACAACATCACAGGATTTCTATAAATTCATAATAGTACATACATAAACACAGATTCTTACACATACATGCATACATACACATACATAAATATTCATGCATACACAAATATAAATATTCATATATGCATACATACATACGCTGTGTATTTAATACCATTTTTTAACATGAAGTTTTGAATATCACTTCAGCAATATGGCGGCCATCAGCAGCAATAAACTGATGCAGTCTATTTTTCCACGTAGAGAGTATGAACTGCATCTTTGTGTGCATTTCAATATCCAACGTAATGCTACGGTCCCCAAACTTTTTTTTTTTGTGTGTGTGTGTGTAGTTATTTGAAGGAGAAAGTTTGAAAACATCACCCACATACTTCAGAAGAGCTGAAGAACCGAATTATCGAGGAAATATCCGCTATACCCCTTGAAATGTGCAGAAAAGTTTCTCAAAACTTCAGAAATAAACTGTAACAGTGTATTGCTGCTGATAGTCGCCATATTGCTGAACTGGTATTCAAAACTTAATGTAAAAAATGTATTAAATACAGATCAAAATAAAAAGAGTTCTAAGTCTCAAACTGTACTAGTTTTTTTTTATTAACCCTTCAAAACCGGGTTATTAGTTTTGCCCCACCCTGTTTATACACTACTCCAGTAAAAAATGTACTTGGTAATCCAGCAAAATCTGTTTTAAGTACTATTAGTTTAAGGACCCAGTATTTTTTAATCTACAATAATGCATAATTAAGTAAAGAAAAGAGAAAATATGCGAAACGAATTCCTGACAGCTGAAAAATCTATTGCATTAAAGCATTGCAGTTGCAGTTACATGCCATCATTTAATCCATTCAGTTGAGCAATCTTTCAATTAAGACCCACCAAAAAATCTACTTTTTTTGAATTGGCTATCCGGAATGATTTAATCAAATATCTGAAAGCGAAGAAAGAATAAATTCTGAGCAATCAAGGAAAGAAAAAAACCATTACATTAGGCAAATTAGATTATATTTCCATTCTTAATGGAAATTATTTGAATCAAATCTCGCATATTCCATCTCTTCCAACAAAAATGAACAGTTCTTCATAGTTAAAGATTTTTTTCTTTTTCACCGAAAAAAGATGTTAGTTTTTCTTTTAGAAGGGATGAATTATTTATTTTATTTTCATCTTTTGCAGTTAAAGTACAGAAAATAAAGAAAAAAGTGCGTGAATGATTTAATTTTTATGCAGTTAAACATATGTACAAATGACCTAAGCACATATTTATTCCGAATTAAAGCAAAATTTCGTTTTAAAATTGCCAAAACCCTACATTGTGTTTAAAATTTAGGATTGAGCTGAAATTGTTAACCGTCAAAGATTTTGAGAATACTTTTAGCCCTGTAAATTTGCTTGAAGTCGTTGTTGTTGTTGCTTATGCCACTTGGAAATCCAAGCTACCTTTCGTCGAAGCCACTAGGAAGAATAAATATAAATATATAAGATAAATAGATAAATAGAAAAAAAAGGATTTGTGTCAACATTCTATTTCTCAAGTGAACGAAACGAACGTATGGAAGAAAAAACATTCGAGAAATAGCACAGTACATTAAGGCAATGAGGAGCGCCTTCCGTTTCAAGATGAGCATCAATGGTGGAAGTACGACTTTGCTCATAATGTACTTGGATGACACCCGATGGCGACACCACAAATACGCCACCTTCCTTTTTGGACCTACGGGTGAAGGAAAGGGAAAATCTCCACCCACCGGTACCCTCGGAACTGCCTCGGGACTTCAGTGTCCACGGAATTTAGATGAACATATCTCCAAGTGCACATGGTGCGTCTTCAGGCTTGGGTATCAAATCCGAGATCCTCCGATCCGAAGCTCGACATCCTAACCGCCTAGGATACCACGGCCCCAGTTTAAACTCGTACTCTCAACGATCGATACTACAGTAAATTGAGCATAAAAACATCTGCTCAACGTGAACGTAAAATCATTTCCCCAATGTGAGCATAAAAAATCTACGCAACAGTAACACGAAAATTTGTACTGCACGTGAGCAGCAAATACTGAGTATGATAAATTTACTCAACATAATTAGACATGAAAAAATATTCAAGATGAATATGTCGACTATATCTCTTTTGCCATGTACATTTGTAATTCAGCATAAAAAAATAGGTTTATGACCATGAAAGAACTGCTTACATTGAGCATGATACCTTAAGGTTGGAATCACTTTCAACATGAATGATACATTGAAGATGTAAATCATTTGGTAAAAATAGGGTAAACCGGACAGTTAGTGACACCTCAAACTTTAACTTAAAGAAATAAGTAAACAAGTTCTAATTATATTTTAAGATATACATGAAACTAATGTTTGAGGGTCCTCTAAGTCATTTATGACGTAAGTGTTTAAAAGAAACTAACCACAGGGAACCCATCCACAGGGTGGCAATAAATAGTTTTTGCACTTTTTACAATAAATATTGGCATATGGAGAAAGGAATTGAACTTTTGACCCGAAAAAACCTGTTTATATAAACATAATCTATATAAATATAGATAAAGAGGAGCTATAGGAAGTTTCAGTATGATCCCTTCATAAAAAGCGTTCATTTTTTAAAATTCACCACGGAAATGTAGTCTTAAGGGTGTCAATAACTACCCGGTTTACCCTACCAAGCAAATTTCTTTTATAAATGATTTCTTTTTACATATAATTATTAGCTTAACAGTGTAGAACAGAAAATATACTAATTGTCCGAATTCTGAAAAAATGACCCACGCAATTCTATCTTAAAAGTGAATGCCTAAGAACATTTTCTTTTAACAAGAAGTAAATTTAAACATTAATCAGCATCGGTGATTACGATACTAAAGGATTAATGAAACTTTAAAATTAAAATAAGAAAATCAAACTTTAAAAATTTATTTAATTTGCTGATTTCAAATGTTTTTATAGATACCAAAATGTGTAAGGTCACACTTCTTGTTACCCCCCCCCCCTTCTGTTGTCACAAACTGTCACAATTTCTCGAGCGTGACATCATTTATAAATGACCCTTATCGTTGTGATCACAATACATTTGTTGAAATAGGAAACAACTACATTTTTAATTCAAACCCGCTTTCTCCAAACATATATTACGAATATGTTTTTAACGCAAATGTCTTATTTATTATTTTTTTTCCCGGGAAATCCTAAGAAAACAAAAATATCTCAGCGCACTGAAATTTGCTTTTTGCGTTGGATAGCGATGTAATGAAATTACGCGCGTCGCTTATTTAATTAAAGACGAAGACAGCATCACTTATTTATTTTAAACCAGTAGTGACAAATGTAATCCTCAGTGGAAAAAAGGCGTCGCTTGAAAAGCATCTTTGGAAAAAAGCTTTTTTGCCTATAAATTCGATTAAGTAACATCTGAAATGCTAGCGACGGAATTCTACTTTTCGCTTACATTTCGAAAAACATTTATGTTGTGCAATTTAAAATGTGCAATTTATTAATTTAATATATTTTAATTCTTAACTTAGGTTGGAAATAACATGTTTGATTTATTAGGGAGTATGTGTTAGCATTGAGATTTGTTGAGATGGACACATTTGCCTCACATGCGTCAAAGTATAACCAACGACTGCAATAAACATTAAAACAATAAATTGACTTCGAAAAACAAAAAAAATAGAGCCGACTTCAAATTAAAAATTACTCTAATAAGTAAAAAATAATTCATTCTTTAAACAACATCACTACGACTTTTAAAAATAATTTTGGAAATAGGTGCAAAATTATGACAGACTAATTACCGTTACACCATAAAAATAATTTAACTTTGTGCAAGTAAACATTAATAATAAAATTACACGTTAATTTAAAGCACAAATGAGCAAAAAAATGCAGGCTTCATTTGGATTTTTTGCATCTAGAAGCTCCTTGTCGCATTGAAAAAGGGATTCCAAGCAATCCCGAAACATATGTCTGCATTTTATTGCTCATTTGTGCTTTAAATTAACGTGTAATTTTATTATTAATCGTTACACCATGTGTTACTTTATTAAGAACTGCTGCCAACTTTATGTCATTTATATTTGTAATTGATTTAAGGATTACAAAAGATTTTATCTTTCGTAATTTCGCACCGACTTCAAAAATTATGTTAAATATTTTTTTTTTTTACTCCTTAGAGCAATTTTTAAGTTGTAGCCAGTTCTTTTTTTTTTTTTTCAAAAAATTAGTACTTTTCTTTTTGGTGTAAATACATTTTTTATGAATACTTGTGAAAAAACATATTAAAGGACCCTCTTGGAGTGATTGGCAATAAAAACTAATAATTCGTATGATAAATTCAGGTTTGAAGCTGCTTTTAAAAAGTCACTATAGCAAACAGGCAGAAATAATTTAATTTTTGTTTCAGAGAAGCCTGCAGTCAAACACTTATTATAATTGTTCTTAATATTACTGCTTAATAGCAACAAAGTCTTTTTAATCAATGAGTTTTATATTTATTAATAATTTACTCAACAAAGAAATATCAAAGCAAGCCTTTCCAATTAAGAGAAAATGTAATACTACACTGTAATGCATAGGTTCTCAACGTGGGCGATAACGCCCCCTTGTGGGAGTTTGAGACTTTCAGGGGGGCAGTAAAAGACCAAGAGAAAACTAGGGGGCGTTGAGATGACACGAAGGGGCGTGGGCAGATTAAATAAATATTGTCTAAAATAGACTAAACACGCTGATTATGTACTAACAAAAGTATTAGGTTAATGGTTGATTGTTCAACGATTTCTGGTAGCATTCCCATCTTCATATTTAGCATATTTAACGTTGCTATAGCAACATTGGTAACCAAAAAGAGTAATCTGCTCCATATTACTGAACGCGGCGACTTACGATTGTTTTTAAGTGAAATCGAGCTTGAAATTAGCAAATTAATTCAAATGCATCAAATTCAAAATTCTCATTAGTTACGAATTCGATGTCTGAAAAGTTTAATAAAAATACTTTTCAATATAATTAAGCGTGCATTTTGATTGCTCTCATTGAAATAGTCTTACTTAAATATAGAAATAGGATAGGGTCACATCCTATCTACGAATAAAATGTATAATTTTACACGTTTAAAAATATATATTTGTGGAAGTAGCTATTTCAGATTCGCAAGTAAAAAATGGGGGATGGGGGTGGCGGGGCTGCGCTTTAGAAAAAAATATTCTCAAAGTGGGCGGTGGTCAAAAAAAGGTTGGGAACCTATGCTGTAATGTAATACTATACTGAAAAAAATTCAAACTCAACCTTTCGCCAGAAAAAGGGTGAAATGTAGCTGCAACCAACATTTGGTACTAAAGTTGAACCATTCATTATAATGGGTCCCAGTTTCACTTTCATGCTGAGACTAGTTGAAACTACACCATTATAACGATTCCTAGTTTGACATTCATGCTGAGGCTAGTTGCAGCTACACCATTATAATGGTTCCTAGTTTGACATTCATGCTGAGACTAGTTGAAACTGCACCATTATAATGGTTCCTAGTTTGACATTCATGCTGAGACTAGTAGAAACTGCACCATTATAATGGTTCCTAGTTTGACATTCATGCTGAGACTAGTAGAAACTGCATCATTATAATGGCGCTCCTAGTTTGACATTCACGCTGAGACTAATTGAAACTACACCATTATAATGGCGCTGCTAGTTTGACATTCATGCTGAGACTAGTAGAAACTGCCCCATTATAATGGTTCCTAGTTTGACATTCATGCTGAGACTAGTTGAAACTGCACCATTATAATGGTTCCTAGTTTGACATTCATGCTGAGACTAGTTGAAACTGCACCATTATAATGCTTCCTAGTTTGACATTCATGCTGAGAGTAACTACAATTTTTTAATGGTTCAACTTAGTACCAAATGGTTAGTTACAGCTAAATGTCACCATTTTTTCCATTTTTGGGGTGAAAGAAACTAGAATTTTTTACAGTGTAGTTTTCAATGAATTATAATTGCCAACACCATAGTAAAAAATTTCGTTTAAAATCTAAACTGATAGGAAAGTGAATTGCAGTTTTTAAATTTGTTATCCCTTGTAAATAGAAGTAGTGCAAAATTGAGCATCACCGAAATAATATTTAATTTATATTCATAAAGAGAAAGGTGATCAATCCTGCCTGGGTACCCTTTAAATTATTTATGTATTAAAGGCGAAACGGATCTTATGTGTCAACTGATGGACTCCTCATCCAACACAAGTTACCACCTTATCTTGAACAAAAAACACATTGTTTTGATACTATGTTGCAACTATTTCTTCATGATTATAAAAGAAAAATTAAATCAGCAAGCAAATTAATACATTTCACCCCTAAAGCAACAGATGCACAAGTTGTATCGGGCGTTCTTCTTCCCCGTCTTCTTCCCCCAAAAAACAGGAGTCAACAGCATTTGCTAGAAACAATCTAGCTGTCAAGTTTAACGAATCGCTCTTCAGTTGGAAATTATCGAACGCCTCCTAATCATTCCTTCTTACGGAACAATCCTCATTTTAATTCGAATTTCACAGGCGCCCAGCTTTCCATCAACACTGCCCCCTCCTTTGCCTGACATGGGGGGATAGCACTGATTGTGGCAACGGTTGTTAATTAATTATAACACTTAAAACGATGATTAGGAAGTTGTCAAAGCTCGCCAGAACGGGGGAAGCCTTATCTTTGAAATGTTGATTTATTTTGCAATTGTATTTGGAATCTGTTGGAACAATAATGGTCTAATTAAACAAGTAACAAGAGTGAACAGCGATAACCTTTCTCCAGATCTGTAATGTGAAAGAAACAACGTTGCGCCACAAAAAAATTACATAAATGTCCTCCGGGGTGAGAAGGATACTCTTATCACAGAAAAACAATGTGAGGTGTAAAATTCAAGTAGGGTCAGTTGGGGTAATTATAAACATGAGATAAATGGAAACAAGCTTTATAGATACACTTGTGGTGGTTTTGAAAACTAAACTGCTGGTGAGTGATGACTTGGCAACATAGTGAAGACATTGAAAGAGTTTGGTAAGTTTCCAAACAACTGTGGAGGCTTCACCACATTGTTTGAAAATGCCACAGTGAAATAAGTTGTTCCACTTTGGCATTTGTTGTGACATTGTCGAAACAACTGTGGATGCTTCACAATTGTTTGAAAATGCTACAGTGAAATAAGTTATTCTACTGTGGTATTTTTTGTGACATTGTCGAAGCAACTGTGAAGGCTTCACCATTGTTTGAAACTGCCACAGTACAATAAGTTGTTTCATTGTGATATTTGTTGTGGCATTGTCGAAACAACTGTGGGGGCTTCACCATTGTTTGAAAATGCCGCAGTGAAATAAGTTTTTAGCAAAAGTCAGAGATCTTACATTTTCCTCTCTAGCACATCTACAAACGTAAAGTAAACGGTTTCAACCATTTTTTTTTTTGTCATATAGAATGTTATTAAAAACATTTAGTTATGAATTTCATCTTCCCTGTTGTTTTTCATGTAAATCTTAGGTGTTTACAAGGAAGAAAAGGTCATTCTGTATCATGAAATACTAGAAACATTCTGTAAATTTCAAGGACTAGTTTGTTCGCTATGTAAAATAACTCTACCCATTTTCGTAAAACTATAGCGCATATTCACGAAGTGTGAAGCATTTCTCTCAAAAATAGCAATCGCCCCCCCCCCCCGCGTGTATTTGGTTTACTACATGCGGAGTTTTGCGCAAAATTTCATCAAACTTACAGAAATGTTAAGAACATACAAGTGAATCATCATGCTGAAATTAAAAGCAAGAAAAAAAATAATATTGGAAAACATATGAGTATTAAAGGAATTACTTTGTCACTGCGCATGCGCGAATAATAGAAATTTTTAACTTTTATAGTTTCATACACAAGTATACAGGGAAACTCATTAAAAAAATTCAGTTCAATATCTTCAAAAATCAGAAAGATATCTGGAGTTATGTGAATGTTATTTTAGTATATCTTGAAAAAATATGACTCGAAAGGGGATTGCTCACAAATCAATCTCAAGTGTTCACAAGCATTCACTGCATTTTCGTTATGATTTGTGGTAAAAAATTGAGTATATGTGAAGAATGTGTTACCAATAACATGGATGGTAAGCGTTTTTTTCACATACAGTAAAACCTGTAAAGTTGACCACCTTTGTAATCTAACCTGCTGACCACCTGTCTAAGTTGACCACCTTTGTAATCTGACCTGCTGACCACCTGTCGAAGTTGACCACCTTTGTAATCTGACCTGCTGACCACCTGTCTAAGTTGACCACCTTTGTAATCTGACCTGCTGACCACCTGTCTAAGTTGACCACCTTTGTAATCTTACCTGCTGACCACCTGTCTAAGTTGACCACCTTTGTAATCTGACCTGCTGACCACCTGTCTAAGTTGACCACTTTTGTAATCTGACCTGCTGACCACCTGTCTAAGTTGACCACCTTTGTAGTCTGACCTGCTGACCACCTGTCTAAGTTGACCATTTTTGTCAGGAACAGAATGAGCCCTATATTATGTAATGTAGAGAAACCTTTCCACCTGTCTATGTTGACCACTTAGGTACGCCACATTTGGGAGGGAGTATTATAAAAACCCTTTGTAAGTAGAGGCGTAGCTAGGTGGGGGCAAGGAGGGACAGCTGTCCCCGGGCGCAGCGTCAAGGGGCGCCAAATTAATGTTAATTTACTTTTTTTTAAATGCGAAAAGAAAATTATTTGAACTGAAGAGGCGTGAATACGTTCTACAAAAAAGTGGGAAAACCGCAAACCATATAGGGAATGACCAATGTAGCACAGGAGTGCGTGGGAAATCAGACAAATAATTTTGCGAAGCCTAAGTGTCCCATTTTCCCCTTAGAAGTGAATGGTCGCTAATAAAAATGAAAGTTAAAAGGGTTGCTTTTTAGAGCTATTTATCATTTAGAAAGCATGAAAGTTTTTTTTAGGATAGGGAGCTGCTTCCCTTTAGAGGCGCCCCTAGGCCTCCAGGGGCAAAGGGGGGCGCAAAATCTTCAGTTGTAGCCGGGCGCTGAAAACCCTAGCTACGCCTCTGTTTGTAAGTTGACTGCCTACTTTTCACTAAATTTGTTTATCTATTGTTGAAAAAATTAAAAAGCGAAACTTTTTATGCTATAATGTTAGACCAAAATTTGTTAGGATGGAGGAAACATCAATATATAGTTTGCCTAAACCTCTTAGTAAGTCGACCATATGGGAAAACAACTTTGAGCACTTTTATTCTTTCAATAAGTTTCTTCTTTTTTCTAAAGCCATTTGGAAAAATTATGTATTAAGTAACTTATATAATTAATAAGATATTTACCTTTATTTTAACTAAGTACTTTAATTTTACAGTTGTATAGGGTACATTTTAATGCATTCAGGTAAAATTACTCTAATGATGTTTTAGATAATTGTGACAAAAAAAGCTTGTTACTATTTTAAAGTAACGTTAATAACGGAAGCTATACTTGTATTAGTTACAAATAAATAAATGTATATTGTATGAAAGGAACAAAAAAAAAAATCAACCCTATATAAGTTAACCACCTGTCTCAGTTGACCACTAAAGTACTGCACCACAAAGTGGTCAACTTACACAGGTTTCACTGTATACTCTTTTTTTTTTTATCTCATATAACAGTATGATGGTTTCCTTGATTTGCCCTTGACACCTTACAGATTAATGCAATTCTGAAATTCGCGCATAACATAAATAAATAAATGAACAATAAAAAAATCATTTGTATACATCAGCTCATTTTAAATTAAACTTAATTTTATATCAATATAAAACATAAAATTTTTTCCAACTCACATAATTCCCTCCCTCCTTCCCCACCTGAAGACTTAGTTCTACTAAGATTTGTTTAAAGAATTTACTAAATGTTGTGGCGGTACGATTCAACATCTTCAAGAGCTATCTTCTATCCAGGCCATTAGGTAACTTTTGGCAAAGCACGGAAGCACTGGCTTTCCATCAAGAAGGTCCGAGGTTCTATCCCTGCCTCCGGCAGACTGCATCCTCCACCATCACCTCCGTGTCCTCACACGTCGACCGCCACAATGTCATATAACTTAGTAATCATGCATGCAATACTGTTTGAATAGGAAAACAAAAACTTGAAAGACTCATTATTCGATCGAAACAATGTACGCACCGTAAACGTTTTTGGTGTTCAGTTGGTGTAAAAGTGAAATTATTCATTTCTTGATGTAGTTTAAATTCTTTTAAGTGTTTGTCTAAAAAAAACAAGAAGTTCCGTCTAGAACTATACGAGCCTACTTTCCCATATACACCGAATTCAAATTTATAATCTAGCCATCTCTCTCTCTGTCTTTCTCGTTTAGCTTTAGTTCTTAATTGCTTCAAATATACCTTTTTCAACGGTTAATACATATTCATTCAATCATTATTTATTAAGTCATTCATGTATTTATTCACTCGTTTATTCATTCATTCTTTTGCTTATTCATTTAATCATTCATTAATTAAAAAATATTCTTGAAAATCCCAATCAAAAAATTTCATAGGAAAATAGGCTCGTTAGTTCTGGATGAACTTTCTATTTGTACATGTTCTACGTCATAAGAGCTTTCCGATAAAGTTTGTTCTAAGCAAATCGGTCCGTTAGATCAGAAATTATATAGGATTGAAATTTCCCCGTATGCGGTATGTTAGTTTTTTTTGAACTGTTCAAAAATGAACTAAAGTTGTTCAAATCAATATTTCATGCCAAGAACTTCTTCCAGTGAGCTTGTTCGTGGGAACTTATGTCTTGTACCCAGAGTTTACATAATTTGCTTCATTTTCGCCCGTAGGCGCTAATGTTAAAATTTTTTGAACTGTTCAAAATTGAACAAAAAATCGTTCAAATCAAAAAGTAAAATATGGAAATGAGATGTCCTCGCCAAAATCTTTCGAATGCAAAAAGATTTTTTCCAATCGGACAATTCGTTCAAAAGTTATTAGGGGGGGGACAGACCGACAGACAGACAGACAGACAGACCGACAGACAGACCGACAGACCGACCGACACACTTTTTCCCCATCTCAAAACCCTACTTTCAAATTTTTTATTTTTCAATCTTTATTTAATTACTTAACTTATTTTTGACTTTTCTTGATTTCTAACGATATTTTCACGATACATTAAGCCTTCTTTCATGCTTTATTATTATTTTTTTTTAACTTTTACGGGAAAGTAGGCTAAAAAACGACAGCAGAATCATTTTTAGCCTACTTTCCCGTAAAAGTAAAAAAAATAATAATAAAGCATGAAAGAAGGCTTAATGTATCTTGAAAATATCGTTAGAAATCAAGAAAAGTCAAAAATAAGTTAAGTAATTAAATAAAGATTGAAAAATATAAAATTTGAAAGTAGGGTATTGAGATGGGGAAAAAGTGTGTCTGTCGGTCTGTCGGTCTGTCTGTCGGTCTGTCCCCCCCTAATAACTTTTGAACGAATTGTCCAATTCGAAAAATTCTTTTTGCATTCGAAAGATCTCGGCGAGGACATCTCATTTCCATATTTTACTTTTTGATTTGAACAATTTTTTGTTCGATTTTGAACAGTTCAAAAATTCTTAACATTAGCGCCTACGGGCGAAAATGAAGCAAATTATGTAAACTCTGGGTACAAGATCCAAGTTCCAATGAACAAGCTCACTGGAAGAAGTTCTTGGCGTGAAATATTGATTTGAACATTTTTTTGTTCAATTTTGAACAGTTCAAAAATTTTTAACATTAGCGCCTACGGGCGAAAATGAAGCAAATTATGTAAACTCTAGGTACAAGATCCAAGTTCCAATGAACAAGCTCACTGGAAGAAGTTCTTGGCGTGAAATATTGATTTGAACATTTTTTTGTTCAATTTTGAACAGTTCAAAAATTTTTAACATTAGCGCCTACGGGCGAAAATGAAGCAAATTATGTAAACTCTAGGTACAAGATCCAAGTTCCAATGAACAAGCTCACTGGAAGAAGTTCTTGGCGTGAAATATTGATTTGAACATTTTTTTGTTCAATTTTGAACAGTTCAAAAATTTTTAACATTAGCGCCTACGGGCGAAAATGAAGCAAATTATGTAAACTCTGGGTACAAGATCCAAGTTCCAATGAACAAGCTCACTGGAAGAAGTTCTTGGCGTGAAATATTGATTTGAACATTTTTTTGTTCAATTTTGAACAGTTCAAAAATTTTTAACATTAGCGCCTACGGGCGAAAATGAAGCAAATTATGTAAACTCTGGGTACAAGATCCAAGTTCCAATGAACAAGCTCACTGGAAGAAGTTCTTGGCGTGAAATATTGATTTGAACATTTTTTTGTTCAATTTTGAACAGTTCAAAAATTTTTAACATTAGCGCCTACGGGCGAAAATGAAGCAAATTATGTAAACTCTGGGTACAAGATCCAAGTTCCAATGAACAAGCTCACTGGAAGAAGTTCTTGGCGTGAAATATTGATTTGAACATTTTTTTGTTCAATTTTGAACAGTTCAAAAATTTTTAACATTAGCGCCTACGGGCGAAAATGAAGCAAATTATGTAAACTCTGGGTACAAGATCCAAGTTCCAATGAACAAGCTCACTGGAAGAAGTTCTTGGCGTGAAATATTGATTTGAACATTTTTTTGTTCAATTTTGAACAGTTCAA
Source organism: Octonoba sinensis (assembly GCA_038502835.1). Lineage (NCBI taxonomy): Eukaryota > Metazoa > Arthropoda > Arachnida > Araneae > Uloboridae > Octonoba > Octonoba sinensis. Next base: position 106,567,837 of record CM076606.1, read on the forward strand.
AAATTTTTAACATTAGCGCCTACGGGCGAAAATGAAGCAAATTATGTAAACTCTGGGTACAAGATCCAAGTTCCAATGAACAAGCTCACTGGAAGAAGTTCTTGGCGTGAAATATTGATTTGAACATTTTTTTGTTCAATTTTGAACAGTTCAAAAATTTTTAACATTAGCGCCTACGGGCGAAAATGAAGCAAATTATGTAAACTCTGGGTACAAGATCCAAGTTCCAATGAACAAGCTCACTGGAAGAAGTTCTTGGCGTGAAATATTGATTTGAAAAATTTTTTGTTCGATTTTGAACAGTTCAAAAATTTTTAACATTAGCGCCTACGGGCGAAAATGAAGCAAATTATGTAAACTCTGGGTACAAGATCCAAGTTCCAATGAACAAGCTCACTGGAAAAAGGGTTCTTGGCGTGAAATATTGATTTGAACATTTTTTTGTTCAATTTTGAACAGTTCAAAAATTTTTAACATTAGCGCCTACGGGCGAAAATGAAGCAAATTATGTAAACTCTGGGTAAAAGGTCCAAGTTCAAATGAACAAGTTTACTGGAAGAAGTTCTTGGCGTGAAATATTGATTTGAACAATTTTTTGTTCGATTTTGAACAGTTCAAAAATTTTTAACATTAGCGCCTACGGGCGAAAACGAAGCAAATTATGTAAACTCTGGGTACAAGATCCAAGTTCCAATGAACAAGCTCACTGGAAGAAGTTCTTGGCGTGAAATATTGATTTGAACATTTTTTTGTTCAATTTTGAACAGTTCAAAAATTTTTAACATTAGCGCCTACGGGCGAAAATGAAGCAAATTATGTAAACTCTGGGTAAAAGATCCAAGTTCCAATGAACAAGCTCACTGGAAGAAGTTCTTGGCGTGAAATATTGATTTGAACAATTTTTTGTTCGATTTTGAACAGTTCAAAAATTTTTAACATTAGCGCCTACGGGCGAAAATGAAGCAAATTATGTAAACTCTGGGTAAAAGATCCAAGTTCCAATGAACAAGCTCACTGGAAGAAGTTCTTGGCGTGAAATATTGATTTGAACAATTTTTTGTTCGATTTTGAACAGTTCAAAAATTTTTAACATTAGCGCCTACGGGCGAAAATGAAGCAAATTATGTAAACTCTGGGTACAAGATCCAAGTTCCAATGAACAAGCTCACTGGAAGAAGTAATTTGGCGTGAAATATTGATTTGAACATTTTTTTGTTCAATTTTGAACAGTTCAAAAATTTTTAACATTAGCGCCTACGGGCGAAAATGAAGCAAATTATGTAAACTCTGGGTACAAGATCCAAGTTCCAATGAACAAGCTCACTGGAAGAAGTTCTTGGCGTGAAATATTGATTTGAACATTTTTTTGTTCAATTTTGAACAGTTCAAAAATTTTTAACATTAGCGCCTACGGGCGAAAATGAAGCAAATTATGTAAACTCTGGGTACAAGATCCAAGTTCCAATGAACAAGCTCACTGGAAGAAGTTCTTGGCGTGAAATATTGATTTGAACAATTTTTGTTCATTTTTGAACAGTTCAAAAAAAAAAAACATATTGCCTATTGGGAAATTTCAATCCTATATAAATCCTGATCTAACGGACCGATTTGCTTGGAACAAACTTTATCGGAAAGCTCTTATGACGTAAAACATGTACAGCTAGAAAGTTCATCCAGAACTAACGAGCCTATTTTCCTATGAAATTTTTTGTTCTAGATTTCCAAGAATATTTTTGAATTAATGAATGATTAAATGAATAAGCAAAAGAATGAATTAATAACTGAGTGAATAAATACATGAATGACTGAATAAATGAGTGATTGAATGAATATGCATTAACCGTTGGAAAGGTATATCTGAAGCAATGAAGAACTTAAGCTAAACGAGAAAAAGAAAGAGAGGGAGATAGCTAGAATATAAATTTGAAGCTGGTGTATACGGGAAAGTAGGCTCGTATAGTTCTAGACGGAACTTCTTGTTTAGCTTATGATGTTCGTTAACTCATGTACGCATCAAAAATTTAGTACGGTTGCTCATCCATCCTATTTTCATAGACATGAGCAATCGCAATGAAATTTCGATACCTAACGGAGCTAACAAATTTCAAGGGCTACGAAACGTTACACTGTCTATATTTTGTTAGACAGACGCATAACGTAAATTCAAAACGAATAATTTTCAACTTTACACCAACTGAACACCAAAAATCGTGTGCAGTAACACGAAAAATCGTGTGCAGTGACACCAAAAATCGTGTGCAGTGACACCAAAAATCGTGTGGAGTGACACAAAAAATCGTGTGCAGTAACACAAAGGAGTCGTGTGCAGTGACACCAAAAATCCAGTGCAGTGACACCAAAAATCGTGTGCAGTAACACAAAGGAATCGTGTGCAGTGACACCAAAAATCGTGTGCAGTAACACAAAAGAATCGTGTGCAGTAACACCAAAAATCGTGTGCAGTAACAATAAAAATCGTGTGCAGTAACACCAAAAAGAGTGTTCAGTAACACAAAAAAAAAAAAATCTTGTGCAGTAACACCAAAAATAGTGGTTACTAAACGCAAAATTTTTAGGGTACATTTTATACAAAAACCAAAATATTCCGCCATTTTCAGGATATTTTTTTAAATTTATTTCAGCTATAAAAAAAAAGTTTCAGAACGGTCGTTTAGATTACTGTTATTTAAAGCTTCTCCATCGAATAGCAAATTTCAAAATATTCCGCGTATGCGAATATCATGGTCCACAAATCCCGGACAACCAATTCATCAGCCAGATTAATTGTGAGCCAGGAAATTTGCTGATTGTACACGTGCTCGCCTTTCATGTTCCAACAAATCTCTAATCATTGTTTTAAGTGAAATGATTAATAACTAACGCCACGACTACGTAACTCCTTTTTAATCACCAGATTTGGGCGGCAAAAGACGCGTTCGCTGGAACCGTATTCAGAAGTAATTTTCCTAACTTTGTTAAGCTGAAAGAATATGAGATGCAGTGTACAGAGTGTGTCAAAGAATTTTTAAGACTAGGTTTATAAAATAAAATAAAAACTAGAAATTAAGGAGAATGACCTGGTAGTGGACACAGTTAAGAAAATGTTCGTACTCCTTTACGTGGCAAATTTTTTTCAAGGAACTTACATCAATATTTGCATAAGCGTAATCGCCAACTATTTCTCTAAAAATTAATTACCTATAAAAGGACATTTGATGAAAAATTCGCATTTTTACGTCAAATTTACTAAACGCTTCATTTGTATCTATAGTGGACATGTATAAGAAATGTATTTGCATTTGTAGTGGACAGAAATGAATATCATCTATTTTATGCTGTTAACTTGGAGAAATAATTTTAAAAATGACTAAGGGACCCTTCATAAATGATATCACGCATTTTTCCCTTATATTTTTTCCCGAATCCCTAACCTTCTTACTGATCGGCATTAGTAAAGAGCAGCAAATGTGACCGTTGTGGAGGCAGCTATTAAATATCATGATCCATGTACTTGCATAGATGCTCCACGCCAACTTTAGTTCTATTAACCAGCACTAGGAATCGTTCGCTATAGGTTCTGATAATTTCATTCAAGTGTAATGTTACATTCGCTTATTTTAGGAGCTTAAAGATCTAAGTGTCCACTACCGCGTTCGATACCCACTGAAGACCACCATGTATACTTGGGGATATGTGCATGTAAAATCCGTAGACCCCGCTACCTCTCCCCTTGCGTAAGCAATCCTAAGGCCTCGGCTAACATGTAGGGGTCTGGTGGAAAAAAAAGTGTCCACTACCGGGTCATTTACCTTATAATTTTATGTATTTTTATTCAAAATAAGCTCCTTCGGGCTTCAATACATTTGTTACAGCAGTTAAACAACAGTTCAGCAGTTCCAATTTAGGCAGCAAACAATTTACAGCAGTTCCAGTTTACATTGTGGGACTGCCTCCAAAGCTCGCGTCGAAACTGTTTGTATGGTGTCAATGTCATCAAAGTAAAAAAAATATAGTAAAGAAATGAACTGAGGTTTTGGAAGTGGATTAGCTGATAGTTAAGGAGTTTCAGGAGTGCTCGATAACAAAAATTGCGCCTCTGTAAGCTTAGTTCCATCTGTAGACTTAAAAATTCTTTGACACAGTGTGTGCAAACAGTTTCGACGCGAGCTTTGGAGGCAGTCCCACAATGTGAGCTGGAACGGGCATTTGACTCGTTGTTAAACCGTTGTAACAAATGTATCGAAGTCAATGGAGCATATTTTTAATAACAACATTTAAAAACAATATACATAATTACTAATTTTTATTTTATTTTATGAACCTAGTCTTAAAAATTCAACGACACACTGAGCATGTCAATTTCATAATAGCATGAATCAAATGGTAAGTATTTTGACTTTTTGAGATATTAAGCGTATTCGAAATCAGCTGAAAACATAACTTACAATTCTTCTTTTTTTCTTTAATTATATATATATATGTGTGTGTTTTGCTTACTGAAAAGCCACTACAAATTAGTTAGAACAAAACTAGTGTTTAGCAAAAGGTCGATTTTTTAAATGAATTCTTGTTTATTTCTGTTTATATCTATTTATTTAACCAATTTATTTTAAAAAATTTTATATAATTTCATGGCATATATAGCTACAAAATGTCTACTACATTTACACCTCGAAATATATATTTTTTTTTCTAAGAATGACCAACCCATGTGTTGGGGGAATGTGAAATCTGTTCCTGACATGTGAATTGAAGCGGATCGCCTGCGGTCAATTTCCAATCATCTAAAAATCTACCGCTGACCATCCCCTAAAGCATTCTTCCCATTCCCTCCAACATCCGGGTCTTTCAAAACTCCCCCCGAGTCCCTTGCATCCCTCGCAATATTGCTGTGGCATCATTAAAGCGTCCGCAGGTTCCCATTAAATCTTAAAGCATTTACTTACTAAAGAATTCTTGGAGGAACTTCGGGCATTATGGGATATCATTTTTATTTGTGAGTTTGCTCAGCACGTGACTGATTTAAAAAGTCAAACTCAAAATTGATACACACTATAGCACCACACCTGCGAAATTTTAAGATTTTTACGAAAATTGGCGAGTTTTTACTACTTAACGATCGCAATACATTTTTTACTATTTCCGGCGGTTTTCAGTGAAATTGTAGCAATTACAAAAAACTGAATTATATTTCACCAAGTCTCAGCATTTTTTCCCGCCAAGTTATTTTGATGACTGGATTATGTACCTTTTATGGTTTAATGATTATCTTATACCTTATATAAAGACTTTGAAATAATGACTAGATTATTTAGACTTTAATGATTAGGATTATGACTGCATATTTAAACTGTAATGGCTGCAATAGAAAGAAGTAAATTTTTTCCTATATGTATTTAAAAAATGGTGATTTTTTCCCGATTTCTCTTTGAGAAAGAAATTGTAAATTCTTATCTCCGTAGGTTAAGGACTGTTCATAAATGATGCCACGCTTTTTTCCCACATATTTGACCCTCTCCCCCCTTATGTCACACTTCAGCTGACCCCCTTCTCCTTTTGTCACATATCCCGCTATGTTGCATAATGCATGATGTCACACTTCTTGCTACCCCTCCCCTCCCCTTGTCGCACTTTGTCAGAATTTCACGAACCCCACTCCCCCGTCGAAGCGTGACATCATTTATTAATGGTCCATTAGTAGATATGTATAACTGCATAGCTAATTTTTAATTATTTTTTCGACCACACGGTCGCATGTAATGTTTTCATGGTTTTGTTAATGCTCAAAATATTTAAACAACGTTTAGAGGCAATGCCCGACTTACAGATTTGGGGGCCCAGGGCACAGAAAAAAAATGGGGCCCCTAAGTTACTCGAACTGAAAAATTAAATTCTTTTGCTACACGAATAACACTTAAAAGAGTTACTGTCACTAAAATGCTGCATTTTGTGGTGCAGTGGGTATGATGTGAACCTATCACTAACTATTCCTGGGTTGGATCAAATATGTTTGTAAATGTGTGTCGAAAAGTTGTAAGCGACAAGTGTTACGACACATTAAAGCCCTTGGATGGCATCAGTAAGTCTCACACCATTAACCTGCATTCAACAAACTCGGTTTCTTGTCAATATATATATATATACATACATACTACTATAGTATGTTAACCAAATAATAAAATTACCCTACTTATTGAATTTATGATCACCTTATACAATCAATAAAATTCTTTAAAGGAGCGTACGGAAAATGCAAATAGAAACCAGTTTTATAATTTTATCAAAAGGTTTACTTACATTAATGATTCTTAACATGTTTAAGAATCATGTTAAAGGCAAGTAAGGGATTGTTCAGAAACCACGTGACGCATGTCACGTGGTTTCTGAACGGTCCCTAAAATAAATTTCTCTTTCCTCCTTCACAAAAAAAAATTAATAATATTAATAATATAATAAAAAATATAATAATACACTTTTGCTGAATTTTTTAAAAAATTCTTTGTGAATTTAAACTATTTGGGGGCCCTCAAAAATTGGGGGCACTGGGCACGTGCCTCGAGTGCCCTGTGTGAAATCAGGCCCTGTTTAGAGGGTAATATGAACTATTGGGATTATATGGAGTAGGGGTTCAAAGGAAATGAACTTAAATTTAGCAAGAAAAAAGTTTTAGCGAAACATTTAAAAGTACTACAGTTATTCGGAATGTGATTACAACAAGAATACGGTGGACAACCCATAAAAAGCTATAAATTTTCCAGTTCAGTATCGCTTAAAGCTTATTTTTGATACTGATGCATATACTGGCATTGGAGTGGCAAAAGAGAACAATTAAAGGCAGCTATGCTTTTTTTCCCCATTAATGCATCTTCTAGTTCGGATTAGTGATGGGTATAATCGAGAGATTTCAATAATCGAGTGATTAGTACTCCGCGCGCACCCGCCGAGTGGTTTTGATAATCGAATGATTATCTCGAGCTCTAGAATGAACATTTCGAGTTCTCGAGAAGTTCAATCGAGTTCTCGAGAGATCATTTCGCTTTCTCCAGAATTTCAATCGAGTTCTCAAGAAGTTCAATCAAGTTCTCCAGAAGTTCAATCAAGTTCTCGAGAAGTTCAATCGAGTTCTCGAGATATTAAATGGGGATCTCGAGATGCTAAATGCAGATTTCGAGATGTTCAATGGAGTTCTCAAGACGGTAGTCAGAATCGAGTTCTCGAGTTATCCGGAATAATCGAGTTCTCGATTATGATCACTCGATTACGCCCATCACTAGTTCGGATAGCTGTTCGTTTGCTGCGGTAGTTGACGCCATCTCGTGTTTGAAACGCAAATCAATATGAAATGCATTCCTTTTGACGAGTCATCGCATCAATATGAAACACATTTAAATAAGAAAATATGCCTATTTCGACGTCCTTTTTCTTTTTTACATAATCCCTGACATTTCTGTAACGATCCTTCGCATTTAGTTTGTCAGTTATTTCTCTGATGACGAACTGAAATCTTTTGTGCTTTCAAAACCGTTTTAGTATCACTATGAAATAGTTTATTGACCGGGTTACTATAACGCATTTACACTAATATCCGAATAAAGTGTTTGTTAATAGCAAATTTTTACTTGGAAAGACATTAACAGTTGCGAAAACAATATAAACTGGTAGTAATTTATGATGTTTAGGAACCATTCATAAATAATGGCATAGTTTTGTTTTCTTCAATATATTTTGATTCCCCTTTGTCACAAAATGTCACACTTCATCATACCCCTACTCCCCTTTTTCACATGTCACACTATATTGCATAAGCACATGTACTTGCAGTTCAGCAACAAATCACTGCGTTATAGATCACGTTTCTAATTTTATTTTTTAACTTTTAATGACATTTGTGAGCATAATAATAATAATGATTACATGTGTACTTAATTTGCATAAAATGAGGTTAAGACTTACAATACAAAAGATAATTAGTATAGAATAGTCAAATACATTAATTGTCTGAATTCTGAAAAATTGACCCGCGGAATTTTATCTTAGAGTGTAAATGTTTAAGAGAATTTCCTTTCAAACTTTTAACAAGAAGTAAATTTAAGCCTTTATCCTCATCGGTGTTTACGATACAAAATGATCAATGAAACTTTAAACTCAAATTATGAAAGTAAAAAAATTTTTTTTTAAATAAATTTAATTTGCTGATTTTAAATGCTTTTGTAGAAACCAAAATTTGTAGTGTCACACTTCTTGCTACCCCCTCCCTTTGACACAAACTGTCACAATTTCATTAGTCCCTCCCCCCCCCTCGAAGCGTGACATCATTTATAAATGACCCCTAAGAAGATTTTTAAAATTTTAGTAAAAGATTAAAAGTCTAAACACTCTAAACTAGAGCAGATGGAACAGGAGGCCAGATAAAGGGTTAACTGACAAAATTAGCAACAAAAATGCGTACGAATATTTTCCTTAAAAAAAAATATAAAAAAAAGGAGCTAACGAACATTTGATGTAAGAAAGGTCTGCCGCGATTTCGTCTTTCAATTACTTTTCCGTAAAACCCTAGTATTAGAACAATACTTTCGCCTACAGGGCCATTGGGGAAAAATATCCATCCAGCCTCTTCCCTCTTTCTTTAACCTGGAAGATATTGGAGTTTGATTATTATTGGATATCGAAAAGCTCTAGAATGTCCCTCTCCGCCCCCGGGGTGGCTTGTCGGACGATTGATTTCCGGTAGAATGTCAGCACATGTATGTGAACCAGTCCCCGCCTTCGCCACCCAACCCCCACTGCTCAAATATTCCTTTTTTGGTGGACAAAGCTTTAATATTAAGGCAGTTGATTGAGCGTTAGGCTTCCTATTTGTTTTATACAGTTTTACTTCTGGTTTTTTTTTGGCGGTTTTGTGAAGAAACTGCCTAGATTTTAAGGATGTGTCATTCGTGAACGAACGGGTCATAAGGACCGAAACCTTAAAATGAACGGAAGAGTACGACTTTCTTAAAAAATGAAAGGGGCATTCTTTTGAACGATGAATGATTTGGAATAAGGAAGGGATGTTTCGTTCATGAACGAATGGGAAAAGAGACCGACGCTTTAATATGAACGGTCGCTCTATTGAACGATGAACGTTTTGAAACATTGTACTGATGCTCTAATAGTACGCTGGCCACAACTTAAGACTGAATGGTTTAGAACAGTACTTGCAAACTATGGGTCGCGACCCACTGGTGGGTCACGAGCGAATATTGAGTGGGCCCTCACCACTGTACACATGAATTTTAAAAAATAGAAAGTTTGCGAATAAAAGTAACTACAGTTGATGCTAAAACTTGAATGTAGAGATATAAGAAAAAAATGCATCCTTCCCATTGAAATGACTTTGTAAAAAATACCTTGCAGGTATAGGTATTTAAGTATAAAATATTAAAATAACTGGAGGAATTTTGGTTTGCTTGCACATCTTCAAGTTCACTTTTAAAATACTGGAAGAATTTCATTCTAACAAATAAAATTTTGAATTATTATGCAAAAACCTGCCATGAGAACCATGTCAATTTTTTGGCATGTCTGTCATGGCATGCTTTTGTATAATAATAACTCAAAATATTTGTTTCTTTGACTAAAATTCTCCTAGTACTTTTAGTAGGCATATGTAAGCACACCAAAATTTATTTAGTTACTTTAATATTCAGTCCCTGAAAAAGAACAAAAATAGGTGTTTTTGTCATGTCTGTCACATACGGTAGATCGGGGGTCCCCAACCCTATGCCCGCGGGCACCATGGCGCCCGTCGATCGGTCTAGGTGCGCCCGCTGCTTGTGCCCAACCATAAAATATTTGTTTTCCTTTATAAACTAGAGAACATTTAGAATCTAGAGTATATGAATAAAGAGCTATATGGACTATGAATAACTCTATCATGATAAATGACAATGAACATCATAAAATCAAAATATAGCTTGCGACTTACCGATTAACACTTTGGCGGTTGGAATTTCATCACATTCTCCCAATTATGAAGCAACAGTGAAATGCAATGCCAAAGATCGCATTGACAGTATTTTATATATTTTATAAATAATTTTTATATTTGTATGTTTTGCGAGCTATTTAGTAATCATATATTTTACACAAGAACATTAATACTAATTATATTCATACGTTAAATTAATTTTTTAATTTAAAATCTGGGTGTATTATTTGTGGTGTGCATTATTAGCTACGTCCATCAGCTGTAAATGTATCTTTAAAAAAATGGTACCCGCTATTCAACTGATATTCTTTTATGTGCTCTTGGGTACAGAAAGGTTGGGGACCCCTGAGGTAGATTATAAGATGGACATGACAAAACACATCTTTTTTGCTTCATTTCAGCACAAAATATTAAAATAACTGGATAAATTTTATTGCGCTTACACACCTTCGTGTCAACGTTTAAAATATTGAAAGTTTTATTACAACTGTTATCTATTTCATTAATTTTTATTATATTTTATTATCGTTCTCGGCGCTTCCGGGCTTTGATTCCCAGGCTGGGCGGGGCCAATTCAGACTTTCATCCCTGCAGTGGGGTCGATAAACTGAGGACCAAGCTTGCTTGGGTACTAAAGACTGGAAGTTCCGCGTCAGACCGACCACTTGACCGGAACTTCTGCTTCTGCACCCAAGGACCCTCGGTCTCGAAAACTGGGATGGGCACAGTAGGCCATGGCCCCCAATAAGCTGTCGCGTCACTGATTTTACTTATTTTTGGCTTCAGTTATATATTTAATTTATTTCATAATTATTTAATATTCTGTTTGTTAATTATATTCTGCAGCTCTTAATATTTAAAACGATATGAAATATAATAAATATAAATAAAATATATAGCACCAACAAATACAATTTTAATTATGCAAAAACATGCCGTGAGAACCATGTCAATTTTTCGACATGTCTCTTTCGCCATCTTTTATATAACGATAACTCAAAAAATGTACTATTTCTAAGACTAAAATTCTTCTACTACTTTCAAATAGACATGAAGATATGCAAGCACAGACAAAAAATGTGTAGCAAACTGACAAAAATAGACCAACTCCTCTTTCAGTAGTTATCGTTTTTATCTACCAGTAAAAAAAATTTTAATTTTACTTATAAGTAGTATAAAAATCTGAGCAAATTAAACGGTCGGTGATCGCACCACATTTTTCGTTCTTGCAAGCCCCTCAAAGTGCGCTTGAGGGACTAGTACTAATGGATGAATGGAAATTCTTTGGTCCAGCCTTTTTTTTTTACCACACGAAATTACCATGCAGAAAAAAATATTCATTGTTTTTAAGCTACTACAGAAAATCAAAACAAAAAACTATTCAAGAGGAAATATGAATCCCGGAAAAAACTTCCTACCTACAAAGAATTCATATTTTTCATGCAACGAGCTCTTGAAACGATGCTCGATGCATTGTCTGAAACAAAACCTGCTGCTCAAATCTTCCTCCTTCCAATCCTCCGTCGCAATAAAAGCTTTTGATCTGATCGATGGCGTCGGCCAGTTTCATTTTGTTCATTCTGTCTCTTTTAGGATCCATTAGATCTTTAGGATCTCTACCTTTCCTTTTTGGAGCTAATCTCCCACATTATGGCCTTTCTTTTTTTCTTTTTTTTTTTACTTCCTAATTCGTTTGAAGAGAAACTTTGAGGTCCGGGAAATCTTTAAAAAAGGGAGAAAAAAGAATGAAAGACTTGCGGAATTTGCGGTTGAAAAAGTGTACGCAAACATAGAATTAATGCTAAATATTGATTTTGTGTTTGCATAATGTGCCTTTTTTGTGCAAAATACAAAATAAATATCTTTTTTTTTTTCTTTTTGTTGTTTCAAAAACTAACGAACTGCATCATAGAGTGTACTGCAGGTAACCAATCTACCGCTGTTTTTGTAATTTTCCTTTATGAATAATTGAAAAACTTCTGGAAACGCGTTATTTTTTTATTATTATCTCGAATCCGAAAACAAATAAATGAGTTTTTAAGACATATTGGTTTTAAAAATATGGGAAATATTTTAATAATTTAAAAATTCAAAATCCTGAAATACATGTGCTTTTTTATTTATTTATTTATTATCGTTATTATATTAAACCCAAAAAAGCAAATGAATCTGAGATGTAAAGTGATATAGGGTTAAAAATTATTTACTTTGAAACATTTTTTTTTTTTTTTTTAGCTTGACAAATTACACCAATGCCAGGTTAAGGGGACTTGGCACATTTTGACAATTTTTTTTTTATTTAATAACTTTTACCTATTTCATTTGTATATTATGAAGTGCTACTGTTCAACAAAATGATTTTCACGTGAAAAATCCAAATTCAACCAACAGAAAATTTTAAAATTTAATTTTTAAAAAATAATTTAACGATTTTAAATTTCCTTCTTCTTTCTCATTTCTTGATTTTTTTACCAGATTTTTTAAAAGTACTTATTATAGTATGTTTACAATTTTAGGGAAGGGTTTTGCTATTAATTAATTAATTTTTGAGAAAAAAGTTTTAAAAGTTACATCAATGGTAGAACAAAAAAAAAAAGCGACTTTTGTTACATTTTCATTTTTTAATTTTTTTTACAAATATACAGCAACATTCATAGTTAATATTATATAGCACATCATACTGAACGCACACTAAAAATTTCAAGTTGCTACATGAATACCTGTAGAAGTATTAGTATTTTAAGTACTACAATATTGCGAAAAAACACAAACCGAGAAAACGCAGTTTAAAAAATTCAAAACCCTACTAAAACATCAGTAATAGTTGAATTCTCTTACTTCTTAACTACAGTTATATTGGTTGCATCGCTTCAAAACTTCGCTCAGATATACTAGAAGAGTCAAACCACATTTTAAGCCAAAAATTGAAAAATCGGTATTTTCATCGATTTCCTACATTTGAAATGTGCCAAGTCCCCTTAAAACGAGAAGTTCCGTCTAGAACTGTACGAGCCTATTTTCCCGTATACAACAACTTCAAATTTACAATCTAGCTCTTAATTATTTCAAATATACTTTTTTCAACGGTTAATGCATATTCATTCACTCATTCCTTTATTAATTTATTCAATCATGCATTAATTCATTCACTCACCCATTCATGTATTTATTCACTTATTTATTCACTCATTCGTTCATTCATTCTTTCACTTATTTATTCAATCATTCATTCAAAAATATTCATAAAAATCCGAATAAAAATTTCACAGGAAAATAGGTTAGTTAGTTCTGGATTAACTTCCTATCTGCACATGTTCTACGTCATAAGAGCTTTCCGATAAAGTTGGTTCCAAGAAAAACGGTACGTTAGATCAGAATTTATATAGGATTGAAATTTCCCCGCTGGCGCTAGGTTAATTTTTTTGAACTGTTCAAAAAGGAACAAAAATTGTCCAAATCAAAAAATATTTCACGCTTCTTCCAATAAGCTTGTTCATGGGAACTTGGATCTTACTCCCAGAGTTTACATATTTTTCCCATAGGCGGTAGTTAAGGTTTTTGAACCGTTCAAAAGTGAACGAAAAATTGTTCAAACCAAAAAGTACATATGGTAATGCGATGTCTTCGCCGAGATCTTTCGAACGCAAAAAAAAAAAAAAAAAATCTTTCGAATCTGCCAATTAATTAAAAAGTTATTAAGAGACAAACAGACCGACAGGCACACATTTTCCCCATCTAAAAATCCTATTTTAAATTTTTTTTTATTTTTCAATCTTTATTTAATTACTTCACTTATTTTTGACTTTTCTTGATCTTTAACGATACATTAAGCCTTATTTCAGGATTTATTAATTTTTTTTTACTTGCACGGAAAAGTATGCTAAAATACGGAATTATTTTTTTTTAAATCTTCCCTTGTAATTTGAAAAATAAACATTTTATAAAAATCCATTACTCAAAACAGAAAAATTTAAAAATTCATGAGACTAAAATTAAACGATTTTCAAAATTAAATTTCGAAACGGGGGAAAACATATATCTTATATATTTAAACGAGCAATTATTGTACATTTATATATTTTGAGTTCTCGAAAACGGCTCTAACGATTTAGACCACATTTTGTATATAATCCGGTTTTGCTTTTTAAGTTTACCTATGTAGGTGTCTTCCCCGAAAAAACGCGATTTTACACAAAAACCCCATTTTTGTAATAACGCAATTGAGGTACTTGTAAAAATGAGCAAACATCATCCGCTATAGATATTTTATTTCAATTGTGATAGCAATACACTGAGTGGCAACACTTATTTTTAATTTATCTTTTGTTGATTGAAATTTGTTGTTGTTACCATTTGTGAAATTTAAAATGCCTAGGGAACCCATTGCAAAAAAAAAAAGCTTTAGTAATCCTGCGCGTAATTTGAATGTATTAGAATGTCTATGAAATGGTGTAAGACTTATTGTGACAAGTTTAAGTAAAAACACGATGAAGGCAAGAATCGTTATGGTGAACAATCTGGCAAGGAAGTACATATGCATACTTCTATGTTCATTTCTTGGGTACAACTTTAGTACAGGAGCCCGTTAGCGACATTTTTGGTTGGAGAGGAAATTGTTGGTTGCAATTGCAATTAGTTGTTTTGTGTTCGATGTGTGGAACTTTAGTTTGTTATATATTTGGTAAGTTCTGGGCGTATCCTCTTTTCGCGGAATCTTTCGTCGGACGTCGCCAACCAAAATAAACTGCCAATCGGTCCCTACACTAAAGATGTTTCTTTGCCATGACCGTACACGCATCTCAAGGTCAACAGCTCTAATAATCGGCATGAAAATGTATACTTAGAAAACACTTTAACTTTTCAAATTTATCGGAATAAGTTCCTTCTTCTAAAAAAAAAAACATACCGCCCAAAGGAGAAATTCTACATTATCTCCTCTGTAAACACGGACCTTTTGTAAAACAAGTAAATACTATAGTACTTAATGGACTAGATTTAGTTAATATACTGTGAGATCGAGTACAAAAACAGTAGCAACGCAAAAGTAAAATTTCCTTTTTACGCAAAGCGCAAATCAATTTTCCTACCAGCGTGAGAGAAGTAAGTAATGTTTGCTTAAAGCGATGGAGATTTCTTCTCTTAGTTAATTATAAAACAATGGAGGCCATTCAAGCAGCGTCATTGGTCACGTATCACCGATGAGAGCAATGTAAACAAAGGAAGCCGCAGCATCGCTTTGCTTCGAGCTCGACAAATCTAATAAAAATTAGGCCTAAATGAAGTTCTTCTACATTACATAAAATTAACACTAAATAAAACACTATAGCTATTGTAATAATTAATAAATATCTTGAATAATGATTAAATTAAATGTAAATACTGGGTTGTAATCAGAAAAAGCTGCCAAAATAGTGTAATTAATTTTAAGATAACTCATTTTGCCTAGTGTACTCCATGTAGAAGTCCATTGAAAATCTTAGTAAACAAAGAGCGGATATCACGTGACAACGATGATCGTTCATGCGTCCCTCTAGCGGTGAATTGCCTCCATTAAATTTTAAATATATATCCAACATTAAATACACATCCACTTTTACACCAGTACGGTGAAACAAATATGAATGATTCGAAGCCGTATCAAAGTCCAATTCCGCTGCAAAGTTTTTTATTTTTCTATATCCAAGAACGTTGTAAAATAAACAAGTTAATTGTAATATTAACACAGGAAGTCAAATTTTTTTCTTGAAACAGTATTATTTTTTAAAGTATTAAGTACTTTGCTCATCCCGAAGTGTAAAGAAAAGCACAAATATTATTCGTTTAAGATATTTTAAGAGTAATAAACTATATTTTTTTAGAAAACGGATTTTTTCTTTCTAAATTTGTGCTTTTCATTAAAAAAATTAATTTAGAATTTTTAAGTCACTATTTTTTTCCTAAAAAAAGAAACAAAAATAATAGTGAATATGCATTTAATCGAATTTCCTAATTCAATGTTAATTTTTTTATCTACCAGTATAAAAATTGTAATTTTACGTATAAGTAATGTAAAAATCTGAGTGAGTTGAGCTTACTTTTCATCTAATTCTCGCTCTTGCAAGCCCCTCAAAGCGCACTTGAAGGGGTCGTACTAATACATGAATATTTCCGTATCAAAAAGTGCAAAAATTAATTGGTCGGTAGCACTTATTGGAGCAGCCTTTATTTTTTTTAATGATCGTAAACTCCTGTACAAGGGGTTCAGGATTTTGGGAACCTATGCCCTAAGGGGCCGTTCATAAATGACGTCACGCTTTTTTCCCACATAGCTGACCCCATTTGTCACAATATGTCACACTTCAGTGGACATCCCTCCCCCCCCCCTGTCACGGGTCATGCTATGTTGCATAATGCATGATGTCACACCTCTTGTTACCCCCCAACCTCCCCTTGTCACACTTTGTCACAATTTCACGAGCCCCCCTCTCCCCCACGAAGCGTGACATCATTTATGAATGCTCCCCAACGGCCCACCCTAAAGATGCAATTATTGCGAGACATCGGGTCTCGTTATACCAGGGGTTGACTGTATTTTAAATATATTTTGACGGCCTTCGCAAGAATTTAAAAAACCACTAGATGTGTTTGTGATACCATGAAAAAAAAAAATGAATGCTCGCTGCAACTGATACAAGCACCGAGTACTTACTGTAAAGAAGAAAAAATATATTCCAGACATTAAATTTGCAGAGAGGGATAACCTGATGTGTTTTGTCACTACGATAGAATGAAACGCTCGATCTGATCGATGGCGTCTAGCGGTCTCATTTCGTTCATTTTGCCTCCTTTCAGGCTCCATTAGTCCTTTGGATACCCGCGATTGCTTTTTACAACTAATCCCCGGCATTCGACCTTTTCCTTTCTTCCATTTTTCACCAGAAGGACCGGGACAGAAAAAGATGTTTCCGTGAAAATTCGTGGTATATACGGTGAAACCTGTGCAAGTTGACCACTTGCGGTGCAACCCTTTAGTGGTTAACTTAGGTGGTCAACTTATTAGATTGTGGAATTATTTTTTTTTTATTGCCGTCATTTCTTATTTACACTAAGCGTTTATTCATTTGTGACTAATAAAAAATTAACTTCATGCATTAACGTTACTTTAAAGTAAGATTTTTTTTTTTTTTTTTTTTTTCACAATTATCGAAAACATCATTATTAGATAAATAACCTGAAAGACTTACGATAAAAATCAAGATAAAGATAAAAATCCTTTTAATTAAATAAGTTACTTACTTGATGGTAAATATTCCATAAAAATACATATTTTTCAAAATGGCTAGATGAATTAGAGGAAAAAAGAAGAAACCTATTTAAAGAAAAAAAGAGTGATCATAATAGTTTTCCCATATCGTTAACTTACAATAAGGTTCAGGCAAACTTTATATTGATGCTTCCTCCAGCCAGAAAAATGCTCTCGCTCTTTCTTACTCTTTCTGATGGGGCTGCGTATGGTCATTAACCTTTGCAGACCTAGTGCGTACCCCGGGAATCGGCATCCATTTTTTCAAGTAGCACCACTGTCGGTGGATGCCAGTGCACTGATAATTTGGACGCTCCGTTTCCCCTGGATGGCGGCACATGAGCTCTCACTTGAGGCGACGCACTAGGTATTTAATTTAGCCGAGAGTATCCAAGCCAAACTGATACGATACTCAAGGGATCTTTAACATGCCGCACAATCATTGACATGGGCGCAAACGATTTTCCGGATCTTGAAAATCAACCGACTTGGGCAAGGTTAGAACCTGCGATCTTGGGCGGGCGAGACTTGCGCCTTACCACTACGCCATCATTGTAGCATAAAAAATATGCTGGAGAAGTTATTTAAGTTTTTTTTATCTTTGCAAAAATAAACAAATAAATATAGTAATAATTAGGCGGGCAATTTACAAAGGGCTTTTTATAATACTCCCACCAAAATTTGGCGTACATAATTGGTCAATATAGACAGGTGGTCAAATGAGGTGATCAAGTTACAAAGGTTTTCCTATATTATCTAATATAGGGCTAATTCCGGTCCTGACAAAAGTGGTCAAATTAGACATGAACCCAACGTTACAGGTTTTACTACATATATATTTTTTTATGTTATGCATCTCAGCTGCTAACCATCCCAAAATAACAAAGCACATTGGATACATATTAAAATATTATTGGATACATACTGAAAACTAAAAATTTCCTGAAGAATATACCGTCCAGGGGACTAAGTAGGAAGGTATTGCGGAAGGAATCCAAGCCAAATATTAAGAGAATTTTTCATTATGATCCAAAATAAATTATTTTGAAATGAGTTCAGTGCGACATGATCCCTCGCCCTCCCCCCTTAAATACGCCCTTGTTTTCTCGATATGCTTTGAGTAGCCACTTGAGACCCACCCCAAACAATGCTATTCATTAAAGTTTTATTTCGGTAAAATGATTTGATTTCGATAAAAAAGAGTTTTTTTTTATTCGAAAGCAATATTTCAGAAAAATTTTACTTCATTATATGTGCTGCTATATTTTGTCATAATGAGCTTGTGCTACGAAAAACAATTATTAAGTTAGGTATCTATTCTTTTTTTTTCCCTTTTGCATCTTTCGAAATTAGATTTTAAGAAAAGAAAAGGAAAAGAAAAAAAATAACGAATTTTATCTCTAAAGAGGCATAAAATTTACCGACATGAAAATGTAATTTGGAAAGTGAAAACTAAATTTTAACTTAAATAAACCGTTATTTCAAATTCGATAGCAGTATCGATAGTAAAAATATCTGTGGATAAATTTTGCCAACTATCGATAGTCAAAACTATCGATAGTAAAAACTATTGATTAATTGATAATGCTTTCTATCAATGGTTTGGCACGAGCACACAGGACCATTTGAGTTCGAGAGTACATTGTATCGCAGAAGACAAAACAAATTATTAAGTTAGGTATCTACTCACCTTAAAAAAAAAAAAAAAAAATTTTTTTGAATATCTTTCAAAATTTAATTTTAAAAAAGAATGGAAAAATGATTATCTATAAAAAGCATAAAATTTACAGAAAATGAATAAATTGTTTGGTCAATGAAAACTGAAAATTCTAATTTAAATAAACCCTTATTTCAAATTCAATATCAGTATCAACAGTAAAAATAACTATCGATAAAATGAGTCAAACTATTGATAATCAAAACTATTGATTAATTGATAGCGCTCTCTACTAATGGTTTGGCACAAGCACACAGGGCCGTTTCAGTTCCAGGCACCATTGTATAGCTTAATCTTCTTAGTCCTAATTTAATGTAACTTATAACAGACGGAAAAGCAAGAAAATTCAACTAATTTATATTATAATTTGCAAAGACAACACATAAAATAACTTGATAAAAACGACATACTCTATAAATTAGTGTCATTAATCTCTTTTTAATTAGCATTTTCCAATCTAACAAACTGGCGTTAAATTGATTTGTAGAATGAACAATTAAACAGGAGAACCAGAACAAATAATCAATTAAGAGAATAGGGAGTTTTTTTCAAATGCGTGCTTTGCATAGAACAGATAATTGCATTCATGGAAAAAAGTGGTGAAAGTAGTAGTTTTTAAATTTCTTAAAAGTTTGAATTTTTTGCGAATAAAAAAGTTTACTTAATGATTAATTAAAACAATAGTGACTTATATTACATTTTTTTTTTAAATTCATGTTATACTTATTTCTATTAAGTTTCATCAGGATTAACAGAAAAACTAAATTAAAAAGATTAAAACTACTGCAATTAAAAATATATAGAACATTTCAACGTACGTCGAAATTTCTAAGTACATTGCCCACAGTTCGCAACATCATTAGTTAATAAATTCAGATACTTTACCATTTTATAAAAACAAATTCCAAAACTTCTAAGTAATGTTTCGCTTTACATTTTAATAGAATTTGCCGATGTGTTTATAATTTAATTAAAACTTTTTTTTTTATAGAAATCTGTTTTTAGAGCAAATTTTTGTGGAACAGATAGCAGAGTTTATATCGTTAAGTAGTTTTTCAGAGAGCATATTTTACATGCTTCATTTCAATAGAACATATGCAAGTGCAAAATTACATAAGCAAATGTGTGCTTTAATTGCCCTTCCGCTTTATGAAAATTATAATTTGAAAAAATCGTCATTTTGTGTTCCGTAAAAGCGTTAATATTTATGAATAAAATGTTGAATTTTGGAAAAATATTTACTAACAGCATTTCTTTGTTGAATTTATATGTTGTCAATAATTATTGAAAATAGTAGAATTCTAATTATTTTGTCAATTTATATTCTTAAATATTATATCAAGTCATAAGGTAAAGTGCCCTAAACTGACACTCAAAAAAATGGTTCCTAACGCTGACACCCTCAAATAAAAATACATTTAAAGTATTACCAATTCACTAAAATAATTTAAATGAGATTTTCTTTCTTTTTGAATGGCATCACTTCTTAAATCCCTTCATTTCTTAACCCTCTTTAAATTGGTAATACAGTAAAACCTGTAAAGTTGACCACCTGTCTAAGTTGACCACTTTTGTCAGGAACGGAATTGTCCCTTCGCCCTCTACCTCACCCTCTATAAGTTGACCACTTTTGTCGAGAACGGAATTAGCTATCACTACTTAGCGAAATTTTAAATTTCATCAAAAATGAGCCATATGGAAAACCTTTCAAGCTTGTTTTTAGCGAAGGAATAAATATTAAATTGCTAAAAAAAAAAAGAAAAATAAACCTCAAGATAAAATAATTGAAAATCGTCTGTAGTTAATGATCCACAAAGTATGCATAAAAATGAAATGAATTTTTAGAATTTGTTTCGTTGATAAAGCGGGCATCCTACCATAAGAAATGTTTCATGAAATTGTTGAACTGCTACTATACTATTAAATTGCCAAAAAAGGAAGGAAAATCAACCTCAAGGTAAAATAATTGAAAATCGTCTGCAGTTCCACAAAATACGTACAAACATGAAATGAATTTTTAGAATTGGTTTTGCTCATAAAACGGCATGAAGATAAAATAGCATTTTTTCAATCTTCCGTTAACAGAAATCATCTAGTTGGCGACAAAAGTACTATTTATTTTGGCGAAAACACGCAAATTGAGCAGATAAATTCAGTGGTAAGCCTTGCTTTAAAGTTCGAAAACTACTTTAACTGAATATTGCGGGTGTTCTATTTGTTCTACGAACCTCAGAAAGAGATCATCTTGCGCAGTTTTTTACGGGCATCAATATGCTGCAAAAATCGAAAAGGTGTGACGTTTCTTCGATGAGATATTTCTAAAATTAACAATTTTGCTTAAATTGGAATAAAAGAACAAATTCGCATTTTCGGAAAAACTCTTCGAGGTGCACGAGGACCTGAGCCTAGGTACCTGTAACCAAAATTTCGTACTTCTAGACCGTTCCATCTCGGCAGGAGGCGAACGATACACACACACACATACACACAAACTTTTGGTTTTATTTATATGGATTGAGTAAATATGACATAAAAGCATAAAAAGTGCTTATACAACGACACAAATTTTGACTATGCAAGACAAAATTTGTGTCCTTGTATTTCCAAAAATAAATTATTGCACTACAATCCTGAGATACTAAATTCCTTTGTAGCATATGCTTTTTTCATATAACACAAATAAATAAATGCATGCATGAGAGGGTCAACGATACCCTATGAGGACAGCTTTAATTAACTATGAAAACATTTTCTTTACATAAACGCACACACCTATATATATATACATACATATATATATGTGTGTGTACATGTATATATATATAGTGTTCAGCAACTACTCGCCATAAAGCAGTTAACTACCAACTACTAACCAGTCTAAACAAAACTAGTTGCAACTAGTATTTAACTGTTCGGGCCGTGGTAGCCTAGTGGTTAGCACGTCGGACTTCCACCTGGAAGGTCGCGCGTTCGATACCCACTGAAGACCACCATGTATACTTGGGGATATGTGCATGTAAAATCCGTAGACCCCACTACCTCTCCCCGTGCGTAAGCAATCCTAAGGCCTCGGCTAACAGGTAGGGGTCTGGTGGAGAAAAGTATTTAACTGTTCTCCAAAAGTAGTTAACTGTTTTGTTATTTCCTTTTCTTTGAGACATGAAGAAATAAATTTGTTACGTTTCTATTTTTTTTTCTTTGTTTGTTTAGTTTGTTGTAAAATAAAGGTGCTTTATATATACTTAAAATTCTCCCTCTCCCCAACCCCCATTCATTAACGAAATATCTTCGCAACGCGCTTGCTTTAGATTATATTCTTTCAAATTGTGTTTTATGGTATCCCAAACGCATGCATGGTATTAGAGCAGAGGTAAAGCTTCCCCATAATGAAGATTTGGTATTTACATGAAACTTCATCGTGCATGTGCTGGAGCAGGCGCCATTTATTGACTATATTAGAAAACTTTCTCCTAATTTGCGTAAATACTGCAATACATATTATGATTTTTTTAAAGGAGTACTATTAGATTATATAACGTAATATTAAAAAATACATTTTTGTGAGTAATATTCATAAGCTAAAAATTTAAATAATGTTTAAAAAATAGTTTTTTTTTTTTCAAAAAAAAAAAAATAGATTTAAAATTTTTTTTTCGAAAGTAGTTGTGAAAAAAGTAGCTTAACTAATAGTTAACTAGTTCAAAACAAAAGTAGTTGCAACTAGTAGTTAACTACAGCCGAACACTATATATATTATGTGCACACATATATGAGTGCATAAACATATATATATGCACACATATAGGTACATATAAAGGGAATTTCAGAATATTTTGAAGGTGTTACTGGTGTAGTAACTAAAGGAGAAAGATACCATTTCGATAACTCCTCTTCCCGAAGCTCGCATCACAAAATGGACGAAAAATTGCTTTTGCTCGCTATCCCAGCAGATTCCTTTCATTTAAAATTCGCTGTCTTCTTAATTGAAACAATTCCGGGGCAGGAATAGAGTTCTGACCACTCCATCGCGAGCTCCGACATCAAAGGGTGGATCGAACATAGCCTTTGGCATTCCAATTAAAATATGTGCCCGGTCCCCCCGTATCCGCACTGGCTTTTCCAAGTTATTAGCGCGGCTGTTCGTGCTGACACCGACTTGAATAATTGAAAACGTCCACTTTAAATGGAAATGTTGCAACCGGTCAATTGTATCGAGGCATGTACTTGCGGCTGAAGATTACGCTGCCCGGAATGGCAACACTTAGATGTCATCTGCAGTTGGAATTGTTAAGTGAGGATAATGGTCTTTAGTTATGAATTTGATTTTGAGCTTTTTTTCGTTTTTTGTTTTCTGGAAAGGGTTGTTTCTGTCGACTGAAATGAAATACTTTATTGACACACAAAGTGAATCGAGTTTTGTGTTTAGTTTACTTTATTAAAAAGAAAGAATTGCTGTCGGAATTATTGATCATATTTGTTTTTAAATAGCACATGATAAACAAATAGCAGCTTCTCTAACCTGGGTTATTTTATTTTATTTATTTAGTTTGTATATTTTCCCCCTTCAACTAGTTTTTTTTTTTATTTTAGCTGTAGCACACATTTTTTATTTACATGCACTCATATTATATATATAAATAATATAGAAAAAGTATACTGGTAGCAAAAATTTTCAGACATTGACTTGAAGTCAATTTATTATACAAATGAAGGGGGGTTTTGATTAATGCTACCTTCATTAGCTCTACGTGGAGCTCTTTATAATGGACATATGAACTTGGTATATAGACACAAGGAAATAAAATAATTAGCAGCATTTTCAATTACTTTTGTAGGTGTTAGAGCTACAGTTTATATAAACACATCCCTTTATGAATGGACTGGTCATAAAATAAGTAAGAAATGACAGGAAAGTAAGATATGATGATATAATAATGATAGTAAGTAACACTTGATGCATAAAAGTAATGCACAAAACGTACTCACCTTGTTGAACAAAATAAACAGCAACTGTAAGGTTTTCTTAAACGGACAGCATCTAAAAAAGAAAAAGTGACATTAAACGAAATGGTTACTTCAAAAATGAAACATAGAAGTACTAGAAGAAAAACGAAATCTACTCTTAGCTAAATGATTATTCTAAAACCCTATCAGTGTTGCCACTGCTAATAAAATAAAGATAAGATTACCTATGCGCATTTAAAGCCCCTCTTCAAAATGTCCTCATACGAGGACACTATGACCGCCATATGAGGCTAAAAATGCCTATAGGTCATTTTTGTTTTGATTTCATTAGAATTAATCGAATTTGTTGTAAAAAATCTTTATACGAAGGTAATACTTCAAATAGCGAAATTTTAGTTTTAAAAACTAAACTTATCTCTTTTTACTCGGTTGCATGACTTATTTATGTGTAACATATACAAGACCTTAAAATGACTGCAAGAATCATGCGATAATAATTACCAAAAATTCGATTTGTTAACAAGAGAAAAAAAAATCAACTACTTGTATATCAAAACTAGAATATCATGTACGGTAAATTCCTCGGTGGGAAACAAAGGCAGAAGGAGTAAGATTTACCATACAGTAAATTTCTCCCGTCTTTTCATTTTACCACCAGTACAATTTAAGACATAAGATGTATATATATATAAAATTTATCAATCTGATGTCTTTTCTTTCACGAGGTTAGTGTTATGCTTGTGAGTCTGTTCAGAACTAATGAATAGATAAAATTTAATGAAAAAAAAAAAAGACACCGATAAAACTAAAGCAATTATTATTATTCCCTAATATATCTCTAACTGAGAGCCATGTATCTTAAGTTTATTTTTCAAGCGTACAGAGTACCGTTGACAAAGCCACTAGCTAACCATGACAGTTCCAAACATTTAAAACTACCATCGGAAATATTTTTATCATTAAGGTTCGCACGGAAAAGTCGTTTTATATTGCTAAAAATATTATTTTTTTAACTTTAACTAAAAAACTCGAAAAATGGAGTAAACCTGCTACTTCTCTCAGGAACAGAAAGAAAATTTCGTTTTAAAATTGACTATCAATTTAAAATAGACTATTTATATAAAAAATGAATTTACACCGAAATAAATAAAATAAAACTAGTCTACCAGTGCGTAATTCCGCATTATGGGTGTATTCTACTGTAGAATCTTGAAAATTCGAATATTTTTTTCCCATATTTCCTAAGTTTAGACATTTATGAATATGCCCTTAAAAGGATTTTTCAAAATTCCCATTACTACATGAGTTATAGCATTTTTAGTGACGTAGCCTCGGTTCCGGTCCGACCGCTACAAGTCAACAAAAGACGGTAGGCGTTCCCGAGTCCCTACGGTTGAATATCCCATATAAAATCTTTATTGAATAGTATCCCTTTTAAATCTATAGTTAATTGAAGGACATAGAAACTTGTTTTGTTGGAATATTCTCTTTTTAGTTTTATTTTAAGGGGTTTTGAGCCAACCTTCGTACCAACCTTCGCAGTTAATATTTTTAATAAAGGTTTTATACCCATATTAAAAATCTTAGATGTGAGGGGAATCACGATTGGCCCAGAAGCTAATGCTTTTGCAGCGAGACGGGACGAAGCGCGTATCGAGCGCTCGAAACACCGGACTTCAAAGTCGTCAAAGGAGGGTAGAACTGCTCGTCTTCACCAGAGAACATCGGAGAATGAGCATTTTGAAGTAGAGGATGATTTCTTATATGGAGCAGGAATCGTCGATTAAAAATATGTAAGTATTCTGTACCATTCTATAAGTAAAACTGCCAAAACTTGTCTCAAAACTTTGATCGCGTTTTTCTCGAAACTACTTTTTTCGAGCTGACGGTATCTTGAGTAGGATATCTTGAGTTCTAATTGGACGATTTACTTCAAATTTAGAGAGGATGTTCTTTATACATCCCTTTATGGTGTGAACCTTGCTCAAAACTGTAACTTTTCATTTAGTATTTTTAAAAAATTCGTAACTGTTAAAAAAATATGCAACAAAGAAAATTTTTGTTCAAACAGCCGCCATTTTGTAAAAAAAAATTTTTTTGAAACTTTTCCAAGGTTCATACGATAGCGGCATCTATAATAATTAAGAATCAGTCTGTTTTTTTATTTTTCAGATCACCAGGAGGGTTGGAATAATGCACGCCTGGACACCCTCTTTTTTTTTGGAGCCCACACTTTGACTGCTCATAACTTTGTCAATTTTAATTTTTTTTTTTTTTTTTTGGTCCATTTTTGTATGGAATAATAAAACATCAATAAACAAACGGAAAAAAATGGATAATAAACATTTTTTTTGTTGTTGTTGTTTCCTTTGTACGGCGCTTCAAAACCAGTCGAAATTCATGCCTCTACACTAGAATACCCCCTTAATGTGGGAGAAAGGGCATTATCTGTAAAGAATAGAAAAGAGGGAAAAGGGTGTTGGTACTAAAGAAGACATGTAATTGAACACATCAGTGCAAATAGCTGTTACAATTTTCCCCCTACTTTTATTTAGATTTTCAAAATAATAAAATAATCAGAATAATAATGATAATTATTTTTATTAGTAGTATTCGTTGCATTAAAGTACACTAACGAAGAAGTTCCATTACCTAAAATATATATTTAAAAAGTATATTCTTAAAGTATTTTTTTTTTTAAATTTACTGCATGAAAATAAAAACACCAAATAAAATATAAAAGAGCATTTTTTTATATTTAGTTTATCAAAAATCAGCGGTCCAGCAAAACAATTGGAGAAAACGTAAACAAAACGAGGGACTCGAACCACGGGTGTTGGGTATAGCAGATTTGCGCTCTAACCATTCGGCCACTCGGCCTCTAGAAAGCATACACAACATCAATATGGCATCCATTAAAGGACCTCTTCTTAAATGATTTTAAATTTCAAATTTAAGGGGAGCGGTACGTATAATTATATATTGTATATTTTTCCGGTGTAGCGGTTCAGGAAAGCTTTAAAATGAAGACTCATTCATGAAATCTGATGAATTATTAAAGAAGTTAGGGCGTACCGACCAAAAAAAGGCCTTGAGAAATATATATGATAATTTGGGAGGGGGGCGGGGAGTAGATTCGACTTCAAATTAAAAATTGCGCTCAAAAGGAAAAAGTAAATTAATTCTTTAAATAACATCGATGCGACTTTTAAGCATAATTTTTTATGTCGGGGCAAAATTATGATAGTAATCATTTGTAATCATAATATAAATGGTTCAGATTTAGCAACAGTTCCGTTCAAATATAAAGCAACAAAGTTGTAGTACTTAATAGTGTTACTACATTATTAAGTACTTAAACTCATTTTTTTGCGCCGACTTCTAAAATTATGTTTAACCCTTATTCTCATAAAGTAGCATATATGCTACCTGGGGTTTCCCCTACTTTCTATTTGTTAAGTGACGTCAGCGCGTATGCTGCACTGTTATTTTCTAGAGGAACATTATAGAAGCTCCGTTCAGAGTGAAAAGTCTGTACAAAGCTAAAATTATTCAAGTTTTAGTGGAAGATAACTTGTTTGCTTGTTGGGTTTGGGCCTCGTGTCTCATGGTCTGTACAAAGTCAGTTCGTTGAATTATTCTTCATATTAATTTCGATTTATTTTACTTTGAAAAATAACTTTCACATTTCTTGTGTTCTGTAGTTTTAAAAAATTGTTTGGTTACCACTGTTCTTGGAAAAATACAAGCTAAAAACTTAAGGTTGCATATATGCTACTTCATGAAATAAGGGTAGTGGTTGACATGATGAGTTGTTACGTACACTTGAATATATATTTATTAATTTTACCTAATTGTTATTTTACAATAAGATTTTTTAAAATTTCTTGCGTGGATTTTGACTTGATTTAGGATTTCACATCTAGAGGGCAATTATTGTTGCCTCTTGTTCCTTAATCTGGGACAATTTCTGAAGAAAAGGGATATGTTAATGAAGAAATTCCCGACCAAGAACTAAATTTAGAGGCGGATAATTTTTTTCTCAAATATGCCGCGTACATCAACGTAGAAGATAAAGATGAACTGGAATTGCTTTGAGCAAGCCCATCATTAAATATAAGAATATTGTATTGTATATAGATGTATATAGTTTTTTTGTTTCATTGACTTTTATATTTTATAAAAAATTTTCATTAAAATAATACTTGTATGTAGCATATTTTTTTGACTTTTAACTGCCTTTATCAAGTAACACAAATACAACAAGCCCCATGAACCAGTGACCCAAATCTCATGCAGTAGCATATATGCTACCTTTTATATAACTCTAATTTCTGCACTAATTCGGATAGAAAGGTTATGATACTAAATAATCTTTATTTTAGCTGTAGAAATACAGACAAAACTTAAAAATAAAAAAAAAAACTTTAAAATCGAGGGTCATGAGAATAAGGGTTAAAAGTCGTATCGATGTTGTTTAATGAATTAAATTGCTTTTCCATTTTTTGATTTGAAGTCGGTTTTACTCTTTTTGAAAAAAATATTTTATATACATAATATTTAATGCACTTATGGTGCATAACGCGTCGCACCCTTCGCAGTTCATGCAATTCTGTCTCCGACGCTGCTTTTCGGGACCAAGAAAAACTATATAAAAAACATACTGATTATTTAGATCGAAAAAAGTTCAAGATGCAGCCAAACATGGTTTTACACATGCGTATTTCAACTTCTAATTTCTCAAATTTTCAAAGAACTACTGTTGGACGAATGGCCCACAGAATTATTATGTATTAAATGCACTAATAATTATTCTAATTTCCCAGATGGGTGCGTGTATCCCCCCTCCCCACGAAAAAAAAAAAGAAAACATGAACAACTTTAAACAGTTTGGCTGAAATTAAGTTTCCGCTACTCCGAATTTTATGCTGTTACTGATATTACTTACTATATTTCAAACTATTTTTTGCTTTATTTATATTTAACCTAACTTTTCTACGCTATAAAATGTACTAAATTAGTAATGGAATGACGTAAATTATTCTATTTGATTGTATGAGTCTGAAAATCACTGTTGTGCTTTGCAATAAACAACATAATGTAGTACAACACTGCTCTGCAATACACGAAAAGTGAAATTTAATGCAGTACAAGAGTTTTATAACTGTTAGTTTATGTGTTTACTAAAAATAGTTACTAATATAAACAAGAGTTGTTCTTTTTTATCATATCGGTTCAGCGGGGCGAAACTTCATTTTGCGAAGAAAATCTCCATAATGTTCTGTATTTATGGAACAAACGCTGCAGATTAGAAATAAAAAATATGTGTATATAATCTTCCTTGTGTATTATAATTTTATTAAAAATATTACAAAAACTATACTTAGAACTTTTGTAAATCGTTTTAAGGACGGAGGCCTTTAGACGTGAAATGGTTAGGTCATTAAAGAATCTTAATCATGCACTGGTAGCATGTATGCATCACGCAATACCTTGTATCTTTAAGAAGTGTCAAACCAAAAAATAAATTGCACTCATGGTCTATGGCCCTCATCTGGTTTAATCGCAACATCTCTATAGGAACTTATTCCTGGGAATGAAATACATGACACAAAAATGTCTTTCGTGGGCAAAGCTTATGAAAATGATATTTCTAATGGTATATTTAGTATTGGACCATTGCAGACCTAGTGCGCTCCCAGAGATTGGTACCAACTCTTTTAGCGGTACCACAATACGTGTGGCCGCTAAAAGAGTTGGTACCAATCTCTGGGAACGAACTAGGTCTGCAATGGTCCAATACTAAATATCGCATTAGAAACATCATTTTCATAAACTTTGACCACGAAAGATATTTTTTTGGTGGTACCGTTGGCAGCAATGGCACCATCACAATAAGTCTGGTACCAATGCAGCCAATTTTCACTCTCAGTTTCCCCCTAGAAGGCGGAACCTGCACTCTAACTGACGCAAACTGCACCAGGAATTTTATTTAGCAGAGAGTATCCACTCAAACGGATACTAAAGGGATCTTTAACATGCCGCATAATTAGACGACATGGGCGCTGTCAATTTTCAGCATCTTCAGAATCCGCCAACTTTGGGCAGGTTGGCGGATTTTCAAGATGTAGTACGCCAAGTTCGCAGGTTTGATCCTACGAACTTGAGCGTACTAGGCTATGAAAATGATTATGCTGCAAAAATGTGTGCCCTCGAAATATAAACCTAAATCATCAACAAGGCTTTGCAAAATTAACACAAAACAATAGTGACGCTTAAAATACCAACCAAAAAAACCGATTCAGCTAAATCTGAGATTCATAAACAACCGAAAAAAAAATCGACAATTGTGCATTATCTTTCGTCCCTGAACCACACGAACTGTTTATAACAGCAATGCCTAAATAGAACGCGCCGAACGAGACTCGGAAACAATACATATCAACTAAGCGTCGCGTTACAGCTGAGTTAAAAATGACTCGAGTCGCATGACCCAACCAGGCGAACCATGAACTCATTTGTCCCCAGAGGAACATCTGTAAGCACAAAAAGTCTTCTGTCTGTGAAATACCGTTTCCTCGTGAAGTTCTGCGGCAGGCTCGACAACGGAAGCTGATTGAAATTTTTGCGGGTGGTCCCGGGTGGGGGAGAAGATTCGGTTACTCTGATGCAGAAAAAATTGGAAATGTCAACGCAGGAAGTTCATTAGGTGGATAATGAGTCCCTTATACTATCTACGCTTCGTGTCAGGGAACCGATTTGACAACAGCTTGGATTTTGTTACGTTGTCGTCATAAACAGAAGGTGGACTCTCTTTTTTTTTTCCTCCCGCGTAATCGAAATGAGGGGTTGGCTAGCATGGGGATGGAAGCACGAGCACATATTTAGAATTGCAAATCGATCCTCATTATCTCAACACCCGATACGGTAATAATCTCATATTTTCTGCTAAGTGTGCATGAGTGCACAGACGCACATGAATACTTACAAACAACAGTGGACGCCGCTCAATGTGAACATACACAAGCATGAAACTGATTTGATAACAATATCCAGGTGATTACAATAAACGATAAAAGTTCCGTGCTTGAAAAAAGCACTTTTCCACATTAATAAGTAAAGTTGGTGTTGACTTTTGCAGAAAACGTTAATTAATGAGTTGTTAAAATAAATTAAATGCATTTAGTTAAAGTAATAGTAAAGAACAAACTATTGTAAGAATAAGTAAATTATTGACTTGAAAAACAAAAAGAATAATACTAAATCAAGATCTAAAAGGCTTTAAGTTACACGGTTTTAATTTCAGTAGTAGTGGTCGAAAACCGCGTAACAAACTTCCGTGACAAATCAAGTTAAAAAATATGACGGACTTTAAACAAAGCTATCGTTGCCATTCGACAAACAATAATTCTGATAATTTCCTCAGAGCCAAAATTATTATTATTTTTTCATAATTAACGTTATAATAAATTATAAAATGGATGGAATATTGCATTGTCATCGAAAATAAGCTTGTCTGCAGAGATTGAAGATAATTTATGCAGTGGTAGTGGTCGAAACCCGAGTAAGAAACTTCCGTGACAAATCAAGTTAAAAAATATGACGGACTCTAAACAAAGCTATCGTTGCCATTCGACAAACAATAATTCTGATAATTTCCTCAGAGCCAAAATTATTATTATTTTTTCATAATTAACGTTATAATAAATTATAAAATGGATGGAATATTGCATTGTCATCGAAAATAAGCTTGTCTGCAGAGATTGAAGATAATTTATGCAGTAGTAGTGGTCGAAAACCGCGTAACAAACTTCCGTGACAAATCAAGTTAAAAAATATGACGGACTTTAAACAAAGCTATCGTTGCCGTTCGACAAACAATAATTCTGATAATTTCCTCAGAGCCAAAATTATTATTTTTTTTTTTCATAATTAACGTTATAATAAATTATAAAATGGATGGAATATTGTAGTGTCATCGAAAATAATCTTGTCTGCAGAGATTGAAGATAATTTATGCAGAAGTAGTGGTCGAAAACTGCGTAACAAACATACGCGACAAATCAAGTTGAATAAAACCGTGTAATAAAAAAAGAAATTACGCATTATTGACTGTTGCTGTTCTTTCGAAGCTTATAAAACTTTTTACTTTCTGCACATTTCGATGTAAGATTCGAGGCGCTTCCTTCTGAGCAGGTGTGAATACCTAAATAATTCACCAAAACGGGGGGAAAAAATAGTTTTTTTTTTTTTAAAATAGAGTTGTGTTCTAAAATAAGTTCTTTTTAGAATTTTTAATGATACGACAATCTCGTCATAAAAAAATATGAGAAAATTTTCCTGATAGGCAAGCTTTTTTAACTTTAAAGATCAACCGACGTATTCAAAGCATTAAATATTAGTCCCTCTTCTAAACCCGATAATATATAAGAAGCAAATACAAGGTGTGAATCCTAATCCCTACTACGAATTTCTCAAACTGGCGACAGATGGCGCATACTACCCTCCTTTTAGAAAAAGGGGGAAAATGTTGATATTTTCCACATGATTTCTTCACCATGGAGATTGAGAAGGGGGTGACGTTCCCCTTATCATGACACAATATAATTT
This sequence comes from Octonoba sinensis, assembly GCA_038502835.1. Classification (NCBI taxonomy): domain Eukaryota; kingdom Metazoa; phylum Arthropoda; class Arachnida; order Araneae; family Uloboridae; genus Octonoba; species Octonoba sinensis. The sequence goes on from CM076606.1 coordinate 106,600,381, forward strand.
CAGCGGCGTGAAACAAATTCAAAAGTGAGCGATGAGAGATTAACACAGAACAGCTATGAGCTATTTGACAATATAAATAATCATTTTTAGCGAAAAATATAAAATAATTAAATATTTATGACATCGTTTCTCAAACTCGGGGTCACGCTTAGATATAACGAGGGTCGTAATCTGATCAAAAAGGTAAAAAATACCTTAAGATTTACAAAAGTTAGTGTTCTGCAAAGAAAATATTGCAGCAAGGGGGTCTCGAGGCTTTTTATGAACGTTTTTGGCTTTTAAGGGGGTCGCCGTTCCCGAAAGGTTGAGAAACGATGTTTTATAACATATTTTATATCAAATACACAATTGATGGAGGGCACTTTTTTCCCCTCGCTAACGTTATAAGCCCTTGTTGTTTTAGAATTCACAGAGAATACGCGCAGAATATATATAAATCTCATTCGCGCAGTCTGTTTACAATATTTACGGAGAAACAGGTATACAATCTATACTGATTGCTTATACAGTCTATAAAAACTTTATAAATATTGCAACAAAAATGTCTACCACTGGTCACCGTAGTTCTTTTCTCTTTATAAGATATTGCAACGAAATATTTTAAAGTTAATTGTAGATACTTCAGAGAATGTACATGTTCATTTATAAACTTTGTTAAAAGTGTTAAACTTTTTTTTTTTTTTTTAAGCGTATTAACATTGATAATAGTCTTATTATAAAGTGTCAATAAAAATTGGAGGGTGGGGATGAAGCTTCTTTTTAACGATTACGAAGAATATTCAAAAAAGCCACTTAAAAAGCCGACCCAAATGGTTTGAAAATGACTGTCAAGTCAACAGAAACTAACTCTTGATTTTTTAATGTTCTTAGGGACTACTTATAAAGATGATAAAGACTGGCTTAAGAAATAAAGGCAGAGCGCAATAGGTTATTTACTGCATTTACTATTACCTATACAGTGTCGATTAAACATGTCTATCTAGACAGACGGCAGTGTGTCAGCCAAGCTCAAAAACGGCGACACCAGTCAATGTGTATATTCAACCGAACCATTTCGAGAAACTTCCGACCCCGTCATTACTTAAAAAGTATGAGACTTACATACTTGAAATATTGTACGGCTACTAGGGATCCCTTGAGCCCCGAGAATATCAAATTTCCTTGATACACCTCTTATAGTTAAGGAATTATTAAGGTCTGAAAAAAAAATTAAATCTTGCCAAGTTAGAAATCCGATTAAAAAAGAAAAAAAATTAAATTAATTAGTTTTGTACATAAAACATTGAGCTTCCCGTTCACACAGGAATTAGTTTCGTTTTCAGAGACTCTATAATTTGGGGAGCAAAAAAAAAAGCTGAAATCTCTCTCATTCCTTTCGAATTTGAATTCAAAAGCAAGAGTAAATCGTCATGGCGAACCGCTCTATAGCAACGACAGCATTGTTGATGGGATACCACGCACGCGAGAAAAAAAAACACTTTCATTTCCATCTGCACAAGGTGGAAGTCCGACGTCCGAACCACTGAGTTTCCTTCAGAAAAACTGGAACGTTAACTTGGAATTCTGCTTTGATCTACCTGGAAAAGTCATGGACATTTTTTTTTTTTGGCTATTTGAGTATGAACCCCGTGGGAAGTCTGTTAAAAAGGTTATGAAACTGCTATTACTAAGTGTGAATTTTTTTTAATTAAAAAAAGAAAACTCAAGCACAACGTGGATACAAATAATCCATTTAACAAGTTCGCAATTACACAACACATTTTTAGGGAAACAAGTCAATATTGTAAAATTTTACAGCTATGATTAAAGGGTCTGCTATGGAACTTGGCTGACGTTAGATATCAATTATTTTAGTGCTAACTACCAGGAAATTCGTTTGTTCTATCGAATTTGGCCATTTTTTCACTTTTTTTTTTTTTTTGGTTGAAAAAGAATTTACTGCATATAAAAGTAGTTATATACCAATGTTATCGAATGCATGCGTGCCACAGACTTCACGGCTCGAATAATAATTTCTTTAAAAAGGAAGAGAATTTGATTGATCGGTAAAAGAAACCAAAAATAGAAAACTACATACAATTATCAAGTTCTTCGCGGAAGTGTGATTGAAATCTTTAATAAATGACACTAATCCGTGCAGCATGCTTTCCCAGTCTGATAATGGCTCTATCAACAGATGGTCTAGTCCTGAAGCTCCTAGAAGTTCGCAGGCACAGAAGAAAATCCATACAATTCAGATAAATGATGCCGACTTAATTAACCTTCCTTGGCGGGTCATCATTCACGACTTCCAATGAATCGGAGAATGACTGGTGGACGAAATTCCCCCTTCCGCTGTTTTTGCGGAAGGAATCAGAAGACATTGACAGGTGGAGAAATCTATGGTATGGACAGTACGATCATAGACTTTGAAGGCATTTGATTTGTTCGTTTTTTCCCTTCCATACCTTAATGTAGTGTTTCCCAACCGGTGGTTCGCGAACCACCTGGGGTTCGTGTGGCGTAGAAAGGTGATTTGCTAAAATAATATTGCAATGGCGCAATTTGTAACAATTAACGGAAAAAAAAGAAAAAAAAACGAAACTCTAAATGTTCATGCATACTAGGACGGTGCGTAACAAGGACTTTTTAAAACATTGTTTTCCAAACAGTAAGGAAAAGTTGTGAATTGGCATAGGAAACACGCGTATAAAATTTGAAATGCACTTATTTGACTTTTGTTAATCTTGAAAATTTGGATAACGAAGTGATTCATTAATCCAAAGATATTTGTTGATTTATTTTTATTTAGAAAGTGTTTCTCCTACAATTGGTAGAAAAAATGAAAATGTACTAAAATGTAAAATTTTGCACGATTTTCGGCAAATTTCTCGCGTAAAGACCCCAAAGTGGAACCGGAAGATTTTAATTTCAAATTTTTAACTTACATTTATAATACTTTATTCCAACTTTTCTCAATGAGAAATTTGAAAACATATAAACTTTAATATTTCTAGGAACTTAGGCTTTCACGTCCGGTGTCCAATCCCAAGCATAATATTTTCCGGGCTTATAGCTTCAAAAAAAATCGCCAATCAATGCCAAGAACAAGCATGAGGAACCAATCAGAATCAGTGCCAGCAACCCTGAGATTGGTGGCTTATCCAATGAGGTTTGATGCTTGATATTTAAGAACGAGATATCTGCCTTAACTTCATTTTCGCTCTGACGAAGCCTGAAACCTGTCAGGCAAAACGTCAGTCAGAAGCATCTTGGTTGGACCACGGCCTATAAGCCCGGAAAATATTATGTTTAATATTTCTGTAAATTTAAATGATTTTTGCGAATTATGTACATTCCAATCCAGAAATGGAACCGAACGATGTTAATTGATCGATTAAAAGTTTTGTTCTTACATTTCTCATACCATCCACACCTTTTTCACACGATCGAACAAATAATTATGAAAAATAGATTTTTCGAATGCATTTGTTTGATGTTTTATTAATAATGCAAAAAGAACTAATTATAAAAAAAGTAATAAGTTACAAAATACATTTATTTCCTGGTAGCTATTATTTTAATTTTTATTTGAACAGATGTTTTACAATAGTGTCTTCGTTTTCGTTATGAACGGCCGGGCAACTTTGGAAACAAATGTGCCAACAACAATTTTAGTTTAAAAATTAAAAAATATAAAGGAAAATTTCCCAAAAAAGAAAGTAAATTTATGAAAAACTTCAAAATTTTACTAAATCAGTAAAAGAAAAATAATAAATCCTCAGGAAATACGAAGATAAAGAAATTTTGAAATTAAACTCTCATTTTAAAGAAAAAATAAATAATTTTCAGAACATATTTCATGAAGTATGTTGTGAAAAATTTATAATGGAGAAATGACATTTTGCAAAATACAAAATAAAAAAAAAAAAAGAAAATGCCGATTTTTTCCCCCACAATGAGTAAGTAAACAAACAAGCAGAAGAATTCTAACGAATAAATGAAGGGAAAATTTCTCCAAACGTTAAATAAATAACTTTTGAGGAAGAAATTATCCGTATAATTTTTATAAATCCTATCGAAAACTGAAGAAAAAACGAACAATAAATAGTTTCCAAAAATTATTTTTATACAATAAACCTTAATGAAATATCTTGAAACAAAATGGAATAAATTCTTTTTCAAACAACTTTCTTGATTACATGCATTATAAATACATTGGCAGAAATTTAATTAAAAAGTATAATCCTCAAATATTTAGTTCTTTGCTTATTTAAGAGCAATTAAGTATAGCGGGTTGGATTATCAAATATAGATTTAAAACTTTTATTTGGCAACAGGATATTCTTATTAACATCAAATTCAAATTTTAATTAAATTCGTAAATTGTGAGATAATGCTGGCATGGCTATTATATTTATTACAGATACCTTCTTTTAAAACTTGTAGATTGATAAACACAAAAAATACAAAAGACGGCGATATTCCTTGAAAAACATTTAGTTTTCGTTGTAAGTTTTATATTAATCTAAAATTAAAAAAAAAAAAAGTATAACCTTTGATTCTATTATCTGCAATTTAGGCATTTCGCAGTACGAAAAGTTCTCCGTTTTTGCTTTTTTAACCATCTCTCAGCGAATTTTTAGCGATTATTTTACAGATTGAAAAACTTTTAAGTATCATTGATATTTTAAGATGACTTGAACTTTTACATGATAGAAGTAGAATCATGTTTTGTTCCTTCTCTGTTACTTTTTTCTTTTATTTTCTTTTTTGTTTTTTTTTTTACTTTTTTCTCTTTTATTTCCTTTCTTGTTTTCTCTTTTTCTTTTGTCCCTTTTCTGTCTTGATTTTCTTTTTCTTTTTTCTCTTATCGTTTCTTTTCTTCCTTGAATTTATTTTCTTTTTCTTTTTTCTCTTATCGTTTCTTTTCTTCCTTGAATTTATTTTTCTTTTACTTTTTTCTCTTATTTGTTCTTTTTTTTTTTTTTTTTTGAATTTATTTTTCTTTTACTTTTTTCTCTTATTTCTTTTCTTTCTTAAATTTATTTTTCTTTTCTGTATTTTTTCCCTTTCTTTTCTTCCTTGCTTTTCTTTTTCTTTTCTTTCTTTTAAATTTAGTTCAAAGAATATTTTCAAACATCTGATGATGCAAGCAGTTTTTAATTTTTATACCGCTAGGCCAAATAAACAAAACCAAAATCTATACTCATGAAACAAATAGGATTAAAAAAAAAAACTTTTCAATTCATTTATTATCATTACCACCGTTATTTTTTTTTTAACCCTTTTGTTTATATATCATATATTTATTTCAAGCTTAGTTATAGATGTTTCTGTTGTTCACTCTTATGACCACTTTGAACTCTATTCACCTCTATGGAGCACTTGCGATGCAGCACTTTAGTGGTCAACTTAGGAGGGTGAAGGGATAATTCCGTTTTTGACATAGTGGTCAACTTTACAGGTTGTCGATTCTGACATATTTCTAACATATTGTGAGACTTACACGCAAAAGAAAAGCTTTAAGAAAAATCGAAATGCACTCTTCTACCTTAATAGGGCAAAAAGTACTATTATTAGTATCGTCAATTATATTATTACTTTGTAAAACAAAATTTGAAACAACTATATTCAGGCAGACAAAACTATTTGCAACTATACCAGCACTAGAAATAAATTTGTTTCACAAAAATTTATTTTTAAGTTGTTTTCTTGAAATTATAGTTTTGATTAATCTTAGGAGCGTTTAAAGCAAAAATTCTCCTTTTATAAAACTCATGTTTGTAAAAATTGCAACACCATGAAGGAATCGTCATAATTGAATGAAATTTAATACACAGTTGAGTGGTAGTGGTACAAATAAATGATTAAATTTTCAAAGCAAACAAACAATAACAAGAGGTCGGAATCAGTATTTTGTGTAGCCACCACGCGCCGCAATAAGTGCTGCTACACGACGTGGCATGGAGTCAAATAAACTTTGAATGTCTGCCTGAGGAAGAGCATTCCATATTGTTTGTATGCGTACCCAAAGTTCGTCTACAGAAGCAACAGGACGAGGATCGCGAGCGAGACGCCGACCAACGAAATCCCACATATGTTCAATTGGCGACATATTCGGGGAATACGCAGGTCAAGGAAGAAGCTGTACCTGCTGCGTTGCAAAGAAGGATTGAACAGTCCTAGCAATATAAAGGCGGGCACTGTCCTGTTGAAATACAGCGCCTGGCAAGCTTTGAAGGAAGGGAACAGCTTGGGGCTGTAGAACTTCACTGATGTACCGGCTGCTGGTCAGATTGCCCACAATTCGTACCAATTGAGATCGTCCATGATAGGCTATGGCGCCCCAGACCATAACTCCGGGGGTTCGTCCACTGTGGCGTTCGATAATGCACTCCGGAACGTGACGTTCACCGGCATACCGTCTGACACGAATGCGGCCATCATGGTACCACAAATTAAAGCGGGATTCGTCAGAAAACACGACATGCTGCCAATCAGCACGCCAGTCTCTATGCTGATTGGCCCATTGTAGCCGCAGGCGGCGATGGTTTAGCGTGAGGGGGATCTGTATAAAGGAGTCCTTGCACGCAGTTCACGCTGCAGCAGACGTCTACGAATTGATGAAACACACAATGATAATGAAACACCTGTAGCTATTGACCACTATCCTCCCAATTGTCTAGAGGAAGCTGTACGGTCCGTCCGCGCCTTGCGGACTAAGTGTCTATCATCGCGAGTTGACGTCACATTTCGGGGTCCACTCCCGGATTTCCGAGTTGTCCGACCCTCGTCCGTCCACTGCTTCCAAGCACGCATCACTGTGCTGCTGTTACGTTGCACACGAGCGGCTACTGCACGATACAACAATCCAGCTTCACGAAGGCTGATGATTCTCCCCCGTTCAAACTCTGTAAGTTGTTCATATCTCGCTCTCTTTCGTAGAAGAGGCATAAGTAAAGATTGAGCTAACGTTTACCACAAGCAGATAACCACGGATAACCATACACGCATCGCTACAGCCGTCTATTTATTCTGATCCATCCGCCGTTCAGAGGACGCTGCTCAGCATACGCATGCGCTACGGATTTGAAATTCTAATCATTTGCATATCATGCGCTACTTTGCATTTCCTGAAAATTTCAGCTCACTCGTGTAAGTTCTTCATGGTGTTGCAATTTTCACAAACATTAGTTTACTTATCTTTCAGCTATGCGAAATAATTCCAAGCACTTTTGCAAGAAAAATTTATAGGTACGCCACAAAAAATACAGCAAATCACCAGATTTCTTACTTATTTTTTACTTATGCAAAATAATTCCAAGCACTTTTTCTGGCAAAATTAATAGGTACACCACAAAAAAAGCAAAATCATCCATTTTATCACCTGTCTTTTACTTATCCTCTTCGGACCCCAGAACTAAGCACAAACAGTTTTGACTCATTTTTTTTCCCCTTGATTTAAAAAATGGTTACAAAACAAAATAACTAAAACAATTTTTTTTAAATTTTAATTAATAATTAGTTTAAATAATAATTAATGCCCAATTTCCACGTTTAAAACGAAGTAAACTATCTGTTGATTAATTTCAAAAACAATTGGTTTAGCTTTCAAATTGCACAAACATCAGTTAATAAACAGTATTTTAAAATGTACCCAATTGGGTACACTTGGAATGAAGAGGTTATGCAAAATAATTTCAAACACTTTTGCCTGAAAAATTAATACGAATCAATCTTAATACGTGTATTACGGCTAATTATATTGCTATTTTTCCCTTCCAAGCTTTGGTAGATCGTGCCAGCGAATTCAGTAAATAAGGATAATTTGCACTTATACCTTGGAAGGTTTGCACGGAATAACATAACATAATTAGTAATAAGCAGCTTTAACTATATACTCTGCCAAAAAAAAACAAAAGACATTGAAAAAAAAATGTTTCTTTCATTTAAATAATTAAACTTGAATGAATATATTTTTCATACTTTAAAACTAATAAGTCTTCTTGGAAAAGTAACGACATAGGGTTCGGCTTTGAACAAATAATGATAAATTTAAAGACTGTTGAAATCTATAATTTTCTAATCTTTTGTTTAAAATACATGTGAGCCTAAAAACTACGATTACGAAAACAAAAAAAAAAAGAAAAAGAAAAAGAAGAAGAAGAATAGATAGAGAAAAAAAAAACCTCCCCATAATTTTTTGAAAGCATACACTTGCATTTTATACAGAAATCATAACTTAAAAGGCTGGCAGTAAATTAGATCAATTAAATAAAACAAGAAAATCGAATCACAAGAAGAAGAAATAACAGTCCTTTTATATTGCAGAAAAAATTGAAAGCTTTGTTCATTCCTAGCACTCATAATAACCTTAACCTTCACACTGATAAAAGTGCTTTAAATCATTTACCCCCTCCTCCTCCTTTTTTTAAACTATCTTAAATGTAAATACGCGCCCCAAACAAATTCGTTGGTTTTCTGGTTAAATATACACTTAGCTGAAAAATACGTGGTCTGTCTTAAATGGGCAGTTATCTGAACAGTTTTCCGATTAAGTAACTGTATAATAACATCATTGTCTATGATTATCATGTTGAATTCTTATCATGTTGAAATTTTTATCTGATTTCCAAACTTCGATTGAAAATCGTATTTAACTGCACAATGTTTTTTAGAAGTGCAATTTCGTATTAAAAACAAGAAGTGATAATTCGCTTTAAGTATACATTCTGCTATGGAATGTTTCGTACCACCTATTAGTCAATAATAATAATAAAAAACACATATTTATAGAAAAGTGTTTTTCATACTAATCACTACTCTTGAGTGGATATTGAAATGTGGCGCCATTTGTTTCTGGTATCTTAATACATATTATTTTACTTCGAACTATTCAATGATGAAAAAAAGTATAGAAAGCTCTCATTTACTATTCTATGTTTTAGAAAAATCAATGCTAAAACGAAAAAAATCCCCCATGTCCTAATGGAAGCACACCTGTATTATACCCGCATCTTAACTCTAAGAGCTAAAGAACAACAAGAAGTGCTCTTCCTTCACCGAAGAAAAAATAAAAACGTTTCTGCTAGTACTCGAGGAGAAAAAAGTATTCCACGAATTCGATTCGAAAGGTAGAGAGCGGTATTACATTCGACTTTTTTTTTTATTCTAAATTCTCTAGCTACACGAATTACCACTTAGCGGCGAACGATTTTGAAGGGTTAACGGCGTAAAATGGATGTGGCCTGAAAACCCGTCTGTGTCATCTAGTAACACAGCTTGGAAGAAAGAGGAGGAAATATAGCTTTAAATGATCGCGGATGTTCTCTCCGAAGGCAAGGGAATACCCTCTAAATGTTCTTTTTTCGATATATTTTAGAAGGTCATTTGCAAACGGAGTTCCCGTGTTGACGCACCAAAGTGGATTGACCAGAACGAACAATAAGGAATAGAAAGAAAAGCTTCTGGAACGAGGAATAGAAGGAAAACAGAAGTAGCTCTGAAAAATCTTCAGAAGTGGGAAATATTGTACGCACATGACTGATGGGACGAAACAGGGCCGTCTGAGATATAATAACATAAAGCTTGTTGTGACGAAAACAAATCGTATCAAAACTTTGAATTAAAATTGGCATTCTGGATCAGTTGTTTTACGCCAATCTTTTTAAACACTTACTAGAGTTCGCCAACAGTCGAAATTCAACCGTAATAATTAAATTTAGCAATGAAAAGATTATGCTATTTATATAATGGAGGCAATTCACCGATAGAGGGACTCATGAGCGATCATCGTTGTCAGGTGATATCCGCTCTTTTTTTACTAAGATTTTCAATTGAGTTCTTCGTGGAGTTCACTAGGCAAAATTGGTTACCTTAAAATTAATTAGAATATTTTCAGTCTTTTCTGATTATAACCCAGTATTTACATTTAATTTAATCATTATAAAAGAAATTTATTAATTATTACAATAGTTATAGTGTTTTATTTAGTGTTAATTTTATGTAATGCAGAAGAACTTTATTTAGGCCTAGTTTTTAATTAGATTTGTCGAACTCTAAGTAAAGCGATGGCTGCCTTTGATTACATTGCTTTAATCGCTGCCACGTGACCAATGACGTTTCTTGAATTGCCTCCATTAAATAATTATTATTCATCAAATTTGGATATTATAACGTCGAGTTTATGCTGGCCAATTGCGCTCACAAATGTAGCCTCTTATCCCCTTGGCGACTTCGTACTAAGTTGAGTGGCAATTGAAAAAAACTTAATTTTTTTTCCAATGGCAGATATAAGACCATTACAGCATAAATGTATAAAAGTATAAAAGTAAAAGCACAAAGTCACACAGCTGCATCGGATAGTCTATGTATCTAAAAGGGCCCTTGCCTCCCAGTATCGTTAGGCGAGGGCACTCTCTAACAGAGCACTGCATTGGAGAAGATGGACACCATCCATGTCCAGTCCCAGATTACAGAGCCCGCAGATAGCACTAGGGACAATTTGGAAGCGTGACAAATGTTTTAACAGACAGTCATGTCCAGTGGCCAGTCTAAACTCGGCCACCATTTTATGTCTAGGCCACTTTGAGACAGCAAAAAGCTTGTCTTCCCAAGGTTTCTGTGTCGTCCTAAGTTCAAGATTCTTTTTGAACTGCTCAGATATAGTGCTTTTGATAAATCGTTTAATGGCGCCAAAAGTTACACTAGAAGGTGTCTGTTGGATCAGGGCGCCTCTTTTGGCCAGTGAATCGGCGATTCATGTTTGCTTCCATATACCATCCTAATTTTTATTCCATTGTTTCAGTTTGGCCAGTGAATCGGCGATTCATGCTTGCTTCCATATACCATCCTAATTTTCATTCTATTGTTTCAGTTTGGCCAGTGAATCGGCGATTCATGTTTGCTTCCATATACCATCCTAATTTTCATTCTATTGTTTCAGTTTGGCCAGTGAATCGGCGATTCATGTTTGCTTCCATATACCATCCTAATTTTCATTCCATTGTTTCAGAGAAGCCTCCACTCAAACTCTTATTATAATTGCTTTTAATATTCATGCTTAATGGTAACACACTCTTTTTAACGATGAATTTTATATTTATATCCTAAAAAATTACTCAACGAAGTCATGTTACCATCTGCTATCTATAACAATACAATGAAACCTGTGTCAGTTGACCACTTGGGGTGCAGCACTTTAGTGGTCAACTTAGACAGGCTGTCAACTTATAGAGGTTGAGGTAGAGGGTTGCGGCGATAGACGTGTGAGGACACGGAGTTGGAGGATGTCTGCCGGAGGCGGGGATAGAACCTCGGACCTTCTTGATGGAAAGCCAGTGCTTCCGTGCTTTGCCAAAAGGTACCTAATGGCCGGGACAGAAGGTACTTTTTGACAAAGCACGGAAGCACTGGCTTTCCATCAAGAAGGTCAGAGGTTCTATCCCTGCCTCCGGCAGACATCCTCCATCGCCTCCACCTCCGTGGCCTGCCGTCGTCGTCCGCCATAGGGTGAAGGGCTAACTCTATTCTCGACAAAAGTGGTTAACTTTGCAAGTTTTATTGCAACATTAAAATTATAAATGAGGATTGCCTGACAAAAGAAAAGGGGAAATAATTAACTGTTTTAATTTTTTTTAAATTTGATGTCACAAAAACTTGTCTATAGGAATTTAACAAAAAAATAATAATAATAATAATAATAACAAACCGCTAGTTAAACTATTTCACGAGCCTGTACAGATGACATTTATTTTGAACTATATAAGTATAAATTTAGCATTAAATAATTTTTAACTAACGCTTGGTGAATGAAAGGAATATCTGTAAAATAATTGCATTGTTGTGAAATATTTGGCTATTAAAAAAAAAGTCAAGGGCTGAAAAAGAAAGAACTCGAGATTTTATTCTTTCACTTTCACTACAATTACGTCCCAAAAAGTAGAAGGATGTGAATTTTCCACAAAATTTTGAGTTAAAAAAAATAGAGATGTGATTAAAGTGCGCGGAAACTTCATTAGCCTTTGCAATCTCTTCACTTTACTTCATTCAAATTGGATCGGCGAAATTCAAATTGAACTCGAAATTAATTACATTGAAGCCTTAGTAATAAAGATAATTTAGTGTCCGTAGAACGGTTACTTCGAAGATTCTGCTTTTCCTTGCTTCGTTATTTTCGGGCTTTAATGAGGATTTTTTTCTACTTAATTTCTTTCTGAATATTAAAAAAAAATTGAAATATTTTATAAGCAATTTGACCTTTACGAAATCCTAGTTAAGGTTCGACATAAATGCACTAATGTATTTTTGTATTTAATTTGTACTCGTATAAAGGTAAATTAATAAAATATTTCTGGAAAATTAATTTTACTAAATAATTATGTAGGTTTTGAAGCAGCACTTCAAAGAGGAAACGGATTTGGTGTAAGTGGCTTCCAAACTCGTAAATCAAATTCATTCTGAAGAAAATTGATACGCTCGAAGGGTATTGTGAAATTAATATTTTAATACTAAAAAATATAAGAAGTCCTACGCTTAGCTGAACATCTTGACTCATTTTTCTTGACTGTAAAACTGAAAGAAACCGACAATTCAGGAGCTAAAAACGGTCTATCTCCACACCATTCAATCTACAATGAACTTGCGAGAACCAGCGAATAAACCAAAATTGTAGATTTTTTAAAGATAATAAAAGGTACAAAGAACTAAACGAGGAAAATACAAAAAGTGGAGGTGAAATAGTGTTCAACCAAATAAATGCTTTCGTTTGAAAACAATGAGTAATGATGAGAAAGAAATGTAGAACTTTCTGTTAAATACATTAACCTTTTAATGAGCCATTTTTTTTCTAGAAGAGGAAAATTGAAATATTTAAAAGTTTAGGATGGTTTTGAAAAAGAAATTCGTATGCATCCTTAAATAAAGGTATGATTATATATAACTCTCCCCTATTTGGGGGGGGGGGGTAAAAATAATTTTACCTTTACCTCCCCCTATTTGGGGGGGTGAGCATATACCACCACACGCATCATGATGCGTATGGTGGTAAAGGTAAATGCTCTTCAATGCTGTACAAGTAAATGCTGCACAAGTTTCTGTCAATGATAAGGAGTTAAATTGTTTACTGTAAACATTATAAATTGATGAATTTAGTGGTAAGTATACTAACCACAGCCTTAGAAGTAGTTACGGTCAAAAGAAAGGTATTATATATCTTATTATACTTCTTTTCCGTCAAAAAATGTGTTTTGATATTGTTACTCTTTGAGTTTAAATCGATAGTAAAAGCAAAGAAGAATTTGTAAGAATTCTGTTCCAAACAAGAAAGGTGTTTATGAAAAGTATACTACTAGTAATTGATAAGTGCTAAGTTCTGTCATCACTTTCCACAAAGTGATTATTGCCCTTTCAGAAAACGCCTTCTAGGACCTTTAAAAAAAGAAAAACAATTAAATCTTTTTATTTTTCAAAAACTTCCCTTCTGTTCGTAAACTAAAATATAAATATGCTCAACTCATTCTTCTTTGTAACTCTTCAAAGAAAACCAATTACATCAAATTTTCTCAAAAGCTTTCCTCCTGTTCGTAAACTAAAACAATATAAATATGCTCAACTAATTCCTTAATTGACGGTTCAACTATTTATTTCTGGATTAAGCAATGATATCCAGCATTGATAATTTACCAAAATCATACATCAAGTTCAGTTATTTACTTTCGTAACTACTGGTTAGAATAATTGGACACGACAACCTATATCAAAACACCTCTGCTCCTTCGCAATTCTTCAGATTCTAAAACATGAAGTTATAAATACATTTCCTTGAATCCTCGTCACGATTTTGGCATATCGATGTCTAATTACGCCTCATAGCGGCAGAAATAGGCCATAGTGTATATCCCACAATCACGCTTTACATTTGCATGGCAGTTTAGCACTGGCGGCGTTCTGATGATATAACAAGACCAAAACCGCAGGCTACCATATCAGAATGGGTTAATGTTAATTGCGTGGCAGCTTCCCTATTAAGTTGCGTGTTGGGGGATAGATTGTCGTGTTTACGTCTGACATATGAGGCGGCTTCTGGTATGAGAATTGATGAGATCATTATTTATAAATGCTAATTTAAATCTGGATCATTTGTGAAAGCTTATTTTTATTGATAATGTTCTCGTGGAGAAAAGGGACCCTGATGGCTTTACTTCGTTAAATTTCTCCTTTATCAGTGCTGTAGATGTAAAACTGAAAAATATCTTCAATTTAATTCAAATCTGGAACTTAAAATTCATCAAAATTCTTACTTTAAATCCAATCTGGAGCTTAAAATCCAACCAGATTCATCACTTTAAATACAATCTGGAACTTAGAATCCAAAATTATACTTTACTTTAAATCCAATCTGGAACTTAAAATCCAACAAGATTCTTCACTTTAAATTCAACCTTAACTTAAAATCCAACAAAATTCTTCACTTTAAATACAATCTGGAACTTAGAATCCAAAATTATACTTTACGTTAAATCCAATCTGGTACTTAAAATCCAAAATTATACTTCACTTTAAATACAATCTGGAACTTAAAATCCAACAAGATTCTTCACTTTAAATTCAACCTGGAACTTAAAATTCAACAAAATTCTTCACTTTAAATCCAATCTGGTACGTAAAATCCAACAAAATTCTTCACTTTAAATCGAATCTGGAACTTAAAATCCAACTAAAGATCCCTTGAGTATCCGTTTGGCTTGGATACTCTCGGCTAAATTAAATACCTAGTGCAATTCGCATCAAATGAGAGCGCAGGTGCCGCCATCTAGGGGAAACTGAGCATCCAAATTCTCAGTGGCATTCACCGACAGTGGTGCTACTTGAAAAAATGGATGCCGATTACCGGGTTATGCACTAGGTCTGCAAAGATTAATGACCATACACAGCCCCATTAGAAAGAGAGAGAGAGAGAAAATAGAGAAAACTTAAAATCCAACAAAATTCTTCCCTTTATGTTAAGGGTTCCCAAACTATTTAAAATTGAACGAAAATTGTTCAAATCATAAAATGTCTCCCGTTGAGACCTTCTTCCCATAAGCTTGTTCAATGGAACTTGGATTTTATGCCAGGAGTTTACATAATTTGCTTCATTTTCGCCCTTAGGCGCTAATGTTAAAATATTTTCAACAGGTCAAAATTTCACGAAAAATTGTTCAAATCAAAATGGAAATCCTAGCCGAAATTTTTCGAATGCAAAAAAATATATATATAAATAAATAAAAATTCTATATATATTATGAATCGGACAATTCCTTTAAAGTTACAGGGGTAGGGAGACAGACAATCCGACACACACATCCCCCCCCCCCCATCTCAAAACTCTACTTTCAAATTTTTTACTTCTCTATTTTTTAATTACTTTTGTCTTTTTCTTATTTTTATCGATATTTTTACTATAAATTAAGCCTTCTTTCATTCTTTTTGTTTTTATTTTTAAGAAAAAATAGGCTAAAAAGGTAAAAACTCACAAATTTTGAAAAACATTGCAGGCAGGAGTTAGACTTCTGTTTTTCCACGTGTTGGATGGGGAAGATAATAAAAAATACCGAATTTCAAGGTTTGCAACTACCATGACATTACAATCACTGTCGGCCCAACAAGAGCGCAACCAGGGAGTGGTTTTGGGAGCTAAAACTCCTTCCAGAATAGTCTGTTTCCAGCTGTATTGACAACTCGAACATTTTACTACATTGTTTCCAGCTCTATTGACAACTCGAACATTTTACTACATTTTTTCCAGCTCTATTGACAACTCTAACATTTTACTATATGTGCATTGCAAAGTCCAGAAGCACCTCCCAGAAGAAAAATATGGCTTCAGCAGTGTGGGCTACAATTCTTTTCGAAAATTATTTAATAAAACCAGTGACGCGATCCTTAGCAATCAAATTCAGTAGTTTGAAATGACATGAAAATTCTTCTCGTCCGAAATTTCCCGTCTTTCCGAATTTATTGGCGAAAAGTGATGGAAGTTTTAAATTACTAAAAATTGAAATATTTATGAAATTTTACCATTTGAAAATTTAATTTATCCTTTAAAAGATAATTTTTTGCAATTTCAAAATGCCTCAAAGATTACTTTCTGTCAGCAGTTGTTTTTCGAAATTATTGACTAAAAACTGCAAAATGTTTCGTAATTTTGAATTTTTTGAGATAAAATGACATAAAAAATATTTTCGTTCAACAGTTCTTTCTGTAAGGCGTCATTCTTAAATGATGTCAAGCTGCCAGGAGGGTGGAAAGTTCGAGAAATTGTGACAGTTTGTGACGAGGGGAGGAGTAACAAGACCACAGTCACACATTTTAGTTTCTAGAAATACATTTATAATCAGCAAATTAAACTTATTTTAAAAGTTTTTTTGATTTTTATAATTTGATGTTAAAGTTTCATTGAACATTTTGTATGTTAAAAGTTTAAAAGAAAATTTTCTTAGTCGTTTACACTTTTAAGACAAAATTTTGTGTTTTTTTTTTTTTTTTCAGAATTCGAACCACTAATATATTTTATTGTTATATACAAATTATCCTTTGTAATGTGAACCTTAACCTCATTTTATGCAAATTAAGTACACATGTATTCATTATTATTATCAAGTATGCTCACAAATGTCATTAAAAGTTCAAAATTGAAGAAAGAAACGTGATCTATAACGCACTGCTTTGTTGCTGAACTGCAAGTATATATGCTTTTGTAATATAGTCTGACATGTGACAAGGGGGATAGGAGGGGTGACATTTTTTTGATGAAAATATGGAGTTAAATATATTTTAAAATAGTGTGACATTTATGAACGGATCCCAAAGGCCTAATCTAGCCTCCACCGCTGGCCACAGGACGACTAAATTAAAAAAATGCCGATTCGGAAATCACCAGTTCATACCGTCCTTGAAAAGTTTCATGAAAATAAAATACTCTCATAAGCTCCAAAACGAGGAAATCATGAAATGTAAAAAGAACTAGTATCATTTACATTAACTAATGTATTGAAAGCAATTTATTTTCTTTTTTTTTTCAAACGTTCATGTGTGTTGTTTAGAGCTTTAGGTGAAAACGAATATTTATTTTAAAAAAAGAAAGGCAGCTCCTATTAGCACTGCAACCAATAAATTTTCGCAGTTTTTTTATACGGAAATATTCATCCAATAGTACTAGTCCCTCAAGAGCGCTTATGGGGGGCATGCAAGAATGAAAACATTGAAAATGTCATGCAATATAAATGTTCAGAATTTTACATTAATTATAAGTAAAATTACAATTTTTATACTGGTAGATAAAAACGATAAACACTGGATGAGGAAATAGGATTAAATACATATAATATTTCGATCAATATTATTTTAGTTTCTTTTTTCAGAAAAAAATAGTGACTTCAAAATTCTAAATTAATTTTTATCATGAAAAACACATATTTAGAAAGAAAAGATCGGTTTTCCGAAGAAAATGTAATTTCTTACTCTTAAGATTTCTTAAACGAATAATATTTGTGATTTTCTTTACACTTCGGGATGAGCAAAGTATTTAATACTTTAAAAAACAGTACTGCTTCAAGATAAAAATATGAATTCCGCTGTCAATATTATAATTAACTTGTTTATAGCGTGACACGGGACAAGAGAGGGTCAAATATACTGAAAAAAAGTGACATTATTTATGAACAGTCCCTAAGTGATCTCTCACTGTTCTGTCGGCTTTAGGGGTGAAAGAGACATACGTATAAATTAAATTTAACTTTACTTTGAGCAAACTTACTCTTTTACATTATTCTATAACAAGAACCTGGACTTTTTGCACAAATATCATCCCAACAAAACATAAATGTGAAAAAAGGGCCAAGTTCGATAGAACAAAAACAACCTTCGGAGTAGTCGGTGTCAGCGATAAAAGAATTGATATCTAACGGGTGCTAAGTTCCATAGCAGATCCTTTGATCATGGCTCTAAGAGTGTACAATGTTCCTTAATTTATTTAAAAACATTTTTTTATCGGATTCATAACTTGGCAAGTGTTAATTAAGGTAAATTACATTAAAAAAATATAACTCATTCAATTAGCAATTTTTAATAGTTAGTATAATCATGTGGCAAGCTATGATACGTAGTTAATTTCTAATTGTTTTCTTATAGTCTTCTTGAACGTAAGTTATCTTAATCAAAACTTGCCAAGTTAGGAATCCGATTAAAAAAAATGTTTTTAAATAAATTAAGGAACATTGTACACTCTTAGAGCCATGATCAAAGGATCTGCTATGGAACTTGGCACCAGTTAGATATCAATTCTTTTATCGCTGACACCGACTACTCCGAAGGTTGTTTTTGTTCTATCGAACTTGGCCCTTTTTTCACATTTATGTTTTGTTGGGATATCATTAATTTTTGAAAAGCTAAAATGTGTGTTTTTATATTGACGATAAGTTATACTAAATTAAACCAAGCTGAACAGTCGCAATGAATTAGTTAAGATTTTTTTCGTTTGTTTAAATTTCTCCGTAGTAAGTCTGTAAATCCATTTTTACGTAATTAATCATTTATTTAAAACGCTGAAAAGTTCTGTATAACTACGACACTAGATTCTTTATTCTCAGCTTGAGTTCAGCCTTAAGGCGAAAAATTAAAGCGGAAAGTGAATTTCAATTCATCAATTATTTTCCTTCAAGCGCGAGAGAGTATTGTTTATGTTAACGGCAGACAAATATGGCTGCCGTTTGAAGTCGTTAGGTATCATGCTATTTATGAGCATGCTAGTAACTTCGAAAATAATGTAATTTTTTGAAGTTTCGGATTTTTTCCTTTATATACGCAAATTTGTCTATCTTGATACCAAGTTTCAAGTTTCTAAGTCCCCTAGAAGTAGGTTAGGTTTTTGATGAGTGAATGAGTGAGTGAGTGATAAAAATGACACTTTTCAGACCTTAATAATTCCATAACCATAAGAGGTACATCAATGAAATTTCTAGGGGTTAAGGGGATCGCTATTAGACGTACAAAATTTCAAGTATGTAGGTCTAATAGTTTTTGGATATTGATGGGGTCAAAAGCAGCTCGAAATGGTTTGGGTAAATATACACATTGGCCGGTGTCACCGTTTCTTAATTTGGTTGGCTTTCTGAACTTGGCGGACACACTGCCGTGTGTCTAGATAAGTTTGCGCGTAGCCGAATCGGCATGAGTATCATGTGTTGTGGGCCGTGGTAGCCTAGTGGTTAGCACGTCGGACTTACACCTGGAAGGTCGCGCGTTCGATACCCACTGAAGACCATCATGTATACTTGGGGATATGTGTGATGCGGGGATATGTAAAATCCGTAGACCCCACTACCTCTCCCCGTGCGTAAGCAATCCTAAGGCCTCGGCTAACAGGTAGGGGTCAGGTGGAGAAAAGTATCATGTGTTGCCCATTGCCTTCCTGTTCTACTCTCTCTTGCACACTTCAAGAAAGATTTACATGAACTGAAAAAACTACTATTGAATAATTACAAGGCTGCATTTCGTTTATTTGTATATATTTATATATTAAAAGACATTAGATATTACTGGTAGTCAAATGAATAATATAAATATACTCCCGTATTTACTACATTTTAAATTCTTTGTCTTCTATTGCTTTGAAAGTTTTTTTTACACTCAAAATTTGGTTTTTAAAACCCTTACATAGTATAAGACAAATGATCAAAATGCTTTGTGCTAAAATGTGAGTACAAAGATAAAACAACGTAAAAAAGCACTAATTCAGAATAAAAAGTAACTCAAATAGCTATTTCGAAGCTACAATGGAGCCTCTTCATCAGTGCAAAAAAGAAACGCTCAACACGAAGCTAGAAAGCTAGGAGTGAACAGACAAGAACCAGAGAGACAACCGGTATTTATACCAAATGTGACGGATTAGCGATTGACCAATCAGAGGCCAGGAACAAGGCGTGAGCAGAGCCCAAGAGGAAAAGGCGGGAAACGAACTGGAAAAGGCGGGAAAGAACAGGAAAGGAAAGAAAAAATATAAAAATTGTTTCCAAATGTCAGGAAAGTATAGAGTGCTGAAATATCATTTACTAAAGAATGAGAATAGTTCCAAATGTGATAAGCTTCCCAAAAATCAAGTTCATAGACCGAAGAGCATTTACTGATAATTCTAGCAGAAGAAAATTCAAAACAATGATCTAAAGTCCAACAATGCTGGGCAATAGAAGAACGTGCAAGTTCTTTACGCTTAACATAATTTTCATGTTCTTTCAGACGGTGCTTTAAGGCACGTTTAGTCTGACCTATGTAAAACAGACCACATTTGCAAGAAATACTATAAATACCCCAGTTGCTGTGCGAATCAATGGGATACTTCAAATTTGTAAATTTTATTTTATTCACAGTGGAAAATGCAGTATCAAACCCAAATTTCTTCAATATTTTAGAAATTTGCTGACTGATTTTTAGATAAAAAGGTAAAATAATAGTATAAGCAGGCTTGCGCTTAGAAACATTGCATGAGGGTGAAGGCTTAATTAACTTGTTATAAATAGAATCAACGACCTTAGGAGAATAACCACGATCCAAAACCACAGCTTTAATGTAAGAAAGCTCAGCATACAAAGAGTTAGAAGAGGAACATATATTCAAAGCACGGAAAACAAGAGCCTTGAAAGAGGATAACTTTTGGTTTGGAGTGTGATAAGAACATTTGTGAGGAGGTAGTGTAACAGCAAAGGGCTTACGAAACACTGAAGTTATAAAATCGTCATTACTTTTAGTAATTAAAACGTCCAAGAATGAAAGAGAACTATCAACTTCATTTCAATAGTGAATTGAATGTAAGGATCAACGGAATTAAGCTTATCAAGTAAATGATCAATATCCACTTGCTTCTGATCAAGCAATACAAAACAATCATCAACATAACGGACATAAAAAGGAAACTTAATGGTTTCGAAAAGTTTAGTCTCAAAATAGTGCATATAAATGTCATACTATTATTTTACCTTTTTATCTAAAAATCAGTCAGCAAATTTCTAAAATATTGAAGAAATTTGGGTTTGATACTGCATTTTCCACTGTGAATAAAATAAAATTTACAAATTTGAAGTATCCCATTGATTTGCACAGCAACTGGGGTATTTATAGTATTTCTTGTAAATGTGGTCTTTCTTACATAGGTCAGACTAAACGTGCCTTAAAGCACCGTCTGAAAGAACATGAAAATTATGGTAAGAGTAAAGAACTTACACGTTCTTCTATTGCCCAGCATTGTTGGACTTTAGATCATTGTTTCGAAATTTCTTCTGCTAGAATTATCAGTAAATGCTCTTCGGTCTATGAACTTGATTTTTGGGAAGCTTATCACATTTGGAAACATTCTCATTCTTTAGTAGATGATTTTTCCAGCTCTCCATACTTTCCTGACATTTGGAAACAATTTTTATAATTTTTCTTTCCTTTCCTGTTCTTTCCCGCCTTTTCCTCTTGGGCTCTGCTCCCGCCTTGTTCCTGGCCTCTGACTGGTCAATCGCTAATCCGACACATTTGGTATAAATACCGGTTGTCTCTCTGGTTCTTGCCTGTTCACTCTCAGCTTTCTAGCTGCGTGTTGAGCGTTTCTTTTTTGCACTGATGAAGAGGCTCCATTGTAGCTTCGAAATAGCTATTTGAGTTACTTTTTATTCTGACTTTGTGCTTTTTTACGTTGTTTTACCTTATTTAGTAACTAGTAATCCCGGCGTTCATACGGAAACGACCGCTGTTCTAGATATTATAAATTGTAATTAAAAGGATTTGTGCAATGGTGTCTGCTAATTCACACTGAATTACTCAGGTCAGGCGGCGTGGACGCCCCTTTGCTTACTGCCCCCCTCACACTAGTATATATTTATTTGCTATATAATCAAATTGTATGTGAAAAATATATATTTAACATCGACCATCAATTATAACCAAATCTACTCGTCAAACAAGCTTATTTTTAATTTTGAAAACTTTTCTTATCAAAAGAATAATAAAGTCGTCAGTATCGTAACGTATTCACAACAGCTAGTGTGTGTGTGTGCACTGCGTGTTTTTCTCTAATTTTATCTGCAAATGAAGTCGGAATAACGGCCAACCGTAGGAAACTGACTGGTGACAACAGAGCTGAGTGCACTAAATTCGAGGTAACCTTTTTTAATTTAACGCTTGAGGGGAATCAGCACCCAAAATGCCCCCCCCCCCCCAAAAAAAAAAAAACGAACAGCTTTGTATTGGCTTAAATAGTAAAATAAATCTTTAAAAATGTCCCCTGAAAGTTTCAGAAAAATTGAAGCAATATTCGTTGATTTATTGTTGATTTTATTACCGTTGTGATTTGTCATCTTTTCATTCCGAAACCGAAACTGTGCTGAGTATAAGCCACATATTTATTTCCTAAAATAAAATAAGCGAGAAGAAGCAATTTCATCGTGACTGTAACTGAAAAAAAAGTTCCTTACTTGAAATTTTGGCAAAGATATTGCGAGCCGAAAACTTAATATGCTGTTTTCTCTCGCTTAGTGTCTTGCGCGCTTCCTCTCCATTAAAATGCAAAGGCTTTTTTTAAATTTAGATTTATAATCTGGATTTTTTCCCACATGTTCCTGGAGCTATACGTAACAAATGTATGCTCTACTTTTACGATAACTTAAGTACTTTTTTAAAAATCCTTTTTGTAGGTTTTTTTGAATTTTTCGTTTTCTCTACGTTACTTCAGTTTTTATTTTTTTCCCAAAAAGTATTTGACTTATGAAAAATTCAAAGCATAAAAGTTTTAATTTATGAGTAATGAACCAACAAAAACAATTTTGGGACTTAACGCCAATTTTTGAAAAAAAGATGCATTTTTAAAAAATTGTTAAATTTCGTTTTAAAAATAACAATTTTCAAAATATATTTACGAAATCAAGTTTTTTTTAATATTAACTTTCTTATGAAGTGATATAACATGACATGAGACAATGAGACATGACATGGTCTCATGGTACTCGCTCGCCTTAACACTCGCCCCCCTTAATATTTAATGCGTAGATGAGTTAACGAACATCATACGCTAAGAAAATATTCTGCTGTCTGTATTTTTTTGGTTAGACATTTAAAAAAACTTTGATTAAAAAATGAATTATGTTCACCTTTACAACAACTGAATGCCAAAAATGGTTTTCAGTGACACCATATTTTTTTAGTGTAGCTGTATTTTTCGACTCCTTAGGGACCGTTCATAAATGATGCCACGCTTTTCTTTCAATATATTTGAACCCCCTCTCCCCCGTTGTCACAAAGTGTCACACTTCAACATACTCCCCTTTTGTCATATGTCACGCTGTATTACATTAACATAAAATAAGTGTAATTTGCTGATTTTAAATATTTTTATACAATTCAAAATGTAGGATGTCGCACTTCTTGTTACCCCCTCCCCTCCCCTGTCACAAACTGTCACATTTTCTTGAACCCCCTTCCCCCTCGAAGCGTGACATAATTTATGAATGACCCCTTATAAAAAGGAAGCTCAATTTCGTATCTAAAATTTTTGTAAAAAAAAAAGAAAAAAATGCTGCTTCTTCACACTCGCAAGAACTACATAAATAAAAAACATTTCACTGAAGAAATTTCATATCCACTGCAGCTCAAAAAACAGCACTTATGAAACGCAAACTGAATTTGCTAAAAAACAAATTCCACATCAGGCTAACATTAGTAGCTTTTGTCTATTCCATGAGATATATTAATTCATTTTCTCCTTTCATCACGAATCCACGCGTTTCTTTAATTATAAGTCCCCCCCCCCCCGAAATTCATGAAGGAAGGTGAATTTGTATCATTTCTGACCGCAGCACGTACGTGAGGTTAAGTAACCGACGTGACCGGAATCGCTAATTGGCTGAAATTCGCTCACTCTGTCTCTGGATTTTTTTTTCCATTTTAGTTTTACTTCATTTAATTTTCATCTGTTCTTTGTTGTTCTTTTTTAATTCATTCTTTCAGAGTTTGTCTACTCTATTAAGAATAAGTATTGAATTTATCTCGTAAAATTCAAGCGAAAAAAAAGTTTATTCAAATATGAAAATCATTGAATAAAGATTACACTATCGTTAAATGAACCTTTTAAAAGCACTATGTACTTATCCAATCATTAATTATGGTTTAATCTCATTTTAGCGCATAAAAAGTCTACATAAGGTAGTCTGACTACACAGCAAAATAAAATCTAGTTTGCCCTTTCACCAAAAAATGAGAAAAATGGTGAAATTTAGCTGTAACCAACATTTGGTACTAAAGTTAAACCACTATAATGGTTCCTAGTTTCACATTCATGGTGAAACTACACCATTATAAAGGTCGAACTCGATTTTTTTACAGGGAAGTTTTCTAATGGTTTATATTTGCTAAAAACATAGTAAGAAATTTCGTTAAAAGTGTAAAGCGGTAGGAAGGTGAATTGCAATTTATACATTGTTTAGCACTTGTAAATGGAAGATGTACAAAATTGGTTATAATGGTTCCTAGTTTCATTCATCGTGAAACTACACCATTATAATGGTTCAACTTAGTACCAAATGCTGGTTGCAGCTAAATTTCACCATTTTTTCCATTTTTTGGTGAAAGTTTGAAGTATAATTTTTTACAGGGTTGTGTTTTTTAAAGGTTTATGATTGCCAAAAACACAGTAAAAAATTTCGTTAAAAATCTAAAGCGGTAGCAAGGTGAATTACAATTTATACATTGTTTAGCACTTGTAAATGGAATATGTACAAAATTGGTTATAATGGTTCCTAGTTTCACATTCATCGTGAAACTACACCATTATAATGGTTCAACTTAGTACCAAATGTTGGTTGCAGCTAAATTTCACCATTTTTTCCATTTTTAGGTGAAAGTTTGAAGTAGAATTTTTTACAGGGTTGTTTTTTAATGGTTTGTGATTGCCAAAAACACAGTAAAAAATTTCGTTAAAAATCTAAAGCGGTAGGAAGGTGAATTGCAATACATTTTTTAGCACATGTAAATGGAAAAAGTGCAAAATTGGATATAATGGTTCCTGTTTCACATTCATCGTGAAACGAGGTGAAACTGCACCATTATAATTGTTCAACTTAGTAACAAATGTTGGTTGCAGCTAAATTTCACCAAATTTTCCATTTTTTGGTGAAAGGTTGAACTACAATTTTTTACAGAGTAGTTTTTGATGTTTTACAATTGCCAAAAACATAGTAAAAAATTTCGTTAAAAATCAAAAGCGGTAGGAAGATGAATTGCAATTTATAAATTTTTTAGCAGTTGTAAATGGAAGATGTGCAAAAATTGGATATGATGGTTTCTAGTTTCACATTCATCGTGAAACTACACCATTATAATGGTTCAACTTAGTACCACATGTTGGTTGCAGCTAAATTTCACCATTTTTTTGTCGTTTTGGTAAAAGGTTGAACTAGAATTTTCCTTTTTTTTTTTTTGTGAAAGATTGAACTAGAATTTTTTACAGAGTAGTTTTTGATGTTTTACAATTGCCAAAAACATAGTAAAAATTTCGTTAAAAATCAAATGCGGTAGGAAGATGAATTGCAATTTATAATTTTTTTAGTAGTTGTAAATGGAAGATGGTGCAGAAATTGGCTATAATGGTTCCTAGTTTCACATTCATCGTGAAGCTAGGTGAAACTACACCATTATAACGGTGCAACTTAGTACCAAATGTTGGTTGCAGCTAAATTTCACCATTTTTTCCATTTTTTGGTGAAAGTTTGAAGTAGAATTTTTTACAGGGTTGTTTTTTAATGGTTTGTGATTGCCACAAACACAGCAAAAAATTTCGTTAAAAATCTAAAGCGGTAGGAAGGTGAATTGCAATACATTTTTTAGCACATGTAAATGGAAAAAGTGCAAAATTGGATATAATGGTTCCTGTTTCACATTCATCGTGAAACGAGGTGAAACTGCACCATTATAATTGTTCAACTTAGTAACAAATGTTGGTTGCAGCTAAATTTCACCAAATTTTCCATTTTTTGGTGAAAGGTTGAACTACAATTTTTTACAGAGTAGTTTTTGATGTTTTACAATTGCCAAAAACATAGTAAAAAATTTTGTTAAAAATCAAAAGCGGTAGGAAGATGAATTGCAATTTATAAATTTTTTAGCAGTTGTAAATGGAAGATGTGCAAAAATTGGATATTATGGTTTCTAGTTTCACATTCATCGTGAAACTACACCATTATAATGGTTCAACTTAGTACCACATGTTGGTTGCAGCTAAATTTCACCATTTTTTTGTCGTTTCGGTAAAAGGTTGAACTAGAGTTTTCCATTTTTTTTTTTTTTTTTTTGTGAAAGATTGAACTAGAATTTTTTACAGAGTAGTTTTTGATCTTTTACAATTGCCAAAAACATAGTAAAAATTTCGTTAAAAATCAAATGCGGTAGGAAGATGAATTGCAATTTATAAATTTTTTAGTAGTTGTAAATGGAAGATGGTGCAGAAATTGGATATAATGGTTCCTGTTTCACATTCATCGTGAAACGAGGTGAAACTGCACCATTATAATTGTTCAACTTAGTAACAAATGTTGGTTGCAGCTAAATTTCACCAAATTTTCCATTTTTTGGTGAAAGGTTGAACTAGATATTTTCATTTTTTTTTTTTTTTTTTTTGCGAAAGATTGAACTAGAATTTTTTACAGAGTAGTTTTTGAAGTTTTACAATTGCCAAAAACAAATTAAAAATTTCGTTAAAAATCAAATGCGGTAGGAAGATGAATTGCAATTTATAAATTTTTTAGTAGTTGTAAATGGAAGATGGTGCAGAAATTGGCTATAATGGTTCCTAGTTTCACATTCATCGTGAAGCTAGGTGAAACTACACCATTATAACGGTGCAACTTAGTATCAAATGCTGGTTGCAGCTAAATTCTACCAAATTTTGCATTTTTTGGTGAAAGGTTGAAATAGAATTTAGGGCACCTTTTAATGGTTTATAACTGCCAAAAACATAGTAAAGAATTTCGTTAAAAATCTAATGCGGTAGAAAGAGAATTGCAATTTATACATTTTTTAGCACATGTAAATGGAAGATGTGCAAAATTGGTTATATTGGTTCCTAGTTTCACATTCATCGTGAAACTAGGTGAAACTACACCATTATAATGGTTCAACTTAGTACAAATGTTGGTTGCAGCTAAATTTCACCAAATTTTCCATTTTTTGGTGAAAGGTAAACTAGAATTTTCATTTGTTGCAAAAAGGTTGAACTAGAATTTTACAGGGTAGTTTTTTAATGGTTTTAATTGCCAAAAACAAGTAAAAAATTTCGTTAAAAATCTAAAGCGGTAGGAAGAGTGAATTGCAATTTATACATTTTTTAGCACTTGTAAATGGAAGATGTGCAAAATTGGTTATAATGGTTCCTAGTTTCACATTCATCGTGAAGCTAGGTGAAACTACACCATTATAATGGTGCAACTTACTACCAAATGCTGGTTGCAGCTAAATTCTACCAAATTTTCATTTTTTGGTGAAAGTTGAAATAGAATTTAGGGCACCTTTTAATGGTTTATAATTGCCAAAAACATAGTAAAGAATTTCGTTAAAAATCTAAAGCGGTAGAAAGAGAAATTGCAATTTATACATTTTTTAGCACATATAAATGGAAGACGTGCAAAATTGGTTATATTGGTTCCTAGTTTCACATTCATCGTGAAGCTCGGTGAAACTACACCATTACAATGGTTCAACTTAGTACCAAATGTTGGTTGCAGCTAAATTTCACCAAATTTTCCATTTTTTTGGTGAAAGGTAAACTAGAATTTTCCATTTGTTGCTAAAAGGTTGAACTAGAATTTTACAGGGTAGTTTTTTAATGGATTGTAATTACCGAAAACAAGTAAAAATATTTGTTAAAAATCTAAAGCGGCAGGATGGTGAATTTTAATTTATACATTCTTTAGCACTTGTAAATGGAAGATGTGCGAAAATTGGTTATAATGGTTCCTAGTTTCACATTCATCGTGAAGCTAGTCCAATATAATGGTTCAACTTACTACCTAATGTTGGTTTAAACAAGCATTGGTAAATATCTTCTTTTTTTACTTTACCGTACTATTAAAAATATTTTTTACCGCGATGCAAAGTTTATTACGCGTGAAAATACATAAATATTCAAAAATTATACAGAGAAGATAAGCTAAATGGTAAAAAATTAAGCAATACATTAAGTTTTTTTAAAATCAATAAGTAAACAAGATTAATGAAACGGTAAACCAAAATAACAAACATGTTCTTATCATTTTGGAAAATACAAGTTAAAAAAAATGGAGCAAGCCTCAAAACATGAAGATGTAAACAAATTTTAAGAAAATAATTATAAATAGAATGGATTTTAAAATTTTGTTTTTCATTCAATTAATCCAAACCAAACAACCTTCTGAAATAATTCTAAAAATATAATTTAGAACAGTTAAAAACACATTTTGAAAACGATGATCATATAATTCCGCTGAAATAATTAACAGAATTAACTTTTACAAAAAGAGGGAAACAAACAATTTTGGGGGCAATAGAATTAAAACACAACCGTTATTTTTAGCGGGTAATTTTTATTGAATTTTCTGATTATTTTCAATTCTTTCTCACATTTACATGCGAACGACGTGTCTTTTGTAAAAATCAATCAACGGAATGTTAACAAAACAGTGGCAAGGGCAACACACTGTTATTTTAAAAGGCGGGGAAAAGTCGTTGTAATCAATTTGCTACCCTAAAAAATTGCTTAAATAAACTTCAACTCATTAAAGGAAGCGAATAACAGGAGAGAAAAAAAAATTATAGCAGGAATAACACGAAAAAAAGTAATTGTTTCAGATCCAGTTTTTTCCATTTTTATTATCTTCCATTCTAAATGTTGCCATCTTTTGTTTCACAAAAGAGCAGAGGAAATATCGAGTTAAAAAAGGGAGATAAAAAAAAGAAAACATTCGCGTACAGAGAGCAACGATAGAAGAAACAGGCGTGAAAAATAAGAGCGAAAAAAAAATGTAGGGGGAGCTTTTGAGCAGTGTATGTGGGGTTAAATTTATCTTCGCACTTCGCTTACTTTATTTTTCTTTTAACGGGTAAAAAATGTAGATGAGATTAAGTTTTTTTTCTCTCTCTCTGTTCATTTTTAACGTACGTTGCAAAAGGCTTTTGCCATTCCTTTTAAGTTTAAACAGAACGTCATGAGCGTTAATCTTTTACATTCTTAAAGCAGGTACATTATGAATTTTAGGAATTCACTTTTTTTTTCCCGTTTTTGATTCTTTTTATAGAAAAATGACAAAATGTGGATTCCCATACATTTGTATGCCGTTTCGCTGCTTTAAATGAAATGAGTTTGAAAGACACATCAAACATCACCCAGATTTTAGCTAATCTACATTTGTATGCTGTTTTACTGCTTTAACTGAAATGAGTTTGAAAGACACATCAAACATCACCCAGATTTTAGCTAATCTACATTTGTATGCTGTTTTACTGCTTTAACTGAAATGAGTTTGAAAGACACATCAAACATCACCCAGATTTTAGCTGATCTATATTTGTATGCTGTTTTACTGCTTTAACTGAAATGAGTTTGAAAGACACATCAACCATCACCCAGATTTTAGCTAATCTACATTTGTATGCTGTTTTACTGCTTTAACTGAAATGAGTTTGAAAGACACATCAAACTGTAAACTTTTGTTACATTGTTTCACCATTTACTATTAATTAGCAAATTCATCGCTAGATGGCAGCATCTGATAAAGCAATATTGTAACTAACATCAAATCTACTAGTTAGCCAATGAGAGCTAACCAAGCAAAAAGTATCTAGTTTCTTTCCTTCCAGAACATTCTCTCTCTCTCGTGCAAGGACGATGGCGGTTCGGAAAAATTTGCGCAGAGACAACGGAGGAAGAAGGAGAAAAAAACGGAAAAAAATGCAAAAAAAAAAAAAAGGGCAAAGTAGCCTTACGAAAAATAATGTGTGAAATAAATTAATAATAGTGTTTGTGTTTAATATTCAAGAAACAAAAAATGAAAAAGGGGAAAAGCCTGAAGATGAAATCAGATCATGATGTGGACAAGCGCATTGTAGCAGAAGTCTGAACCTTTTAAGCATTGCTGAAGGAAGTATCTGAAGGTATAGATGTCTACCATCAGAAAAATTGAAAGATGCTGATCATCTGAAAGAATCATTGTTCTACAGCAAATGATTGGCCAGAACAAATTGGATTACAATTAATCAATTCCCACAGCTCGGTACAAAACCAGTATAGATGTGCTACCTTTCAAGTGAGATTCAATCTTCCTTTCCAGATCAATCTTTTGGAATAATCTGACGTCGATTCAGATGTTCCACTGATTAGATCAAATCATTTTCTATGAAATAATTGTCCGCGAAAGACTTGCTAAATAGAAATGTGTTTGCGCCATTTTTCTCGATCACTTCATACGCTTGAATGTTTTTATTTAATGTCGTTTTAATGTGTAATTATTTAATCTGCAGTCAAATTGATCTTTCCATTCCAATTTACCAAAATTATGTTATTTAAATTGATGGTGCACCAAAGATACAGTTTCATAACATAATGCTTTTACATATATGCAAGATAAGTATTTAAATAAATACTTTTAATTTAAAACTCATATGTCTTTATTTAAATAATACAGTATTTTCCATTCACATCATTTTCCATTTTAAAAGTGTCATTCATTTCATTATCTATTTTTAATTATTTTAACAGAAATAAATTTTAATATCTTTCAGTGACACTCAAAAAAAAGTAAAAGTTATCATTTGGTGCCTTTAAGTCCAGGTGTGAATCTCGGTTAATTGCTATTGTTGATTAAGTAGAATTGAAGAAAAATCTAATCTACAACAGCAATGTATGTTTATTTGATATCTTTTCTAATTTACGAAATGTTCATGATGTGTGCATTTGAAATTTTTTTTTGAATTGTATTTAAGAATTATGCATATGATTATTTTGCATAAAATTGATTTACCATCAAATCAGTATCTAAGGTAATCATGATTGCGTGTAAAAAAAAAGATGAAATTATGTTCTAACTAAACAGCTAAAATTTGAGATAGGGAGTTAAGTATTTAGGGGTATTGCAATAATTATTGAACATGGCTAAAAACAGTTTTTCGCTGGCTAACTCTCTCACAAAATTTACGGGGGGCAAAGATGATAACCTGCAATTTTTTCTCAATAATTTAGAACAGATAGCAGAGTTGCAGAAGTGGGATGACAGCAAAAAGAGTCTAATTCTCAAATTAAATCTTTCAGGAAAAGCATTAAAAGTTGTTAGTGAAACTGTAATTGAGAAAGATAATGAATACGAAGAAATAGTTAAACTTTTAAAGACCAAATTTTCTCACAAACTGAGTTACTCTG
The DNA here is from genome assembly GCA_038502835.1 of Octonoba sinensis. NCBI lineage: Eukaryota > Metazoa > Arthropoda > Arachnida > Araneae > Uloboridae > Octonoba > Octonoba sinensis. Next base: position 106,631,813 of record CM076606.1, read on the forward strand.
AGATTCAGAACAAGTTCAATTCTCTAACTCAGAAAACAAATCAAAGAATCAACTCTCTAATTGAAGAGGTTGAAAAAGTAACGAATGAATATCTAGGGGTAGACAAAAACAGTAACGAGGAAACTCTAAAACTTGCTCAAAAAATGAAAGCCCAAAAATTGTTGGATAGCATGAGACCAGACATCAGATTAGAAGTCATGAAGAGGGGGGCAACAGAATTTGAAATGATAGGAAAAATAGCAAAAGATGTAGAAAATGCTTTATCAATAACAGAAAATCATGTTCAGAACTTAACCAAATCATCAGACATAGAAATATTGCTGAAAAGCCAAATAGAAAGCAATCGACAAATCGAAATCTTAACTCAGAAAGTAGATGAATTATCAAAAATGAAAACGACTAATAATCTCACGCAAAGTAGCAGTCAAAATATTCAAAGATATACCTGCCACATCTGTAATAAAAGTCACAAAACCACAGAGTGCTGGTACTATCCCAGTAATTCACAGCAACAATTTAGCAACTCAAATCAAAGGCATATGCCATACAGTAGAAACAACCAAAATTTCAATTACAGAAATAATTTTGGAAGGGGAAGAAGCAGAGGCAATTTTAGAAGAATGGGGGGCAGACATAATTTAAACTAATAAATGGTTCTTGTGATTATAAACAGAACATAGAGCAAACAAGAACCAAAATTACTAGCTCTAAACAACTTGACTATAAAAAAAAAATGGGAAAATAAAAAGGTAAATAAAAAAAAAATCAACTCAAAATTTCAATACAAATCAAAATCAAATTGATATAACATCCAAAAATGATAGGGAAAATTCAAATACTGTAAATAACAAACACGTAATGACATGCAATGAAGAGAATAAGTCTGACTCTTTGCCAATTATCATATTGAAATTTGGGGATCTTACTGTTCCTGCCTTACTTGACACTAGGGCCAATTTAAGTTTAATTGATCCCATGATTGTCAATGAGATAAAAAATAAATCTAAAATCAATTATCTGTCCAGGTCAGTAAGAATTCACACTATTGATAATAACACTGTACCTTATATGTCTGCTATATCATCTAAATTCAAAATTGATAGCAAATGGTTTTCAGGAGTATTTTATGTAACTCAAAATTCTTGGCGTTATAAATATAAAATCATACTTGGATATGATTTCATCCATTACAATAAAATCATTCTAGATATTCCGCAAAAAAAAACTAATTATGGGTTATGAATCATTTAATTTTTTTGAAGACACTCCTTGCATTGTAAATAATGTTGTGAATAACGTGCAGATTGAAAAAGATATTTTTGCTTTTGCTCCTGATAAAATAGTGATTAAAACCACACTCTCAAAAAATGATAAAATTAGGTATGTCTCAGGAAATTAAAAATTGTCAACAAATATTATTTTCTCCTATCAAAAAAAAATTAGAGTATACATTAAATTAGTCTATAAATGAAATTGATAATAAGCATTTTGCAACCTTAATTGAAAATAATACAGATAAAAAGATCATTGTAAACAAAGGTACTAAACTTGGTGAAATTGTAAGTGTAGATGAAAATGATATCATCAAACCTAAACAAGAGCAAGTGTTGCAAATTAATAATTTGAACCTAAATGAAATTCATGAACTACGGAAAACTGAACTTAAAGAAAGTGATTTTGATGTAAAACACTTAAATAAGGATGATGCAAAGGAAGTCATCAAAATTTTAATGAATAATGCAGAGGTGTTTTCAAAATCTTATGCCACTCTTGGTTCAACGAATGCAGTTATTCCTGAATTTTCTCTGATGCATGAATTTCCTATACAAACGAAGCCCTATCCTATACCTAATATTGCCAAAACTTTTGCCAAAAAAGAAATTCAAAGTTTGTTGGATGCAGGAATTATTGAATCTTCTTCATCTAAATATTGTTTTCCTGAATTATTTGTAAAAAAAAAAAACCCTATGTACAAGATTCTAAATTGCAAAAATTCCGTATGGTTATAGATTATAGGCTATTAAATTCTGTAACAGAAACTTTCAAAATTTGTCTTCCAAAAATTAACGACATTTTACATAACATCTCAGGAAAGGCACTTTATACTGTTTTAGATCTAAAGAGTGCATTTTTTCAAATTCAACTAAAAGATCAGGATAAAGCTAAATTAGCATTCTGTTGTGAAATTGGCAATTTTCAGCCCACACGCTTGCCTCAGGGATCTCGCAACAGTACTTCATATTTTCATAACTTAATTTCTAAATGTTTGGATGATATGTAGGGACCCAATCTGCAATATTTTCTTGATGACATTGTAGTCGCTGCAGATTCCATCGAAGAGATGTTAAAATTGTTGCAAATGGTTTTTAACAGGTTAAAGGATTTTAATCTAACTTTAGACCCAGGCAAAATTCAAATTTGTAAACCTGAAATCACCTATTTGGGATTTAATTTACATGTTAATGGTTTTTCACCTGCAACAGAAAATATTAACAAAATTGTAAAATTTCTTATTCCTAAAAATACCAAACAGGTACAAACTTTCTTAGGTATGATTAACTATTTTCGTCATTTAATTTATAATTTTGCTGAAGTAACCAAACCAATTACTAACTTAACAAAAAAAAATGTTGAATATATTTGGACTACAGAATGTCAGGATGCATTTAATACCATCACTGAACAATTGTTATTGAAACCTACTCTCAAAAATATTGATGATGAGGAAAAATTTTATCTTGTGACTGATGCCTCTAACAACTCTCTTTGTGGAATTTTAATGCAAAAAATTGATGAAAATTTTAAGCCAATTGAATTTTATTCAAGACAATTAACTCTTCCTGAATCTAAATATCCATCCATTAGAAGAGAACTTCTTGCTATAGTTGATTCGGTGAAACATTTCCATCGGCTTTTGTATGGCAAAAAATTCATAATTTTGAGTGATGCAAAGGCATTAACCTTTCATATTGATCTACAAAAACAGCCTGAAATTGTTAGTAGGTGGTTAATGTATTTGCAAGAATTCAATTATGAAATCCAGCATATCGAAGGAGTAAAAAATTCAGCTGACTACCTAAGTAGAGTACCTGTGACTAATGCTGTGATAAATAATGTCAACATATTTGAAGTAAATGAAAATTTAAAAATTGAAAATATCATCAAAAGTCAACAAAATTGTAAAAACACTCGGGAAATTTTAAATAAGCTAAAAGAAAATGATAAATTCACAAAAAACAAATTTTGCATAAATGAAAAAGGGGTATTAATGATGAAAATTAAACCACCAAAATATCCTCACAGAATTCTGAACAGGATATATATACCTGAATCATTAAGAGGGGAAATTTTAAAAGCTGCTCACGCTTCACATTTTGGGGTATTTAAAACCTATAACTTATTAAAAAGGCATTATGCATGGTATGGAATGCTAGATCATACAAAAACACCTGTAGAGTCTTGTGATGCTTGCCTTGCTAACAAACCAAAGGCAAAATTAACTGAAACAAAATTCATTGAAAAAGGTGATCTATTGCCTAATTATTGTTGCTATTGGCCAACAAAACATAATTTTCATACGTATAAGGGGAAAAAATCAAATTTTTTTCTCCTATTGCAACTATTCCTCCTCGCAAGTCGCAACATGAAATATTGTATGGGACCGTTCTTAAATGATGTCACGCTTTTCCTCGGTATATTTGAACCCCCCCCCCTCCCCGTTTGTCACAAAATGTCGCACTTCAACGGACCATCTTTTCCCCCTTTGTCACATGTTCACGCTATATTGTATAAGCCTGATGTCACACTTCATGTTACCCCCTCCCCTTGTCACACTTTGTCACAATTTTACGAATCCCCTCCCCCCTCGAAGCGTGACACCATTTGTGAATGATGTCCAAAAGCTTAAAAAGCCTATCCAAAAGCTTAAAAAGCTAATCCAAAAGCTTAAAAAGTAGTTTTACCATCAACCAAAGCAAGCCGGCTGGCAGAGCGCCAAGAAGATTCCATTCCTGTTCAAGGGAGGAACAGCTGGTATAAGGAACGAGCCGTTTCTGTTCTTGTTTTAGTTCGTTTAACATACTCGATTTCTTCTGAACTGATGCTGTATGAAGGTATATAAATTCAGTTGTTTTCACAAACAGAGAAGCATTCTGATTCGCGTACTAACAAAACGCACCTACAAAGCGAACTTTCCAAAAACTCAAAAAGGATTCATGCGCAGAAGGGTCCAAGTGTCAAAATTCCGTGGTCAATGTTTGTGTGCTTGATAGCAGATGGCGCCAGCATACAAAGCACCAATTTGGCATCCATCTGCATTTTTTTTGAAAAAACTGCAAACAATCATCATTTTTTAATTTTATCATGAAATACAAAGAAACGTAACAAAACAAAATATGTATGCTTTTGGTTGAATTTTAATTTTTTTTCACAGGTGTAAAAAAGTCTGATTCGCCGAGTTTTCTTGGGATAATAATTAACTGCAATATATGAGAACCCGAGATAACTCGGGATAATCAGGCAAGCGGTTAATTTATTTCTTTAAGGCTGGTCGATAGGGAAACACGTTCGATAGACCTGCATGAATAGACATTCTTCAGATGGAAATCATATTGAACTGGTTTTTTTTATGCATTTTAAAATTAAAACTCAACTTGTAAACTTTCCGTCCTCTCCCAATCAGGGTTTTAAATTAGCGGTCGTTAATCGTATTTTGCAACTAAACATTCCCGTTTAACGGCCGCCATTTGACATTTAGTCGTCACTTTTGACGCCTCACCTTTCAAAAAAACTTTTAATTTGTACAACTACAATTTTTAATTAAGTCGCCATTTTTATTTATTTATTTAATTTTTAAATTTAGCATAATTTTTAAATTAGCACACAGTTATATTTTATGTACATATTTCATCTAATCTACAGTATTTTGACTTTGTACGATACCTAGGAAGGCTATCGTAACTTCTTATTTTTTAAATTTGGAATTGTGAATTTTTACTTACAAATGAAGTAAGTAATACTGGACGGTAGTAACTTAAAGGTGGTCCATCGAGAAGCACGCTCGATGGACTCGCATGATAGGAAAACAAAGATTCGATATGTGTAGAAAAGCTTTTTCTGCATAAATTTTAAAATTAATACTCATAAAATTAACTGGTGGATAGAAGATAAATACGAATGGTGACATATATTCATTTATTAGCATTAGGTTCTTAAAAATTTAGATTGATTAAAATTTCATTTTCAGTAACCGCAGGGTGGTTAAAAGTTACTAATAGCAATTGATTTTAGAACATTTTTCTCTTACTTAACAACCATACTGAGAGAATTATTGATATGTTTTGTGAAATTTTACCACAATTGCAACTGTCTTCATAGCTACCAGTTGTTATTTCTGTCTAAGCAATTTAAATTATTTTAAAATTGCAGCTATCTGAACATTTTTTTAATTTAAAACAAAAAAGCCAGGTGCCAATGGCGCCTAACTTTTCTAGCTTTTACATTCTAATCTTGAATCCTGCTCTCCACAGAGGCCACAGAAAAGATCTAGGGGCAGCAATGAAAAATACTAAATTATAGGAACCATGAGCGTCGGTAAGAGGGCCACGGCTAGGGGATGTAGGGCCTTCCCCAAAATAAAGGTCAATCTTGAAAATATCAAACCAATAAATAAAAAAAAAACCTTCGATTCTAAATTTACGGATCCCACGCGGTCCTATTCCAAAGCAACCAATCCCACCCGTGATACCGCCACCTTAAATACAAAACCTCTCAGCAACCTATTCGAAATTTCTCAAGGAACTCCAATCTCTCTTTAATTTTAAAGAATTAATCAAAAATGTAAGAATATAATGATAGCTCTTTAAACGCAGACAAGTACTATTGAAAAACTCTTTCTTATTGGTCAAGTCCCCATGGACTAGACCAACCAGAGCTCTTCACCTCTTTCACTTAATCCTCTCTCTTTATTTCTGAAACAAATGAAATAAATAAATTACTCTCTTTCGCTTTTTATTTCTGCTATACTATATAACTACTAACAAGTTTCCTGCTTAGGATCATCAAGTAAACTCCAAGCCGCTTTAGTACGGCGAAAATCAAAGTTGTGTTCCACTGAACACGACGATACGACAGGGAGGTAGGGGGCTTCACCCCAGATACTCCACAGGGTTCGACCAAATTATCTATTCGTCCCAATTGTGTCAAACCGGAATGCTACTTCGCATTAAGGTAAGGCACTCCTTTCTATTGACCACCCACGACTGGTGTCACAATGCCAAAAAAAAATTTTTTTTGCTCATTAATGTCTTTCTTCAAGGCTGGTCCAACGAGAAGCACGCGCTATTGTCTGACATGAATAAAAAAACATTCAATTACGTGCATATTAAACCGTTTGTATTTTTTTTGTTTAATTTTAAAATTAAAATTTATAAATTTTACTGGTGGAAAAAAGAAAAATAAGAAATGCGACATATATTTATTTATCACCATTAGGTTCTTAGATATTTATAGAGATTTAACACTTCATTTTGCAGTAATAATTAAACAAATAACGAAACTAAAATCTCGTATTGAAAAATATTTTCGACAATATTAAAGTAGGGTGATCAAGTGATTTTGTTTTGTAGTTATTTCATAGATAGCGCTAGTGAAGCGCTTTTTAAACAGCAATTGATTTTGCTCTTGCCCTCTGTGAACCAATTGCTAAATAATGTAGAATTTCTTTTGTTACATCGATATTTGAATATTTACCGTTGTAAAGACTATGTAGAATTCATTCCACCATCTTTAAAAGTGTTGCAATTATGTATGTTAGAACTTTTATCCATCGATATTTTTTGACCAATGTTAGCTAGTTTGGATATTTTTGATTGCACTTGAATAGCAAAAGAAATCAAAAGCACTTGCCAAACGATTATTTGATAACTTTTTCAGTTATATTATTTTTTAATCGCGAACATATATTTTATTTAAAAACTAATCATACAGGAAAAGATGTTGACATGACACTAAGTTTAATGGTTAAATTAAAGCCTCAAATATTGATCATCGATTATAATGGCTTCCTGACGAAACTGGTTTCTAAATTGTAGGCTACGCTAGCTAGAATACCAAAATTTAAAGTTTATTGCCCCCAAAAAACGCGGCGAGATTCCGACTATTGACAAAATGCTCCGTAATTGAAACACATAAACAAGACGCCAAGCGTTATAATTTTGTTTTTTCTTTTCAGATCTTTATTCGTATAAGCTCGTTTGGAGTTTTCATTAAATGCAGCAATGATCCAAAACAGAATAACTCGGATCACTCAATTCCAGAAAATATGGTAACGGAGAGTGGGAAAAGGACCATAGGGACCGTTCATGAATGATGTCACACTTCTCTTCGATATATTTGACCCCCTCTCCCCTTTGTCACAATATGTCACACTTCATCATACCTCCTTACCCCCTTGTCGCCCCCCGAATGGTGGCCGGGGAAGATAGAATAGCCCAAACGTAGTTATGAGTAATAATAATTTAACTGTAATAGAAATAAAATTTCACGTCAATTTAAAAAACAAATGAGCATTAAAACGCAGACATATGTTTCGGGATTGCTTGGAATCCCTTTTTCAATGCGACAGGGAGCTTCTAGATGCAAAACATCCAAATGAAGCAGACAAAACAACAAAAACATAGCTTATATAGCCAAGGAATTAACTGTGGGAAGCTTATCATATTAACAGGAGTAGTTCTAATTTGGTTAATGATTCTTCCTCAACTCCTTATTTTTCACAGGTCTGGCATAAGTTCCTTTAATTTGTTGTTCTTTCTTGGTTTTCTTGTTAGTTTTCCTTTTTTTGTGTCTATTTCTTCTCTCCCCCCTTCCCCCTCCTTTACATGTGTAATTTGTTTTGTTTTGGTATTTTCTGTACTTATTTTATTTCCATTTTTTTTCTTTGTATTTTATTTTATTATTTTGCAATTTTCATGTATTTTCACATTTTTATGCACGCTGTCGTCTTTTTTGCTTTGTTTTTATTGCTATTCCTTTTTACTTCCTGTACTTTCAATGGATTCGTTTGTTGCTCTCTTATTGGTACCTTCCCTACTACTTCTACTTCCACTTCACACTGCCTTTATTCTCATTGGTTTACAGTTAATTCCTTGGCTATATAAGCTCTGTTTTTGTTGTTTTGTCTGCTTCATTTGGATGTTTTGCATCTAGAAGCTCCCTGTCGCATTGAAAAAGGGATTCCAAGCAATCCCGAAACATATGTTGCGTTTTAATGCTCATTTGTGCTTTAAATTAACGTGAAATTTTATTTCCATTACAAAGAGGCGTCTAAAATAGCACATCCGTGCCGGGAGACGTAAGGCTTACTTTGTAGTAGGACTATGGCCCCGGGATGGCCCTTATAGCCGGTGCTGGTTGTCAAGTATGTCAGAGAGTTTGTGGGAAGTTCGAGGAGGACAGCGTCTGCGGCCGCACCCCCTCGTATTGGGGGTAGTCTGAGAAACCGAAAAGGTATAGTCACTAGGGCTCGACCGATGGCATTTTTTGGCCGATGGGCCGATGCCGATTGTTGGCCGATTGTTCCAAGATTGGCCGATGGCCGATGGCCGATTATTTTGCTCTTCCATCGGCCGATGGCCGATGCCGATGGCCGATGGAAAAACTTCCCTTTAAACCACGTGTAGAATGCTTGTCAAAAATGTCATTTAAATCATTTATTTATTTTTATGTTTATAAAAACATAAATGCCTTATTCAAGCACCATAAAAGACTTCGGGGGAAGTTTACATGATACAGTAACTTTGAAAGTTCGGACATTTTTCCGATTTCAGTTTTATTAATTTTTTTTTTAAAGAGACTTGCTTAAAATTGCAACATTTCATGTGAAATGCAGTTAAACATCTTTAACTGAGCAATAAATAAATAAATATAAGGGCTCGACCGATGCACCAGTGCCGATAGTTAAAAAATCTAGCCATCGCCACCGGCATTCTTCGGAAACTTCGGAAAAACTTTGGCCTATCGACCTTGAATAACATCTAAATGCCGATGCAATGCCTATGTTTTCCGTATGGAAAAATATCTTCCAGACTTTAATTTATTTTTACTTCAGAATGAAAAGTACCAAAAATCACTTTCCTCTATCTAGAAAAAAAACAGAACAATTTCCCGATCGCGATATTATTTTTCGATCTTATATTCCCCTAATCCGTTACTTTTCAGATATACTAATAGTAATACTAGTAAATACAAAACTGAATAAATGTAGAATAAACAATCAGAAGAAGACAAACATCAGCTAAAGCGACCTTGCAAGGCACGTGCACGAAGCAAAGATTGGTTCCGATTATTCATCGTTTTAACTCCGTTTTTTAGTTCATGGTAGAGTTTTACATGAATCCCTTGATTTTGATGCAGAGGAACTAGAACATTTAGTATTCTTTTTTTTATGAAACTCAATTATTTTTAAACGAGTGCAGTATTTTGTCTGAATTAAAGATTCCTGAGCGCCCAAAATGTCGCGTTGTTTTAAAATAGTGTGAGAGTTGGACATAAGGAATTAAAAAAGAAAAATAATATTTTTTATTACGTACGGTTAGACCAAAAATGCACGACGCGTTTTTAGCTACCAGTTTGTTTAAACTTGGGATTCGATACTGGCAAAGAAAATAAAAAAACTTTTTTTTTTTCAATTTGCGCCTTGGCTACCAGTTTTTTGCAAGACAAAATACCAGGGGTCAAAACGGACGAATTTAAAATTAATAACGTGCAGTTTTCGTTCTCGTATTTGAGAATGGTCGATTTCACAACGGCAGTTTGTATAAAAAGCAGTGTTGCGTTTCAAATTGAACCCTCCAACCCGATTCAAAATACCCTCCCATAACCGACAATTTTTTATATGTGGCGCTACCTTCTGCGAAAACAATGTAACTGTTCAAAATTCCTGAGACTCGAATTTGCTTCAATTATATGTCTACCTTTTTAACGCTATTTTTAAACACAAAATTAGTTCAATTTTGCAATATATTTGAAATCTTTTCTTTTTTATCAAATTTTAAAAAAGTTCTCACGGTGACGAAACCAGGTTTATTCTGGGAAGAGAGGGCTCTGGAGTCTCAAGGGTTTAAACTGCAATTCTTTTTACACAAATTAATGTCGACAGTTATTGCTGCACGCCATTGCATCCACTGAGCTAAATAAGAGAAACCTGGAGCGAGGACTGGGCGGTCGAACCGCTTCACACCCTTTTCAGCCATCAACGCAAAACGCGCGAACTACCAATTCGCGCAATGATAAAACGGCTAACTTTAAAGAGCTCTCGAGCTCTTAATTCTTTTCCGATCTTTCTAAAAAAATTTATTCTAATGCCTGACATATAATAATTTAAAATTTCTCATAGCATTTTAGAACAATTATTCATCCATTTTTTCACGATAAAAACATTTTGCGACAATTTTTATTATCTTTGAATGCTATGTGGGAGTGTGCGACTATGGCAGGTTTAAAAAATGTTTATTTAGACAGTAAGACACCCTGATTAATTGATTTACTCTCCTTGACTACTGATGAATAAATACTTTACACAGTTAAATTATAAATCTCATAAGAAGTTTCAGTGAGCAGCTTCGAACAGCATCAATATAGCGACTTTTATTCCCAAAAACGATAAATGCGTTTTTAGAGTTCTTGCACTTCGATATTGCACTTAAACATAATACAATTAAAAAAGAAGAAGCACTTAAAATAAGAAGAAAGAAGTCATTTTTTGGAGATATTACAGGATAACATTTTTATTAAAAAAAGTTTGCAAATAACTGGAATGGAGCATGTCATTTTGAGATGAATCTGAAATGTATAAGCATTTATAAATTTTATATTTTACAAGTTTGCTTGCCTATGACAAAGTTAAATATTTCTCACTAATGGAACATTTCATTTATGGATATTAAATGTAAATAAGAATAATAAAGAAATACTACTTATTTTTTTAACCATGCACTAATTAAAAATATAGCTGATCAGTGCATCTGCTGGGAAAAAGTGTGTGCTGTAATTCAAAGTTTTATAAGCACATTAAAACTCTTTGAGTGCAGATGTTAACTTAGTAACAAAAAACCATGATCATAATAAAATATATCATGATTTTTTAAATCATGCACAAATAAAAATTTCAGCTGATCAGTATAATTACAGGGGAAAAGTGCTGCAATTCAAAGCTTTATGAACTCATTAAAAATCTTTGAGTGTAGATGTTAATTTAGTAATAAAATAATAAATAAATAATAAAATAAATGTTTTTTAAAAACAGCCACAATTTGACAAAATAAAAATTAACACACGCAAAAATCAAAATGTTACTCAAATGAAAAGTTAATTCAAAAACATCAAAATTATTATTGAAATTTTCATTAACTAGCAAATTAAGATAAAAGCAAAAAAGGTACATGATTTAACTATTTGTGTAACTGATATTTTCACTTATAATAAAATATTACGTAATAAGGTTTGACTATCGAGAAAGCAGGAGAAATATTTAGGCTATAATGCTAAAAGAAAATGTTTTTCAGCAATGTAATTAAGTTGTAATATTGTGATTTAAGGTAAACTTTATTCATCCAAAAACAATTTTGTGTACATTATGGGCATAGTAATTAAATTTCTGTGAAAAAAAGCCATTCAAAGATAGAATACGAGAACAAGGCATTTAAAGTTTAAATAGGCAATTCGCCATCAAAATGAGCTTTAACATAGTTTTCTTTTAAGTTTCACGAATTTATTTTTACATCCCTTTGCACAACAGGATGCAGACGAAAATAAAAATTTTTGATAACTATGATAAAACTATGATATTAAACTGAACTATGATATTAAACTGAAATTTGTAACAATACACCATACGAGCCAATGCTTCCACAATGGGAAGTCAGCGATGTTTTACCTTGATGGCTCAAGCACTGTATTCATGCGCGTCGGCTCGCAAGCTGCCCTGTTGAAGCATAGGGAGTCCTCACTCCAGATTTCTCTCATTTAACTCAGTGATTGCATCACGGAATTTTAGGACACAAGAACTATACACATGAACGATTGTGCTTCGTTTGCAAATCTGCGGATCCCATCCGTTATGGCAATTTGTTCAAGAAAAAAACGAAATACGAATGCAATATGTAAGTGGATCTTGATAATACTAGTAATTATTATTAAAAAAACCAGTAAATAGTAGCGAGCATGCCGAAAGATTAAGAATGAGTAACAATTTAATTATTATGATTGTTGTTGTCATTCTCGTTCTCGCATATGTGGAATTATTTTTTTCTTTCAATAACTTGTTATAAGAACTGGGATCCTCAATTTTTGTGTCGTGCGTTTACGAAAATAACTCACAGCAAAAATTAAGTTGGTTTCTTTTATTTTTCACTTATTTATTTACACATGAATAGTTAATCTATAGCGGTTGGGATCCGTAAAAATGCATTTTAATAGTAAACGGTGTGCTGATTGATTAAATGCTACAAACATACCAACAATATCACAAAAGCATCCAACTTTAAGCAAAAAAAAAAAAAAAAAAACACATTTTGTAGATATTTTTCTTGCTGAAGAAACATCAATATTTCTTTCCCTCTTCTGTTCTTCTTCTTTTGCTATATGTGTGAGAATTATTCTTAGAATAATTCTCGCTGACTCGGAACAAAAGAGCGAATTCTGTAGAATCGTCGAATGAAGTCACAGAACAAGATATCCGACTGCTTTTCCGAGTATTCCCTCCGAATGTCTATTAACTCCAGCACGAAAATTGGGCATGTTGGGCATAAATAGGCAACGGGATAATAAGAGCCTGAGCTGATATAAAATAAGCGACACCCATTTGTTATCAAAACGGTGTAAAACAAAATTTGGCATAGTTCTAAAATTAAAAATAGTATTTGTTTTTTTAAAAATCTTTAAAACTTCTGTTGTAAAAAACTAAAATATTTATGAAATCTCCCAAAAACTATTAAGGAGCCAAAAGAAAGCCAGGAAGACATGCAAATTATTCCAAAAGCCAAATGTTTCGTATTTATCTTAAAAATAGCCAAATTAGCAACCCTGGCTCCCCCATGATGGCGAAAACTGTTTTTAACTGCTGTGCTTCTTCTTATTGTATGGAAATAAAAAACTAGCTATGGAGGAGGAAGACAGTTAAAGACAGAATGTTTTGTGGAAAGTTGTATCAAGTTTTGTGGAAAGTTGGAAAACATCGGCCTGGCATCGGCTTTTAGATGTTTTCTAAGGCCGATGGGCCGATGTTTTTCTGAATTTAACATCGGCCGCCGATGCCGATGGCCGATGGCAAGTTTGTTGAACAATCGGCGCCGATGCATCGGCGAGGCCGATGCATCGGTCGAGCCTTAATAGTCACTATGGCCGTAGTTAGCATTGGGTACACCCCTTGTCGCATGCCACACTATAATACATAAGCATAAGTAATCGCAGTTCAGAAACAAAGCATTGCGTTATAGATCACGTTTCGAATTTTATTTTTGAAATTTTAATGATATTTGTGAGGGACCGTTCATAAATCATATCACGCTTTTCCCCCACATATTTGACACCCCTCCCCCCCTTTGTCACAAAATGTCACACTTCAACGGAGCCCGTTCCCCTTCTTTGTCACGCGTCACGCTATGTTGCATAAGCAGGGATGTCACACTTCTTGTTACCCCCCTCCCCTTGTCACACTTTGTCACAATTTCACGATGCCCCCTCCCCCCTCGTAGCGTGACGTCATTTATGAATGATCCATGAGCATAATAATAATGACTACATGTGCACTTAATTTGTACAAAATGGGGTTTAAGTTTACAACACAAAAGTTAATCAGCATAGAAAGAGAAAAATCTATTAATCCACCACTTCTTTTTTATTTTTTGCACATGTGCCCCACAACTGTCTTTTTGTAAATTTTGAAACAAGCGTCGCACCACTTTTTGAAATTTTATCAGCAGCACCCCACCACTTTTTAAAAAAATTTAACCTAAGCGTCCCACCAATTTAACACGTTGACTGCCAACCTCGTTAACTCGTAGTGGGCGAACTTCTTGAAAGACCAAACTGCCGACTTATTTCCATTTTTCAATACATTTATAGAAAGTTTGTAATATTTTGCTTAATAAAATGTTTTGTACAATGTGTTTTAATTAAATTAAACTATCGTTAAGAGGTCCATAATCTGCAAACAGCGTTGGCAGTCAACGTGCTTATAGATTAATACAAGGGGCCTCAGTGGCTGAGCGGTCTAATCGACTGGCTCAGGCGCCTCCCTCTGCGGAGTGAAAGAGGCATGGGTTCGATTCCCGCTTCCCCCTGGGTGTATTTCCTTCTTTGTATATTAAAATCTGTTGTGCTGTCCTGTTCCATCTGTCATATTGGACGAGAGTTTGAGGCACATCCTTGAGAATAGCAAATAAACTCGAATATTTACGTGATCTGAAATGGTCGTAAACAAACAAACAGATTAACACAAGCGTCCCCCCCACTGTTCAATTTCAACACCTTATATTTCTCCCTGTAATCGTCTCCTCATCTCTTTTTCAAGGATTACACCAGCGTAATATTCGCAGGAATTTTAACCCTTTATCTACCGACGGTACCTACTTATAGGTAGCATTCTCTATAAATTCTATCTCCGCAACCATTTTTACCAATATTCTGAAGGTACTTTGGCGGGACAGTCTTTACATTCCCCTTTTTCAGGATATATATCAGCAAGGGTTCTATAAAGAGTATTTTAGCGAGGAAAGGAACATAGATAGTTTTGAAACCGATGCTGTGTTTTGAAATTCCATTTTATTTGGATTGCTTGCTCCCTTAGAGCTTCGCTCCAGAAAAGCAGTAAAATTCAAGAATCAAGTCACTGTTTTTTTTTATGTGTTAGTTAAGAACTTAGAAAACTATTTGACGAAATAGATTTTGATGAAAAAGTGTATCTTATTAATTTCACAGGGTAAATACTCTGTGGCACTTATGAGCTGTAAAGCAATAAATTCTTATAGACTGAGCATTTTATTTATGTAAATCCCTTAATTTTCAGCGTAAATACCTAGACAAACTATTTCTGTAAAAAAAATTACTGCATATCATAATGCAGTAGAAAAAGGGGTTAAATCAAACACTGGATACTGTAATAACAGTTTCGAACACGATATGCCTTAATTTTGGGGGCGATTTTTGAAGAAAACAGTCCGTCTTATGATACAGTAACTCTCCAACCTACCATAGTGCCACGCGAGTACATACCACGAGGAAAAAGGGGGCGTATCCTCTCCCCCTCCTTACACCTCGAGTGATTGATGAAGTTTAATAAGGCAGTTGCTCATTTGTTCGAAGCATTGGTTAATGGCCGGCAAAAACGCAGTTGTCACACCATTAGGAGGAAATAATACTAGAGGAAATGATTAATTCGAGGCATTGTCATTTTTCGCTGTATCTAAGCTCGCTTTCATGCATGCGTTATTGTGATTTATTGGTTATTAGAGAGTGATTCTACGTTAACTTTTATTAATGTTGAGCAAGATGAACAGTTTCATAAGTTTTGGTGGCTGTGCAGTCTGAACGTAGCTGGAGCTTTCTAAATTTTTAGAAATAAACTAAAACAGCGGTTCCTAATCTTTTTTGGTCGCGTACCACCATTTTTCTTGCAAACTATTTGCGAACCACTGCTAATGTAATTTTATTATATAGAATAGAATACTTTATTATATCCTCCTAAGCATCCAATAAAATGGTGTTTTGCTTTTTTTCCCTGTTGTGACCCCTAGGTTGCTTGCTAAAATAAAATCTGTTGTGACAGATTTATTTTAGCAAGCAAGACCTGGACTGAAATTAGAAAGGTGGAATAGGAAATCACTTTTTAACTCTGAGAATTCGGAAACAGTAGTTTATTTGTTTACAATATGGCGAAAAACACGAGTCAAGTTGGAATTCGGCGTTCTAGCGGTTGTTTTGATTTTCACATTTTTTTCTTTTTTAATATTGTTCTAGGATTTTTATACAAGTTTGATCTCTTTTCTTATAATATAAGTAATGAATAAAATTTTTTGTTTATCTATTTTTGTGTAAGTATCGCATAGTTCTACTGTAGTTATTACCTCAACATACATTGAAATGGATGTTCCCCCCAAGAAAATTTAAGAATTCAAGTTTATAAATTTTTTGAAAAACATCACTTTTAATGCCCGATTGTTCAGAAAAATTAATAGTTGAGAGAATATGTGTATTTTATTTTGTTAGGGTCTCAGGAGGATATAGAACAGAAAATACCAGGACGAATAGGTAATATAAATCACACCATTTTTTATAGTTAATGCAGAGTCCCACAGAATTGTTTGTTGTTCTTTTAAGCCACCATTCCATGTTTATTAATGTTTAATATCAAATTCGATTCATAAAATTAAAACAAAATAACCTCACGTAATTCTATTAGGCAAGTACCTTTCAAAACAACTATAACGAGTAATTGAAACTGTTCAATATTGCTTCAATTTAAAATATGGACACAGAACAAAACAAATGATGAACAAAAACAGAAAACGAATTAGCCATCCCGAGTTGAGCAGAGTTGAAAATGTGGGGCCTCTAGTGTCTACTAGAGGCACCTAGTTGTTGTTGTCGTGTCCTCACGCATGGCGAGGAAGAGTGGGTACGCTGCTCCTGAGTCTGACGGGGCCCTTATAGGCAGGAGTCCGATTTCCGCCCCTTTGAAAGGTCTCTTAATTTTTGAACCACCTCCCAGATGAGAAGACATCACTTCGGGTTGGCACCCCCAGAAGTATCATTTCACTTGGAGGACATTGGAGCCACCACCTATTTAACGTGCACCAGCTCCCTTTAGCGTACACGGCCTCACTGGAACCAGCCGCGAGAGGTTGTCACCCTCCCAAACACTGACCTAAGTCGATGGTGCTTCACTTTCGATGTTCTACGGGTACCGAGCTTCTACCGACTGGTCCACTGCGGAACACTCAAAATACTGAGCGGTACATATGGATTTAAAAAAAGTTTAAAAAAATCGCTTTATATACATTAATTAAAGCGGTGGGCGCCATCTGGTGTCATCCGATTACATGCTAGGATTAATGCTGGTCACCTATCAGGTGACCCTTCACAAATGCGTGCGTTACACCTAGTCTAACGCTTACGTCACTTTCAGTTGACTAATTCAAACAGTATTTTAGTTATTTTTATTTTAAATTATTTTATATTTTAACATTTTCTTTTTTTTTCTGCCTGCACGAGTACCACCTAGAGAGGCTTCGCGAACCGCTAGTGGTACGCGACCACAGTTTGGGAACCGCTGAACTAAAATATCATTTTGTTGTAAAAGTGAGTGAAACGTATACATAATATTTTTGTAACAGGCGTGTCATTAGACTGCAAAAAAATGTGGTGTTATGTTCCCACATTGCGCCAAAAAATGGTGGCAACAGAAAATGGGGCCTAATTTTACTGTATTTTGGTACAACATATGTCTGTAAGCACTAAAACGCATTGAAGCACCACCAAATGGAGTCAAGGCAGATGCACCCCATTTTCACTCTGAAGAAGACTGAAACATGTCAGGCGAAACGTCAGCAAGAAATATCTTGGTTGAACCACGACCTATAAGCCCGGAAAATATTACGTTTGGTATGGAGACCGGCCGTGAAAGTCTAAGTTCCTATTTTCTTTTCTATTTCGAACTGAGCAAAGAGTTTCCTAACCCTTTCGCGACGAGTTTTTTTTTTTTCAACAGAACAATTTTGGTAGCGTAAACTATGAGTAGGCACACTAGAATGCTAAAACTTAAGATATTTTTAGGAAGATTTTAAACACTGATTTATGACCAGGACATATATGTCCTATCAGTCCTGACAACTGGGACATATGTGTGCCAGTAGTCTTCAATGAGTAATTTAGTAAAGAAAACTAATGATTTTCTAGTCATAAAAACTTAATTATGAATGGTATGGTTTGAAACAATCAATGCACAATGGGACATTACACACCGTGCACATTATTTTAGTGCGCGATTCCTTCTTTTGTTGTGCACATTTACGGCACCGCGGTCGTGGTTTTTGTTGTTACTGGCAGATGGTCACTAACATTGAGTAAGCTTCGTGATGTTTTGGATGTCCGAAAAGACTTTTTTTTTAAATTTGCTTGGGACGTATGTGTCCCGTTAGGCGCGAAAGGGCTAAAAAATATATTCTCGATGTTTTCTAACCGCTAATCGTAACCGTTGCCGTCAGCAAATACTTTAAATATAATGAGGCCCATGACACGAATGTTTTTTTTTTCCCTTTTCAAAGCTGCGATTTAAAGAAATAATATTTAATATATTTCCATTAAAAACGTATACTACACGTTCACATTTTTTTTTTGTAGGGGGGGGGGGTATCTTTTCCATGGGGTGATACCATCACTACCCGCTCCAGGTGTCACCCATGCTAGCTAAGCCACTGGTCTCATCAATTTACGGAACACTAGCTTTTGCCCCGTGCAAGTGTAATTTGAACGATTTTAGTGCAAAGAGAAAAAATATGTATATCTTGAATCGAAAATGGATGTTTAAAAAGAAATGTAATCCATCATACTGAACTTCTCGGATAAAAAAAACTGAACTTCATACTCTAATTTAAGCCTGCAAAAAAAAAAAAAATAAGAAATGGCTATTACTTGATAAATAAACATAACTTGAAATCAAATTTACAAGAGTAAGTGGTGGGAGAGGCGGCACCAAACAGCGCATCATCTGATTTCGAAAATAGCCATTGCCCCATCAAGCAGACGATCTTACCACATCAAGTGTTCCAAATTTCACCCCCCGAATGGCAATCTTGATGCCGCTGCCAAAAAGCATTCATTCTTTTTTATAGCTTTCTTTATTATTTTCCTGTTTTCAGTAGGTTAGGAGAAAATAGCCTTTTTTCATTCAGTCCTCCGGCGATTTTTATTAGCATTTTTTTGTATCAAAATTGCGGGTCGCGCTGTTATCAGCTTCTTATCAGGGCCAAGGGCAAGCAAAAGGTCAACTCTAGAACGACTGATTGGGCTGAACGAGAGACCACGCCTTCGAAAGAAATATCAGCCCACTACTGATATTTTTATATTTTATTTCTTTTAAGACTATCAGTTATTGCCTTTGATAGTGCTCCCGCTATATCAGCAATCTGTAATGACACTTACAGATCCAAAACAAACAGAGAGCTATTTATTTTCTTTGTTATTTCAATGGGGGACAGCGGTGTGTAAAATATGCTCTTTGATACAGATTAAGATAACTTTACTTGACAGTAACGAAACTTGTTATTTATAAGCCTACATTTTTCGCTAAAAAACACCCTCATTTTTAAGTTTACCTCATTTTTTTCGGAACACAATAGGAAGTTAAAAACACTCATTATGATCATAAGAGGAACGATAAAATTAGAACATTAAAGGAGAAAACAAGAGAACGACACTGACGCCCAAAATTGCCAAGCATGTCGTATGAACGAGTTTCGGTATTACACGGGGCACCTTTTACAACGCAAAGAGTAAGTAAACTTTTTACAGTAAGTAAAATTTTAAATTACACTGCAGAGGGACCTTTTTAAACAGAATGGCTGCATTAAAATCCTACATCTCGGGTGCATCAGGTTTTTATGAAATATATATCCAAATTACATATTTGAGTTTTATCTAATTATTATCATACAAAATGCAACGATACATCTAAGGCAGCATTCATAAATGATGTCACGCTACGAGGAGGGAGGGGAGGTTCGTAAAATTGTGGCAAGGGGAGGGGGTAAGAAGTGTGACATCATGCTTATTCAACATAGCGTGACGCGTGACAAAGGGGGGAGGGGGTATGTTGAAGTGTGACATTTTGTTACAAAGGGGGAGGGGGTCAAATGTATGGGGAAAAAGCGTGACATCATTTATGAACGGTCCCTAAATGCCATTGCTTATTTACATAAGAAAAAAATGAATAAAATAATTACATCTAAATAACACCCGAGAGGTTATTTAGGTTTGAGTAAATATAACTTCCTACATCTAAACTACGTTTACTATTCACCAAATAGCCTCTAGTAAAAAAAAAAAATACATCTGAAAAAGAGCTCTTAAGGGCGAGAATTTTTTTCCGAGGAAAAAAACAGTTTTTGGGAGACATTGTGTTATGCTTCTCACAGTGTCCTTCGCGGAGCACAACAGTTATTAATGGGGTAAGCACCTGAATAAAAATTTAGTGGTGCGAATGACCACCTAAGGCACTTAGGTTATGATGATACAGTAATACAAAAAATATAAAATGGTACCCTAATGGTGGTAAAAAAAAATAATTTTTTCTACACACATTTGACCTAAGATTTCAATATTTTCATCCATAAAATTACATACACTTTCAAGTAAAGAAAATCTTAAAATATAGATTTAATAAAATATTTTAAGCGAACACAATTAGTTATTGATAGGGTAAACACTTGAAGTGAAATTTAGTGGTCCGAAAGAATACCTAAGACACTTAGATTATGATACAGTAATACAAAAATATAAAATGGTACATTTTTTTTTTTTTTTTTAAATGTTCCTTTTTTTCTTCAGCGGCACTATTTCTGGAAACGCACTAGGTCTGCAATGGTTAAGAAGCAATATTTACGCAGCCCATTAGAAAAAAAAAAGGGGGGGATCATAAACGTATCTTGACCTAATTCTTTGGGCCAAACCACGATAATGAAATGTCCCCTCCGAAACGAATATTCGGGTTTTTTCACTTAAATAGTTTTAATTATTAGTTATTTACTAAGCTCAATTATTTTTTAATGAATACATTGGGAATACTAATACTATTCCTACATTAAAAGTTGAAGACAGTAAGTATTTGTTTAATGTGTTCAAAAGTAGATGTTACTAAGAGTGAACATATTAAATTTACGCCAAGCAAGTACATTTTAAAAAACCTTTAATCTAAATAAATGCACATATAATTTTTAATATGCATAAAATTGGACTTAGTAAAAGAAAATAAATCTAATATTAATAAAACAACTCTGATGGATTATTAAAACTGACAGCAAAATTGTTTTGCTTTTAGTTAATTAAGTCTAGGTATATACTAATAGATATTTTTTTAAGTATGGTGATTATTTGTATCTGAAGAGTACTTCCAAAAAACTATATACACCCTTGAAAAATTAAAGTGAAAAAAAAAAAAAAATTAGGAAAAAAAAAGTTGCACTCCAGTTTTTATTTCTATTTTTAAATTTGGTAACCATTTCAGTTTTTTTCCCTCGACACAGCTTATTCTATATGTTTACGCAGAATTTTAGTTTATTACTAATTTTTCTTAATGTTTTTAAAACTTTTTCCTTTTTTAATCACTTTATATTTGCCACGTCATTCTTTTTTTAGTTCAAAAAATCGATTGTGGTTAATGGGATTAATTTTTTAACAGCTTTTTCATATGGCTGCCACCAGTGCATGAGAGAATATTTTGCAGCACAGGTGCTGTCGCAATCTTCCTAGATTAAAATGACTGTTTAAATATTAGAAAACACACCGTCTAAGTAATTGAGTTTTTGACATTATTCAGAGGAGGGTGTGGACGAATAAAAGAATGGATTATACTCTTCCTTTCGAAAAAAAAAATGTCTGAATGTTTTGCATTATTTCAAATAAAATTTTATTAAATATTACTGGAAGAACTGTTATATAACCAAATATATTAATACAAATCGGTAGCTTATAGAAAGTCAATCAATCGATCAACTCATTGATAATTTTTAATGTAACATGCCCAATGGAACAACATGTCTCGTCAGCATGTCACAATTGTCACAATCACAAAGTGAGTGAATTGTCATGCCTCACAGAGGTCACACTGTTATATATTTGAGACATTTTCTATACTCTGTCGTGACGCTGCAACATCGTCACAAAGTGACCACAGTTGCACTTGCGTCGTTACAGGACGCCACTGAAAAGCCACTACGTGACGGACATTCGTAAATTGCTGCATAATTGACTGTACAGTGACATCTCACAGGCGTTACACTGTTACGCATTCGAGACATTTTCCATACTCTGTCGTGACGCTGCAACATTGTCACTAAAAATGCCCATAGTTGTTTTTTTGTTCTTAGGGGACGTCACTGAAACGCCACTACGTGACGGATATTCGTAAGTTACTGCAACCTGTTTGTGACTGTACAGAGACGTTTCGTGACCGTCACATAAGAGTCCCATGTTGGTCACTGTGCTCTTAGGGATCCGCTCAGAGTAGGTGTTCTACTAGACGGCAAAGGCTTTGACACAGTAACTTTTCTGAGAAAAACCTTACGATTAATTAGTTATCGCTGTACAAATGAATAGGCTCCTACCTCACTGGATTTAACACACACCTTACTCTATGATTGAACACCAGTTGGTTTTTAGCCTACTTTCCCGTAAAAGTAAAAAAAAATAATAATAAAGCATGAAAGAAGGCTTAATGTATCGTGAAAATATCGTTAAAAATCAAGAAAAGTCAAAAATAAGTGAAGTAATTAAATAAAGATTGAAAAATAAAAAATTTGAAAGTAGGGTATTGAGCTGGGGAAAAAGTGTGTCTGTCGGTCTGTCCCCCCCTAATAACTTTTGAACGAATTGTCCGATTGGAAAAATTCTTTTTGCATTCGAAAGATCACGGCGAGGACATCTCATTTCTATATTTTACTTTTTGATTTGAACAATTTTTTGTTCAATTTTGAACAGTTCAAAAAATTTTAATATTAGCGCCTATGGACAAAATTGAAGCAAATTCTGTAAACTCTGGGCACAAGAGCCAAGTTCCTATTGCAAGCTTATTGAAAGGAGTTCTCGGCGTGAAATATTGATTTGAACAGTTTTTGTTCATTTTTGAACAGTTCAAAAAATTAACACAGAGCTTACGGGGAAATTTCAACCCTATATAAATCCTGCTCTAACGGACCGATTTGCTTGGCACAAACTTTATCGGAAAGCTCTTATAACGTAGAACATGTAGAAATAGAAAGTTTATCCAGAACTTACGAGCCTATTTTGCTATGAAATTTTTTGATCGGGATTTTCAAGGATATTTCTCAGTGACTCAATGAGTGAAATAATGAATGAATGAATGAAAAAGTGAAAGAATAAATCAATGAATAAATGAATGAGGAAAAGAATGAATGAATATATTATTGAATAAATGAAAATATAAATAAATGAGTGAATAAATACATGAATGCGTAAATGAATGAATAAACACTTGGATGAGGTAACGAATGAATGAATAAATGCATGGCTGAATAAATGAAAGAATGAATGAGTGAGTGAATGAATATGTATTATCCGTTTAAAAAGGTATATTTTCAATAATTAGAACTAAAGATAAATAAGAAAGAGAGAGAAAGAGATAGCTAGATTATAAATTTGAATTTGGTGTATACGGGAAAGTAGGCTCGTATAGTTCTAGACGGAACTTCTTGTTTAGTTCTGTGTTACGTTCAGCGTGTAAAATCCTAGCTCACTATGATTTAACACCAGTTGGTTTTCAGTTCTGTGTTACGTCCAGCGTGTAACACATAAATCAAAGCTCCCACATTATTCTAGAGTCCGTTGCAAGATATTAGAACCGGCCCGTCTCCCATATCTCCCCCCCCCCCCCCCTTTAAAAAAGAATTGCATTTATTCTGTATTTAAATCAGACAGATCTGTGTAAAGACAATTTTTAAAGCTATAGTTTTTAAATATTTTTTGCTGTCGCCCGTTTGACGTGTGCGTAGAGTTAAGTTGCAACTCATTTATTCGCCTACGCTTGTGAATACAACAAAGTCTTGAAACACATTTCATTAAAAAATATTTTCATTGAAAATTATTATCGAAAGTTTCTTGCAATCTATTTTGCAACTTGATCAACCAATTCGCAGAGTAAAATTATTTTTAAGTTGTTTTATTGTCATTATGCTACCAAATCTGACGGTACTAATAATAAAACATCCCTCAAAAACATTTTAAGTGGGACACTTTCATGAATGATATTTTGACAGTTAAGCCTATATATATATATATATATGTATGTGTGTATTTGATATCTATAAACAAAAATTATACATTTAGCTGGTAGTCATATGAATATTAGCTATTGATTGACTAAAATTGATTTATTGTTTATTGGACATTCTTTGAATCTCTTTTTTTTTTCTTTTCCTTCTCTATCTCTATCTCTTCTCTACTCTCTACTAATAATAAAGCAGCAAGTATGTTTGTGTGTGTGTCTGTCTGTGTCCGGCGTAGGGCCCAGACCGTTCGGCGGATTTTCATGAAATTTGGCACGAAATTAGTTTGGAACATGGGGGTGTGCACCTCGGAGAGTTTTTTCTGAAATTCGAATTTGTTCTTCTTTTATTCTAATTTATAACCGAAAGTTTCATAAAATAGTCATTTTCTATGGGAAGGAATTATCGCATCGCTTCGAGTTTGCTACCGTTGAAAAGCGCATTAAAAACTACCAGGGAAGGAGTTTCGCTCTACGTGCGAAAATTCAAAGCCTCTAAATTACCTAGAAAAGAAGTTATAAGCATTTTTCTCTGCAGTTCGAAATAATTTTTTAACGGTAATTAACTTTAATTTTAATTGTTACCATGCCGACTGACTATTAATCCTTTTTTCTTTCAACGAATTAAAATTTATTCCTAGCGGTTTTTAGCATTTTGAGGAGCAGCCGATTTTTAATTTATTTCTTTTTTTAGATTTTGATTATTATTTTTTTAAAGCGAATTGAAATTTATTTCCTGCGGCTCACAGGCGATTGATAGTTTTATTTTGATTTCCTAATTTTGACATGTATTTTGCGGGACCATTTTCCATACTGCACAGGGGTTTTTAAAAGAAATGTTATTCTTTATAGCGATTTTTGTTATTCCAGCTTATTATTACTATTCATACTTTCATTTATTTTATTTTTTTCGCCAAGTGAATTAGCACATATGTTATTTTCCTAATTGAGCTCGGGATGAAAGGTTTATTCCGCTTTCAAAGCTTTGCTTGCTGCTGTTTGTTCCTGCAAGCTACAAAATGTCGTCTTTCTGTTTTAAGCCGTTTCCAGACGCTATGTTTTGCACAACTTTTTGTATCCGCAGTTCAACACGTTGCAGATAAAACGTTCGTATAGATTGGAAAAGTACGCAGTTTTGAGTCCGGTGCGAAGACTGTATAGTTGCGGCGATAACTGAGCTAGAAAGCATAGATGTCTTTGAACTGTGCAGACAAATCGGCACATGTAGACGGTAGCACCCTTTTCCGATTCATTTTGTTTCTCAGTTTCAATTCGTCAGGCGACAATGGCCGACTTGTGGCAATGTTCTCGGGAGCTTTTCACAAAATTTATTGCATTATGCGAAAGTTTCCCATGCATTTGGCGTGTCAAATCCAAGGAGTATAGTGACAGGGGTAAAAAGGGGAACACTTATGAGAGTTTAGTGGAAAAAATCAAAGAAATTGATGCAACCGCAAACAGAGAAACAGTTGTAAATAATTAATTCTTTGAGAAGTGTTTACCGTAAAGAATTGGCAAAAGTTAATAAATCGATTCGATCTGGGCCTGGAAACGAAATCTACAAGCCATCTCTCTGGTATTTTGATTTGTTACATTTCCTAAATGATCAAGAGACACCAAGGCAGTCTAGGAATACCATGGATGAAAATAAAGAGATTGCAGTTGTCGAACCATCAGAACGGGCAACAAAAAATATTTTTTTTATGTAATCATTTGACCACTTTGAACGCCGGGTACTTCTGAGACGTTCCAGTCGTTTTTTTTAACATGACACCATGCCAAAATTGACCAAAGTAGTACCTCCTTCATGACGATATCGCACAAAACTGAGTGAAATATACAGATATCTCTGCACCATGTAGACGCATAAAAAACTGCAACGTTTTCGTTCAGTATTAAGACTGCGTAGACAAAAGGTTGTACAAAACGTAGCGTCTGGACCCGGTATAATTTATTATGATAGTCCTTTTTGTGTGGGTATTTGAACTAAACAAACAAAATGCGTTTTCTTTGAAATATTTTCTTTTTTGTTTTGTTTCGTTTCTTTCTTTCCTTTTTCCTTTTTTATTGTGCGTGCTTTGTAAAAAAAAAAAAAAAAAAGCTTAAATGTGTAGGATCTCTGGCTGATTGCCGTGGGCAGCTAATTTTTAATTATGTTTAATGCTATACATTTTAATAAAATAACATAATTTACACCTAAAAAAGTTATCACTATATACACAATGGCAAACCGACTGGTCTTTTCATTTTTTAACACGGGCATAGCCGTGCGGGTACCGCTAGTTACTAAATAAACTTGCATAAATATTCCAAAAGTTTAACATCCTTTATATTAGGGTGCACCTTATTTATTCGCTTACACTTAAGAATACCACAGAGGGTATTAGTTTTTCTGCGAGTTCATAGATGGCGTAGCCAAAACTTGGTTTTGAATTTCAATGATATCCATCTGCACTGTGAAAATTTCAGCTCTTAACTATTTTTTTTTACCTGAAAGGAAGCTAGTCACTATTCTAAAGTAACGTTATTACGTGAAGCTATGTTTTAATTTGTTATAAATGAATAAATGCGTAGTGTAAGAAATAATAATAATAAAAAAATCTCCATCTTCTATAAGTTGACCACTAAAGTGCTGCAACGCAAGTGGTCAATTTACACAGGTTTCACTGCATTACATTTTTTTTCAATGTTAGTTAATACTTCAGTACTGAAGAGGCTTTAGTGTGTATACATTGTTTTTTTATCATTCCCGTACTTTGTACTTTATCTAGGGCAGTGTTTCCCAACCTTTTTTACCTTGCGAACCCCTTCTAAGATCCGAAAGAAAATGGCGAGCCCCCTTCCGTGGTCGATAGTAACGGGTGACAAAACTATAAAATTTACTAGCACATTTATTTTGCATGTTGTACAATACTTCACAACAAGAAATGAAAGCATAATTATTGTAAAACATCCAAGTTTAAATTAAAACTAAAATACAGCTACATTTTTTTTCATTATTCTTACTTTCTTATTCTTTGTTCCTTTTGCATTATTATTAGGGCAGTTAACTTATGTATTCCTAAAAAGAAAAATTAAAAATTATTTTCCCCATAGGTTCTACTTTCCGGTTCAAATATACAAAATTCGGAAAGGTTTTGGAAATTTAAAGAAAAATTAAAATTTACAAATTTTTAAATTTCTGGCTGCGATATTGCGATGATGCAGAAAAGTTGGAATAAAGTGATACGTGCGAGTTCAAATTTAAAATTAATGAATATCTTCTGGTTCCACTTCAGAGTCCATATAATGAAAAATTAGCGTAAAATGATGCAAAATTTTGCGTTTTCTGTAGAAATTTTAATATTTCCGACTTGTTCTTCGCTCTTGCGAGGAAAAAGTGGGAAATGCTAGGAGAAAAATACGTTTTTAAAATGTAAAATAAATCAATAAATATCTCTTGGTACCAGCTTGTGATCGAAATTGGTACCGAAATGATAAGTTTGGTTATGACCCTAATTAGAAATCAGGCAAAAGAAGACACATACAAGTAAGTGCATTTCAAATTTTGTATGTACGCTTCATATGCCAGTCCACTACTTTTCTGCATCATCTGGAAACAATTCATTAAAAAAAAACTCCTTTTTGCACTCCTTCTTAATTTTACGTATGTAAATTTATTATTTCGTTTTTTCTGTTACGTTAGCGTTGAGGAACTCCGCCATTACAATATTATTTTCGCGAACTCCTTTTCAGCACCCCGCGAACCCCTGGGGGTTCGCGAACCACCGGTTGGGAAACGCTGATCTAGGGGAAAGAAACATATTTTACATTCACAAACAGCAAAACTTTGTCTTCCTCATTAAAAATTCGCATTGGGAAATGTTCAAGTAATATCTTTGAAAATGATGACATATAGAATTAATTGAAAGTTTATCACGTGTGCTGGTAGTAAACGACATGCTTTTAATTCATGTGGCTTGTAGCAATAGCTTTTATTACCCCAAGAAAGCAGGCTCGTCATTTTCAAGTTTTTCGGGGGGGGGGGGTGATCAAAGGTTATAAACTCAATGTATACAGCATTAAAAAACAACAAAATACATGTACATACATATGAATACATCAAACGCCGGGGGTGGGGGCGCAACTGACCCAAGAATGCAGGCCCGTCATACCCCCTTCCCAATTGACAAATTTCCTCCGACCCCCCTTAAATGACGAGTCTGCAAGAAAGTTCCACTTCCAACAGTCATAATTACCGTAATTATATGTCTATAGCTTGCGGGTTAACTACAAAAAAACTCCTTTTTTTGCTGTCTGCGGGCAGTGTAACGATGCGGGCATTACATGAAATTTAAAAATATATATATATATATGATTTAAATGACAACTACTGTTCAAAAATATCGAAATCTATTTTTCTGCAAAACAAAATGCAGAGGAAAAAATGGCGTCTTTCGAAACGATGGTCCAAAGCAGATTGGGCTCGGGCGCTAGGAATGAAAGAACTTTATGGACAAACGCAGTCAGCTTGCAGGCGAATGTATTGTTTTCTAGGGGTGTATCCCATGAAAAAGGGGACTTGCGTGGGAAAACTTCGTGGAAGCCCTTTCCTTATCAGCGAAGTTGTATGACGCTTCAGAATTAGAATGCTGTTCTATTATGAGAGTTTTGCACGTGGTTCATGAAAAAGACGGCTAATTTTAACTACTTTCTCATATTGCTCTTAAATAAAATGTAATGCACAAAGGACAGAAGGCTAGGGAGAAGGACAGAGATAGTCCTAATAGGAGCCTTTTCCTCCCCACCAATAATAGGAGGGTAGGACCAGAGCAAAGGTCGCGGTTCAAGAAGAGATGTGCTTCCGCGCTGTCGGGGGTAGCCATGTATAAAAAAATTCGGTACAATGTAAACTTTTTAAAAATTTTATTTTAAATGTTAAAGAACTTTTATAAAACTTGTTTCTTTACAAACTGTACCTTACAGAAAGGTTTGATTGTGTAATTGTTTTTGTTCTGGGTGCGGGTTCTACAACGATGTGGGCTATACATCGAATTAATTTTTTTAGAATGAATTTTTCTTCCTGCGGACTATACAACGATGAGGGCATTTAACCGACAGTTACGGCAATTCCAAAATTTACAAAACAATTCACAGTACATTGCATGTTCACGAAGTGAAAAAAATATTCGTCACCGAAATACAGTGTTGTGCAAATGGACTTAAAATCGTTCTCTCGTTTTCATCAATTTAAAACTCAAAAGAGTGGCTGAACAATGACATCCTGAAATGGCGATAATAAATTTGGCCATGAGCAGCGCCACCTGTGCGAGACGTCAGCACCATCACGTGTCAATCGCCCGTTAAATCACCTCATTGGCACAATGAACCGAACAACGGAGCGATGGGATTCTAAACGAGAGAATAATTCACGCCTCAAATGGGAGACGAAGAGTCCGTATCATTTATGATTCGACGCGAACAATTTCGATGCAACTTTTCTTCGGCTCTTTATTTCAAGGTCATGTTTGATAGTGCAGTTTTCATTATTTGCAGTTGAGAGAAGTTTGATGCAGATTTTGGAGATCGTCAATTCTCTCTCTTGCGGAGGCGGAGAATTAAGTGGACTACAAGTTATGTTCTAAAGGTAGTATACAGTCGCGCCCGTTTATAGCAAAGTCGAAGGGAGCCAATGAAAATTTCGTCGTCACCGTGATTTTGTAATAAAAACTACCGAATAGTACGCGGTAAAACAAGGGGGAATTGAACTTCTTACGTTATAACCATAATTTCATTATATACGACTTCGTTATAAACGAGTGCGAATTACAAACTCTGCATACGTGACAAATACTTAACAGGTTGAGGACGGAGCAGATTTTTGCTACCTGTAAAAATAAGGTCGTCAATTTTTCAGTAAAAAAGTTATTTTTAACCACATGAAGTTTTTTCATCTAACAAAACTGTGTTTTATAGGACTTGAGCTGATAGAAGCCACCAGTGGTACACGCCTCCAGATAACCATTCGTGTGTGAGCCATCAGTGGTACACTCCTCCAGATGAACCATTCGTGTGTGAGCCACCAGTGGTACACTCCTCCAGATTAACCATTCGTTAGTGAGATACCAGTGGTACACACCACCAGACAAACCATTCGCATGTGAGCTACCACCGGTGGTACACGCCGTCCTCAGCCCGTTATTCTCATTGCCTTGGCTTAAAAAGTAGAAGGTCTAAACTCTAAACGAAGCAAAAATTGAAAATGAAATGACGTTTACAATACAATGAATTACAATTGCTGTAATTCATTGCACTGTAAACGTGCAATGAATTACAGCATCCAATACCCCAAAGTTGAAAAGAAGGTTGAATACAAGTAGTACATATGTAAAAAAATGCATAAGTTCAAGCTTTTATTCGCAATTTAAGAAATGTACGAAAAAATTAGATTAATTAGCTATGCGAATATTTTATTGGTTCATATTTCTGTTTGGATATTGTTGAACGAGTTCGTTGAAATGGCACACGTTCGTTGACACATCCCTGAAAAGCTTCTTCCAAACTTACACCCCAACAAAACACTTTGAAAAAACGAAGTTCAAGCTATTAAAATTTGCTTAACGTTTTTTATAGGACGATTAAAATTTGTTATCGAAAGCGCTGTTTTTTTTTTCGATTCTGACAGCCTCAATCAGACATTGCATTTGATATGCAACTACCTTATTCTAAACTCTTCCCCTTAAAAGCGAACTTTGAATTGTAGAATAGAAACTAACTCTTGTCCCTGCAGCACATCTTTGGTCAAAGGGCGAAAATAACGCTCGTTAGTCGTATTTTTCAACTCTAATTTCCACCTTTTGGCAACTAAAACAAAACAGCTAGGTGCCAGTGACGCCTAACTTTTATCTCCTAATTTCGAGCCCTGCTTTTGCTTTTATTACTTCTTCATAACAATAAGAGGGGATAATGTCAAGATGGATGAAAATACGTAGAAAGAAAATGCATAGAAATGCTTAAAACGAAAGATCGGTATTTTTAAACCTTACAACTCTCATCTACATATTCCAAAACAAACAAATCGATTTTGCGTCGGTCTTTATGCAGAGTTTAGTTGTAATGTTGCTGAAAGCAAAGAAAATAATGCTCCGGAAAAGATCAAACAAACAAAGAACTATGTTTAATAATGTGTGACAAACACTTACTAAATAACGCTGAATTTATTTCTCTGAACAGGGAATCGTTTAGAACGCAAGAATGCTTTCATTTTAAGACCGCAAGCTGCTGTGGTAAATTTCCACCCTTCCTTTTTGTTCGATTTTCCCGCTTTTAAACCCTTCTCCGCTTAATGACACGAAAGTATTTAATCTCACCTCATTGGTTGCGAACAACAGCCGGGGTTTAAAATTTATCGCCATCTCCCAGACTGTGCGGAAAAGAAGTGAATTGAAGACAAAGCAGAAAATAATAAAGGAATAAAGAAGCAGTCGTCTAACCACTCAACACGGAGATTTTCGTCAATATTTTAATCGCTAACAGCGTAATAAAACGGTTTTTTATTACGCTTTTTTTTTCTCAAGTATGTTTTTAGAAAGGATTTCCATCAGCTTAAAGAATTTTTAAATGGATCCCAAATCAATGGAAGGAAATGGAATTTTTTTCTTCCTCTTTTTCGCAATTATCTTTTCGCAGTAAGGGTTGCTTAATCGATTAATCCTGCTTTCACTGCAATATTTATTTAAACTTAACACATGTTGATTCCAAAATTTTTTATTCGCATAATCTTACAAGTGTTTACTTGTTCAGTTATCCTCAACCAGCGGCGGACTGGCTATGCGGGCATTCGGGCAAATGCCCGGTGGGCCGGTCGCAAAATATCTATCTTCTTTTATATAAAGTATACAGCTTTTACAATGTTCATAAAAAAACGGGGACCAAAACTTTGCCGTAACCCGGGCTTCAGAGAGTGCAATGCAGCAAATGGGGCAAAATCTCTAGGGTCTGGCCGACTTAATAGACAACCTAAACGGCTGCCTGAGGAGCAAAAATGATTATGTTTTATTTTTAGATTTTGAAAATAAATAAATAAAATACATCGGTTTTGCGCTTTAGGCTACCGCCTAGGTCGTCTATATGGACGAGCTCTCTGGGCTGGCTTGAGAAATTCTCAAGGCCGGCTCGTCCATATAGAAAACCTAGGCGGCCGTCTGTTATGCAAACGTTTGAGAGCCGCAAAATGGATGTTTTTAATTTTGAGCAGTGCAGGCGGAAGAGGCTAAAAGGCGGCGAGGCGATTGCCTCACGGCGCAACGCCGTAAAGGACGGCAGCTATTGACAGCTAATTAACATATTACGTATTATGCCCCCCCCCCCCCAAGGCTGAATAAGAACAATTAATCTATCTTGTAGACACTTAATATTATTCAAATACATATCGACATACTTACTGACAATATTTTTAATCCCTACAAGCTACAAAATACGCCCCTGAGAATTTCTCAATCCAGGTGATGCAAATTCTCAGGGGCGGCCCAAGAGAATTTCTCTCCGGCCAGTTGTCTCAGCCGATTGTCTCACTGCGCAACGCCCTAAAGTGCGGCGGCTGTTAACAGCTAATTTATATACAGCATAGCACCTCAAAATCGGAATTCTCGGGGCCGCCATCTTTCCATATTAGCATTTTGCTCATTTATAGTATTTTTGGTCACTGGCGTAGATAAGGAAGGGACAACCCCCCCCCCCCGAAATTTTGAATTAGATACTTAGAGACTTACAGGGACCCCACTGAAATGTTGGTGTTCGAAAGCTTTTTTTGAGACCTTAACTCTCTTTTTACGCTTCATACCACCATTTTTTAATAAAAATTGAATAGAGTGAACACTGCTAAAAAAAAGCGCGATAAAATGCAAAAAAAGGCAATTTTGGGGCCTTTGCGTTATAGGGTCGCACCTAGTGTTGCAAGTTTGTCGCAGAAAAAAGAGCTGGAAATTCGCGGCTAATTGCGCGAAATGTTCGCGTGAACACAAATATAATGTAATAAAAACTAGAATATCTGCAATTAAATTAATTTTCTTAAATAAAAAAGGGATAATTTTATTTCTTTCAATTTTATGCAATATTTAGGTATTTAATTAAATGTACAGAATTTTGGTACAAAATATTGTACATAATTAAATTATTTTCTTTAATGTTTCGTCGTTATCACTTAACACGTTTTTATATGTAAAAAAGGACCGTTCAGCATTTGCGCTATTCGTCGGAACTGACAAACATCGAATTGCCACTTTGGACAGGTTGGGAAAACTTTCTCTCTTGAATTTCCAGAATCGAATTGCCCTACTTCAACGTGTAACACCATTGGGGGACAAGAAGTTCCGTCCAGAACTATACCAAGCCTACTTTCCGTTAAAAACCAACTTCAAACTTATAATCCAGCTATTTCTTTTTCTCATTTAGCTTTAGTTCTAATTACTTCAAATACCTTTTTCAACGATTAATACGTATTCATTCACTCATCATTCATTCTTTCATTTATTCAGTCATTCATTTACTCATCTCCGATGAAGTTTGTTCCAAGCAAATCCGTCTGTTAGATCATGATTTATATAAGATTGAAAATTCCCCGTAGGGGTTATGTTTTTTTTTTGAACTGTTCGAAAATGAAGAAAGGTTGTTCAAATCAAAAAATCTTTCACGCTGAGAGCTTTTTCCAGTAAGCTTCTTCACAGGAGCTTGGATCCTACGCCCAGAGTCCACATAATTTGCCCATAGGCGCTAATGTTAATGTTTTTTGAAGTATTCAAAATTAAACGAAAAAATGGGCAAATCAAAAAGTCAAATGTAGAAATGGGATGCCCACGCCGAGATCCCCCCCCCCCTTTTCGATTCAAAAATAAAATATTTCGAATCGGACAAATCCTTCAAAAGTTATGGGGGGGGGGGGGGGCAGACAGACCGACCAGACACACATTTTCTCCAACTCAAAAGCCTACTTTCAAATTTTTCATTATTCAGTCTTTATTTAATTACTTCACTTATTTTAACTTTTTATTTTTAACGATATCTTCACGATACATTTAGCTCTCATTCATGCTTTATTAATTTTGTTTAAAACTTTGACGGAAAAGTAGGTTAAAAATGATAATGGGAAAAAAGTTATCATTTGAGATTAAAAATAGTTCTATGCTCTATGTGACGAAAAATTTTATTCCTGTAAATTCGTTAAGTTTGGTAAGTTTTATATTATTGTTTTATTGCATATTTAACTTTCTGTATTAGCAATTTTTAAAAACATTTAGATTAACTTAACAGTTTTATTCTTTCCATTGTATTCACTCAGACTGGAGATTCAGAAATTGTCTTGTTCGTTAAATCAACTTCCTTCCCAAGACACGTTAACTTAATAAGTGTTTAATTTTTAACATAATATTTTATTTTTCTCTTGTATTTCCCCCTGAAACAGCTTCAGTTCTAGTTAAATTCTGTCTGAAGCGAAAATTATATAAAAACGTAAATCAAATTGTTTTTAAGTTGATAAATATGGTTTTTCCCTTCAATTTTCACATAAAACGAGTCAAGTTAGAAACTCCACTTATAATAATTTTTTTAATCATCAATTCAACCAATTGTTTTCGTAAAATTAACTGCGAGAAATCGACCTTCCTCTATAAGACCCCTCCCCCGCCCCCCCGAAATTGGGGTCTGGCTACGCCACTGTTTTTGATTATCGTATTATACACTCGCCTATAAGTCATGAAATTATCACAAAAAGCGAAGTTGGAGTTGGCTTACATTCGAAGGCAAAACATCGAAAAACCTAGACTTTTCCAGATATTATTTTAATCTCTTAACAATAAAAGAAAAAAACTCCGGTAATTTCTGATATAATTTCAGGGTTCACACTGGGGAAAAATACAAGATGGGATTTTCCTCCTTGCCCAAAATTTTAAGTGGGATTTTTAAAGTTTAAGCCAAAAAAAAATTTTTTTTTGAGTGGGATTTCAAAAAATATTGCGGGAATCGCGCGAGCGCGCGGCCTAGCGCAAACCCTGAATTTAGTTACTTAATTGCAGTAAAAGATCAGACGATCGGGAAATGCGAGAAGCGCCGAATTTCAATTTTTCGAATGTTCTGTATCGCGAGAAAATTAGAGCTCATTTAAAAAAAATAAATGTAATAAAACAACAATAAATAAAAAACAAAATTTAATGGTATTAACTCACAATTAAAGCAACAATTAATAACACTCTAATTCTAATCGCAAAAACGAACCCTTTTCAGAAAATCGAGAAATAACTTTTTTGGAAATGCACATTTCCGATCTTAAACATGTTCATTGCATTTTATTTACCTTCTTTTTAAAATGACATAATTAAAAAAAAGAAAGAAAAAAGAAAAACACGGCGCAAAATATTTCCTGATTTTTTTTGAAGAAGTTCCAGATTTTGGGTCTTTTGGGGTCCTGTTCAGTATTACGTATCATTACACTTCCATGCTGAATAAGAAAAATAACTGTAGCGTGAACATTTAATATTTTAATACATATCGACGTATTTACTGACAATATTTTTAGTTCCTGCAATCTGCAAAATACCTGCCCTTCCAAGGGCCGGTCTGTTTGAAATATGCCCGGGCCGAATTTTCTTCCCAGTCCGCCCCTGTCCTCAACGAAGTTCCAGAATCTAAAAATGTTCTTCAGATTCTTTGGCATTTTGATTATCATTAGATTTCAAATTTTGAAAAAAAAAAAAAAAAAACATAGGAAAGTAATCAATGCAAAAAATCTTAATCGCTTAACGCCCGTGTCTGACACATGTGAAAGTTACTGGCATATGTGCACAATGCACATGCCCGTGTCTCACACGGGCGATCCCGTCTGAGATCCGTTTGCACTTTGTTTATATAGTAATTTTTTTATATAATTTTTACTCCACCCCCATTCTCTAGTCACCCTATAGTAGGATACAATTACCTATACATTCATTTTCTGTCAAAAAAAAAATAACATTTTTTACCAGTTTTTCCAGCTTATCTCGTTGTCTCCGAATGCAATAAAAACGTTCCGTTTTATCAAAGAGAGTAAGTAATCTGGTGGAAAGAGTTAACTTGAATAAATCTCTTCTAACAAATTAAAATAATGAGAGAGAGACAGAAAGAGGGCGGTGGCTGGAGCAGACTGTAGAT
Organism: Octonoba sinensis; assembly: GCA_038502835.1. Lineage (NCBI taxonomy): Eukaryota > Metazoa > Arthropoda > Arachnida > Araneae > Uloboridae > Octonoba > Octonoba sinensis. Next base: position 106,668,027 of record CM076606.1, read on the forward strand.
CAATAGTTAAAAGAGTACTTTATATCAAACTATTTCCTAAAAGATTTTTTTTTAAAAATCGAATCCTTGCTGATATGTATCCTAATACCAGAAAAAGTGAAACTAAAAGAGTGTTCCTGCAAAGTACCGTCAGAATATTCGTCAAAATGGTTAGTGGATGGAAATGTAAAGGGAGGGGTAATTATAAGTAGCGTCTGCAGATAAAGGCTTAAGGGGTTATTTTATGTAAACAATTTTTCAAAAGATTTTTTTCAACAGAGTCCTTGTTGAAATGTATCCCGATACCTGAAAAACTGGAATTAAGAGAGTGTTCCTACAAAGTACCGTCAGAGTATTCGTCAAAATGGTTAGTGGATGGAACTGTAAAGGCAGTGGTACTTATAAGTAGTGTCCAGTAGAAAAAAAAAAGAGTTAAAAGACTACTTTAATGCAAACTATTTCTCAAAAGAAAATTTCTTTATTGAAACCCTTGCTGAAATGTATCCTGATGGCTGAAAAAGTGGAATTGAAAGAGTGTACCTGCAAAAGTACTATCAGAATATTCGTCAAAATGGTTAGTGGATGGAATCTTTAGGTATTTATAAGTAGCGTCTGTAGATAACGGCTTAAGGGGCTATTCTATGTAAACTATTTTTCAAAAGAATGTTTTTTTTTTACAGAGCCCTTGTTGAAATGTATCCCGATACCTGAAAAAGTGGAATTAAGAGAGTGTTCCTACAAAGTACCGGCAGTGTATTCGTCAAAATGGTTAGTGGATGGAACTGTAAAAGGAGCAGTACTTATAAGTAGTGTCAGTAGATAAAGAGTTAAAAGACTACTTTATGCAAACTATTTCTCAAAAGAAAAAAAAATGCATATCTCACTCTGACAAGAAATATACCAGAGGGTGTCCTCTGCAAAATCACAGAGAAATGTAGCAAAAAATCGATTTCATTTTTTACCGCTATCGAGATGAAATTCGATACTTTCAGAGCCCCGGGCTCCACTCGAGGGGAATAAAAAAGTCAAATCGAGCTCCCCCCGTGGGGTTCGAAAAGAACCAAATCTGTAAAGAATTCTCCGGCTTCGATGTCAAGCCCATTCGCATTCTTTCCCGGAACATGGAATACACATTTGGGGGCTATTTTTGTCCGGCCCTATCTTTTTCCCATGTGATGAAGGATATCGGCTGCAACGTCCAGGAGAGAATGGGTTGGATATAGGATAGAGTAGAAGATTCGATTTTGCTCTAGTTTCATGAATAAGATATAAATTTACACGTTGATATATGCGTGCAGCTACAGAAAGAATAAGACTTTGAATTCAAGCTAAGTATCTATGCATCCGCGTAGTTGCGTACCCAGAGAGGGTACAAAGGGACATTTTCACCCCCCCTTCCCCCAAGGTTTTCTTTTCTCGAAATTGAATATTTCAAGTTAATTATTTTATATGTTAATGACACTGGTTGCTGTTAGGATCCGTTTGTAAATGATGTCACGCTTTTTTCCAATATATTTGACCCCCTTCCCCCCTTTGTCACAATGTATCACTCTTCAGCGGACCTGCCACCCCCCTTTTGTCACATGTCACGCTATGATACATAATGCATGATGTCACACCTTCTTCTTACCCCCTCCCCTCTCCTTGTCACACTTTGTCACAATTAAACGAACCTTCGTCCGCTTCTTGAAGCGTGACATCATTTATAAATTATTCCTTTCTTGTTCGACATTAATAATTTTGTGTGCCTTTACTATTGTCATTTCTAGAACTAGATTTTGCTTTTAACAAGTCGCTTATTTGAATGATCATGGGCGAAATACACTTGCTTTGTATTTCGCCCATACTTTTAAGATTTCCTTAGTTTTCAAAAATCACACTTCAACCTTCAACGACCTTATCCGCGGTTATTTTTAACACTAGATGTACCAGACCAGTCATTTTGACTGTTTCGAAGCTTCCACTTTGCATAATTTTTTTCTCATTATAGCGCAATTTTCAAGTCATTGGCTGTTTTTAATACACGGTAAGTAGGGCAAGTTAAGGTGGCTGAAAGTTTCATTATAATCACTTGCAACTTGGTGAAAAATGAAAGTTTAGTTTAGAAATGGTTGAAAATGGCCTGGTAAAACTAGGGTTAAAATAGCGTAGCCATTTTAAAGCAGAACAATTTCTTCTCCTTATGATTCAGTTCTGTTACCAAAAAAAAAAAAAAAAAAAAAAAAAAAAAAAAAAAAAAAAAAAAAAAAAAAAAAAAAAAAAAAAAAAAAAAAAAAAAAAAAAAAAAAAAAAAAAAAAAAAAAAAAAAAAAAAAAAAAAAAAAAAAAAAAAAAAAAAAAAAAAAAAAAAAAAAAAAAAAAAAAAAAAAAAAAAAAAAAAAAAAAAAAAAAAAAAAAAAAAAAAAAAAAAAAAAAAAAAAAAAAAAAAAAAAAAAAAAAAAAAAAAAAAAAAAAAAAAAAAAAAAAAAAAAAAAAAAAAAAAAAAAAAAAAAAAAAAAAAAAAAAAAAAAAAAAAAAAAAAAAAAAAAAAAAAAAAAAAAAAAAAAAAAAAAAAAAAAAAAAAAAAAAAAAAAAAAAAAAAAAAAAAAAAAAAAAAAAAAAAAAAAAAAAAAAAAAAAAAAAAAAAAAAAAAAAAAAAAAAAAAAAAAAAAAAGACAAGAATTCTCAGAATATTCCAAGCCTTACTTTTCGTTTAAAAACCAAATTTTTCAAACAAAAATAATCCAGCTATTTCTTTTTCTCATTTAGCTTTAGTTCTAATTACTTCAAATACCTTTTTCGCTAATGTTAATGTTTTTTGAAGTATTCAAAATTAAACGAAAAAATGGGCAAATCAAAAAGTCAAATGTAGAAATGGGATGCCCACGCCGAGATCCCCCCCCCCCCTTTCGATTCAAAAATAAAATATTTCGAATCTGAGAAATCCTTCAAAAGTTTTTGGGGGGGGGGGGGCAGACAGACCGACCAGACACGCATTTTCTCCATCTCAAAAGCCTACTTTCAAATTTTTCATTTTTCAGTCTTTATTTAATTACTTCACTTATTTTAACTTTTTATTTTTAACGATATCTTCACGATACATTTAGCTCTCATTCATGCTTTATTAATTTTGTTTAAAACTTTGGCGGGAAAGTTGGCTAAAAATGATAATGGGAAAATAGTTATCAGTTGAGATTAAAAATAGTTCTATGCTCTATGTGACGAAAAATTTTATTCCTGTAAATTCGTTAAGTTTGGTAAGTTTTATATTATTGTTTTATTGCATATTTAACTTTCTGTATTAGCAATTTTTAAAAACATTTAGATTAACTTAACAGTTTTATTCTTTCCATTGTATTCACTCAGACTGGAGATTCAGAAATTGTCTTGTTCTTTAAATATCAACTTCCTTCCCAAGATACGTAAACTTAATAAGTGTTTAATTTTTAACATAATATTTTATTTTTCTCTTGTATTTCCCCCTGAAATAGCTTCAGTTCTAGTTAAATTCTGTCTGGAGCGAAAATTATATAAAAACGTAAATAAAGATTGTTTTTAAGTTGATAAATATGTTTTTTCCCTTCAATTTTCACATAAAACGAGTCAAGTTAGAAACTCCATTTATAATAATTTTTTTAATCATCAATTCAACCAATTGTTTTCGTAAAATTAACTGCGAGAAATCGACCTTCCTCTATAAGACCCCCCCCCCCCCCCCCCCGAAATTGGGGTCTAGCTACGCCACTGTTTTTGATTATCGTATTATACACTCGCCTATAAGTCATGAAATTATCACAAAAAGCGAAGTTGGAGTTGGCTTACATTCGAAGGCAAAACATCGAAAAACCTAGACTTTTCCAGATATTATTTTAATCTCTTAACAATAAAAGAAAAGAACTCCGGTAATTTCTGATATAATTTCAGGGTTCAAACTGGGGAAAAATACAAGGTGGGATTTTTCCCCTTTGCCCAAAATTTTAAGGGGGTATTTTTAAAGTTTAAGCCAAAAAAAAATTTTTTTTGAGTGGGATTTCAAAAAATATTGCGGGAATCGCGCGAGCGCGCGGCCTAGCGCAAACCCTGAATTTAGTTACTTAATTGCAGTAAAAGATCAGACGATCGGGAAAATGCGAGAAGCGCCGAATTTCAATTTTTCGAATGTTCTGTATCGCGAGAAAATTAGAGCTCATTTTAAAAAAATAAATGTAATAAAACAACAAGAAATAAAAAACAAAATTTAATGGTATTAACTCACAATTAAAGCAACAATTAATAACACTCTAATTCTAATCGCAAAAACGAACCCTTTTCAGAAAATCGAGAAATAACTTTTTTGGAAATGCACATTTCCGATCTTAAACATGTTCATTGCATTTTATTTACCTTCTTTTTAAAATGACATAATTAAAAAAAGAAAAAAAGAAAAAAGAAAGAAAAACACGGCGCAAAATATTTCCTGATTTTTTTTGAAGAAGTTCCAGATTTTGGGTCTTTTGGGATTCCGAATTTGGGGTCCTGTTCAGTATTACGTATCATTACACTTCCATGCTGAATAAGAAAAATAACTGTACCCGTGAACATTTAATATTTTAATACATATCGACGTATTTACTGACAATATTTTTAGTTCCTGCAATCTGCAAAATACCTGCCCTTCCAAGGGCCGGTCTGTTTGAAATATGCCCGGGCCGAATTTTCTTCCCAGTCCGCCCCTGCCTGAGAGCCATGCTATCTTAAGTCAATTTTCGAATTTAGGCAATGAGGCTTAAAAATAAGCATTTTTAGTTTAAAACGACTTGGCTTTAAAAGTTCGGAACTCTCATTTAGCTGGTGGTTTTGTCTTAAGTCTATTAAGTGTAAACTAACAAAAACTTGAATAAAGATTTAAGATATTTTTCCCTCTTTAATTAGAAATAACACGCCTGAAGTTCGACGTACACACAAGGGCAAAATTTTTCTAATTCATTGTAATCAAAAGTGTGTTGTTCCTTTTCTATAAAAAACTCTTGAAAATCTACTGGTAGGCATTCGTTTTAACATTTTTATTTGACACATCATCATTAATGACACTGTATCTTGAAACTGCTGTAAAAATTAACGATTTGAAAGAGAATAAAAATTACAGAAAAGTCACTATGATATCTTGCTTGATTTTGTTTAATGTAGTGTAGTTTTAGCTTTTTGTTTGACTTCTTTCTCTTTCTTTGTTTTTTAAAACCCATATTTCACTTTTTTCTCATCTTATTGGGGACTCGAAAAGTTTTATCAGAGAGTTTAACAAATTTAAAATATTATTTTGCAATTTCAGGATTATTTACCCATGGTCCGTACAGCGTATGTACCCGGGATGACGAACCTTTTTCGATTAGTGAGCTATAAATTACGGTTTATTATTTTCAGGTGTCTAGTTTACCACTTGTTATCTTTCTTTTTTAAAAATCATCTGTTAAGACCATGTATTTTCACAAAGGTGCAACCAATGTAGGAAGTTTGTGTTATTATTATTTTCTTTCTTTTCTTTTGAAGTGCTGCTTTCAAAGAATGTGACAATGAGTGGCTTTTGCGAGGCACCTACGTTCATCATCTCTGGTATATACCAAGTTTGAGTGACACTGATCTAAATGCCCTCTACGTAGCTAAGGTAGGGTAACTTTAATTATAGCCACCCTGTACTGAAGAAGGAACATTGATTGCAGCACAGGAAAAATATTAATTAAGAGTAAAGAAATTGTGATAAACTAAATTATCTCAGTCTTTGTTGTATCGGTGCTCGTTGCATTGAGGAAAGGCTTAAGGACTGCTACTACTGACAAACGCAAAGCCAACTCTCGCATCGGAAAACTGAATGTTTCTCTACCGTTAACCTTAGCCTAACTCTTCTACATCATAAGAGGCAGAAGAAACTTTAGAAGGAACGTTGATTGCAAACACAGAAAAAATATTAATTAAGAGTAAAGAAATTGTATTATTATCTTTAGTCGTTGTTGTATCGGGGGCTCGTTGTACTGGGGAAAGATTGTACGTTTTTTATCGAAAAAAGAGCAAATAAATACAAGAACTTCTACTGCAGGAAAAATCAAAACGAACTAGCATCGGAAAACTCAGTGTACGCCTACAGCAGCTCTACCGTTAACCTTAGCCTATCTCTTCTACATCATAAAAGGCAGAAGGAACATTGATTGCAAACACAGAAAAAATATTAATTAAGAGTCCAGAAATAGTGATAAACTTAATTATCTCAGTCTTTGGAGTATCGGTGCTCGCTGTGTTGTGGAAAGATTGTATGTTTTCTTCAAAAAGAGAGCTAATATATATAGGAACGGCTACTGCAGGAAAAATCAAAGCCAACTCTTGCATCGGAAAACTTAATGTACGCCTACAGCAACCAGCAACTCTACCGACAACCCTAGCTTAACTATTCTACATCATAAAAGGCAGCATCACAAAGAACTCACTGACCCACCCATTCAACTAATTCTGAAGAGTTGGTAGGTCTCTATTTTCCGAAGATTTTTCAATTCTACTAGGATCAGAAAAAAAAATAAAAGACGGAAAACCCCAGGATTAAAACGCCCCAACTCCACTCCACACAAAGAAGGAAAAGGAAATAATTGTCCAACTTCGAAATCTGGCAATCGGAAATCATCGTCGACGGCTGCGGTCCGCCATTGTGACAAGTAAAAGGAAAGTAATCGGAACTCCTTTTATAGGGGCGCAGAAAAAGTTGTTCTATCCCGCCATTGTAAAGAAAAAAAAAGTTCTTTCTTTCAAACTGGAATTATTTTTCGGTCAGAAAGTCAAGTGGAAAAGATATTCTTATAGCAGAATGTATTTCTTGACGGAATAGAATTTCCTGAGATTTTTTTTTTTCTCTTTCCACTCCAATAGATGAAGCATTGGAATAAGCTTCGTTTGTGCTATATTATGTTAATGTTGACAATCCTTTTTGCGAATCTTGTTCTCAAGGCTACCTTTCGGATCGTAATGTCAGGGACTTGGTTTGTGGAATTTTCAAGAAAGATCTCAGGGATTCATTTGAGCATCATATTATATATGTTTTTTTTAAAATCATGCTTTGTTACGTTAACGAGAGGTGATAAAATCCCGAAAATGTAACTTTTATTTTTACTTTCGAGAACTACAGCAATACTACAGCAAAATTTCTTTTTGTTGTCCTAAGCTTAGTTCTCTTTGACAATATTTGTTCTCGAAAAGTTTCGTTTTCAACTTTATCCTGATCTGCTTTTCTCGCATTGGGCCGTGGTAGCCTAGTGGTTAGCACGCCGGACTTCCACCTCGAAGACCACCATGTATACTTGGGGATATGTGCATGTAAAATCCGTAGACCCCACCACCTCTCCCCGTGCTAAGCAATCCTAAGGCCTCGGCTAACAGGTAGGGGTCTGGTGGAGAAAAGCTTTTCTCGCAAGATTGCTCATTTTTCTGCACTTCTTTTAATATTATAGTTAACTTCATGCTACCTTTCGAAACGCAATGTCGAGGACTTGGTTTGTGGAACTTTTGAAAAAGGATCTCACGGCTGATATTTGAGCATCATATTATCTATATATATAATATATAATCAAAAGTTAACAAAGTGAATCTAACTGTAAAAGGGCGCACGAGGCAGCACACTTAGACAGTTGCGAAATATATTTATGAAATAGAAAATATATATATATATAAAATTAGTGGGTATGTGGAAAACAACAATTAAATATTAAACGCTGAACGTGGGAAATCACAAATATAAACATTAAAAAATGAATAAGAGCCTGCCTCTTCATCAGTGGGAAGGAGCAGGAAGCATATATAACGAAATATTGGCATATAACGAAATATTGGCATTGCAAGTTTCTGAGAAATCCCAGCATAGCATGTGAGAAATTTTTTATTTATAACTAAAAAATAAAAGGCTGGGAGTTGCAAACAAAAAAAGTGAATAATCAAAAAAAAATTTTTGAATAATCAAAAAAAAAAAAAAAAAAGTAATAATAATAATAAAATAAAATTTTTTTTATCCCGTTATAAAAAGAACAAAACTTTTTTATTATTAAAAGAAGTTTCGAGTTTACGTGATATTGACCGAGTCAAAATAAAAAGATAGAAAAAACGACATGCTATAGCCGAAATTTCCCCTGCCAGACCTGCAAAGCAATACGATTAAAATATAGCTTCTAAATCTACTCACCTCCCACGGCAGGACCAGAAAAAGAAGACATCAACATCTCGCCGAGAAAATTATGCCAAGTAATGGCTAAAGTCGATCCATGTCCATGTGGCAGACCTTGACTTTCCGATCTCGTTCACAGACAACCACAACATCCAAAAAATGGCGTTACAAGTGATGGACTTTAGCCAGGAATCTTCATCCCGTGTGTGTCAATGAGGTTCCGTCATGGTTATATAGCAACTGCATGACGCTACGCCAAAGCTTTAAACAACTTAATGTAAAAATTAATAAACTTCAACGGATAATTATTAAAGTAAAATAGGATTGCAGAGAAAATGAAAACATTTTTATCCAAGTTATATTTGTTATTGCAGATTTTGAAATATCTGTATAGTTGACCTGTGATAATATTTATGAAAACTTTTTTATATGCAAATTACTTTGCCAGTGCGGCACAGTAATAGTATGGAAATTGAAGTCCTTACGTTTATCATACACGTCAATATTTAAATTACTGTTTATAATGTTCAATTTAAATTACTGTTTATGATGTTCAATGATATAATGTTCAATCTAAATGATATTTAATTGTTGTTTTTCACATACCCACTAATTTTATATATATATATATTTTTTCTATTTCATAAAATATATATATATATATATATACGATAGAATATTACAATACAAAGAGGGAATGACAAGAATACACTCAGGGCACAGGTCGGGAATCGAACCCATCACCTCTTCACTGCGCGCTGGCAGGCAGCGGAAAATGGCATTAAGACCGCTCGGACACTAAAGCTCCTCCTGAGGAGTTTTTCTCGAAAAATTGCTCATTTTTCTTCATCTCTTTTAATATTTTAGATAACTATAAGATGCAATATTTTTCTGATACTTTATTTAACAAATAATTATGTGCTTTGCAGAAAACAAATAATTCTTTTTGAGCATAAAATTACAGAGTTTCTTTTGAGCAAACTATTCTAATTATATAAAAAACAGAGTCCGGGTGCTCGCCCTTTCAGGTGGAGAAACCGGACGTCCAAATTCTCACGCGGCGATGGTACCACACTCATTGTGGTTTCGCTGAAAGAGATGGTACCAATCTCTGGGGAACGCACTAGGTCTGCAATTGGCAGAAGCCAACAGCAGCAGCCCATTAGAAATTAAAAAAAAATAAACATTTATTACTAAAAGCAATTTTTTTTTCTATTATCAACTGGTGCGAACTAACGACCACCGATAGCTCAAATAGAACACAAGTGGTTGGATCCACTTAAAGCCATAGGCCCTCTAACAGTACATAGGTACATATCGTGTTCGATCTTTGAAAAAAAATAATAAAAGTGTACATATCGGTCAATCGTACATATTACTTCCATAATACCAAATTTCATGCAACGCAAACATGTCCTGTAATCTTGTATCACCAATTTATGACATTTCAAAACTTAAAGCTTTGTTTAACACTAACTTAACTTTGAAACTCTTGTACGGGTAACGGCAATACGCGATTTGGCGAAACTTTTCTGTGGTACGGGTAACGCAATAAGCGATTTGGCGAAACTTTCATGTGGTACGGGTAACGTCAATAAGCGATTTGGCGAAACTTTGTGCTACGGATACCGTCAATAAGCGATTTGGCGAAACTTTCCTGTGGTACGGGTAACGTCAATAAGCGATTTGGCGAAACTTTCCTGTGGTACGGGCAACGTCAATAAGCGATTTATTGACGTTAATTGACGCAATTTACTTTTTTTTATTGGTTAGCCAATAGCAAAATTTGCTACGGCGAAAGTTCATGTAAGAAACTCATGGCATATACATAGAAATAGATGTATCATCATTTTTGCAGTTTTTGGAAATATGTTTTTGGCATTCAGACAAACAGATTTGTGAATATATTCCGGTAGTTAAAGGATTAAAGTACAGTGGAACCCTGCCATTCGTCCGCCTCTCTACTCGTACAACTCGTTATTCGTCAAACTTGTTCAAGTGAAATTCAACTCGTCATTCGTACGCTTGCCCCGAGATTCGGACGGGGCCAGGGGCCAGGGTTGCCATTTTGGCTTTTTTTGAACTAAAAAATCGAGAGATTATGCTCTTTTTGAACTCGTTTGAAAATAATTTGTTTGGAGTTTTGGAATTTTTTAAAGTCTAATACTTTGAGATTTTACTGACGATTTTAACTTCAAAGTAGAGTTCCAAGAGGAAGTGGTTAAAGACGAACTTTCTTCTTTAGAAGAAGAAAGTAGTAAGGAAAGCATTTCCTTTGCAGAAATTAAAGATCTGTTTTACCACTGGGAGAAAACCCGGAGAGTGGTGGGAAAATAGCATCCTAACACTGCTGTGATCAACAGGAGCATCAACTTGCTTGAACGACTATGTGGTTGGCCATTTCAGAAAAATTCTAAAAAATCGTCAAGGGCAGACAACATTGGACAAGTTTTTAGAGAAATAAATCCAAGATTCTTCTAGTGCAAAAAGACAGAAAAAAGAAAGAACAGCAGAAAGGAAGAAAACACCTGAAAGGATGTTACCTGATGTTTTTATAGAAGGGGACTTCTCTTCCAGCCATTTCTTTTCCTCCTCTCAACTTTGCCACCAGCTCACCTCAGTACCAGTAAAGTGCAGTTACATTTTTATTTATATATAATTTCATGTACAGTACTGTACATTTGTTTTTAGCAACCATCTGTGGGTCTGGAACGAATTAATATAATTTACGTTGCATCATTTGGGGCCGTTCATAAATGATGCCACCGTCTGTAGGGAAGCTGAACGCAGTTGAGAATTAACATTGAGGTGTGTTTAGAGTTCGTAAATACTCAGTGCGGCATTCATAATGTGTGTTGCAGGTCTTGATATGAATGCCGCACCGAGTATGTGCGAACATCGAGAACTTATGAGCTCTTAAGCAGAAAAATAATTACCTGTATGGGGTAATTCATGAATGATGTCAAGGGGGGAGGGGAGGTTTGTGAAATTGTGACAAAGTGTGACAAGGGGAGGGGTAACAAGAAGTGCGACATCATGCTTATGCAACATAGCGTGGCATGTAACAAAGGGGGGAGGGGGTCAAATATATTGGAAAAAAGTGCGACATCATTTATGAACGGTCCCTATCAAGTCGTTCTTGATTAAATGTGGGGCGGTATTTATACACTTCCTTATTCGAAGCATGTTAATCGGCTTTGTGAATAGTGAATGCTGCTTATTCCGGTCCCTTAAGAATCATTCTTGAGAGACTCAGGAATGGTTTAAAGAATGTTTTTCATTTAACTAACAAATTTAGAAAGATTTTATAAATATCTAATATCTCTCATAAATCCAACTGGTAGTCGCGCAAAAATAAAAACTGATAGCTAAAATTTAATTTTGTACTATTTGTTCTTATATGTTTATATTATTTTGTACAGTGAAAAACATGTTGTTAATAGCATAAATATAGGGGCGAATTCAAAATCTTATTAATTAGTCATGTTATAGAAGATAGCAAACTTGAAACTCGAATAAATGATTTCAGTACTCACCATCTTTGACCTAATTGGCTAACTAAAGCTTACATGCGACATTTATACCTGAAAAGTCATGATTTTCAAAACGATGCCAAGTCCATTCCTTCGGTTTGTTAACAGTCGCAATTAGATAAGTTCAATAGTCATTAGAATTATTGAAGTGGAAACTCAATGCATTCAAAGCTAAGATAAATGAAACAAGTAATAATGAAACAAATCTTCTATATAAATAAAACAATGTTCGTGGGTTAGTTTGTGTTTGTGTGTGGATCCCCTCCTGCCGAGATGAAAAGGCCTAGAAGTACGAAATTTTGGTAACAGGTACCTTGGAAAAGGTACTCAATGAACATCGAAGAGTTTTTCCTAAAATTCGAATTTCTTCTTTTTTTATTCCAATTTTAAGCAAATGCCTAAATTTGCTGATTTTAAGGGGAAGAAATGCTTGCACATTTACAAAATTTATGTCATTCGAAAGAGCAAAATTTCCTACATTTCATGAATTTTATTTCATGGTTCTAAGTTTATTAGGGTAGTATTTATAACCGTTTTAGAGCATCGCAGACAATTGAAAAAAAAAATGCTATTTTATCTTCCTGCCGTTTTATTAGCGAAACAACTTCTAAAATGCATTTCACTTTTATGCATATTTTGTGGGTTATTAATTGGCAGACGATTTTCAATTACTTTATCTTCAGTTTGAATATTCTTTCCTTTTTGGCGATTTAATATTTATTTCTACTATAAAATCACTATTTTCCTTTAATTTTTAATACATTCCTGCTATATTAATTGGGTTTGCCCTCAATCGAAGAAGTATTTCTGTCGTCATTCTAATTTATATTTTTGGTGACTGCTCTCATTATTCAAAGCTCTTATTTTCTCCGCCAGTGATCTGCGCAGCATTCGGGATAACCCGGCAAAAGAGGGGAACGTCAGCTAGTAGAAAATAAAATTACCACGAAGGGAAACATTGCGAATGAAAACATCGGCAATACAAACTTCAATAACAAAAAAAAAAAAAACTTTTAATGGGGAAAAAATGTAACGGAATGTAATAAACAAATACAATGATAAATAAACATTTTGTTTGCATTTATTTGAATAATGAAGTCTAATTTTTAGGCATGTAAAAAAGCAAATAGAGAGAAATTCAAGCCATCCTCTGCATAATTTCAAATTTGATGATACACAAGCCATTCCACAGAATAAAATTGTAATAACAAATAATAATTTCCTTGCACTGTTTTAACTAATAACCTTCAACAAGTCCAACAGTTAATTTTTCCTTAGACATGTTTTTAAGAGAAAAAAAATGGCACAAAATAGGGATTTATGAATGTACGAAAACGTCAAAATAAAAAAATGAGTTCGTCAAAATTTCCCTCGAGGAGAGATAGTGGCGGGTGTGTAGGGAAAAGATCAAGAAATTGGTCATATATTGTAACATAGTGATGGTACTGCATTTCGTTGTTTGAAACAGAGCAATACAATTTTGTACCGAATTTCATGCTTCATGCAATGAAGAACTGCAGTGCATTGGATTGTATCATTAATTTACTACATTTCATTACTTAGAAAAGTTATATTTGGCAGAAATTAATTTAAAATGTAAGAAATAACGTCAACTGCAATAGTTTAAAATGTGGAACTGCAACAGCTGCTGAAATAACAGGAAAACTGTTTAACCCTCTAATTCCCAACTGTGAACGTGATGCATGTTTCTGTGTGACAGTTAACAGGAAACAATTCTAACAACTTTGAGAAATTAAAGAAACAGATACTTATATTTACCTTACTACATTTCATTACTTAGAAAAGTTATATTTAGCAGAAATTAATTTAAAATGTAAGAAATAACGTCAACTGCAATAGTTTAAAATGTGGAACTGCAACAGCTGCTGAAGTAACAGGAAAACTGTTTAACCCTCTAATTCCCAACTGTGAACGTGATGCATGTTTCTGTGTGACAGTTAACAGGAAACAATTCTAACAACTTTGAGAAATTAAAGAAACAGATACTTATATTTACCATGTCCTGGTGGGGCTCAATCGAACCTTGTTATTCAGATAATACTGTTCTCTCGTCAATGAAGGAACATTGAGAAGAGAGAATCCAGATTGATTTAAATATACTGATTTACTTTCAACAAATGCAATTCATTATATATTTATTTATTACAACTTTTTTGTTTTAAATTTGTTCCAGCTTGCCCTTTCTCACCTGGTGGTAAAGCAATTGAACTATTTTTTTTTCTTATTGCCTTTTTCTCTTTTCACAATGGATCAAATTTCCTTCATACCAAATTTCAGTGACTACGTCTATTAGGATAATCTCTACGTAGGTCTAAGCAGGGTAACTTTAACTGTAATCACCCTATATGAGAAGTGGCTGAATCACTTATTTTAAAGTTACTACAAGAAGCGATTTTTCTTTTTAATCTAAGTACAGTAGCACCTCGTTATATCGCACTTGTCGGGGGACAGCAAAAAAGCGCGATATATCGGAATGCGCGATATATCCGAATGCGCGATATATCTGAATGCACGATATATCCGAATGCACGATATACCCGATGCATTAGAAATAACTCAAAAAGTACAAGTAAATGGAGTGTCAACGAAAAAAATTTAATTTAAACTTACATAGTGACAACTTTCTTAATAAAAATAAATCTTAATAAAAATCCTTGGGCAATGGACATCTGTCTCTTTCACTCAATGGGTATGTCAAGTAAACGTCAACTGGCTTGAGTAGAATCATTCTGCAGGCATATAAGTTGGGAGAGTGGGAGGAAAATTGTTGCAGCTTTTAACTGCAGAAAATTCAGAAGAAAGAAAAACATTCTTGTTCCATGGCTTTGTTTCATGTTTACTGAGAAATCCAATATTTTTACTTTCAAGAACTCAAACTTAAAATTTTGGGAGACATAGAAAAAAAGCGATATAACGAGGGGTTACTGTAAAAGAAAATTCGGTTTGTGCAAATACATACTATGACTAGTTAAGGATTAAAAACAGCTATGTTGGTGGTGAAACCGACTGCGACAGTAATGTTGCTAATCGTTTACTGATTGGCTGTCATTTATTACATCATTAAAAATTACTTTCATTTAAAGGACCATGATTGGTTGGTTTTGCTACGGTGTAAAAATAGGAAAATTGTCGTTGTGGGTGCAAAGCAGACAACAACAAGGACGAAAATAGCCTATTTTGAGGTTCGAAACCAGCATCGTGGTGATGAGATCCGCCGGATCAGTCCACTCGCGTTATAACGACCTATTGAAAGGGAATCGATTCTCACTTTCGATGTAAAGACCGTGAAGGAACACGACTCTGGATATAACGAGTCTGAATCAGAGGAGTAAAGATTTTCACATTCCGGAGTGTGGTACTTATGAGTTGCAGAAAAACAAAAAATTATAACGTTCCTTAAAAAAAACAATCACGATCCCTCTTTCAGAAATGGAATATTCTCTCTCTCACCACCATCCGTGCGATTGTGCATCTGATTATTCATATGCAATTTTTCTGAAGTAAATCGCAGATATGGACTTTAATTTCGAATTTTCTATAAAGCATTTCCCTTGTATGCAAATTCATCTATGAGCAGTTTTGCTCCTTTTTACAATTTTTAATTTGGATTTTTATAAATCGTATAATACTCATAATCTAATATTGTTAGTTGATCAATTTTTAACGCTTTCCAAATGATATCATCCTTAGGCAGATAATTTCAATTTATAGTGCGACTTCTGCTTCTCATCGTTTAGTTCATATTTCGATCAACGGTAGAACTGTAAAGCGTCTGAAGCATGGGTCTCTGATCTCGTCCCTCTTGCACACAATAAGATAGATTTTCAAATAGGACTAACTCTACAGGAAAATTTCTTAAATTGCGTTTGTTTTTAAATTAATTATTCGAAGTATATTAAAAAAATTACTGGTAGTAAACAACTATTATACTGGGATACATTTAAATTGATTTGGTGGATAATGGTACTTTTCTTTATGAATAAAATGCTCAATTTTGTGTTAGCAATTATTGGTACAAAGTAACTCCTCCCCCCCCTTTTTTTCTTTCCTTAAATTCTGCCTGAATATCATTCCGTGCCATTTTACACCCTGGCACACTTGACAACCAATCATTAAGGCATTAGTTGTCCACCGTTTTTTAGTTACACTGCCCGTTTTACCAACAGAACTCTTCGAAACATTCCACACTTGACAATTTCTATTTGATTGGAGAATATCAGTCATAAAATTTAGTGCTTTTAAAAGCATATACTTTTCTGCATTTTCTAGATGGAATACCTTTAAAATGCGCAAAATAATTTAGATCTAATGCAGAGTTAAGACGAATATTTACCTGCCATAAACAAAAACTTACATTTCAAGGGAAAATACGATGGAATTCGGATAATCGGGCCAGCCGCTTATTCGGACAAATCTTTAAAGAACCAAAACATTTCCTATTTACATAAGCCTAACGTTATTCGCTTATTGGGACCAAAAATCCATTTAATCGGACCAGAGAAAGGAAACCAAATATGAAACAGGAGTCATAAGTTACCCGCGTAGAACGGATTTACAGCGGATCATTGAACACAAAACTTAATTTATTAAACATTAATTACAAATTACAATTCCTGTAAAACTATCAATAAACTCCAACGATATATAAAGCGAAGGTCAAAGTACAAATGTGTTTACGAATTAATTTTCGTAAAACAGTATCTTATTTCTTGTTTATATGTTTGCCATAAATGTGCCTCACAATAATCATAAAAGCATTTAAATATATAACGTATTGCACGTCCAGAGCAAATGTTGTATAACAGAAACGTTTCGTTGTATAGTCTTGAGCAAAGAAAAGTTAGAGGGGACATGATTCAGTTGTTTAAATTCATTAAAACGGGAAATTTTGATGGGCTACAGCTATGTGCTGAAAATAGAACCAGAGGTCGTTGTTTTAAGCTTTTCAAATCTCAGGCTAATATTAAAATGAGGAAACATTACTACTTTAATAGTGTTGTAGGCAGTTGGAATAGTTTACCGGAAGCGACTGTTCATTGCAATGGGGTAAAAACTTTTAAGAAAGCTTTTGATGTTCACTGGGGACTGCTAAATTGACTAGGACCAGCCTATAGTCTGCGTAATTAGTATCGGCGTGCCTTGGGGGCCGTGGTAGCCTAGTGGTTAGCACGTCGGACTTCCACCTGGAAGGTCGCGCGTTCGATACCCACTGAAGACCACCATGTATACTTGGGGATATGTGCATGTAAAATCCGTAGACCCCGCTACCTCTCCCCGTGCGTAAGCAATCCTAAGGCCTCGGCTAACAGGTAGGGGTCTGGTGGAGAAAAGTATCGGCGTGCCAAGGTCACACAACTCTACCTTTTCCCCTTCTTGTCGCCATGGTTCTCGTGCTGGAAACTTTTCCCCCACTTGGTTTGGGGAACATGATGAGTCAGTTTGCTGTTTTCGTTATAATAATAATAGACGGATAAAAACCAGATTTATTTCTCAATGGCAGATTTAATTTATGAGAAATTTAATTGCATTTACTTAATATCAAAAATAAATAAATTTAAAATAAATTCTTTCTTATTACTTTTTCTCAATTATTCTAATATTTTGAATCGGAGGTGTAGTAATGCAATTGCCTTAACTGCAGTGCAAAAAAAAAGGTCTGGCTCTGTTATCTTTCTCGCAGTTGCCATGGAGAAAAAGAAGGAAACGCGACCTTGATACGCCTATTCTAATTACAGAGACTATAGCTCGGCCCTGAGCCTGTTGCTGGTCGTCACTTTTGTATTTGTATTTGTTTATTCGCGTAATCGGACCAGCCGGTTAAT
This sequence comes from Octonoba sinensis, assembly GCA_038502835.1. Taxonomy (NCBI): domain Eukaryota; kingdom Metazoa; phylum Arthropoda; class Arachnida; order Araneae; family Uloboridae; genus Octonoba; species Octonoba sinensis. The sequence goes on from CM076606.1 coordinate 106,685,533, forward strand.
AGGACCAAAATGATTGCGTCCCAATGTGGTCCGATTAACCAGAATCGACTGTATATATATCTCTGAGTTTCAAACCGATGAAACCATATTCTTGCTGTCAATTCCTAACGGTCACACTTCTTAAAGGAGAAAAATATAAATGTAAGCCCGTCTAAAATACCTACTAAAAATATCATTAAAATTCAGAGGAAAATCTAGCCAAATAATTTGCACAGTATAGTAAAGGAACAGAAAAAGTGCCTAAGATAGAAAATTTTGGTATTTTAGAGAGAGCAAACGTCGTATAATCGAAGCTTTTCGCGGTTGGAGAGCAAATGCCGTATAACAGGAACGTTTCGTCGTATAGAGAGCAAACGTCTTAAAGTCAAAACTCTTCATCGTACAGAGAGCAAATGTCGTATAACAGAAACGTTTCGTTGTTTAGAGAGCAAATGTCGTATAACAGAAACGTTTCGTTGTTTAGAGAGCAAACGTCGTACAACCCAAACTTTTCGTCGTATAGACGAAACACACTGTAGTAGATACGATTAAATCGGGGCAACGAAGAAACGATGCATAAAAGTAGACGACGTTTATATGAGAGGCGCATAAGAGGCGCATAAAAGGTGTTTTTTTGTCTTTTTATTTTTATAGATAGCTTGTATAGTGGATTATCGTTTATACGACATCGAAGGGACTACCGAAAATCGCCGTATAAACGATAACGTCGTATAACCGGTTTACCTTTCTGGCTTATAATCCAAGATTTGGGACCACACTAAAACGTCGTATAAATGTGAACGTCGTATAAAGGATCGTCGTATAAAGGATTGTCGTATAAACGGTACTACACTGTACAATCAAGGTTCTTAATTCCTTGAATATCTCTTAACGTATTGGTGACTGGCTACGGAAATCCCCGTCTTTTAATTGGTGCTAGGTGATGGGCCACGGGGATTTCCGTATTTTTTTAATATAATTACCGGAGAGCTCCGTGGCCCGGCATCTATCGACTAGACATTTAAATGCGGAGATTTCCGTAGCCCGTCACCAATGTATTAACAATATTACGTAGAACGCTGGTTGGGAAGTGCCAATCGGGAACAAGTAAAACTCTCATCATATACAGTGTGTCAAAGAATTTTCAAGGCTAGGTTTATAAAATAATATAAAAACTAATAATTATATTTTTTATGTATTTTCATTCAAAATAAGCTCCTTCGGTTTCAATGCATTTGTTACAGAGTTTGTTAACAACGATTCGATTGCCTCTAGAGCTCGCGTCGAATCTGTTTGTACACAGCGAGTAAAAGAATTTTTAAGCCTACAGCTGGAACGAAGCTCACAGCGGCGCTATCTGTGGTATTGAGCATTTGTGAAACTCCTTAACTATCAAAGTTGCTGATCCACTGCCCACTGCCAAAACTTCAGTTCATTTCTTTACATTTTTTTCACTTTGATGACATTGACACAATACAAACAGTTCGACGCGAGCTCTGGAGGCAGTAACACAATGTGAACTGAAACAGGCATTCGAATCTTTGCTAAACTCTGCTCCAAATGTATTGAAGCCAAAGGAGCTTACTTTGAATAAAAATACTTTTAAAAATATTATTTTTTAATTCTATTTTATAAACCTACTCTTAAAAATTCTTTGACACACTGCGTATTATCAAAAACAGGTACACAAAACTAACATGCAATGCTATTACAATATTTTAAAATTCTTCTGTCCTTAAAACTGTGACTAAACTTTCTAAAGAAATACAACTCTCAGGCACGTTTATTAATTACTCAAAGTAGAATGTTGCCTTTGCTCAATAACGAAACATTTGAAGAAATTCTCCAAATTAAGCTCACATACATTTCCCAAACTAAATTTACATCCGATTCCGCAAGAACAAACAGATTCCCCAGCGTCATTTGTCACTTATACTCCACCGAAAATTCACATCCCAGTACGACTCCCAAAGGTGGAATTGCATCGATACTGTTCCGGAAACAGGACTGAAGGGCTTCCTCTCCTAATTGGCTCTTCAACACTCGCGAAATTGCGGCTCCGGCAAATCAATGCTACACCAGTCAAACACAACCTCCAGCAAGAGTTGCACTCCGCGGTATTTGTTTTAACATGAGGAAGACTTGAACAAATCAAAGAATCTAGTATTGGATCCGTACTCGAACGTTGACTTTTAGGACAGTGGAAAACATTTTATATGGAAATACCTCTAAATAATTAGACTAAAGAAAATGTATGCTATTTTATTAAATTAGGATATTCAATATGTAGTCGTACTTTCCAAATATATACATCTATGTATATATTCATCAATAGAGCAATTCAACCAACGTCATTGGTCACGTGGCAGCGATGAAAGCAATGTAAACAAAGGAAGCCGGAGCATCGTTTTACTTCGAGTTCAACAAATCTAATTAAAAACTAGAACTAAATAAAGTTCCTCTACATTACATAAAATTAACACTACATAAAACAAACAAATTTCTTTTATAATGATTAAATTAAATGTAAATACTGAGTTATGATCAGGGAAAGCCGCGAAAATGGACTAATTAATTTTAAGATTACTAATTTTGCTTAGTGAACTCAGCGTAGAACTCAATTGAAAATCTTAGTAAACAAAGAGCGGATATCACGTGACAACGATGATAGCTCATGAGTCCCTCTAGCGGTTAATTGCCTCCATTAGGGATTAGGTGAACTCAACAGCAATGCAGCTTTACTTTATCATAGCTGATTATTTGATCTATGCTAAAGATTGAAAAGTGGCGGAAATTAAAGAGAAAAGAGAAATTACTTTTGGTTTTGTAAGGAAGGAAATCTAAGCTCATTAATTCTTTAAAATTTCTTCCAACCAGTAGGCCAGAGATTAACAATTTTTTTCTATAAGTGTGACAGGTAAATTACAGTTTATTATTTTCAGGTGTTCAGTGTGCCGCTTGTTATCCTTCTTTTTAAAACGTATCTTTAAGTATCATCTACTTTCGTTAAGTGCCGCTCGTCTTGAAATGTTTCTTTGTTTCCTTTCTTTCTTAAAAAAGATATTAGCTTATTGGAAAATGTTCAAAGGAGGGCTACAAGGTTGGTAAGGGGTCTTTCAGACTTCGATTATGAGGTTAGGCTTAAAAGGCTCAACATGTATAGTCTAGAGCAAGGGAGAGTTAGAGGGGACATGATTCAGTTGCTTAAATTTATAAAAATGGGAAATGTTGATGGGCTACAGTTATGTGCTTAGAACCAGTGGTCATTGTTTTGTGGCCCTTCCCTCTTTGATCAAAAAAGGAAGGTGGCGTAATTGTGGTCGCGCGATAGAGTGTCACAAAAATACATAGTGAGCCAAGTCGTACTTCTGCCGTTGTGGTGCTCATCTATAAACGGAAGGCGCTCCTTATTGTCTTTATTCCTAGCCGCTCAGCGAAAGGGAGCTTGGATACCCAAGTGACATCATAAAGAACAAGGTAATAACCAGTGATGTTGACCTGGAAAAAACGGTGGCGATAAGGAGCGCCACCTTTTCACAGATATACTAACTAAAAAAATTATCGTCAATTTATTTTAAATTTTTAAATAAAAAATAAAGTTAAAAAAAATCATTTTTCCTTGTCAGTGTCATATGCTGGTGAAACACCCGCAGGAAACGAATCTCGCAGTGGAGATGTCCTCTGCTAATTAGCCGCTCATTGGGCACCGTAAAATCAATGGTGACTCGCAGCAGCTCCGAATGCCGCAGTCCGAAATGCAGGGAGACGAATTGCGGTTTGTTATTCATTACGGGCTTGCAAATACCTCGTGTCAAAATAATCTGAAGTGGTTTGAAGAGAAGCGTAGATCAGAGCGTTTCCTGGTTATCGACTAATTAGTTTCGTTTTCAAGGATGCGGAGGATTGTTTATTCACTGGAAATTGGTGGTTTGTGGGACCGTTTTGGGGATGTGTTAAAAAGAAAATAACTAAGGGTAGTGGACACAGTTAAAAAAAGTTTCGTACTCTTTTACGTAGCAAAATTTTTTCAAGGGACTTGCATCAATATTTGGATATTTAGCTTAATCGCCAACTATTTCTCTAAAAATTAATTACCTATAAAACGTCATTTGATGAAAAATTAAGATTTTTACGTCAAATTTACTAAACGTTTCATTTATATCTATAGTGGACATTTACGAGACACGTATTTGCATTAGTAGTGGACAGAAATGAATATCATCTATTTTATGCTGTTAAGTTGGAGAAATAATTTTAAAAATGAGTAAGGGACCATTCATAAATGATGTCACGCTCTTTTCCCAAAACTTTTCCCCAAATCCCTCACCTTCTTATGGATCGGCTTTAGTAAAGAGCAGCAAATGTGACCGTTGTGGAGGCAGCTATTAAAATTTTGACCGTGTACTGCGATGATTGGCTCCACGCCAACTTTAGTTCTATTAACCAGCACTAGGAATCGTTCGCTATAGGTTCTGATTATTTCATTCAAGTTTAATGTTACATTCGGTGATTTTAGGAGCTTAAAGGTCTAAGTGTCCACTACTTCCCAGGGTTTGAGGGACTTCCACCTGGAAGGTCGCGCGTTCGATACCCACTAAAGACCCACCATGTACACTTAGGGATGATACGTGCATGTAAAAATCCGTGGACCCCACTACCTCTCCCCGTGCGCAAGCAATCCTAAGGCCTCGGCTAACAGGTAGGGGTCTGGTAGAGAAAAGTGTCCACTACCGGGGCACTTACCTTATATTTGTGATTTCTGAACGATACATAACGAGAAAGGAATTTTGGAGTCTACAGGGATCATTCATAAATCATGTCACGCTTCAAAGGGGGAGGGGGGTTCGTGAAATTGTGACAAGGGGAGGAGAGGGAAGAAGTGGGACATCCCTGCTTATGCAACATTGCGAGACACCTGAAAGGGGGGGAGGGGGTCCGTTGAAGTGTGACATTTTGTGACAGAGTGGGGAGGGGAATCAAATATGCGGGAAAAAAGCGCGACATCATTTATTGAACGGTCCCATAACCAAAGTTAGAAATTTTCAGAAAAATGTTTCAATGATATTAGGGTTAATTTTGAAGCATTGTAAATTTGTGTGAAGGTGTCCATCGTAAATCAGCTTATTCCTATACAATTTTTCTGGGGTAAATCGCAAAGATCGAGTTTGATTTCGAATTTGCAATTAAAAATTCCTTTGTATGTAAATCCATCTCAGAGCAGTTTTGCCCTCTTTTTACACGGTTTTATTTAATTTGATTTGTCACGGAAGTTTGGCACGGAAGCACGACCGCTATTACTGCATAAATTATCTTCGAACTTTGCATACAAGCTTATCTTCCGATGACAATACAATATTCCATCCGTTTTATAATTTATTATAACGTTAATTAGGAAAAAATTAATAATTTTGGCTCATAAGAAATTCTCAGAATTATTATTTGTTGAATGGCCACGATAGCTTTGTTTGGAATGTTTGGATGATGCAACGATGTTTTGAATTTTAAAATACTCAAATCACGGCGAAAAGAGAAACTGCGCCGCAGCGGCTGTTTTTTTAAAATAAAACCGTGTAACTTGAAACATTTTTTCAGTTTTCATATTTAGATTTTTAAAGATCGCACAATGATACTCATAATCTAAAATCGTCAAAAAAAAAAAAAAAACCGCCTTCAAATGATATTATTCTTGAGCTCAGAATTTAAATTAATTAACTTCTTATCATTTAGCCCAATTTTTTTTGGCCAACAGTGGAACTATGAAACGGCCTGGTGGTTCTATTCCCAGGCTTGCCAATGTGCGGGTATTTACCCGAAATTCGAGTATTTTTGAGCACTGTGGGTATTTTCGACGGTATTATAAATTGGGATTTTTTCGTATTATTTTTTAGACATCAAGTATTTTAAATTTTTAAAAAAGGAACATACAATTTTTTACACTGTCAGATTAATACCAACAATTATTGTTGTACGTCATTGCATCATGGTGTTTTAGGGTAGCACTGCACATATGATCGAATGAACTTCGTCCGAATATTTACGGATCCCAACCGTCATGGCAATTTACTGTAGAAAAAGGAGAATTACGCATGCACGTATCATAATAATAATAATTATTATAAAGAAAACGAGGTTAGCGAGCTTTCTTGAAATGTTCACTAATTTTCCTTAAATAAGATTAATAATAAAGATCAATTGTTACCTGCGCATTTATTTTATTTGTTGATTATTATTATTTCTTATATTTTTTACTACCAATGTCTTGATATAACAATTCTGATCAGCAAATATATCGAAGAACGTGCGTTTACGAAATTAAGACTCATAGCAAAAGTTAATTTGGTTTCTTTTGCTTTTCACTTATTTATTTTTCAAAATTTTGTTTATTTCACTCTTTCCTTGTTCATTTTTCTCTTACTTTTGGGATTTGTTTATTTATTTTTGTTACTTTTGCGATATTTTTATTTTGTCTTATTTATTTCTCGATTTTTTAAACAATTATTTCTTTGTTTATTTGTTATTAACTTATTTATTTATTTATTTATTTTGGTCTTCCAGCATGCGCAGTTTGTATTTTCTCCCATCATGCCTTGCTAAAACAATTATCTTCCTTGGAAATGATTTTGGAAGATGCCTTTTGCTGGAATTTCTATTCTTCCGTTTCCACATATGTGCCATTCGCTGGTTTTCTGTATGTATATATATATATATATAACAGTAATTTACATCCGTTAAAATGCAATTATAATAACCAGCGGTGTGATGATTGATTATATGTTTTAAAAAAAATAAGTTACGCGATGATATTGTATAGGGCATGGAATTTGCCACCGTAAATGGGCGGAGTCGATAGCAATTATTTCGGAAACACTAAACATTTAATTTTTAGCCTACTTTCCCGTAAAAGTAAAAAAAATAATAATAAAGCATGAAAGAAGGCTTAATGTATCGTGAAAATATCGTTAAAAATCAAGAAAAGTCAAAAATAAGTGAAGTAATTAAATAAAGATTGAAAAATAAAAAATTTGAAAGTAGGGTATTGAGATGGGGAAAAAGTGTGTCTGTCTGTCGATCTGTCTGTCTGTCTGTCGGTCTGTCGGTCTGTCCCCCCCCCCCCTAATAACTTTTGAACGAATTGTCCGATTGGAAAAATTCTTTTTGTATTCGAAAGATCTCGGCGAGGACATCTCATTTCTATATTTTACTTTTTGATTTGAACAATTTTTTGCTCAATTTTGAACAGTTCAAAAAATTTTAACATTAGCGCCTATGGCCAAAATTGAAGCAAATTCTGTAAACTCTGGGCACAAGAGCCAAGTTCCTATTGAAAGCTTATTGAAAGGAGTTCTCGGCGTGAAATATTGATTTGAACAGTTTTTGTTCATTTTTGAACAGTTCAAAAAATTAACACAGAGCTTACGGGGAAATTTCAACCCTATATAAATCCTGATCTAACGGACCGATTTGCTTGGAACAAACTTTATCGGAAAGCTCTTATAACGTAGAACATGTAGAAATAGAAAGTTTATCCAGAACTTACGAGCCTATTTTGCTATGAAATTTTTTGATCGGGATTTTCAAGGATATTTCTCAGTGACTCAATGAGTGAAATAATGAATGAATGAATAAATGAAAGAGTGAAAGAATAAATCAATGAATAAATGAATGAGGAAAAGAATGAATGAATAAATGAAAATATAAATAAATGAGTGAATAAATACATGAATGCGTAAATGAATGAATAAACACTTGAATGAGGTAACGAATGAATGAATAAATGCATGGCTGAATAAATGAAAGAATGAATGAGTGAGTGAATGAATATGTATTATCCGTTGAAAAAGGTATATTTTCAATAATTAGAACTAAAGATAAATAAGAAAGAGAGAGAAAGAGATAGCTAGATTATAAATTTGAATTTGGTGTATACGGGAGAGTAGTCTCATATAGTTCTAGACGGAACTTCTTGTTTAATAAAGACCTGGCGATGCGACCAGTTAGGCATCTGTCAGCAATCTAGATCTTTAAACAATTTGGTCGAAAGCTGCAGATAAAGTTCTGGCAGCTCATTTCACCCCTAGTCACTTATAGTTGGAATTGTAAAGTTCGGGAAGACAGGACAAACGGTTTTATAAGTCAAAAACTAGTACTTTAGCACTTTTAAACAACTAGCTCGAAGGCAGTTGATTGCTCGTGAGAATCATGTTAATTCTGCTTCGATAAGGTACTTTGTTTTGCCTCATTTATTCGTTTCTCTCTAGCATTTTCGCGGATCCTAACTGCTATAGCAAAGCATTGTGAAAAATGCATGTAAAATAATAGTTCCATTGATGTTGTTTGAGGTATGAATTAAATTTTTACTATTAATTCAATGCAGCTCGCAATCATATGAAAAGTAGCTCGGTTTTTTTCTTTTTATTTTCTAAAATTTATTCTACTACTAATGATATAGGAGAGTTTAAGTAATTCATTTAACGATGTACAATTTATTTCATGAGCTTTAAAACTTGAATACGGGCAGGTCGGTTTTAAAATAAGATTTTAAAAGTGATGAGTGAAAGAGATACTCGTCTGAATAAGCCTTTAGCTTAGTTCCATCTCTCATCTCTAGATGACGCTGCAAGACGAAACAGAAACTGGAGGCATATTTTTGCTTGTGTTGGATTAAACCAATGCGGACGGCAACACTGCTTAATTTCGTCCCTGTTGCGCACAGCAAGATGGACTTATACAAAACAGAAAACAAGATGAATTCAATATTTTTGAAAATTTATAGAAAGTATGTTATAGAAAATAACTGGCAGCAAATAAACAACGTTGTGATACTGAAAAACAATTATTCACGAAAAGAAAGCACAAATGAGCCCTAAGATGCAGACTAATTATGTTTCGGGATTGCTTGGACTCCCTTTTTCAATGCAGTAGTGGAGCTTCTAGATGCAAAAACATCCAAACGTATAGAAGCTCCATTACTGCATTGAAAAAAAGGGATTCCAAGCAATCCCGAAACATATGTCTGCATCTTAATGCTCATTTGTTCTTTCTTGACGTGAATGATTGTTTTTCAGTTTTACTGTGCACAAAGTTCATTTATTTTCAAAGCTCATTTAATTGTGATAGCAAAATTGCTTCATTGGATAATAGTTATTACAAAATCCTAAAACTATTTCTATATCGAGAAACATATCATTACTGATATTATAGTAGTAGCAACTTAACTAAATATTTAATTAATGCATAGATTGGTCTGGTTGACAAAAATTTAGTGAGCAAATGACCTTAGTGATTAAGCTACGTACTTTAGTGAAAACTGGTTTATTAGAAATATGCTACTTTTGAGGAACTCAAAACTTTTCATGGCAAGTGAAATTTTATTTCTCTCATTCTTAGTTATTTAGTTTAGTTAGTGGCTTCTACCTCAATCAAAGTACGTGACATGAGCTTTTTGCAATGCACTTTTCTGTAACCCCTTAACGGTCGTCAACCCCGAAAGAATCTTCAGCGTTGACCAAGAAATCTTGGTAATAATCCAGTACGTATATAAGGTCATGATTTCCAGGAAAGGAAAAAACTGGTAGCTGTTTTAACATCCGCAGAAAGATGCGAGATTATCATTTATAAAAATTTATTAAACACTTAATGCATTTGCCCGTGCCCGGTAAGTTATTTTACTTCTAATACCCCTCTGAGATCCGTTTACACTTTATTCGTATAATATATTTTGTCTATGTACCTTCCCCCCCCCCCCCCCCGCCACAACCTGAAATTGCAAAGAATAACTTACACTGACTGCACTAGTTTTTCAGAAAAAAATCATCGTACTTTTAGGAGTTAAAAAATCTATCATGTAAATCAATCGATGATTTCAAGGAAAGGAAAAAAACTGGTAGTTGCTTTACATCTGCAGAAAGAGGTAGGAGCATCACAGTTAATGCTTGCATGAGTGCTTCCTTGATTTTCATTTCTTCGTAAATACATTATTAAATAATATTTCGGAAACAAGTGTAAAGTTTCTAAACAAAGTTTAATGATTTTGTGACGAGATAAATCACTTTTGCATACAACTATCCTGTATTTGGACCAATCTTTGAAAATCCGTTCTTTTAAGTTTTTTTTTTTTGGATCATGTGGTTTTAGAAAACTAAAACTGGTGTGCTGCCTTTTTAACCCTCATATCAGCGCCAGGAATGCTTTTTCAAGTAACGGACACAAAAATATCCCCCTGGAGTGAACAGGTAAAACGGTAGGAAGCAAAATGAAAGTGGTAGCTCGATTTTAGAACACTTCATCAAATAATAATAATAGTAATAAAGAGAGCATAGCAAATATGCTTCACATTAACTTCAATAGACCTTCGGTTGTCTCAACAATTTGCACTTTTAAAAAAGGGAAAAAAATGTGTTTAGTTATAAGAGACAGCAAATTACAATTAATTCCTTCATATGAATAAATGCTTTATAAGTTTTAGTTAATTCATACTTTTTTAGCCTATTTTCTCCTAAAAGATTTTAAAAAATAATAATAAAGCATGAAAAACGTCTTAATGTATCGTAAAAGTATCGTTAAAAATAAAGAAAAGTGAAAAAAAAAGTGAGGTAATTAAACAAGGATTGAAAAATAAAAATTTAAAAGTAGGGCTTTGAGCTGGGGAAAATGTGTGTGTCGATCTGTCCCCCCCCCCCCCTAATAACTTTTGGACGAATTCTCCGATTCAAGAAATTATTTTTGTATTCGAAAGATCTCGGCGAAGACATCTCATTTCCATATGATTTGAACAATTTTTCGTTAATTTTGAATAGTTCAAAAAAATTTAACATTAGCGCCTATGAGCAAAAACTAAGCAAATTATGTAAACTCTGGGCACAAGATTCAAGCTCCTATGAGCAAGCTTGTTGGAAAAAGCTCGCAGTGAAATAGAAATTAAATAAATGAGTGAATACATACATGAATGAGTAATTGAATGAATAAACACATGAATGAGTAAATGAATGAATAGACACATGAATGAGTAAATGAATGAATGAATATATGAATGAGTTAATGAATAAATGAATGGCTGAATAAATGAAAAAAGGAATGAGTGAGTGAATGAATATGTATTATCCCTTGAAAAAGGTACATTTGAAGAAATTAAGAACAAAAGCTAAAGGAGAAAGAGAGAGAAAGAGATAGCTAGATTATAAATTTGAATTTGGTGTATAAGGGAAAGTAGGCTCTTATAGTTCTAGACAGAACTTCTTGTTCATTATATTCTAAAAAAAATTTACAATAGAATAAGTAACACAGATTGTTTTCAGAACTGTTGGAATGATTAAAAAACAAGCTTGTTAATTAATGACGGTTAAATTACAATTATTACAATTATTTAAGTTAGTAGTAAACGTAACAACTTAAGGAGTTTTCCTTAAACGAGATCGCAAGCGCTAAATTCTAAACAGCACCGAAGTTAACAGTAGAATGAAAAACAACAAAATTATCCCAGATATTTCTGTATGTCAAGAGGTTAATGCAATATGGAATCCTTTTAAAAACATTTCTTGTCCTTTTGGTTCTACAATAGCCATTTGCGTTATGCCAATAGCCTCCAGTTATTATTAATACATTTTTTCCCCGCACAAAAACATTTCTCAGAAACAAAGAACGAAGCGAATTTGCATTCGGTGCGATGTTTTTTATTTACATAATTCTCGTTATCTATTTGAAAGAAACGAACAAGGAGGGGAAGAATATGAAAAACTTACATGAAGCAAAACGCGTAACACAATTTGCAATTAGCATCATGTAATAAGTTAATGAAATTCTGGGAGTTCTATCTTCCGTCGAAAACAAAAGGGAAGAAAAAAAAGTGTTTAATCACGCAGTTTGTAGGAAAGCCCATTACAAAAGCGAGATTTCACAAAAATCGTTTGGCTTTAATTACAGCGGCTGGCTGTGGCAACACATATGCTAGGTGAAGAGGGGAATTACAATCATAACTGTAATCGCGTTTGAGAATTAAACATTAGAATTCTTTTTTTGCCTTAACTTTCTTTTACTTGGCGGGGTTTTTTTTTTTTTTTCGTTTTTTTAAAAACCAATTAGCCGACGAACATAGGAACTAAGAAACATTCTGGCCACATTTTTTTGAAACGTCTGCACATAATAAGTCACGTCTCTTGTAATTGGAATGCACATATATCAGCACAACGGCATTCACTGCCGTCCCGCGAACGTGACTACCTTACTAAACAAAAGATTTTGAATGCAGCCTTTGTTTTTTTATGATGAGAGCCCTTTTTTGCGAGCGCAACGTGTGTGCATTCGTATCATTTTGCTATTCAAGGAGGGGTTAGAATGGAAGGAATTATTATCCCATTGAAGAGCATCAGATCGTGGGTTGCTGAGAGAATCAATTAAGTTTGGATTAATGCTCTTGCTTTTGTAAGCCTGTCAGATAACGATGTCAACTTTCATCGTTCGTTTTCCGAAGTGAGAGTGTTGAATGATTTTTGATAATCGAACGGATCAGAGTTGAGTGTTAAAATCAGTGGTTTTAAAAATTTGCTCAACGTAAAAGCCACAAATCGTTTCAGCCACATTGACTGAATTATATTCATTGATTAAATTAATCATGCTTTGAATTTGAAATTATTTCTCAATTGTTGTTGGGTTGCTAAAAAGATCAATTAAGGTAGAATTCATGCTCTTGCTTATGTAAGTCACAAAGCATAAGTTATTGCAAACATAAATTATAAATTGCTTATGCAAGTTATGTAAGTGACAACGATGTCAACTTTCATCGTTCGTTTTAAGATTCGAAGTGAAACTATTGAACGATTTTTATTAATCAAACAGATCACAATTTAGTAGTGGTTTCAAAAATATTCTCATCGCAAAAGCCATGAAAAGTTTCAATCATATTGACTAAATTACTCCAAGAAATTAATAATGCTTTAAATTTTTGAAATATTTCCCAACTGTAGAGCATCAGATCGTGGGTTGCTAAAAGGATTAATTAAGTTTAAATTAATGCGCATGCTTTTGTGAGCCTGTCAGATAACGATGTAAAATTTCGTCGTTCGTTTTCAGAAATTTAGTGTTGAGCGATTTTTGGTTATCAAATAGATCAGAGTTGGTTAAATGTTGAAATTAGTGGCTTTAAAATTTTGATCAACGCAAAACCCACAAAAAGTTTCAGCCACCATGACTAAATTTGCTTCAAAAAATTAATCATGGTTTAAATTTGAAATTATTGGCTTTAAAATTTTGATCAACGCAAAACCACAAAAAGTTTCAGCCACCTTGATTAAATTTGCTTCAAAAAATTAATCATGGTTTAAATTTGAAATTATTTCCCAATTGTAAAGCATCATATCGTGGGTTGCTAAAAGGATCAATTAAGGTAGAATTAATGCTCTTGCTTTTTTAAGCCTCTCAGATAACAATGTCAACTTTCACCGTTCGTTATACAATTCGATTGAGAGTGCTGAATGATTTTTGATAATCAAGCGGATCAGAGATGAGTGTTAAAATTAATATTTTTTAAAAATTTTGCTCAACGCAAAAGCCACAAAAAGTTTCAGCCACATTGACTAAATTTGCTTAAAAAAAATAATCATGGTTTAAATTTGAAATTATTTCTGAATTGTAAAGCATCAGATCGTGGGCTGCTAAAAGGATTAATTTAATTTGAATTAATGCTCATGCTTTTGTAAGCTTGTCAGATAACGATGTCAGATTTTATCGCTCGTTTTCCGATTCGAAGTGAGAGTGTTGAATGATTTTTGTTAACTAACGAATCAGAGTTGAGTGTTAAAATCAGTGTTTTTAGAAATTTGCTCAACTCAAAAGCCACAAATAATTTCAGCCACATTGGTTAATTTTTTGAAGCAAATTTAGTCAAACTTTAAATTTGAAATTATTTCCCAATTGTAAAGCATCAGTATTCAATATATTCGGGTGTAATATAAACTGCGTTAACGAAATATTGTCAATTCTTTTATGAATCTGTAGAACAAGGAGGAAATAAATCAAATGAATGCACGACATTTTTTAAAAGTATTGCAAATGTTTTAATAGTTTAGAGCACTGGATCCTAACCTTTTTTTTCTTTTCGAACCCCTTCTAAAATCGAAAGAAAAAGGTGAACCCCTTCGGTAGTCGTCAAGAAAGGGGTAAGAAAAGTATAAAATTTACTAGCACATGTATTTTGCACAACAGTTCATAACAAGAAATGAAAACACAATTGTAAAATATCCAAGTTAAAAATAAAACTGAACTAATAGCTACAAGATAATAAATGTATTTTTTAAATTATTTGTTGTTCTTGAATTATTGATAGAGCAGTTAACATATGGTATTCGCGAAAGCTATTCTCAATAATTATTTCTCCGATACTTGTGGCAGGGCATGAGAAAAAGTACAAAATTTCGAATCAATCAATAAATTCGATTCCATTTCCGGGTTCAAATATACTAAATTCGCAAAAGTTATGAAAATTTACAGAAATATTAAAAATTAACAAATTTTCAAATTTCTTATTGCGACAATACAGAAAAGTTAATAACGCAATATAAATGTGAGAACGAAATTTGAAATTAAATATCTTCCGGTTCCACTTTGGTGTCTGCACATGAGAAAGTAGCCGAAAGTAAAGCAAAATTTTATATTTTGATAAATTTTCATATTTTTGACTATCTTTTTTTTTTTTTTTTTTTTTTCGCGCAAGGGCGGAAAAGTGAGAAATGGTAGTAGAAACATAACTACTTTCAACATTTAAAATAAATAAATGAATATCTTTCGATAAGTGAACTACTTTATGATCCAAGTTTTCAAAATTGTGCAAAAGTAGAAATAAGTGTCATTTCAAATTTTTTGCCAGTCCAGCACTTTTCCGCATTATCGAGAAGGCAATTTATTAGGAAAAAAAATCCTTTTTACGCTCCGTCCTAATGCCTATGTAAATTTGTTATTTCGTTTTTTTTTTTACATTAGCAATTAAAAATTCCGCCTTTGCAATATTATTTTCGGGAACCCCTTTTCTAACTCACGCGAACCCCTGGGGGTCCGCGAACCACCGGTTGGGCAATTTTAGTAACGGAGAAAAGCAATTTTTTGGCCCTCACCATTGGCCGTTGAAAATGAAAAAAATCGTTTATCAGTCTTTCGAATCTAAACAATCGGCATCGGCCCATCGGCAAAAATGCATTGGTCGAGCGCTAGTGATACCATTCTTCCGTAATGCTATTAAAATTGCATAATGTGAATTTGATGTTATTAACATGATCTTGAAATCAAATAATGATGCACTAGGAAAAAAAAGGCGTTTTGTGTTAAAACTTTAAAATCTGTAATAAAATTTAACGACTTTCCAGAGCTATTTCCAAATATATTCATCCATAAAGATTTCTGAAGTGTTCCGGAAGAGTGAACGTTCCACCTTCATTTGGTTAATTTAGCATTAATTTTCCAAATCTATATCATAATTACCTCTTCCATAAAACAGGCATTATTGGTTATTAGTACGACTATGACGAGCAGAAACTCTAACCTGCAATCTAGAGAAAACAGGTTGTCTTGAGTGTTCAATTATGCTTAATCATCTTTGTAATTATCATTAAACATACGCTGAAATATATTGCTTCCACTAAGTTCTTAAAAGCTATTTACACAACTTTTTAAAAAGTCCCATTTTACAGATAAAGCAGTTTTATACCTACTTAAGCAATGTAAATGTATCAATTTTTTATGTTTCGTATTTTTGTCGCCTCCTGCATGTTGTCTAGCTTTCGGTTAAATATGCAAATCACACTTACAAAAAACACCCATTAAAATATGCAAATCACACTTACAAAGACACCCATTAAAATATGCAAATCACACTTACAAAGACACCCATTAAAATATGCAAATCACACTTACAAAGACACCCATTAAAATATGCAAATCACACTTACAACAAAAAACACCCGTTAAAATATGCAAATTGCACTTACAAAACACTACGGCATACATTCTGCTACGACCAATCAATCAACAAAACATTTTTTTTTTTCACTTTTCTTGTTTTCACATCACTTTATTAACAGGAAATAATACTTTCTAGCTACCATTAAATTTAAAATGTGCAAAGGTATCTATTAGTGTTTTGATATTTTATTTATGAATATGAATTAGGGCTCGACCAATGGCATTTTTTGGCCGATGCTTCCGAGATCGGCCGATTGCCGATGCCGATGGCCGATGGATAAAAAGTCGCTTTAAATTATTAAATCGTGTAGAATGATTGTCAAAAATGTCATTTAAATCACTTATTTATTTTTATGTTTATTGAAATGTATTTTGAAAAAAAAATATATATATATATATATATATATTTATATATAAGTTGTCAACTTTTGAAATTGATGAAATTGTAGCATCTTTATTAAGGTATTATTCCACCCTGTCGAGCGAACTCGTTTTTTAAGAATTAAATTCTTGAAAATAGCAGGTCGAACACGTAAAATTTTGATCAATGACCATTTATAGTGAAAAATTGATTCATATTTTTTATCAATATGTTCTATGTTGTAAACTAGAAAAAAAATACCAAGAAATATTATAAACTGAAAGCAGATGCAACGAGATTGTTGTACAATAGCAGAAAAACTGTCAACTGTCTAACACGTGGCATCAAAGAAGCCCCCCCCCCCCCCCCAAAATGCCCTAAAAATCGAAGTCTAAGCGGGGAAAAATTAAAATAATTATCGTATAAAAAACGTTAAGATGTATTTTGAAAAAAAAAAAAAATGCATTGATCAATCTTTAAAGAATAAAGAAATTTTAGCATTTTTATTAAGATGTTATTAAATCCTTTCGCGTGAACTCGCATTTTGACAACTCAATTTTTAAAAATTGCAAATCGAACTTGGACACAAAATTTCCATCAATAAACATTTATACTGGAAAATTTTTTTCTTAGTTTTGACCAATCTTTTCTATGCTGTAAACTAAAAATGAAATAATGAGAATAATCGCACACTAAAAGCAGTATGCAACGAGATTGCTGCACAATTGCAGAAGAACTTTAACACGCGGGATCAAAGATGCAAAAAAAAAAAAAAAATGAAAAAAAAAAAAAAAAAAACGCTAAGAGAAAAATGTTTAAGCTGGTAAAAATTAAAATTATTATCGTACGTTGAATTGACTTTGTATTGTTTACAATTTCGGAATAATAAATACATGACAACTAAAAGCAGATGGTATAATACTATTGCACAATGACATCTAATGCACTATCATTATTAAACGAAAAACGGACAAAAATGAGGCAACTTACCGAGTGCGAAAAACAAATAGCACTCATAGGACGCCTCCATTACTTTTACTTTAACATATTCTATTTCGCGAGCATTCTGCTCAAAGAGAAATAATTTTAATAATGAAGGTTTTCCGGCAGCGAATCGCTTAAACTATTTTTCCGAATTTTGTATCAAATACTTTGTAGAATGACATTATTTTTGTGCTTTTTTTAATTGATGTGCTGTCTGTTATTGTATGAAAATAGAAATCTAGCCGTAGAGAAAGACGAAAGTTAAAGACAGAATATTTTCTGAAAGTTGTCCCTGCGAAAAACATCGGCCTTGCATCGGCTTTTAGATGTTTTTCAGGGCCGATGGGCCGATGTTTTTCTAAAGTTAACATCGATGCCGATGCCGATTGCCGATGGAAACTTTGTTGAACAATCAGCGGCGATGCATCGGCGAGGCCGATGCATCAGTAGAGTCTTAATATGAATCACTGCGTGACAATTATTTATGTTCGCTTTCATGAATTCCTCGTATCAAAACATGGTGTAAGTTATGTGTCTGGTTTTCCTCTTTTCATGCATTTCACTGAATAACTTATTTTCTGGCATAAGAAATTAAAAATTCTTTCAAGAACTTTGTGGATTTTAAACGTAGATCCAGAACGCCAATCTAACAAAGATAAATTTTCATCTATAATATAGTTTTACCCATTTAACCAAAAATATGTAATAGCTACAAAATTTAGATCTATCATTAGATACGAATATGAACAAAAAAAAAAACGTGCATTTCTCCATGTTTTTCTTTATGTTTGGCATTATTGGTCGCGAAAAAATTTGGATGATTCTGATTGAAATTTGGTCGAGAAGGATTATATCGAGAAAGATGGCATTCGGTATTCATGTTCAAACGAACTACGTATGCAGCTTTTCAGTAACTAGATGGCGAAACCTGACATTTTATTCAAGCGTTATTTCTTTATTGTCATCTAGAATTAAACCCAAATTTCGCTGTTGCTCACGCGTATTGTATGAACAGCCAAAACCGTATTTGTCATATTCGAATAGATATGCTTAATTTCCTGGAAATTCTAAATTTTCACTGTTGCAATTGAATCACAAAATGCGCTTTTCACCACTGAAGACAAAAATTTTAGATCTCTCTTGGTCTTATTATTTCCAAATTCTATTGGGTCAATAAATACTACCAGTTTTTTTTTACTGTGGACTTACAACATAAAATAATTTGATCTCTTTATCATGATCAATCGTTTCGGGTCCTATTCTAAACGCAGGTGTTAAACAAATCTTTAATGTCTGCAATGCTGTTAAGTCTAATACCGTCTTCACTAACCGCCTCTAAAAGTTTTTCTTTTTTAGCCTACTTTCCCGTAAAAGTAAAAAAAAATAATAATAAAGCAAGAAAGAAGGCTTAATGTATCGTGAAAATATCGTTAAAAATCAAGAAAAGTCAAAAATAAGTGAAGTAATTAAATAAAGATTGAAAAATAAAAAATTTGAAAGTAGGGTATTGAGATGGGGAAAAAGTGTGTCTGTCGGTCTGTCTGTCTGTCGGTCTGTCCCCCCCCCCCCCTAATAACTTTTGAACGAATTGTCCGATTGGAAAAATTCTTTTTGCATTCGAAAGATCTCGGCGAGAACATCTCATTTCTATATTTTACTTTTTGATTTGAACAATTTTTTGCTCAATTTTGAACAGTTCAAAAAATTTTAACATTAGCGCCAATGGCCAAAATTGAAGCAAATTCTGTAAACTCTGGGCACAAGAGCCAAGTTCCTATTGCAAGCTTATTGAAAGGAGTTCTTGGCGTGAAATATTGATTTGAACAGTTTTTGTTCATTTTTGAACAGTTCAAAAAATTAACACAGAGCTTATGGGGAAATTTCAACCCTATATAAATCCTGATCTAACGGACCGATTTGCTTGGAACAAACTTTATCGGAAAGCTCTTATAACGTAGAACATGTAGAAATAGAAAGTTTATCCAGAACTTACGAGCCTATTTTGCTATGAAATTTTTTGATCGGGATTTTCAAGAATATTTCTCAGTGACTCAATGAGTGAAATAATGAATGAATGAATAAATGAAAGAGTGAAAGAATAAATCAATGAATAAATGAATGAGGAAAAGAATGAATGAATAAATTATTGAATAAATGAAAATATAAATAAATGAGTGAATACATACATGAATGCGTAAATGAATGAATAAACACTTGAATGAGGTAACGAATGAATGAATAAATGCATGGCTGAATAAATGAAAGAATGAATGAGTGAGTGAATGAATATGTATTATCCGTTGAAAAAGGTATATTTTCAATAATTAGAGCTAAAGATAAATAAGAAAGAGAGAGAAAGAGATAGCTAGATTATAAATTTGAATTTGGTGTATACGGGAAAGTAGGCTCGTATAATTCTAGACGAAACTTCTTGTTTGTTCTTCAGACGGAAGTAGACAAAAGATGTCCCTAAAAAGGTTTCTTCTATATAGCCCAGGCAAATTAGACCAAAAAAAGGCCGTGCTTCCCGAAAAATCGTCTAAAGCTGGAAAGGGTTTTAATACCTTTTGGGGGTCCCAAATAAGAGTCCTGTGAGTTTGCGACGGATTCTGACTTCTGCTTTTGAGGTCAAAAAACCGCTAAATTTTCGCACTTTTTTCGGTTTTTTACTTATAACTCTGAAACGGCGCATTTTACAGAAAAGTTTACCATTAGCTTTTTTAAGAGCATTAAATTCTGCGTCGAATGGGTTTTAGTATGTAAGAATCAGCCCAGTAGTTTAGCCGCAATCGAATTTCAAAGTTGGGCCATGTTTTACTAACTTGGCTGAAAAGTTAATTCAGCCCTTTAAATGGTTACTTTGGGAACGTTTGATAAGGAGAAATCATATGAACAACAGAACAACATAAACTTTGTTCTATCTAGTAGAAATATTTTAAACTAAAACAATAGTTTTGCTGAATTTCCTTCCCTTCCCCCTTTCAAATTTTATAATTTTTATTTTTTTGATGGAGATTGATTATACAATGATATTGAATTTTGAAACACAATTTTCTATAAACTGTTCATTTCCAGACAATTATTTGCTTTGGAAATCTCCCATTTAATGTATCTTTTAATTTTAATTATTGTGCTTTAGCAAAATGCATTTGGAGGGAGGGGAGAGAAGGGGGGATGACGTGATATAATTTCCCCTGGTCATTACATTTTTTCCTGAATATATATACAGGGAAATCCCGTTACAACGAACTGCAAGGAACAGGGAAAATATTTCGTTGTTTCGGAATGTTCGCTACATATGCGTTCGCTATGGCATATGCGTTCGCTATGGCATATGCGTTGTCCTAATGACTTTTAAAACGGACTGAACAGTTATTCCGGATGGACCGAATGGATTTAAGAGTCTATGAAAACATATACTCTAACCAATTGTGTATTTTCCACCATTATGGGCCTGAAGACATGAGGAAGCCTGCCCTGTTGTTTCTCCATGCTTTCGGGTGTGACATCCTTTCTTAATTTTTCTCCCGGGAAATATAAAATTGATCAAGAGATTCATGGAAGACCAAAACCGCATTCATCAGGCCCCTATTTTTCTTGACCCGATCTCAACCGCCGACCAAGTTGCAAATGCAGGCGTTCGCGGTGGCAGCAGTAAGTCCCTCAATCAAGTGAGGTTTGACCTCTTCCAAGGGTCGCTTCCAAAAAAAAAGTTTCGACTTTGCGCCCTTGCCTCCTACTGCCTGCACTCCTTCAGAGCTTATTTACAGGTGCTGGTATGGATGAGTAATGTACTAGAGGCACAGAGATGGGGATAGAAAATAACCACCAATGGCCTTAACTTCCATCACAACGACTGATCCACCGGCCCCACAATAACTTCTCAACTCCATATCGTACACATGTAAAAAAGGGTGCAAAGCAGCATGTTCTTGTAGGAAGGCAGGGATAAAATTCACCACTATCTGCATGCAGGTCATGCAGATAGTGGTGAATTTTATCCCTGCCTTCCTACAAGAACATGCTGCTTTGCACCCTTTTTTACATGTGTACGATATGGAGTTGAGAAGTTGCACGCATGCCGCTATTCCATCTCTGAAGACAAGGATGTTATACTGGATCGCACCCAGTGTGACGAGGAGATCCAAATGGTACTCGTCAAGCATAGGGTATCAAGGAGGGCCAGGTTCACACATTAAGAGGTAGGTAGGCTGGGCTGGCTGGGTTGTTGTACGCATAGCAGTCCAGAAGACCTATCTTGGCGCATAAAATGGGCCCATCGTAGACGATGGACGGCCACCAGCTCCACGTTTCGACAAACCTAAGGCTCCGGCTAAGAGGTTGGGGTCTGGTGGAGAAAAGTGTGACGAGGAGATTGATATCACCGAAGAAGAGCAAGAAATGATTCCTCATTCTCAAGATTCCGAGGGTGAGGAGCTACAAGGCGTAATAGGTGTAGAGCCACCGTTTTCTGCCAAACGGTGAAAGATATTGTCAACATAAGTACCTTGTACATATTTCACATGCATACATATTCTTGAACATATTTCATCTTGTACATATTCACAGGTTTCATTACACAACTAATACATTTTTCTGTACACAATTAATATCGTTACCGTTTACGTATACCTTTTATGTAAATGTATTTATGTATACATCTTTTGCAACTTTCAGTATAATATTATTCACTGTAATGCCTTAGTTTTTGAAACCACATATCATTTTAGAGTGTTCAGGTGCGGATCCTAGAATTTCTGAAACCCCAGTACAATAAATATTTAATATTTTATTAAAAATGGGGATTAGACTTGAAATTCCAAAGGGGGGCCGTGACCCCCCCTCCCCCACTCTTGGTTCAGCTCAGATGATTTTCAATGAATAAAACATCAAATTATTTCTAATACTATAATCCATTCAAAGGGCTGAAAACTTTATATCACGCTATCCCCCCCTTCTCTCCTCTCTCCTCCCATATACTCTTTACTAAAGCACGATAATAAAAATTAAAAGATACAATAAATGGGAGAAAGCAAATATAAAATTGTCTGAGAATGAAGTTTGTTCCAAAATTCAATAACATTGTATAGTCAATCTCCATCACAATAACAAAAATTATAAAATTGGAAGGGGAAGGAAATTCAGCAAAACTATTGTTTTAGTTTAAATTATATCTACTAGATAGAACAAAGTTTATGTTGTTCTGTTGTTCATATGATTTCTCCTTATCAAACGTTCCCAAAGTAACCATTTAAAGGGCTGAATTAACTTTTCAGCCAAGTTAGTAAAACATGGCAAAACTTTGAAATTCGATTGCGGCTAAACTACTGGGCCGATTTTTACATACTAAAAGCCATTCGACGCAGAATTTAATGCTCTTAAAAAAGCTAACGGTAAACTTTTCTGTAGAATGCGCCGTTTTAGAGTTATAAGTAAAGAACCGAAAAAAGTGCGAAAATTTGGGGGTTTTTTGACTCCCAAAACTTAAGCAGAAGTCAGAATCCGTCGCAAACTCACAGGACTCTTATTTGGGACTCCCTAAATGTATTAAAACACATTCCAGCTTTAGACGATTTTTCGGGAAGCATATGTCTAATTTGCCTGGGCTAATATAAATAAAACAGATTTTGTGTATCAGTTTATTTGAGTGTGTGTCGGTTGCCTCCTGGCGAGATGGAAGGGTCCAGATGCACGAAATTCTGGTTACAGGTACCTTGGGTCAGGTCTTCGTGCACCTCGAAGCGTTTTTCCTAAAATTCTTTTTTTTTTTTAATTCCAATTTTAAGCAATTGCATGAATTTGCTAATTTTAAGGCGAAGAAATGCTCTCTTATTTACATGATTTATGTCATTCGAAAGAGTGGAATTTTTTGCATTTTGTTCCATGCTTCTAAGGCTATTAGGGCAGAAGTTATAACAGCGCAGACGATTGAAAAATGTTATTTTGTCCTTATTCATGCCAGTTTATTAGCGAAATAAATTCCAAAAATTCATTTAATTTTTATGCTTATTTTGTGGACCGCACGGCCCTGGTCAGAGGTTTGCAATCGTCCCCCTCCTGGCTTGAGAAATATATATATATGATGTATAGCGAAACCTCTGTCAGTTGACCACTTGCTGTGCAACACTTTAGTGATCAACTTAGACAGAAGGGTGAGATGATTTTTTTTTATTTCGTTATTCTTACACTATGCCCTTCATTTGTTTTTAACTAATTAAAATACTTTTAAGTTTAGCTTCATGTATGAACCTTACTTTTAAATAGCACTTGGCTAATTTATTTCACAAAAATATAATTAGAGAAATTAAACCTGTATGGCTTACAATGTATCATACAACTTTAAAATGAAAGAACTTAACTTAAATAAAGGTAAATATCTTATCAATTATGCAAGTTGTTTATTTGATGGTAAACATTTCCTAAAAATACATAACTGTTCAAAATGTCTATCTCAGACAGAACAAAAAAGAAGAAATTTATTTAAAGAATAAAAGAATGCTCATAGTAGTTTTCCCATTGGTCAATTTAGAAAATGTTTAGGCAAGCTTTATAACTACTGTTTCATCCATGCAGTGCAGACGCATACTTATGTATAACATTAAAGCATAAAAATATCCCGGAAAAGTTATTTTTTGCTACTAAATAAATAAATATGCCGGTCAACTTACAAAGGCTTTTTAGGATACCCCACTCAAATTTGTTGAGTGGGGTATCCACTCAATTTTGTTGTTTCATTTTTGTACATAAGTGGTCAACATTGTTGTACATAAGTGGTCAACATTGACAGGTGGTCAAGTTACAAAGGTTCCCCTGCACTGCATAATAGAGGGCTAATTCCGTTCCTGACAAAATCGGTCAACTTAGACAGGTGGTCAACTGTGCAGGTTTTACTGTACATGTATATATACAGTGAAAGTACATGTGTAAGTTAACCACCTGTATAAGTTGACCACTTACGTTGCAGCACTTTAGTGGTCGACTTAGATAAGTGGTCGACTTATAGGGGGGTTACTTCTTATTCTTTTTCTTTCTTTTTTATTTTTTGCATTTCTTACATGATGCGTTTATTCATTTGTAACTAATTAAAATATAACTTCGTGTGTTAA
Source organism: Octonoba sinensis (assembly GCA_038502835.1). NCBI lineage: Eukaryota > Metazoa > Arthropoda > Arachnida > Araneae > Uloboridae > Octonoba > Octonoba sinensis. The sequence goes on from CM076606.1 coordinate 106,709,908, forward strand.
CATTACTTTAAAATTAGTAATTAGTTTATTTTTTTCACAATTACCTAAAATATCATTACATAAATTTAACTTGAATGACTTCAATGTATCCTATACAACTTTAAAATTAAAGCCCTTAGTTAAAAATAAAGATAAATATCTTGTTAATCATGCAAGTTACTTATTTGATGGTAAAGATTTTCTAAAAATACCTAATTTTTCAAAATGGCTAGATCACATATATGAAAAAAGAAAAAACTTAACTATTTAAAGAATAAAAGAGTGCTCGTAGTAGTTTTCTCATTTTATCAACTTAAAAAGAGCGTGACATCATTTATGAGCGGCCCCTATGGTTAACATACAAAGAGAATTAGGCAAACTTTATATTGATGTATCATCCGTCCAGACAAATGCTGGTCTAACATTATGGCATAAAAAGTATCATGGAGAATTAATTTAAGTGTTTTTTAATCTTTGCAAAAATAGATAAACAAATAAATATAGTAATAACTAGGCAGACAACTTACGATAGGTTTTTGATAATACTCCCACCCAAATTTGGCGTACATAAGTGGTCAATATAGACAAAAGGTCAAATTGCAAAGATTTCCCTACATTATATAATATAGGGCTAATTCCGTTCCTGACAAAAGTGGTCAGCTTAGACAGGTGGCCAATTTACAAAGGTGGTCAACTTTACAGGTTTTACTATATTTAGTTTGTTTTAACGCAATATACGTTGAAATTATATACTACCCTCCCCCCACCACCACATATAACATTTTGATATAACAGTCTGCTGCTTCTGTCTGCTGTTTTTTTGGAGATAAACCTGGACCTCTACTAGATCTAAATTATTCGACACAATTCCTTTTCTAGTTACCTATCAAACATAAACCAATAAACAAAAGTGATAGAAAAATAAACTATAAATTTCAAATTAAAATTTTAATTCCACAGTTTCATTTACAATTATAATTGCTGCTATATTTCGTCTTAATTTTAATGAGGATTTAAACTATATAATTCTAATAATCTCCTCCGAGTAAAAATTATTATTTTTCCCCTAATTAAAGTTATAATAAATTATAAAATGGATGGAATATTGCATTGTCATCAAAGATAAGCTTGTGTGCAAAGTTTGAAGATAATTTGTGCAGTAATAGTGGTCAAAAACCGCGTAACAAACTTCCATAACAAACCAAGTTAAATAATATGACCGAATCCAAACAAAGCTATTGTGGCCATTCGACAAATAATAATTCTGATAGTTCCCTCAGATCCAAAATTATTAATTTTCCCCCCAATTATCCTTATAATCTATATATATAAAAATGAATGTATGTGTGTTTGTTCTTTATGCATTACTACACCATTCATCCGATCGCCATGAAACTTTGGTAAGTTGTTGAGTATACTCCTGCGAAGGTTTCTAGACCCGTTAGAAAAAAAATCCGACAGGTAGTTCCTTTTTTATTCCAATTTTACTCATTTATTTAAAAAGAAACTAAATTATTTAAAAAGAAACTTTATTTTAAAAGAAACTAAAGGCACCTCTTCCGCTGCATCGCAGTTTCTTTTTTTTTTTTTTTTGCCATGATTTGAGAATTTTAATATGCAAAAACATCGTTGCAAACAATCCCAAACAAAGCTATCGGTGCCATTCAACAAATAATAATTCTGATAATTTCCTCCGACTAAAAATCATTAATTTTTCCCCTAATCAACGTTATAATAAATTATAAAATAGATGGATTATTGCATTGTCATCGAAGATAAGCTTGTATGCAGAGTTCGAAGATAATTTACGCAGTAATAGTGGTCGAACATCGCGTAACAAACTTCCGTGACAAACCAAGTTAAATATAACTCTGTAATAAAAATAGAGAAAAGGAGACGGAAAAGGAGAAATGAAAATAGGGGAAAAAAAAAAACAGCACAACGAGTAAGAGACGGAAATGTTTTAGTTTTTGTTCTACCTGCGCAAATAATCCTTATTACTTTTGAACCTTGCGTGTATTGAGAAACACAAAAATCAACATCAGCTTGGAAGGTTACCAGGGAAAAAACGATTCATCAGTAGAAGGTTCAATTTCTGAAAAGCATCTCTTAACAAGAAAAAGATGCAGTTTTAAGTGTCTTACAATGCACGAGACTCTGGAATTGGAAATCCAAAATTTCTCTCTATACTATATGTGCACCCCAGGGGAATCTTTTCCATTTGTGCATCTAACTGACGCTATAACAACATTCGTAAAGAGGAGCTCCAAAATTGAAAGCGGTGCTTCAGCGATTTTTCGAATTAATTCCCACTTGGAACAAAGTCTATCAGAAGCCCGTTGTTTTGTTCCTTTGCTTTGTTTCCCGGCGCGTGGTGGCATTCGAATTGGTTCCAAGGTGGTCGGATCGGAAAGAATAAGCAATTTTGCAAAGTAGCTCCTTCGAATTTGTTTTCTTGCTAGAACAATTTTGGAATAAGTGCGGTGCTATTCCAGAGAGTTTAAGTCTTTTTCAAGAGGTTGATTGATTTGGAAGTAACTTTTTTAATCACTTTGGGAGTTAGCTGTTTGGAAAGGTGAATTTGGGGCCGATTGCAATTATTATTGACTGATTCTGAGAAGTTCATAAATATAATTGATATCGAAGTATATAGAATAATTTCATTACTTCACTTGGTTAAATTAGAAGTTTTATTACTGAAATTAAATGAAGAGAAATGATTTCAAAACTTGTAAGATCAAACAAGTACAAGAAAAAGGAAAGTATAGTGAAACCTGTGACCACTTGCGGTGCAGCACTTTAGTGGTCAACTTAGAGGGTGAGGTTAAGGGTGAAGGGCTAATTCCGTTCCTGACAAAAGTGGCCAACTTACGCAGGTGGTCAACTTACAAAGGTGGTCAACTTACAAAGGAGGTCAACAACTTACAAAGGTGGTCAACTTACAAATGTGGTCAACTTACAAAGGTGGTCAACTTACAAATGTGGTCAACTTACAAAGGTGGTCAACTTTACAGGTTTTACTGTATTACTAATGTGCAACTTAAATATGCAAATTGTACACCGTAAAAAATTTTGTTGTTGACTGAACACCAGTGTAAAGTTGAAAATTATTTATTTTTTGACGTATTTAAAAAATTTTTAAGTGTCTGAAAAAAAAATACAGACATCAGAATGGTTTTTTAGCATATGATGTTCGTTAACTTATATACGTATCAAAAATTCATTACGATTGCTCATTCATCCTCTTTTCATAGAAATGAGCAATCGCAAAGAAATTTCGATACCTAACAGAGTTAACACATTTCATGTGATAAGAGACGTTACACTGTCTATATTGTTTGAGACAGACACTTTAAAAAATCTAAAATACATCAAAAAAAAGAATAATTTTCAAATTTACAACAACTGAACACCGAAAATGGTCTTCACTAACACCAAAAATGGGGGAAACTAAACGCAAAATTTTTACAGTGAAGAAGTAAAATAGCAATAATATTTTCAGACGCAACTTTTGAAGAGTTGCCAATTTTAGGTGAATCAAATCGCCGGGTTGGTGGCGTCATGGTAAGGCGCGGTACTCGTACATCCCACTTCATAGGATCGAACCTGGCAGTGTCGGTGGATCGTCAAGACGCAGAAAAATAATATACTGTATTATCTTGTTTTTTCACGTTCACGAGCAACTTACGTGTACATCTAATGCCCTGTTGATTTTGGATTGCTAAAAAGAATCCCTTCTAGCCCCTGAAACAGCCGTTAAAATACTGTATCCTTCCTATCCGTGAAACAGCCGTTAAAATACCTTACCCCTTCTAGCCGTGAAACAGCCGTTGAAATACTGTATCCCTTCTAGCCGTGAAACAACCGTTAAAATACTGTATCCCCTCTCTCCTTGAAACAGCCGTTAAAATACTGTATCCCTTCTAGCGGTGAAACAGCTGTTAAAATGATGTATTCCTTCTAGCCGTGAAACAGCCGTTAAAATATTGTACCCCTTCTAGTCGTGAAAATACTGTATCTCTTCTAGCCGTGAAAATACTATATCCCTTTTAGCCGTGAAACAGAGGTTAAAATACTGTATTCCTGCTAGCCGTGAAATAGCCGTTAAAATGATGTATTCCTTCTAGCCGTGAAACAGCCGTTAAAATATTGTATCCCTTCTAGCCGTGAAAATACTGTATCTCTTCTAGCCGTGAAAATACTATATCCCTTTTAGCCGTGAAACAGCCGTTAAGATACTGTATTCCTTCTAGCCGTTAAAATACTGTATCTCTTCTAGCCATGAAAATACTGTATCCCTTTTAGCCGTGAAACAGCCGTTAAATTACTGTATCCCTTCTAGCCGTGAAACAGCCGTTAAAATACTGTATTTCTTCTAGCTGTAGCACAGTCGTTCTGTATCCCTTCTAGCCGTAAAATAGTCGTGAAAATACAGTATTGTCCTGTTCTTTTCACGTTTACGAGCAACTTACGTTTGCTTCTAAAACCCTGCCCATTTTGCATTGCTGAAGTTGCCTTTTATCCGTGAAACAGCCGTCTGCAGCATTCATTTGAACACGTGACCATTAAAAACGAGTTAAATCGTTGTGGTTACATTGTACCAAAAGGACTCTACTCTTTTCCCACATATTTTTCCCTGCACTTCTTAATCAACTTGGAACACTTTCCGAGACTTTGTTATCACACACACCTGAAGTAATTAAGGGATTGTTGATAATAGTTTCTTTTATTAAACATTAACGCAAACTAATGATGGCCTTATTAACAAAATGCTAAGGTAATTAGAGCAATTATGCTTGAAATATACCAACGGTGGTCTTCAGCGAAAAAATTTTCCCTGACGTTGAAGATCATGTCTTAATATTATTGCCATCTTAATAAATCACAGCTATTATAGGAAAGAAAGTGCGGGTGGTTCGAATATTAAATGAATTTCCGTGCCTCAAACCACAGATGAAGGGAGATGTATAAGTTGGAATATTTCTTCTAGAAAGATAACGGGTTGTTTTCACACTTTAAATAATCTTCAACATGCACAAAGTTTAAATTTTAATGGCAAAATGACCTTGAGCATGGGCAGCAAAATTTCAATGTCAACAAGGACAGTAAATTTGAAAAACAAACATGGACATTGGTATTTATTGTGAAAATCGAATGTCATTCATGTTTGCAGTTTAACTGTCATGCGCTCCTGAATAGAAGCTGTGAAGTTTGAATAGTAACCGAATTGGTTAACAGGCTCTGAACACGTCCTCTGAAAATCGAGTATCATTCATGTTTGCAGTTTAACTGTCATGTGCTTCTGAACAGAAGCTGTGAAGTTTGAATACCAACCGAATTGGTTAACATAAATGATCAAATGGCTCTGAACATATGCTGTGAAAATCGAATATCATTCATGTTTGCAGTTTAACTGTCCTGTGCTTCTGAACAGAAGCTGTGAAGTTTGAGTACCAACCGAATTGGTTAACATGAGCAATCGAGTGGCTCTTAATATATGCTGTGGAAATCGAATATAACTCATGTTTGCAGTTTAATTTTCACATGAACAGAAGCTGAGAAGTTTGAATACCAACTGAATAAGTTAACATGAATGGTCAAATGGCTCTGAACATATTCTGTGAAATTTGAATATCATTCAAGTTTACTCATTACAATGATCGCAGAGCTCTGAGCACAGGCTGCAAAATTTGAATCTCAACCAAGATTGGTAATTTTAAAACCATAGACACAGTTTGTGATGACCAAAATCGAATATCAACCAGGACATGTTACCATCTGCCATCTATAGCAATATAACATTACAATTATTAAAAGAGAGTTTCCCGACAAAAGAAAAGGGGAAATAATTGACTAATAATGCTGTTTCCAAATTTTTTTTTTTTAATTGATATCACTAAAACTCGTCAATAGAAAATTGGTAGAAAGACAGTTTTGAAAAAGGTTCTAAACTGTTTTGCCTTTGTCTAGTTCTGTATAGATAAGGGAGAAAGAGAGAGTAGGAAGAGGAGAGAGTAAGGGAGAGAGAGCGAGAGAGTAAGAGAGAGAGGAAGAGACAGATTGAGGGGGAAATCGGATATTTCTAGGTTGAAAACGGGCACAGGATAAGGATAAAGGAATCAATTCAAACCACATTTGTTCAACCACCGGACTTCTAAGTTCAGAAAGTGACGAAGCAAAGTATTTAATTTTTTCTCCTATTTTATTTTGGAGAATAACATAGAAAGTGATTTAAAATGAAATTTCTAAATGTTGCACTAATCCCTCAAAGTTGTATTAACCTTTTTACTGTCATGCCCGAGATTATCTCGGGCATAGCACCGGTGTTCCAAAATGTCACAGCCGAGATTATCTCGGGCAAAAAATGGCTACAATAGCTTAACATTTTAATGCATGTTATTCAAATTATCTATTTTTAGCTAAAAGTATATTTTATTTTGAACTAAACATTTGAGTTTTGCAATACAAAAAATTGACAATTTATGTACCCAAATCATCAAAATAATTTGACAGTTAAAAGTGGAAGTACAAACGAAATCTGAATAAACAAGACATTTTAGAAAAGAAAGGAATTATTCTAACAGGCAAACATATGTTCAAAATTTTAAAAAAGTGTATAACATACCATTAATGGATTTCATAAAACACTTAAAAATATGATATTCCTGAAATACAAGTTTCATAATTTTCGATGGTTTTGCACTCAAGAAAAATTTTCGATAGAGTTTTTAAAATCTGCATCATAATTTTAACCTTTTTTTCCCCTGATGCTCCATGTAAATCCCATTTAAAAATCGTAGTGTCTCAACAAACACACACTCCTTCCCAAACGCTCGAAGTAATCGCGCTTACTTTCCGTTAATCTCGAAACCAATTAAGCATTTTTTCCCGAAAGTGCGAAAACGATTTTTTACATTTCACTTCGCTTCCGAAATTTTGTTTTCTGTGCATTTTTTACTCGAACACCAACATCACGCTTGTTGTATTACCAAGTAAAATCCATTAGCAGACTAACATCCTCTAGGGGAATTTCTAATGGCGCAGATAAATGTCTGGAAAACAGGGAAATTAGTTTTCGTTTTTTGTTAAGACTATAGCTTAAGAATTAAACGCAGACACACTGATAATAAAGCTTTTAACTGTACATTTTTCACTAAGTAAGACGGTTTTTTCATGGGGAAATGCCATATTAAATTGATTAGTTCTGGGCTCGCTCTTTTGTGTGTATTATATATGTAGGCATACACTGACAATGAGTTGTGAAAGAACTAAAAGCGGGAATAGAAATAAAATAAATAAATTTACTTTCGGCGATGATGTTTTTACCATAACTTCATAGAACAAAAATTGCACAGTTTAATTTTGGTGAGATGTTAAAAATAAATATATGCAGTGAAACCTGTGTAAGTTGACCACTTGCGGAGCAGCACTTTAGTGGTCAACTTACAGAAGGTGGAGTTTTTTCTTTGTCGTTCCTTACACTATGCGTTTATCATTTGTGACAAATTAAAATATAACTTCATGTGCTAACGTTACTTTAAAATTAGTAATTAGCTATTTTTCAATTATATAAAATATCATTAGATAAATTTAATTTGAATGAATTGCAATGTATCCGAAACAACTTTAAAATTAAAGCACTTAGTTAAAGATATATATGTTATTTTACTTATTTGATGGTGAAGATTCCCTAAAAATACATAATTTTTCAAAATGGCTAGATTAATTAGAAGAAAAAGAAAACACTTATTTAAAGAACACTTATTTAAAGAGTGCTCATAGTAGTTTTCCAGAATGGTTAATTTACACAGAGGTTTAGGCAAACTTTATATTGATGTTTCATCCATCCAAATACTGGTCTAACATTATTGAATAAAAATATCCTGGAGAACTTAAAAGATTTTTTTTTTTTTTAGTTTTGCAAAAATAGATAAATATATTAATAATTAGGCGGTAAACTTGCAAAGGGTTTTTTATAATAATCCAACCCAAATGTAGCGTACATAAGTGGTCAATATAGACAGGCGGTCAAGTTAGGTGGTCAACTTACAAAGGTTTCCCTACATCAGGTAATATAGGGCTAATTCCATACCTGACAAAAGTGGTTAACGTAGACAGGTGGCCAACTTACAAAGGCGGTGAACTTTACAGGTTTTACTGCATTCGGAGAAATGTTGCACTGTTGATGGTTCAGCAGAGACGAATCAGTAGAAACAATTTTATAGCTAACCCTAATCTACTACTGCAGGGTTCGCGCTAGGCCGCGCGATCGCGCCATTCCCGCAATATTTTTTGAAATCCCACTCAAAAAAAAATTTTTTTAGGCTTAAACTTAAAAAATCCCACTTAAAGTTTTGGTCAAGGAGGAAAATCCCACCTTGTATTTTTCCCCAGTAGCCGCGTTCACATGGCACTTTTGTAACCGGCAAATCCCCTCTCCAATTCCGAAAAAACCCGTTTGGAAAAAACCCCGTTCACATGAGAAAAGAGGTTTTGTCTCGGAAAGCGGTTTTACCCATCATCCTTTGTGCACTGTTTACAATTTTTAGGCATGCTATTGCCGTTTTCTTGCTTTCGCTTTTCTGAATGTTACAGTTTAAAACAAATTCTAGGGAAAGACTCGGCTGAGGATGTTTTAGACCTGATTTTTTGAAAAAAATAATTGCATTCACGATTTAAAAATTACATATAATTGCTTTTGTTTAACATGTTTACATTGTTTTGTTAATGCTTTTTTGTAAGAGCTGAAATCTAGTATACGAAATGATGTATCTTTTGAAAATTAAGATTTTGCATTATAAAAAATGCATCTTTCTTAAAGAAAAAGGAAAGAGGTGTTCTAAGTAAATTAAGAGCATGAAAGATCGTTGCTTTTTTCTTACGATTCAGGAATATTTACAAACATTTTGCTCATAATATCTTAAAAGCAAACAAGGTTGCTAAGGGCAAACTGATTAACCAGAATATTGCCAATTGCATACATATGCTACATCTAGCAATCAATATCAAGACATTTTATTTTATGACCAGGTGGTGGTTATGCATCGTTTATGAGACAATTGAATATTAATTCCAAATATAGAATTAATTATGACACCCAAATGACTTATCAACAAATATAATCAGACAACAAATAAAGTTCATGATGTATTTGAAAAATAGAAATGATCAAGATTCAAGCTACGTGTGTTCTTATTAAAACCAAAAATGCAACGTTATGTATTTGTTTTTTTATTGCAGGGAGTGTAACTGAATTATATGGAGAATTGTTATCTTAAATAAAGGGGGAAAGACCGTTCAAAGCTCTGCATTTTCATATATATATATATATATATATATGTGTGTGTGTGTGTGTGTGTGTGTGTTAAAGATGCAACGAATATTCGGCCACTATTCGGTATTCGGCCTGCCCAAATAGACATTTCTTGATTTAGCCGAATATTCGGTCTTTCCGAATACTGATCATTATTCGGCCGAATAGTTCTGCTACGGTAGAAATGTACAAAAGTAAAGAAATTGGTAGATTTTAAGCATTTAAAATTGCATTATAGTTATTGTAAAAGAACACATTAGTATATAATTTTAATAAATAAAAATAATTTATAAAAAACTACTTTTTTTAAACATTGCTTTTAGGTTTGATACAGTTACAATATTGTATTTTATACTTAGCATTTGCTCACAAATGCTGGCAATAGTTAATTATGATGAAGAATGTGAGACTTTTATTTTGTTTAGTAGCACAGTGGAAGGCAGACTTTGTGAGTAAATTGATTTATTGTGAATATTGGGTAAGATAGCAATGGAAAAAGCCTAGAACATATCATGAATATTAAGATAGCATAAGTTATTGGGCTTTTTAAATTAAAAAAATATATTCCAGTTAAATGCATTAAATTTTAATAGATCTTGTAAAAATAGGTATGTAAAAAGCCATAAAATAAAAATATACTTTTATAGCTTTTAAAATATCTTCATGAAATTATTTGGAGCAAAGTAAACATTCTAAACAATAGTATTCCTTTAATTTGAATTTAGAAATTAGTAAAATAATGCTAATGCTTACCAATTTTATTGCATTCAAAACAATACAGAAAATACATTAATTTTAGGTAGTTCTGGATTCTTAAGCAGAATTAAATCATACATCATAGATTATTGTGTGAAATTGGTGTTTTACTTGGTGAGTACTTTTAAAATTTAGAAAATACTTTCTATTACCACGATTTTCTAGAAATTTTAATATTCGGCTTCGGCCTAGGAGAAATTGCCGAATATTCAGATAATTATTATATTCTATTTTTTTAACCGACTTCACAAAGGAGGAGGTTATATATTCATACCGTATGGATATCGGGTTTTTGTTTGTCCACCCATAACATCTCACAGGATGAGCCGATTTTCAAGATTTTGATTTTTTTTAATCCATCGAGGGTGGTTGCTCAAACGGAATTTATCATTCAAATGACTAGTTTTCAGTGCCATTCACTCAAAGAAGGTTTGCCTTTTGATATGGATTTTTTAAAAATAGAATATTCATGTAAAAAATGGGTTTACACCAAAAATAATAAAATAAAGTCCCTTTCGGAAAAAATAGAACCGACTGCAAATTATAAATTGCGTTAAAAAGTGAAAACTAATTTAATTCTTTAAACAACATCGATACGATTTTTAAACATAACTTTTGAAGTCGGTGCAAAATCATGATAGGTTTTGATTCATGATTACTTTTGTAATCATGAATCAATTACAAATATAAATGGCCCAGAGCTTATAACAGTTTTAATGTAAAGTAACACATGACGTAATGGTAATTAGGTAATTGTGCGCAGGCTTCAAAAGTTATATTTAAAAATCGTATCGGTGTTGTTAAAGAATTAATTTATTTTTCACTTTTTAGTGCAATTTATAATTTAAAGTCGGTTCTATTTTTTCCAAAAATTATTTTATTTTGATGTACATTATTTATGTATAAGTAATTTTGAAAATCTCAATTACTTTTTAAAAAAATTCTGAACAGTAATTTCTAACCCGGTTAGTTTTATTTATAAACACCACAGGGTTGTGTAAGAAAAACCTGATATGGCACAGCCAACAAAATTATGCCTACATATTAATCGCATGCATGTGTCGTTTCCAAAAATAAAAGATACGTTTTTCAAAGTTTAAACCTTTATGTATTTCTTACTCCTTAGTTTTAAAGACATTTAAGGACATGAACTAATAAAAATGAACAAACCGATGTCACTATGATGAGTACGACAAATTATTTCTGCGTTTCAAGATAAGAAATTACTTTTTCAATAATGAATGAAAAAATCAAAGTAACAATACTCTTCTACCTTAGTACTAACATGTATGGAAACGTACAAGATCATAGGATTTTTCATCTTAATTTTTCTTAAATTTATTACATCTAGAGATGACAAAAGATATACACAAAATTGAAAAATAAACATAGAAAAAATTACAAGTAAGAAATAATTTTTATTGCTATACTTTTAGCCTATTTCATTTAAAATCCTCAAGTTGCGCACACCATACGAAACGCGCGAATTGTCGATCAAAAGTTAACTCATGGGGAATCGAGAGTGCTGCGCGAATGGCATGCTGGGTAGAAACCCCGCAAAAATCCTGCTCTTGGGCAGGAGGCAACTAGTCCCACCATTTACCCGGTAAAAAACCGGAATGCGGTGATAAGCAGGGTACAAGCGGGTTATAAGAATGCCATGTGAACGCGGCTAGTGTGAACCCTGTACTGGTGAACTCCATGTAAAAGTGGACATATTTGACAAACATTAAAATGAAAAATTTTAACAAGTATTACTTATGTTTTTTGGGATACAGAAGTTATTTACAAGCACTCTTCTTACCCCCTTGTGAGAAAAAACTTCTTCATAATAAACAATGTTGCTGTCACTAGATGAATATTAGGACACCCCTTTTCATTTTGTGTTGATTCAGTAATAATTTCTTGTATGCATAAGTAATTAGCCTAACACCAATGACTAACACAAGTGTCCATCTTTTTAAGCATGCATTACTTTTCATTTAACCCTTCTTCTAAGGCAGTGGGAAGCTTCCGAACCAAATTCATCAAGTTATAGATGTTTATAGTAAGCTATTTTACTTTTTCTGATTGGTAGACTCTTGCAAAGACGCTTTGAAGCATATTTACCACCACATGCATCAATATTCCCATATTAGAACCTCCCCCCCCCCCGGGGGGGGGCGGAGGGTACAAAAATCATGTTAATCTTATTTAATGTCCTATATGAAGTTCTTCTTTGAAACGAACCAAAATCCGAGAAATATTTAAATATACCGATACTTCAAAAAAATGGCAGAAAGATACCCCATTCCAGAATTCCAATTAATGATTTTTTTTCTTAATTTCATTCCCTTTTAAAGATCTGCATGAACAATTAAAACAATAGAAAGCACCATCTCATTATCTAAAATTTTATATCATGCTGATAAAATCTACGTCAAATGGGATTGGAAAACTTTAAGAAACTAGACTGTGAATAATTGCTCTATTGCTCAGGATGTTATTTTTTTTTAACTACGATTCAGCTAAGCTTGATTGTTCAATGCTTAACAGGTATGGAGCTGATCTACTTTCTGAATATTATTAACCTCTTCATTCCAAGTGTACCCAATTGGGTGCATTTTAAAATACTGTTTATTAACTACTGTTTGTGCAATTGACGTACTTTACCCTACCCTAATGTCAGTTTTGAATTAACCTCTTCATTCCAAGTGTACCCAACTGGGTACATTTAAAAATACTGTTTATTAACTACTGTTTGTGCAATTGACGTACTTTACCCTACCCTAATGTCAGTTTTGAATTAACCTCTTCATTCCAAGTGTACCCAATTGGGTGCATTTTAAAATACTGTTTATTAACTACTGTTTGTGCAATTGACGTACTTTACCCTACCCTAATGTCAGTTTTGAATTAACCTCTTCATTCCAAGTGTACCCAACTGGGTACATTTAAAAATACTGTTTATTAACTACTGTTTGTGCAATTGACGTACTTTACCCTACCCTAATGTCAGTTTTGAATTAACCTCTTCATTCCAAGTGTACCCAACTGGGTACATTTAAAAATACTGTTTATTAACTACTGTTTGTGCAATTGACGTACTTTACCCTATCCTAATGTCAGTTTTGAATTAACCTCTTCATTCCAAGTGTACCCAACTGGGTACATTTTAAAATACTGTTTATTAACTACTGTTTGTGCAATTGACGTACTTTACCCTACCCTAATGTCAGTTTTGAATTAACCTCTTCATTCCAAGTGTACCCAATCTGGGTACATTTAAAAATACTGTTTATTAACTACTGTTTGTGCAATTGACGTACTTTACCCTACCCTAATGTCAGTTTTGAATTAACCTCTTCATTCCAAGTGTACCCAATTGGGTGCATTTTAAAATACTGTTTATTAACTACTGTTTGTGCAATTGACGTACTTTACCCTACCCTAATGTCAGTTTTGAATTAACCTCTTCATTCCAAGTGTACCCAACTGGGTACATTTAAAAATACTGTTTATTAACTACTGTTTGTGCAATTGACGTACTTTACCCTACCCTAATGTCAGTTTTGAATTAACCTCTTCATTCCAAGTGTACCCAACTGGGTACATTTAAAAATACTGTTTATTAACTACTGTTTGTGCAATTGACGTACTTTACCCTATCCTAATGTCAGTTTTGAATTAACCTCTTCATTCCAAGTGTACCCAACTGGGTACATTTAAAAATACTGTTTATTAACTACTGTTTGTGCAATTGACGTACTTTACCCTACCCTAATGTCAGTTTTGAATTAACCTCTTCATTCCAAGTGTACCCAACTGGGTACATTTAAAAATACTGTTTATTAACTACTGTTTGTGCAATTGACGTACTTTACCCTATCCTAATGTCAGTTTTGAATTAACCTCTTCATTCCAAGTGTACCCAACTGGGTACATTTAAAAATACTGTTTATTAACTACTGTTTGTGCAATTGACGTACTTTACCCTACCCTAATGTCAGTTTTGAATTAACCTCTTCATTCCAAGTGTACCCAAATGGGTACATTTAAAAATACTGTTTATTAACTACTGTTTGTGCAATTGACGTACTTTACCCTACCCTAATGTCAGTTTTGAATTAACCTCTTCATTCCAAGTGTACCCAATTGGGTGCATTTTAAAATACTGTTTATTAACTACTGTTTGTGCAATTGACGTACTTTACCCTACCCTAATGTCAGTTTTGAATTAACCTCTTCATTCCAAGTGTACCCAATTGGGTACATTTTAAAATACTGTTTATTAACTACTGTTTGTGCAATTTGAAAGCTAAAACACCTAATTGTTTTTTTAATTTAATCAACATATAGTTAACTTCATTTTAAACATGGAAAACATGGAAATTAGGCATTAATAATTATTTAAACTAATTATTAATTGAAATTTAAAGAAAGCTTTTTTGCTACTTTGTTTTGTGATAATTTTTTAAATCAGAGAACCAAAAAATTGCGTCAAAATTGTTTGTGCTTAGTTCTGAGGTCTGAAGAAGTTATTGTAGCGGTCATACCAGTTTATTTTTTCCAGTAATGAATAATAGTTACTTTCAGAAGTTGGTAGCGCGCTATGAAAAGCCTCATTGCAGAGAATAATAAAATATTCTGACCTTCATTATTTGTTGCGCCTATAACACTAAACAAAGTACATCTCATACTATAAATAGAACTCATTAAAAGTGGTATATGAAGCTTTTAAAATCTTACAACAATAAAGTAGTTTTCGTTTACAGAACCGCCCAGCTAGATACCATTAACTTCCTCCATCTCTTTTACTGTATTTAATTTCAGCATCAAGGGTCAACTTCTGGTTGAACTACAAACCCTCTCATGCGTAAATTGTTCATTTGAGTTATGAAAAATATTTCGATACGCTTCGAACCCATTTAGTATATCAGGATTTTGGCGAACAATATTTATTTTAGAAATATTCCTGTACACAGTTAAAAATTTCCGTAAGAAAATAGCAATATAACCATTTATTTTATTGTTATTTTACCATATTTAATTACAACAGTTGAATAACCATTAAAAAGATGGTACTCAAACCGCTGATTGGGGAAAAAATCGTTTATGCTCCGTTTATCCTAAAGAACGTTTAACTAACCGTAATTTTCAAGCGCTCCATAAGAATTGGGCATCCATCTTGGTTACGAAACCTTACCGGTCGTACGTTGTGGTTAAAATATGAATAAAGATTTATCAGCTCAAATCTGCATGTGTATATAAAAAAAAGAAGAAAAAAAAAGTGACTTAAGCAGTGGTTACTAAATAGAAACACACACAGACGTAAATCAAAGATTGGAGACATCGGATTTCCGAACTGTTTGCGAATGAGCGAACCCATCATTTGAGCTGCTGAAGCTTGTTTGCATGTCAATTTTGCAGCAAATAAAATGATTTTCGTCAATGTACAGTAAATTTAGACCAAAAATGACTTTGGATCCAATCAAAAACTGAAATCTCAATTTTAAGGCAATTTGCCTGTTGGAAAAGAAGATTTATTGATAAATAAACGGCCGCTTTACGTGGTGCAGATGGCCGAATGACTAAAGCGCAAGGCTGGTATACCATACACCCGGGTTCGATTCCCGCACCCTTCGTTTACGGTTTCTACGCCTCGAAATGGTTCAAAATCGGTAAAAAATTTTGTTTTGAAACCATTTTTTATGGCTATAAAACCGTAAAATTTTGTATTTACGGCTTTTTAACCAAGCTAAATGGAAATGGTTTAGGTCCCGTAAAAATAGAAAAATGTTCCAAACCGTAAATTTAACGGTGAATTAGATGGACAGACTGCTGCCGGTTATTTAACCGTAATTTCATGACGAAATTTCTAACAGCTTATAGTCAAAATTTTGGTATGTTCGCAAGAGGAACATTATATGCTCTTGTGTTATATTTAATCAATAATACCAAACATATTAAAACTGAATCTTGAAACTTCATTAATAAGATTTAAGGAGATGTGAAATTATACCACTTCCCAGGAATATAATATACCCAACAAAATAAATAAACAAAATTTGATTTTTCATCTTTTCATGAAACCTTCATGGCCTTCTGAAATCATATTCTTGTAACTATTTGAAATTGCCTATGAGACTTTGTGTGGTCTCCAAGAAGTCTGGAGACCACACGAAGTTTCATATGGTATAATTTTACATCTTCTTATATCTTATAAACTTCATTTATACGAAATAAGATGTAAAATTATACCAAACTTCCCAGGAATATAATATATTCTACAAAATAAATAAACAAAATTTAATTTCAAAACGAGATTTTCACTCCTTTCATGAATCCTCAATGGCCTTCTGAAGATAACATATTCTTGTAACTATTTGGAATTTCCTATGAAACTTTGTGTGGCCTCCAAGAAGTCTGGAGACCGCACAAAGTTTCATATGGTATAATTTTACATCTTCTTATATCTGATAAACTTCATTTATAAGATATAAGAAGGTGTAAAATTATTCCAAACTTCCCAGGAATTTAGTAAATCGTACAAAATAAATGAACAAAATTTGATTTCAAAATGAGATTTTCACCCCTTTCATAAATCCTCCATGGCCTTCTAAAGATATATTCTTTTTTAACTATCGTGAATTGCCTATGAGATTTTAGTGGCCTCCAAGAATTTTGGAGTCCGCACAAAGTTTCATCTGGTATAATTTTACATCTTCATATATCTTATAAACTTCATTTATAAGAAGTAAAAAGATGTAAAATTATATCAAACTTTCCAAGAATATAATATGCCCTAAAAAATAAATAAACAAAATTTAATTTCAAAATGAGATTTTCACTCCTTTCATAAATCCTTCATGGCATTCTAAAGATATCATATTCTTTTAACTATCGCGAATTGCCTATTAAACTTTGTGTGGTCTCCAAGAAGTCTGGAGACCACACAAAGTTTCATATCTTATAATTTTACATCTTCTTATATCTTATAAATAAGATTTAAGGTGTAAAATTATACCAAACTTCACACGAATATAATATACCCAACAAAATAAATAAACAAAAATTTAATTTCAAAATGAGATTTTCACTCCCTTTCATAAATCCTTCATGGCATTCTAAAGATATCATATTCTTTTAACTATCGTGAATTGCCTATTAAACTTTGTGTGGTCTCCAAGTAGTCTTTGTAGTCTCCAGATGAAGACTACATGCAAACTGCACCACAGAAGCGAAGGTGCATAATATTTTGAAGCAAAAATGTGTGTGTCCTCCTGTGAGGTCCGTATGCAAGAAAGGTCTGATTGGTCTCCAATCAGGATATGCCAAATTTATGTTAACCAAAATGCTATGTTTTCTAAGATTATATTTAAAAAATAAAAGAAAAAAAAATGACTAAAACAAACTTAGAAATGGAATTTTGAGTAAACCGGCATTACATTTTATAGTAAGCAACTAAATATAGAAAAGACTTGCAATCACTATCCGAGTCTCAGTCACTTGACTAGAGCTACAGCTAAGTCATAATAGTAAGCAACTAAATATAGGAAAGACTTGCAGTCACTTGACTAGAGCTACAGATAAGTCATAATAGTAAGCAACTAAATATAGGAAAGACTTGCAGTCACTTGACTAGAGCTACAGATAAGTCATAATAGTAAGCAACTAAATATAGGAAAAACTTGCAGTCACTTGACTAGAGCGACAGATAAGTCATAATAGTAAGCAACTAAATATAGGAAAGACTTGCAGTCACTTGACTAGAGCTACAGATAAGTCATAATAGTAAGCAACTAACTATAGGAAAGACTTGCAGTCACTTGACTAGAGCTACAGATAAGTCATAATAGTAAGCAACTAACTATAGGAAAGACTTGCAGTTACTTGACTAGAGCTACAGATAAGTCACCCTATAACCAAATCGCATGGTTTCAGTTGAACAATTCACTATAGGGAAAATTTCGTTGTACGGGGGTTAGAGATTGCTAGAGTTGTATAAGTAAAGGCTTCAAAATTTTTAGCAGATGTGATAATTCTAAAACTATTTAATTCTCCATTTCAAATAAGAATGAAGTAATACGCATATCAATTGTTAAAAGTTTATTAATTTTTATAGCATAAATAAGATGTTCAAAATTGAAAACAATTCACTAATTTAAAAAGTAATCTGTACTAATATGGACATATGTTTTAATCCTATATGCACGAAACATAAGTTTTTCAAGTTATTGATGCTTGAAAATTAATGCTCAGAAATTAACGACTTTTTTCAGAAATGACAAAAATCAGAAACATAAACGTTTGAAAAAAATCTTTACAGGAAGACAACTCCACCGTTGCGTTGGGAATATATTAAATATTATTCAACAATTCGATTACTCTCCCCCTCTCCCTCTCCGAAGTTTCGATATGTAATAGAAACTTTTTAAAAAACAGGCATTAATAACGATTCATAAACTGCCCTTCCGCGAAAAAAAAATATTCCTGGATACGAAACCGATAACTGTACACTGTAAAAGTTTTGCGTTTAGTTGCCACCACTTTTGGTGTTACTGCACACGATTTTTGGTGTTCAGTTGGTGTAAAGTTGAAAATTTTGTGTTTAGTTGCCACCATTTTTGGTGTTACTGAACACGATTTTTGTTTTTTTGGTGTTCAGTTGGTGAAAAGTTGAAAATTTTGCGTTTAGTTGACACCATTTTTGGTGTTATTGAACACGATTTTTGCTCTTTGGTGTTCAGTTGGTGTAAAGTTGAAAATTTTGCGTTTACTTGACACCATTTTTGGTGTTATTGAACACGATTTTTGGTGTTCAGTTGGTGTAAAGTTGAAAATTTTGTGTTTAGTTGCCACCATTTTTGGTGTTACTGAACACGATTTTTGTTTTTTGGTGTTCAGTTGGTGAAAAGTTGAAAATTTTGCGTTTAGTTGACACCATTTTTGGTGTTATTGAACACGATTTTTGGTGTTCAGTTGGTGTAAAATTGAAAATTTTGTGTTTAGTTGCCACCATTTTTGGTGTTACTGAACACGATTTTTGGTGTTCAGTTGGTGTAAAGTTGAAAATTTTGCGTTTAGTTGCCACCATTTTTGGTGTTATTGAACATGATTTTTGGTGTTCAGTTGGTGTAAAGTTGAAAATTTTCTGTTTAGTTGCCACCATTTTTGGTGTTACTGAACACGATTTTTGTTTTTTGGTGTTCAGTTGGTGTAAAGTTGAAATTTTTGCGTTTAGTTGCCACCATTTTTGGCGTTACTAAACACGATTTTTGGTGATCAGTTAGTGTAAAGTTGAAAATTATTCATTTTTGATGCAATTTAAACTCTTTTTATGTGATTGTCTAAAAAAATATAGACAGTGTAACGTTTCTTAGCACATGAAATGTGTTAACCCCGTTACGTATCGAAATGTCATTGGGATCATTCATAAATGATGTCACGCTTCGAGGGGGGGAAGGGTGGCTCATGATATTGTGACAAATTGTGACAAGTGGAAGGGAGGGGGTAACAAGTGTGACATCCTGCTTATGCAACATGCGTGACATGTGACAAAGGGGGTAGGGGGTCCGTTGAAGTGTGACATTTTGTGACAAAGGGGGGAGGGTGGTTAGTGATATTGTGACAAATTGTGACACGGGGAGGGGGTAAAAGTGTGACATCCTGCTTATGCAACATAGCGTGACGTGTGACAAAAGGGGTAGGGGGTCCATTGAAGTGTGACATTTTGTGACAAAGGGGGGAGGGGTACAAATATATGGAAAAAACGTGACATCATTTATGAACGGTCTCATTGCGATTGCTCATTTCTACGAAAATATGATAAATGAGCAATTGTAATGAATTTGTGATGCGTAGATGAGATAACGAACATCATATGCTAAAACAAAATTCTGCTGTCTCTATTTTTCAGACCAGACACTTAAAATAATTTAAAGGACATTAAAAAATAAATAATTTTCAACTTTACATCGACTGCATAAAAAAATGTTTTACGGTGTAGCAAGAAATTCCTTTGTCTCTTTGATATAGTGCTTCCATTTAGTTTTAATGTTTTGAGTTTGCTTCCGCAATAGCTAAACGTTTCAAGAAGAATAATTAGATGTACTGAAGCTCTAAGAACTA
Organism: Octonoba sinensis; assembly: GCA_038502835.1. Lineage (NCBI taxonomy): Eukaryota > Metazoa > Arthropoda > Arachnida > Araneae > Uloboridae > Octonoba > Octonoba sinensis. Next base: position 106,730,066 of record CM076606.1, read on the forward strand.
AGAATTTTATAATTACAGCAACCTTAAAAAGGAACGTTAAAAGGTTAATTATTATCATATAATTGTTCTTTGAAAGGAAAGCACGTTACGTTTTCGCGCCTATATTTTTAATACTATGAACAATCAATCTTTCTTTTTGTTTCAGAAAAATAACAGTATAACAATTACAATTACGTTTAGGATTGTAATTGCAATCTTTTACACCACACAAGTTCAAGCATAGGTCATTTCGAAATGCAACAATTATTAACCATAACGATGTAGGTCAACTGTACGCAAATTTAGCCAAACACAATAGGAAATTTCTTTTATTTCTTCTTAAACATTCATTTTATCATTTTTTCGGCTCATTCTGGAATTTAATTGAGCAATGCAGAGAAATGCTTTTTGAAATAATGAATTGCATTCTAACTACACTAGAAAATAAATTTTAAAATCGAAAATAATTCTAACATGTTTCCTCATTACAGTATATATATATATATATATATATACAATAGTCTCTCGGTAATCCGGCACTTCACTGGTCCGGCCCTGCCAGTAATCCGGCGTTTCATAAGGTAGTAGAGTTGAAAACCTGTTTCTGCGCAGCTATTGTGAGTGGCTTTTGTGCTCTGTGTGCGCGCGTCTCTCAGACTAGCGACAGTCTGCTACGTGATACGCTTGCTGGCTATAACGTGCTGTCCTTCGTGGACGTTGGAGAACATGGCGTCTCTGCTCGTGACATTTTAGTGTTGAAACGTCTTCAAGAAAACGCATTGAAAATGTCATTTAAAGTGAAAAAACAATCAAAAATAGACAACTATTTTATGCCTTCAACTTCAAAGAAATGGTGTAACACTATGTATATTAAAATAAATAATTTGTTCAGGTATTTATATGCGTATTTTTAGTACATTCCAGTAATCCGGCGTTTTCGGTAATCCGACTGTACCCTGGTCCGATATCTGCCGGATTACCGAGAGACTACTGTATATATATAAACAATTTTTCGTTCAATTTTGAACAGTTCAAAAAATCTTAACATTAGCGCCTATGGGCAAAAATGAAGGAAATAATGTAAAGTCTGGGCATAAGATCCAAGCTCCTATAAACAAGTTTATTAGAAGAAACTCTCGGCGTAAAATATTTTTGATTTGAACAATTTGTTCATTTTTGAAGAGTTAAAAAAATGAAGATTAATGCCTGCAGAGGTATTTCAATCCTATATAAATCCTGATCCAGCAGACGGTTTTGCTTGGTCAAACAGAAAACTGTTTATCGGAAAGCTGTTATGACGTAGAAAAAGATACGAAGCTCAGCCAGAACGAAACAGGTTTATTTTGCTTTGAAATTTTATTGTCCGTTACTTTTAAGGATATTTCGGAATGAATGAACGAATAAGTGAAAGAATGAACGAATAAATGAGTGAATAAATGAATGTTAAAGAATGAATGAATGAATATGTATTAATCGTTGAAAAGGGTATATTTGAAGTAATTAAAAACTGAAAGGGAAACAGAGAGATAGCTAGATTATTAATTCGAATTTGGTGTATACGGGAAAGTATAGCTCTAGAGGGTAACTTATGTTGTAAATGTATATATATATACATTGAAAACTAAATAACTTTTTTAGACCCCTTTTTGAATTCTGTTTCGTTTTTGAAGCATAGATATTTTTTATATGTCCCCCAGCCCGGGAAACTAATGCGGGAAAGATTATGTAATGTGAACTGAAAATAGTGACGAATAGCAATGCCGCTGCATCATCACGTGGCATGTAGCTCGAGAGGGTATAAAAGGCTCTCGCAAGCTTTTCGCGGGGATTCACGATGTAAATATTCTTGTAAAAATGTTGATGTTGGTGTTCGTCTTTGTATTGTTTGGAATGTGTATTTCCTATGATGAAACTTAAATAAACCAAGGATTAAATTGACTCTGGTCACGACTGTTTTCCACGATGGCTTCATAGACGGACATGCGATAAAATGAAATGATGTAACCGTGATATTACATATATATGTTGTATTTTGTAGCTAAAAAATAATTTACATAAATTGAGAAAAAATATTTTAATTTATTCCTTAACCTTTAATTCCTTTAAAATATAAATCGAATAACATTTCAAAAATATAAGAATAACGCCTGCTGAAAGTACATACGCACATTAAGATTTTGAAAATTCTTATTAATGCATACCAAAACAAGAGTTTCACAAATCTGTTATTATTGTAACTGCGCTGTACAAGATTTAGTGGTGAACACTAAAATATGGTGCCACTTTTCTGGCTACTAAGTACAATGTTTATTTTCACGATACTTTGGCAAAACATAGTACTTTAGTGCATTTTCGCGATACTTAGTATAAAGAAAAAAAAGTTCGCGTATAAATAATGAAATTTTTTTAATAAAACGTATTATATCATTTATGAACCAACTGTACATCAATGACCCATAAAAAAAAATGGCTCGATTAGAGGTAAATCTTCGATAAAAACCTGACTGCAGTTCGACCCCAAAGTTTTGACATCTGGACGCTTCTGCGCACGGCAGAAAAGAACGAATCCATTCGTTCCGCAGCAAATAAATGCACCAGCATTTATTTCGTACGCGAGTCAGAATGCTTCCTTCTCTGTTTGTGCAAAGTAACTTAATTTATAAACTGGTATATGGCATCAGTTCGGAACAAATAAAGTATGTTTAAAGCCCAGCTTCTGGATTTTTCGTTTTCTCTTTAGTTTGACTTTTTATTTTTATATACTCACAGTGAAATTGTTTGAAGGATCAACCCATTAGATTTACAGCATGAAAGTTTGTACTAAATTTTGCTTTAACAGATTCCTAACTTTGTGATTACTTCCATTGTGATTACTTCCAAAATTTAAACGACTTGCCAGCATGGTAGTAGTGAGTCAAGCTGAAAACGAACGAAAAAATGGTTTCCCATGTGATTATTAATTACTGAATATGGGTTGATGGTGTCAGAACATAATTTTGCATTTGTATTATAAAAGGGCGTGCTTTTATTTTTCCTTGATACTAGTTCATTACCGACGAGTTTGAAATCCCTCGTAATAACAGCTATCGATATAAACTATTCATTCTACCGGGCTTGAATTGTGTATTTATTTGTAGGTATCTCGATCCTCTAAAACGACATAACTGTAAATCAGTGCCAAAAAGGGCGACAACTCGGATATTCATTTTGAAGCGACCAAGTGTGCCAGGCCCCGCCATTCATTATCTGTCACGTGAGTCGAGCTGTTAATTAGTGAGGGGCATATTTCAGCAGCAAGGCTCTTTACTTGAGCACGGGATCCGGACAATTTCATTAGGCCCGGAATGCGCATTCGCTTGCCTGTGGAGAGAAATTTAATGCTGAATCGTAGCAATCTGTCGTTTATTTTGAAGTAAGCCGAGATGGGGAAACTGTATCAGTAAATCGGATTTGTTAACTTTCTTATTTTAATCAGCAATGAAGCGTGGTCAATTTTGAATCAAAGAATTTCTTTTGTTAGCTGTTTCCTTTGAAAATTTTCCAATTTTTAAATTTACGTCATAGTTTAACCGGCTTAGATCCGAAAAAGCTAAATTTTCAAAACAATCGCATTGTTTTGTATTTTTCAACCCTCGAAAATCGAAGTTGTATTTAGTATGAAATATATTTAGTTGAAATCTTTAAAGTTTAGCCAAAGCTTTGTAATGTGTTAGCATTAAACCAGTTGAGTTTTTAACCAATTAACGGTCGGGTAATTTTCAAGAAAACGATCATAAAAGTACCTATTTTTTTTATCCCTGAAAAATATAAAATATGTGTATGAAGAATAATTCATTTTTAATTTTTGATTTGTTTTTATTTTTGAATTTTAAACACTCCAGCCCGTCATTTTCACGGGAGAGAGAAATAGAAGGCGAAACCTCAGCCCCGTCATTTTCACGGGCGCGAGAAATAGAAGGCGAAACCTCAGCTCCGTCATTTTCACGGGAGAGAGAAATAAAAGGCGAAACCTCAGCCCCGTCATTTTCACGGGCGCGAGAAATAGTAGGCGAAACCTCAGCTCCGTCATTTTCACGGGAGAGAGAAATAAAAGGCGAAACCTCAGCCCCGTCATTTTCACGGGAGCGAGAAATAGAAGGCGAAACCTCAGCCCGTCATTTTCACGGGAGAGAGAAATAAAATGCGAAACCTCAGCCCCGTCATTTTCACGGGAGAGAGAAATAAAAGGCGAAACCTCAGCCCCGTCATTTTCACGCGATCGAGAGGAAAGGAGTTAAAATAAACGTGCCCCCACTCTTTTTTGGCAGTAAAACGTTATCCTTTTAAAAGAAATGGAATACATTTTTCTAAATGTTAGCATTCAAAGTTTTAGTTTTAAGGCACATGCACAAATTTTGGTTTCAGTTTTTAGAACAGAAAATTTGAAAAGTTTTGAAGCAATTGAAACATTTTCTTTTACTAGAACAGTAAATGGCCCAGCGGATGTGTCGTAGCCTTCCGTGCTACCATGTCACAGGTCCGGGGCTCGATTCCCCGTCTTAGCCGAGTAAAATATTCAATTATGTGAGTTTTAAACTGTAGTATGTTTGACGCATTATCTTAATATCAAATAATGATCCCATGAAAGAACAGCACTTTTTTCCGTTTCAAACATTAAAACTTTAAAATCTGTAATGAAAGTTAACAACTTTTTCAAACTTAGAATATATTTATAATTGAAGTTGCCTAAAGTTTTCCAGGAGATTGAGTCCACTTTCACTGGGTTAATTTAGCATTAATTTTCTGAACCTACATCATAATTACCTTTTCCATAAAACTGGCAATATTGGTGATTAGAGCGATTATGATGAACGCAAACTCTAATATGTAATCTAGAGAAAACAGGTTGTCTTGAGACTGTTCGATTATGCTTAATCATCTTTGTAATTATCATTAAAAATACGCGGATATGTATTACTTCTACTAAGTTCTTGAAAGCTATTTTAATTACTTTTTAAAATGCAAGATTTAACAGATAGAGCAATTATGTAACGACTTAAGAGATTGCGTATTTTTGCTTCCTACTACACATGTATTTCTGTGAAATATGAAAAATTATATTTGCAAAAAAAAAACTTTAGCCTATACAGTGGAAGCCGCTTAAGCACCCTTTACACACACGGAGGCATTCAGATGCGCGTTCAAGAGTGTGCTTGTAAATGCAATTTTGGAGCTCTCAAGAACGCGGTTAAGAATGGCATTCAGGTGCGCGTTCAAGAGTGTGCTTGTAAATGCAATTTTGGAGCTCTCAAGAACGCGGTTAAGAATGGCATTCAGGTACGTGTTCAAGAGTGTGCTTATGAATGCAATTTTGGAGCGCTCAAGCACGCGGTTAAGAATGACATTCAGCTGAGCGTGCAAGAGTGTGCTTGTAAATGCAATTTTGGAGCGCTCAAGAACGCGGTTAAGAATGACATTCAGCTGTGCGTTCAAGAGTGTGCTTGTAAATGCAATTTTGGAGCGCTCAAGAACGCGAATAAGAATGACACTTAGATGCTCGCTCAGGATCCCGTACCTAGAAATGCAGCATCTTATAATATAAGCCGCTTAATTGTCTGTTTGTCGCCGATAGCTTTCCTACTCTGAGGAAACTGCATCGTGTTGCCATGTACACAATTGTTTCCATAATGAAAACGACTAATAATCAAAACATTTCTCTAGCATTTTGAGTGAGGCACCGCTAGATTTGCAATTTCCGTTAAAAGTTAATGCAAACGCGAATTTAATTTAATCCTTCTTTCTTCGTTTTAATTTATTTATCGCCTGCGCTTTTTATATATATTAAAGTGGCAGCGCTCTATTTTCCAGTTTCGTTAAAATTATTGTTTTGAAGATGATTATGTTGGATATAAATAAATATTTTTCACAAACAATTTGATTGAATAGTAATTTTTTTTTATTTTACATATTATTATAACTTAGATGTTTTTTTTTTTCCGGTAAGAATAATTTTTTCCGAAATTATTCTGTTTATTATTTATTCATTAAACTTTACTGTTCTACCTGATAAATATCTCTTTGATTTGATGTGCATTTCCGGTTACTGGGAGAATTGTATATTTATAATTCTAGAACAGCGGTCATTTCATATGACCGCCGGGCTTACTAGTTTTAAGAGGTGTGATTGGAAAGTTTTACTCTACACCGACTCCAACTGTGTTTCCACTTTTGGAAACATTCCTGGAATTTTATTTTCTCAAGTGTGTTAAGGACGCTCGCCGGATTCGCCTTGATGTCTTCAATCGAGTCAAATCGCTTCCCTTTCAGTGAAAATTTCAGTTTAGGAAACAGGTAGAAGAGTTTTTCGCCAAATTTAACATTCCTATGCTTCCTCAACCGCCCAATCCCCCTGATATAGCCCCTGCGGGCTCCTACCTGTTTCCTAAACTGAAATTTTCAATGTCGAGTCAAATCGCTTCCCTTTCAGTGAAGTTTTCAGTTTAGGAAACAGTTAGGAGTCCGCAGGGGCTATATCAGGGGAATAGGGCGGTTGTGGAAGCGTAGGATAAACTTTTCAATCACACCTCGTACATACGCGTTCTTAACCGCTCATCAAAGTGGACAATTCTGCAGGCTCTTGCTTCTGCAATAAAAAACGATTTTGATCGGCTTTGTGCCTGAAAGCATGAGGTGGTGTGTGTATTATGTGTATATTATTGTAATTCATTTATTAATGGTTTTTCTTTAAGGTTTCTTTATATTTTATTCTGCTGTGAATGCTAGCTTGGAGCGTGGGATGTTGTAGTCTCTGATATTTCATACGCCACTCTGTAAGGGACTTCAACGAACGCCCCGCACCTGAACGCGCTCTTGCGCGCGGTTAAGGATGTGGTACATAATTGCGACACATTCTTGAGCGCCTCGTTTTACTAGCGTTCTTGAGCGTGGTTGGATGCGCCGCGTTCAGTCGCGCGGTTAAGAACGTATGCGTAAAGGGCGCTTTAATGTGATCACATCGGGACGAAAAGGATTTGATAACAACCACCGAGTGATAATAATAAACGATAAAATTTTATTGCTACAAAAATCCACATTTTGGCACATTAACAAATAAATTCACTGTCAATTTTTGCAAACCTGAACTGATTCGTTACTGAAATAAATACGCGTTGTTGAAAATGTATTTAGCAAAAAATAATAACAACAAGAATTTAATAAGAATCAGAAAAAAATTTTGCTTTAAAAAGAAAAAAAAAAGAAATTACGTATTTTCGGTTTTCTACTAATTTTACGAATTCGACGTCTTTTTCCTACACACATCGACGCAACATTCGAAGGGTCTCCGTCATCTGAGCAGCTAAATACCTTTTCCGACCACTAATTTCTGAATTTAATATACAAACAGGGAAAAAAAAGCTCTGAAATTACAAAGATTATTTTTACCTAATATTTGCTAACTTGATAACCAATAAACAAAGTTTTGATTACGAAAACCGATGATTTTTTTATTTATTTTTTATACAAGCGGACGGGACATGGTCATTTTGGTAACATTAAACGATTGGTAATATTAACTGTGATAGCATAAAGCGGCGTTCACTGTATTTGGTTATAATCGTCGGATTCAGTTATTTGCGAACTTGAATTTAGTCAGAATACAAGTTTACGAGGGATTTTAAAATAAATGGTTGGTGTGCAGCGGTAGGCTGCTCAACTCGACCAACGGGAAGAGTGAAGTGAAGTCACGTTTTGTTGATCTCGATTCCTTCCCACTTGCACGCGGTTGCACTTGCTCGCTTGCACTCGCTCGCTCGCACGCGACTGCACCAAAATGTTTTCCGATAGTTAACTTGTTTTATACGTTATGTTATTTCTAGTTATGTTTAACTTGTTTCTAGTCATGTTTATTGTTGAATTATTTTGTTACTTAACCTCAAGTGTGTTGCTAGTCACCCGCTAAATCTGGTGACCCGGCATTTACGCACGCAGCAATGGAGACCCGAACACTCCACAGATGGCGCCACGAGATGACTTGCTCGCACGCATTCGTGCAGTCTGCACGCGCTCGCACTTGAGCCCAGCCACGGATCCGAGCAAACAGGCCCAAACTTCACTCACTCACGCCGCAACCTCAAGCAGCCTTTCTCTCGCACTGGTGCACCCATCTGTGGCAAAAATATCGTTCACTCTTCCCCTACTCGTTCACTGGGGGCGGAGTATGTAGCGGTGCGAGTTCAGTCCTTCAAATAGCCCTCTTTGCTCCTGGCCAGGGGGCGCGCCTTTTGGGAAAGCGGTAAAGAATGCGGCTACCACCAAAAAGATCTTGTCTCGACTCCCGGCGCTTCACGGCCACTCCCGCACCGTTACAGGTGAAATGTTAAAAGCGCTGCATTAAATGAAGTTACAACAAGCTTTTTTCCCCCAGGAAAACACTTCAAAAACAATTCAATGAAATTTTGGTGGAAAAAAAAAAACTGAAATCTGAAGAATTGGATGACGGCAAAAGAAACGTTGAAATTTCGGAAACTACGTCTACAATTTCAACACCCGCAACTAGGGACGTAACTTGGTCATTTTCCAGGCTTTAGTGCGACTCCCCGACATATACACAAAAAAAAAACCGCACACATACTTAGGGACCGTTCATAAATGATGTCACGCTTTTTTCCCCATATATTTGACGCTCATCTTCCCCTTTGTCACAAATATCACACTTCAACATACCCCCCTTGTCACATGTCACGCTATGTTGCATAAGCATGATGCCACACTTGTTGTTACACCCTCCCTTCCCCTTGTCACACTGTCACAATTTTTTGAACCCCCTTCCTCCCCCTTCGAAGCGTGACATCATTTAAGAATGATCCCTTATGTACGCACACACACTTAGCCGTTTTAACGCTGCTAAAATATGGCGCCCCGCGGCTCATGCGAGGCGCCCACAGTTCCATTCTTATTTACGTTCCTGCCCCCGACTGCCGAAGAAACAGAAAACAAAAAGCATCCAAACAACTTGCCTTCCGATCTCGTTGTGGTATAATCAGGGCCTTATTTACCAATAGGCCCGTGAGGCCCGGGCCTAGGGCCCCCACTTTGAGGGGGGCCCCCTAATTTTGGTTATTATTTTTTTTGTAATTTAAATTTGTTTAGAAAAATATTTAAAAATAGCATCTTTCAAAAACAAACTGTTAGTATTCTGTTGCTTCAAAGAAAATTTGTATTATTAAATTATTTTAAAACCACAAGGAATGTTCACTTTGGGGGCCCCCAAATTTTGGTCTGACAATTTGAAATTAAAAAAAAAAAAAAATCGATTTTGCACCCCAGATCTTATTCAAACATTTTGTAATTTAAAAACAAAATCATTTTGCACATTGGGGGCTTCCAAATGTTAGTCTGACTCTTTGACATTTGAAAAACAAATTAGTTTTTTCCCTTTGGGAGCCCCCAAATTTTGGTGTGACTGGCAAGTGTTACAAACACATACTAAATGTTATGTTTAAAAATTTTTTGTTGCGTGAGGGGCCCCCAAACATGAGTTGTGCCTATAGTGATTCAAAATGTAAATCGGGCATTGGGTTTAATAAATGAAAAATAAAGAATACGTTGTTTTAAAACTATTATGTATATAAAATTAATTTTAATGCAATAAGATTTTAGTTACATAAAACTCTGATATATTTTGTCTGATTTTGGCACATCCCATTTTGTTTGGAATAGCTTGGGTAAGCTACACCTTGCGAAGATGCAGTGACCGAAATGCAAATGACCGTGATGCAAATCCGAAATCCCGAGAAGTCCGAACGAGTTTTTCTTAACAAATTTAAGCTGGAAAAACACCCGTAAAAAAAAAGTATTCATTCTATCATCAAACAATTACTAAAACTTTATTTTATATAATTTGCTGAAACATTAACAAAGAATTACAGTTAACATACCTAACAAATTGTTAAATGTGTCTGCATACTTACGTCATGCAGGATTGAAAAGCAGTAAAACTTGGTTATTGAGATTTTTTAGTTCAATACTAACTTTGCAACAATGAAAAAACAATAGAAACTAACAAAATATTACTTTGTCTTTCAATTGAAATTATTTATCTTCAATTGTCGAAGTGACGAGGGTTCGTTATTATGCCATAACAAAGGTTCGTTATTATGATATGGATAGTTTTCGGCAAATCCGAACAAATTGAAATCCGAGCAGGCTACATCTCCAATTAGTTCGGATTTGAGGGGTTTCACTGTATTACCAAAGATCTACGTGAAAAATTATAACATTAAATGTTACTTGCTTTGTTTACTTCATATTGAATCATATTTTAGCTTATACCATCACAAGCAAATAGACATACTCTAAGCAAATTCGGCTTTACGGTTCAAAACAAAGCATGTACAAATATAAGAAATAATTTTAGTATTAATAACAATGGTGAACGTCAGCTGCGTATCACTAAAGCTTTAAAAACCTTATTATTACTTTTTTAAAAAAAAAAAATTCTCCCTTTCATTAAAAAACTGAAATTTTTGGAAATTTAAACTCAACGACAGCATTTCTATGACTCCATTTTGTAAAATATTTTTATGAGCGTCGTCTAATAAGGATTCCTGTAATTATTGGAACGACGCGTCCCGCTTAGAGACGACTCGGGAACCGCCAGAGGACCACAACCCACAATCTGGGAAAGCCAGGTGTAGAGTATGTCCTACTTAATTTCTTTTGTTTTACAAATTAGCGATTTTCCCGTAGTCCTCCAGTGTCAAGTTTTACTTCGTGTTTTTATTCTTGCTGTGTTCCATTTTCATACGATGAAATGATTAAATATAAATGTTTAATTTACTAAATTAACGAACGTTTTTCGTTACTTTAATCTTACAATTAAGTAGGTTTCAAGAAAAATGCATAGAATTCGCCCACATTACTGAGAACGGACTTTATTTAACTCTTAAAGGACAGGATACCGGCAAACAGAAAACGCAGTTTTATATATTTATACACATCAGATTATTTATAATACTGAAAGTTACAGTAATTGTTGAAAACAGTCATTAGATCGACAGTATGTGTAAATATCGTCCATAGTAATTTATAACCACTAAAAAGTCGAAATTCTATTCTTTCAATTTAAGCGTTGAAACATGCAAAAAATAAAAGTAAAGAAAATGCTTTTCTCTTACTAACTTTTCTGTTAAATGTTAAATATATCTTTAAAATATTAATTAATTAATTAATTAATTAACTAAAAGTATGAAATAATAGTAACTTTTTTTTCTTTTGCATTGTTATGGTGTCGAATACTTCGCCAGAATAAAAAATTAGGTATTCATAGAGAATGCATTCATTAGCACCTGTACCCATGGTATCTTTTTTTCCCTAGATGGCGTTAAAGAAATCTGCAATAATATTAAATATTTTGGTGCTGTCATCTAGGAACGAGCTATTTAACATCCAGTGCAGTACGCTTATACACGAATGTCAATAATTTGATCTAAGAAATTTAATCAGTAACTTTACTTTTAAATATAGGAAGATAATACATAATTGAATTAATTTTATTTTACTGAAGATTTTAACTACATAAGTTAAACTAAACAGAGGCGAAGCGAGAAATTCTGTAATTAATAATATTTATATAATTGATGTAAATTGATTCTTATTTCAAAAATAGTACTTATGCAAAAAATATTTCGCAACGAATAATGATACTTCTTCACAAAAAAATGTCTGCTACTGAATTTGGTGAAAAACACAATAAATAACACAAGCAATTTATACAAAAAAAAAAAAAAAAAATAGCGAGCGCCATAATTTTCGAAACATAACATGTAACGAAATTACACACAGGGCTGGAGGGAAGTGACAGTTCCATGTTTGGGTAATTGTAATTTCATATTGACTGGTAAATAACGGTCAACTAGTTCAGATTACTTCTTTTTAAAAAAAGTGTTCAAACTGAATAAAAAAACGAAACTAAAGAAATTTCTCGTGCTGAACATATGCGTTCCTGTTCATCACCTCAAGATTCCACAGTTCAAAAGAAAAATAGCTTACTTAAAACTGAATGTGCAAATGGCAGTTATTGAGTGTGCAAATGGCATTTATTGAATGTGCAAATGGCGTTTATTGAATATGCAAATGGCGTTTATTGAATGCACAAATATCGTTATTTAATGTGCAAATGGCGTCTATTGAATGTGCAAATGGCGTCGATTGAATGTGCAAATGGCGTCTATTGAATGTGCAAATGGCGTCTATTGAATGTGCAAATTGCGTCGATTGAATGTGCAAATGGCGTCTATTGAATGAGCAAATGGCGTCTATTGAATGCACAAATATCGTTTATTGAATGTGAAAATGGCGTCTATTGAATGTGCAAACGGCGTCTATTGAATGTGCAAATGGCGTCTATTGAATGGGCAAATGGAGTCTATTGAATGCACAAATATCGTCTATTGAATGTGCAAATGGCGTCTATTGAATGTGCAAATGGCGTCTATTGAATGTGCAAATGGCGTCTATTGAATGTGCAAATGGCGTTTATTGAATGTGCAAATGGCGTTTATTGAATGTGCAAATGGCGTTTATTGAATGTGCAAATGACGTTTATTGAATGCACAAATATCGTTTATTGAATGTGCAAATGGCGTCTATTGAATGGGCAAATGGCGTTTATTGAATGTGCAAATGGCGTCTATTGAATGTGCAAATGGCATTTCTTGAATGTGCAAATGGCATTTCTTGAATGTGCAAATGACATTGTAAGTGTTAGTTCAGAATCAGAAGAGGTAATATATTTTACATTTACAAGATCGTGACAATTTCCAAACTCATGCTTCAAGAAACAGTTTTAAAAATGTTACCACTTCCTGGATTATAATCATACTCGCTTCATAAAAATGCAGGCACATTAGTAAATCAAATGATGCGTAAGGGAATGTGAGGAAAAGTGAAATAGTTAAGAATAAATTACATTTAAATGAATAAATTATAAATTTAATTTGAAGATAGCAATACATAAAGAGAACTATGAATTTTTTAGCAGAGACTTGTATTAAAATATTATTTTTCATTTTAAGCTTCAAATTTGTACGTTTAGGTAAAAGTGTAAAATTATCACTTTGCACCATGTACGGGACAAAGTGTAAAATTATCACTTTGCACCATGTACGGGGCAAAATGTAAAATTATCACTTTGCACCATGTACGGGGCAAAATGAAAAATTATCACTTTGCACCATGTACGGGGCAAAATGTAAAATTATCACTTTGCACCATGTACGGGGCAAAGTGAAAAATTATCACTTTGCACCATGTACGGGACAAAGTGTAAAATTATCACTTTGCCCCATGTACGGGGCAAAGTGAAAAATTGTAATATTTTCCTAATGAAATAATGTTCTACGGCATACTTCACCCTTTGCGTTTGTATGTCGCCTTATGGTAGGCAAAATAACAAGTAAACATTCATATTTACGAGTACAGAGGTTTAAAAATAACTTTTATTAAACATAAATAACTAAATCAATGAATGTTTGATTAAACGAGCAAATGAATAATCATAATAATAAATAATTAATGAATGTAAAAAAAAAAAAATGAACAAATGAAATATCTACTTACAAATGGATGACAAATTTGTAAGGACAATGTAAACAATCAAATTTTCTCCATATGCTCATGACAAATTGCTATGGATAACACTTTTATCTTTGAATGTTTTGATGGTAAAATTTTAAAAAATTGCATTGCAGTTATGAAATTACGCAATACAACAAAATTTTATCGTTTTTTTTTTATTTTATTAACTTTAAAACAAATTACGCTAATAACGTTAATATATTTTTCAGATATTCGATTCAAGTATTGTTAACGTATCGCCATCTAGAGCTGAACTGATGCTTGCCTACTGTATAAACACCCCCAAAAACACATTTGTTGTAGAGAAATAAATAATCTTATCTTCGTGGTCATTGGACAGTTTTAATTCTTGCAATTGAACTTCAAAAACCACTCTTCACACATGATACGCAAACATTTTGATTCTCCGTCAGCCTTATTATAACTAGATTTTTAGGATTTAGTAATAACTACCAGTTTTTATAACTACTGGCCTAGTATATTAAAGGGTTATATTATTTCAGTTATTCTGTATTATTGACGAAAACAGAATTCTTGAACTTTGCGGGTCTTATCAATTTCGAGCCCATAAACGATAAAATGTATCAAATACAGAAATTATTCAGTTGGCAAGCTTATCGGACCACTATTTTCAGGTCGAGAGCCACTCTTTTTTCAAACTATCGACAGGTGTAGCTGCACAATCTAGAATTTTCAAAAGTTAAGCTAGTATTTAAACAATTTAAGAGCAAACAACTTCCTCTTTAGGAATATTTCGTGCAAGTCATAACCATTATTGAGTTATTAAGCGTCATTTAACGGTTGAATTATGGACACTTAAATTGTGCGTCAATTTTTTTACTGTGTCCAAATTTATGAAAAAATTTTAAATCTTCTGCGAGCATAAATATTTTTTTTAATAAAAAGTTACTACAACTAATTACTTTAGCAAAAAGATTTTTTGTATTTCATCAAGAATTATACATATTATTCGTTGTAGAAGCAAAGAGTTCTCTATTCCAACCTCTCCCCTGTTAGCACGAGGCCTTAGGGATGCCCTCCACCGGGCACGGGGAAGTGAAGTTCGACGAATGCTCATTACCGATTCGAGATATTTTGGCTGGGCTGGCGCCCAGCAAACCTACCTCTTGCTGTGCGGATCTGGCCCTCAGTAGAGGCAAAGAGTGATTGACATTTCTCTTGTCTTACTAGAGGAAATAACAATATCATAACAGAGCAAAATTGGGTAGAGCAATGAAAGCTACAGATTTTTGCTTCTTAGTGTCGTGAAGCTCTGAAAAGTTTTGTATTGAAAAATAAAGTTTCTGGTATTCCCAAAACACGCGATTTTTTTTTCTGGGAATCTTGGGCATGAACTAGTTCTGAATTCTACAGTGGAACTTCGGTAGCTCGACAAGCGGATAAGTTGACCTCGGTAAGTCGACATTTCCCTCCCCTAATGATTGGCGCAAAGCTAATTTCAATTGGCGAAAAACTCTCTAACTTGACACACAATTTCCAGGAACCCCTGTTTAACCGACCTCAATTTTGTATTCTTATTAACTTTTTATTCCGGTATTTTTTCACGGTGTACATTTCTTAGAATTTTACGGTGATGTTTGTTCGGCAATAAATCAATTCTTTTCTGGAAAGTGTTCCTGGATGATTCCCCTATTCCCCTTGTACCCTATGGAGCCAGAAACCCTCTCTGTCAGTCGCCAAGGTCACCTCTTCATTTCATCAGTCACTGCCTTGAGACTCCCTCCAATCAAAAAAAGGCATATAATGCATAAAATTTTCAAAATATTAATAATAAATGGGGATAATTTCATTCACTGGAATGGAGGCAATTCAAGCAACGTCATTATTCACGTGGCACCGATGAAAGCAATATAAACAAAGGAAGCCGTAGCATCGCTTTACATCAAGTTCGACAAATCTAATTAAAATCTAGGCCTAAATAAAGTTCTTCTATATTACATAAAATTAACACTAAATACAACATTATAACTCTTGTAATAATTAATAAATTTCTTTTATAATGATTTAACTAAATGTAAATGCTGGGTTATAATCAGAAAAAGCTGTGAAAATAGTCTAATTAATTTTAAGATAACTCATTTTGCCTACTGATCTCCACGTAGAACTCCATTGAAAATCTTAGCAAACAAAGGGCGGATATCACGTGACAACGATGATCGCTCATGAGTCCCTCTAGCTGTGAATTGCCTTCGTTGGCTTTTATAACTTAAATGGTAAGTACATAATAATGCACACCAATATTAGCAATTGAAATTACGGAACCTCCGTAATTCGACACCCGCTTATCTCGACATGTTTTCGTGTTCCCTTGGAGTGTCGAGTTTTACAGGTTTCATTGTAATTTACTAAAGTAGTTTTGTTGTTGTTGATTTAGTTACTTTTACCAGCACATATCGCTGGTTTAGCTCATTACTAAGACATGCTAAAACCGCTGTTTTGAGACAAACGCATTTAAACATCATTTTCCGCGCTATAATTCATAAAAGGTACCAAGGAAAGAAACGTTGAGACATCGTACTTTTTGCCCAAATTCTGTTATTTTAAGCTGTAAAATTAGGAGTCCCCCCCCCCCCCCCAAGATATCTCAATATTGAATTAGAGTAGCGATATACTGTTCAATAAGCTACATGTTGAATTCCGTTTAAATTTTCTCTAGTTTGTGACAATTTTTTCCTCCAAGATATCTCATCAGTGAGCTAGAGCAGCGATATACTGTTCAACAGGCTACATGTGGAATCCCGTTTAAATTTTCTCCAGTTTGTGACAATGGTTTTCCCAAGATATCCATCTCATTGTGGAATTGGATTATTCGATATACTGTTCCATAGGCCACATGTTGCATTTCGTTTAATTTTTGCCCCAAGATAGCACAGTATTGAATACGTGTGAAATTCCATTTAAATTTTTTCCAGTTTCTGACAATGGTTTCCCCAATATATCTCATTATTGAACTAGAGTAACAATAAGCTGCATGTTGAATTCCGTTTAAATTTTTCTAGTTTGTGACAATTTTTCTCCCAAGATAGCTCAGTATTGAACTAGAGCAGTGATATACCTGTTCAACAGGCTACATGATGAATTCCGTTTATATTTTCTCCAGTTTGTAACATTTTTTTTTTCTTCAAGATGTCTCGTTATTGAAGTACAGCAGCGATATACTGTTCAACAGAATACTTTTTTTTTTCTTTCCAAGATATCTCATTATTGAACTAGATCAGCGATATACTGTTCAACAGGCTGCATGTTGAATCCCGTTTAAATTTTGTCCAGTTTGTGACAATGGTTTTCCCAAGATATCTCATTAGTGAATTAGATTATTCGATATACTGTTCCATAGGTAACATGTTGAATTTCGTTTAATTTTTTCCCCAAGATATCTCATTATTGAACTAGAGTACCGATATACTCTTCAATAAGCTACATGTTGAATTTCGTTTAAATTTTCCCCCCAAGATAGCTCAGTGTTGAACTAGAGCAGTGATATACTGTTCAACAGGCTACATGCTGAATTCCGTTTAAATTTTCTCCAGTTTATAGCAATTTTTTCTCTCCAAGATATTTCATTATTGAAGTACAGCAGCGGTATACTGTTCAACAGGCTACATGCTGAATTCCGTTTAAGTTTTTTACAGTTTGTAACATTTTTTTCTCTCCAGGATATCTCATTATTGAACTAGAGCAGCGATAGGCTGTTCCACAGGCTACATGTTGAATTCCGTTTAAATTTTCTCCAGCTTGTGGCAATGGTTTACCAAAGATATCTCATTAGTGAACTAAAGTAGCGATATTCTGTTGAACTCAACTTATGTTGCTACATGTTGAACTCAAACTGAAATTTTTTCTAGTTTGTGACAATTTTTTCCTCCAGATAGCGCAGTATTGAACTAGTGCAGCGAAATACTATTCAATCGGTTACATGATGAATTTAGTTTAAAGTTTCTCCAGTGTCTGACAATTTTTTCCCCGGGATATCTCATTAGTGAATTAGAATAGCGATATACTCTTTTATAAGCTACGCGTTGAATTCCATTTAAATTTTCTCCAGTTTGTGAAAAACCATTTTTATGTAGGCACTTCGATTCTAATACTGTTAAAATCAAAAGAAAGTGTTCGAGAAGTAGCGATAGCGATGTAGGAGTACTCTCCAAGCGGAGAATTATCAAAACTTTGTGAAAAAATAATCTAATTTCGACGTTGAAGGGTAATTTTGTTAGGAGAAAAGGATTCATTCCAGTAAGTGCCATCGAAAGACTCTCCGCCTTTCTGTGAGGAAAGTCATTTAGAAAAGTCCAGAATCTGTTGTTCTCTGCTTTGGGGAGGCTTCTGTTGAAATCTTACCCGCAGTTAGGAATTGTTTTAATGAGTTGCTAAACTTTTCAAAAGCGTTTTCAATGCTGGGTTGTATGTTTTGTGACCCGGCACAAAGTGTTAGTGCCGCATCTACTTAAAATTGACAATGCTTGGGATTTTATGTTTAATACAAGCTGGATTCGCGTCTTTATAAGTACAGTAGTCGATCAAGATTTTCAGTTGAAGAATTACTTTAGGCACTAAAAATCGGTCAAAATCTCGATTTTGGGATTTTTGCTCCAAATTATACTATATTAGAGAACGTTTGTGCTAAGTTTCAAAGTCCTACGTACACTCTGAGATATTTTATTTTTGATTTTATATGAGCATTAAAACACTTTTTTTTACCTAGTCAAAAACTTTAAATGGCTTTTTTCTCAGCTTAGCTTCTTTGCATACTATGTGATAGTTAAAATGCTAAGGTTTTTTCAAATATGTATCTATTCACTTGAAATTTTTGTTGCTTGTTCCAAATATTGAACTAAATGTAACTTAGGATATAATTTTTGATAAATTTATTAGAAATTATTTTATTGCCATTTAACTTCAAAAAATCTTGGAATACCGAGATTTTTCAGTTTTATTTATTTATTTATTTATTTTTTTTCAAAAACTAATAAAAACATCAAAAGTTCCATCCTGCAAAGTTAAGAACATAGTTTGTTCTTTCTTGTAAAAAAAAGTCCAGGAAAAAATCTCCCATTTTAAAAAAAGAGTAGCGTTTTAAATTTTGAATTTTTTAGACAATTTTTTTTATGTTTTTCTTCAATAACACATAAAGTTACATTCATAAACATACATTACCAGTCAATACACCTTGAATTATGTTCAATTTGAGAAGGTAGATTTTTAGGTGCCGAGTCCCCTTAAGATATTTAAATTTTTAAAGAAGACGATGAGAAAATTTTCATAAATATTTTTTTTTTTTTTTTGCATTTTATAAAAAATCATGTTGCTAAGAAATCAAAAATTCCATCTTATAGTATTACGAAACAAGTGGGCTGTGGTAGTCTAGGGGTTAGGATGTCGAACTTTTTACCGGAAGATTGGGTGTTCGATACTCGTGCCGCTGAACACCCACCATGTGCGCTTTGGGGTGAATGTAAAATCCGTGGACCCTGCAGTCCCGAGGCAGTTCCGAGGGTACCGGAGAGTGGATAATTTCCATTTCCTTCCCTCTTGGGTCAAAAAGGGAAGGTAGCGTGTTTGTGGTAGCGCCCTCTGGTGTCATCCAAATACATAAAGAGCCAAGTCGTACTTCTACCATTGTGGTGCTCATCTTTAAACGGAAGGGGTTCTTTACTGCCTTCAGTCCTGGTGTTTTGCGAACGGGAGCGTGGACATACATGGTGGGTCTTCAGCGGCTCGTGTATCGAACGTTTAATCTTTCAGTTGTTAATCTCAAGTCCGATATCCTAACCATTAGGCTAACAATGCCTAATGCCCTCCGGGAATTCCACGCTGTCTTAATTAAATGTTATATGTGATTAAAAAAAAATACAAAGAGGAAAACCGAATCAATATACAATTATTTCATTTATCTTCTTCATTTTTAATTAATTTCCGTATTGCTTATTTAAGACTCATTTCGATGTATTTCACTGTCACCAAAGCGAAGTTTTCGAGAAAAATTAAGGCGACAACATGTATAAACATAAATGCCCAGTTCATTTCAAAGTACAGGGTGAGGCAAAAATAGTGACCCAGTTTTGAAGGGTTATAAAGAAAAACCTATTACAATTTGAGACTTAAAACTTTTTTTTATTTTGATCTGTATTTAATACCATTTTTTTACATAAAGTTTTGAATACCACTTCAGCAAGATGGCGACCTTCTGCAGCAATACACTTATGCAGTCCATTTTTAAACGCAGAAAGAATAGACTATGTTAACGGTACCTAAGCTTTTTTTTTTTTTTTTTGTGAGGTTATTTGAAGGAGAAAATTCCCCATACTTTAGAAAAGCTGAAGGACCGAATTGTCGAGGAAATATCCGCCATACCCCTTGAAATGTGCAGAAAAGTTTGCCAAAACTTCAGAAATGGACTGCATCAGTGTATTGGTGCTGAAGGCCGCCATCTTGCTGAAGTGGTGTTCAAAACTTAATGCAAAAAAATGGTATTAAATACAGACAAAAATATGAAAAGTTTTAAGTCAAAAACTGTATTAGTTTTATTTTTATAACACTTCAAAACCGGGTCATCCCTTTTGCCGCTCCCTGTAGAAGAGCGCAACGTCAGAAGTCAACTAACTCTTAAATACGACCAAGATGATAAATAAAACTTCAAGACAAAGAAATAAAATCACAAACTGTCGTCTGCACGGGAGGAAGTCGTAGTCGTACTGCATTAAAAAAAGAAAATTGGCAGCTAATGGCCGTCGCATCGAAAATCATTTTGCTCTTGGAAAGGATCTCAATTGAAGTCATTCAAATTTTAATGGGCTCATAAAAGATAACGAATGGGCCTTTTTCGGGCTCGTATGCATTTAACGGTAAATAAATTGAATAAAAGGGGGCTCTAAAGGATACGCGAAGAAGAGGAAGGAATAAACTTGTAAGGAAAAGTCGGAATGATTTTGGTAAGACGCTCTAGTCCCGTTCCCAGTGATGGTATCAACGAGAATGAGACGAATTTCTGAGACAAAGATCCAGTTCAAGGCGCAAAATTAAGCGGAAAATGTAGGAGTATTAGTTGCACCGATGCACCAATTTTCTTCACTTTTCGTCGTCGCCATTTTTGTTGTTTTATCTCCGGTGTTTGTAAAATATGCTTCATTTTCCCCCAATACCGCTAATGATAAGATTTTTTTAACTGTTCAAAATTGGAAGAAAAATTGTTCAAATCTATACTAATATTATAAAGCTGAAGAGTTTGTTTGTTTGAACGCGCTAATCTCAGGAACTACTGGTCCGATTTGAAAAATTCTTTCAGTTTTAGATAGTCCTTTTATCGAGGGAGGCTATAGGCTATATATCATCACGCTAAGAACCAATAGGAGCGGAGATCCAAAAATTGCATAAAATAGTCCTTTTCTATCGGAAGAAATTATCGCATCCTTTCGAGCTTAACACCATTGAAAAGCCCGTAAAAAACTACTCTAGAAAGAGTTTTGTCCTTCGTGCTAAAATTGGAAGCCTCTAAATTAAATAGAAAAGACGTTATAAGCGTTTTTCTCTGTAGTTTGAAATTATTTTTTCACGGTAATTTACTTTAATTTTGTTTGACCCAGATGATGGCCGTTTAATTTTATTTGCATTGTTGCATCGTTTCAAAAATTTTTACAGTTGCCGTGTGAACAAACAACTCACTGCAGTTGCCATTTTCCCCATCTCAAAACAATACTTTCAAATTTTTTACTTTTCACTTTTTATTTAATAACTCCACTTATTTGCTTTTCTTTATTTTTAACGATATTTTTACGATACATTAATCCTTCTTACATACTTCATGTATGGGACCGTTCATAAATGATGCCCTTTTTCCCCAAACATTTGACCCTCCCCCTTTGTCACAAAATGTCACACTTCAATGTACATCTTCCCCCTTTGTCACATACCACGCTGTGTTGCATAAGCATGCTGTCACACTTCTTGTTACCACACCCCTTGTCACAATTTGTCAGAATATCACGAACCACCCTCCCCCCTTTGTCACAAAATGTCACACTTCAATGGACCCCCTACCCCCTTTGTCACATGCCACGCTATGTTGCATAAGCAGGATGTCACACTTCTTGTTACCCCTCCCCTTGTCACAATTTGTCAGAATATCACGAACCCTATTCCCCCTTTGTCACAAAATGTCACAGTTCAATGGACCCCCTACCCCCTTTGTCACATGTCACGCTATGCTGCATAAGCATGCTGTCACACTTCTTGTTACCCCTCCCCTTGTCACAATGTGTCAGAATATCATGAACCCTATTCCCCCTTTGTCACAAAATGTCACACTTCAATGGACCCCCTACCCCCCTTTGTCACATGTCACGCTATGCTGCATAAGCATGCTGTCACACTTCTCGTTACCCCTCCCCTTGTCACAATTTGTCAGAATATCACGAACCCTTTTCCCCCTCGAAGCGTGACATCATTTATGAATGATCCCAATGACATTTCGATACGTAACGATGTTAAAAAATTTCAGGTGTTGAAAAACATTACACTGTCTATATTTTTTTAAACAACCACATAAAAAAAGTTTAAAGTGCATCAAACCCTTTCCTCCCTTTGTCACAATTTCAAGAACCCCCTTCCCCTTGAAGTGTTCCATCATTAATAAATGATCCGTATATATATATATATATTATTTCTTTTACTATAAAGTAGGCTAAAAATCCATCTTGACAAATCAAATAATTTCTAATAGTTAACCAACTTTTTAGAAGCTTCGAAATAGTAATACTTAAGCATGAAATAAATCAGAGCATTCTTGCAAGGAAACAATCTAGGACATATTTCAACCCACCCATCGATCTCCGCATCCCAAATGACATATTTTTATATTTCTCCTTACAACCACTTCACACCTTTCTCTGCGATTCATCTCAACTGATCGATTCCCTCCTCTACTGATAAGCTCATTTGATATCCTGAGAGACATTTAAAAGGCTTCCGCTGTAAGGAAACGTCGATCAAAAACCTTCACGACATTCGTCAAAAGTGCCCCCCTTCAGCTCAACCTGCGGAACTTTTCAACTTCTGGAAGTTGTTCGCCGATATCGATTCGGGGGACAACCTCTTCACTCAAAAGCAGATTCTTAAAATCGGCCGAGCGGAATCCGTCCCGCATTTCCGATCGTCGTCAGTATGAGAGATACGTAAATTTCAGGAAATGAAGGAAGGAAAGGTGAAATATGAAATAAGCAGCTTCATCAAGAAAGGTATCTGTATATGAATCATCCAGAAAGGTAGCTGTATATGAATCACCAATAAAGGTATATGAATCATCAAGAAAGGTATCTGTATATGAATCATCAATAAAGGTTCACTTAAAACTGAAGGAAATTTAAAATTACATAACTTTATTTCAGAAAGGTACTCCTAGTTTCATATCCTCATATTCAATTGCGAAGATAACGATAATCATAAGTTTATTAAAAACTGAAGGAAATTTTAAAATTACATAACTTTATTTTAGAAAGGTACTCCTACGTTTCATATCATCATATTCAATGACGAATATAACGATAGACATGAGTTCATTAAAAACTGAAAGTTGCTTCTACGTTTCATATACTTCTACCTTTCATATTCAATAACGAAGATAACAATAATGATGAGTTCTCTTAAAACTGAAGGAAATTTAAAATTACATAACTTTATTTTAGAAAGTTACGTTTCATATCATCATATTCAATGACGAAGATAACAATCATGAGTTCACTTAAAACTGAAGGAAATTTTAAAATTACATAACTGTATTTTAGAAAGTTACTTCTACGTTTCATATCATCATATTCAATGACGAAAACAATCATGAGTTCACTTAAAACTGAAGGAAATTTAAAAATTATATAACTTTATTTTAGAAAGTTACTTCTACGTGCTAAAATTTGACTTGGAAATGTGCCACGTATTATCTTAAAACGACTGAAATCTACACAAAAATATTGCTTCAATTTTACCCGCCAGTAACAAGATAGTATTAAAAACTTAAGGTGCAATAAAAGAATGCTTCCTGACAAACAAAACATTATCTCTTATTGCTATCAACAAGTTTTAAGAGGATTAATAAAATGGCTAAACGACTCCATATCGCGCCATTTTGCTTATTGTCTCAAATTTTACGAGCACATATATACAGCGAACAAATCGCTTTTTACGACTGAATTTACGATCTCACATTTTAATTGACTCCGGGAGAATATTAAAAGGTGCCACCGCGTCGATTAATGAGAAGATACTCGCAGGAAATTCTTTTTTATGAATGAATTTTTACGGTTTCATTGACTTCATTTCACTTCGAGTACGACTTCCTAGTTATTTTAATGGCTCGTCGATATCCTCCGGCGGTGATGCTTAATTTCAAGAGGTTAATTTTTAAATTTCCGCATTGTTGCAAGTCAGTTTTAGAGAGAGAGAAAAAAGTTTGATTCAAGAATAATAAGTGGTAAAAATAAAATCCTACTCCTTCGATTGTTGTTGACCTCTTGACATTTATTTTAATTATAAGAAACTCTCCGATCTATTCTGGACTTCAATTACGAGAAACACAATAATTTAAAAAAATATTAGCTGGTCTCCGCAGAGCATCTGCGGGCTACAAGTTCAACAATCAAACTTGAGAATGATCGCTCGATATAAACCAGCTAAGATGTTGCCAGTCAAAAAATCGGAAATTAAGCATCTTAAAATCGTTAATAAAAACGCTTTAAAATTCGAAAGGCCTAAGAAATGATCGCTAGTATAAACATCAGAATGATCACTTATTATAAGCAAACTACACTGTTAGAAATTTCATCATGAAATTACGGTTAAATGACCGGCAGCAGTCTGTCCATCTAATTCACCGTTAAATATACTGTTTGGAACATTTTTCTATTTTTACGGGACTTAACCATTTCCAATCAGCTTGGTTAAAAAGCCGTAAATACTTAAGTTTACGGTTTTATAACCATTTAAAAATGGTTTCAAAACAAAATGTTTACCGTTTTTGCACCATTTCGAGGCGAAGAATCTTCCAGGCGTAGGAATCGTAAACGCAGCTTGCGGGAATCGAACCCGCTTGTATGTCACGCCAACCTTGCTCTCTAACCATTCGGCCATCTGCACCACACAAAGCGGTCGTTTATTTATCAATAAATCTTTCTTTTTAACAGGAGAAGAAACATTTATTGATTAATAAACTGCATTAAAATTGAGATTTCAGTTTTTCATTGGATCCAAAGCCATCTTTGAACTATATTTACTGTATATTGACGAAAATCATTTTATTTGCTGCAAAAATTATTTTCAAACAAGCTTCAGCAGCTCAAGTTATGGGTTCGCTCATTCGCAAACAGTTCAGGAATCCGATGTCTCCAGCTTTTGATTTACGTGTGTGTGTGTTTCTATTTAGTAACCACTGCTTCTTAAGCCACTTTTTTCTTCTTCCTTTTTTATATACACATGCAGATTTGAAGTGATAAATCATTATTCACATTTTAACAACAACGTACGACCGGTAAGGTTTCGCAACCAAGATGGACACCCGATTCTTACTGAGCGCTTGTAAATTACTGTTAGTTAAACGTTCTTTAGTAGAAACATTGAAAAAACGATTTTTTTCGCAATCAGCGGTTTGAGTACCATCTTTTTAATGGTTATTCAACTGTTGTAATTAAATATGGTAAAATAACAATCAAATAAATGGTTGATTTACTATTTTATTAAGGACATTTTTAACAGTGTAAGGTGTTGCCACTCCAAAGAATCGGAAATTAAAAATTGAGTTACGAATGCAAATACTTTTAAGAAATAGGAACAAATTTGTTAAAGTTCGTAAGTTACGATAATAAATAAATTCTATGATATTTTTCTATGCTAATCATTAAACAATTTGCTAAATATCGTTTTAAAATAAATTTTACGATATTTTTCAATGCTAATCATTAAACAATTTGCTTAATATCATTTTTAAATAAATTTTATGATATTTTTCCATGCTAATCATTAAACAATTTGCTAAATATCGTTTTTAAATAAATTTTATGATATTTTTCTATGCTAATCATTAAACAATTTGCTAAATATCGTTTTTCCAGAGTTTGTTTTTTGTATGATGTCAGTATCGTATCGTATCGTATCGCAAAATTTAATCGTAACTCGTCCACGTTAAGGGAAATACAGTAGAACCTTGCTATAGCGAACGCGGGATATAACGATCCCCCGGTTGTAACGAACCTTCCAAATTGTCCCAACTGGAACCCTATGCCATTAATGCATTTTCTAACGTTTATAACGATCACCAAACATTAGAAAATCGGCTATAGCGATCCAAAATTTTAATTCTTTTATACGATTTGCCTGAGCAACGTTCCTTGCAATTTGTGTTCTAATCTGGTCAAACACTCTTTTTTACAGTGTTGTATATGAAATCTAAAAGTTTACTACGAAAAA
This sequence comes from Octonoba sinensis, assembly GCA_038502835.1. NCBI lineage: Eukaryota > Metazoa > Arthropoda > Arachnida > Araneae > Uloboridae > Octonoba > Octonoba sinensis. The sequence goes on from CM076606.1 coordinate 106,756,130, forward strand.
AATTATGAAAAACCGTATTTAAAGCTAATATTTTACTCCTCTACCCTGATAATTGAGAGAAATATGTTTATTATATAGGTATCAGTTAACAATTTTTTTTGCAAAATCGGATGTAGCGAACCCTTGGTTACAGCGATCTCCGAAGTCGGTCCATTGAGAGTTCGTTATAGCAGGGTTCGACTGTATATATACGGATTTATTTAAAAAAAACTTATTCTATTAGAAAATACAATTATTTAAATGTAACAGCACAACAATGTAATTTTCAAAAACCGCAAAATAAACTGCATTGGGTAATTAACCTATGAATGAACACTTACAGTTCCCTTTAGCACATGACAAGCCTATCCGTTCGATATCTTAAATGTTTCCTCAAATTATCTCATTTAAATCTACTAACGTAAAACAAAAATATTTTTTTCCTATATTGGTAGAAAGAAACTTTAATTGTTATTGATGAACAGAAAATTTCAATATTTTTACTCCCTATGTATGATTTTGCCAGAAAGAGACGAATCTTATTGTTGCCTGGATGATTTGTGAACACTTTTTTATGCTTATAAAAGTTAAATATATATATTTTTTCATCGTAACATAGCCACATTTTTAATGTTGCATTTTCATTCAAGGAATAACAACTTTTACTGATCTGGAAAAATTAAAAACTGTGCAAAAAGTTTTTTATTTCGTTTTTTTTTTCTTCAAATTATTACTTGGTGTTTATCTACATATTAGTAAGCCCGGCGGTCATACGAAATGACCGCTGTTCTAGGTATTATAAATTGTAATTAAAATGATTTGTGCAAAGGTGTTTGCTAATTCAAACTGATTTACCCAGTTCAGGCGGCGAGGGCGCCCCCTTTGCTTACTACCCCCCACTATTATATAGTCAAATTGTTTGTGAAAAATATATATTTATCATCGGAAAGAACTTATTGAAAATTTTATTATGCTCTTCAACCAAAAGTTTTAACAAAACTGGGAAAAAGAGCGCTGCCACTCAAATAAAAAATATATAAAAAGCGCAGACAATAAATAAATTAATTAAAAAGAAAGAAGGGATTGAATAAAATTTGCGTATACATTAATTTTTATCGAAGATTGGAAATACAGCGAAGCCTCACTCAATATACTAGATAAACGTTTCGATTGTTATTAGTATATTTGTTACATTTGTTACAATAACAATGGTAACTGCGTTGATATGTTTGTTCACACGGTAACTGTAATTACACTGTTGGAAACGACGGCAACAATGCAAAAATAAAATAAAACGGGTCAAGAAAGTCATTGAAAAATTTTTTAAAAATAATTTTAAAAAAAAAAAAAAACTAATTGAGTCACAACTTTCATTTTTGCAGCGATGAGTTGCTCGGGTGGTAAACATTAACCGTGCCGAATGTGGTCCCGATCGGTAAAACGGCTTGGGATCCTATAGCGGACAGACAGACAAAATAAGCCGCTTATATATAAGAATAATGGATTTTTTTTACATTTATATTCAATTTATAATTATTATTACTTCGCGGTAAGTACGTTCATTTTCGATTTATGTGACTCTTGTATTTTAGTTTGCTAGCTTTCTATTTTATTTATTTATTTTTCATTACTTTCTTGATGTTTTTTTATATAATCGGCTTTTTTTTTATTTTTTCTATTTTTAGATATATGTTCCGCGTTTACATTTAAATGGTAGGTGCACTTATTTTCGATTTTAAGTGAGCTTTTACCATTTTAAACAGTTTTAGTCTAAAATTAAACAATATAAGCACGTGCTGGTGCGATGCGAATACGGTAGTGTACTCACATCGCATGCACTCATGCGGTAATAACGTCAATTTCCTTGCAATCGACAAGTAGTTTGATCCTGAAATATCTATGGCGCCGACTGTTTCTTTTTCCAGGTCCCTTACGAAGCACGCAAAAGGTCCCGCATGAAATTGCTTTTTTTTCATAGAACTCGCCACCAAAATTATTTTCTTAAATATATCTTAGCTGTATATAATAAGCTCTACTGGTGGACAATAAACAAGTAACAAAAAATTAATAAATAAAATACAGATTTTCCTCAGAAAAGAAATTGATGTAGTATCTTTAGTTACTACAGGTCTATGTTTTTTTACGCATCCTTTTAAAGGGAACAAAAAATTAACTGAATACCAAAGAACTTTCGAAATCATTGTTAGTGTTATTACCAAAGAATATTCTCTGTTATTACTGCAGAGGCAATTAAACTATTTTGCGGTTATTTCATAGATGGCGGTAAAAAACAATCTGATCAAATGAATTCATTCTTCCCATCAGTGAAGAAATTGACTGGTTAACACGATTAATTGCTACTCTAATACTTGCTTACTTACTATTGTGAAATGAATATCAAATTAATTCCGTTTTTTTTTTAATGTCAGAATTCCCAACTCCGCCTCAAGTAGAACGAAAATAATATATATATATATAATATAAATAAAAAATAAAACAATTGAAAAAACAATAAAAAAAACTTGGGCATTACGGGGTTAATTTGTTAGCAATAACATACTTTTTAATGGACGAAGAATTTCTTATTCCTGCTAGAGAATGGGTGAAATAAATGCACTTGGTTTCACAGCTTAACGGTGGATCTGAAACAATTTAGCGCATCCTGAAAAATTAAGCGTCAAACAAAATGCGGCTATAAAAAACACTTCAATAACCGACTGAAAACAAAGTACGAACTGTCTATTATGATGAATGGAAGATATAATTTCCATCCGACAGATGGCGCAACCCACTCTAATTTCGACTCTCAGCCGATTTTCTCCAAATCTATGGCAAGCTAGATTTTCTTATAACCGGGTAATCTTTTTACGATTGGCTCTCCCAGAAAGTTAATAAAAACGAAATGGGGCTCTTTTTCCCAGATAAATCTAAAAGCTAAAGGAGAAAAAAAAATCGAGTAACAGAGCGAACGACTCAAAGTGCCGTCGCAGTTGTTTCTAGAGATTAATTTTTAAATCGAATTCTCGAACTCCGAAGTACATTTTAAATTACTTTTCGATTTGGACTTGAATTAATTCGAATGTTGGACAAATCTTTTTTTGTTATTTTTTTTTTCAAAGCCATTTATTCCCAGGCTATCGTCTGCAGTCTTGCTTTTGGGGGAGCTACGTAATATGCTCGCAAAATTAACCGTATCCATTAGGGTTAAGAAATGATTTATAGTTAGCATTCGATTACTCGATTTTTGTGAATTTAATGTTTCGCAATGATGACTCAATTTAACTGTTCCTTTTTCATTCAGGTATTTCGTTTCTTAGGGAAAATATAATTATGCATTAAAAACGTCTGACGGAAAATAGGTTATCGATTTTTGGTTAAAGTTCATTTTTCGTTCTTTCAATTTTAAAATGAGTTAATAAAGTTACTTTTTTCCGTAAAGGCTCATAGCAGAAGGACTATTGTTAAATGCTGTTGATTATTTTTAGCAGAGATGCATCGACATTGACCGTTTCGCGACGATATGGGCTCAGACCACATCACTAAACTTTGGTTAATTGTGTGCACTTTTGATTTGATATAAATTTTTTCGTACACTATTACTCCTCTGCCCTTAATCGTTAGAATGATTTCCTTACAGCCCATATCACTAGACATAGTTCCTTGAGTGTACTTTTGGTTTGATGTAAATTTTTTCCTACATTATTACTCCTTTCCCTTTAATCGCTAGAATGATTTCCTGACATCCCATATCACTAGACTTTGGTTCCTAGAGCTCCTGCGACAAACACCGCTTCAACAAAGACAGCTGTTGACCTGTGTAATTATTCAGGTCAGCAGGTTTGATTCTACGAACTTGAGCGTACTAGCCCAGTGCCTTACCACTACGCCCCCCCCCCCCCCCCCGCCGGCTGTTTGAAAATTAAAATGTATTCCCAAAAAAATTATCAACAAAATAGAGATTACTGTTCAGAATAGGAATATAAAGATCACTTAACAACCCACTATTGCTCCTCCATCAGCACTATACGGTGTACGTATCTTCGGATTCCATGCTCGCGAGCGACGATTCGAAAATTTGTAGGGGGAGGGAGGATGCTACGGAGAAATATGATTCGACTCAGGGATGCAAGCAGGATTACAGCGGGCCTTCTCATCACAGGCTGAAACTGTCCTGGAATCCAGAAGAGCCCTTAACTTTTGCATGCGTAGTTCATTCAATTTATGCACGAAAATCTGTTTCCGGACAAATCGGTAGAAGCTCGGTTCCAGCAGAACACCGAAAATGAAGCAGCATTGACTGAGATCAATGATTAGGAGGGTGACGACCTCTCGCGGCTGGTTGCTTGGGACCGTGTACACTAAAGGGAGCTGGTGCACTTTAAATCCGTCGTGGATCCAATGTCCTCCAAGTAAAACGATACGTCACCTGGGGTTGGCACCCGGTCTCTCATTTAGGAGCTGGTTCAAAAACTAAGAGACCACACCACATAACTGAGGTTCAGTCAGTGTTCAGCATTCGTGGTTGTTGACGTATCCTCGCGCGAAGCGAGGAAGAATGGGTGCTCTGCTCTTGAGTCTAACAGCGCCCTGATTGGCAGGAGTCCGACTTCCGCCCCATTTATATGTGATCTCTTAATTGTTTTGAACCAACTCCCAGATGAGAGACCGTCACCTGGGGTTGGCACCCCCCAGAGGTATCGCTTCACTTAGAGGACATTGCAGCCACGACGTATTTAACGTGCACCAGCTCACTTAAGCGTACACGGACACCACAGCAACCAGCCGCGATAGGTTGTCCCTCTCCCAAATACTGACCTAAGTCGATGTTGCTTCATTTTCGGTGCTCTGCGGGAACCGAGCTTCTACCGACTGGTCCACCGCGGGACAACCCTCGTGATTCCTCGATCAAGTGAAGCTGCATATCTCCCTCAGCCAGTGGATTATTTGATCTTCTAAACCTGGTGTAGGCTTTCCTACGCCAACTGGATAAGTAACATCAATACACGAAAATCTGATTTTTCTCAATCTGTCGCTTAAAAAAATTAGAGGATCGCGTATAGGTCGACACAAATCGACCTATACTCCAGTAAATACGATAGATAAATGAATATTTCCTCTTAACCTTGCTCTGATGTTCTGTTGTGCGAGATTGATACCAATTCCTCATTTTTTCTTTCTCTCTTTTTTGTTTTGAATTATATCACCGACCTCCCCCATCTGAGGTGGAACATGGAGCTAGGGGCCGTGAGAAACTTCACTGGTCATTAAGTGCCCCTCGAACCTTGAAAATTCCAATTTTTAGGACACGGGCCGCAGAGAAAGGAGCTCTTTGAGAAGACAAAGAAGAAAACCCGTCCGTTCCACTCGCTCAAAGTGGGAGGGGTTGTGAAGTCGTTTAAGCGCCGATGCGCGGTAAGCGGTTTCGGTAGCATGAGCCCCGAGAAACGATAGGGAAGGGGGGGATGCTCGATCGAAATGTCTCTGCGGCTAGACTCGGATATCCTGATGTGGTGGATAGAATGTATCATCGTCTTTTCAGATTGGAATCCAGAGTCATTGAGCCATCACCTTGATGAAAGGTTTCCGATGTGCGTTGGAATTCCATAAGAAATCAAGGATTGAACACTAGGATTAAGGATAAACTGATTCAGCGGGTAGCTTCCGCACACATATCGCAAAATAAATACAAACTACTGCTTTCGAGAAAAAAAATTCAATTTTAATGATTCAAGGTTCCATGGGATTGTAAAAACGATTGGTTAAATCCATAAAAGATAAGCATGACGAAGTACGTATTTTTTTTTTGTTTGATTTCAGGTACTAAATATTTATTTAAAAAAATTTGGTTTATTCACACATGTTCGTGCTTATTTTTAAAAAAAGTGGAAGACTTTTACTCTAAGAAATGAAATTTTGAATCAGTAGAGTGCCGTATATACGACGTTTTTGTGGTCCCAAGTCTTGGATTTAGCCAAAAGGGTACGTCGATAATACGACGTTATCGTTTATACGACGATTTTCGATAGTCTCTTCGGTGTCGTATAAACGATGTTCCACTATGTAAGGCATGTAAAATTTCTGTCCATGTCTATCACGGCATATTTTTGCACAATGATTCAAAGGATTTTTTTCACAAACTAAAAAATCCTTTCACTTTTTTAACCCCTTATATAGTTTATTTTGTGTGTGTGTGCGCGCGCAACCACACTGAAAATCAAGAAATTTATCAAAATAAAGTATTCTACTTACAGAAATTTAGTTCATTACAGTTAATAAGTACCACAGAAAAACTCAGCAGTGAAATCAATTACATACATTGCTCAATTAAAATATCTGGTCAAATCGTTTTCTAAGTTCTGAACGAATATTCACTTCTCCGGAGCAAAAATAAAAAAAGTGGAGCAATCTGAACAAAATGGCAGTTCAAAACACAGCATCGTTTCAGGACTGTTCTCTTTCTTTGCTAAGATACTGCAAAGGAACTCTTGCTGAAATGTGTCCTGAAGAAGTAGAATTAAAAGGGTGTTCCTGCAAAGTACCGTCAGAGTATACGTAAAAATATCTATGAATGGAATTTCAAGGGGAGTGGTACTTATAAGTACCGTCAGTAGATAAAGGGTTAAAAGTCGACATGCAGATGTGTCAGCAAGTGATAAAACATTTCTTCTGATCGAGAAAAATTCAGCTTCAACTCTCTAATCAAAAGAATTTGAGTTTTCAAAACGAAATTACATTTTAGGCATTGAAGTGAAACAAAATTTCAACACTGAATTTTAGCTCTTTAACACGTTGAGGAGGGCGCAGATTTTTGCTACCTGTAAAAATAAGCTTTTCAATTTTTCAATAAAAAAGTTATTTTTAACCACATGTAGTTCTTTCCATACAACAAAACTGTGTTATAAGACTATAGCTGATATAAGCCACCAGGGGTACACGCCGCCAGATGAACCATTCGTGTGTAAGCCACCTGTGGTACACGCCGCCAGATGAACCATTCGCGTGTGAGCCACCACTGGTACACTCCTCCAGATGAATCATTCGTGTGTGAGCCACCAGTGGTACACGCGTCCAGATAAACGATTCTCATGTGAGCCACCAGTGGTACACGCCACCAGATTAATGATTCGTCTCAGCCACACGTTGAGGACGGTACACGCCGTCCTCAACGTGTTAAGTGAACTGAATTTTGCATTCCTAGACGAAACTATACCTTGATTGTCTGCGAATTTGCAATAGATTTAGCAAATTATGCAATTTTCTTCACATATCTCAACCATAAACATTAGGTTTGAAACCAGAACCGAGGCAAGGTTTCAAAATTTCCACCAACTTATCTACAAATGCTTCCGAGTTTTATTTTCAAAACAGTGCAGTAACAGAGAATCTATGAGAGTTGCGAATGTCACGTGCATCAGAGTAATGTTTTGTTTGGTAATTGGATATGAAATCTAATTGCTATTGACATTACAATGATAGACGTAGCATCCATAATTCACGCAAATCCCTCCGTCCGGACAATCACTCCGCACTTAGTCACATATGACACACATCTATATCGTGATCTATATCATGAGCTACATATGACACATATTTATATCATGAGCTACATATGACACATATCTATATCATGAGCTACATGTGACACATATCTATATCATGAGCTACATGTGACACATATCTATATCATGAGCTACATGTGACACATTCTTATATGGTGATCTATAGCATGAGCTACATAGGACACATGTATCATGAGCTATATGTGACACATTCTTATATCGTGATCTATATCATGAGCTACACGTGACACATTCTTATATCGTGACCTATATCATGAGCTACATAGGACACATATCTATATAATGATCTATTTCTTCAAATACCAAAGAAAGAATCATCATCGATTAGTTGGATAATATAGGAATAACTGAGAAAAATTCTTTTTAAACATTTACTGAAGTTTTTACTTTATACCATTTTTACAACTATTTTTCATGATATTTTTCGTTTATCATTTATCATCAACAATCTTCATCACCGAGCTTTAAAAAAGAAGAACCAACACCTTTATTACTCCTAAGCGTCAGAAAATGAGTAATTATCTTCAAAAAGATAATCATTCAGTTTCTAGTGTGCTATTTTGAGATTAAAGAAACCTGAAGTAACCAAATGAGGGCGAAGTCTTAAATTGCGTTTTGCTAAAAATATGCTTTCCCCTCAATTTAATTGCCGATGCGTTTTCAAGATAAATTGCTATGAAATGTCCAAGTAAAAATTATCACCGAAATATTAATGATCGAAATTCGGAGTTTGTTTGAAATCTTAATTTACACTTCGCCATCGATCGCTATGGTACTTTCTGATGAAATGCTAGACTAATGGAAACTACACTGCAAAAAATTCTGGTTCAACCTTTCACTAAAAATTGGTGAAATGGAGCTGCAACCAACGGTTGGTACTAATTTGAACCATTAGGATGGTGTACTAGTTTCACCATGAATGTGGTTCAGCACTGAACCATGATTACGGATTTTTCTTCTAACCAGTATTGCGGTTCAACTTTGAACCATTATTACAGAATTTTTCTAACCAGTATTGCGGTTCAACTTTGAACCATGATTACAGAATTTTTTCTAACCATTATTTCGGTTCAACTTTGAACCATGATAGCGGAATTTTTTCTAACTAGTATTACGGTTCAACTTTGAACCATGATACCGAATTTTTTTCTAACCGGTATTATGGTTTAACTTTGAACCATAACCATAGATTTTATTTTAACTGCTAACTTGGTTCAACTGTGAACCATAATGATGGACTTTCTACTAGCCAAAGGTATATTATGAAAGTGAAGTTTGAGCTGCACCCTTTTATGTTGCAATGGTGACTTTTAACATAAATACTTTAAAATATTTTTTTTATGTTCAAGCGTAAAACAGGAAAAAAGCGTATTACCAATTTTAATTTGCAAAGCAAATTTTCTATTTTTTAATCTGTAAATGTAACTTAATTTCTTGCTAATTATTCGATTTAGTTATAAGAACAGATTCATGCGTTTCAATAATTGATTCAATGTTCCATATATTTTAATGTATTTAGTTATATATTTATTCATATCAACAGCCCAATGCACTGTATCAGAGAGTTTCAGTATATTTAAGTAGCTATGTTACTTAGTTATATTCTTCAAAATTGCAATGTAAGTCACTGTTAATTTTTTTAAGCCACATAAAGAAGGCTTTTGCAATATATGTCCACTTTTTCATGCTCGTCAACAGACATTTTTAACAAAAATGGCATTTGAATTTTCGCTTATGAGTTTAATTGATAGCGCATATTTTAAATTTCTGAACTATGTCACTTTTTTTTCAAAAATATATTGCATTACTCTTTTGCATCAAAAATATTAAATTTATTTATATGCATACAAAGATGACTGAAAACATATGCCTATAAGGGAAATTGAAAAACATGAAATGCACAAATAATAATAACAATAATTAAAAATTAGTGGGGGGTTCAGGCACAGATGTTACTCCAAGGCTAAAACGTGCAGTAGTTCGTGGCACTTCAGACTAAGACCGCCCAGATGAGTCTAAGACTTCACCCTGTAAAGATATAAAAGCTGACATTACAGCGTATCTGATTTGTACGCTGTCTATTCAATGTTCCGTTGACATTATCCGCACCAGGAAGTAAAAGTAGTTCTTCCTCGTCAATATTTTTATAATAAAGTTATTTTATTAATTTTAATGTTTTTTACGATGCCTTAAAACGAATTAATGTAGTTAAAAGCGCAGAAAATGTGTAAAAAATATTTAATGGAATAATTACGAATTTCCTTTATTCTTTTTGGATGGGGCACATGCTCCTTGTGTCCTTCCTAAAATCTGCCACTGGTAGTAGTTAATTTTAAAAAAAGATGTAAAGAGCTGAAAAGAGAAAGGTAACAGCTTGGAAAATTGGTTTGGTAGTAACGTGGGAAAAATAATAATGATTTAGAGCAAAAATCTTGAGAAAACATGCAATTTTTCAGTACGAAAACAAACCATTGTTACAACTGTAAGGGTAGAGCAAACGGAGCAAAATGTAAAATACGTGGGGAAAGTATTAAATCAGGTAAGAAGCAAGCATATATTGAAGCAAAATAAAATAAACATGTACAGGTTTAAAATTTTGAAAAAAAGTTAATTTAATGTTAAAGGCAACAAAACTGCTATTTCGAAAATCACGCAAAATTGACCCAATTTCTCAAAGAATTCCTATAGTGGACATATTTTTAATACAAAGCTGGGTTTACCTGCTCTTGGTGGAATAGCTAGTTCAAATGATTGGGAAGTAAGAAGCATTACAAATCAAAGCCACAACCAGGATTGTTTTTCAAGGGGGGGGGGGGAGGTCAAGTTGAAAAAAGTTTTTTTTTTTTACTCAGAATATTTTTTAATTTTCAAATTATCATTCAGAGCATGTAAAAAAATTCAGGGCGGGAGGGATTCTATCGCCCCCCCCCCCTTCCTGGCTATGGCCTTGGTATCAAAATACACTAACTACATTTATACAAATGAGTGTTTTCTAATCAGACTATTTTTTACTCTAATTTTCAAATTTTGATTTATTGCATGTAAAATTTTAGAAATTTTAACCCCTTCGGCTTCGGAATTAAGCAGAAGAGCTGAATTTTAAAGAAATGAGTTTTTCTTATCAGAATATTTTTTTTTTTAATTTTCAAATTGTCATTTATAGCATGTGAAACTTCCAAAAAGGAGTGGAGGTGGGTTCGAACCTTCTTCTCCCCCCCCCCCCCTCCGCCGGCTACGCCCTTGATAAAATCTGCGGGTAAAAATTGTGCAAAAGATGTCGAACAACGAATAAGTTTACTAAATTTCAAAAAGACAGCAACGGGCAATTAAATAAAAATTAAGAGGTGGATCTAGAAAGGTAACGCCGTAGAAACGCAGTCTTGGTAATAAAAATGAAAAAAAAAAGATTTAGAGTAAAAATCTCGAGAATAGATACAATTTTTAAAATGTAAACAAGTCAACGTGACAACGTTAAAGGTAGATCAGGAAGCCAAAAGTAAAATATATGGGGGGGGGGGATAATTATTAATTTAGGTTAAAAAAAAATACTGAAGCATAATTAAATAGAGCTGCACAGGTTGAAAGTTATGAATTAAGTTACTTGGTCAATTTAACGTTAAAGACGACATGTTCGGTATATGATCACAACATTTTTGAAGTAGGCTTTACAACCTATTTTGTGCGTATTAAGACTTAAAAACACAGAAAACAAGACAATATAAGCAAAAAATTATATTTACATCGAAGTATACTTACCTTTTACTGTTATGAAAAATAAATGATTCAAGTCACAGATTGGCAAGATGGCGGCTCTCTGTTTCCGGCCGGGTGCCGAGTTCGTCTTCTTGGTTCAAGGTTGAACCGAAATTATGGTTAAAGGCGTAACTTCAGATTTCGCATTTCTGCTTGAACCATGATTTTGGTTCAATCATCAGCAGCCCTCCAGCTTTCACCATATTTCTGGTGCAAAGTTGAACTGTTTTTTTTTTTTTTTTTTTTTTTACAGTGTATTATCAGATTGAATGCTAGTATTGTCTGATTCTCTTAGCCCAAAGGTTCCCAAATTTTTTTATCCCCAAAAGCTAGACGAATGGAAATGATATCAGGTTGAAATCCATTATTGTCTGATTCTCTTAGCCCGTAGGTTCCCAAATTTTTTATCCCGAAATGCTAGTCAAATATAAACGATATATTGAAATCCATTATTGTCTGATTCTCTTACCCCCATAAGTTTCCAAATTTTTTATCCCCAAAAGCTAGAGGAATGGAAATAATGTATTGAAATCCATTATTGTCCGATTCTCTTATCCCGTAGGATCCTAAATTTTTTTTCTCGAAATTCTAGACGAATGGAAATGATTATCAGATTCAAATCCATCATTGTCCGATTTTCTTACCCCAGGTAGGTTCCCAAATTTTTTATCCCGAAATGCTAGACGAATGGAAATGATATACTGAAACCCATTATTGTCTGATTATTTTACCCCATAGGTTCCTATTTTTTTTTTACCCTGAAATTCTAGGCGAATGGAAATGATTATCAGATTAAAATTTATCATTGTATGATTCTCTTAGCCCATAGGTTCCCAAGTTTTTATCCCGAAATGCTAGACGAATGGAAATGATATCAGACTGAATTCCATTATTGTCTGATTCTCTTACCCCATAGGTTCTCAACTTTTTTTATCCCGAAAAGCTAGACGAATGGAAATGATATCAGATTGTAATCCATTATTGTCTGATTGTCTTCCCCCCATACGTCCCTCAAATTTTTTATCCCAAAATGCTACACGAATGGAAATATCAGATTGAAATCCATTATTGTCTGATTGTCTTACCCCCATAGAATCCTAAACGTTTATTATCCCGAAATGCTAGACGAATGGAAATGAGCTCAGCTTGAATTCCTGTATCGTCTGATTCTCTTAGCTCATAGGTACCCAAAATTGTTTATCACGCTCTTTTCTATCTGCTGTTTTAAATTTCCACTCTTTTGCTTTATGCTTACCCAGAATACTCCGGACATTTCGGGAATACATAAATTTGCCTTCTCATCAAAAGAAATTTATCTGGGAATAATAATTTATAATCTATTATTTGAAACATGTTTTCTCTTTCTGAAAATTTGTCAAGCTATCCTGTTTTTAAATCGCTGGAATTATGGGTTAAAAATATCCCATAGTGGTATCTTCTAACTTATTCCTCGCTTAGAGTTCTATTAATGCTAAATTAATGCTGATAGAGTAATAATTTCGGGAGAGGGACACCAAGGAATAAGAAATGCTTCACCCTCGTATAATTTTAATAATACAGGTATCATAAGAATGTTTTTAGGGTACCTTAAAATCAATCTAAGACTGTACCTAATAACGAACTATCACGAACTAATTTACTTCGGTTGAAAAAGTATACAGTATTTTTTCTTGACATTTTAAGTCGATAAAACACGGAACCCTAGAGACAATTTTACCAAATTTCACAATTATGCCGGGAATATTGTCTTAAAAACTATAAGCCAAGGACTAAATAAGTAGAGGGGACTTGATTCAGATGTATAATTTTCTTGAAATGGAAGTTTCTAAATTGTTGCCCAAGTGGAAGAACAAGAAGTCATTGTTAGCGCAGAGTCTTTGATTGTCGTACGAAAGTTTTATATTTTTACTCAATACTTTTAAATCTGCTATCAAGAAAATAATTTAAAATTATTTAATGGGATAATTATAAATTTCTTTTATTGTTTTTGGGAGAAACATACACCACTGGGCTCCAGTCAAACCCGCCACTGAGCACAACTACCCCCAAACAGACTTATAAAATCCCATAATATTATCTATTCATGCAGAAAACATTATTACAGTTGAGGAGACGAGAAGCAAAGGGTTGTAAGGTGACCAAAACACGATTCTGAGAAACTCATTTAAACTTCGAATTTTATGGGAACTTTAATGTTAATTCTTTTCTAAATAACGTTAGGGCGGAACACCTGTTAGAGCTAGCATGTAGAATACTGCTTTCCCTATCATTTGCACTATTTCAATTTTGTCACTTGCATCCCTTTGCTTCTAGAACAGTGTTTCCCAAGGTGGGTCGCGACCGAATATTGAGTGGGCCCCCGCACACGAATTAAAAAAAATTGGAAGTGATAAATTTGATATTTCATTCAGTTATTTATTATTCTTAAAAATTAAAATAAACTTAAGTTACGGAAAATATTGTGATAAAATAATAATAATTTGAAAAAAATACAAAACTTCAGTACATAAGATAAGCGCTCGGAGTGTGTGGCGCCGACCCTGTCTCCAGACGCTTTGGGATGGCTACACAAACAGCCCAGTCGGCGACTGCGCGGCGAACGAATGTCGTAAGACCGTTCCTAGCGAAATGGGTATATATCGTTTTTGCGCAGTTGATTTCGCATTGTGTTGTGTTTGACAGCGTACGCACACGTCATTGTAATCTATACATAAACAGGTATTAACCCTTAAAGGTAATAATGGAAAAGTGGTTGAAACAGGGGGCAAGAACCACGTCGTCGTCACCAGTTGATTGTGAACAAAGTGATGAAAATATAGAAGATCTTTTATGTGACAAAAGTGGCAAGGAGTCTGACTTTCAAACTCCCCCCTCAACGAGTTCGCATGAAACCAAGCGACGGAAAGTTGTGAGAAAATATGATCCTGCATATCTAAAACTAGGATTCACTTGGAATCATGATACGATAGATCCGCGTCCTCAATGCGTGATTTGCTACGATATATTAGCAAACGAAAGTATGCGCCCAAGCAAGTTGACGCGTCATATAGATACAAAGCATTCCCAATGTAAAAACAAGCCAGTAGACTTTTTTCAACGTAAATTGTTGGATATGAAATCTTCAACAAATATTGTTTCTCATTTCGTTAATATTAATGAAAATGCTGTATATGCCTCGTATCTCATTAGCTTAAGGATCGCCAGATCAGGAAAGCATCATACCCCTTTCAAGACGACTTGCCAACTAGTATGTCAATAAAAGCAAGTGAAGAACTCATTGATTTATCCGAAGATACGTCACTGAAAAATAGTTTCAATCGTAAACAGTTAATGAAATTCTGTCTCTCAGTTGGTGATAATTATCCTTGCCTGTTCGATGAAGCTATGAAAGTCCTCCTCCTCTTAGTCCCTCTCCTTACCGCATATCTGTGTGAGGTCGGATTTTCGGCTATGGTTCATATTAAAACTAAATACCGAAATAAATTGGATATATCAAATTCACTGCGATTAAAAGTAACTAAAGTTGAAGTTAACGCTAAAACTGTAATGAAAAAAAAAAAAGAAGCAAGTACATCCTTCCCATTGAACGAAACTTGTAAAAAAAAAAAACAGGTTATAAGTATTTAGTAAATTAAAAAATGTTTAAGTTGTGTTTCTGATTTCAACAGTCTTTCATTCATATTGGTAACACTCATAATTTTTTTTTAAATTTCAATTAGAACAAATAAGACAGTATTAAGTAGTTCTACGATTCAACACTAGAGAATCTGAGCATTTCCAATATTTATGCCCTCTTTTCTCTAAGACAGCTTAAGAGGTGGGTCCCAAGATTGGAAATTTTTGTAAGATGGGTCGGAGCCCAGTCAACTTTGGGAACCACTGTTCTAGAATATTCAGTTCTACCGCAAAAGACCTATTACTGGCAGAATGCCAAGAAGTACCTGTTCATGTACAAGGGAGAAACTGCTGGTACAAGAAATCTGCCGTATTCGGCTCTCATTGGTTCGTTGGCGTACTTGATTTCTTCCGAACTGACGCTATACGCCAGTTTAAAAATTTGGTTGCTTTCAACAAACAGAGAAGCCAACCGTCCGATTCGCGTGCAAATTAAAGCACCTGCAAAACTAACTACCCTGAAACTGGAATGGATTCGTCCTCTTCTGTCATGCGCAGAAGCGCCCAAGGGCCAGAACTCCGTGATCGAACTGTACGTATTTGCTTTAATGTCAACAGGCTTTTTAATGAAAATAATTTTTACTTTAGCCATTATTTCTTTGACTGACAGCATAACGCTTCGCATGTTTTCAGACGCATTATAGCATTTAATACCCCAGCTGCATCATCAGTTCAAATTTCGGCATTTTTAGATTCGACTGCCAGCAAAAAAGTTAAACCGTGAAAAGTAATTAAATTGTTAGTCCTAAATGTGATGACAGAACCACTTAACCCTCCCTGAAAGTGAAAAGATCAACAATCACTCATCACTATCAGATCCATTGGACCAAAACAATCCAAAGCACGAGGTCTGGCGACTAGCCGATGAGATCCTATTGAACTAAAAATTGCCTTACAGTGCCCGATGCTCTAATGACTTCGGAAATAATGCAAACAAAAGGTGATTCCGAGCTTTCAAAAGGTAACTCAAGCATGTCATACTGAAGATGGCGGAAAGAAACTTATTTAAGAACACTCGATACTCTTCAATTGTTCCTTGATCAATAGCGAAAGTGTGCAATAGATTTTAAGGCGTTTGCGCTGAGTAATGATTTTACGACTTTGTTTTTCTTGATTTTCCTCCTCCTTTTACAAATCAGGATTCCATTTCTTGTTTTTCGGAGGAAATAGCTCAAAACCGAGTATGCAATACATTTTAAGGTGCATTGCGATGAATAATCATATTACGACTTTGTTTTTCTTGCTTTTCCCCCTTCTTTTATAAATCATGATTACATTTCTTGTTTTTCGGGGAAAATGGCTCAAAACCGAGTAAGCAGTAGATTTTGAGGCGCTTTGCGATGAATAATGATTTTACGACTTCGTTTTTCTTGCTCCCCCCCCCCCCCCTTCCTTTTATAAAACATAATTCCATTTCTTGTTTTTCGAGGGAAATGGTTCAAAACCGAGTATGCAATAGATTTTAAGGCACTTGTGCAAAATAATGATTTTACGACTTTGTTTTTCTTGCTTTTCACCCTTCTTATAAATCAGGATTCCATTTCTTGTTTTTCGGGGGAAATGGCTCAAAACCGAGTATGCAATACATTTTAAGGCGCTTTGCGATGAATAATGATATTACGACTTTGTTTTTCTTGCTTTTCCCCCTTCTTTTATAAATCATGATTACATTTCTTGTTTTTCGGGGAAAATGGCTCAAAACCGAGTAAGCAGTAGATTTTGAGGCGCTTTGCGATGAATAATGATTTTACGACTTCTTTTTTCTTGCTCCCCCCCCCCCCCTCCTTTTATAAAACATAATCCCATTTCTTGTTTTTCGAGGGAAATGGTTCAAAACCGAGTATGCAATAGATTTTAAGGCACTTGTGCAAAATAATGATTTTACGACTTTGTTTTTCTTGCTTTTCACCCTCCTTTTATAAATCAGGATTCCATTTCTTGTTTTTCGGGAGAAATGGCTCAAAACTGATTTTGCCAGTTTATACATTTCGGTTTTTAGGGTATAGTCATGATTGATTTCCAATTTTTCGAAGCTGTAGAGAGGCGTGTTGCGTTAAGCTTTCAACGCAATGTGGCTCCGTTTTTCCAACAGTTATTATAATTCTGACACTTGAACGCTTCTGCTCAAACGTTCAGCGTTGCAAACCTATTTTGTGAAATAGGGAGCAGAAAACTGATTTAATAACCAATGGATCATTCATAAATAGTGTCACGCTGAGCGGGGAGGGGGGAGAGGGGTTCGTGAAATTGTGACAAGGGGAGGTGAGGGGGTAACAAGAAGTGCGACATCATGCATTATGTAACAGCGTGATATGTGACAAAGGGGGAGGGGGGGCCCGCTGAAGTGTGACATATTGTGACAAAGGGGAGTGGGGTCAAATATATGGGAACAAAGCGTGAGATCATTTATGAACGGACCCCAAGCCAGCAGAGTGCTGCAATGAACTTTTTAATTCTTTTTTTTAAGTCAAATATACAGAAAATATCACGTGGTTCAAAGTTAACTCCCACGGTTCATAGTTATCCTGGAATGACTGTATAGTATCCATTTGCTCTTTATATCCCTGGTGTAATAAGGACAATCCAAAACTAGTAGTAAAATACAGTTCTACTATTAACCTCTACATTACAAGTGCACCCAATTGGGTACATTTAAAATACTGTTTATTAACAACTGTTTGTGCAATTTGAAAGCTAAAGCACCCAATTGTTTTTCAAATTAATCAACAGATAGTTTACTTTGTTTTAAACATGGAAAACATGGAAATTGGGCATTAATTATTATTTAAACTAATTATTAATTAAAATTTAAAAAAATATTTTTAGTAATTTTGTTCTGTAATTATTTTTTAAATCAGAGAACCAAAAAATTGCGTCAAAATTGTTTGTGCTTAGTCCTGGGGTCTGAAGAGGTTAAAAGAAGAACTCTTACTGTCAGAGTACCAAGAAGAATCCATTCCTGTTCAAGGGAGGCACTGCTGGTATGAGGATTGAGCCGCTCCTGTTCTCGTTTTAGTTCGCTTAGCATACTTCACTTCTTCCGAACTAATGCTATACGCCAGTTTATAAATTTATTGCTTTCAACAAACAGAGAATCAAAAATTCTGATTCGCAGGTTCATACACACACCTGCAAAACCAACTTCCCTAAAACGAATGGATTCGTCCTCTTCTGACATGCGCAGAAGCGTCCAAGTGTCCGAACTTCGTTCTATAACTGTACCACGTAGGTTGACTAAGATATATAAACAATGCCCTTAGGCTACTAAAATAAGTGGACAGTTAAATAATAATTTTCATGAATGCCTCCGTCTATTGTCTTAATAAATTGAAACAAATTCTTACACATTTCTGGTGCTTTTTAACTGCTACTTTGAAGAATTTAACAAGGACGATACATATCAACTTATCCAATTAACTAACGCGATTACTTTACAACAATAAGGTAGAGACTTCAGATGGTAAACAACGCTTTGGAATACCTCTTACTTCCGCTTCGAAAACCCGGACCAGCTGCTTTAATAAGCATCTCTCACACAAAGAACATATCATACACAAACAATTAAACATTTCGACTACTGAGCTGGCAAATGATTATTTACTATAAATAGTGATTCTGAACGCAAACATGGTTTTACCTAATTGATGCCAAAGACTAACCTTTTAATCCTGCCATTTTAACAAGTAAAGCCAAAAGCATTTTCAAACTGTGTGTAACGATGCTTGAAATATAATAATGCTTCGAAGCAATGTGGTGTTATACCATAACTGATTGCATTGTTGTCTATATTCTTCACATACTAATTAAGGGATGAAACAGGTGTAGATGTCTCAAAAAATTATTATTCTTGAATTCATTTAAACCGATTGTACAACTATTCAATTATATACCCTGAAAATTTCAAAGCAAAATTCCAAATCGTTTAAAAGTTATAAGTATTTGAGCGTGCGCCTTTTCGGAGCGGTCGAGCAGGGTGTCATTCATGAATAATCTGAAGGGTATTAAGACAGACAGAAGAACCAAGGCCGTATCCAGAAGGGGGGAAACGGGCCCGCCCCCCCCCCCCCGAAATCCCGAAAATTTTCGCAATGTAGCATATATTCCTCCCTGAAACTTTCCTCAACACTAGTGTTTCAAAGTCAGCCCCCCCCCCCCCCCGAAAAAAATTTCTGGCTACGGCCTTGAGAAGGACGTTAGTCCTTTTGTTTCTTTTAACAAGTTTAAAAATTTTAGCAATTTGACACCTCGGATAGAAATTTCTATAAGTATTAGTATCTATAAGTACAGAAAAAAATTGATTCATTAGTGCCTTAAATTTACCTTCATTACCACTCCTTTTTCCAAACGCGTTTTTCTCAAAACAACTTTTTTCGAATTTGCGTACACTCTAGCTCACAATTTTTGATCAATCCTTATCACATTTAGCATACAATTTCTTTATATATATACGCTCTATTTGAACTACAATCATAAACATATTTTTATTTTTACTTTTTTATTGTAAAAAAAAGAACAAAAGAAAAAAAAAAACGGTCAAAAATCGTAATTTTCCGATTCTAAAAAAAATAGAAATTCTCAACTTTTTGTGATAATTTTAGTTCAAATAGAAGAGACACTTTTTGAAAAGTAAATTAAAAAAAATTTGATTTCAGATAAAAATTGTGACCTCCAGGATGTACACGAACTGCCGATCCGGGTGGCGACTTGCAGTGTGCAGCAGCTGATATCTCCGCGATTTTTCAAGAAAAATGTTTGAAATTTTCACTAAATGCTCTTCAATACATCTATAAAATAACCTCGAAATCTCAATAAAATATATTTATTTTTATACGTTAAAAAAATCGCAATCAAAATTGCTCTTAATACGCCGTCCTACTTCTTTTCCCCCCCCCCCCCCTTAATGTTTAGACATTTGAAAAATTATTCTGCAATAAAAAAAGAAAAAAATTGTCTTGCACGCTTCAAGTAACTTGTTTATGCGAAAATGGCAACATCTCTTCTAGCGCCATTTTGACAAATATGTATTCAACTGGCGATGATTTCAAACAAACAAAAAAAAAAAAAAAAAGCAATCCGCACTTTCTACAGCAATGATACATCTCTTTCAACCTTCATACACAGTCTAAAAACAATTTCATTCAAAAGAATCGGGTATTAGCTTATCTCTCGCTACCTTATTTGTCCAATAAACAAACATCGTATTTTATGTATAGAAAGTATTATAAAAATGGAAAAAAAATCTAGCATCAACCCTTCCAAGATACATTTTTTTTCTTTCCGTGCAACTATTTTACAGCTTCTTAAAGGGAAAGATTTCAATAATTTCAAAAAGCTATATTTTTATCATACAATGTTTCTTATTTTCCAAAATCTTATTCAAATATTCAAAGAGGGAAAAAATCTCTTATCAACACCGTCTTAAGATGCAAAATATTTTCTTCTTACCCATATTTGCTTGCAAATCATGTTCTTTTTCATCTTAATAAAAATGTTCCGAATTCCTTAAAGAATTGTTTGTCTCTATATTCGATGCATTATTCCATTATGAACGATGCAGAAGCGCTTAGAAATAAGAAATTTATTCAGAGTGAAAGAACATTTTTTTGAGAATATTTACGCGATGCTTTTATATTTCCTAGAAAATGAACAAATTTAATATATCTCGAGATAATTCTTACGTCAGAACTCAAAACCTCAATGGGTTTTTTTTTTTCTTTCATTGTTTACTTTTCACACAAAATTAGATTTTATCAAACAAATATTTTAAAAATAATCTTATCGATCAAATGTTTTTTTATATCAGATGATTTAGATTCTATGTTTAGCTTACATTAAAAGTGTGTGAGATTCCATATTTCAAGTGTAAAATTTATTTTTTCTTTCCTTCTTTCTCTTTTTATTGAAAAGACAACATTCATACAGACAACACACACTGCTATATATACAATGTATCAAAGAACACAATGTATGACTCAGCTACCAGTCATAATCTTATTTCTCTATAGATAACTATATACATTATAAACTATAATTTTACTTCAGCTTCACGATTGCGTTTTCAGGCGTTGATGGCAATCCCTCTTGGATTCAGAGCAGAAGAGAAACTTTTGTTACTGGGATAAAATGTCATATTTTCAAGAACATGTTCACGGAATAACAACTAGTAGAGATTTGCAAAACAGTTCACCTTCGTGAATCGCTCAGAACGGTTCAATCACTGAAATGAACTAATTCTTTTAAGTAGGTCACTAGGTCTTCCCCTAAACTATTTTTTTTTTTTTTTTTTTTGTTATTGGTTCGATATTGGTACAACAAAAAATTATAGCGATCATTCATAAATGATGTCACTCTTCGAGGGGGGGGGGTGTTCGTGAAATTGTGACAAAGTGTGACAAGGGGAAGGGGTAACAAGAAGTCTGACAGCATGCATTATGCAACATAGCGTGATATGTGACAAAGGGGGGGAGGGGGTCCTCTGAAGTGTGACATATTGTGTCAAGGGGGGGAGGGAGTTAATTTTTTGGGAAAAAATCATGACATCATTTCTGAACGACCCCCAACACACACGGCTATTATATATATACACAGTGTATCAAAGAACACAGTGTATTATTTAGCTACCAGTCATAATTTTTCTTTATCTATAGATATGTACATAAATTAAAATTTTACGGTGGGAAGTTACTTTTGGGAGAATTCATTGGGGGCAATCTCTCTTTTCACAAGAGGGATTCTTGTTATTGGGATAAAATGGCATTATTTTCAAAATCATGTTCTCAGAATAGCTACTAGTCAAAATGACTCAGATTTGAAAAACTGAGGTCTTATATTTTATGTAACCTGTTTCTCCAAAAAGATCGGGCACTCCCGTCATGCTTAAAACACACACACACACAAAAAAAAAAAGATGGTTCCGTACTTCGAGTTGACATTCTACATCAGAAATAACACAAATGAGTTGTTGCAAGCGTGCGTCGTCATTGCGATCGGAAGAGCGCAATTGATATATATATACAGTAGAGTCTCGATAATTCGAGTCTCGATAGTTCGAGTTTCCCATAAATCCGAGCTAGCGAAAAAATATCGGCTTAGCTCCCAAATAATGACCAACAACAGCGAAACTCGTGAAAGAAACACCACATCTAGTTTTTATTGTTATCCGACGGTTCATGCGTGAAAGTATCGAATTGGGTTACTTTTATCCATGATGGTGACCAAAAATTTCATTAAAAAGTAGGCTGGCTACATTTAAAGCAATTTGAAATGGTGGCAAATTCAAAAATATAATTAACTTTCAATCATGTAACTATATGTAAGTACATTTTTCCTGTAAATATACGATACTGAAATTTAAAATTTGCTTTTCTCCCTTTTACTTATTTATAAAATGTAATGATTTCTGTAATTCGAGTTTTCGATCGTTCGAGGTAGCTCCGGTCCCCTCCACCTCGAATCATCGAGACTCTACTGTATACAGTGTGTCAACGAATTTTTAAGACTAGGTTGATAAAATAAAATAAAAACGAGTAATTATATATTTTTAAGTATTTTTATTCAAACTAGGCTCCTTCTACTTCAATACATTTGTCACGGCTGTCTAACAACGATTCGAATAACTGTTCCAGCTCACATTGTGGGAGTGCCTCCAAAGCTCGCGTCGAGGCTGTTTGTGTAGCGTCAATGTCATCAAAGTAAAAACAAAATAGTACGCAAATGAACTGAGGTTTTGGCAGTAGATCAGTTGATAGTTAAGGAGTTTAACGAATGCTCGATAACACAGATTGCGCCACTGTAAGCTTAGTTCCAGCTGTAGTCTGAAAAATTCTTTGACACAAACAGCTTGGTCGCGAGCGTTGGAGGCGGATCCTATATGTCAGCTGGAACATGCATTCGAATAGTTGTTAAACCGATGTAACAAATGCATAGAAGCCGAAGGAGCTTATTTTGAATGAAAATACATAAGAAATATAATTACTAGTTTTTAATTTTATTTTAAAAACCAAGTCTTAAAAATTCTTTGACATACAGGAGCAAACAGTCAAACCATGTTTTCTCCAAAAAATTAAATTAAATTAAAGTTACTGGTTTTTCTTTGAACTCCTCATTAACTAGTTCAAAAGTATGTTATTTGTAACCAAAAAAAGTTTAAAGCTTGTTTTGGTTGCAAATAACAACATACTTTTGTACCAGTTATTGCGGAGTTCAAAGAAAAACCAGTAACTTTAATTAAATTTATTTATTTATTTTTTTTTTTTGGAGAAGACAAAACACGGTTTGACTGCTTGCTCCTCATATATGTATATATAGATAGATATACAATAGTGTTCCTACCATAGCTGTCACCCGAGGCGGAAATATGTGGTGTCATCCCCCCCCCCCCCCAAACACACACACGAAAAAACCGCTGTTGTGTTGCATGAACTTACAGTTTTGCCATTTATATTTTCAGTTTTTCAAAAAAACTTCAAGAAAATTATATTTTATTTATTCAGTGTAACTTTCGGTAAACTACATTTATTTTCAGTTATACGTTGAAATAAGTTGTCATTCATAAATGATGTCGAAGGCGGGAGGGGGGTTCATGAAAGTGTGACAGTTTGGGACAAGTTTGGGAGGGGTAACAAGAAGTGTGACATCGTACATTTTGATTTCTATAAAAACATTTAAAATCAGTAAATTAAACCTATTTTATGCTGATGTAATACAGCGTGATATGTGACAAGGGGGGGGGGGGTATGTTGAAGTGGGACACTTTGTGACAAATGGGGAGGGGGGTCAAATATATTGAAAAAAAGTGTGATATCATTTATGAACAGCCCCTATGCATCAGTAAAAATGTATGATTCAAGTATATACAATATACATACAACTCTTTACCTCATTTTGGGTATGCACGGCAGCTCTGGTGACAACCAGGACAATGACTTTAGACAAATTAATTCCTTTTTTAATGTAATCAAGAAGTTTTCCATTTTATACTGAAGTGTACAGCAAAGTAAAAAAACAAAGTTTCAAACTATTATTTCTTTCATTTTTCTTAACTTATACATGGCAAGCACATGTGCTTTTCCTGTTTTGTGAAAATGACCCCTACATATGTATAATTTACAATATATATATATTTGTTATTTATTTTAAAGTTAATTGCTTACCCATAATTATTAGTATACAATTTGAGCAGAAATTAACATTTGTTGTTGTTGTCGTCGTCTCCTCGCGGGTGGCGAGAAAGAATGGGTACGCTGCTCCTGACTCTAACAGGTCCTTGTAGGCAGGAGTCCGATTTCCGCCCCTTTGAACGGTCTCTTTATTCTTTGAACCAGCTCCCAGATGAGAGACCGTCACCTGGGATTGGCACCCCCAGAGGTATCGTTTCACTTGGAGGACATTTGAGCCACGACCTATTTAACATGCACCAGCTCCCTTTAGCGTACACGGTCCACAGGAACCAGCCACGAGAGGTTGTCACCATCCCAAACACTGACCTCAGTCAATGTTGCTTCACTTTCGGTGCTCTGCGGGAACCGAGCTTCTACCAACTGGTCCACTGCGGGGTAGAAATTAACTTTTAAACGGAATATTTCGTAAAAAATTCCCACAGAGAGTACAGAGTTTCCACAGATTTTCAAATTGAAATTTTGTGACCTTTTCGTGACCGTTCGGTAATACATCGTATATTTATTCTTCCGGCCACCGGATATCCAGTGTCACCTGTATGACGTATAAGTACGGATATCCGGCTCTACTGTTTGAAACTTGAAACGCAACAAATATTTCTAAGCATCTCGCAGCTTCCAAGAAACACGTAATAAGTTTGTAATTCACATATATTTTCAAAACATGTTAATCAATCAATTTTAAAACTAAAATTTGGCATACTGGATACCCGGCTATTTCGTGCAGTGTTTGGATTGGATTCTGGACTTTTAAAGACCTATTGGTACTAGATATTCGGTGCCTTCTGGAAGGGACCGTTTCCGTAGGAAGGAAAATTGTCTTGACCTATTCGCAATTTTCGTGACCGACTTCCGAATTCGTGACTTTTTCGAGACTTTCGTGACCTGTGCACGCTGGAGTATACTGCCGTGCTAAGCACGAATGTCATACCTGCAGTTGAGCTCAAAATAAGACATTGACGACCAAAGATTTGCTGATTTGATTCAGATACTGGTTTAATCAATGGTGATCAAAATCAATTTCCTATATCAGTTAACACTGTAAGATTTTATTATTTGTCAAAGGATTTGATCATTTGCCTTTGCAAAAATATTATTTTACACTTTTTTTAATCATTTTTTGGAAGCTTACCGGTATTAACACATTTGGTTCTGGTGATTCTGCAATGCTCATCGGGGCATTTATGCACTTATTAATCAAGATATTCAAAAAGTCATATAAAATCGCAATCCTTTTTTTCTACAGAAAATCACGACACGGGAGATTTATTAAATCAAAAAATAACTTTAAATACAGTAAAACCCCGTTAAAACGCGGGTGACGGGGGACATGTTTGGCACCCGCGTTATAACATAACCGTGGTGTAGTGAAACTATACCGCGCAACCAAATTCACGAAATAATAGTCGCTTTTGTTGCATCATTTTTAGCTTTACCAATGACTCGTTACTTTTCTTCCCACTATAGTGTAAATTTTTCTTTTCTTCTTTGCTGCCATTTTATTTACAGTTATTGCTGTGCAAGAAGCACACATCTCAGCTGCGCAATCAGTCTATCGAGGGATAACTTACAAATCAACTGTGTTCCGAGAAAAAGGTGCTTAAAAATATCATTATGTAATCAACATGAGATTGTGAAGAGTCTTAAGGGAAAAAATTAGATTTGGAAGGGGAGTAACGCACTTTTCACTGGGGACTATGTTTACTTTTCAGGAATGCTAAAGAATCTGGAATACAAAGGTTGACAGCGCTATAAAGAAAGTTACACACGCATAACTACGGGATCACCTTTAAATGGCAATGATAAAGGGTGGTTTAAATGTCGGGGGACATGATAGTCACCGTGGTATATCCGATTCCGCGGTATACTGAGGCGCGGCATAACGGGGCTTTACTGTAATAGTTGTTTAAGATTTTTCTTGTAACATATCGAAGTTTTTTGCCACACCTCTACCATTCCAGCAGAAGCATTACAATATTTGAAGGCAAATATTTAGCACCATAGCTGTCATAACGTAAACAAATATGCGCTTATCATAACCTCTAATTGACCTAAACAATCAAATATAGAATTATCATAACCTAAAAATTGATCGAAATATCCAAATATGTGGTTATCATAACCTCAAAAGGGTCGAAATAATCAAATATATGGTTATCATAACCTCAAAAGGGTCGAAATAATCAAATATATGGTTATCATAACCTCGAATTTGTCTAAACGCAGTAGTTCTTCCAACTAAGTGCACATACTTTCTACGATATGTTGCAAGAGTACTGTGTACTGTCAAAATATTACGTAACACCGTTAAAAACACTTTCCAAAACTGAAACGCTCGTTGGAAGTTTTCGTTCATCGGCCTGGTCAGTATTTCAAACGCCGTCATTTAGAACGATCGAGCAAAAAGAAACGCGTCAATAAACCTCGGCAAAAACTGAACGTCGGACAAGTTCCAGGCCTATACATCATCAGGCAAGTTTGTCACTTTTAATGCAGCGGAGGTTTAATTAAAGATCGCTAATGATGGTTAGCGAGGAAACTGTAACCGCACTGGAAAGGGAGGGTCCTACTTTTCCGCCCAGCCTACAGAATGGCGGCCAGATGGTCGGCACGCGCTTTGTTGCACAGTTTTTTTTTTTTTTTGAATGAATGAAGGAATGAAAGTTTCCATTTTGTTTTTGTAATGGAGCAATAACTTTAAAGCTTTCTTGGATATGTGCATCATAAAACACTCAATTGCTCATGTTTCGAAAATGTCTCCTAATCTGGACAAATAAGAGGAAGAAATGGCTAAGCCAGTATTTCCCAAACTATGGGTGCGAACCCACTGGCGGGTCAAGAGCGAATATTGAGTGGGAGCTCGCCACTGTACACATGAATTTAAAAAATAGGAAGTCTGCGAATAAAAGTAACTAAAGTTGAAGTTGATGCTCTTGAATGAAGAGAAATAAGAAACAAATACATCCTTCCCACTGAAACAACTTCGTAAAAAAAAAAAAACCCCACAGGTGTAGCTATTTAAGTTAGAAAAACATAATTTTAGTTGTGTTTCTTATTTCAACAGTCTTTCATTCATATTGGTGACACATTTTTTTTAAATTTCAATTAGAACAAATACGACAGCATTATAAGTAGTTCCACAACTCGCCACTAAAGAATCTGAGCATTACCAATGGGTGTCGAATCAGATTAAATTTCTCTCCTCTTTGAGACTGATAAGCTAAAACCATTTTCAAAGAAACAATGTTTTAAGCCTGTATGCACTCTCACGGACTTTTTCTCTCTACCAGACCCCTACCTGTTAGCCGAGGCCTTAGGATTGCTTACACGCGGGGAGAGGTAGTGGGGTCTACGGATTTTACATGCACATATCCCCAAGTATGGTGGTCTTCAGTGGGTACCGAACGCGCGACCTTCCAGGTGGAAGTCCGACGTGCTAACCACTAGGCTACCACGGCCTACTCTCACGGACTAGAGAATATGTTGACTTTTCAAAAATTTCAAGGAATCTGGAATACCAAAGGTGGTTTGTAATGATAAAGGGTATTTTGAACGTCGGGGGACATGATAGTAACCGCGTCATATCCGATTCCGCGGTATACTGAGGCGCTGTATTACGGGGTTTTGCAGTATTTATGCCTTCTCTTTTCTAAGACAGCTAAGAGGTGGGGCCCAAGATTGGAAATTTTTGTTAGATGGGCCGGAGCCCAGTGAACTTTGGGAACAACTGGACTAAGCAGATTTAGCTGATCAGCAAACATTTTCTTAAAGGGAATCATATTAAGGAGCAAAATTGAAGTGAAAACTTCAGACGCATGTTTCGAAAACATCTGTTTGAATCTGGACAAATAAGAGTGAGAAATAATTATGCAGATGCAGCAGATCAGCAAACATTTTCTTAAACATAATCGGCTTAAAATTGAAGCGAAAACTTCAGATTCGTGTTTCGATATTGCAAGGGAAAGAACCAATTTTCGAATGCGTAGAATTCTAGCTAACCCTTTACGAGTCCGCGAATATCGAAAGCGGTGTAAAGAGACATTGGTTGTACTTATTTAAAATAGCGAAGTACATAAGATATTGTGAAGTTAAACAGTTATGTTTTCTTTTAGATCCAAGTGCGTGTGGTACAGTTTTGATTCCCATAAAGGTTATATTCACTTTCACTATTCTTTAAAGTTTAAAACTTGAAGCCGTTCAGATAATATTATTGAAGGTTTTATTTTCGCTGTAATTGAACAATTAAGGTAAATGAACCGGTACTGGACAAAGTTAAGAAAATTTTCGTACTCTTTTACGTGGCAAAATTTTTTCGAGGGACTTACATCAATATTTGCATATTTAGCTTAATCGCCAACTATTTCTCTAACAATTAATTACCTAAAAAATGGCATTTGATGAAAAATTAGGATTCGTCAAATTTACTAAACGCTTCATTTGTATCTATAGTGGACATTTATAAGACACGTATTTGCATTAGTAGTTCACAGAAATGAATATCATCTATTTTATGCTGTTAACTTGGAGAAATAATTTTAAAAATGACTAAGGGACCATTCATAAATGATGTCACGCTCTTAAAATGATGTTTTCCCATATCTTTTCCCCAAATCCATAACCTTCTTACTGATCGGCTTTAGTAAAGAGCAGCAAATGTGACCGTTGTGGAAGCAGCTATTAAATATTTTGATCCATGTACTTGCATAGATGCTCCACGCCAACTTTCGTTCTATTAACCAACACTAGGAATCATTCGCTATAGGTTCTGATAATTTCATTCAAGTTTAATGTTACATTCGCTTATTTTTGGAGCTTAAAGATTTAAAGTGTCCACTACCGGGTCATTTACCTTATATTATTCGAAGTTGAAAAGAGTTGGAAGTCACTTATAGAAGCTGAATGTAAAAAACTTAGAAATTAAATCATTTTCATTAAATTTTATAGAATCAGCGCTATCAACGACAATTGAATTCATGTATTAATTAGCTGCTTTTATTATAATCTGATTAATATTTAGCAGGTTACAGAGCTCGTAGTTAATATATCGCTTATAATTAAATACACTGCATAATTTACATATAATGATTTATAAAAGTCAAGTCAAAGACGTTCTTTGCCTCATTAGTTAAAGGAATAATCTGTTATGGCCTTGCGAAATAGAAACTCGAAATATCTATAACTATAGCAGGTACAGGTTTCTTCGTTTTTATCAACAGATTACGGATGGCATAATTTAATGCAGGAAAAAAATATCTAAAAATCAAACACTGCATTAGCTCTTTTCCCTGCATCGATTATAACGAAAAATCTGTTATGTCTTTACAAAATACAAAGTCGAAATATCTATAACTATAGCCTATATAGCGTCTCCTCCGAAGTTTGTTTTCATGAATAGATTCCAGATGGCATAATTATATGCAAGATGTAACACACATAAAAAGTCTTTCTAGAAATCAAAAACTGCTTTAGTTTATATTCACCATAACGAAAAAATTGTTATGTCTTTACATAATACAAAGTGGAAATGTCTCAAACTATAGCAGGCACAGGCTTCTTCAGTTGTCTATTTTTATCAATAGAGTACGGATGGCATAATTATACGCAGAATATAACACAAGAAAAAAAAATTCTAAAAATCAAAGACTGCTTTAGTTCCTTAGTTTACAGTGACGATAAAAAAAAATCTGTTGTGTCTTTACAAAATACAAACTCAAAATATCTATAGCTGTAGCAGGCATTTCTTCAGAAGTTTACTTTCATCAACAGGTTACGGATGGCATAATTATATATAGGACATAACAAAGAAAATTTTTTTTATGAAATATCAAAGACTAAGTTGTTTGATTTACAACGACTACAACGTGAAATCTATAAAGTCTATACAACATATAAAGTCGAAGGATTTATGACGATGGTGGGCCCAGGTTTCTTGACAAATTAATTTTTATCGATATAGTACACTAAAGGCATAATTATGCATAGGATATAACACAGAAAAGATAATTCAGATAATCTCTCATTAAAAATCAGAGATTTTCTGAAAATTCTTCGGTTTACATTGCCTACAACGAAAAATGTGTAGAATCTATAGAAGAAGGGAGTATATATTTTATTTACAACTTTATTTTTATCCACATTACTCTACCTCTAGAAGTTAATATTCCCCAGGGAATAAATATATGCATTATAAAATGTATATAGAGTCTCCAAGAAATCACACTTTATGAGAACAGCGTCAAAAATGACATACCCCGGATTTAATGACCCCACAAATTAATTACAATTACCCTGTCCAAATTACACGAGAAATTCTCTGCGCCCAGATAGGCAACAGCAGTGTGATTCAGGTGTAAAGATATCTTGCAAGTCACAGCATTAGCTGGAGGGCTCCTTTTACGAGAAGTTTTAATGACTTGTAGTCATTAGTCAGGATCATTTCATTAGGTTTGGGCTGAAACTATTAACCAATCGGATTAGGGCAATTTGTGAAAAACATCCTCGTGTTACTATGTAGTCATTTTTGGACTAGGAGGTAAAAGTTATGCTTCAATGATTTGCACGCGGAGTAGCATAAGAGTTCGGCGGTCGAATTGATCATTTTAAGTTACGTTTCGCATTTAAGATCTGTTACTTTTACTTCCTATCTAATTTTGCAAAACAATAAAGAACATTTTACCGATTATTCCTTTTGGAAATGAAAAACTGTTTACAAAAAATATTTTTCTGTAAATCAAAGTGAACATTTATGTTTGAGTGAACTTCGTTAAAGTGAACTAAAAGTTTTACTTTGACAGTGCATAAAGGTTCATTTTGATCACTTCCTTGCAAATCAAAGTGAACATTTATTTTTGAGTGAACTACGTCAAAGTGAACTAAAAATTTTACTTTGACGGTGCATAAATTTTCATTTTGATCACTTCCTTGTAAATTAAAGTGAACATTTATGTTTGAGTTAACTTCGTTAAAGTGAACTAAAAGTTTTACTTTGACAGTGCATAAAGGTTCATTTTGATCACTTCCCTGCAAATCAAAGAGAACATTTATTATTGAGTGAACTTCGATAAATGAACTAAAACATTGACAGAGCATAAATGTTCATATTGATCACTTCCTTCTAAATCAAAGTGAACCTTTATGTTTGAGCGAGCTACGTTAAAGTGAACTAAAAGTTTTGCTTTGATAGTGCATAAACGTTCATTTTAATCACTTCCTTGCAAATCAAAGTGAACAATTATGTTTGAGTGAACTATGATAAAGTGAAGTAAAAGTGCTACTTTGACACTGTATAAAAGTTTTTTTCTTATCACTCTTACAACAGTCTAATTAAAAACTTTGTAAAACTTTTTGACAGGTATTGATTCTCTTAACGTACTACTATCATGTTAAATATTTCTGAGGAAAGTTTTCAACTATGTAATAATTCTAAGAAAACATAAAATCAGTATATTCGTATAACTTTCCGAGCTTTTAATGAATTATTTTCAAATATGCAATATTTTACCCTCACAGAAGATTAGCACAGCGTTATTCAAGTTTGTGTTACATAAATTATGTACAGAAACTTTAGAATTATTTAAATTCAACCCTAGATATATATAAATGATATTTTTCAATCTTCATTTAATAAAATACATTCAAGTTAATTTTTTTATTAATTATTACATTAAACTTAAGATATTCAGCTGTATATTACTGATGTATGAATGAATTGATGGCAAATTGAAAGCTTTTAAGATCATCAGCTAATTAGCTAATGTGCTTGAACTTTCAAAATTTATCACAGTCATACATAATAAAAATTTTTTGCCGTCATTTTGATCCAATTAAATAAGTAGTGAGTACTTTATTATTACTGCGTAGAAAATGAAAAATATTTAATTTATACATTAACTTAAAAATGAAAACAAAAAAATATTCAAGCGCATCATTTTTAATTTACTGATTTTGAAAATTATTCATTTGTGAGCTAGTATTAATTATTACACAAGCTAATGAGCATACTGAAAATTTATTACTGGCTGGATTTTAATGTTAGAATTCTTTAATAATGAAAAAATTTCTAAAAAAGTAGTGTTAACAGAATTCTTTAACACATAAAAGTGGAAATGTACATATATTTGCAAGAAATAGCTTTTGACATACTATGGGGGAAAAATGTAATGTTGGAACATTATTCTGACTGTTTGCCGAAAATGGAAAATATATATGAAAAACGATAAACGGCAGAGATGGTAAAATATTTCGGAAATCATTAAAAAAGTTGTTAAAAAATTTTAATTGAAATTTCGGAAATTTAACGTAATTTCGAGTGAAAAAATATCAAACGTAATATGATACGGTTTTTAATCAATAAATTTTTAAGATTTTCGTCTATTTTCGTCTAAATATTGTCAGTCAAATCCCACTCAGTAATAATTTTCATGAACTTGCCAAAGACTATTTCAATTAAAAATTTAAAAAATCAACAACCTCATCTTACTAAAGAAAGCGACATTAGTAAACTTCAGCATATTAGTCAAGGAAACCTAAATAAAACAAAATATTCAAAAATTGTTCGTTGTATATTATCGGAATTGGATTCTTAGCAATTTATTGGCTCTACACAAAATTTATTTTATTTATGAAAGCGCCTAATTAGTATACACAGGCATAAGAGTCTAGTAAATCTAAATGAAAACACACTACATTATAATTGTTCGTTAAGCATCGTATGGAACAAGATTCTCTAATAAGTAATTTTTTGGCTATACAAAAAACCAAAATATACATCAAAATAATGAAAGTGATATTAGTGTACTCAAGCATACTAGTTGATTTTATTTTGATAAAATACAACAACTAATAATTGCTAGTTAAACATTATGTGGAATAAGATTCACAGTAATATTTTGGCTATACAGAAAGTCAAAAAATAAATCAATCAATAGTATACTGAAGCATGCTAGTTGATCAAACCTAAATTAAACACAAGACTTAACGAATTGCACGTTGAAAATCATATGAAATATAAATCTCAACAACTTTTTGGCCCTGCACAAAACTTATCCTACTTATGAGAGCGCCATTAGTATACACAAGAGCCTAGTAAAACTAAATAAAAACACACCACATAATAATTGTTCCCTAAACATCACAGGGAATTAATTTTCAAAAAACTTTTTCGCTCTACACAAAATTTTCCTAATGATGAAAGTGCCATTGGTGCAGAAGAGCTTAGTAAAATTAAGGCTCAGGACATACTGATTGTTCACTAAACATCATAGGAAATATAATTTTCAATAATGTTTTGGCTCCGCACAAAATTTATTCTACCTATGAAAGTGCAATTAGTTTACACAAGAGCCTTGTGTAGTAAATCTAAATAAAAACACACGTCGTAATAATTGTTTCCTAAACATCACATGTAATATAATTCTCAAAATTTTTTTGGCTCTACACAAAACCTTAGCCTACTTATGAAAGTGCCATTAGTATACACAAGAGCCTAGTCAATCTGAATAAAAACACACGACCTAATTGTTTCCTGAACATCATATACAAAAACAATTCTTTCTCAGTAATTGTTTGACTATAAATAACAAACATTTTTATGAAATCACCAAAAAGAGTGCCATTTTTGTAAAAAAAAAATAATTACTTACTAGAACGATCCTAGACCATCTTTACCCTCTCGAAGCTTCGTTACTTGACTGCGGTAAAGGGAGGCAAAACCAGAGTAACGGATTCTATCTACATCAAGTTCCAGAAAAACGAAAACCAGAGTAACGGATTCTATCTACATCAAGTTCCAGAAAAACGAAAACCAGAGTAACGGATTCTATCTACATCAAGTTCCAGAAAAACGAAAACCAGAGTAACGGATTCTATCTACATCAAGTTCCAGAAAAACGAAAACCAGAGTAACGGATTCTATCTACATCAAGTTCCAGAAAAACGCTCGTCCAACAATATACATTGTTCACAATATACATTGTGACATAAGTTTTCACCAATTAAAGAAAATTCACTGTTTTAGTTTCCAGTTTATTGAGACAAAGTTTACTTGGGCGTTTTGAACATAATACAAAAACATGTTGTGCACAGTGAGACAGAACTCGAAGCACCAGAACCAATTTCAAAACACTTTGCAAAAAAATATGGCGGACGATGGAGTGACGGTTAAGAATACGAATCACATCTGCTATCTTTGAAAGTTCCTAAAAGAAAAAAATGCAGGTTTTATTTATTTGTTTTTTTTTTTTTAAACTATATTGTATTACACCGGTTTGGGGCCTCGGTGGCCGAGTGGTCTTAGTACCAGTTTCCGCCCGCTGTTTGCGCGCAGTAACGAGGTCGTGGGTTCGCTTCCCACCTTGCCCTGGGTGTATTTCTGTTATTTCCTCTCCTTGTGATGTAATAAAATCTTTGATGTATTGTCTTGTGCTATCTGTCATATTGGACGACACTTCATAAGCGAGTCCCGAGACTAAGCACACGAACTGGAAAATAAATGTAACATTTTTTACACTGGTTCACACAAACAAAAAAAAAAAATAAATAAATAAATAAAACTTATGACCTACGGGGAATAAATCTTGAACTAAAACTGAGCGGCGCGAGAGAACATGGCGGGCTGTGGCCTTCTGTATCCATCCCAGTTTTCGAGACCGAGGGATCCAGGGTGCAGCAGCAGATATTCCGGTCAAGTGGTCATCCTGACGCGGAACCCCTAGTGTTTAGTTCCCAAGCATGTTCGGTTCTCATTAGGGATGTAACGAATAGTGATTTGGCCGAATAGCCGAATACCGAATATTCGGCCATTTTTTTTAGGCCGAAGCCGAATATTCGGTCCTTTCTTCAAGGCCGAATAGGCCAAAGCCGAATATTCGGCTAGGCCGAATACCGAATATTCGGCGGCCGAATATTAAAATTTCTGGAAAATCGTTTAATCGAAAGTATTTGTCAAATTTAAAATTATTCACAAAGTCAAACACCAATTACACACACTCTATGATGTATGATTTAATTATGTTTGTTAAGAATTTAGAACTATTTAAAATTAATCTATTTTCACTATTGTTTTGAATGTAATAGAACTAAGAATTTCACCCACAAGCAAAATAGAAATGACAAGTTTTACGGTAGTAAGCATTAGCATTATTTTACTAATTATTTAATTGCAATGAAAGAAATACTAGTGCTTAGTGAACTTTTACCTTGCTCAAACTGTTTTATGAAGACATTTTAAAAGTTACAAAAGTTAATATTTTTTATGTTATGGGGTTTTTTGTATACCTATTTTTAAAAGATCTATTAAAACCTAATGCACTTAACTGGAATATGTTTTATTTTCAAAAACCCCAATAACTTTTGCTATCTAAATATTCATGCTATATTCTGGCCTTTTCACATTTCTCTCTAACCCAATATTCACAATAAATCAGTCTACCCAAACAAAGTCTGGCTTCAACTTTGTTAATAATAACAAAATGAATCTATCATATTATCTATTATAATTAACTATTGGCAGCTTTTGGGAGCAAATGCTAAATATAAAGTACAATACTACAACTTTAAAATCTGTCTTTGCTCAATTAAGGCCTAAAACAAGGTTTAAAAAAAGAAGTTTTTGTCTAAATTATTTTTATTTATTAAAACTATATACTAATGCAGTGTTTTGCAATAATTATATTGCTATTTTAAATCCGCTAATTTCTTCATTTTTTTCACATTTCTACTGCAGCAGAACTATTCGGCCGAATATTCCATCCATATTCGGCCAGGCCGAATTTGACCTTACCCAGTATTCGGCCAGGCCGAATATTCGGCTGGGTGATGAAATGACTATTCGGCCAGGCCGAATACTCGGCCAAAGGGCCGAATAGGCCGAATACCGAATAGTGGCCGAATATTCGTTACATCCCTAGTTCTCATTTTATCGACCCCACTGAAGGGGTGAAAGGCTGAGTCACCCAGCCCAGCCCGGGAATTGAACCCCGGACTTGTCCCATGAGAGGCTATCACTCAGACACTCGACCTCTAAATCTTGAACTAGAAAACAAATTTTCTTCGAAAAACTTTATTTTAGAGCTGATGACGAAGAACGTGATTTATTAATTTCTTCTTATAGAGCATTTTAACCCAGACGAACCACCTGTTATGCACTTTACAAACGCATCTGGCAGAGCACGAAGTACTCCTATGGATCGCTATGGAGACCTACGGTTTTAAGTGGAATCTAACCACTAAGCATGATCGAAAGAAGTGAAATACCGATCAAACATCCATGACTCCCGTCGGGATTCGAACCCCAGCCCCAAGGCGCGGAAGCAGAAAGCTCTACCCCCTGTGCCGCTGAGACGGCATTTATTTTTATTTTCTTGATTTAATACTCATTTTCGAACAATTCGTAAAGTTTTAACATCAGAGGCTTCGGAAGAAATTCAGACCCTTTTACTTGAAAAATTTATAACTCTAAAAATTATTTTTTAACATCAAGAAATCAACAAGAAAAAAAATGCAAAAACTCATAATATATTTTTAGCTTTTTATTATTATTATTTTGTTTCAAGTAGGAAAAAGTTATTAATAGAAATTTTTGAATTCTTAATTTTGATGAAAGTTATACATTGTAGTAAAATGGATCTTTTGGTACATTTTCACGTTTGAAGTATTATAGCAACAAAACTATGATTTTTTCATGTTTATTTATATATATATTTTTTTACTTTTGCGGGAAAGTAGGCTAAAAACCGATACGCATTACAATCTTCTTGTATGACAAATTTTACTTCAGTTTGAAGCAATGAATTTTTTTTTAATCTAATGCAAATTGTACTTCTTTATAATAATGAAAAATCAGCTAAGAGTAATATGCCCCGTGTTAGCATAATCCACGCATCTACTCCAAAAAAAAAAAAAAAAAAATCAATATTTTTTTTCTTGTTGGTCGTCAGCTGATTGAAATAGACTCCTTTTCCATCAGCTTTTGAGGAAATACTTCAACCTGTCATTTAACCACATATGCAATTTGTTGAAAACTTTGTGATCAATACGTTTTGCAAAGCAAGTTTGGGATGCGTTTTCCTTGTATTTCCTTGTACGTAGAGAGAAAAAGCTAACGTTACAAATCCGAAGTTGGTCACGGGAAAGTAGGCTCCTTTAGTTTGGGATGAAACTCTTGTATTAAAATAGCATATAATATTTTACCTAATTTCAAGTTTTGAAACGACTAGGTTGTGAAGTGTCACCTTCAGGAAGACATTTTGTATGCTGCTATCCAATAAAAATCCACACCATTGAATAACATATATTCTGAATTTTTCCTTGCATTGCAGGCAGGAAGCTTTGCGCTCATGCCCGAATAATAGGAAGGAGTTTAAAATAGAGTTAAAAAAATCCCAGAGTAGTATAGATATATATTTCATCTGTTATTAAAAAAACTGGTAGTACATAATGAAATTTTATGACGATAAAGGGGACTGATTTTGGAATAATTTCTGAAAGGGAACCAGAGGGTGATTTTCCCTCATAATATTTTTAAAAATCAAGTTGTCATAAGAGCGTGTTTTGATGTTTTTTAGAGTCAATTAGAACCGACTAATCCACTAGTGCATTAGCATTTTATGGTCATTTATTGTGAATGAAAGCTATGTGTGATATTTAAATTTTAAAGCAAATTAAACACCAAACCGTGCAAATAATAAGATATATGAGTTAGAAATATTATGATAAGTATTATAGCCCATGACTACATTAGTAAATGTACTTTCAGATTTAGATTATTTATCTAAACTTAAAATCTAAGTATATATAGTCTTGGGGGCAAAGGAGAGTCTGAAGCGAAGTGATTCAATTGTTAAACTTTATTGCTAACGAACTAAATTCTTTGCCAGAGGTCGTTGTTTGCTCAATCGATTTTATTCAAATATGTTTTATGGGTTTTTTAGGCAAGTGTTTTGAAAATTTATTTTGTTTACAAAAATGTTATTTAATGGGATAATTACAAATATTCACTCTATTTTTCTGGAGGCGTAAAGTCCCCTCCCCCCCCAAAAAAAAAAAAAAAATTCCGCCACTTCCATGATGTCCATATAGAGTTTAAATATTTTTTCCTCGTCAGGTAGCGTCTTAAAACTGCTTTTATTAACTACAACCAGTAAGTTTACAACCAGTTTTTTTCTCATCCAATACTTAAGCAATATATATACAGCTGTACACATTGTGCGGTTAAATGCTAAGTGCATCTCCAAAACATCGTAGATAATCTTGCCGTACATGGACTTCATTTCGAGTGTCAAAACTGTAATCCGTAACTAGGATGCATACGGAGCATCTGAGTGCATCCCGATCCTCGATATTTCTAGATTCAATAATTTAAAAGAAATCGGTCGGGTATGAAAATGATATAATCTAGGATGCGGGATCTTGGAGCATCAGATCATCCTGTTCATCGTTCTCGAGATTTGAATAAATTACATTCGTCAGATAATACAAATGATATAATGTGGGATCTTGGAGCATCAGATTGCGTCCTGATGCTCCTCGATCTCGAGATTTGATTTTAAATTGATCGGTTTAGTAAAAAAATGATGTAATCTGGGATAATAAGGTGTTGGGGAATCTGAGAGGATTCTGATCCACACATCCTTTAAATGAATAACTAAAAACTGGGATGGGAGGTCTTGGAGCAGGACTCTGATCCACACATCCTTTAAATGAATAACTAAAAACTGGGATGGGAGGTCTTGGAGCAGGACTCTGATCCACACATCCTTTAAATGAATAACTAAAAACTGGGATGGGAGGTCTTGGAGCAGGACTCTGATCCACACATCCTTTAAATGAATAACTAAAAACTGGGATGGGAGGTCTTGGAGCAGGACTCTGATCCACACATCCTTTAAATGAGTATTTAAAAACTGGGATGTGAGGTCTTAGAGCATCGAATAGGATCGTGATCCTCACATCCTTAAAGCATCTCGTTGGTGAGATAACGTGATCAATTTCGAGTACTTTAATTTAAATAAACGAGTAAGTTGCGCATAAAAACGAAACGGAAAAAAGCTATAAATTAAATTTAATAAACGAAAAGGGGGTTGTTTAGAAGGACCAATTTTTCAAATCTCCCTCAGTTGCATTTTTTTTTCTTCTCTTCATTTTCTTTTTCTTGTTTTATTTTTTTTTTTCTCTTCTCCTTCCTTTCTTTTTCTTTTTCTTACTCTTCTTTTCTTCTTTCTTCGAAACAACTTCAGAAAAATTACGTGACATTGGAAATATTGATTATAGTGACTCGGATTATAGCACTCGTCTTTCAAAGGAGAGGTTTTACTGCGTTTTAACTTTGTTTTAATAATACACATAAAAGTTTCTTGTTTAATTGCTTGAAATACCTAAATCTATACTTTCAATACTAGCTGTGAGTATTGGTTGTACTTCTCTAAAATTTTTTTTTTAATTTAACCATATGATAAAAAAAATCTCTAATATTCATGCGGAACTAGTCAAATGTATGCAGTTTTTAATGACGAGGGATTCAGTAATAAGTTAGTAAATACTGAGGCATGAAAAAATAGGCGAGAATAAAAATTGTGTTAGGATTTAAAAACTAAAAGAAAAAAATTGCAGAGAATAAAAAATCGGTTTCTGTATCCAAAAAGAATATCAAAATTAATAATATTCATTCAAACTGTATTTTTTGTATTCACTTTTATTTTCGTGCGATTTTAATTGCGAGAACCCCATCTGTAGCGCAAAAATATATATTTTTTAATGTAGTCAAGCAATGTCTTTTATAGCTGTTAATGTAGATTCACAAAAATAAATTATGCCTTCTTTTATGCCAGCACAATAAACTGGTGGTTGAGAGCAATGTCTGAAATAATCACTTAAACATTAATGAAATCGCTAAATTAACAAATTGATGGAAATGTTGATGTGGTTTTGGTATGCTTTGGGGGGACGAATATTTTTAATTTGGACGGGATGCTGCATTC
Source organism: Octonoba sinensis (assembly GCA_038502835.1). Taxonomy (NCBI): domain Eukaryota; kingdom Metazoa; phylum Arthropoda; class Arachnida; order Araneae; family Uloboridae; genus Octonoba; species Octonoba sinensis. The sequence continues at coordinate 106,796,267 of CM076606.1, forward strand.
TTCCAGAAAAACTCAATTTATATTTTGGTCTCCAGCGTATTGCTATTCAGTTCTGCCTGCACCTTCACAATTTTACAATCACGTAAATTACGAAGAATACACACAAAACAAGACTCAGACCATCAATTCGCTCCGAAAAATTAATTCCACTCAACTCAACCACACCTAATGCAAAGCGAAAGTCGCGAGCTCATTAAGAGCTAAGAAATATGATAATGACATTAATTCATTTTGCACTGTCATCTTCTTTAAAGCGTTTCAAATTTAATCAATATCTCTAATACGAGCGCCGCAAATTACTGTTTACCATAACAAAGAAACGAAAGATCGGGTTTCAAAAGACTTTTCCACGAAGCTCCGAATGATAATCCACGTTATCTTCAAGAGAAAGAGAGATTATTTCCCGGCAAATACAAAGAGAGATGTTGATGAATTAAAATATCAGTATGGTTAAGAGGGAAATGGCGAACTTATCAATGGCGATGAATAAAGAGGATTTTGGAAAGTATGGTTTTGTTTGCGAATAATAATAATAATAATTGAGCTTGACAGAGCCTTTTTAAATGACCTTATTCTCCTTGGCATTTTTCGCTAAATCAGAAACATGAGCGCTGAATATATATAGACAGGCAAAATCCTTCGCGTCATGTTTAGTATCTTATAACTATGAAAGGATGTTTCTGAAGGGCATGTTTAATCTATTTTGGTAGCTTTTTATTAAAATGTGTTGTGTAACCTGATATTTGGAATAAATATTAAGTTGGCATTAAATTAAAATGGGCACGACTATGAAAGAAGAGCTTAGGGACTGTTCATAAATGATGGCACACTTTCTTTCAATATATTTGACCCCTCCGCCCAGTGGCGTAGTTCTGAAGAAAAAGTTGGGGGGACGCTTACGCATTCAAAGTAAGCAGTTGAAATCAAAAGTGGGAGGACGCTTATGTTAAAATGTAAAACATTTGGAGGGACGCTTGTACTCAAATAAAAACGTAGGGGGACGGCGTCCTTCTGCGTCCCCCCTCGACTACACCACTGCCCCCCCCCCTTTGTCACTAAGTGTTACACTTCAACATACCCCCTCCTATCTTTGTCACATGTCACGCTATATTACATTAGCATAAAATAGGTATAATTTGCTGATTTTAAATGTTTTTATAGAAATCGAAATGTACAATATCACACTTTTGTTACCCCCTCCCCTCCCTTTGTCACAAACGGTCGCACTTTCTAGAACCCCCCCCCCCCTCACCTCCACCCCTCCCCCCTTGAAGCGTGACATCATTTACGAATGAACCCTTATCCGGCTTCTTCTGTTTGACAAATGTTTGAACTCTTAAGATTTGTTCTTAGCATTTGTAGAGAAGCCAATCAGATGGAAGAAATGCTAAATAAAAAAATAAGAAGCTCATCATCAAGTATGGCTAATGAGAAACAAGAGCATTGCATGCATACGACAGGGAACATCCTTCACGTTATGTTTGATATTTTGTGAACTATGGAAGGGATGTTTCTGAAGGGTATGTTTAATCTATTTTAGTAGCTTTTTATTAAAATTTGCTGTGTAACTCGATATTTGGAATAAATATTTATAATTTCGAATTAAATTAAGAAGGAGACGACTGAAAAACAGCTCATGAAGTTTCTGCTGTTTGATGAATGTTTGATTGCTAAATATTTGTTCTTAGCATTTGTAGAGAAGCCAATCAGATGGAAGAGATGCTAAATAAAAAAATAAGAAGCTTATCATCAAGTATGGCCAATGAGAAACAAGAGCATTGCATGCATTCGACAGGGAAAATCCTTCTCTCTAATTTTGGTGTTTTATAATTGTGAAGGTTTGTAAAGGATATTAGTTTAATTTGATGTCAAAACAGAGTCAGTTTTTTTAGTGGATCCATATGTAGTTAATAACGTTTAAAAAAGGAAGAAAAGTGAAGAATGGAACACTCATGATAATCAACACTGATGAATCTGCGTTAGAAATCAATAATGAAATTAATTTGGAAAGAAGAAGTATACATACATCAACTGTTAAAAAAAAAACAAAAAAAAAACTATTCGCTAAGTTGAAAACCTTCGTTTTTGCTATTTATGCATGTAAGACCGACACATCTGGTCATTAGCTAACCTCACGTTTTGGTGATTATCAGAGCAGAACGGACTTATGTCCATTCCAACAAAGTGTTCCGAATCCTTTCATCTTTCCGGAATCGCAAAAAGCAAAGGAAAAGAGAAAAAAGAGATTCCCACGCATGAAATTAAATCTTCCATGTCTTTTACTGCTGCGGTCACTAGGCAATACTCGTAGAGAAAAAAAGGACTAGATCATATTTGATGGTTTTCATTGGTCAGTTGCATCTCAAAGTCTGCCATGATAGGGTGGGCAGGTGATTCAGGGAATTCAGAAGGGGAAATTCACCCTCCCCTTGTTTGAGGTATATAAGGGATCATTCATAAATGATGTCACGCTTTGAGGGGGGAGGGGGGTTCATGAAATTGGGAAAACGTTTGACAGGGGGAATGAAGGGGTAACAAGAAGTGTGACATCATGCATTATGCAACATAGCATGACATGTGACAAACGGGGGGAGAGAGGTCCTCTGAAGTGTGACATATTGTGACAAAGGGGGAGGGGATTCAAATATATGGGGAAAAAGTGTGGCATCATTTATGAACGGCCCCTAATCTACTTATACGTATATGCAAGTATTTCGTTGTTTTTTTTTATACAAGCTACATTTGGTTTATACCGTTTGCCTCCCACTGGAAAATTTTGAAATGGCGGGCCTGCGATAGGGGGAAATGCTAAAAGTATTTGAGATTATGCTCCTTATAAGTACATGCACTCATTTCGCTGTTTTTATTAATGCAATCTACACTTGGTTTATACTGTTTGCCCCCTTATTTTGTTCCCCCTGGAAAGTTGTGAAATGGCGCGCCTGAGATAGGGTGAAGTTTTAACTGCTTGAAATTATATTGTAGTAGCAAAATCTGTAATAGTTAATGGAGGCAATTCAAGCAACGTTATTGGTCACGTGGCAGCGATTAAAGCAACGTAAACAAAGGAAGCCGTTGCATCGCTTTACTTCGAGTTCGACAAATCTAATTGAAAACTAGACCTAAATAAAGTTTTACATTACATTAAATTAACACCAAAGGAAACACTATAACTATTGTAATAATTAATAAATTTCTTTTATAATGATTCAATTAAATGTAAATACTGGGTTATAATCAGAAAAAGCTGTGAAAATGGTCTAATTAATTTTAAGATAACTCATTCTGCCTAGTGAGCTCCACGTAGAACAACTGAATTGCAAATTTTAGTAAACAAACAGCGGCTATCACGTGACAACGATGATCGCTCATGAGTCCCTCTAGCGGTGAATTGCATCCAATGCCGATGACATCACATATAATATGAAGGTTTAATACCTAACTACTTAATTCACGTTTTTATTATATAAAAGAGAATACTTAAATCTTACAAAAACTTTTCCTGTCTAAGCACTTTCATTTCATTCTACTTTTTTTTAATTTCCTTTATTTCATAACAAATTTTAAGTTTCAGAGAAGTAAGGAAACTGGATCGTCTTTGGCTGCACTAGGCATCATAACCATACTACAGTTCGACCACGAAGTTCTGACACTTGGATGCTTCTGCGCATGGCAGAAAAGGGCGAATCCATTCGAGTTTTAGGGAAGTTCGCATTTCAGGTGCGTTTACTAGCACGCGAATCCGAATGTTTCCTTTTCTGTTTGTTGAAAGCAACTCAATTTATAAACTGGTATATAGCATCAGTTCGGAATAAATCAAGTATGCTAAACGAACTAAAACGAGAACAGAAACGGCACATTCTTTATACCAGCAATTTCTCCCTTGAACGTGAATGGATTCTTCTTGGCACTCTGCCAGTCAGAGATTTTTTTTTTTTTTTGCTGTAGAACTGTATAGATATCTATAAAATACATGAATCTAACTCACAATTCCAAGCATATGTTACATTTTCCCGACTCACTCGAAAAAAGTTCGGCAGGCCGCATGTAGGCCGTAGATCGCCGTATAATTAAACTTTCCCTATTCAGGGCATCATACAGCTAAAACAGTTCAACGGATTGACACCAAAAATTTGTACGTGAATTATACGCGAGATGCGCTCAAAGAATCCTAAAGAAAAAAAGTTCTAAAAATGTCCTCTAGGGGTGCTGTTTAGCTTCATATTAACCTATTTTTCACGTAGGAAATGACCAATAATTAATAAAAATAATAATACCAACACTTATTGTACACTTTTCCGTACAAATCTATCATCTTGCCATTTAAAATGAAACTAAAGAGAGCTGTAACAGTTTCATTTGTGTGGGGAAAAAAAGTTTAATTTATCATGAAATGAATTTTTCTCCTTTCTTAAATATTAATATCATTATTTTTATGCCGTACTGGCCATTTCCTACGTTAAAACCCTGTTATAACGCTAAACAGCGCCCCCTAGCGGGCATTTTTAGAACTTTTTTTTGTCTTCATGATTAATTAAGCACATCTCTTGTATAGTCCTTATACCAATTTTGGTGGAATCCGTTGAACGGTTTTAGCTGTAGGATTAACTGAATAGGGGAAGTATAATTATAACCACCCTGTGCATAAGCTGTTGCTATTTCATTTCAGTATGATGATTTTAAATTAAATTTTGTTTTCTTTATCGTGCATGTTCAGAAAATATGTTTTTACAAGCAGAAATGTTTTGACTAAATGTTTAAATTAATGGTAAATGATAATCAAATGTTAAACGGAATTAAATGTTTAATTGCGTGCACGATAATTAATGCTGAAATGCTTTAGTTTCTCATATTTTAGTTGTGATATTTTAGTGCAAATGCAGACCCTCAATATTTTCCTCCTAAAATTCTGAAATTAGGCATTTCTTATATTGAATATAAAACACAGCTTAAGTCGCTATTACGTTTGACTTTTGAAAAGAAGTTTCTTCCTCTGTTCCCTACTGCATACTAGGATTTGCAATATAGCTTAAAACTCTTCTGGGGGGGGGGAGGTTTGGCCCCCAAACTATCCCTTGTTGCGCCCCAATCTATATCGCTCACTGACAACAATAGCAGTACATCTAAAACAAAATTAAAAAAAAAAAAAACAACATTAGAGAAAATTAGGGTTTTAAATTATACTCATTTTAATAGATTTAGATTACTTCAACTAGGATACTTAAAAAATTATAAAGTTAAAATTTGCAAATATATTTTTCAAAATTTAAAAATTTAAAGATGTTGCCAAGTATTATGCCATTATACGGCTAGTTATGTAAACTATATGCCTGCATTATGGCCAGAAATAGCATCTATTTAAAATATAAAATCAGTAAGTGATGCATTTTTTTAAAAATGAGATGTGCCACTATTTTCGCAGGTGGGAAATGTACTTTAAATCCCTCCAAAAAACTTAGTTGTCGGCATTATAATATCTTTTTTTTTTTCTTTTTATGCAAAAAATCTTAACTTAATCTAATACTTCATAACATACGTAAGCATAGCTCATTTCTTTTTTCCAAAACCTACTCAAGATCAACTCAGTGACAAAAAGCAATACACAATATCATATCAATAACAGTAATATAAAGATTTATGAGCTGAATCGATCATTAGTGAGCTTATTTTCAAAAACCTCACAAACTGTAATCGATTATCCCATATAACAAGCGTCACATTTAATTAATGGGAATATCGACTGTAAACACAAACATGGTGTTTACTATCTTCAGCGATCATCATCATGATGGTAAACCTTTCTTTGCATTCTTAATTTTAATCATTGCGAAAAATTGTAATCATTTCGGATCTGAACCGGAAAAGAGAACAGGTCATTCCTTTCATCTTTAAATTGTTGAGGAACAGTCTAAACCAACCACGCCCGTTAACGAGTTAAAAGTGATTGGCTTCCTGTTTAGCATACTGTTGAAACCCTCTAATACCCGAATAGATTGGGTCGAGGTACTCTCCAGGTGGGATACATCCCGGATATTGGAAATGAAAAGGTTATTCGAACAAATGCAACATAGTAATTTTACGTTCTTTAAAAGTAGAGTATCGATTATACGACGAACGTTTATACGACGTTTACACTTAAGCGACGCTTTAGTGTGGTCCTAATTCTTTGATTTAGATAGAAGAGGGGAATCAGTTATACGACGTGGATATTGGAAATGAAAAGAGCTATTCCAAACAAATGCAACATAGTAATTTTATGTTCTTTACATAGTAGAGTATCGGTTATACGACGATCGTTTATACGACGTTTACACTTAAGCGACGCTTTAGTGTGGTCCTAATTCTTGGATTTAGACAGAAGGATAAATCGTTTTTACGACGGTTTAAATGAAGAGCTTTAAAAAAATGGCCTTTAAATTTTTGTTTTACACAGAAGAGGGAAAACGCTTATACGAAGTTTATACGATGTTACACTTAAGCGACGTCTTTGTGCGATACTTAATTTTTGGACCTCAGATAAAAGGTAAATCCATTATACGACTTTGAAATTGGGAAAATTTAAAAGAGGCTATTCCCAAAATGATGCAACATTTTAATTTTTTTTTCCCCCCTTCACAGTAGGTACAAAATGTCAAAACGTTTAATTAACCCAACCCCCTTTGTCTATGTCAAAGCTTTATTTTCATAAAGGGGAACATTTACGCGTTAGGGAAAGAAAAGACTGATCCAAAAAGATCAAAATTCTAATTTTATTTCCTTAACAGTAATACAATACGTGAGCGTTAATAACGTTTAATTAAGCGATTTTCATGTGGCCTTTAATTTTTTAAATAAAATAGGTAAAGGGTTTTACGACAAAAATAAAAGTTTTTCCAAACAAAAACATAGTAATTTTATGTTCTTACAAAAATGGAAAACGACGCGACGTTTACACTTAAAAGGGGGTCTAATGCTTGAAGAAAATAATCCGTTATACGACTTTTCGGAAATCAAATCGGTATTAAACAAATGCAAATGTTTTTTTTCCCTTTTTAATAGAGTATGAGTTTTTGATCATCAACCATTGCGACCTTTTGTGTGGTCCCCCAAGATTTTGATACAAGGGGAACAATGAGTGGATATTGGAAATGAAAAGAACTATTCCAAACAAATGCAACATAGTAATTTTATGTTCCTTACACAGTAGAGTATTGGTTATACGACGGTCGTTTATACGACGTTTACAATTATGCGACGCTTTAGTGTGGTCCTAATTCTTGGATTTAGACAGAAGGATAAATCGTTTATACGACGTTTACACTTATGCGACGCTTTAGTGTGGTCCTAATTCTTGTATTTAGACAGAAGGATAAATCGTTTATACGACGTTTACACTTATGCGACGCTTTAGTGTGGTTCTAATTCTTGGATTTAGACAGAAGGGTAAATCGTTTATACGAAGTTTTTCGATATTCCCTTCAGCGTCGTCTAAGCGATACTTCAATCTGGACCTCAGACTAACGTAAATCACATTATCACTACTTTAAAAATTGAGCGTAAAATCTGAGAAGGGACTCTTCATAAATGATGTCACACATTTTTCAATGTATTTCACCCCTCTCACCTTGGTCACAAAATGTCACACTTTATTATACCCCCAACCCCCTTTGTCCCATGTCATGCTTTATTACATAAGCACATTTACTTGCAGTTCAGAAACAAAGCACTGCGTCATAGATCACATTTCTAATTTTATTTTTTAACTTCCAATGACAATTGTGAGCATAATAACAATAATAATAATGATTACATGTGCACTTAATCTAAATAAAATTAGGTAAAGGTTCACAGCACAAAAGATAATAAGTATAAAACAGTAAAATATAGTAATTGTTCGACTTCTGAAAAAATGACCCACGCAATTTTATCTTAAAAGTGTAAATGCCGAAGAAAATTTCCTTTTAAACTTTTCCTCAATCAACATCGGTGTTTACGATGCAATGTTTTTTTCTTTCTAATGGGGCTGCAGTATTGATCATCAACCATTGCAGACCTAGTGCGTCCCCAGAGATTGGTACACACTCTTTCGGCGGCACCACAATGAGTGTGGTACCATTGCCAAAATGTTTTTTGACGCTTAGTTTCCCCTAGATGGGGCCCCTGAGCTCTCGTTGATGCAATCTGCAACAGGAATTTAATTTAGCCGAGAGTATAAATGCCAAACGGATACTCAAGGGATCTTTAACATGCCGCATAATCATACGACATGGACGCAGACGATTTTCTGCATCTTGAAAATCCACCGACTTGGGCCAGGTTTGAACCTGCGATCTTGGGCTTACGAAACCTGCGTCTTACCACTACGCCACCCTGTCGACTTACGATGCAAAATGACCGATGAAATTTTAAAATCAAATTACGAAAATAAAAACAGATTTTTAAATAAATTGAATCTGCTTATTTTGAAGGCTTTTTTTAGAAACCAAAATGTGTTGTGCCATACTTCTTGTTACCCCTTCCCTCCCTTTGTCACAAAATTGTCACAACACACCTCCCCCCCTCGAAGAGTGATATCATTTATGAATGGCCCTAAAGAATGATTCCATTGCCTAGTAACAAAGATGTTTTATTAATTAGGCAACAAAACATGATTGTTAACAAAAAAAAAATGTGTATACTTCATCCTTTGGTTGGTTAATTTCCGAACAATTAAACAAAATCGCCATTTTTGAACTTACGTTAGGCTGGTCCTGAGATAAAGATATTATTTGCTCAGTTTATTACAAAAAGTAAACACGGCAGAGAAGTAATGATCAATGAGCAGTATTAACGAAATTCGGTCTACTTTCCTACCGTACAGTCCCATTTACCTACCGTAAATTAGGAAAAGTTAATGCTTCTAAACTATTATAGTAACTATATCTAAGCTATAATTGTATTCGAAAAGCATAATCTGTTCATTAATGTTATGGACATTCTTATTAAGTTACAAACCATTTTGATTTTGTAGAAATAATGATCCTTCCTACCATACAGTTTCACTTACCTAACGTAAATTAGAAAAAGTCAAAGCTTCTAAACTATAATTGTAACGATATCTAAACTGTAATTACAACCGAAAAGCATAATCTGTTTATTAATATTATAGACATTCTTATTAAGCTTACAAACGATTTTGCGTTGTAGAAATAATGATTAATGAGCAGTATTAACAAAGTTCAGTCTACTTCCATTTCATTTTGTCTAAAGTTCGTTTTATTTTTAAGCAAAATTCTCAAATTGTATTAAAGATTAAATCATTATCATTCTATCATGCCCCCCCCCCCCCCATGTAAAATTCAAAATATACTTAACGAGTTTCCAAAACGAACGTTTCTTTTGCTATGCAATATCGTCGAATAGTTCATTGCCTCTTGTTGCATAATTAGATGTGGGAGAAATTTAGATAAGACAGCTTCTACCGCAACTAGAAGAGCAGTAGTCTGAGGCGAATCCAAATATTTGACTAGTACTTGAGTAGAAATTTGTTTGAGAAAGCCTGTTTGAAATAAATTATAAACATTTCGTTTTATTTGAATGCTAAGAAAAGGTTTTGTGTTTGAACTGTGCAAGTACAATCCCGCGTGTTTAGCTAAAGAAGTTCAAAAGTCCAACGTTGTTTGGAATAAATTTGAATTGTATCCTCCAACTCAATCAAGCTGTATTTCTTCAATGGCGGCAATTCAAGCAGCGTCATTGGTCAAGCAGCGTTGCTTTAATTGCTGCTAGCGTCACGTGGCAGCGATTAAAGCAATGTAAACAATGGAAGCCGTAGCCTCGCTTTACTTCGAGTTTGACAAATCTAATAAAAACTAGAACTAAATAAAGTTATTCTACATTAAATAAAATTAACATTAAATACAACACTCTAACTATTGTAATAATTAATAAATTTATTTTATAATTATTAAATTAAATGTAAAAAAACTGGATTACAATCAGAAAAAGCTGTGAAAATAGTCTAATTAATTTTAAGATAACTAATTTTGAATAGTGTACTCCACGTAGAACTCCACTGAAAATCTTAGTAAACAAAGAGCGGATATCACGTGACAACGGTGATCGTTCACGGGTCCCTCTAGCGGTGAATTGCCTCCATTGCAAATGCAATCGCCCAAGAAAAAGAAGAAAAACATTACATGTAATTTAAAGGGTACTTAAACGGCGACCAAAACTCGTCAAGAAAAATTTTGCTAATTTGAGTATATCTATATATAAATATGTATTCGAATAAGCAGGAGCAAAGACTTCGGACAAATTTACTTCGAAGTCCAAAGTATATTGCTGCTCTCAATGTAACGATATAGCTCTCTATAGTGATATTTATATCGGGTTACCCAAGTATTGTTGTATCGAGGTTTTACTATTTTACCATAGTAGAATTAACAATATGATTTTAAACTAAACTGTCAAGCCTATTGTTTTGGGGGTTAACGACCCCTCCCCCCTCGCTGCACACCTAACAAATAGTGCTTATTTTACTGCGAGAAAATGTGAGAAAAAGAAAAACTTTTATTATTATTATCTTATATGTATTATTTAAAAAATAAAACTTTTTTATTAAGCACAAAGCGGAACATTTCACGAAGAAAATATTTACTAGTGTTAAATGCAGCGTCAAATTACAAAATAATATGAGTAGGAAAATCTGATATTAAAAACCAGTTTTCGACACATGAACCTTTGTCCATGAGGTGAAGTTTTTTAATTCAAAATTAGAAATTATGTAGGGATTCCATGAGAAGGGCATCACAGCCCTATTTAGGGTCGCAACCTACAGGATGGAAACTCTTGATCTAATATGCATCGCTCTTCAGTTTAACGATATTCGTTATAGTATTAAACTGTAAAATGATGATTTTCTTAATTATCAGCAGTTTCATGACTTTAATAAAATCTTATCAATCTATCATAAATGCATAAAACCAGCCATAATTTACTTCGAAGTAAAAGTATATCGTTCTCAATGTAACGATGTAGCTCTCTATAGCGATATTTATTATGGGTCACCCAAGCATTGTTGTATCGAGATTTTACTGTTTTATCACAGAAGGATTAGTAATATGGCTTTAACCCCTTCATTCCAAGTGTACCCAATTGGGTACATTTTAAAATACTGTTTATTAATAATATGGCTTTAACCCCTTCATTCCAAGTGTACCCAATTGGGTACATTTTAAAATACTGTTTATTAATAATATGGCTTTAACCCCTTCATTCCAAGTGTACCCAATTGGGTACATTTTAAAATACTGTTTATTAATAATATGGCTTTAACCCCTTCATTCCAAGTGTACCCAATTGGGTACATTTTAAAATACTGTTTATTAATAATATGGCTTTAACCCCTTCATTCCAAGTGTACCCAATTGGGTACATTTTAAAATACTGTTTATTAACTACTGTTTGTGCAATTTGAAAGCTAAAACTCCCGATTGTTTTTGAAATTAATCAACAGATAGTTTACTTCGTTTAAAACATGCAAATTGGGCAATAATTATTATTTAAACTAATTATTAATTAAAAAAAACTTTTTTTTTTAGTTATTTTGTTTTGCAATCATTTTATAAATCAGAGAACCAAAAAATTGCGTCAAAATTGTTTGTGCTTAGTTCTTGTTACGAGGTTAAACCAAATTGTCAATCCTACTGTTTTGGGGGTTAACTGCCCCACCCCTCCCCGCCACAACTCTAGCAAATAGTGCTCATTTTACCATGAGAAAAATGTGAGAAAAAGAAAATATTTTTTAGTTGTTATATAAAAAATAAAACTTTCTAATTAAGCACGAAGAAAATATTTACCAGTGTTGAATGTAGCGTGAAATTACAAAATAATATGAGTAGGAAAATTTGAAATCAAAAACCTGTTTTCAAGGTAAGCATTGCATGCTAAAATTAAATATATATATATATTTCAAAAACATTGATGTTCCCATTTCCCTTTAATAGCAATAACATTATGGGCTGTGCCTCTTGTACTTTTGCATTTTCTTTCAAGGAACATAATGAATTTAACGCATCATTACCTTTTACAAAACAGTCATTAAAACACGAGATTAAAAAAGCATTTGCATGTTCTGGAGTTTTTTGAAGCTTCAAAGAATTGTGTTTTTCCTACCCCAGAGAACAGCGAGAAAAGAATAAAATTAGAGAATGCTTATTCCCACGAGAAAGTTTTTCTGTCTTGCATATTCAATGGCTACGGAAGCGTTACAACCGTTATTTACGGTATTCGAAAACAGAACGATTTGGAACGTTTCAGTCCTTTCGAATTTATTTGTGAGAATTGTCACCGTCCGTGTCGTGGTTGGATGGCGTGAAAATAAAAGTTCATGTCGAGTAACTCACTGACTATCAGGCGTGTTATACATTATTATTATTATGTATTATTATTTTTATCATTATTGTGGAAGTTCTATGGAAACAATAGAAGCATTTTAGGCCGTTTATAGGAAATGACTAGATAAAGTTCGTTTTACTAAACTCATAAAGTACACATTTACTGATGTTTGCAATTATTTTAGTTTTATTATAATTATTATTTATTATTATTATTATTATTATTATTCATTACAGTGAAGTTCTATGAAATCAATAGAAACATTTTAGGCGGTCTATAGGAAATGACCAGAGAATGTTCGTTTTACTAAACACAAAGTACACATTTACTGATGCTTGCAATTTTTTTTAGTTTTATTATTATTATTATTACAGTGAAGTTCTATGGAATCAATAGAAGCATTTTAAACAGTCTATAGGAAATGACTGGAGAATGATAATTTTACTAAACACTTGAAGTATACATTTACTGATGCTTGCAATTACTTTAGTTTTATTATTATTATTATTATTATTATTATTATTATTATTATTATTATTATTATAAGGAAAGTATTATGGAATCAATAAAACCATTTTGGACAGCCTATGGAAAATGACTAGAGAATGATCATTTTACGCTTATGTAAACGCTGATGTTTCCAGTGGATATCTGATTCGATATCTATCGAATTGAATTCACTATCTATTGCAATATCTATGTATCCATTAAAGGACCTCTTGTTAGATCGTTTTAAATCACAAGTTTAGGAGAAGCGGTAGATTTTTAGACAGTAAGTCTATTTTTCGTCATTAGCCGGCATGATAAGCTTTAAACTGACGAGTAAATCATGGAATTTGATAAGGAATAAGGAAGATCTCGTGGACCGACAGAAAAACTGGCTAGAGATATTATATGGGATCATTCATAAATAACGTCTAGGGGAAACTGAGCGTCAAAATTCACAGTAGTAATGGTATCCGCCGATAGTGAAGCTACTTGAAGAATGGATGCCGATTTCCAAGGAAGGCACTAGGTCTGCAAAAAAGAAGGTTAGTAACCATATGCCCCGTTGGAGAAAAGAAAAAGATGATGTCACGCTTTGAGGGGGTTTCGTGAAATTTTGACAAGGGGAAGGGAGGGGGTGGGTCCATTGAAGTGTGACATTTTGTGACCAAAGGGGTCAAATATATGGGATAAAGAGTGACATCATTTATGGACGAACAAGAAGTGTGACATCATGCTGATGCAACATAGCGTGACATGTGACAAAGGAGGGTAGGGGGTACCTTGAAGTGTGACATTTTGTGACAAAGGGAGAGGGGGTCAAATATGTGGGAAAATTTATGGACGGTCCCTATAAATTTGCCTGAAAAGAATGCAAATAATTATGGTACGACGGTATAGAGTCAACTTAACTAACGCCTGTAGACTTAGTAACCAAAACACTAGGTAAACAATATTCTTCGTTAACCCTTTGCCGTACCATTTAGCTCGACCAAACTCGGGCGTAATCGGTAGTCGTCCGATTATACCCCGATTATCCCTTCACGAGTCTGACTCGTGATATTCATGTTGGCCAGATTATCCCTTCACGAGTCTGACTTGTGATATTCATGTTGGCCCGATTATCTCTTCACGAGTCTGACTCTTGATATTCATGTTTGGGTTAAAATCTTCATCGCGAGTCAGACTCGTTAAAGTAAGGAAAGGGGTTAAAAGTCGTTTTTTTTTTTTTTTTAATTTTCAGTTTCCTTTTTTGACAGGGATCCCTGAAATATTTTGTCCTTTGACCTCATAAGAATATTCATTGGTTGGATCTACAATGTGCGACCAAAAACCATTTCTTATCTACAAAAAACAAACGTTCAAATGTTTTTAACCTCAATTCGGTACAGAAAGTCGCTTCACATATTAAAAAAAAGAAGGGGGAGGGGGGAATAATTCGTTTCGCAATGTTTGCAAATAAATCGATGCCCCGTGTCTTTAATCACCCTCTTCTTGCCGAAATTTTGCAATAAATGTATTTTCAACGCTTCGACGAACTACTCTTAACGAGCACTTAAAAAAGCTGCAAAGCCATTCCTGTACAAGCGGCCATCATTTTTTCCTCCCTTCTATTCCAGAATTTGTGCGTAAATATAATTTATGCTCGACATATTTATCGGAGCCAAATTTCACGCTTGGCCTGCTGCAGCACCTTCTTCCGCTGTTCTTCGAAACCTTCCTTCGTTTTTCTTGAAGCCAAGCGGTTTCTGTCACCGAGCGAGGACATTAACAGTAAAGTCTTGTTATCCACGGGTGAAGTGCTTGAATTGGACTTCCATGTTTATGAAGTTTTCCACAGAATCGTCGCCATTTTTATTCCCTTTTTTACGTCGCTCCTAACAAGGCTTAAATTAGGAGGAAGGTTATTGCCTTTTGTCTCGTGATGTTTGTGGATTAAATTTAACTATGAACCTTTACGCAGGGTGATGAAATCAACTGATGCGTCAGAAAAAATTTCGAACTATCCAAAATCTCAAATTAAGTCTTTTATTTTACGAAATCAAAATGATAATTATCGCCATATTTATTTTTCTACTTTACCGCTGCTTTAAATAAGGATAGGGGATCATTCATAAATGATGTCACGCTTCGAGGGGGGGAGGGGGCTCATGAAACTGTGACAAAGTGTGACAAGGGGAAGGGAGGGGATAACAAGAAGTGTGACGTCATGCATTATGCAACATAGCGTGACAGGTGACAAAGAGGGGAGGGGGGTCCGCTGAAGGGTGACATATTGTGACAAAGGGGGGGGGGAAGGGGGTCAAATATATGGGAAAAAAGCGTGACATCGTTTATGAACGACCCCTAGGATAAAAGTTATTGATTCACGTGGTGGGGTGAATATAATATATGTATATATATATATAACTAATATATGTATATGTGTTGCGGCCAAAGCCCGAAGTCCGGCCATTTCGCGGAGTGGCCACGATGTTCCGGCCAAAACGCGATGTGCTCATTCAAGAATGCCCGGTAGGCGGCGCATTGTTGTAATAAGTGATTACTGTGATTTATAAGTGATTACGGTGATTTTTTAATTAAGGGAAAAGAGGTACATTTCCAATGTTGACCATTTTACTACTTTTTTAATATCTTTTGCATTTCTAATAACTTTTACTTTACAAAAAAAAAAAAAAATTGTAATGGTATGTTTTTTCACATACTGGGTGGTACGGTGGGACCACAATTTTTTAATATTTGTGTTATTAAAAAGTTAATTTGCTAATATTGCCCCTTTTGTTTTCTTTTTTAATTTAAAAATATGTCTTCTAATTTAAAAATATAAAAAATAGACAAGTTTTTAAATTAAAATTTACTTTGTCCCAAATGGCCACATCCCACCGCAGCTAGTAATTTTTAAAGAATGAAATTACGGTTATAAAGAGCCAATAATACGTGCCAATGATTTTTTATTCCAACTTTGGCTGATCCTCCCACGCCGCTTCGCAATCTGGCCGGCCAATTCCCGAAATCAAGAAAAGATCGGACATTGGCCAGCCAATTTACAGCTTTCTTAGCCATTTCGCGGTTTGGCCGGCCAATTCGCGAAGTGGCCGAATTCGGGTTTTGGCCGTAACATATATGCGTGTGTGTGTGTGTTACTGTGGGGATCATTCATAAATGATGTCACGCTTCGAGGGGAGGAGGGGGGCTCGTGAAATTGTGACAAAGTGGGACAAGGGGAGGGGCTCACAAGAAGCGTGACATCATGCATTATGCAACATAGAGTGACGCTTGACAACGGGGGGGAGGGGGTCCGCTGAAGTGTGATATTGTGACAAGAGGGGAGGGGGTTCGTGAAATTGTGACAAGGGGAGGGGAGGGGGTAGCAAGAAGTGTGACATCATGCATTATGCAACATAGAGTGACGCGTGACAAAGGGGGGGAGGGGGTCCGCTGAAGTGTGACATAGTGTGACAAGGGGGGAGGGGGTTCATGAAATTGGGACAAGGGGAGGGGAGGGGGTAGCAAGAAGTGTGACATCATGCATTATGCAACATAGAGTGACGCGTGACAAAGGGGGGAGGGAGTCCGCTGAAGTGTGACATAGTGTGACAAGGGGGGAGGGGGGGGTCAAATATATGGGAAAAAAGCGTGACGTCATTTATGAACGGCCCCTGTGAATGGTCCGAAATTGTAGAATGTCGGCATTTACCGATTTTGAGCACTCACAGTATCACTTATAGAAATGAACAGTGACATATCTGCAAAATGGACCTTTTTCAAAGGAGTTTGAACGTTTTACAATTTGTTTTATTTAATTGTCTTATTTGTTTCAATGATTACTGTAATCGATTTTGTTCAGAAAATAGATATTGTTCTAGTTTTCTCTCACATGATGGATGTTAATGATGTCAAAAAAATTGGAAATAGCTATAAAAAGTTGACAGTTTTGCGCCAAAAATATACAGTTGGCCTCTTGCCTAAATTTTTGAACATTTACTTACAGCAGTATTCCCAATATAAAAAGAGCAAAATTCTGAAAATTTTGATATAAAAACCAAAAGAAAAACCGATTTTTTGCAGATATATGACACTGTTTATTTCTATAAGCGATATGTATAGACAGATAGACACGCCAATATACACGCGCGCGTCGGTGGGTTTTACCAAGCCAAGACAAAATTCTGGGCACGCCACTACGCACAAAAGAGAGTTGCAATTAACATTCCATCCTTACAATCAACATCCTAATGATCATCAAAATCGCATTCATCGAAGCCTTAAAAGCCATCGATTCATCGCCACAACCTGAAGCTGCAGCAGAAGGATATTAGGACGATTAATCGTTCCTTCATCGAGTAGCATCACAGAAGCTTGAAGCGTGAAATTGCACTTTGTGTTTAGGCAGTGTGAGGATGCAGTAGTCAAATGAGCTTCAGTTGCCAAGTGAAAGCAGTTCATATGAGATACATAGCGGAACAATGATCTAGGCTTAATCACATCGTAATTGAGTGCAGCGCCATCTATGGATAAATTTTATGTTATTTTATGCACAACTGATGTCCTTTGAAAGGACATTGTTTGGGTAACAGAAACTAAGATGAGTTTCAATCGAGAAATTATCCTAAAAACAATCTAAAAATAATGTATTTTTTGCGGTGGCGTACGCAAGGGGGTGTTTAGGGGTTTGAACCCCCCTTGAGCTCAAGTCAAAATTGTCTAGCTGTCTAAATTAGGGAAATAATAGTGCTTTATCACATACTCGAATTTCTTTTAGTAGTTTCAAAAAATTATGAACCCCCCCCCCCCCCTTTGAAAAAATTCTGCGAACGTCACTGATTTTTTTGCATTATTTTGAATTGAGTGCAATAAAACTGAGAATTTCACCCAGAAGGGGAATAGAAATGACATGTTTTAAATTAAGAATTAGTCTTATTTCACTAATTATTTAATTCTAATTAAACAAATGCTATTGCTCAGAGGGTCTTGCTCAAAATAGTTTATGATGATATTTTAAAAATTATAAAAGTTAATATTTTACTTTATGGGTTTTTTTACATAGCTATAACTAATGCTGTCTTAATATTCATGATACATTCTAAGCTTTTCACCATCTTCTCTAATCCAATGTTCACAATAAATCAGTCTACCCAAACAAAGCCTGACTCCCACTTTGTTAATAATAACAAAATAAAAGTCTCAATCATAATTAACTATTACCAGCATTTGGGAGCCGACAGCAAGTATAAAATACAATATTATAACTTTAAAATCTGTTTTTGTTCAGTCAAACCTAAAAACAAGGCTTAAAAAAAGTTTTTTTTTATTTATTAAAACTATATACCCCAAGTTCTTTTGCAATAACTATAATACAATTTTAAATGTTTAAATCTACTAATTTCCTTATCTTTACATTTCTACTGTAGTAGAACTATTCGGCCGAATAGTATATCAATATTCGGCCAGGCCAAATTTCATCTTACCGAGTATTCGGCCAGATCATGAATTGACTATAAGGGGCGAATAACGAATAGTGGTTGAATATTCTTTTATCCCTACTCTCAACAGGATATTTTTAGAGATCCTATCTACCTTGCTATAGGGCGGTTACCGATTATTTGTATACAAGGCCGTATCTAGAGGGGGAGCACGGCCCACAAGATTGCCCTCCCCCCTCCCCGAAAGATCAAAAATTTTTGCAATGTAGCATATATTCCACCCTGAAACTTTTCTCAACATATTTCAAAGTCTAGTCTCCTCCCCCCGAAAAAAATCTCTGGCTACGGCCTTGTTTGTCCAGTAAATATAAGGATTTTAAGCCACCCCTCACCCCTTTCCGGAAAAGAAATTCTTGTTACGCTACTGCATCTGATAACACACAAGTGAACGAAGAAAACGAGATTTTTAACTCATTTTTTAGTCCCTTGTTTCAAACACTCATAAACATTTCTAAGTTTTTGATATTATTTTAATTTTAAAAAAAATGTGCAAATGGAAAAAATGTTTAATTTTTAAATTTTATTGAATATTAGATTGCATTGAAATTGTATTTTCATTCTACAATGAATGATTTGATATCATCATACCTGAAATTCTATTTAGAGGATAGTTTGAAATGTTTTCTATTTTCTCTTTTATTTGCATAAAAAGCTTCGTTTCTATTTTAAGGAATTCTAACGCAATGTTTACGTGCAGTTCCCTTTAGATAGTATCGTCATTATAATTTTTATCGAAAGTATTTCTACTGTTATGCACCTTCCTTTATTATTATGTTTCATTTTTACTTATACATGAGTTAATAATTTTAAATCTTGGTTATGAATGTGTCAAGCTTCTGTGCGGCGAAAATTGATCATTTGAAACCTAATTATGACAAGCAATTTCACGGAATGAATTTAACATAGTTTTCACAGCAGAAATCAAGTATTAAAAATCAAAAATTAATCATGTTAGTTAGCCAGTTACTTCACAGATGGCAGGACTGATATATTTTCTTTTTAAGCGGCCTTTTTTTTTTCTTTCATTCTTTCGCTCTGTAAGAAATTAGTAATTAATTAGATATCTTGATCTATTGCTGCTACAGCAATAAAACACAATCCTTTGCGACATTAAATGCGTTTTTTGTAAGGGGAATTGTTCATGTCCATAGAAAAAAAATAACTTACAAGCATTACTGATTAATAATGACACTAGATTTTTGTTAAAGTTTTTTTAACCACCAGCATAATTAAACTTTTTGTTTATATCTAAGTAAAAAATGATATCTTTCCATTTCATCCGCAGTGAACATCTAAGTTTTCTGTAGATAGATAGGCCTCTTTTGAAATTTTCACAAGGGACCTGGACAGAAAAGCACAAATCATACCACCCCAAAGTGCGTTGAATTGCTACGCAGGCAACGGTGAAAATTTTTTCGTTGCACTTCATTTATATTTTTTTGGATGCTTATTATGAGAGAAATAATTATGATGTTCTATCACGAATCGTACACAGTTACATCACAAATCGTAATGTACACATTGTATGTAAATATTTACGATACTTTTTTAATTTTATTTATACGATAAAATATACATTTACATATTTAAAAGTAAACTTTCTTAAAGAGGCATAATTTTCGAAATGGCTACATCAGATTGAAGAGAAAAGAAGAAACTTATTTAACAGATAAAATTTTCCCATATGGTTAACCACTTCAGATTGATGTTTCATCCATTCAGACAAATACTGGTCTAACGTTATAGCATAAACAATATCCCGGAGAAATTATTTTATTTCTCTTTTTTTTTTGCAAAAACATATAAACGAATAAATATGGTAATAAATTCACCCAAATTTGGCATACATAAGTGGTCAATATAGACTGGTGGTCAAATTAAGTGGTCATCTTACAAAAGTTTCCCTATATTATATAATATAGGGCTAATTCCGTTCCTGGCAAAAGTGGTCAACTTCGACAGATGTTCAAATCTACAGGTTTTACTGTATTATGTTCTTAATAATTCATTAACGAAGCGCAAATAAAATCCTCATGTCCTCACTTGAAAAATAGATACACATGCATTGCACACAGTATGCATGCAAGGTGTGAGAATGCACACCATTAACTAATACTCGGGACCCTGCATCAAGCTGCTTTTCAATTAACTGCTCCGCTAATATTCCAGTCCCCACCTGTCAGAAGAAATCACCACCCGCAGATATTTCTCAAACTGCACTCGTCTCGTCTGTTTAGAACGATTTTCACCCTTCTGCGCTCGGGACCGCCTTCTTTCGCACCCTCCTCAGACACGCAGCGCCGGGCCACTTTTGCGGTGAAAAGGAAGAGGGTTTTACGGGTCCCCCTCACCCCCCAAAATATTCCATCTGTGTTGTGGTCAAGGCCATTTGTTCTGGCATAACTAACTAGAAGATACGACGTCAATCTAGTCCGTTTCCGCCATTTCTGACCATTTCACTCGTTTTCGATTGCAGTAATTTCTCACACTTTGTTTACTTTCGTAGGCCTTTCCCACTCGCAGAGACGTCGCTATCTCCCCCCCCCCCCCTTCCCAGTATTTTCGTCCAGTCGGCAAAGTCAACTACAGTCGGTAAGTTTAGTACAGTAAAATCCCGTAATACCGCGACTCGCTATACCGACGAATCGCATATAACGCGGTTACTATCATGCCCCCCCCCCCCCCCAACGTTCAAACCAGGCTTTGTATTCCAGATTCCTTGAAATTTTTGAAAAGTAAGCATATTCTCTAGTCGGTGAGAGTGTATAAGGGTTTAAAACATTGTTTCTTTGAAAAGTGCGTCCCTCCCCTTCCACGCAAATCTCCTTTTTTCTTAGAATCTCTTCTCCCCCTTCGTAATCTCATGTTGATAACTTAACAAAATTTTTAAGCCCACATTGTGTCAGAACACAATTGTTTTTGTTGCTGTTGATATGGTTTTAGCTTAGGGGTCTCTAAGAGCAGAGAAATTTAATCTGAATCACCTATCACTCGATAGACTAACCGCTCAGCTGAGAAGTGCGCTTCTTGCACAGCAATTACAGCAAGTAAAATGGCAGCAAACAACAAAAGAAAGAATTATACAATAGAAGAAAAGTTACGAGTAATTGATAAAGTTAAAAGTGGTACAACAGGAGCGAGTATATTTCGTAAATATGGATCCGCGATACTGCTATAACGCGGGTGCCAAATATGTCCCTCGACACCCGCGTCTTAACAGGGTTTTACTGTACTTCGAAATTTAAAACTTTAGCACTAAACAAGTAAAAAAGGTTAAAAAATTTACACTTCTTATTATTTTTGAACGAAATTTAGGGGCTACAGTCACAATCGGTGTTTTCGTTCGCTCTACAAATTCAGATAAAATCGAAACTTTTGAATTTTGTAACTGATTCCATATTGACGAAATCATTGAGTAAAAAAAATAAATAGGTGCATATATACATAAATCTTATATCCGTGTGTGCGTGTAAAACATGGAAAGGAAAAAAAAGAAATCTTGAATATTTTGTACAAGCGTTTTTCGGGGGGGGGGGGGGGGTCCACTATTCTCGTATCATGCCCCAATACTCCGCTCAACATTCTTTTGATTTTACCAATTGTCGGGAACAAAAAACAGTAAAATATAAATAATTACCCTCAAATAATAAAATAAGCACCAATAATCAATAAAATAAATTATTAGTCACAATTAATTCAATTACCAGAATTTCTAGTAGAAATCAAGAGCGATGGGGACTCGACCCCCTTGACATTCCCCCCCCCCCCTTTGTGTGCGCCACTGTAAGGCCACCATAAGAACGTGCCGACATTGTTTGAAGAGCACTGATCTAGCAGACCAAAGATGTCTGTCTATCGGACCTCCCAACAGCTTCGAATTCGGTGTTTCCGAATGTGCAAAATGGCAAGTTTCACCTGTCAAACGCCAAATTAGCTCCTCAAGACGTCGCCCTTCTTGATAATTAGCTCCTGAGTTAGCCCCCTGTTCTGTCCTCCCCCTTCCGAATCACCAGATGTTCCCTCGAAGAAAGAGAAATGGCAGTTTTTGCACTGACACGCTTGATTCAGAGCTTTTGCCTGCCATTCGTTCTGGCGGTAAAAATTTCAAAGGGGAGTAATACTTCTAATTTCTTGAAAGCAAAACAAATAAACTCTTTTGAATTTGTTTACATTTCGGAAGCTCAGCTTCTTCGTCTGTTCTGAATCAAGGCCCCCACCAAAATTCCGAAATTGTTCGCAATGTAGCATATTCCCCTTTGAAACTTTCCTTAACATAAAGTGAGTCAAAGCACCCCCCCCCCCCCCAATATATCTTATATATAAGCGGCTTATTCTGTCTGTCTGTCCGCTATAGAATCCCAGGCCGTTTTACCGATCGGGATCACATTCGGCACGGTTAATGTTTACGACCCCACGACCCGAGAAACTCATCGCTGTAAAAATGGAAGTTGTGACTTAATTGTTTTTTTAATTAATTTTTTTTAATTTTTCAATGATGCTTTTTGATTCGTTTTATTTTATTTCTGAATTGTTGCCGTCGTTTAAAACAGTATAATTACAGTTGCCGTGTTAACAAACAAATCAATGCAGTTGCCATTGTTATTGTAACAAATGCAAGAAATATACTAATAACAATAGAAACATTTATCTATCATATTGAGTGTGGCTTCGCTGTATTTGCAACCTCCTTTTTAAAAAAATGTATACGCGAATTTAATTTAATCCTTTCTTTCTTTTTAATTTATTTATCGTCTGCCCAGTTTATCTTTTTCTTATTAGAATGGCAGCGCTCTTTTTCCCAGTTTCGTTAAATCTTTTGTTTTGAAAAGCATAATAAAATTTTCAATAAGTTCTTTCGTTGATAAATATACATTTTTCACAACAAACAATTTGATTATATAGTAAACTAGCTGTTCCCGCGACTACGTTCGCGTGGAAATTTTGATGTGTATGTGTGAGAACTGATGGCCTGATCAAAAGGGCGAATATTTTAAAAGGCGTACTTTTGGGCGGCAGAAGCTCTACACAAAATTAAATAGAGTTGAGGCGACGATGGCTTAAAAACCGGAACATTATGGCGCTATAAAACATTTTGCTTTTAAATGGGGCGATCAAACGCCACTTTCTGGGCGGTAAATATTTTGTCAACTCTGGCTGGAAAGCACAGCATTTAGACGCAACTGTACACTACAGTCGTTTTCTAAAAATACAGAACAATAACAAACTACACAAATTGTAACTAACCTAAGAACAATGTAATGTACTTAAAAAGCACGCAAAAATATAACTAACCTAACGACAATCTAATTGCAAAAGCAAACAACTATCCTATTGTTTAAAAATAATAAAGAAGGATTAAATTCGCGAACATTAATTTAACAGAGATTGCAAATACAGTGATGCCTCATCAAAATGCTAGAAACGTTGATTATTATTACATTTGATTTGTTTAACAATGGCAACTGCATTGATTTGTTTGTTCACACGGCAACTGTAACAAATGTTGAAACCATGCAACAATGCAAATAAAATAAAACGGTCATCATCTGGGTCAAATAAAATTAAAGTTAATTACCGTAAAAAAAAATTTTTGAACTTACAGAGAAAACTTTAGAGGCTTCGAATTTTAGCACGTAGCAAGTAGTTTTTTACGCGCTTTTCAATGGTATCAAGCTCGAAAGGATGCGACAATTTCTTCCGATAGAAAGGACTATTTTATGCAATTCTCGGCGTTCCGCTCCTATTGGTCTTAGCGTGATGATATATAGCCTACAGCATTCCTCCAAAAATGGGCTATTTAACACTGAAAGAATTTTTCAAATCGACCCAGTAGTTCCTGAGATTAGCGCGTTCAAGCAAACAAACTCTACAGCTTTATAATAATAGTATAGATAATAGTATAGATAAATAATATAGTAGTGTGGGGCAGTAAGTGAAGGAGCGTCCTCGCCGCCTAACCTGGGTAATTCCGTTTGAATTAGCAGACACCTTTGCACAAACCATTTTAATTACAATTTATAATATCTAGAACAGCGGTCATTTCGTATGACCGCCGGGCTTACTAGTATAAATACTATATATAATTTTTAAGGAAGAGAAAAATACTAATCACTTAAAGATGCGCAAAGCAGCAAACATTCAAGAAAAATAAATTTAATAATGTATAAAAACGTGTAAGGAAATGAATAACTCTTTTAATCTTTTGGAAGCGGTATGGACGAAACCTTAGCAATAAAATGATTGATACACAGTAACCCCTCGTTATATCGCGCATTCGGATATATCGCGCTCTTTTGCTGTCCCCCGACAAGCGCGATATAACGAAAGGCTACTGTATATTTTTAAATTTAATAATGTATAAAAACGTGTAAGGAAATGAATAACTCTTTTAATCTTTTGGAAGCAGTATGGACGAAACCGTAGCAATAAAATGATTGATACACAGTAACCCCTCGTTATATCGCTCCTTCGTATATATCGCGCTCTTTTGCTGTCCCCCGACAAGCGCGATATAACGAAGGGCTACTGTATATTTTTAAATTTAATAATGTATAAAAACGTGTAAGGAAATGAATAACTCTTTTAATCTTTTGGAAGCGGTATGGACGAAACCTTAGCAATAAAATGATTGATACACAGTAACCCCTCGTTATATCGCTCATTCGCATATATCGCGCTCTTTTGCTGTCCCCCGACAAGCGCGATATAACGAAGGGCTACTGTATATTTTTTTAATTTAATAATGTATAAAAACGTGTAAGGAAATGAATAACTCTTTTAATCTTTTGGAAGCGGTATGGACGAAACCTTAGCAATAAAATGGTTGATATACAGTAACCCCTCGTTATATCGCTCATTCGGATATATCGCGCTCTTTTGCTGTCCCCCGACAAGCGCGATATAACGAAGGGCTACTGTATATTTTTAGTTCAATGCTGACGATATTATTACTTATGATACTTACTGACGATATTATATTTTTCACCTAACAGTATACTTTTCAGTGTTGTATCATTTCGCTTTCTCTTTTTCTGTGTTGTTTTGTATCAAAATTGTATTCATTTCAATAAAGTTAATAGTACTCCGATCACGGTACCTATAAGGTAAAACTGAGAAGGCTTTACAGCCAGTCGAACTGTGATTGGGGGCAATTTTCTAATTTTCCCCTAACAGTTGCTAGTTGTAGCTTTCGCCTACTACTCAATTTGTTCATAGTGTCAATTTTTCTTAAATTGTGTGAGGTTTCACGCCTTCTCATTTTTTTATTTCAATTTTCTACATCTTCCTTTCCTTTCATTTTTTTGTACTCATATATATATATATATACATATATATAGATAGATAGATAGATGGATAGATAGATAGATATAGATATAGATAGAAAGATAGATAGATAGTTATAGATAGATAGGTAGATATATATATATAGATAGATAGATAGATAGATTACTCTCTACATCAAGCAAAATGATAGATAGATAGTTTACTCTCTACATCAAGCAAATGATAGATAGATAGATTACTCTCTACATCAAGCAAGATATATATATAGATAGATAGATAGATGGATAGATAGATAGATATAGATATAGATAGAAAGATAGATAGATAGATAGTTATAGATAGATAGGTAGAGATATATATATATATAGATAGATAGATAGATTACTCTCTACATCAAGCAAAATGACAGATAGATAGATTACTCTCTACATCAAGCAAATGATAGATAGATAGATTACTCTCCACATCAAGCAACATATATATAGATAGATAGATAGATGGATAGATAGATAGATATAGATATAGATAGAAAGATAGATAGATAGTTATAGATAGATAGGTAGAGATATATATATAGATAGATAGATAGATAGATTACTCTCTACATCAAGCAACATATATATAGATAGATAGATAGATGGATAGATAGATAGATATAGATATAGATAGAAAGATAGATATAGATATAGATAGAAAGATAGATAGATAGATAGTTATAGATAGATAGGTAGAGATATATATATATAGATAGATAGATAGATAGATTACTCTCTACATCAAGCAAAATGACAGATAGATAGATTACTCTCTACATCAAGCAAATGATAGATAGATAGATTACTCTCTACATCAAGCAACATATATATAGATAGATAGATAGATGGATAGATAGATAGATATAGATAGATAGATAGATAGTTATAGATAGATAGATAGAGATATATATAGATAGATAGATAGATAGATAGATTACTCTCTACATCAAGCAAATGATAGATAGATAGATTACTCTCTACATCAAGCAACATATATATAGATAGATAGATAGATGGATAGATAGATAGATATAGATATAGATAGAAAGATAGATAGATAGTTATAGATAGATAGGTAGAGATATATATATAGATAGATAGATTACTCTCTACATCAAGCAAAATGCTACAAAAATTAGCGTCAGAAAAAAAAAATAGAAGCAAAAAGTTATTAGGAGTGGTCCATTAATAGTCAGAACATTAAAAAAAAAAACTTTGAATCTTGGCTATGTACAACTTTTCATTTCTTTAAATTTAAATTAATAATTATATATTGCAGGTACTTGTTCTGCATGAAAATTAATATCAAAACTTAATGACATTTTGCCGTCTGAAAAGATTTTCAAATACATATGTTTCAGCATTGTACTATTAAACACCAATACAAAAACGATAAAAAGACGATACAGCCGACGACTGCAATAAGAACAACTTTTCCACATCAAAAATGGAAAAAATAACGCTCCACTTAACTTCGTTTTAATTTCACCGGAAAATTTAAAAGTTCGGAAAATATTTCACAATCTATTCGAACTCCCCCTCCACCCCCACCTTTTTTTTTCATTTTTCTCGCTCTCCGACGAAAGCAGTGCGCAACAAATATGTCCTGTATTTCTGCTAACCCATTCAATAAAACGCAACGGAACAATTTTATTTCGTAGTTCGGTTTCCGCGTCGCCGAATTTTTCATATCGTTTCAGTTCTTTTTTTTTTCTTTTCCTTTCTCGTTCGCACTGACATATGCATGTTTTCTGCTTGACTGTTTCTGAGCAATCGAACGGAAGAAAACGGTGGGTACTTAGACCTTCTGTATCGATTTTTTTCTTCTTTTACACTTCTATAGCCTACTTCTAGCTACATAATGAAATACTACTTTTTTTGACTTGAAGAGCAGTTTTAGTATGTTTTTAATTAATTTGTGAACCCCTGATACAGGGTCTCTTTCAAAAAAAAAAAAAGTCTCGATTTGATGTTATTAAATCCTCTAATAAAAACCGTCTTGACCTCCGTACTTCTTAATAAGTGAGTTTCTGTTAAAATTCAGAGCCATAATATATACCAAATTTATGTAGCTATATCTATATTTATTGAAAGAAACACAATATATTTTAATATTAGCTGTATAAAATTAACACAAATTAAGTAAAGTGGAAACTGTTTGTTAAAGTTAATATTTATTGAAAGAAAAACTATTTAAGCTGTGCGAAGTAACTACAAATTACGTACAGTGGAAAATGTATTTATTTAAAGAAAGAAAGAGAGTCACAATTCGACGTTATTAAACCTTCTTTAAAAAATCCTCTAAAGCTCCGTCCTTTTTAATAAGTGAGTTTCTGTTGAAATTCTGACGTATAATACATTATAACAAATTTATGTAGCTATATAAGTATTTATTGAAAGAAACACTATTTTATTGTTAGTTACACAAAATAAATACAAATTAAGATAAACTAGTGAAAAAAAAAAATAGAATCACGATTCGATGTTATTAAACACTCTAACGAAAATCCTCTGAATCTCCGTCTTGTTTAATAAATGAGATTCTGTTAAAATTCTGACCAATAAGACATAAACTTTCCTAGTTAAATTAATATTTATTGAAAGAAACACTGTTTAAACCATACAAAATAAATGCAAATTGCTTACAATGGGAACTGTATTTATTTAAAGAAAAAAAAGAGAATAATAACTCGATGATTATTAAACCTTCTTTTAAAAAAATCCTCTAAAGTTCCGTCCTTTTTAATAGGTGAATATCTGTTGAAATTCTGACCAATAATACATTGCAATAAATTTATGAATTATATAAGTATTGATTGAAAGAAAAACTATTTATTTCAATATTAGCTGTACAAAATAAATACAAATTAAGCAAACGGTTTTTAAAAGTAAAAATATGATCTTGATTTGATGATATTAAACCTTCTAACGAAAGTCCTGTGAAACTCCTTTTTTTAATAAATGAGGTTGTGTTAAAATTCTGACCGATAATGCATAATAAATTTACGTAACTAAATCAACTATTATTGGAAGAAACACTATTTAAGCTGTACAAAATAAATACAAATTAAGTATAGCGGGAACTATCTATTCAAAGAAAAAAAGAGAATAACCAAGTCGATGTTATTAAATCCTCCGAAAAAATCCTCTAAAGCTCGGCTCTTTATAATAAGTGAGTTTCTATTAAATTCTGACCCATAATGCATTGCAATAAGTTTATGTATTTATATAAGTATTTATTAAAAGAATTCGAGAAATTCAAAGCTAATGGATGTGACATACTAGAATTTCATTTCAAGGTTTGTTTAGGTGCTCAACTCATGAAAGTGCAGATTATATGGAATGATGTAAACTAAGAAAGTATTCGATGGTTTATTGGAAACTAAAAACTAGAGTAAAACTTAAATTTCATTTGAAAAGAAACTCGGAAGTTTTTAAACTAATGTGATGTTGCTGACTAGAATTTCATTTCAAAGGTTTAGGTGTTCAGCTTATGAAAAGGCAGATTATACTGGATGACGGGAACTAAAAAAATTTTTTTTTCCCTTTCCAATGGGGCTGCAGTATTGGGTCCTACAACCATTGCAGACCTAGTGCCTTCTCCAGTAATGGTACCATCTCTTTCAGCGGCACCGCAATGAGTGTGGTACCTTCGCCGCATGAGAATTTTGACGTTCAGTTACCACTAGATGGCGGTACCTGAGCTCTCATCGATGCAATATGCACTAGGAATTTAATTTATCCGAGAGCATCCAAGCCAAATGTCTACTCAAGGGATCTTTTACATACCGCATAATCATACGACATGGGAGCAGACGATTTTCTGCATCTTGAAAATCCACCGACTCGGGCCAGGTTTGAACCCGCGATCTTGGGCGCACGAGGACTGCTGCCTTACCACTACGTCACCCTGTCGGCCGGGAACTAAAAATATATTCGATGGTTTTATTGGAGACTAAAGACTAGAGTATGACTTAAATTTCATCTAATTTTTAATTGCTGTGTGCGATCTGAGAGACGGCACAGCATTTTCAAATCGTTAATTTCTGTCTAAAAAATCGAAAATCACTTCTTTTGTTTGGTTTAGTTTGCGCAAAACTAAATTATTTATATTGTAAAAATTAGTTAAAATAAATTAAAAGGTCGCTAGCAGTCATTATGCCAAAATATTTGTCACAGCCGTTAAAGGTTAAAAAGAAAGAAAATTTAGAACTAATGTGATGTGATATACGATAATTTTATTTCTAAGGTTTGCTTAGGTGATGAGTTCATGAAAGTGCAGATTATATGGAATGATGTGAACTAATAATGTATTCGATGGTTTCATTGGAGACTAAAGACCAGAGTGAAACTCAAATTCAATTTAAAAATGAATTGGGAAAATTTAAAACTAATGTGATGTGACCTACTAGAATTTCATTTTAAAGGTTTCTTTAACACTAGATTTACCAGACCAGGAATTTTGACTGTTTCGAAGCATAATTTGTTACTCATTATAGTGCAACTATCAATTGCACTGGCTTCTTCTAATACACGGTAAATAGGGCAAGTGAATGTGACTGAAAGTTTTATTATAATTAGTAGCAACTTGGTGTAAAATAAAAGTTTAGAAAGGTTGAAAAGGCCTGCTAAATGTAGTGTTAAGTTCTGAGTTCATGAAAATGCAGATAATATGGAGTGATGAACACTAAATGAACTCGATGGGTTAGTTGGAGACTAAAGACTAGACGACTAGAGTGACAAACGCCAATTTCACTCCAAATTTTAACCATATGAGGGATCATTAAGGACGAACGGGTTTCGTCATCCCTCAGAATAATTCCCTTCACTGTCTCAGCGATCTGTCATTACAATTCATCCAATTTATCCATCCATCACCCTTATCAGACGCACCAGTTCCATTCCAGGCTTATAACAAGACTCTTCCAAAAAGCCTTCCAGGGAGAAAAGTTCCCTCCTGTGGCCCACCCCACGTGATCCCAACCGGCGGATTATTCTCACCAGGCTAATGAGGGAGTTTATATTTCAAAACTCCCCTGAAAATGAAGGGGAGTTGCACTTGCATCCAGATCCAGTAATGAGTTTTGCAAAAATCATTAATAATCTTCCATGCTTAGAGCGAGACAGAAACAGGCAATTATTCTGGGGCATGCTTAAATGATGTTGCGCGGAAACTTGAGCTGTTAAATGTTATTAACACGGGCGATTCCATGAAAATCTGACTGCGTATAACTCTATTTCCAATACAGGAAGTTATCAGAAAGAAATACAACATCAGTAGTCCTATTGTTCTTTGAAGAACAGCTCCTACTTGAGTTGAACCTAGAGTTTCTTCATTAGTGCAGGTATGTATCCGAAGAAAGGTAACAAAAAGAAAGTACACAAGTAATATTCTAAACGGAAGTGCACAAGTACGATTTCCACGAAAGTATACAAGCTTGTTTTCCACTTAAGCACAAAGACACTACTACATTTTCCACGAAGGTACACTAGTACATTTTCCACAAAGTTTCAGCGTATGTTGCTTTAAGAAGTAAAGCATTTGCAATTGTGCGAGAGGGGCAATTAAATTAGGCAACCAACGTTATTGAAGCACAAATTTAATAACTATTACAGACATAAGTTTCAGGGCTATAAGGAACAACTTTATCAATGTTTTCCCCCTTCCTTTCTAATGGGGCTGCGTTTGGTCATCAACCTTTGCAGACCTAGTGCGTGCCCCGGTAATCGGAATCCATTTTTTCAAGTAGCACCACTGTCGGTAGATACCATTGCCACTGAAAATTTGGACGCTCAGTTTCCCCTAGATGGCGGCACCTGCGCTCTCATTTGATGCGACTTGCACTATGTATTTAATTTAGCCGAGAGTATCCAAGCCAAACGGATACTCGAGGGGTCTTTAACATGCCGCACAATCATGCGCGCAAACGATTTTCTGCATCTTGAAAGTCCACCGACTTGGGCCAGGTTCGAACCTGCAATCTTGGGTGTACGAGACTACCACCACGCCACCCTGTCGACAACTTTATTAATGTGACTCCCGGGATATTAAGCGCAGTTGAAGTTGGTTATAGTGACAACTCTATTATAGCGACAATTTTCAAATGAAACAGCTAGTCTTTTTTTCTGCTATTTATCTGTTTTAAAAATGAAGCAGCTATTCCCTCAACATTTTTCTTCTATTGATTTTTAAACATTATTTAATTTAAAGTAAAATTGAATTTTCACTTACGCATCTTTTTTTTTTTTTTTTTTTTTTTCGCCGGTCCCTATGCACTATTTTATTAGTAAGATATAACTGATTTTAAAAATGTCCAGCCTTTCCCCAACCATAGAAAACTATTCACCAAAATAATATTCCAAATGCGACTTTAAATCACATTGCCTCCATTCGAAACATGCCAATTACAACTTTCGGCCCAAACGTCTGAAGACATCACGATGTGCAAATCTGAATACGAGCCATTATGATGACTCTTCTAATAAACTTCGCTGCTAGATGGCTTACGAGACTTCGAGACATCATGAATTTATGAATTCCAATTCCGATTTGCGACTGATAGATGCAACGATAGTCATCTATGTTTTGTCCTGCGTGTCAATAACGTTCATTTCGTATGCGCGCTGGGAATTGCCGATGTTTTATGCATTCTGTTACACCAGACTTAAGTGTAGGATGCCAGTTGGATAAAGATATCGATTCTGGTGACGATGTTTGAAATTATTATTCAGATTTTTTGGCCATGAATAGTGCTGTTCTTGTCGTGGTTTCGATTCAGAAGATTGTTGTAAATATGCATTTATAATTTTTATTCATTATTTTATTTATGATGCATTTATACTTTTCATTCATTATTTTATTTATGCATTTATACTTTTTATTCCTTATTTTATTTATGCATTTACTTATTTTATCTATGTACAACGCGGTAAATTTATTTATAACAACGAAATTATTTTTTGCATTAATTTTTCTTTTTCTTAAGAATTTGACGAAAACTGACCGAAAAAAAGGTTTTTTTATTTATTCCTTGCGCGCGTGTGTGTGTAGTAAATACTTTTTATCAGAGGTTTTCTAACTTTTCCCATTCAGGGTGCACTTTTAAAATTCAACGCGGAAATCCTAAATTTTAGCGCTCAGCTTTTTTTTTTTTTTTTTTGATATTTAGTAGATAGTACGAGAAAATAACATCAATGACACTTCGTCATTTAACATTAAATCTACCAGAGCGGTCAATTATCGATTTTCAAAAGCTTTAAATTTCAGGTTTCTTTTTGTCTTGAACTAACTACACAGGACTTTTCGTCGGTATTTCATTTTTCCATATACAGAACTTTCTTAATACGAACACGGTTAATTCGAAATCACGGCTAAAACGAGCATTTTGCTCATTAAGTTTGGTTTACTATTTAATTACACTAAAAATCTCACGCATATTGCGAAGGCTAAAATACAAATTTCGGCTAAGAAGAACAACATTTCTGACTTGTTCACGAAAAATTTGCATGATAAAATTTAATGTACTTAAAAAAACAACTAACCAATAAGGATTATTTTCCCAAAATTGTTAAATTTTAAAAGGCAAGTTCACTTTTTCTCTATTTACTAGTAAGATTTAAAAGTGTATATTAGAAAAATAAATCATTTGTTTCTACTATTTATTTTACTTTTTACTGTAAATAAATTTACTGCAAAAATATTTTTAAAATATAAACATGCATTTCTAATACTTTTTTACTTATTCACGGTTATTACGAATAATGGCTAATACGGAAAAATTTGCGAATTTTTGGCATTTCGTATTAAACGAGTTCAACTGCATGCTTTCCATACATATACAGGAGAGTAAAAAAAAGGGCTTTCAGATTCCTCCTCCAATCCCCGTCAGGTTTTTTTTTCATGCAAATGTTTGTGTTTGTTTGCGAAATCATCCTCTTGAAAATTAGTTTGTAGGAGAAAATACAAGCTGTTCCATAATTAAGGAGTTGAATGCAATGGAGGCAATTCACCGCTAGAGGGGCTCATGAGCGATCATCGCTGTCACGTGATATCTGCTCTTTGCTTACTAAGATTTTCAATTGAGTTCTACGTGGAGTTCACTAGGCAAAATGAGTTATCTCAAAATTAATTGGACTATTTTCACAGCTTTTTCTGATTATAACCCAGTATTTACATTTAAGTTAATCATTATAAAAGAAATTTATTAATTATTACAATAGTTATAGTGTTTTATTTAGTGTTAATTTTATGTAATGAACTTTTTATGAGGAACTTTGTTTAGGCCTAGTTTTCAATTACATTTGTCGAACTCGAAGCGATACTACGGCTTCCTTTGTTTACATTGCTTTCATCGTTGCCACGTGACCAATGACGTTGCTTGAATTGCCTCCATTGAGTTAAATACAATTTTAACGCAATGACCTGATATGAGGAAAATGAACAGAGGTCAGTTACGCGAGGAACGATGGAGAAAGCGTAGGAAACCTCTGTCAATAGTACAAACGTAGCCCTATAGTGTTATAATACCCTACTTTTTACTGTATTGAATTTCATTCTGCATACTTTGCGACGCAGTGCCACACTGTATTTCACTCTTTATGCAAAGCAATACAGTGAAACCTCCTTTAAGGGACACCTCTAATTAAGGGACACTTTTTCTGGTCCCAGTCCCTTTGAATAGGGACCGAGATGCATTTACCTCTGAATAAGGGACACTCTAAAGGACATTCACAGAGAAAATTTTCTAAAATTCAAGTTATACAGATAAGAAAAATTTACTGGAAATTAAAGTTTTTTTTTTTTAATTAACTCCTAAAATTACTATGAGTCCTAGAAGCATGACCAAAGAAGCAAGTGTATTTTAAGTGCTAGCCAAAACCTACCTGTAAAGGCTTTTCCCTCTCTTGCACTATGGAATACATGTATGCTCAGCATTGACAGACAGTACCAGGCTATTAACAAGTTTTTCATGCAAGGATTGGGAAAAGTACACGAAACTTAAATTATGCTGTATTGCCCGAATTTCATATTTTAAAACAACCCTATCTCATAGATTACTTCAAATACATTTCTGTAAGCTACAAAACTTTGCCAATACGACATCTAGCTA
The DNA here is from genome assembly GCA_038502835.1 of Octonoba sinensis. NCBI lineage: Eukaryota > Metazoa > Arthropoda > Arachnida > Araneae > Uloboridae > Octonoba > Octonoba sinensis. The sequence goes on from CM076606.1 coordinate 106,831,022, forward strand.
AAATTTTAGTTTTTTAATGAAACAATTTTAAATTTCAATAATTTCAACTTATTATTTGCATGCATGAAACATTTTCAGTATTTAAGCTTAGATGGTAGCACATATTTTATTAAAAAGTTGAACCAAGTTAATACACTATACGTGTATGCATCAATTTATGAACCTCCGAGGAAGGGACACCTCTATTTAAGGGACAAAATTTCCAGTCCTCTTAGTGTCCCTTATTGAGAGGTTTTACTGTATTAGTAATACTGTACGTCATGCAATCTCACAACAAAGAAGACCTATGCTATTTACAAACTACAGAGTCCATTTAAAATGTAGAATGTAACCCCATCGTTAGTGGTGGAGAACTATCGATAGTACTATCGAATACTATCGATTGTTCTGACTATCGTGACTATCGATAGTTTTTTCAAACTATCGATAGTATGCGATATTTTTTCTGTTGAATCAGAAAATTAAGAATCCATTTAAAATGTAGAAAGTAGTCTCATAGTTAGTGGTAGAGAACTATCGATAGTACTATCGAATACTATCGATTGTTCTGACTATCGTGACCATCGATAGTTTTTTTTTTTTTTCAAACAATCGATAGTATGCGATATTTTTTGTGTTGGCGAAACTGGAAGTTTTCTTATTTATATTCAACTTCTTTCTTGGGATTTGTGGTAAGTACGATTATTTACTGTGGATTTAATACCTTTTAAGCGTCAATTTTTTTCTTTCTAATCGTTAGAATAGTCGCCTTTTTTCACTCAAATATCAAGCCCAATACGTTTTATATCCTTACTGCTCTCAATTATCTGATTTAAATCAAGTAATGTAGAACAAAAATAGTTTTTTCCCCATTTTTCATAAATAAACTAATTCATATTCTTGAACAAAACAGAAAAATTCAATATTTTAACTCCCTATGGATGGTTTTGTGATAAATATATACATTTTACTGCTACCTAGGAGATTCGTGAACCCTATTTTATCCTTATAAAATTTAAATTTTTAAATGTCACATAGGCAATTTTTAAGTGTTGCATTTTCATTTAAAAATAATCAAACCATCTGGAAATAAATTGAAAATCAAAAGGTTAAAGTTTTATACTTCGTTTTCTTTTCTAGTACTTACTTAGTGTTTTTCTACTTAATAATGGATTTTTCTTTCACGTATATGTATGTGTATTTTTTTTTAATTTAATGGAAAGTACGTTCGTTTTCGATTTAATTTTCCTAAAGGTTGCTATTTCATTCTTGATTGACTGTGGTTTTTTGCTCCCTTCAATTTTCTTTATTACGTAACCGTTTACGTTCTAGTTCTATTCTTTATACTGTTCCCTTCATAAAGCATTGAAGAGACTCACTGGATTGAAAGAAAACAAAAGCTCCTATCATTTTAAAAAGTACTTTCATTAATTTTATTATATACGCTACAAGTAAAATAAAACTGGTGGTAAAAGAAAAAAAATGTTTCTTTTGAAATCATGAACTTACACTTTATTAGTAATATTAGAGCAGAAATGATTAAGTGACAGAGAAAAAAATTAGCATTTCATAGACGGCGGGACTGAAAGGATTCTAAAAGAAAGTAAAGGATTTCAGTTGGGAATTCGGATCTCGAACCACTCGCAAAAACACTTGCGGCGACAGCCAGATTGAGGACGGACGTAAGCCATAGTGAGGGCGTATCCAATTTTCCTTCACTTTTCTTTTACTTTGTGTGTGTGTGGCGATACGCATACGGGCTCATGATAAACCTCTCTTTCTGAGACTGATTTTTATGTACGGTCTCATGGTAAACCTTTCTTTCTTAGACTGTGATTTTTATGTACGGTCTCATGATAACCTTTCTTTCTAAGACTGATTTTATGTAGGGTCTCATGGTAAACCTTTCTTTCTAAGACTGTGATTTTATGTACGGTCTCATGGTAAACCTTTCTTTCTTAGACTGTGATAACCTTTCTTTCTAGATGATTTATGTAGGTCTCATGTAAACCTTTCTTTCTAGACTGATTTAGTACGGTCTCATGATAACTTCTTTCAAGACTGATTTTATGTAGGTCTCATGATAACCTTTCTTTCAAGACTGTTTATGTAGGTCTCATGTAACCTTTCTTTCTAGACTGATTTATGTAGGTCTCATGTAAACCTTTCTTCAGACTGTGTTTTAGTACGGTCTCATGATACTTCTTTCTAAGACTGATTTTATGTAGGTCTCATGTAAACCTTTCTTTCTAGACTGATTTATGTACGGTCTCATGGTAAACCTTTCTTTCTTAGACTGTGATGTTAGTACGGTCTCATGATAAACTTTCTTTCTAAGACTGATTTTATGTACGGTCTCATGATAAACCTTTCTTTCAAGACTGATTTTTATGTACGGTCTCATGTACCTTTCTTTCTAGACTGATTTATGTAGGTCTCATGTAAACCTTTCTTTCTAGACTGATTTTATGTACGGTCTCATGTAAACCTTTCTTTCAGACTGTGATTTTAGTACGGTCTCATGATACTTCTTTCTAAGACTGATTTTATGTAGGTCTCATGTAAACCTTTCTTTCTAGACTGATTTATGTACGGTCTCATGGTAAACCTTTCTTTCTTAGACTGTATGTTAGTACGGTCTCATGATAAACTTTCTTTCTAAGACTGATTTATGTACGTCTCATGATAAACCTTCTTTCAAGACTGTTTTATGTACGGTCTCATGAGTTATTTATTTCATGTAAACCTTTCTTTTAGACTGTGATTTATGTACGGTCTCATGATAAACCTTTCTTTCTAAGACTGTTTTATGTACGGCTCATGTAAACCTTTCTTTCTATGTGATGTTATGTACGGTCTCATGATAAACCTTTCTTTCTAAGACTGATTTTATGTACGGTCTCATGATAAACCTTTCTTTCTAAGACTGATTTTTATGTACGGTCTCATGATAACCTTTCTTTCTAAGACTGTGATTTTATGTACGGTCTCATGATAAACCTTTCTTTCTAAGACTGATTTTTGTAGGTCTCTGTAAACCTTTCTTTCTAACTGATTTTATGTACGGTCTCATGAAACCTTTCTTTCTTAGACTGTGATGTTATGTACGGTCTCATGATAAACTTTTCTTTCTAAGACTGATTTTATGTACGGTCTCATGATAAACCTTTCTTTCTAAGACTGATTTTATGTACGGTCTCATGATAAACCTTTCTTTCTAAGACTGTGATTTTATGTACGGTCTCATGATAAACCTTTCTTTCTAAGACTGATTTTATGTACGGTCTCATGATAAACCTTTCTTTCTAAGACTGTGATTTTATGTACGGTCTCATGATAAACCTTTCTTTCTAAGACTGTGATTTTATGTACGGTCTCATGTAAACCTTTCTTTCTAAGACTGATTTTATGTACGGTCTCATGATAAACTTTCTTTCTAAGACTGTGATTTTATGTACGGTCTCATGATAAACCTTTCTTTCTAAACTGATTTATGTAGGTCTCATGTAAACCTTTCTTTCGTTAAGTACGGTCTCATGATAAACTTTCTTTCTAAGACTGTATCGGTCTCATGATAAACCTTTCTTTCTAAGACTGATTTTATGTACGGTCTCATGGTAAACCTTTCTTTCTAGACTGTGATTTTATGTACGGTCTCATGATAACCTTTCTTTCTAAGACTGATTTTATGTACGGTCTCATGATAAACCTTTCTTTCTTAGACTGTGATTTTATGTACGGTCTCATGGTAAACCTTTCTTTCTAAGACTGTGATGTGGGGGGGGGGGGGGGGGGGGGGGGGGGGGGGGGTAGGTCTCATGTAAACTTTTCTTTCTAGACTGATTTTATGTACGGTCTCATGTAAACCTTTCTTTCTAAGACTGATTTTTAGTACGGTCTCATGTAAACTTTCTTTCTAAGACTGATTTTATGTACGGTCTCATGATAAACCTTTCTTTCTAAGACTGATTTTTATGTACGGTCTCATGTAAACCTTTCTTTCTTAGACTGTGATGTTTATGTACGGTCTCATGATAAACCTTTCTTTCTAAGACTGATTTTATGTACGGTCTCATGATAAACCTTTCTTTCTAAGACTGTGATTTTTATGTACGGTCTCATGATAAACCTTTCTTTCTTAGACGGGATTTTATGTACGGTCTCATGGTAAACCTTTCTTTCTTAGACTGTGATTTATGTACGGTCTCATGATAAACCTTTCTTTCTAAGACGGGATTTTATGTACGGTCTCATGATAAACCTTTCTTTCTAAGACTGTTTTTTATGTACGGTCTCATGGTAAACCTTTCTTTCTTAGACTGTGATTTTATGTACGGTCTCATGATAAACCTTTCTTTCTAAGACTGTGATTTTTATGTACGGTCTCATGATAAACCTTTCTTTCTAAGACTGATTTTATGTAGGGTCTCATGATAAACCTTTCTTTCTAAGACTTGATTTTATGTACGGTCTCATGGTAAACCTTTCTTTCTTAGACTGTGATGTTATGTACGGTCTCATGATAAACCTTTCTTTCTAAGACTGATTTTATGTACGGTCTCATGATAAACCTTTCTTTCTAAGACTGTGATTTTATGTACGGTCTCATGGTAAACCTTTCTTTCTAGATTTGGATTTTATGTACGGTCTCATGATAAACCTTTCTTTCTAAGACTGTGATTTTATGTACGGTCTCATGAAAAACCTTTCTTTCTAAGACTGATTTTTATGTACGGTCTCATGGTAAACCTTTCTTTCTTAGACTGTGATTTATGTACGGTCTCATGTAAACCTTTCTTTCTAGACTGTGATTTTTATGTACGGTCTCATGATAACCTTTTCTTTCTAAGACTGATTTTATGTAGGGTCTCATGTAAACCTTTCTTTCTAGACTGGATTTTTATGTACGGTCTCATGGTAAACCTTTCTTTCTAGACTGTGATTTTGTACGGTCTCATGATAAACCTTTCTTTCTAAGACTGATTTTATGTACGGTCTCATGATAAACCTTTTTTTCCCTAAGACGGGTTTTTTTATGTACGGTCTCATGATAAACCTTTCTTTCTAAGACTGATTTTATGTACGGTCTCATGGTAAACCTTTCTTTCTTAGACTGTGATTTTTATGTACGGTCTCATGATAACCTTTCTTTCTAAGACTGATTTTATGTACGGTCTCATGATAAACCTTTCTTTCTAAGACTGATTTTTATGTACGGTCTCATGGTAAACCTTTCTTTCTTAGACTGTGATGTTATGTACGGTCTCATGATAAACCTTTCTTTCTAAGACTGATTTTATGTACGGTCTCATGATAAACCTTTCTTTCCAAGACTGTGATTTTTATGTACGGTCTCATGATAACCTTTCTTTCTAAGACTGATTTTATGTAGGGTCTCATGGTAAACCTTTCTTTCTTAGACTGTGATTTTATGTACGGTCTCATGATAAACCTTTCTTTCTAAGACTGATTTTATGTACTGTCTCATGACAAACCTTTCTTTCTAAGACTGTGATTTTTATGACCGATGACACGTTGGTGATGCTCAAAGCAGTTACTCTTATTGGCTAATTCGGCACTGTTCGGCGTTTAGAACACCTGACTTGGAACCCTGTAGCCGTTCTTAATACAGTAAAACCTGTAAAGTTTACCACCTTGTAAGTTGACCACCTGTCTAAGTCGACCACTTTTTTCAGAAACGGAATTATCCCTTCACACTCTCTAAGTTGACCACTAAAGTGCTGCACTGCAAGTGGTCAACTTACACAGATTTCACTGTACACTAATAATGTGTGTACAAGGCTTATATTGAAAAATATATGCCTTGAAAAATATAAGCATTGAATAATATGCTGGTCTGCTTGGATCGTATTTGAGAAATATCGCCAATCTTAGTATTGGATTCCATGTTACATGTAAGGACCAAATTATCATTCTCCTGCAGGAGAAAAGTCCGGTTAAGTGTATGGAACTATGCCATATTGAGTAATCATGAAAAATGAATATTGCATCATTACAAATGAATATTTTCGCCCTCACACACACAACGAAGGAGAAAAAAATCCGAACCCTTAGTTCTAACAACACTACACTATCTCTACATATACTTTTCTCCACCAGACCCCTCCCTACCTATTAGCCGAGGCCTTAGGATTGCTTACGCACGGGGAGAGGTAGCGGGGTCTACGGATTTTACATGCACATATCCCCAAGTATACATGGTGGTCTTCAGTGGGTATCGAACGCGCGACCTTCCAGGTGGAAGTCCGACGTGCTAACCACTAGGCTACCACGGCCCTCTCTACATATACTCATTATAAAAAGCTGAGATTGGAATTCTTAGGCTGGTCTGTTTGGATCGCCAGGGAGAATTATTGCCAACCTTAGTATTGGATTCTATGTCACATGTAAGAACCAAATCCTCCTTCTCCTGCAGGAGAAAACTCCGGTTAAGTCTATGGTCCTATGGCGGTTTTGGGAGAATCGTTCGATTGGGAGGAATGTTGCCAATCTTACTATTGGATTCTAAGAACCAAAAACTCCTTGTCCTGCAGGAGAAAATTTCGGTTAAGTTTAATGTCCTATCCCATATTAAGCAATCATGAAAAATAAATATTGCTTCATTAGAAAGGAATTTTTCCGCCTTTACACACACAACAAAGGGGGGGGGGGGAATTCTCCTAACAACACTACACTATCTTTGCAGATACTCATTATAGATATCTGAGACTGGAATAATTCTTAGGCTGGTCTGTTTGGATTGATTGGGAGAAATATGGCCAATCTTAGTATTGGATTCTATGTACACGTAAGGACCAAATTCTTCCTCTTCTGCAGGAGAAAACTGCGGTTAAGTGTATGGCCCTATGGCATAATAAGGGGACCCGAACCGTTTTGAGGCGGTCAATTTGTAGTCAACTTTCTTCAAGCGTTACTCCTCAGCCATAGGAAATTTTGCTTCGCGGTTTTTTTTTTATTTGTTTAAGTAGGTCTTTCTCTATATGTAGACCAAATTGTATCCAAAAATATTGAATATTTATTTTTTTATTCAATATCAAAGTTTTTTACAATTTCATAACTTCCGGAACCGTTTTCTCGAAAACGGCTAAATGAATCAATATACTTTTTTTTGCATATGATTTGGCTATATTAGGCCTATATTTACAATCAAGGGTTTTTCAAAATTTTAAAAACAACCTACAAAAAACAATTTTTTTCAATGTTGTGTATTCACTACGAAAAGTTTTTAGCTGCCCAGATTTTTATAAAGTGAAATTTTTAAATATCCCTGGTTGTGAATTCATTATAAGATGTGACAAATAAAATAAAAAAATAAGATCAATAAAATCTTGAATGGATTATGAGAAAAATGTTCCGGAATTTATGAAATTGTAAAAAACTTTGATATTGAATAAAAAAATAAATATTCAATATTTTTGTATACAATTTGGTCTACATATAGAGAAAGACTTACTTAAAAAAATATAAAAACAGCGATGCAAAATTCCCTATGGCTGAGAGTAACGCTTGAAGAAAGTTGACTACAAATTGGCCGCCTTAAAACGGTTCGGGTCCCCTTAATCAATCATAAAAAAAATAAATATTGCATCATTAGAAATGAGTGAAATTTATACTCTGGTTTCTTTGGATCGATTTTGAGAAATATTGCCAATCTTAGTATTCGATTCTATGTGACATGTATAAGGACCAAATTCTCCCTCTCCTACAGGAGAGAAGTCCGGTTAAGTCTATGGAACTATCCCACAATAAGCAACCATGAAAAATAAATATTGCATCATTAGAAATGAATTTTTTTTGTCCTCATCCTCATACACATAACAAAGGAGAAAAAAATCCGAGCCCTAATTTCTAACAACACTGCACTATATCTGCATATACTCATTATAAAAATCTGAGACTGAAATTTTTATTTTGTAGTGTGATATTCACACCTGTTCTTCATCATGACGACCGCAAGACAGATTGCTGACACCTTTAAAAGGGGTTCCAAAGCGACTAACCATAATTTGCTCCCTAATTATCCTCATTGAAGAAGCATTTTCGTCCAACCCGGATTCATTAGAACGTTTTGCCATATCATCACTTCGAACAACCTCCATTCCTACTCCATCCTAACGAGGAACATAAAGAAAGAACACTTCTTGTTTACGATGCGCGTTTCTCACCCAAAATCGGTTGCTATTTGGGTGGTCTAGAAGAACATTCGAACAGCATTGTTCTCTTCCCTTTTGGAACAATCCTTCAAACATTCCACCGAAAAGAACTCTTCTTTTCTCCCATCATCACGAGTTAAGTTGATTGAGAAGATTAAAAAGTTGATTTTTGAAATATGATGAAAAGTTTTGCTTTTCGAAATAGATGTTGTCCTATTACAAAATGAGCTTTAAAATGTAAAAAAGCGCAGACAATTCGCTTAAATTAGGGTCTTTTATCGGTCGGTACTCTTACGAAATTGCCATTCTACTCAAATCCTAAAAAATGTCTGTAAGAGAGTTAATATTGCAGAAGATGATTAATTGTTTTTTTGTAGGAAATGTAAAAGTGGTCTTTGAGAGAAATCATAAATACGAGATATTTCAAAAATGTAGTCTCTGATATTTCAAAAATGTTTACAAACGAAAATTACCTGGTAATAGGAATTCAACCATTCTAATGTTTAGTATCGAAATAGCTTAGTATAGATCATCCTGCAAAAGCAAACAAGTGAAAGCCGTACTGAGTTACGCAAAATATTCGATGAAATAGGATTGAATGAACTTTTAATTTTAAATTTCTGAAATATTTCAGTTGTATGTATGTGAGTATTTTTTTTTCTTTTAGTGTACAGGGGTGGTTCTGTGCAAGAAAATTTCAGAGCTTTCAAAATGTTGTCTCATGGCAGCAAGAATTTTGCGAAAAGTGAATGTAACTACTTTTTACCACCTATAACCACTTCAGACCCCAGAACTAAGCATAAATAATTTTGACTCATTTTTTTGGTTCTCTGACTTAAATAATAATTACAAAACAAAATAGCTAAAAAATTATTTTTTTAACTTTAATTAATCATTTATTTAAATAATTATTAATGATAAATTTCCAATTTTTTCCATGTTTAAAACGAAGCAAACTATCTGTTGATTAATTTCAAAAACAATTGGGTGTTTTAGCTTTCAAATTGCACAAACAGTAATTAATAAACAGTATTTTAAGGAATGTAAAGGAATGAAGAGGATAAATAGCAGAACAGAACAGTTTCGAACTAGTGAAATTGAATCGTTTATTTTGAAAAAGTAACAACTCTTAAAAACAATTTTTTTTTCAGAAGATAGAAAAAAATGGCTCGTGAAAAGTTGAAAAACTTTACGGCCTGATCTTTTACTATTTTATTTTAGTTGGTAATAGCAATGAAATATTATTAAATAAAAACGATTTTTGATTAATTATGAAATAAGAATTAATAAATCAATACTGAGAGTTCTTTCTTCTCACAACGGAGATCTTACCTTTTCGAAATAATCCATTCAATTACTGTCGAATTCCCATAATATTGGATTGGCAATACCAAATTTTGAGGTATTTTGACGGTGAAATTCCTTTATTTAGGAAATTATTGTATTGCGTAGGAAAATTTCAGCTTTCACAAATATTGCTCGTTACAACTATAACGGCAACTGCATGGAAAAACGAATTCAACCAGTTTTGAAAAGGAATTTCCCCGCATAAAATTGGATAATATGAAATAGCATTGTGGCGGTACGACTCGACATTTCCAAGAGCTATCTTCTGTCCCGGCCATTAGGTATCTTTTGGCAAAGCACGGAAGCACTGGCTTTCCATCAAGAAGTTCCGGGTTCTATCCCTGCCTCCGGCAGACATCCTCCACCTCCATAGCCTGCCGTCGTCGTTCGTTACAGCATCATTGCCGTCCTTTTGGGCACGTTGTTTGATCGATCTTTTACAAATCTAGACTCCATAATGAAGTAATAACCTCAATGTAACACTAAAATAATGATGAGAAGAAGGTAAACCAGTTAAGAGCAACGTAAAGTTTGCAGTGAAAACGTCGAGTGTGACGTCAGGGACTGACGCGTTAAGCTCCACCCCATTATTTGAGAGTAGGATTTTTAAAAATTAATTTATAATCACTGATTTCTTTTTCTGAGTCTGGCGTTGATGAATTTTAGAGCTTTTTTTTATTGTTTTAACTATATTTATCAGTCAAAATATGAATTTTTAATGGATCTAAAATTCGCTATTCAAGCATGCTAGAAATGTAAACTAATCAGCAAAGGAGGCAATTAACTGCTGCAGCGACTCATGAGCGATCATCGTTGTCACGTGATATCCGCTCATTGTTTACTAAGATTTTCAATTGAGTTTTACGTGGAGTTCACTCGGCAAAATGAGTTATCTTAAAATTAATTAGACTATTTTCACAGCCTTTTCTGATTATAACCCAGTATTTACATTCAATTTAATCATTATAAAAGAAATTTATTAATTATTACAATAGTTATAGTGTTGAATTTAGTGTTAATTTTATGTAATCTAGAAGAACTTTATTTAGGCCAAGTTTTTAATTAGATTTGTCGAACTCGAAGTAAAGCGATGCTACGGCTTCCTTTGTTTACGTTGCTTTCATCTCTGCCACGTGACCAATGACGTTGCTTCAATTGCGTCCATTACCCAAATCATTATTTAATCCATTGAATCGCCAGGGTTTTTTTTTCTGAAAAACTAGTATAGTGTGAGTTATTATTAGCAATTTCAGGTTGTGGGGGGTGACTAGAGAGCGGGGGGGTGAGGTAAAAGTTACATAGAGAAAAAATATTATACAAAGTGTGAACGGATCTCAGACGGGCATTAGAAAGGAAATAACGCACGGGCATTGGCAAATTTTACGGTAACTTTCGCCCGAGTCAAACACGGGCAAATGCGATGAGGGGTTAAATTCAGAACAATATTAGTGCGAAATTACGCCTGCAACCCCCCCCCCCCCCCCAGCATAACGTCATGTTCTAGTTCTTTAGCTCATGCAATGTTAGGTGCGCAGATATTTTCACCGCAATAATAATTTATGTAAAAAATCGTCTGCGGCTCTTTGTTTTGGTTGAAAAATAAAGTGCTTTGATTTAGCTTCACTTTTTGTTGTCAACCAGCCTATAACGTTCGTTAATTCGGGTAATTAAATCCGCTACTGGGACAATACATGTGTCGGTCTATAGATGACACCGTTAAAATTGGAAAGCTCGTTTCAGCAACAGTTGTGAAGCGCCATCTAGAATCGAGCTGACAAACTGCTCTAAACTAGGCTATACCCGAACAACTTGAACAAAAATTACTTGCCTTTTAGAGTCGATAAACTAAACATCTGTCTTATTAATCAATTTCATTGTAATTGTTGTGCTACTAAAAGTACCTTTCACACCTGAGCTAAGAGCGGCTTGCATTCTGTTAATATTGTCTCTAGCAAATCAAATTTATTGCCTTAACTTCCAGTTTATTCCAAATTATAGACTAATTATAATGAATAAAATTACACTCGTCTGATAAACCACTTTTCCTTTGCTGTTTTGGAGAGAGTCTCGAAGCACAGTGCAGGTCTGAAACATCTCGGATGCAATTGAAACTTTCTAGTCCAGTCAGTCAGTGGTTAAACAAGGAATGCAAAGAGCGTGAACGTCAGCGGTGTAGTCGAGGGGGGACGGCGCCCCCCTACCTTTTCATTTTAACGCAAGCGTCCTCCCACTAGTTTTGAATTTTAACCTAAGCGCTCCCCCACTTTTTGATGTTTGTATATGGGAACGTCCCCCACCTTTTTTTTTCCAGGACTACACCACTCGTGAACGTGGCTTTCCTTCTTGCCCTCTAATCAGAAAAACTAAAGAGCAGAACTGCCTGTGATACAAGTGTTAAGTATTCCTCCTCACGGCTTCCAAGGGGTGGATGGAGAGCCTGGAATGCCAGTTTGTCAACTTTACCCTTCTTCCACCACTTCTGCTGCATCCTGTATGAACACGTGTTGAATTCGAACCCAATTTTTGCTCCAAAAATAATGTTCAGAATTTCTTTCTCAATAACGACAAGAGGTCGATGACTTCTTCAATATAAAAAGTATTTCTGTCATCAGCTATAGTAAAAAGAATGAAAGTTATTGGAGATACGTGAAAAACATTCATCCTACAAATTAAGATTGCATAACACTCAACAACGTAGAAACTTTTTAGTATGATAGATTACCAAGACGATTATTAATGGTGCTATTCCATGGAAAATGTTACTCACGTGAAACATATTTCATTTTTTAAATAATATTTACAAAGGTAATAAACAAAAATTTTGGCTGAAGATATTCCTTATGTGTGGGATTCTCTTAAGCCATTTTTTTTAACCGTTATTAAAAGTTACGACAAAAAATGTGTTCAAATTAAAAGTTTTTTGCTTGTATTAATACCGTATACTATGTGTATTAAAAATATATACCAAAAATGACGATTAAGTCACAATTTTTAAAAATGTAAGTGCTTTTACTACTCGATTTTTCGTTCAGCCGATGTGACTGACAAAAGAAAGCAAAGGAAGAATGTTCTTCTTCTTGAAATTAATATTAACTTCTTTCTGAAAAATTTGAACGCATGTCACACATAAAACTAAACTCTAAAGAGTAAATTAAAATTAATTTTATGACCTCACACGAATATTATAGATGCTACGCAAATTAAAGGTGATGTCCTGCATACCGGACCACGTCTCAAAGGGTTAGGCCATACTGCAAATCCTGTTATATTCTACAGGGCTATCTTCCCAAAAACCCCTTCAGGAGAAAACTCTGGCTGTGTAATTGAAGTATATTATTCAATAACATAATGTCGTCAATATGTATACATCATTTTATTTGCTATTGGTAGATACATTGCATGTCATTTTCGTATTCAGTACCAAAAATTTTTGAAGTAAGTTCATACTATAGTGCAGCGGTTCCCAAACTGCGGCACGCGTACCACTGGTGGTTCGCGAATCCTCTCCAGGTGGTACTCGTTCAGGCAAAAAGTAATAAATTAAATCTATAATCTATTAGTGTTCTATTATATATAATAAAGTTACATTAGCAGTGGTACGCAAAATGGTTTGCAAGAAAAATGGTGGTACGCGAAGAAAAAGATTGGGAACCGCTGCTCTAGTGGGATTGTGTCAGCTTGAGGTGATGAACAGGAACGCAACTGTTAAGAGTTGGAAACTTTTGCAGTTCTTAGTTCTTTCCTCGTTCAGTTTCCTCCTTTTTACTATTTTTTAAAAAGAAGTTATCCCTAAACTAGCGTGATCTCCCCCCCCCCCCCCCCCCATTATGAAATCACAATATTCTTAACATACATGATTCTGAATTTGCCCTAACCCTCCACCTCGATAGGCCACTTACTATAACAGCTATTTAGTCGAAATCTTCATGATACGAGATATACCAATTATGTATTAGTTGCCCAATTAAAAGAAAGTTTCCAATTACCTGAGTTACATAATTTATTAAATTATGCATGTTCATACAAAGTGAATCAGCTGGTTCCTAAAAGGCAACAGAAAAATACTATTTTCGTTATGGGATTTCACTAGCGTCACCTAGGAATAAAGACACATAGGCTACAGGAAGAATATGTTCTTTATGAGTATGGCTGTTAACGTTGTCTAAGTTTTTCAACACAAGTTCAAATAAATAACTGAGCAAAAATGATTAGCAACGATATTTTAATATATACGATATAAACTCTCCATTTAAGATTGATTTAATGCTTATTTTCACACAATTTCTACAGCTACCAGTAAAATATAGTAAGTTTTGTATTGAAACTAAAACCGTTTTCTGTCTTTACGTGAAATTCAAATACAGCTGCTTACTGTATAAAACGCTCGCTCTGTTGAGAGTGTGCGTTGTAAAGTTTAACTGTGACCCAAATAAATTATAATTTATAAATTAAAGTAGATTCTCAAAGGTTTTTCGATTTAATTTATTTTGCAACATGATGAAAATAGCACACAGAAGGAATAAGCCTATTATCGTTTGTTTCCTTTAACTACCAATTAGTTTTATAATATATTTTTAATGTAAAAATTTCTCCCAGTAATAGAATCGTTGCAAGAAGAAATTGTCTCCAAGTAAGTCCCTCTTGAGTGTACAACTACTACTCGAGGACATTGTAGCATGCGGATGGAAATCATAATGTATGTTTCGCGTTTTTTTTTTTTTTTTTCTTAAATAGATAACGGTACTTGTAATCTTAGACGGAGAGCTCCTGGAACGGCTCGGCGTCAGTTTTGATGATATCTACAAGCTAAATGTCTTTCCATGTTGAGTAAAGTTATAAAAACTATTTAAATTTTAAGCGGATTTCTGAAATTTCCTTTCTAAGCATTTATTTACAAAATACATACATGGGACCGTTCATAAATGATGTCACGTTTTTTTCGCATATATTTGTCCCCCCCCCCCCCCCCACTTGTCCCACTAAGTCACACTTCAGCGGATCCCCTCTGTCACATGTCACTCCATGTTGCATAAAGCATGATGTCAAACTTCTTTCGACTCCTCCCCTCCCCTTGTCACACTTTGTCACAATTTCACGAACCCCAAACCCCCTCGAAGCGTGACATCATTTATCAATGATCCACATTATATAAATATGTGTAAAGTATTTTAAATTATACTAACATAAACTATATACCAGTTAATGAAGCTTTGTAACCGTTTTTCTGTGCCGGAAAGCCATGAGCAAATGGGTAACAAAATACAACCAATTAGTGTTAAAATGGTGCCTAAGGATTTACTTCTGCCCAAAATGTCACTTTCTGACAATTGTCAATAATAAACTACTTCTTGTTGACGCAGAAATTAAAAAAAAAAAGACATTTGAATATATATGTCTCTCTTTAGAAATATAATATCAAATAAATTAAAAGAGATGAAATAATTTATTCATTATTATTCGTCATTCCAAATTTTCTGATTTTTGAAACATGTTGAGAGCTATTAACTTCTCTGCTGTCAAGATTGTTATAAGAAGAAAGAGGAAAAAAACTATTTTAGGATTTTTATTCCCTAAAATGCTTAATAAAAATATGTATTCGATACATGAAAACCAAATTAAATAATCGCATAGCTTCCTTGATCGCCATAACTAAAGATAGAAAAATACATGTATACAAAAATAATTGAAATCAATATTTATGCTTCAGTAAATAATATTTTGTAGATTAAAATAAGACCGAATCGTATGGCAACACCGAATTTCAGAGGAAAAGACAGCATATTCCAGCTCGGAGACAAGTGCGGCTTATGTGAAAAGGCTTTTAAAAATTCATGCCGAAATTTCATTGTGTCCCCAACTAACGGAAAACTTACATATATCTATAAAAAGCCGAAAACCGGAGCTTATCTCAATGAATATAAATAAGCTTTAAACATTTATCTAAAGAACATTATGCTCATTTATGTGCATTTTAAAGGGAATTAACTTTCTTTTGAGGGGAGTGGAATGTATTACGACGTGCTTAAAAAAAGAAGAAAAAAGCATGCTTTTTTTCAATCTAAAATTTCATTTTTTTTTCTCCTGAAATGTCTGTTGAAAAATTGCGGTCTCCAATGTTTGGTTTCTGGAAAAAACGAATGAATTATTCAAGTGCTTTCGATGACTTGTGCAGTATGGTAAACACAAATTACGTTCTTTTCGTTTTGAGTTTGGACAACAACTTATTTTAAAATTTAAGCAAAAGCAACGTGATATAGATAATTATGCGTTACAAACGAACATTTGCATTGCATGAAAGTTGATTTCATCTGAATACAGTTAAATTTTTCATATCTAAAAATTACTAATTTTATTAAAAGCTTATTGAATCGACGGATTTTGTTTTTAAATCCCTTAAAACAACCTATTAAGTACATCGCAATAACAAAAAAATGCTGTCCAAACTTTCAAAATTAACAGCTCATGTATACTTCGTATTTCATTATTGTCCACAGTGTTTCTTTCCACATTTTGAAGTAGATACGTCGTCACCTATTAAAAACCTCAGTGACATCTATATTTTTCTATAAAAAATTATTGAAAAAATTATATGTGATATTAACGGCCTTATCTCGTCAACTTGCCCGGCCGTCATCATATTCACATTATTTGTATACTTCGCATTTCACTACTGCCCATAAGGATCACAATGTTTCTTTTTACATTTTGAAGAAGATAGTCGTTACTTATTAAAAGCCTCAGTGACATCTCTTTTTTCTATAAAAAATTACAGAAAAAAATTATTTGTACTATTAACGGCCTTATCTCGTCAACTTGCCCAGCCGCCATCATATTCACATTATTTGAAGATACCTCGCATTTCACTACTGCCCATAAGGTACAACCGTGTTTCTTTCTACATTTTGAAGTAGATATATCGTTACCTATTAAAAACAGCAGTGACATACATATATTTATATAAAAATTACTGAAAAAATTATCTGTACTTTTAACGACCTTATTATCTCGACAACTCGTAAAGCCGTCATTATTTTCACACTATTTGTCTACTTCGCATTTCACTTCTGCGCATAAGGATCACAATGTTTCCTTCTATTTTCTACATATTGAAGTAGACACATCGTTACCTATTAAAAACCTCCAGTAACGTCTATATTTTTATATAAAATATTATCTGTACTTTTAACGACGTTATTATCTCGACAACTCGTAAAGCCGTCGTTATATTCACACTCTTTGTCTACTTCGCATTTCACTACTGCGCATAAGGATCACAATGTTTCTAGTTTCTACATTTTGAAGTAGATACATCGTTACCTATTAAAAACCTTCAGTGACGTCTGTATTTTTATATAAAAAATTATCTGTACTTTTAACAACCTTATTATCTCGTCAACTTGTCCAGCCCGCATTATGTTCACATTATTTGCATGCTTCGCAATTTCTCTACTGCCCATAAGGATCACAATGTTTCTTTCGAGTTTCTACATTTTGAAGTAGATGCATCGTTACCTATTAAAAACCTCCTGTGATATCTACATTTTTATATAAAAAAATATCTGTACTATTACCGACCTTATTATCTCGTCAACTTGTCCTGCGGACACTATGTTCACATTATTTGTATACTTCGCATTTCACTACTGCCCATACGGATCACAATGTTTCCTTCCAGTTTCTACATTTTGAAGTACCCATCGTTCCCCATTAAAAACCTCCAGTGATATCTATATTTTTATTTAAAAAATTATCTGTACTTTTAGAGACCTTATTATCTCTTCTACTTGTCCAGTATGTTCATATTATCTGTATAACTTCGAATTTCACTACGGCCCATAAGGATCACAATGTTTCCTTCCACATTTCGAAGTAGATACATCGTTACCTATTCAAAACCTCAGTGACGTCTATATTTTTGTAAAAAAAAATTACTGAAAAAATTATCTGTACTTCTAACGACCTTATTATCTCGTCAACTTGTCCAGCCGTCATTATGTTCACATTATTTCATTATTACATTTCATCCGAGTCCATCTGTCAAGCAATTCACGGCTTCACCAACAACAATGAATCATTGAAATGATCTCCTTAACACGACAACGTGTCGTCGAAGACGGTCACGAAAACATCGTCTGCCTCGGCAATCCCGGCGATTTCGATTCCTCATCTCAATCAGAACGACCCCCGGGGGATGCCATCCCCTCGAAAATCGCAGATAAAAAATCGCCGTTTCTGTAACGTCCCCCGAAACCAGCCGTATCAGAAAGGACGCATCCATGTTAACGCCTTATGTCCGACTTGGAAGGTACTTGCCATAATTGCGGGTAATTGCAGACGCAAAGACTCAACCCCTGACACATGGCAAAATGGATGTCTCTGCTTTTTTTTTTTTTTTTTTTTTGAATACTCATTATTGGTTTTTTGCGCGGCTCTGACTCATCAGTATAATGAACATCTGCCGTTCATCAATAATTCATTCATCGGGTCTGTGGCGCAGATCATCGACGTGAAACAAAAGGGAAAATAATGAGAATTTGAATCCAATCAAACATCGTTGTGCGGTTTGTCGTTTCATTTGGGGGGAAACTAATGACGCTTTGAACGGCTCCGATAACAACTGCGGAGGTGGTGGGGGCTGAGAAGCACCCCTTTTGGCGATAGACGAGCAAGTCGTGTCCTAGAAAAATGCAATGTAGTTAGAACGAGCGATGTGGAGTCACCACTTTTTTGGAGCTGCTCCGCTCCAACTGCTCTCCAAATTCTAAATACTTGCTCCGGCTTCACACTAGCTCTGCTTCGTGCTCCGATGATTTCAGTAGATCATGTTATTCATCTTTTTTTTAAATTTAATTAATGTTTTTGTATGATACAAATTTAAAAAATATATACAAATAAATAAAAAAAAATACTCCTCCTGCGCTCCACATTCTAAATACTTGCTCCTGCTTCACTCCAGTTCCCCTCCATGCTCCGAATAATTTTAATAGATTCTGTCATTTCTGTCTTTTTTTATTTAATTATTTTTTATATGATAAAAATTAAAAAATATATAAATAAATAAAAAAAAAATTCTCCAGCTGCGCTGCAACTTCTAAATACTTGCTCGGGCCTCACTTCGAGTCCGCTGTGAGCATTCAAATAATTTTAACAGATTATGTAATTTATGTCTTTTTTTTATTTAATTATTTTTTATATGATAAAAATTAAAAAATATATAAATAAATAAAAAAAAAAATTCTCCAGCTGCGCTGCAACTTCTAAATACTTGCTCGGGCTTCACTTCGAGTCCGCTGTGAGCATTCAAATAATTTTAACAGATTATGTAATTTATGTCTTTTTTTTATTTAATTATTTTTTATATGATAAAAATTAAAAAAAACATAAATAAATTTTAAAAGTTGCTCCATTTGCGCTCCAAATTCTAAATACTTGCTCCTTCTTCACTTCAGTACCGCTCCATACGCCGAATAATTTTATTAGATTAGGTTATTTATCTCTTTTTTTATTTAGTTATATTTTAGATGATAAAAATTTAAAAAATATATAATAAATTTTTAAAAATTGCTCCAGCTGCGCTTCGATTTCTAAATGCTCCGATCCGGCCTCCGATTCAAGTCCCCTACCTGCTCCGAATAAGTTTAATAGATTATATTATTAATCTCTTTTATTTATTTATTCATTTAATTTTTTGTATGATAAAAATTTTTAAATATTTATAAACTAATAAAAAAATTGGGATCGGGGAGCACAAAAAATTTCTTTGCTCTTGCTCGGCTATAGTTTCGAGCAAAATGTCGCTGCTGCACTCCGGATCCCTGATTAGAACATAAGGGACAAGGAGTACTTCGATTGTACTAGAAGGGGTTCCCGCTATTTTAAGTTATCTTTGGTGCAGAAGAGTGTAAGTTATCATCGTTATTATGTGCATTTATGTTACGCTGTTATTATACTCCTGAGAATACTCCTAGGTGGCATATGAAGAATCTATTTCGCTAAAAATAAACTTAAATCAGACCATTCACCCCAATGGCTCTTACCCCCAGGTTGAGAAAAAACATTGTTCTAAATAACACCGATGAGCTTTCATCAAGTATCAACAATTGCCGAGACAAACAAATCTCAAACATACTTACCATTAGTAGCTTCTTGTGAAGAAGTTTCGTCCAGTGCGGATGGTAAAGCTTGAGAATATGTTGGGCGGACACTGACGGATACTAACATAAGTTACTGAAATCAAAATTAGGTGACGCTAGTGTTAACCTCTTCAGACCCCAGAAATAAGCACAAACAATTTTGACGCAATTCCATGTTTTCCATTTTAAAAACGAAGTATACAATCTGTTGATTCATTTCAAAAACAATTGGGTGTTTTAGCTTGCAAATTGCACAAACAGTAGTTAATAAACAGCATTTTAAAATGTACCCAATGGAGTCAATTCAAGCAACGTGATTGGTCACGTGGCAGCGAGGAAAGCAATGTAAACAAAGGAAGCCGTAGCATCGCTTTACTTCGAGTTTGACAAATCTAATTAAAAACTAGAACTAAATAAAGTTATTCTACATTACATAAAACTAACACTAAATAAAACACTATAACTATTGTAATAATTAATAAATTTCTTTTATAATGATTAAATTAAATGTAAATACTGGGTTGTAATCAGAAAAAGCTCTGAAAATAGTCTAATTTATTTTGCTTAGGGAACTCCACGTAGAACTCAACCGAAAATCTTAGTAAACAAAGAGCGGATATCACGTGACAACGATGATCGCTCGAGAGTCCCTCTAGCGGTGAATTGCCTCCATTGGATGCAGAAAGTCGCAAGAGGTTAAAATTTAAAAAAAGGGGCGACGCGCAATCCTTTGGGCACATCGACCCTCCTAAAATAATTTCTACGAATGCGTCAAAACATTCAACGGCTTCACACCCAATCGATTCTATGTCTTTGTCTGCCGCTGAGATAATGTTTTTAAGCAGCATCAATTAATCGATTTGATGTGATTTTGATGATCTCATGGTGCGGAGGATTTCAATGACTAATTGTTCCGTTAGCGGAGCATTTAAAGAGGGAATCGGGTCATTAGAAGAATCGCTTACTCAACGTGCATTTATTGGATAACGACTGTTCGATTCAGATGAAACAGTTAGTTTGGGTATTCTTCAGCGAGCGTTAACGTGCGACTGAATACAGAAATGAACATAATCCTTTGCTTTCTCTACGATGTGTTTCTATCGCTCGCGTCGCATGCTAACTTCATCATTTCCGAAAGGTGATTTTATCAATCATTAGCACTCAACTGTTCGGATGGTTGGAAAGTAATGACACATATACCAGTAGCGTCACCACGGAGGGACGAGACCGACCCCCTTTCTTTGGAGGTGACACCCAAAATGGATTTATGAGTTTATAAATAAATACATGCGTGTCAATTTAAATGACTTTAAAGTGCGCCTTAGTTCCACATCATACTTCTGCCTAAAAATATCGGTCTTGGTTCTTTTTTTTTCTTCAGTATTTATTGCAGTACAGAATAAATTACATTCTTTGTAATGGAGACGATGAGTGTGAAACCACAGACTACCGCATCGGGTGATATCGTGATCCGGGCGGATGATACAAAACCAAAAGGTCCACAGACATAAGGTCCCCGTCCAAAAGGTCCAACGTACAAAAGGTCCGGCGGACATAAGGTCCATGGACAGAAGGCCCGTCATTTGTTGTTGAAATGAAAAGGAGTCAGGAGAGGAGCCCTCCTTCCCTTGAAACCGCGTGTGTGCATTTTCTTTAATTTCATGCATATAACTAATGCATAATCCCTCACCCTCCCTCCTCCTCCTCGAAAATAATGGAGGAAATTCACCGCTAGAGGGACTCCTGAGCGATCATCGTTGTCACGTGATATCCGTTCTTTGTATACCAAGATTTTCAATTGAGTTCTACGTGGAGTTCGCTAGGCAAAATGAGTTATCTTAAAATTAATTAGACTATTTTCACAGCTTTTTCTGATTACACCCCAGCATTTACATTTAATTTAATCATTATAAAGGAAATTTATGAATTATTACAATAGTTATAGTGTTTTATCTAGTGTTAATCTTATGTAATGTAGAAGAACTTTATTTAGTCTTAGTTTTTAATTAGATTTGCCGAACTCGAAGTAAAGCGATGCTACGGCTTCTTTTGTTTACATTGCCTTCATCGCTGCCACATGACCAATGATGTTGCTTGAACTGCCTATATTGCAATGACCGACCTAGATATATATATATATATAATATTCTTATACCAGGTCACATTTCTAAATGCAGCAACGTTGTTTACATATCAGAACGTTGCAGAAAAATGAGTTTTTGCTCAAGTTTGCATACTACTGCAAAAGTCTGAAATTTGGTAAATCCTAGGTTTTATTGGTTAGACCGAGCTTTTGCCAAAGCAGCTCGGTAAAAGTCCGAAGTATGCTTTAGTTCTTTCTAAGCCGTTGCGTGAATCCTTACTTCACTGCTATTATACATATAGTGGTAACTTTTTTTTTTTTTTTTTTTGAGCAAATTATGTTATTTTATTAAAATGTACAGCATTCCACATTATTAAACGTTAACCACCCACCGCTATCGACCAGCGATCCGACACCCTTAAGCAACCTTTTTTTTTTACAAAACACACGTAGTAAAAAAAGAAAGGAACGAAACAAAAAATAAAATATTTTATTTTTAAAAACGCATTTTGCTTGTTTAGTTCAAGTATCTACACAAAAAAGGACGATTTTAATCCACTAGAATAGTTTAAATTAATTAATTTTCGGCATATAGTTAATGTTTTTCTATTATTCATTGACAGTAAAACAGAAAGACGAAAGTTTGTAGCTAGCAGAAACTAACAGCAGCAAGTAAAACTTTGAAAGCGGGTAAAACCTTTCATTCGAGCTCAAATAGGCAAATAACACCTGGCCCAATTCACTGGAGAGAAAAAAAATAAAATAAATAAAAATAAAAATATTATTAATGATTTGGAGTAACAAAAATCGCTATAAAGTAAAACATTTCTTTAAAACTCCCTGTATAGTACGGGAGAGTGGTACCTTAAAATACTTGTCGAAATGAGGAAATCAAAATAAAACTATCGATCGCCTATGAGCCGCAGGAAATAAATTGTAATTCGTTAAAAAAAAAGTAGAATCAAAATACAAATAAATAAATAAAAAAAAATGGCTACTTCTCAAAATGCTAAGAACCGCAATAAATAAACTTTAATTCGCTAAAAAGAAAAAAATCAAAAGTCAAAAAAAGAAAGTGATAATTTAAAAATCGGCTGTGCCTCAAAATGCTAAATTCATTGTGAAGAAAATTTTATTTAGCAAATATACATGAACACAGAATGGCCACAATTCAAATAAAATAAAAAGCAAGCGCTTTATCAATCGTCTGTGAAAATAAAATTAAAGTTAATTACCATGAAAAAATAATTTTGAATTACAGAGAAAAACGCTTATAACTTCTTTTCTAGTAAATTTAGAGGCTTCCAATGTTAGCACTTAGAGTAAAACTCATCCTAGGGAGGTTTTTTACAGGCTTTTCAATGGTATTAAGCTCGAAAGGATACGATAATTTCCTTCTATAGAAAAGGAAAATTTTATGCAATTTTCGGCTATAAATTAGAATAAAAGAACAAATTCGAATTTCAGAAAAAAACTCTTCTAGGTGCACACCCCATGCTCCAAACTAATTTCGTGCCAAATTTCATGACAATCCGCAGAACGGTCTTGGCCCTACGCCGGACACAGTCATACTTACTGCTTTATTATTAGTAGAGATAGAAAAAAATCAAAATTAAGTCATTTTATTCCAGTAACAAGAATTTTGATGCAGAGGATCCCCGCTATTCGTACACAATTCGTTCCAGGAGGCAGTTCGAATGGAGAGTTGTACGAATGGCGAATTATTTTTTTCATATAAGGTGTAATGTAAATTGGATTAATCCGTTCCAAACCCACAGCCCCCTATAAAAAACAAATGTACAGTACTATACATGAAATTATAGATAAATAAAAATTTCACTTTGCTTGTACTGAGGTGAGCTGATGGCATAAAAGGAATGTTGGGAGGTGGAAGAGAAAGGGTTGGAAGAGGAGAGTCCCCTTTCATAAAAACATCAGGTAACATCATTTCATTTGTTTTCTCCCTTTCTGCAGTTCTTTCTTTTTTCTGTCGTTTTGAACCAAAATAATCTTATGTTTCTTGCTCTAAAAACCTGTCCAATGTTGTCTGTCATCGATCGAATGTACAGAATTTTTCTAAAATGGTAAATAACATTGTCGTTGAACAAGTTAATACTGTTAACCACAGCAGTGTTGGGACGCCATTTTCCCACTACTCTCTGTGTTTTCTCGTCTGCAAAAGGAAATTTCTCTGTTACTTTCCACTCCTGAAGTAGAAAGTTCTTCAACCACTTCCTCTTGCTGCCCCTTAAAATTGTCACTCAAATCTCAAAAATTATTAAAACTAAAAAAAAAAAATCCAAAACGCCAAACAAAGCATTTCGAGACGAGTTCAAAATAAGCATACTTTCCCGATTTTTTTTCTTAAAAAAAGCTAAACTAGCAACCCAGGGGGCCCCTGGCGCCGTACGAATCGCGGGACAAGTACGAATGGCGAGTTATTTATTTTTTTGAACAACTTGCGAGGCGGACGAACGGCGCGATTCAACAAAATCCCTCTTGAATACAAGAGAGACTGCTGCGAATGAAAGAAAATAGAATCATTACCTTATGATTTATACACATGCTTATATATAGTAAATGACAAAAATTATGACTGGTCGTAAAGCAAAAATATAATATAATAGACCAGCGGCTTCCTTTTTTTTTTCCCGTACCACCATTTTTCTCGCCAACAATTTTGCGTACTACTGCTAATATAACTTTAATATATAAAATAGAACACTAATAGATTATAGATAGATTTGTTTTGCCTGCACGCGTACCACCTGGAGAGGCTTCGCGTACCACTCACAGTTTGGAAATCGATGTAATAGACTAAAATCAATTTAATGCATGCAACTACAGTAAAACCTGTAAAGTTGACCACTTTTGTGAGGAACGGAATTTGCTCTATATTATTTAATGTAGGGAAACCTTTGTAACTTGAAAAGTATGTAGTAACGTTATACAAGTGAAATCCCACAAATCCGAACCCCGAAAATCCGAAATTCCGGGAAATCCGAACGAGATTTTTCTTAACAAATTAAGTTTGAAAAACACCCTCAAAAAATAGAAATTTATTTATTTTTTTGTCACAAAACAATTACTATAACCTTATTTTATATTATTAGTTGAAAAATTAACATAGAAGCACAGTTAACATACCTAACAACCTAGAAATTGTCTGCATACTTATCTCATGCAGTATTGAAAAGCTGTATAAGTTGGTTATTGAAAATTTTTTGGTTAATCACTTTGCAAAAACAATGAAATAACAATAGAAACTCACAAAATATCACTTAATCTTTTACTTGAAATCAGTTATCTTCAATTGTCGAAGTGACGAGGGTTCGT
The DNA here is from genome assembly GCA_038502835.1 of Octonoba sinensis. Lineage (NCBI taxonomy): Eukaryota > Metazoa > Arthropoda > Arachnida > Araneae > Uloboridae > Octonoba > Octonoba sinensis. Next base: position 106,856,074 of record CM076606.1, read on the forward strand.
CTTTATGTTATGGATAGTTTTTTGGCTGATCCGAACAAATGGAAATCCGAGCAAGCTACAGCCCTAATTAAGCTAAATGCCCGGTAGTGGAAACAGTTAAGAAAAGTTTCGTACTCTTTTACGTGGCAATTTTTTTTTTTTTTTCAAGGGACTTACATCAATATTTGTACATTTTGCTTAATCGCCAACAATTTCTCTAAAAATTAGTTACCTATAAATGCCATTTGATGAAAAATTAGGATTTTTACGTCAAATTTACTAAACGCTTAGTTTGCATCTATAGTGTACATTTATAAGACACGTATTTGCATTAGTAGTGAACAGAAATGAATATCATCTATTTTATGCTGTTAACTTGGAGAAATCATTTTGAAAATGACTAAGGAACCATTCATAAATGATGTCACGCTTTTTTCCCATATATTTTCCCCAAATCCCTATCCCTCTTATGGATCGGCTTTAGTAAAGAGCAGCAAATGTGACCGTTGTGGAGGCAGCTAATAAATATTATGATCCATGTACTTGCACAGATGCTCCACGCCAACTTTAGTTCTGTTAATCAGCACTAGGAATCGTTCGCTATAGGTTCTGATCATTTCATTCAAGTTTGATGATACATTCGCTTATTTTAGGAGCTTAAAGATCTAACTGTCCACTATTAGAGCAGTGTCCAGTAACAGTAGCCTAGTGGTTAGCACGTCGGACTTCCACCTGGAAAGTCGCGCGCTCTATACCCACTGAAGACCACCATGTATACTTGGGGATATGTGCATGTAAAATCCGTAGACCCCACTGCCTCTCCCCGTGCGTAAGCATTTCTAAGGCCTCGGCTAACAGGTAGGGGTCTGGTGGAGAAAAGTGTCCACTACCGGGTCATTTAGCTTATTTGGATTTGAGGGGTTTCACTAGATGTTTTCTTCTCCTCAACACGTGCTTTTTTTTTTTAATTGCTTCTGAAAATCCACCTTTGTTACGTACTTCTACTCACAACTTCGTCTCTAGTCGCGTTCGTGCATAAGGGAAGCTTGCAATCTCACCAAAAGGGGGCAAGAGCCGTGAAATAACAAATTGGATTTTCAAAGCAAAATTGGCAAAACTAAGCAAAGAGGGCCGTGGTTTGGGTGTCGAGCTTCGAATCGGAGGATCTCGGGCTCAATACCCGAGCCGCTGAAGACCCACCATGTACACCGCGGGGATACGTCAAGGCCGTATACAGAGGGGGGGGGGGCCGACGGGCCCGAGCCCCCCCCCCCCCCGAAATCCCAAAAATTTTTGCAATGTAGCATATATTCCTCCCTGAAACTTTCCTCTACACCAGGGGTCTCCAAACTTTCCAGCCTTAGGGCCATATTGATTACCCTACAACATAATTATTCAACATAAAAATAGATTACTTCAGTAAACTTAATTTAATTTGCTATAAAAAATAAATATGTTCTCTAGAAGGAGTTTTCTTTCAAGTATGCTAGCTCTCCGCGGGCCGGACAAAATCTGTCCGCGGGCCGGATGTGGCCCTCGGGCCGTAGTTTGGAGACCCCTGCTCTACACCAGTGTTTCAAAGTCAGGCCCCCCCCCCCCCGAAAAAAATTTCTGGCTACGGCCTTGGGATACGGGCATGTGAAATCCGTGGACCCTGAAGTCCCGAGGCAGTTCCGAGGGTGGAGATTTCCCTTCCCTTCACCCGTAGGTCAGAAAAGGAAGGTGGCCCCATCTGGTGTCATCCGACTACAATATGTGAGGGTCAACGCTGGTCACCTATTAGGTCACCCTTCACAAATGGCTAGCATTTCCCGTGGGAAAAGGGCGAATGCCGACTAGACAAGTGCCTCCACATTGGAAACAACAAGCAAAGAATCGAAAAAGTAAGAAACAAAGAGCTGAATGTCAAAATATTTGCACAACGAATAAATGCAAACTAGGAAGCTAAGATCAGGAGTAAAAAGTAGCAGAAAGAAAAACTTTCATCCCAAAATAGAAAGCATGAACTGCAAAACAGGAAGCACTAGTAGAACAAAACACAGTGGTTAAATACCAATGAGTAAAATTGTTTACACCCTAATGAGTAAACTTGTTTATACGCTAATGAATAAACATGCATTGTAAATTAAACAATAACTTTCAAAATAGAATTCGTGATTTGTAAGACGAGAAATTAGAGTTGTTAATGGAAAGGAACCGAAGTTTTCTGCACATAAAACAGGAAGATACTCTATAAGAAACAGGACTAATTGACTGCAATATGAAAAGCCAATGAGCGAAATTAGGAACAAGATTTGAAAAAGTAGAAGTACTTTAAATAAACCGCTTATTTAACAACTGAAAAATACAAGAATGCATGAGAAACATATAAAATGCAATACATAAAAAAATGCCAAGAGTTTCAGTTATTGAAATATTCACAAAAGTGTTGCTACTCAAGATTTTTTAACTGTATAAGTAATTTAAATTAAGCCAGTCAGAAAAGAAAAGCATAACCATCGTATTGCCACTCAAGACAAACTGAAAAATTAAACAGGCTGACGAACTGCTTATTCAAAGTGTTGCCAAATCTTGCATCTAAATGTAGACTGAATTTGGCAGTTACATTAGAGAAATTAAACTGAGATTAGCTTTTAACTTCTTCATTCCAAGTGTACCCAATTGGGTACATTTTAAGATACTGTTCGTTAACTCTGTTTGTGCAATTTGAAAGCTAAAACACCCAATTGCTTTTTATTATTTAAACTAATTATTAATTAAATTTTAAAAAAAAATTTTAGTTATCATTTTTTAAATCACAGAACCAAAAAATTTGCGTCAAAATTGTGCTTAGTTCTGGGGCCTGAAGAGGTTATATTTATGGCAATGAAGAAAATAAAGATTGTTTTTAACCGAATTCCACCAGGAAGACGGTTATCAATTCCCACCGTTTTTTTCTTTTGTTCATCGATTACTTCTCCACTGGATGAACCGATTATGATAGTCCTTTTTTTAATCGAGCAAAAGTGGTCTCCCATAGGTCCCGCACCTTTGTTCGGCATTCGATAGTTAGAAATAAAATCACTACAACTTTTCGCAAAATGAACCGATTTTGATGATTTTTTCTTTTCAATCGATAGAGGGTCGTCTTACTCAAATATCGCACATTACTTTCAATACAATTGTTGTTTAGGAAGAAAGTTATGGGTGAAAATTAAGCATTTTTCTTTTAATTGGAAAGGCTTATCTCGATATTTCTTTTCTTGGGAAATTATTAATAAATATAAAACTCATTGTTAGAAACGAGTTTGTTCCCATTAAGCAGTAATATTAAAAGCAATTATAATAAGAGTCTTACTGAAGGCTTAGTTTTTAGTCACTCAAGGCATGAGGGCCCTTTGATATGTTTTTTTACCTATTTTTTTAAATAGAATATTCATATAAAAATGTGTTTACACTAAAAAAAAATTTTTTTTTAATAATAATTTTTTTAAAAAAAAAGGAGATAAATAAAACCGGTATCAACTTAAAAATTGCGCTAAAAAGGGAAAAAATAATCCATTCTGTGAACAACATCGATACTACTTTTAAACATAAATTCTGAAGTCGGTGTAACATAACGGTAGATAAAACCTTTTGTAATCATACATCAACTACAAATATATAAACGGTCCAAAGTTTACAACTGTTCCACTATGAAGTGATACATGGTATAATGGTAAATTTTGCGCAGACTTCAAAAATTATGTTTAAAAGTCGTATCGATGTTGTTTAAAAAAGGAATTAACCTTTTACCGCAATTTATAATTTGGAGTACGTTATATATTTTCCCACAAAAACTATTTTATTAAAGTATCTACTCCCAATGCTTTAATAACCCCGCGATATACAAAAACCAGAGTATACATTTTATGCATAAATTCTGAAATATTTTCACCGAGGAAGCCACATAAAGATAAGATTTATTCTTATACATTATAAGTACGGTGTCGCATTCGCATTTCACCGGCCGATTTTCAACTATCCCATTCATATTTATTTATGCCTCTCATCCTATTCATCGCACTTAATTCATTCCCATCTTCTTTGAGGAGAAGGCGCCGGAATGGATAAAAAGCAAAAAAGTGCCCCAAGGCGAAGGAGAAAGGGTCGCGACTTGAATTAGAAAAATAGAGAAGATGTAAAAAATAGTGGAAGGATAGAAGGGTGAAATTAGAGACATGCATGGTGTGTTCAAAGAATTTTTAAGACAAGGTTCATAAAAAATTTATAATTACCAGTTTTTATTTTAAGTATTTTTATTCAAAATAAGCTCCTGTTACAACGTGTTTGTTACAGCGGTTTCGGGCCGTTCATAAATGACGTCACGCTTTTTTCCACATCCATGACCACCCCCCTCCCCCCTTTGTCACAATAAGTCACACTTCAGCGGACCCACCTCCCCCCCCCCCCGAAGCGTGACATCATTTATGAATGATCCCCTTAACAACGATTCGATTGCCTGTGTAAACTCACTGTGGGACTGCCTCCAAAGCTCGGCCCGAAGCTGCTTGTACAGTGTCAATGTCATCAAAGTAAACAAATGAACTAAGGTTTTGGCAGTGGATCAGCTGACAGTTAAGGAGTTTCACGAATGCTCGATGACAAAGATTGCGCTTCTGTAAGCTCAGTTCCAGCTGTAATCTTAAAAATTCTTTGACCACTGTGTACAAACAGCCTCCAAAGCTCTCTTCGAAGCTGCTTGTATAGCATCAATATCATCAACGTGTCAAATTATTAAATACTTTTTAATGTAAAGTGTAAATATTCAACGAAATCTTCTAAATAAAATGCATTTTTAGCCTTCTTTCCCGTAAAAGTAAAAAAAGATAATAATAAAGCATGAAAGAAGGCTTAATGTATCGTGAAAATATCGTTAAAAATCAAGAAAAGTCAAAAATAAGTGAAGTAATTAAATAAAGATTGAAAAATAAAAAATTTGAAAGTAGGGTATTGAGATGGGGAAAAAGTGTCTGTCGGTCTGTCGGTCTGTCCCCCTCTAATAACTTTTGAACGAATTGTCCGATTGGAAAAATTCTAGTTGCATTCGAAAGATCTCGGCGAGGACATCTCATTTCTATATTTTACTTTTTTATTTGAACAATTTTTTGTTCAATTTTGAACAGTTCAAAAAAATTTAACATTAGCGCCTATGGGTGAAAATGAAGCAAATTCTGTAAACTCTGGGCACAAGAGCCAAGTTCCTATTGCAAGCTTATTGAAAGGAGTTCTCGGCGTGAAATATTGATTTGAACAGTTTTTGTTCATTTTTGAACAGTTCAAAAAATTAACACAGAGCTTACGGGGAAATTTCAACCCTATATAAATCCCGATCTAACGGACCGATTTGCTTGGAACAAACTTTATCGGAAAGCTCTTATAACGTAGAACATGTAGAAATAGAAAGTTTATCCAGAACTTACGAGCCTATTTTGCTATGAAATTTTTTGATCGGGATTTTCAAGGATATTTCTCAGTGACTCAATGAGTGAAATAATGAATGAATGAATAAATGAAAGAGTGAAAGAATAAATCAATGAATAAATGAAGGAGGAAAAGAATGAATGAATAAATTATTGAATAAATGAAAATATAAATAAATGAGTGAATAAATACATGAATGCGTAAATGAATGAATAAACACTCGAATGAGGTAACGAATGAATGAATAAATGCATGGCTGAATAAATGAAAGAATGAATGAGTGAGTGAATGAATATGTATTATCCGTTGAAAAAGGTATATTTTCAATAATTAGAACTAAAGATAAATAAGAAAGAGAGAGAAAGAGATAGCTAGATTATAAATTTGAATTTGGTGTATACGGGAAAGTAGGCTCGTATAGTTCTAGACGGAACTTCTTGATAGTAAACAGATTTCGTACTGAAATCATAAATAATCCTAAAAGTAAATAAGTTCAAGTAATAATTGTTATTGATCATAACAAGCTTATTTACTTCTATGATTTAAAAAAATAGTAAAACTTGAAACTAAATCAAAGCTAATAAAACATCCATCAGATACGAATGAAACGTGAAGCCATTGAAAACATTCTCGATGAAAGCGTAAACAAACGGGTTTATTTATTTATACACTTATCTATCCACCTATTCCGAGAAATTAAACAAACTTAAAGTTCAAAAGTCAAAATTTCTTTCATCATCGTTCCTCTAACTCGGAAGCTTCGAAGTGCGTTGATAGAGGATAGGGTAAACATTGCGCGAAAATTACTCAAATGTTAGAAAGCATTGAAGAAAAATGCTCTTAGTAAAAAAGATTGCAGGATGAAGGAGAGATACTTTACAGAAAACAAATTATCAATTATAATCAAATAAGAAGCAAGTAATATACATGCAAGGGAACACAGCAATGTCAGTATAATTTTTAAAATATCAAAACTGTTTTCTTTTTTGTATTTATATTTACAATGTTATGCCTTAAACTGGTTGCTATTTGGTTGCAAAATGCGCCTGACGGTAAATTATGCTGACGCTTGACTTGTGTATGTTTTGTAATTCTAAAATTATATTTATGGGAAAGTTGGATAAAACCGGGACCCAGCAGTTTTACCTTAATTAGTATTACCATTTATCGGAAAACGCTTGAAACTAGTTGCAAAAAACGCCATGTTATTTGGAGTTAACTGAAAAGCAGTGTTGTTTATTTGTTTGTCAACGCCGATGTTTCGAAAAATTCGAGTGGAAAAGTTTTGATTTTTACACCATCGATTTCACTTTGTAGTTTCTAATTGCTTAGAGATTTGTTTTAGTTAAGTACAACATTTGATAACACCCTTTTCTACAGCTATTTTAAATTATTAAACCAGGTTTTGCCTCATATTTAAAATATGTTAAGCCGCCTTTTCTGATTAATGGCGTAGTCGGATAAAACCGGGACTTGAAAGTCGGACAAGACCGGGTAGTACCCGGTTTTGGACGACCTATTTTTCATTTACTGTGTGAAATATAAGCAGTTTAATTTGTAAAATATAAATCTTAAACAGCAAGAATCATCTCATAAATAGTATAAAATTAAATCTTTATTACTTTTTAGAAGGGACTTTGTATGAATGTAGGCTACTATAGTATCCTACTTAGTACAAATATAAAATTAAAATTATTAACATTTAAAATAAAAATTATTTTTTAAAAATTAAATCTTTTTTGTCAGTTTATTCCAAAAAATGTTTTTTCTTCTTTTTTTTTAAGTAGGGTAGAATGAAAAAATTAATGCTTTTACCAATTTATAATCTTGCTAGAATAAAAATTGCACCCATAAAAATTAAGGCTGCTCGTCAGTCAATTTACGAATTCAGCTCACTAATGTTGTCTATGGGCGAGTGATGCATTCGTTTTTTTTAAAATATCTCCTCGGGGAAATTAATACTTTTTACTTCATTTTCCTGTGCACTCTTTTTAAAGGATGTCTCTTTTGTTATTTCTCAAAATATTTCCAATATGTATGTACTTAATTTTATATGACTGTATGTGTTAAACTGTATGTGTTAAAATAGTACACATACAGTTCGCCAGCTTTTAATACACAAAATATTAAATTAATCATATATGATAGAAATATTTTGACAATTTATTTAAAAGAAGGCAAATTTTAAAAAGTCTGCACAGAAAAAAGAATTCAAAAATGCAATCACCCAAAGAGCTATTTTTTAACCCCCCTATGTTTCTCAGTATAGGAGGGTCATTGTACCAATTTATTGTTATAAATAAATATTTCACTAGTAAGACAGCAACATTTTCTAAGTGTTCCTAAATATACCCGGTTTTATCCAACCTAGTTGGATAAAAGCGGGTACTTTTATACTTCCAAAAAAATTTATTTACCTTCCAAAATATTGCTCTTCCACATTGAAAAATAGTTATTTCTGTAACTAAAAAACTAATTTATCATTCAAATAGAAATTTAAGCAATTTTATTTACTTTTAACTGCTTAGGAAAAAAAAACACTTTGGGACCCGGTTTTGTCCAACTTTCCCCTACATTGTAAAAAGGTTTTAATCAAATATGTGCTTTGAGCCCGCGCACATATTATTTTTCCTGCACTTATTTGAGTTGGTATGATTTTATATATGGGATTTTCAATACATTATGCTAGTAAGATTCAGAAAATTTTCATAAGAATATAATGCTGTAACAGATCTATTTTTCCATATTTCACCTAACGCCATCTGGTGACGAAAAGAACTACGCGCAGGCAGTCGTTCTCCGAGATGTACCTAGATGAGACGGGCTCAACCCGAACCCGAAAGCCCGGGCCCGAGCCCGGGCCCGACACGGGCTCGGGCTCTACATTTTAAAATTACTCTCGGGCTCGGGCGGGCTCGGGCTCATGGTAAAATATTCATACATCAACCTACAGTCCGGACTAATGGTTTTTAGCTAGTCTTGTGTCCACTTTCATTTTCAATTTGCTCCATACCAGAGACATATCTTATTAGGTCTCCTAACTGCAATAGTTGCACTAAATATATTCCAGTTTTAAATTCGAGTGCGAATCAAGAACTTCCCGAAAATGCTTCCAAACCGAAGATTTTTCATGCATTTTAGCTCAGTAGAATTTAATCTCAACTGGAGCATTTCATGATTGTTTAAAAATATATATATTCTTTATTTTAAATTAAAAGAAAAATCATTAGAACCAATTGCGATGATAACAAAAAGCCTACATTTAATCGATGTAGCACCACATCTATTAACAACACTTTATAAAATTATTTCGGGCTCGAGCGGGCTTGGGCTTTGACACAGAACTCTATCACTCGGGCTCGGACGGGCTCGGACTTCAAATGTTCGGGCTCGGGCCTGCAAAAGTGAGCCCGAACTCATCTCTAGGTCTGCCGGATACTTACGAAGATGTAAATGTTTGTCCAGTCCACGTAATTTGTTTCTTTGTAACAGTTTCTGTGCTCGGCTTAAATTAAATGTTTTGTGCAATAAATAATTTAGAGCTACCCGGCGTTAATTTTGTTGAAAAGCTGTTACAAAGCTTCATTATTATAAGCATAAACGATATGATGTTCGATTATTTTTGATTTTCTGGCTAAACACTAGTAATAGTTTTTAGAAATACTTCTTCTAAATTCTCCAAAAAAATATTTAGGATAAAAAAAATGCTTTAAATTACAAGGCGTTCGGATAAATTTGACATAGCGCTACCTAATATTCTGCTTTGGCTGAAAGAAAATGGCCGAATGAGTTATTCGACCAAACCACCATTCGTTACACAACTAGTTTTTTTTTGGCCATGGTAGCCTAGTGGTCAGGATGTCGAGCTTCGGATCGGAGGATCTCGGGTTCGATACCCGGGCCGCTGAAGACCCACCGTATACACTTGGGGATACGTGCATGCAAAATCCGTGGACCCTGAAGTCCCGAGGCAGTTCCGAGGGTACCGGTGGGTGGAGATTTTTCCCTTCCCTTCACCCATAGGTCTAAAAAGGAAAGTTGCGTATTTGTGGTGTCGCCATCTGGTGTCATCCAAGTACATTATGAGCCAAGTCGTACTTCCACCATTGGTACTCATCTTGAAACGGAAATCGCTCATTACTGCCCTTATTCCTAGTTGCTCTGCGAAGGGGAGCTTGGATTACCCAAGTGGCATAAGCAACAACACAACTCGGTTTTTTTTTTTTTTTTAAACTTTGGCCTTAAATGGTGATTTATAATCGGATTTATAAGACAAGGTAATCAAATTCAGAATTAAAATAGTTATTTCATACAAAATGCTTAGATGTTTAAAAATCAGTTAAGAGTACATTCTTTATCACTTCAAATCACATTGAATTAAAAAATTAAAACTCAAAAACAGTCGGATAAAGTTAGTGTTAGTTTCATTTTAGATATTTTTTAAGTGATATTCTTTTGAGTTAAGAACAACTTCTGATGTATCTCAAACGTTCTAAAATAATCCGGAAACTGCGTTAAAAAGATGCGGGAAAAGTAAAGGGCTTAATGCATAATAATAAAACGTCAAAAACTGAAGAAAAATTCCTATGAGTTATTCGATTTGAATGTATAGAGCAACTTTTCTGCCGCTTACATAGATGATTTTATTCATTAAATTTCTTTTCCTATTAAGTTATTTCTGCAACTTATTCATCTTAATTTTATACCATGGCATGAAAAAAGAAATAGCTAATGTAGTGGAACGCCAAATATTTACACATTTCTAATGATGCTTTCAAATTTGAGCCCTCGTATAAATTGGGTAAGCGCTCTTATTGCTTTCGACTGTTCATTTGAATATTCATCAGTGATTAGCACTAAATCTGAATTGTAGCAGTAATAGCCCCCAAAGCAATTCATAACATGTCTGGAATACAGCGCTTCAAAATGAAAAGACGCCAACTGTTGCCATCTCAAACTCAATAATTTTATAATTTATGCAAATTGCATGCGAGCGCCATCAGTGGCGAATGAATGTGTAATTTTAGAATTGGGTGAAAATCTTTCAAAATTATACACTGCCGCCTATAGAGTGGAAAACTATTTCCATTTAATGAAAGGAATCATGGATCTTAACCGCTTCCCTTATAATTTCATTATTAATTGCAAAAAATCATCACATTTTTTTTATATTTTATTATTAAATGACCGAAACAAAGTAGTAATGAAACGAAACAAAGCAAAATAAAGTAGGTTTTAAGTTGAATTTTTAATTCTTTACAGGTGTAAAAGAATATAATTTCAATATTTGTTTACAATCCCGGGTTATCTCGGGTGAATGGTAAAAAATTTAAATATTAGTCTTTGTGTAATAGTTTTTGAAACAATGGACAACACAGCAAACCAACAAAACTTGGCAAACTGCCAATCAAGGTTGACCATTTACTTTCATTTCCTCCATGCCGAGTAAGACCGTGATAAAACAAATCGTACTGACAAATTCTGCTTTGCCCGAGTTTTCTCGGGGTAATAATTAACTGCAATATATACGAACCCGAAATAACTCGGGATAATCAGGCAACCGTTTAAAAAAACTATTGCATATCTTGTAATGTAGCGTGTCTTAATTGTTTTGATGCGTGGAACCCTTTTAAAAACCGTGGAGCCCCCTGCTTTTGTCAGTGTATGGTATTAATGCTACGAACGGGAAATGGATAATTTGCGATAGAAATGGTAGTTTGGTTCAAATATATTTATTAGCTTAAAAAAGTAATTTCAAAAATTAAGTTAAACAAAAAATTGTTAAAGTAACTTTAAATAACATATGCAAGCACGTTTTTAATACGAAGAATTTTAGTGAGCCGAGTGGTACTGATTTCATTTATAGCAGATGTGCGTCATATTATGCTTTATGTATGATTCATGTAGTTTGCAAATGACTTCAAAAGGAATGAGATTTTTTTATCCTAATCAATAAAATCGTGGCGTCGAACAGCTGTATTTTCGTCGACTAACTAAATTACTAAATGGACGCAAGGATCAGTTATTATTAGTGGTATTTTTTAAGGAGGCACAGAGTTTTCAAAATTTTAGTGCTTTTTCAATGATTTTTTTTAATGTTATTAGAGAAAAGAGTGCAAGTTTCCTATGGAACCCTTGAGTGATCTCTGCGGAACCCCATGGTGCCATGGAACACAGTTTAAGAAGCATTGTTCCAATGCATTGTTTCTCACATTAGGAGTCTCGCTGAGGGGAACAGTTGTATTTTCGTCGACTAACTAAATTACTGGGCCGTAATAGCCTAGCGGTTAGGATGTCGAGCTTCGGATCGGAGGATCTCGGGTTCGATACCCGAGCCACTGGAGACCCACCATGTGCACTTCGGGATACGTGCATGTAAAATCTGTGGACCCTGAAGTCCCCAGGCAGTTCCGAGGTACCGGTGGGTGGGGATTTTCCCTTCCCTTCACTCATAGGTCTAAAAAGGAAGGTGGCGTATTTGTGGTGGCGCCATCTGGTGTCATCCAAGTACATTATGAGCCAAGTCGTACTTCCACCATTGGTGCTCCTTGCTGCCTTAATTCCCAGTCGCTCCGCGAAAGGGAGCTTGGATATCCAAGTGGCATTAGAAACAACAACAACTAAATTACTGAATGGACACAAAGTTGTTATTTTTTTAAAGAGGCACAGAGAGTCGCTTCAAAATTTTATTGCTTTTTCAATGATTTTCTTGAATGTTATTGGAGGAAAGAGTGGCAGTTTCTTATGGAAACCGTGAAGGATCTCTGCGGAACCCTATGGTTCCACGGAACGCAATTTAAGAAACGCTCTTCTAACGCATTGTTCCTCAACCTGTAGGTCTCGCTCAGGACTAATAAGGGAGGATTACAATCGTCTACAAATGTAATACCTGTATATGAATACCCTCCTTTGTCACATGTCACGCTATATCACATAGGCATATATACTTGCAGTTCAGAAACAAAGCTCTGCGTTATAGATCACGTTTCTAGTTTTATTTTTGAACTTAGAATGACATTTTCGAGCATAATAATAATAATGATGACATGTGTGCTTAATTTGTATAAAATGAGGTTAAGGTTTACAACACAAAAGATTGTTAGCATGGAACAGTAAAATAAAATGATTGTTCGAATTGAGAAAAAATGACCCACGCAATTTTATCTTAAAAGTGTAAATGCATAAGAAAATGTCCTTTTAAACTTTTAAGAAGAAGCAAATTTAAACCTTAATCGATACGATACAAAATGATCAATGAAACATTAAAACAAAATTATGAAAAGCAAAGAAACTTAAAAAGTATAGTTAATTTGTTGATTTTGAAGGTTTTTATAGAAACTAAAATGCGTAATGTCACACTTTTTGTTACCCCCTTCCCTCCCATTGTCACAATTTCTCGAAGCCCCCCCCCCCTCCCTCCAAGAAGCGTTACATCATTTATGAATGATGTAATCATATGTTATGAATGATCCAAAGTAGATTAACTTGAAATTAAGAGCTATAAAATTCAGTATTGACCAAATAAAAATTGCAGCAGGGAGAGGTCATAAAAATTTATAGATATCTTTTTAGCTTTTGTGGGCTGAGACACGGAAAAATTTGGAAAACACTGTTTTACCCTATCACTGTGTCCTATCGAAATAACCCTGTTAGCACCTGTTATGAATTGTTAACCCCCGCCATGACCTGTTAACCTCTCATGACCTGGGGTCCACTAGGACTCCAAGCTATAATTTGAAATATTAATGTGGTTTAATTATTTTAAAAGTTAATTCTGCATCCTCTTAATTGTTTTGAAAGAAATACTTTTCCTGAAGTTTCCTGATCAATTTCATTTATTTTGAGCGTGTTGTTTTGCGTCGTACACTTTTCTTTTGACTACCAGTTAAAAGTACTGGAGTCCGCATGTTTAGTAAGTCATCGTGATAGAATTATTGCATTTCATGCCAGAAGGATATTCTTTCTGTCACGAACGTTTAAGATAGTGTCATGCATCTATTTAGGATCCTTAAGGCATGTCTAATGGAGTATTACCACATACCAACGAAGTATAATATACAGTAAAGCCTCGTTATACCACGCCTCAGTATACCGCGATGACTATCAAGTCCCTCGACGTAAGACACCCTTTATCATTGCCATTTAAAAGTGATTCCTTATTTATCTTTGTAAATAAAGCCAGCCCGAGCACACAAATATTCTAGCCAAAGAGCTCCCATCACCCCACCACACACACTAACAGTTGAGGCCCTACTGCAATAGGCCTGATGAACACCTTTTGGTTTATACCTATCGCTCGATAGACTGATTGCGTAATTGAGATGAAATTATGCTATAGAAGAAACGTCACGAATAACTGATTTAGTTAAAAATGATGCAAAAAAAGCGAGTATTGTTTGGATAATGTGGTCCCCCGGCGCCCGCGTTTTAACAAGGTTTTGCTGTATTAATTAATTCTCCCCCTTCTTTCGCCTTGAAGTTTTTTTTTTTTTTTCAGCTTATTATCATAGTATTTGTACATGAAGCCATCCTTCCATTTTTATTCTTATTATTATTTTCAGAGAAAAAAAAGATACTGGTAGTAAAAGGATTAAATTCATTACGTGTTTCGTTTCACTTTCTATTAAATTAAAATTAATTAGCCAAATAACTAACTTCAATCCCTTGCAAGCTGAAATTTTTGCCTCGGTACGCAAGCTAAGACTTTGCATTTCGTTGTGAAAAGTTGCAAACTAGAATAGAAGTAACCTATAAATATCTCGGTTGTTTTAGGCAAACGGAGTGAAACAGCAGCTCACAAACTTTCTTATTGTTTGTCGAGCACCTTTCTATTTTTCTCTCTGATGAAGAGGATTCATTGTAGCCTCAAAATAGCTATTGGCAGCACTGTTTTGACAGTTTGCGCGATTTTCTTTTTACTCATATTCTACTATATTTTTAAATTAGGGAATATAGGCACTCAAAATGTTATCAACGTCCTGAGGAGAGACGTTAGAAGGGGTTTGGAGCAGCGACTTTTTTCAGTTGCTCCGCTCCAACTTTTAAATACTTGCTCCGTGCCCGTTGTTTTAAAATAACCTATTAAAATTACTTTAGTAGATCATATTATTTCTGTCTTTTTTTAGTTAACACGTTGAGTGTTAACTAAACGTTGAGTGTTATCATTATGCTCCATTTTTTATTTGGATTTTATTAATCAGTGTTCTCCAGAGATGTGGATATGTGAAAATTAAAAATTAGCTTTAACGAACAATATCCTTATGCTCAATTTTTTCATTTGTATTTTGTTAATCTCGATTCTCTAGAGATGCAGATAGGTGAAACGTAAAGTTGGTTGTAATGATCAATATCATTATGCTCAATTTTTTAATTTCAATTTTATTAATCAGTGTTCTCCAGAGATGTTGATATGTGAAAATTTAAAATTAGTTTTAACGATCAATATCCTTATGCTCAATTTTTTCATTTGTAGTTTGTTAATCAGTGTTCTCTAGAGATGTGGATATGTGAAAATTAAAAATTAGTTTTATAGCGACTTTCCCGTCAGGCCGCGCGCGCAGGTATCGTAGTACAGCAATGCGAAGCGCAATACTGCAAATTAGAATTTACTCGATGGAAATTTTAAAACGTATTAGGGTCATTGATTTTTAGCATAATGGAAGGTATTTGTTCGAAAGGGAATGCTTATATAAGCATTCATTCAACACGTTAGGCCCCTCGCCTGTTTTGTTTATAGTTTGGCACGCTACAGATAAGATTACATTGAACTCCACTTCGGGTATGATAATGTCAGTAACTTCTTGTCAGTCACCGGTGACTGACGCGGCCTGAACGGAAAGGTCGGTGTCAATCACCGGTGACTGACGTAGCACTCAACGTGTTAATTTAATTTTTTAGTATACTTTCCCGTAAAAGTCAAACAACAAAGATATGAAATAAGGATTAATGTATTGTAAAAATATTGTTAAAAATAAAGAAAAAGTCAAAAATAAGTGAAGTAATTAAATAAATACCGAAAAACGAAAAATTTGAAAGTAGGATTATGAGATGGGGAAAATGTGCCTGTCCGTCTGTCTGTCCCCCTTAATAACTTTTGAAGGAATTGTCCGATTTGTTTTTTTCGTTCGAAAGATCTCGGCGGGGACATCTCATTTCTATATTTTATTTTTTAATCTGAACAACTTTTCGTTCAATTTTGAACAGCACAAAAATAAAATCTTAACATGAGCAGTATTGGGTAAATAGGAAGCACACTTTAGAAACCCTGGACAAGTTCAAAGTTCAATTTTTGGCTTGAACATTTTTTGCCCAATTTTGAGCAGTTCAAAACAAATAATAATAATAATTATTATTATAATAATAACAGTGCCTACGGGGAAGTTTCACTCCTACATAAATTGGGATCTAACTGACGGATTTGCTGGAAACAAACTTTATCAGAAGGATCTTGCGGGCAAAAATGAAGCAAATTATGTAAGATCTGGGCATAAGATCCAAGTTTCTTTTGAACAAGCTTATTGGAAGAATCTCCGGTCTTTGCTCCGGTTTCGAATTAAACCTTGTCGCTTCACTTCTCCGCGTCCCTGGTTAATAATTAATTTTAGTTTTGTATTAATAAAAATTAATTAGAAGCATTAAAAAAGTCACTATTTTTGTCGCCAAGAAAAATTTTGTTTAATCCATAAATATGCAAAAAAAGGAACCTGAAACGTATCTAAATTGAAGACTTCTGAAGAAAAAAAAAAAAAGCTTCTCTATGCAAATTCTTTAACGTACACACTGTGTCACAGAATTTTTAAGACTAGGTTTATAAAACAAAATAAAAACTAGTAATTATATTTTTTAAAGAATTTTTATTCAAAATAAGCACCTTCGGCTTCAATACATTTGTTACAGCGGTTTAACAACTGTTAGAAGGCCTGTTCCAGCTCACATTGCCTCCTCCAAAGCTCGCGTCGAAACCGTTTGAGCATAATGTGTCAAAGAATTTTCAAGACTTTAGCTGGAACTAAGCTTACAGTGGCGCTATCTATGTTATCGCGCATTCGTGAAACTCCTTAACTGTCCATACCGAAACCTCAGGTCATTTGTTTACTTGTTTTTGTACTTTGATGAGATTGACTAGCAATATGGTTTTCAATGAACTTCTGTTAAGATTTTGAATTAATTACTACAGAGTACAAAAAAAAAAAAGGTTACGTAGCAGTTGAGAGCGAAATATAAATACGTCAAATTGATTTTAGTTTTTAATATTATTTTTTACTTGGCTACCAGTCATAATTTTATTTATCTACATATATCTATATGAATTATAATTTTATGTTTAGCATGAATCTATCAATTTCGCTTATTCATAGAAGTCTCTCTTTTGAAGAGGTATTTAGAGCAAAAGAGTATTTTTGTTATTAGGATAAAATGACATAATTTTCTAGAACATCATGTTATCGGAATATCTACTCGTCAAAATGATTCAGATTTGAAAAACTGAGTTCTTTTTGATGTAACCTGTTTCACAAAAATGATCGGGCACTATCTCATGCCAAACACACACACAAGAAAAAGCTGTTTCCGTACTTTGAGTTGGCATTCTATATCAAAGAAAACACAAATGAGCTGTTGCAAGTGTGCGTCGTCATTGAGATCGGAAGAACGCAATAGGTATATATATATATGCAGTGTGTCAAGCAGTGGCGTACGCAAGGGGGGGGGGGGTTAGGGGTTTAAACCCCCCCCCCCCTTGAGTCATAAATAATAGTGCTTTATTACATACTCGAATTTCTTTCAGTAGTATCTGAAAAAATTCTGCGTACGCCACTGGTGTCAAGTAATTTTTAAGACTACAGCTGGAACTAAGCTTACAGTGCCACTATCTGTGTTGTCGAGCATTCGTGAAACTCCTTAACTATCAGCTCATCCACTGCCGAAACCTCAGTTCATTTGTTTTCCTTTTTTTTTTACTTTGATGACATTGCCACTATACAAACAGTTTCGACGCAAGCTTTGGAGGCAGTCCCACAATGTGAGCAGGAACAGGCATTCGAATCGTTGTTTAACTGCTGTAACAAATGTATTGAAGCCCGAAGCAGCTTATTTTGAATAAAAATACTTTTAAAAATACAATTACTAGTTTTTATTTTATTTTATAAACCTAGTCTTAAAAATTCTTTGACGCACTGTGTATTTCTTTTATACTGATATATAATACAGTAACTGAACATAATCTTCTGCTAAACGACAGCTAAAATGCGATTGGCGATCGATGAAACTTTCAAACAGCATAACACAACTAAAGAGTCAACCAAATTTCGTTACAGAACTTCAAAACGGCTATATTATACGCCAATCAAATCATTAAAACCTAAACGACACCGCTCAAAAATCATACCCCTTTCAGTCCCCAGAAACACGACCTATAATTCCATTCATTGGTTTAAAAGCCTCCGTAGGTTTGTGCTGTTCATTACAAATGTCATCTTGTCAGCTTAGTTACACAAAATCCCGAAATTAAATCTTGGCGTTGTTGTGTGCGCCGCTGTTTTCGCCATTCGATTATTGTAATGGGAGACGGAATCTGCTTGAACAAATAGCGTCCACAATGTTTGTCAATGAATCGGATTTAGACGGAGGATTTGGAGGACATTCCTTGTTTAATGATAGAAAGAAGAGGGAGGAATTGAAAGGATTTGGCACCGTGGCAATGGACGCAGTGATGACCTATTTGATAAATCAGAACATTCTCCAGAGATGTGGATATGTGTAAGTTAAATATTGGTTCTAATGATCAATACTATTATGCTCAATTTTTTTATTTGTATTTGGTTAATCAGTGTTCTCTGGAGATGTGGATATGTGAGAATTAAAAATTGGTTCTAATGATCAATACTATTATGCTCAAATTTTTTATTTGTATTTTGTTAATCAGTGTTCTCTAGAGGTGTGGATATGTGAAAATTAAAAATTAGTTTTAACAAACAATATCCTTATGCTCAATTTTTTTAGTTGTATTTTGTTAATGTCGATTCTCTAGAGATGCGGATATGTGAAAATTAAAAGCCAGTTGTAATGATCCAATATCCATTATGCTCAATTTTTTTATTTGTATTTTATTAATCACTGTTCTCCAGAGATGTGGATATGTGAAAATTTAAAATTAGTTTTAACGAAGAAAACGTAAAATAGTAATAAAAAAACGAAAGAAAAGGAAAAGAGAAACAAAACGGGATATTTTCCCCCCTGAAAGTAGTTTTTTAATATTTTTAAATCTTTTTGTTAATAGTTTTTTTAGACGTTTGGAGCAGGCGTCGACGAACCGAGTTTGCACTCCAGTTCTTTACATAGCTCAGATGCCCCTCGCGCGGAACTACCAGTGAATATTGCAGAACTTTATGTACGAATCAACACACTTCTCATACTTTTATTGGCTTTGCCTCTCTGAGACTATCTCTATTGTGTAGTTCTCATAATAGTCCGACGGATGAGTTGAGGTAAGAAAAGGAAAGTCAGAACGCGGAAATTTTCTCCGCGAAGAAAAATTGCGGATTTTTTTTTTTTTATTTTTTTTTTACACAAAAGCAATAATTAATTCTGTTCCTGGAATTTTTCCACCATACAAATACCTCATTAAGCAGAATTCGTTATGGAACAACTCAAAAGATAATTCCAAAATGATGGATTTATGCGTTCAAGCAAAAAATTCCAATTACTATAAAAGAGTTAATTGTCACGTAGGATTCAAGAGTAATTGCATAATTGCGCAACGCTAGTCAATAACTCATACTAGTTCATTACGTTATAAAAACGAAAGAATAACGTAGGAAGGAACAACAGAGGACAGCTCTTTTTAGACAGAGAATTATATGAAAATTGCAAACTTCCTAGTCTTCGCATATAATTTCTAGCTTTATCAGAATTCCAGCTTTTTTTTTAGTCAGAAAACTATATGAAAATTGCAAGCTTCCTGGCTTTTGCATATAATTTTTAGCTGCTGCAGAATTCTAGCTCTTTTTAGGCAGGAAACTGTATGAAAATTGCAAACTTCCTAGCTTTTGCATTTAAATTCTAGCTTTTGCATCGAGGCCAATTATAAACGGTGATTCATTTAAAAGTATTTATTTTTTTAAATAAAAAATGAATAAAAACAATTTTATTTTATTATCTTTATTATCTTACAAAAGAACCATTTTTTACAATCATTCCTTAACGATAATTTCTTTCAAATGTTGTCCGCGACTACAGTTAACAAGGTCCAGTCTGAAGTTCCAATTTTAAATGACGCCTGTGAGTATTTCGAGTGGTTTGGCCAATGACTCGAGTTAACACACCAAACAGTTGTTTTGTCTGGATTTAAGGCAGCATTTGTACCTCTCCGGGTTGTTCATCCCCCCCATTAAGCCAAAAATATGCCTCATCGGTGAACATCGCTCGGCTCATACATCGGTTCCTCGTAGAACGCCCATTTTTCGTAATAAAGCTGAACAATTTGTAGACGCTATGCCGGGCGAGATCTTTCCATTATGAAATGTCAAACACTACTGAACATTAATGCGAGTTCAGTTAACGCGAGGCATGCGCCATCTGCAATTAAATCCCTAAACCAAAAAGTACCTCTAAATGAATCGCCCTTTACATGGCCACCCGTTTGTTATATTGATGCAATATAGCCAGTTTTTTGAGAAATACCATCTAAAAATATATTACTTTACGCCATCCAATTACTAGGGAAAGTAATTATTGTTAAGTAAGACTCAGGTTTCTGATTTTCAACCATAGTCATTAACTTATCTTATGTGGTTTCATAAAACATGAAACTAAACTGGTAAACACGTTATTAAACAGCAAATGAGGTGCACCTGTAAATTCGCGACTTTCTAGATTACAAAAAATAAATTGGTGTCACACCTACATAATTTTTAATTTGTAGACAACACACTACAGCGAGCAATTAAAAAGTAATTCAAAATGGAAAAAGAAGTCTGAAAAACCAAGAATACTTAATTATGTGTTAGTATTTTAGCTTTAGTAATAGATTCAATTGTCTTGTAATTGTCTCAATTGTGCAACTGTAATTTCACGACTTTCTAAATTAAAAAAAAAGAATTGGTGTCAAACCTACATAATTTTTAATCTGTAGAACAGTACATTGCACCGAGCAATTAAATAGCAATTCAAAATGCAGAAGGAAATCTATGAAAAACCAGAAATATTTAATTATGCATTAGTATTTTAGATTTAGTAATAGATTCAATTGTCTTGCAGTCATTAGTCAATACGCTAGATTGCTTCATTGCTGAACACTTAAAGGAGGTGATCTCAAAAGACTCCGAAGATTTTCTTCCCCCTAAGTTCTCCAGTTAATCTTGTCAGAGTACTTCGAACTGTGTTCGAAGTACCCTGGCTTAAGATTACTGAAACACGACCCACAATATTTTCTTCCTCCAAGTTCTTCAGTTAATCTTAAGTCAAACTTACTTCAAACTGTGTTCCACGAGTCAAAATCAAAATTGGGACGGGGGGAAGAGATTATAAAGCACAAAAGCTAATTGACTGGTGTTCATTACTAAAAAAAAGAGAAAGAAAGGATACGCCCATTTAAGCTACTATAAATATGACTACACTTCGGCAGCTCCTGCAGCACGAGCTGATCAATATGCTATTAATTAATGCGTTAATAGCTAATAATGCAATTTTAAAATTACTTTATGGTTAAATTTTTAATAAAATATGCAGCAGCTTCTATAACTGTTTTAACATAAAGTACCTGAAACATATTTATCTCCATTAGGTATGTTTTTTTAAAAAAAGGGAAGGAGTTTCCCGAAAAAACTTTGTATTGCCAAGGTTTTCGTGAGTCGACAAAATTTGAAGACCACTACAGAAAACAAAGAAACAAGAAGACACTGACAATTATTTTTAATTTTTTTAGTAATGAACACTAGTCCATTAGCTTTTGTGCTTTATAATTTTTTTCCTCCTATTTTGTTTTTGATTCGTGGAACACAGTTTGAAGTAAAGTTTAAGATTAACTGAAGAACTTAGGTGGAAGAAAATGTTTCTAGAACTATACGAGCCTACTTGCCCGTATACTGGCTAAAAACGAGCAAGTACAATGATTTTCGCTGGTTCTATTAGCCTTAACAACGTAAACGAATAATAGAACCAATTAACCCCAAGTGACGCAATAGATCATTCAATTTTTTTTAAAAAATGCGCATTTAAGTACAAATTGCATGACGCCACTTAATATTACTGTAATATTAATACCTACAAAACTAAAAATATAATGAAGCAGCATTTCTTTCTTTTTTTTTTTCAATCCTCTTCTAGAAAGAGATAGTGTGTAGCTAAAAATGTTAACTAAGTCCTTGATGCTACATTCTAAAAAAGTTATAAAATTACAACTCTCTCTGTAAAAAAAATCTGATGTCTACACCACATTGTACTATGCTTATTAAATGATATCTTTTTAACTACACAGCATGACAGATTATCTCATTTTCGCAAAATGTTTTTCAGATTGCTTGTTTCAAAAAAGAAATCCATATAGAACAGTAAATAAGATTAGCATGCTTTTTCCACCCTGCCCTCTTTGAGGGGGGATAGTAATAATATTTGAACATTGATGCATGTGGGGGTAAATATATTTCCCAGAGTCTTTGGGTAAGAATCTGCCAATCAGAAAGGGTAAAATAGCTTACTATAAACATCTATAATTTGATGAATTTGGTTGGAAGCATACTTCCCACCGCCTTAGAAAGGGTTAACAGGGGGGTTCGACGGGAAAATCGCTAAATACTGCGCGTACTGCCAAACTAACACTAGAGTTGGCTCTATTTTAGCGCCAAAGTGGTGGTTATTTCAGCACCATTCTCCCAAGTTGTTGCCAAATAAGGGCTTACGTACTTAACTGGAGTTGTATTGAATGATTAATTCTGGAAAACATCTTGATTCGGAAAACGACTTGAAAACGGCATGGATTCGGAACAAAATCGCATGAAAGACCCATTTTAGAACATTCAATTCCAACCAAACGCAGAGGTGTTCCCCTAGACCAGTGACGGCGAACCAATGACGCGTGGGTCAAAACACTGCCACGCATAATTTTTAACTGACCCACGATTGTTAAGCAACCATTTGCTTGTTTACGCAGGAATATTTAAATTTTCTAATTTGTGCGAATAGTTTATATTCTATTTGCATTTTTTCAAGGTATTGACTCAAAAGCAATTTAAATGCTGTCTTATAACCTGCAGTTTGATCCTTACATTTCTCAAGTTACGCAAATGACGACAAATGCGTTTGTAGTATTTGAAATAACGCAAAAGTATTTGCAAAATATCAAATAAAGAGTTCAATTTCATTCACATTTTGTTTGTTGAAAAAATGGACAAATTAAACGAAATAACCATCTTTAAAGCACTATCGGTGTAATTTTCGTTACTCCTTGCCCTGGTAGCAGAAATCGCACGGCAGCGAGAGCTGCAGATTTATCTTGAAGCTTGCAGATTAATTAGCCACCTTCCAAAAAAAAAAAATTTCACTTCAAAAGTAGTTAGTAGGGTTATTAAAATAACTCAGATAAACATTTACCCTGCTTGCAATAAGTTATACAGTAAAGTCTCGATAGTTCGAGTTCCACATAAATCCGAGCTAGTGAAAAAATATTGGCTTAGCTCCCAAATAATGGCCAACAACAGCGAAACTCGTGAAAGAAATACCACGCCTGGCCAGTTAAGCCAATTGAATTTTAAAGATATTTAGTTTTAAAAATACTCAGTTAACAGTTTTTAAACTTAACTTTGGTGAGAATGAGCATTAGGGACCCACGAGCTAGCACTAAAAAAATATGAACAAAATTTGACCCGCATCTCAAAAAGGTTCGCCATCCCTGCCCTAGACGTTATGTTGGTCCTACATATAAATTTCAACCTTCTACGACTAAAAGTTTTCCAGTTAGGCGAGATACATACATAGATGCGAACACACATACTGACGTCACGGCAAAATTCTTCAAAACGGACTCGGGGGTGATCAAAATTGGATATTTCGGTGGTCCATAAGCACATACGTATGTACGTACAGACGGACAACATGAACAAACCAGACAAAATTTTGTAATTGGTTCATTAAAATGGAAATTTGAGTGGGAAATTTTTCCCAAATCCAGTACGTCCTGTACTTTGTACAAGGAAATAAAAATCTGATGAAAAGTAAGTTATTTTTACGTTGTTGCTATAGTTTTTATCATACATCAATGTAATGAACATTGATGTGTTTCACGTTGTACAAAACAGTATTAAGTCATTTAACGCTACTGCTGCAGTTTGCATCATACATCAATGTAATGAAACATTGACATATTACAACTTTGTCATATTACAACTTTGTCATATTACAACTTTGTCATATTACAACTTTGCATTGACGTACAATGCAAAGTTGTCATTTATGCAAAAAAAAAAAAAAAAAATGAGAGTTCTATTTCTATCATACTTTTTCCCCCTATAAATGCATCAGCAATATTTTTTTGCATCATTATTTCCAGCTTCTTGGCACTGAATGACAAAGCAAGCATGACCTATTTGACATCAAAATGGGTGTCAGCTTACTGCAATATAAAAGGCTCTGTGTTTTAATGTCAAGCGTTGCTGAAAATGTGTTCTTCAGTTTGCTAAAAACGTTTGACCCTACCCTTTGTTCATGCAGGATTATACCAAGTTCAACTCATTTAAAACGCCTAATGAGAAAGATTTGGAAACAATACCAATTTCAAGCTGCTTATAATGGAATAAAAACCCTCATGACTGAAAAATTTTAATTAAAATTTCGTAAGAACCGAACAGTAATCATAACGGACCTCATTTAACGTTGCTGCTGCAATTTGTTTCATACATCATTGTAATGAAATATTGATGTGCGATGCATATTTAGCGTTGTACAACAAAGCGTTCAGTCATTTTACGTTGCTGCTGCAGTTTGCTTCATAAATCAATGTAATGAAACATTGACGTACAAAGCAAAGTATTTAACGTTGTACAACAAAGAATTAAGTCCTTTTTACATTGCTGCTATAGTTTACATCATACATCAATGTAATGAACATTGATGTGTTTAACTTTGTACAACAAAGAAGAAATTTAACGTTGCTGCTGCAATTTGCATCATATGTCAATGTAATGAAACATTGACGTACAATGCAAAGTATTTAATGTTGTACAACAAAGTATTAAGTCCTTTTTACGTTGTTGCTATAGTTTGCGTCATACATCAATGCAAACGAACATTGATGTGTTTAACGTTGTACAACAAAGTATTAAGTCATTTAACGTTACTGCTGCAGTTCGGATCATACATTGATGTATTTAACGTTGTACAACAAAGTATTAGGTCATTTAACGTTGCTACTGCAGTTTGCATCATACATCAATCTAATGAAACATTGATGTACAATACGAAGTATTTCAACGTTGTACAACAAAGTATTAAGTCCTTTTTATGTTGTTGTAGTTTGCTTCATACATCAATGTAATGAAACATTGACGTACAAAGCAAAGTATTTAACGTTGTACAACAAAGAATTAAGTCCTTTTACGTTGCTGCTATAGTTTATCATACATCAATGCATTGAAAAATTGACGTACAATGCAAAGTATTTTAACGTTGTACAACAAAGTATTAAGCCCTTTTTACGTTGCTGCTATAGTTTGCATCATACATCAATGCATTGAAACATTGATGCACGATACAAAGTATTTAACGTTGTACAACAAAGTATTAAGTCATTGCTGTTGTTACAACGCAGCTGTTGTAGTTTGCATCATACATCCTTGTAATGAAACACACCAAGGCCAAAAAGAAAGAACAACAATTAAAGACTTTATCAAGCTTTATATTAGCATCAAAATAGGAAAAATATCAAATGAAAGACTAGGATAACATATATATTCATCTTGACTATTCATCCAGACTTTATGTACACAACTGAAACAAAAATGAGAAAAAAAAAATATATAACCAAGTACTTTTCAATATCACTGACCAAACAGTAACGTCAACACATAGAAACGGCACACACTATATAACAGGTGATAGAGGCAGTCGCATAGTGCAGAAATGTTAAGAGATTTGCAATGCAGTGTTTGCTACAAAAGACGCTGGATGCAAAAGCTTCTTGTAGTGTTCAAGGGAATCATGGCGCCATTATGCGCCACTGATAATGTGATGCGCTAGGGAGGAAATGAGGCTCAATGGAAAGATTTCTATTGCGTTCGCTTGGTATTGTGCTGCCAGATGAGTTTCCGGAATTTCGATTCATATTTGGAGGAAATGCGATGCATAGGGGCTCATATTTTGAGTTTTTGAATTGAGAATGGGCATTGAAATAATTGTTTTTTAACAATTATTGGAGCAAAATCAATTCTCTCAATTTCAGTTGAGTGAATTGTTTCTTTCTCTTCGTATTCAGAAATGTACTTTTAATATTACAAGAAGAATTCATTACGATATGTAGAGAAATGAGCATTTTTTTTTCTTAGATAATTATTTGAACAAAATCTCACTTTAGTGAATTGTTTCGTTCTTTTCGCATTCAGAAATATGCTTTTAATACCACAGGAAGAATTGATTACGATTTTAAAGGGAAAATAGACATTATAATCATTGTTTTTTATAATTATTTGAGCAAAATCAAATCAATTGGGTGCGGTTTTTCTCTTCTTTTTTTCGCATGTAGAAATGTAATCTTAATGTTACAAATACCGTGGCCGCATAAGCATATTATAGTGTTCCCTACAAGAAACGTTGAAGTTAGAATTTAAAACATTAGAACGCTCGTTCAATTTTTAACTTTAAATTTTATCATGTCTTTTATTTTCTGTTTATTTACATAACTTTGTTGATTTGTTATTGTTGTTTAGTTGCCATATTGTCAATCTTATCTTATTGTCATTATAAAATACTGAGGTATTTCACAAATGTACTCCAAGAGTAGCCCAGCCACATGACAATACGGCAACTGCAATTCATAAACTGACAACAAAGATCTTAACAAATAAAGTTCAGGGTCCACGTGGTTCGCAGACAAATGCAGCAACATGATTGGTTGAGCTCTTTGCTTGATATGCGACTGTCGCTTTTTGTAAGTAAAGTTTGCCTCAGAATTGCTCATCTCCAGAATGTGTGTTACAGCATATTATTCTAAGTGAAGCACAATACAGAAACGATTAATAATTTACTGGGACATTTCCAAATTATTAAAAATTTGGCGGTAAAAATTACGAAGAACATTCATTATATATTTTTAAAATCCTACCATTTTGTTATCTCCAAAGTAAGACACCAGTTCTTACTAGCTGTCTTAGTTTACTAATGCTTCTTTGATCCATTAGGGAACACTCCACAGCTGCAAATGATTGTTCATTTAAGTCTATTCACATATCACATTTACAGCAGCTTTTCAACAACTTAATTCTAGTAAGCAAAAATGTTTCTATACCAAAACTGTAAGCCAACTATTATCATAGCATTTCACTTGACCAATTCAAGAAGCTTTCAGCGTCCGAATTAAGCTCTGATAAATCATCCAATATACACACTTCGTAATAAATAAATTTTCTATTGCTTACCCGATAAAAAAATTAATTCAATTGACAGTAATTCTTATTTCTTAAAATAGACATTAAGTATCCAAAGCTGGATTAGAGTCCAAACTTGCGATTTTATCGTATTAGTTTGGAGACGAATTCAGCTTTGAAATTTTACACATGCTATAGTTATTACACAGACCTGGCCCAGTTATTCACAATCGCGAATCGCTCTCCGATCGGAATAAACTCGTACGAGTTGCCCTCCAGTCGGAAGAAACTCGTACGAGTTGCCCTCCAGTCGGAAGAAACTCGTACGAGTTGCCCTCCAGTCGGAAGTAACTCGTGCAATTTTTCCTCCGAGTGAAAGTAAAGAGCTCAAGATACCCTTCTCCAAAAAGTAACTGTTGTTGCTTTGTTGTTGTTTGTAATGGGGCTGCCTATTGTGTCCCTACTATTTGCAGACCTAGTGCATTTCCCAGAAACTGGCATCCATTCTTTCATGTGGCACCATTATCGACGGATGCCATTACCACTTGAGAGTTTTGACGCTCAGTTTTGCCTAGATGGCGGCACCGGGACTCTTAACGATGTGAAACTGCACGAGCAGTTTTAATTTAGCCGAGAGTATCCAAGCTAAACAGATATTCAAGGAATCTTTAACATGCCGCATATTCATACGACATAGACAATTTTCTGCATCTTGAAAATCCACCGACTTGGGCCAGGTTTGATTCTGTGAACTTGGGCGCACGAGGCCAGTGCCTTGCCACTACGCCACCCTGTCGGCAAGAAAAGTAACTCGCGCGATTGAAAGCAAAAACAACTCGTCATATACATAAGAGGAATTTTTGCTTCACGATGAGTTACTCACGGATTATAATCTAAGAGTTACTCTCGAGTCAACCCACGATTGTGAATAACGGTGATGTTAAATAAAATTACGAAAGAAAAAATATATTTTAAAGGTTTCAGACAGAAGTGTTATGAGTAGAAGAAGCAAATTTATAACATTTTATACATGAGTGGTTTTTGAAGTTTTCTCAAACGCAATACAACATTTGCGCTCTTCTTTACAGTCGCAAATCACCAATAGTAACTCACTACTTCGAGAAAAATGTTAACTCAGAACAAAACTCGTATTATTGGACAGTTTTTCAAGTAGAGTTACTATCGGATAGCAGCCAGTGAGCTAGTCGCGAGTCAACCCACGGTAAAATGCTATAGTAAATAAAATTAAAAAACATCTTACTATTAAAGGTTTCAGACAGAAGCGTAGCAAGTAACAGAAACACATTCAGAAAGTTTTTTATTTGAAAATGATTGCTAATTTATTTTGAATACATAAGAACCTTTTTTTTTTTCTTACGAAGTATGACGTCACAACAGAAAGTTCCGAAGTGATTCAAGTTTCTTCTGCTGTGACGTCATACTTAGTAAAAAATGTCCTACTAAATAGTACGGTTTAACTGGCAGATACTTTATTGAAAGTAAAATATCGTCGTAATCGAAACAGTAGGTTATAAAAAAAACTACATGTCGTTTTAGAGTGATGTCATGTCACTGCACGAGCAAGTCAATAAATGGTAATTCCCTGTAGGGAGAAATTTGGTGAAGCTCAACTATGACGTCATTCATGAAATGGAAACATGTCGATTTCATTTTGGGGATTAATTTAATTCATTAACTGCTAGTAATTCATGACGTTGTTTTTTCACAAAAACGCGTCATCATTAAAAACATTTCGAAAAAGAAGTCCTAATGTTAATAATTAATTAGTGAAATATGAAAGGACACAGTTCTGAACATTGAAAATATTGCAAATGAGATGTCATGAAGTGGTTCCAATAAATTATTTGTCGGAAGAAAAAAAAAACTCTTCACTCGAAAATAATTTTTCGATATGAAACTTATATTAAAGTTCTGCTAGAAAGTTATAATTAAAGGTTCACTTTTCCATGGTTATCATTAATGTTGTATCCAATAAAATTGTCAAGAACGTCTAAATTTGAAAATTGGTTCGAAAAATCATTAAAACATCAATTAACCGCGGAAATTACGGAAAATGTGATGAATGAAAATTTTAGGAATATCTTTTGGTTTTTCTTCTCCCACTCCTCAAGCTTAAAAAAAAAAAAAAAAAACATTTAAAAAATCTAAGAAAATAAAATAAAGAAGTCAACTAACTACTAAACTTGTCATATTTCCGTCAATTCCTGAAAAATCGATTCTAACGAATTAACTGAAAGCTCTATAACAGTATAGGTAAAGCATCCGAATTACACAATTTGTCAGGAGATAATCAAACAAAGCAGCATGTTTCGGGTCAAAAATAATCGATCGCGAAAAAAATAAACCGACACGCGACGTAGCATCAGCAGCACATCTCAACTCTTTCGAAAATAAGAAAATGTACTTTTATTCCTAATCTGGTAAAGAGCTTCGCCTTCGCTACGGTACATTTGAGGTGGACTTCAAATAAAGGGAATTGCAGTCATCGTCAAATAACTCTGCAATAGCAAAATTACCTGAATAACCATGCCTCCCAGCTGTGTGTGTTTTGTAAAAGATCATCATTTACGAAGAAATGCATCAAAAGTTGGCGACAGCGGCAGGGTTTGAGTTGAATGTTCGTTAAGGTATGGATAGTTCCAAAAATGCAAGGTGCTCAAATAATTTGTATTAAAGAAAAGTTTTACCCGGAAAACGCAATATAAAAAAAGTCGCACGAAATATTTATTAACGGCAAAAAATAATTTTTTCATCAAATTCTTAATAATACCTATATGAACTTTTATAACCTAAATTTTAAAAAAAAGAATTTCAAATCAAATAATATAAGTTCGATTATCTATGCACTTTTAAATGCTATCGTTATAGCAAGGATATCGTTAAATCGGAAGAGAAAACAGCATTTACGAAACCCAATCTGGAATTGTAAAATATATCGCTAGTTTGAGGAAATCGTGATATCCAGTATCGTTAAATCGAAGTTATGCTATATACATATATATGCATTGCTTATTTGAAGAAATCGTTGAATCGAGTATCCTTAAATCGAAGTCGTACTATACAAGTTGCCTGTCGCATAATTTGTCATACTAATTGATTTTTTTTTTCACTATTAAACTGAAGTGAAGTAATGCTTTGGAAGTATGAAAATAATCCTAGAAATTTATTGGTTAAAATTTTCCTTTTTTTCTATGTTTCTAGTTTGCTACAATTTATTATACAGTGGAATATCGTTTATACGACGCCGAAGGGTCTATCGAAAAGCGTCGTATAAACGATAACGTCGTATAATCCATTTACCTTTCTATCTAAATTCCAAGAATTGGGATCATACTAAAACGTCATATAAATGTAAACGCCGCATAAATGATCGTCGTATAAACGGTACTCTACTGCATTCACTCTTTACTGCGTATTTCGTGGAACTAAGAACTTCTTTTTTCCCTCGATTTTAAACATCAAAACCTGCATGCGAGACTTAGATTCTAACCTATCAGTTTACATTAACAGTAACCTGACAATAAATGAATTATGCAATAAATTACATAAATGCAATGCTAAAGATACAGATAAAATTATTCATTTATTTATGAATTTAGACTTGATTTTATATACATTTCAAGACAAACCAGTTAATCAACCCCCCACCCCCCCCCCCAAAAAAAAAAAAAAGTCTAGTGCTGTCCTTAAAGATATTTTAAAACGAAAATTCAACTATATGCAGCATTTATCTGTCGTTAATGTTTTAGTATCTCAATGAATTTAATAGTTTGCAATAAAAACGCTACCAAATAAATAGTATGTAAAAAATACACACCAAAGCAAACTTTCAAGAAGAAACAAACAAAATGAAACTTGCTCCAAAAACCGTCACAAAAGGAATAGTATACAAACATTATAAAGCCGATTCGAAATTTTACGCTCAACGTAGCACTAGTTACAAGATTAAAAGAAATACACTATCGGATATCTATAAATGTTTTCCGATACATTTAATAGATTAATCAATTGTTAAAAAGAAACAGAATAAAAATTTATTTCCTTAATAAATATGCTTCAGTGGTAGAAAAATCGGTAGTTTTACGGCATCTTTCAAAAAATCGGTTTTAGATTTCGTATTTCATCTAGTAAAACAAATTCTTGGAGGGGAAAAAATTACAATTCAAATCCCGTCTCAAAATAGGAATTGATCTGATATACTTATCGGTTAATAATACGTTTTGCGAAATTGTTTATATTTATGAATGCGAATTTTTTAAGGGGAGTTTAATTTCTACACTACAAATTAGAAATATCCGTAAGAAATTACTGGGTACATATATGTATATGAATAACAGTTGAAGGAGATATTTTACAATGAATTGAACCTTTTATCATTATTAAATCTATACCAAATCAGTTAACATTCCGGAATACTTTGAACAATTCCGATTAAACTACAGAGAGTAATTGATAAATATATATTGTTTAATTATATATGGAATAAAAATTAAAAGAGGCCATTTATAAAAAAGTTAGAACTATGAACCACCCGTTATTAAGAAACTTCCGGCATATTTATAAGCAATTTCGACAAAATAATGAATAATCTGAGAATTTTATCAGTAAATAGTTTTAGTTTAGTTTTAAAAAGGAGTTTGATATACGTGGATTCATAACAAAGTTATTATTTATTGTGCATTAAAAATTTAACCCCTTACTGTAAAATTTACAATAAGACAGACCTCCAAAAGATGTAATAAAATAAGACGTAAACACCAAAACTGTATATTTAGATAAACATGTATTAAACAAGGTTTGTACACTTTTAGGCTCCACCTCATTTTGTAAGGATTCTTCCACCAGTAATTTTATGAAACTAACTTATACATAGTGAATCTTGAAATTAAGGGACTTGGCACCTTTCAAATGTCGAAAATGGCTGAAAATAACGATTTTTCAATTTTTTGCTTAAAATGTGGTTTGACTCTCCTAGTATATCTGAGCGAACTTTTGAAGCGATACAATCAATATAAATGTAGTTAAGAAGTAAGAGAACTCTAATATTTCTGATGTTTTAGTAGGATTTTGTATTCTTTAAACAGCGTTTTTTCGGTTTGTGTGTTTTCGTCGTATTGTAGTACTTAAAATGCTAAAACTTCTTCATATATTCATGTAGCAACTTGAAATTTTTTGTGTGTGTTCGATATGATGTGCTTGATAAAATTAGGGATGGAATTTGCTATATATTTTCAAAAACAAATTTTTTTAATGAAAATGTAACAAAAGTCGCTTTTTTTTTCTGTGTTCTACCATCGATGTAACTTTAAAAACTTTCTTCTCAAAAACCTATTAATTAATAGCAAAACCCATCCCTAAAATTGTAAACCATACTATAATAAGTACTTAAAAAAAATTTGGTAAAATAAAGTCAAGAAATGAAAAAGAAGAAGGGAATTTAAAATTATTAAATAATTTTAAAAAAATTAAATTTTAAAATTTTCTGTTAGTTGAATTTTGATTTTTCATGTGAAAATCATTTTGTTGAACAATAGCACATCATAACATACAAATGAAATAGGTAAAAGTTCTTAAATTTAAAAAAAATGTCAAAAGGTGCCAAGTCCCCTTAAAACCGAAAGTTGTTGTTTTATATGGATAAAAACTGTTTACACATTTAGGAGATAGTTTTGTTGCATTTATATAATAAGTTAAAATAACTTACACGCAATTGAGAAATATTTATGAAAAAGAACTTCATAAAACATTTTTTACTGGTAGTAAAGCCGCGAAGTTGTTTGTGGGGTACTAGCGGAGAAAATACGAGATAGTGGCGGCAGATGGCGCCTGACGAAGCGGCTGTGCTGAACTAAATACACTGCGGAATGACTGCAAGCTAAAAATCCCCGATGTTCAGTACCTAACATTTAAAAACGATCGTGTTTTTTCACAGTTTTGCTGTATTACGAAAAAAATTCCTTATAAGTGGTTTTGTATTATAGAACGAATTTCTATTCGATTCTTAGTTAAATTCCCGTCCGTTTTATGATAACTAAGTAGCGCGCAAAATGCATTGTGACTCTTTTACAAAGGGATGTAAACCGAATAGAATTTTTATCATATCCGGCTACTTTAAAGAATATCTTACAGAAAATCAGAAAAGAATACATTTTTTTACTTTTTGAGTGTTTTGATGAAGTTTTAGTTTTTCTAACACCGTTTTAAAATTGAAAAAGTGTCGCTTAATTCTTAAATAAAAGAAATTCGTCCAAACTAAAAGCTTTATATTGCATTTAAAAAAATACAAAATATTTCAGCGAAACTGAAGGACTTAAAATCAAATCTTTTACATTAAAGGGAATTCATGACTTTCTTCAGTAGATGATATAGTAAGCAAATAATTGCTGAAGGCGCTCACTAACAAATAACTAAATCTAATCGCTATATAAAAAAAAGAACAGCATTTTAACATAGTCAAAAAAATCACTTTTAAAATTTAAACTTTTTCTCTTACTCTGCAAAGTGAAAAACACGAATTTCAAACAAATAAAGTTATTGCGAATCCCCCGAAAAAACTAATATGAAATATTTTACACTAAAGATAATTCATGAGTTCCTATAGCACAAATATTAAACAAACAATTGCTGTCGACAAATAAATAAATTGCAGTCGATATAAAAATGAAAAGCATTTAAGCGAAGTCGGAAAAAAAAAACACTTTTAAAATAGAAAACTAAACTGCTCTCACAAAACATTTGCTTATTCCCGCAGAGAGAAAAACACACATTTTAAACAGATAAAGTTATTACGAATCGCCTGGATTAATATTGGAACGGAAATTACTCTTGTACTGTATTGCAGTCCCACTGGGGGTTACATTGAAAACCTGGAATTAATCCTTTGAATTTAAGCTTGCCTCTAATCTACCGATAGTGGTAGATAATTTTCCGGCTCTCTAAATGTTAGAGCAGGAAAGGCGAAATGCTCTGACAAGGTTTGGGGAGTTAAAAATTATCGCAAGAGCTATAAAGGAAACTTCCCTAGTGGAGTTTTAAAATGATATTAACACATTATGAGCGGGCGACGTAGCAAGCGCAACTATGTTGCGTAGGGGGCTAAGTTGACTAAGTTAAAATATGTTCTAAAAAAATACACCAATTCATACATTATATGAAACGTTTTTTCGCTTGTGTGACTTAAAAGTGGTGATTTTAAACAGGTACAATACCAGCCCCGCTTTTAAACGACATTGCACGAAACGGGTACCTAGTACCGCCCACTCATAATGTGTTAATATTAGCTATAACGAAAAAAGAATTACTCCTCTATAATACAGAAGAACCTCTTTGCAACAAGTCTCCCTATTGCGAACATTTTCCTCATAACAGAAACTCTTCATCGGAAAACGAAAAACATTTTTTAAAAATCTCCATATAGCAGAGTGGTTCCTCCCTACAAGGGCGCATTTGAAGGAGCAGAGGGGGCAAAGGAGCCCCGGCCTCTCCCGAAATAAATTGAAAACTATCTATTCTGCATAAAGATTTTTATGTTTTGGTCCTTCAGTTTAAAAAAATCCTCTTCGTCTTTGGATTGGGTCTCTCCCAAAATAAATTCGCACACACACTCTCGTAGAAGATAGATTGAACTTATCCAAAACAAGTGGGAAAAACTTTCCAAAAAATAGTATTTAAGATACAACAAATTCAGAAACAATTATGATACCTAATAAAATTAAAAGCAAAAAAGCAATTTACGAAAAAAGTACTCTAATATTAAATTACTAAGATTTCAAATATGGATTTTCACGACATTTTATTACCTGTTGAAAATAAAACGTGCGAGCTCCTTAATCAAATATAGAACGAAATTTAGAAGACATTTTGGGTAACGTATACTTCAAACAGTTTCTAACAAAATTTATCATTCAGATATAAAACATTAAGTTTCAAACAATCCGTACCATTATGTTACAAGATATTTCAATGGATACTACTTTGCATATGTAATGCAGAGATGATGAGCTTGTTTCAAAAACTAAAAGGGTATGCTGGGTACTTTCAAAAGAAATTAGTTTGTAAGGACGTCCTAGCATGCAAGTTTAAATGAATAGAAAAAATCATTAAGCGTCGTTAAAAAGCTCTAGAAGTTAAGGGCTACCCATTGCATGCGAGCATTTTCAATTGTTAAAAGCACGGCACGCCATGTTTTATGAGGTGCATTACGAGCATGCTAAAATAGAATTAGGAAAAGAAAGAAATCTGAAATCAACAGAAGTTGTTTGTGAATGTTTGTAACTTATGAATGAATCTTCATGTGTTGTTGGGGAAAACATAAAAACCCTTTTAAGCTGACATAAACAAAAGAATTAAAAAGAAAAAAATTTCTGTAAAAGAATTGTTTGTAAGTTTTTTTTCTTTTTTGTTGGCGGAATGAATTAGATTCTACAGAATTGAAAAGAACAAGGTGAAATTCCCCAAAACTTTTTTCAAGTTTTTTTCCGGGTTTTTGCTATGGGGCTGATTTGGCCTACCAAGATGGACCTAGTCTTTCCCCCAAAGAGTGTATCTTCCCCAGACCATTTTTTTTAGCCGGGGTTTTTGCGACCTGAAAGGGTAACCCATCCCGGACGGGTTTATGCAAACTTTTCGCGGACCACAATTTAGCCGGGGTACATCCCCGCATAAAATTTTTACTCCGGGGTTTTTCCACCAAAAATCATCATCCGGATGGATGCGACGATTTCCTGGATTTGGAAACCACAGCACCAGCCAAAGCTCCTAAGGGGACCTGCCGCTATGATACGGCGTAACAGAGATTTCAATGCATCTTGGAAATAAGACACTCCAGGTGCTTTGACTGGATCTAGTGATGGGCAAATCGAGTGATTTCTCATTCGAGTGATTATCTCTTCAAGTGGTTTTAATTCTCCCGAGTGATTATTTCGAGTTCTCGAGTGATCATTTCGAGTTCTAAAGTGATCATTTCGAGTTCTCGAGATGTTCAATGGAGACCCGAGATGTTCCAGTTCTCGATTTTATTAAAAGAATAATCGAGTTCTCGATTATGATCATTCGATTATGCTCATTACTACCTGGAGCGTACGAGTTCCGCGCCTTAGCACGACGCTACGGTACTTTCTGCAAGTTTAAAACTTTATAAAACGTGTTACAAGGCAGTTTTACTGAAACAAAAGGTGTATCATCAAGTCACAAGGAATTATTAGTGTAATACTCCCATTTATATTTACAGAAAATAAAGAAGAGAAAGAGAGAGATATATAAGCAAAATAGTGAAAATAAGATTCAAATGCAAAATATTTATTGGCAAACCAAAAGAAAAGTACTCTAACACCTGGTCCCGGAAAAAATTAAAACGATTTTTTTCAAGAAAAAAAAAATACAATCCATGTATAAAATGGAAGGAAAAAAGTCCTCAATTAGTTGGTTTTAGGGGGTGCCCCCCCCCCCCCCCCCCCCGGGGAAAAGGTAAAGATTGTCTAGAATTTGACAAATTCTTCCTCGAAAAGAATGAAATTAGCCGACTTCTCCCGCAGAAACTCCCCCCTACAATGCGGGTCTAACTATGTCACTGCTCAATTAGGCGTTATTTTTCCACTCTGCGTTTTGAAAATATTAATAGTGGTTTTAGAATTATTATAATGATATTTCATTATTTTATGGATATATTTTAGACGTCAAAATAAAATTATCAGTCTCTTTTTCCATAAAATATTTCCCTATGTTAAACATATCAAGCTATAGATTTTGAATTACTCTTTTATGCGTGGCAACGTATAAGAAATTAAAACTTTCAAGTTATTTGAATAAATTGTTAATATTATGTCTTGGTTAGTTTAATGTCTTGCGCCTTAACTTTGTCGAATACACTAATATTAATAGTTAAAACAAATAAATAATTTAAAATAAGAAAGGGGGGAAAGCTCCTGAGACATTTTAGAAAATTCCATTTTATATGAGAATGAGAAAAAAGTCTAAGAATGTTATTTCTCAAACATCCGCAATTAAGCAACAAGATACGATGCCTGTGGTTTTAATAGAAGTTATTCAGCAAGTTCTGAGGAAAAACACAAGCATGCCTTTTTCAGACCTTAATAAGTAATAATAAAAAGATATTTCTGTCTTTCTTTTGGCATCACTCTTAATGAGAGTATATGACCGGACGTTTCAACAATAAGAAAAATAACTTTTTGGCGTAAGGGATTAACAATGTATGAATTGCAATGTGGTTTTCGGAGGAAAATATTTTTATGAGTCCCGTTTGACAAGTAAAATTAGATCTGGGATTCCTTTGGTGAAAATGTGTCTTAGAATACATTTTACGAATTTTATGTATCAAAAAATAAACGTTTCGACATTTAAAAAGACAGAATAGACGTAAGAAAAATAGTGAGTCAAAACGGAAAAAAGGGGTTTCCAAAGATTGGAAAATTATGTCTTTGGATATTTTTATTATTATTTTGTTAATGATAAATTCCAAAAGCCTTTTCTAGAAGACTAATTGAAGTAGAGGTTCTGAAATTAAAGTTTTAAAAAAATTTATACTAAATGTAAAAATGCCAAATAAAATATTTTATGCACTTAAATGTCAATTTTGCGATGTTCTGTATTAGCATGCTACAATACTATAAAACGTGAATTCAAATCTAGTGTTCTGGTGACGGCTTGGATAAGTTCTCTTGGTTTGTATTTAAGTCAAGCAAATGTATTGAAAAAATTCGTTAAGTAGAAATAACACTTACAAGATAGTATACGTTTCAAAAACATCAAAATCAAAGCGGCTTTTGTTTCCATTCTTTTGTATCGATCGGCCATAAATAAATGAATAGTTATTAGAAGATCTTTGGTGCAAAATAAGCTTAACCGACAACTTACATTTGCAGCTCATTCTTAGGATAGCTCACTTATGAAAGAAAGTTTAAATAAATGCACACAAAAATCACTTTTGGTAAAAATTATTCTATGGGAATTTTAAATAAACTTTTTAGGGAAAGCGCCTGAATAACATGTTCCTGAAGTCATACTTTGCTCCAGCAACAGAAATTGTTCCACAATATTTAAGGCAGCGGTTCCCAATCTTTATTTTTCGCGTACCACCATTTTTCTTGCAAACCATTTTGCGGACCACTGCTAATATAACTTTATTATATAGAATAGAACACTAATAGATTATAGATAGATTTTTTTTGCTTGCACGCGTACCACTAGTGGTACACGTACCACAGTTCGGGAACCGCTGTTTTTTCGCGTTTTGATCGACATTTACACGAAAGCAGCATTTCAATTTTTTAACCCTAACAGCAAATAACTAGTGAACGTTTATTAACTGAATGGTTGCAATAAAACAGTGTGAGGCAATCCATTTTCAAAAATATTGCATACACAAGGTTCGAGGTTATACGGAACATTCGTTACGAGAATCGACGAATAAGGTTCGAGGTTATAAGGAACCCTCGATACAAGAGTCGGCGAATAAGGTTCGAGTTTATAAGGAACCCTCGATACAAGAGTCGTCGAATAAGGTTCGAGTTTAAAAGGAACCCTCGTTACGAGAGTCGTCGAATAAGGTTCGAGGCTATAAGGAACCCTCGTTACGAGAGTCGTCGAATAAGGTTCGAGGTTATAAGGAAGGTAAAATTTTTCAGTGCATAATAGTATCGAGAATCGGGAACCACTAGCGTCTGGAAACTAAAACTTTTCCACAAGGGAGTGATGTCATAATTCGGCCAAATCAGACCAATCAGTGCACCACATAAAATCAGAATCAATGAGCCAGTTTCCTTAGAAACTAATTTTTGGATCTAAATCGCATCATTATCCCCTTTGGAAGATAAAATTTATGCACGTGACGCCTTATCTCATGAAATGGTGTTTGACGAGTTGAAGGGTTTCAGCGGCAACCCACAAAACTTTATCATTGTCCCCTTTCGAAGAAGAAATTGATTCATGCGATACATTTTCTCATAAAATGGTGTTTGACGAGTGTTGATGATTTCGGCGACAACCCGCAAAACTTTATTATTTTAAGGTTATAGCTGAGTCTATCCCGTAATATTATATCTCAGTACTTTAAGAATGTAATTCATTTAAAACATGTGATTGTTTAACTCTTTTAATGTAGCATTTTGCTTTTAAAAAATGTACAAAACAATTTTAACTTTATATTTTATAGTAGTAATAATTTCATATATTTTTAAGGTTGCAGTTAATTATTACCTGCAATAAAATTTTATCATTTCAAGGATATATTTCATTACATTCTTTCGATACTGTTATCTCATTATTTTTTGCTTAGTTATATTTTTTTAATAATTTTTTAATTTACTATTTTAAGCTTACACGTGGTTATATCATCTTAGTAATGATGTTAATGTCGGGTATTTTAAATTTACATTTTGCTCGGGGAAAAGTACTTTAATACTTAAAGGGATTAAGCTATGTAACCCGGAGTGGACGAGTCGGTAGAAGCTCGGTTCCAGCAGAACACCGAAAGTGAAGCAACATCGACTAACATCAGTGTCTGGGAGGGTGACAACCTCTCGCGGCTGGGTTTTTTGGTCCGTGTATTCTAACGGGAGCTGGTACACATTAAATAGGTCGTGGCTCCAACGTCCTCAAAGTGAAATATACCTCTCAGGGTGCCAATCTCAGGTGACGGTCTCTCATCCGGGAGTTGGTTCAAAAAATTAAAAGACCTTTCAAAGGGGTGGTAATCGGACTCCTGCCTACAAGGGCCCCGTTAGACTAAGGAGCAACGTACCCATTCTTCCTCGCCACGCGCGAGGACACGACGACAACAACAAGCTATGTAACGCCCACTGTCAAAATTACTTTCGCCACCCCGTACTTTCAATTATCTCAGACTTTTAAAACTACCTGTTGAGTCCGTATAACAAAAGCGCGAGTCAATGAAAACTTAATAGCATATAATAAAAGAAAAAACCTAATCATCTAAAATTAAAATTAAGTTGACCACAAAAAACAACACTTAATAAATCTGATTTGAAGCTGAGTCTAAGTAACAACTCCATCTAATACCTACTTAAAAACCAATAAAATAAGGCTTAGATAAATCCTTATTTCCATATCAACAACACAGCCATCCATTCTCGGCAAGTAACAGGTGTCTTTACCGAAAGACAATGACTATCAAGCACCCATAAAACGGTCAGTTACCTCTGCTTGGAGAAAGATAATCATAAAAACACCGAAAACTTATTCGCAGCTGAAGAAATTCAAAGTGAAGCCCCGAATGATTTAGAGCAAACAGATTATAGCACCGGTGTTTTCAGCCTCATAATGGGAAGTCGTAAGTTAGGAGAGCTTAGCGGAAGGATTTTAACGCAGATCGTATCTTTTGCATTAAAACAGGAGATTAAGTATTGCTGTTAATAAATTTTGCCTGTTATAAACACATTATAGTGAAGTTCCTGGAAGTGGTTAGCCTTTGTTTCTGTGTTTTCAACTGCGCATCTACGATTTATGTACGTATAAGCATGGGCGTCCGATAGGGTGTGAGAAATTTTTGGGGTCATGATTTTCTAGGGACAAAATTTCAGAGGTGTATGAATTAACCTGTGCATACGTACAGTTGGAGCACGAAGTTCTGACACTTGAGCGCTTCTGCGCATATCAGAAAAGGACGAATCCGCTCTAGTTTTAGGGAAGTGCATTTTGCATATGCGTTTATTAACACACGCATCAAAATGTTTGCTTCGCTGTTTGTTGAAAGCAAGCAACTAAAAGACTAGCTCCGTTAAAGTTTTTTTTATATATAACACTAAATATATGTTTTGCAATCAAAACTGCCATTTATTAGAGGTTTATTAGAAACTAATTAAGCACATTTCTGTTAAAAACGAGCCCCGTACCGATTTTTGTATTTCGAAGTGCCACGACTTATTACTAGTTTATTACAAACGAATTAAACACTTTTCTATTAAAAGCGAGCCAAGCACCGATTTTTGCTAAGTGACTCATAAGTGGATTATTAGAAACTAATTAAGCAGATTTCTGCTGAAAACGAGCCACGCACCGACTTTTGTATTTCGAAGTGCCACGACTTATTACTAGTTTATTACAAACCAATTAAACACTTTTCTATTAAAAGCGAGCCAAGCACCGATTTTTGCTATGTGACTCATAAGTGGATTATTAGAAACTAATTAAGCAGATTTCTGCTGAAAACGAGCCACGCACCGACTTTTGTATTTCGAAGTGCCACGACTTATTACTAGTTTATTACAAACCAATTAAACACTTTTCTATTAAAAGCGAGCCAAGCACCGATTTTTGCTAAGTGACTCATAAGTGGATTATTAGAAACTAATTAAGCAGATTTCTGCTAAAAACGAGCCACGCACCGACTTTTGTAATTCAAAATTCCTCTAATTAGTGATTTATTAAACTAATTAAGCACGTTTTTGTTCGAGTCACGCTATAAGTTATTTTAAACAAGAGGTGCATTAAACGGCATTATTGGACATATTTTTTAATTATGGTACAAAAAGATGAAGTAGTCCTGAGAAGTACCTAAAAGCGAATCATATATTTCTCACTTAGGGAACGTTTAATTTGTTAAACTTCGAAATTAATCCATATTATACGTTTTTTGAATTTCTAACATGCATTTTTAATTCGCAACGTGTCGAAAATACCTCTCTTAAGTGTTGTATTGTATACAAAACATTGAACGTACCAAGTTCAAGCATTCGGCTGTCATAACAAAGCTTTTTCACCAACAACAGAATCGCTTTGACGAAACGCCATTTAGAAATAGCTAGACAGCAAAAAATAGTTTTCCCCCTCCCGATTAAATTGTAAAAATCTCCGAAATTGAGTACTACCCTCATGAAATTTCATCTCAGCGATATAATCTTCCATGGGACCGAAATAAGAGAGGCTTTTGGCAAAACCTGGCGTAGATCTATTTTCTTTAGGGCGTTTCTAGTTTGAACAATGGATAAGTATCAAATGATGGCGGAAACCATTGAAAATGCACATTCGAGATAAGATGAGTATGAGAGGAGGGCAGGGGAAGGGAGGGGGTTGTACGCCCATATTGTGTGACGGGTGTGATTTTGGCCATTCATCAATAACCAGATATTTTGCGAAGGTGATGAAAAGTCACCACTTAAATTAAGCCTACGCATAGGCTTGGTTATAGGGTGGACGTTGTTTGGTGGAAGTGCAAAGGTGCGCGCCAACAGGAGATTATTGTCAAGATTATTCTAATTTCTTGTTTCTAAACAATTAAACTCTCATTTTACAGAACAGTTACGGATATGATCAAGTAGGTGGAAAACTTATGATAAGGTAGAGAATGGCCAATAGAAATAGAACTTACAGTCTGAAGATTAGTTGACACAAAATTGATTATTGGAAGTGCAAAGGTGCCCTCCAACAGAAGATTATTGTGAAGATCATTCTAATTTCCTGTTTCTAAACAATTAAACTCTCATTTTACACGGATACGATCTAGTAGGTGAAAAGCTTAGTATAAGGCACAGAATGGCCAATAGTAGTAGAACTTACATTCTGAAGATTAGTGGACATAAAATTGTTCAGTTGAAGTGCAAAGAAGCGCACAAACATGGGATTATTGTTATGATTATTCTAATTTCTCATTTCAAAGCCAACTAAAATCTCATTTTACAGAAGAGTTACGGCTACAATCTAGTAATTGAGAAACTCATGATAAGGGCCGATGGTAGAACTTACAGGCTGAAGTTTAGTTCACACAAAATTGTTTATAAGAAGTGCAAAGCTGTGCGCAAACATGGGCCATCTGTTGAGAGATTAAGGAACTACATGTTAGGAATCTTCGCTTTTGCTGTGCAGAGAAATATCATGCAGTAAGATTTCAACCAACTAGTATTAAACACAAGCACAAACTTTGTTTGATAACTTAAACAAAGAGCTAAAAATATAAATTGTGAAATAAGAAAGCTCTTTTTTACAAATTTTAGACAACATACGATGATATGCCATAATTACTACTATTACAAAAAAAAAAAAAAAAAAAAAAGCGATTTGATTTTTACTAAAAAGAGCAAGCATAATCTAATCTGCTATTGGTACCATTACGATTGTGCTTAACCAGTAGAAGGTAAAAAAAGAAAAAGAAATATCACGATTGCTATTGTAATCAATTTCTACTTTGTCGATTTTTGTTGCGGTTATTTTTTTAGCTACTGTTTGCATCTCGAAGCTCAACACTTTTACGGACTGAAAAAAAGGCTCCCTATAATCCCGCAACAGGAGTATGCAACGTGCGATGTTATGTTATGTTTCGCAGTTTGTGCGTTACAATATTGTTGTCCGATATTTTGATTGAACTGTTTCAAAGGGTTTATTATTGGACATCTGCCTAAAATCTTATGGAATGAATTACTATAGCTAATAGAACAATTATTACGGTTGCGATCACAGAGTAGAATAAACAGAGAATGACACTTTACAGTTTATAATTGCTCTTGCGCGTTCATACTTACGTTATAAAAGCGTTGATTATTCGTATAATTTAAATGTCAAAAAAAAAAGAGGGGGGGGGGGGGTAAAATATCTTTTTCTGATAATTTTTCGGTATTTAGAAATTATTTCTCGTTATTTCCAAAAGCATCGATTTATAACATTGTTCTCAACTTTTCTCGTTATAAAACTTAATACATCATATAAGCTTAATTTGGTAAAATATTTCCCATAGATTGATCCTGCCTTTCTTCCTTGGGCATTTCTTAGTTAACTGATCTTTTGATACGATTAGACAACCGTAAATTCACAGTACTCGTTTACAGTTATAATCATGGTACGACCAATATTACTACCCCAGCGATTATTTACAGTAATTATTACGGCTGGGCATAAAAAATCCAAATTAAAAGATGCGATTCACATATTTACATAAAAAGACAGTTACGATAACCGTTTAGACATACATAGATGCAAAAACAGAAAGAAAAAAAAAATTACGCCAATGTCATCGATTAAGAATTTATTGCTAGCTTACCATAACACGCTATCATCATAAAACAAATTTGCCCAGCTATATTCACATAAATGACTCATATAAAAGACGATGACAAACGTATAGAAGGAGACTCGGCTCTAAATGTTTTTTTATTTATATTAGCTTTGTTAAAACTTCTGCCTTTCGTTTTCCCCGTTTTCGAAATTATAGTTACCGTTTTTCCATCAAAAGCAATGCCTTTGTATAATTTTATAGAAATATGAAAGGAGATTTTGAGGAAATAATTAGTGAAAGAATCGTGGGTTTAATTCACATTTGGTCAAAAAGAAGGGGAAATTTCTTTAGAAAATGGCTTTAAGTTTTAAAAAGGGCATTTCTGTTCGAAGCTAAAAACAAGTAATTATTCATGGAAATTACAAATTTGGTAAATGTGGATGATGGGGGTAAATGAGAATAAATTGAGATTGGGGATATTTAACAAATAGAACTTTTCAAAAGAAGGGGTGAAATTTTGTTAGCGAAAATTTTTTTAATGAAGTTTTGTGAGTTCAAAATTAAAATTAAGAAATTTTTGCGCTAAAACGGTACTAAAAAAAACATCAAATAAGAGAACTACCGCACAAAAAAAGCAAAACCCCTAATTAAAAAATTATTTACGTAAATTAAAGTAAAAAAATTAAATTTTTTATTACCTAGAAAATTTAATTTTGCGAAATTTTTCCCTTTGTTTTTTTTATTTCTTTTTTTAAAATTTTAGGAAAATAATTTTTTTAAAATTAAATTTAGTTTTTCAAAGCTGAAGAAGAATAAGGAATAGGTTCACTAGAATCTTTTATTAGGTAAAAAACAAAATAAAGGGCGAAATATGGAGCAGTGATCATTTCCGCTAGATACTTTTTCGATAAATTGGTAAAACGAGACATTTTTAATTGATTAAAACAGCTTCTT
The DNA here is from genome assembly GCA_038502835.1 of Octonoba sinensis. Classification (NCBI taxonomy): domain Eukaryota; kingdom Metazoa; phylum Arthropoda; class Arachnida; order Araneae; family Uloboridae; genus Octonoba; species Octonoba sinensis. The sequence goes on from CM076606.1 coordinate 106,900,999, forward strand.
TCAATTTTTTAACCAAAAAAAAAATTAGTAAAAGTTTTAAATAGCCTTATTTCCCAAAAACAGTCAATAGAACAATTTATTTCATAGCACTAAAAAAAACAGCATTAAATTCATAAAAGCGTTAATGTTAAAATGAAACGAAAATTTAAAAAAAGGTTAACGAAAAACTTGTAACATTTCGTGCCAAGGAGACTTATGAGAAAGAAGAAACATGCATTTCCATTCTTATGAAAGTAAAAGAAATTGTTTCGAGTATCTTAGGACGGGAAAAAAAAACCATTTATCAAAACAATAATTTCCATCAGAAGTTATTTTGAAATAATCGCACACACAAGAAACTGAAGTAAAACATTTCTTTTCACAAATTCATTACGCGAAAGAATTTTAATTAAAACCATTATCTGAAATTATTTTTGAAATACTATCCGAAAATAATGGCCACGATAATTTTGAAAGGAGAAAATATTTAACGAAAATGACAAAAAGAATGGGAAAAACATTTCTTGAAGAGTTACACGACAATGGGTGTTTTACAGAGTAATTGTCTTCAATGAAGGTAGTTTTAAAAAAATTTTATTTTCAAGTAATGATTTACGCTAGTTGTTTGCTAATTAAACAGGATGGAAATGAAACTGCTCATTTTTTTGCTCTGTGTATTAATCCAACCAAATTTCTTATAAGCGCCCTTTGGCGTTACTGAATTCGATAAATGAATCGAGTAGAAACCATTTATTACGTTTTTTACCACCAATTTTATTTAGCATATAAAATTAAACATTTATTTAAGAAAATAGAAATCTGAAGCCAATTTAAATTAACGCACACAAAAAAAAAACTTTTGACATGCTTAAGCAATGATGTATCATATATATCATATAAGAAAGATCGCACCTCGCTGCTATGCCCTTTGGACAATATTGTTCGTACATGAGTGTCAAAAATCAAAATTTTAAAAATTTCATTTCATTGTTGCGAAAATGTTTATTATAAATCCACTCCCAAATAGATATCATACAAAAAATAAATCATTGTTGCAAAAGGTCGTATTTCATTCATATCGAAACATTCGACTTTAAATTGCTCCTAAATGGATAATCTACGCGAGAATCATTCTATGAAGATCGTATTTCATCGTCAAGAAAATGTTTGATCTCGGTTTTTTTCCACGTAAATTTTTTTAAATATGAAAAACTCTTTTACACGAAAGATCGCATTTCATTGTTTTTAAGTGTTCGACTTTAAATCCCCCCCCCCCCACATGGATATCCTTTTTATTCATACGAAAAATGACGCGTAGTTGTTTTTAAATGTTAAGACTTTAAATTGCTCCTAAATGGATAATCTACGCAAGAATCATTCATACGAAGATCATATTTTATTGACGAGAAAATGTTTGATCTTAGTTTGCTTCTATACGTGGATCTTAAATTTGAAAAACTCTTTCATATGAAAGATCGCATATCGTTGTTTTTAAACGTCTGACTTTAAATGGCTTCTACATGGTTAGCCTATATTAAAAAATAATCATACCAAAGATCGCATTTCATTGTTCTTAGATGTCCGACTTACGATTGCTCCTAAATGGAAAATCTACGCAAGAATCATTCATACGAAGATCGTATTTCATTGTCGAGATGTTCGATCTTAGTTTCATTCCATGTGGATTTTAAATTTGAAAAACTCTTTCATACGAAAGATCACATTTCATTGTTTTTACACGTTTGACTTTAAATTGCTGCTACAAGGCTTACCTATATTAAAAACAATTCATACGAAAGATCGAGTTTGATTGTTTTTAAATGTCCGACTTGAAATGGTACCCCCTGTATGGACATCCTTTATTAAAAAGTAATCCTACGAAAAAGATCTCATGTCATTGTTTTTAAATTTTCAACTCTAAATTGTTCCCTCACGCCCTCGTGGATAACCTACGTTAAAAACCATTAATAGGAAAGATCACAACTCATTGCTATGAAACATAAAAGGCTCCCGCGTGTAATCATATATAATTTCTTAAATCCAATCATAACGAAAAATCGCCTTTTATTCCTTTAATTTCACATTACTAACAGTTTTTATATACTTTGACGTGCAATAAAAATAAAGCACATACAAATTAACTGCAAAGAAAATGGAAAATATCCTCACTGCCACACGGAAGACTATTGTTTTCAAAAGTAAATAAAACAAATCGATTATTTACAGGTCTTCTAACAACTTTGCTTTAGTAAAAGAAATTTAATGACTGCGTATTTTTTTTACAGTTTAGCAATTACTTTTCTGGAGCAGCATAATTTTGTATGTGTAATTTTTAGCGAAGACTATTTTAGTAGCATGAATTTTAGAGCTTGGTGCGGTATTTAACTATTTTCCCCAACTCCCTACATTTCAGCACAAATATAAACATTTCCATAAGCAGCATATGGCATAAAACGGATTATTTATAAAATTACCGATTAAAAAATTGCTTCAACACAAAACCTTTATACCATTCCGTATCAATTGAATTTCCGCTAATTTAGTGTTTTTGTTACATACTGAAGTTTTATTTACTTAGTTATCTATTTTTAAGGATTAAAATAATTGACACCGCTAATTTACGGTTTTAAAATTGGTACAAAATTTCAATGGCAAAATATTATAAACAAAATTATTATGAACTTGCATAATAAGAAACTGCAGAAGAAAGTTTTACGTATTTAAAAAAAAACTGAACAAGGGGGGAGGGGGTAAATGCTCAGCGTTGTATAGCTTCAAATGCTGCATGTATAACAACGAATTTCGCAAATATCAACATGTACGTAATTTGGTACTAGCTACATACAGGAAAGAAAAATAAAACAAGAAAAAATTAATTTAAGAGATTTTACAGTTGCTGCATTTATTTAAAACATTATTACCGGATTTCACAGTTGCATTTATTTAAAAAATATATACTATTATCGGATTTCATGGTTGCATTTATTAAAAGAGCTTATTATTTACTTAACATTAAACAGAAACAACATATCCAGTTAATTCGTTTATACACCGAAGATTTTACTGATACTACCTGCCACACAGTTTTTAATATTTTTGGATGGGAGATTGATTTTATTTCAAAATATTAATAACATGTGCTAAAGTTTACCGATAAAGAATAATTGACCACCATTACCGTAAAACGATAATCTTACTAGAAATAAAATTTCACGTTAAATTAAAGCACAAATGAGCATTAAAACGCAGACATATGTTTCGGGATTGCTTGGAATCCCTTTTTCAATGCAACAGGGAGCTTCTAGATGCAAAACATATTATGATAATCTTACTATTTAAAACACATTTAAACCGAGCGCTAAACGAAACTGAAACACGCAAAGAAAGAACGAGTTATTTTTCATCCGTTCTATTTAATTGAAAAGTGAAAAATCAAGGTTCGACAAAGAATATATATGTGCTAAATTTTTGTTGAAATATCAAAACATTTGCTTAAGTTCATTTTGAGCAAGAGTGTGAGAAACATTAAACACATGATCCATGATCAATGATACCAGTTTCAATTTGTAGAACGTAACGCATTATTCGAAACTGGAAGTTGAACCTTATATATTTTTTTCTTTTTTAATCCTAAGATAATTTCATTCGCAATGCAACCCATTTAATATAGGGCGGTGCATTTTTTACGATGATTGCTTTCCTTCTTTTTCGCTGTTAATTTTAAAGGTTCTCACGACAAAAGAAAAAAAGCTTGAAAAAATTTGTTCTTCCGCAAAATAATTTCAAAATTATGCATAAAACATTTTAGTATTACTTGAATATTTTTGGTAATAATTTAGTAGAATAAATAAATTCATCGTACAAATTTCTTGGAGAAACACGCTTCGCTGTTTTTGTTGATCCGTAACAAATTAGTATTAAATTAATCAATTGAGATTTCTTTCAAATTAATTAGAATAAGATTTTGGTAAAATGTAAACTAGCTAATATAGTGATCGGGAAAAATCTACGAGTATTGAAAAATTCATGACATTGCTCAATGTTGCGATCAAGGCATTTGAGATCTATTTCATCCAAACAAAACATTTATAAAGCAAGAATTGGAATTCAAAAACCTTTTACGTTCAGAGTACGTTACGAGTTCATATAAATAGCAAAATGATTCAAATTAATGCTTCGAAAATTTCGTAAATAGATTATTGATGTATTTGATCAAGTCAATGCAGTAAAAAGAAATTAAATTTAATTGTTATTATTCAAGAAACAGATTTTTGAAAATCTATACTATTCAATACACTTAACAAAATTACTTGAATTACAATGAATAAGCGAAAATGCTGATTTTTCACATTTAACAAAACGTGTTTTTAAGCTTACTGTCTGGAACCTTTTTTCACTGAAAAATATACATTTAAAACACATAAATACGAAAAAACTACCTTATTCATTACCTTAAATTCAATTCATTTTATTAAAATGATTGCATTTAAATGAAATTTGACTTTTCTCACTTAAAAAAACTTACTGTCTGAAACCTTTTTTTTTTTTGCTGAAAAATGCCATTTAGAATACACATAAAATCATCATTAAATTTAATTAGAATGATTGAATAGAAATGAAAACTGCTTTTTCACATATACGAAAAATAGTATTTAAAATATGCTGTCTGAAACCTTCTGTTCAAAAAATGATTCGACTTTTTTCGTTAAGACTTAAATTTTAAATGAAACATACTTCAAAAGTTAGACATTTTCGACATATAACTGGATTGTGCATGAAAGTCATATGATAGGCATGATCAAATATTTTCAAAATATGTTCTTTATATCAAAATAAAAAATTATGAACTGTTTAATTTTTTTCTTTGGAGTACTAAACGTTTGCTGAAAGTATTGATTGCTGAAGACAGGAATGTCGTTAGTGTATTAAATAAGGAAATGCATTTTTAAGGTGAAATTAGGGACGTGCACAATCCAATTATTTGGCACAAAATTATCACATTCGGGTAAGCAAAGAAAATATTGAAACATAAATAGAAAAAAGAAACATAACCAACCGTTTCCCAAGATGTGCACGTCACTGTAAGTAAAACGTTTCTTCTTCTCGTGTGAAAAAAAAATGAAATTTATCCACAATAGAAATAGCACTAGTTTTCAAATATGTACAGCTACGCTGACGTCGTTCCTGTTCCGTTCCGTTTTCCGGTGCCGGACGTCCGGCATGGCGTACTTTAGCCGGTCCCAGAACAGTTTCTCGCCCCACCTGAGGACCGGACTTTGTTTCATCCAGAGCCGGATATCCGGATCCAGCTCCTGGGGGTCCACCTTGCCCAGTTCTATCACAAGAAGTCTGTGCTGGCACGCGCTGAGCACTTCGCGATGCGCTGAGCGGAACTCGAATCGGCACCACTCGGACTTGAGGAAGTTTTCTGATAGGATGAGGACTGTCCTACGACTGCTCTCCATTGCCTCCACTATGACGTCAGACATATACCCGCCGCCCGGCAGGTCGCGGTAGTGAAGGCACAGGCGGTACGCCGGTACGCCGCATTCCAGCTCCGGGGCGAGAATCTGCGTCACAAACGCTTCGTCTTTCTTGCTGTAAGAGACGAAAGCGTCAAACAGTTTGTCTTCGTCGCCGACACTGTGGCCGCGGCGAGTGTTCCCGCCCTGGAACAGGCGGATGCCGTATTTGGCGTAGAACCACACGCCCATCTCACGCCGGTAGATGACCACCAAGATGATCGCGCACAACAAGCCGGCCAGCACTGCACCGGCGATGATCAGAATTGGCAATATCTCGGTCAAGTCGAACTCACGTCTGGCAGCTGTGGCCGTGAAATTGTCACACGCCGTCGTGTTAAAGTCCAACAGCATGTGACTGCTGCTGTGATTGAAGTGACACTCCAGGTCGTAGATGTCCCGGACGTAATCTCCTTTGAGGTGCAGGAACTCTTTCAAATCACCCACGAAGTAACACTCGCAAGTCCAAGGATTGTGGGCTAGTCTGATCTCCTGTAACCGCGGATTGTGATTCAGGAGCCACACCTGGAAGTGAACAATGTAGTTGTGGTCCAAATGCAGCACTTCAATCGACTTCAGCGCAGAAAAAGTCACATTGCTGATGGAAGTTATCATATTGTAAGACAAATAAAGCTCTTGCAGATAAAGCAATCGTTCAAATTCATATCCGTGTAGCGCGGTAAGTCGGTTTCTTTCCAAATTCAAAACCACTAAATCTCTAAGACCATTAAATGTCCGGTTGTCAATAGTGTGCACGTTGCTGTTGTTGAGATACAAAATTTTCATGTTTTTCCTACCAATGAAAGTATGACTTGAGAGGGTAGGAATATCACTGCCGTCGAGATATAATTCGGTCACATCCATAGGAATTTTTCGCGGAACTGCTGAGAGACGTTTACTACCACAGTCAACAATATTAGTATTCCAACTTTGATCGTAATAGCACGTACAATTTTCCGGACAAACCATCTTACAGTCACATGCGTCAAATTCACAACAGTGACACAGAGCAAAACAGTGACTTTTATAACTACACAGAAACTGCGAACTTTGCGCGCGAATTAAAGGGACCACGTCTCTACGCCTGTTGAATGTCAAACTGCACATAATCTCCTCGATGTCTGTCATCCTCGGATACTGCCTGGAATCGTCCAAAGTGGCAGTGCGTTGCAACCATTCCATATTACAGTCACAAACAAAGGGATTTTGAGACACAGTAAATTCTGGCAAGGGCCTCCTGTTCGGGACTTCGCTCAATCTAAACGCAGTCATTTCCAAAGTCTCTAATAGATTATTTTTCAACTCTACCCTAGTCAAATTCTGTTTTCCAAGGAAGGTGAAAGGCTGAATATTTTTAATACCATTATTGTTCAGAAATATTATTTCTATACTGTTCGGAAAAGACGAAGCTTCGATCTCCGTTATCTTATTATAGGAGGCATCCAGAGTACGTAATTTCAGCACAGATTCTAAATCATAATAATTTCCTAAAGTTTCTATTTGATTATCGTGCACGTCTAACCACTGCAGACCAATCGGAATCAATGCATAATCAAACCACGAAATACGATTGGCAGAAATGTTCAACATCAACAAATCGTGAAGATTTATAAATAAGGAATTGATATCAGATATTAAATTAGAATCAAGTCTAAGCGCGTGTAATTCGGGCACTTCATCAAACGTGCCTTGTTCGATAGCTTGCACATTATTATTGGCCAAATTCAGTATTCTAATTGACGGAAGATCTAGGAAAACTCCTTTACTAAGATTCCCGATGGAATTTCCGGCTAATCTCAAACTGTATAAATGTCTTAAACCTTGATAGGAGGCGTTGTTTATCACAGAAATCCTGTTATTACTAATGTCCAGACTGCGTAGTTGCTGTAAAAATTTGATAGTCTTTGGCACTTCTATCAGCTTATTGACATTAAGATTCAGTTCAAACAGATTTGTGCAATTTTTGAGAGCTTCACTGTGTATGGCCTGGATACTGTTGAAATCGAGCGAAATCACATTTAGCATCTGTAGACCGTTGAATGTCAAAGCATCTATGTAAGTCAGGTTGTTATGGCTAAGCACTAGCGTCTGGAGATTGTAAAGCGAGGAAAATGCGTTATCAGCAATGCTGATTAGCTCATTGTGGTGTAGTTGCAGTATCTGCAGACTGTATTGTGACCTGAATGTTGCTGATTCAAGATGAGAAAATTTATTGTAGCTCAGATCCAACACGACTAACCTAGTCATATCGGCAAAAGTGTCACTGTTCAACCACTGGCTAGTGAGAGCGTTATGGCTGAGATCAAGCACTAGCATCTGCTGCAGACCAGAGAAGAGCCCAGGAGGCAAAACACTCATGGTATTATTCTGCAAATACAACTCTGACAACAGCTCCGAACTTTTAAAGAACCCCGGAGGAAGGGCTATCAACTGATTATTAGAAATATCCAAAATTTGCAGCTTACCTAATCCAGACAACGCCGTATCCTCAGCTCGAGATATCCGATTTGACTGCAAATATAAAGTCCTCAGGTGCCTGAGGGCCGAGAAACCACGATCACTGAGAACTTTCAGACGATTTTTGGTTAAATCCAGATGTTGGACGTGCACGGGACATGGCGTGCGATTCGTCGCCGCGAATCCCAGATTCACAACTTCGCTGAAGTCGTTATAACTCAAATTCAGATGCTGGAGATTGGGAAGCGAGCACAGGAGCGACGGTGCCAAAGCAGGCATGTTGTTGCGACTCAAATCCAACCTGTTGAGTTTCTGGAGCGGCGACAGACTCCCCGGGATGACCTTCAGGAAAATCTCCCCCCATTCACTGTTGTAGGTCCTCACAGTCAAATTCGAGAGCTCCGTCAACCCCCAGAAGGCCTTGGTCGGAATCTCCTTCAACTTGCAGAATTCTATGTGCAGAGATCGCAACTCCCGCAAATGATGGAACGAGTTGTTCGCAAGAGCACTTTCGAATAACACATTCTCGCATTTCACTTTCAAGCTCACCGTATTCTGCGGCTGGATGAGACTGAAGTTGGTGCTGTCGAACGCTCCATTAATTGTTCGAACCACGCACGTGAGAGCCACCGACGACGAATCCAAACTCCCCGCCGCAGTCCATTCGCAATCCTCCGGTGCCACATAGCCACGGTTCCCGGACGACTTGGCGAAGAAGAATCCGCTGAGGAACACCACACAAAACCACGTCGATACCATTTTCGCTATAACCACTTCACAAACTAATTCAGCGCAAACATTTTTTTTTTTCCCTTTTCAATTCCACTCCCGAATATTCCACAATACGTATTTTCCGATCACAATCATAATATTCTTCAATAATTCGCAAACTTCAATAAATTTCAAAGTTCAGTTTTTAAATTCAAGCCAAGTTGGAAAATCATATTTTTCCGGGAAATGTCCGAGTGATGCAACGAATTTAAATAAATTTCGTTATTTCCAAAGAAACTAAATTTTCATTCCAAATTTAGAACTTTCAAAATTCTCAATAACTACAGCACATCTGTCAAATTCGATTTGCAGAATTTCAAAACAAAGTTTCTATCACACAAGTGCAGACCCTAAATGCCTGGCGAAAGCTACTCCGGTGCAAAGAATACATTATTCTTGAAATAAATATTTCCACTAATTTCAAAAAGCTAACGGTATCATAAAACTTTCAAATTTAAAACTATTTAAGGCAGTGTCAAGTTCATTGAACGAAATACTTGGAAAATATATTTTACTCGATATTTCGAACATTCGGTGAAGCTATATAATTTCAAAATCAGTCGCGGAAGGACAGAACACAGTACCACCGGAGCGATTTAGCATCGTTATGAATATTTTCCGGCAAACGCGCTCACCGATCTGTAGTTAATCCATGGGTCATCATCTGCCGAGGCAAACAAATCCATCGTCTGCGAGCGAACATTCCACGGGGGCCGGGGAATGCTTCGAAAAGGCCTCACTAGTCCACTCGCGGAGAGAGGAGCGATTGAACCCGAGCTGCAAAGACGCCGAAGAAACTAGTTTTTCGGGTTCAATTTAGCGGACAAAATTTCACGTGAGTCCGCTTTGAGCTAGCTTCACCTAATGGCGGGTTCTTCTTTTCTCAGGGTTTCGGTCTTTCTGGGATGAATCCACAGATGGCGCTGCAGGCACGGCCGGTCGGAACCACTTTCTCCTCACCGGGGGTGAACGGCTCTCTGTTTGGGAATGACGTGTTCCGTGAATGGCCGTCTCGGCAACAATAAAAGAGGGTTTGTTGAGGGAGATAAGTTAGCCCATGTCTGAATGTTTTATTGGGAAATGTAATGTGTAGATCATAAATCACGGATGGATTACAAGTCCTTCCGAGGAGTATTAAAATAAATTTTGTTTGAATTGATTCAAGAGTTTCCGAAGATGAAACGTTTTTATTTCTTTCGCTAAATTGTTTTAGGATATAAATTTTGACTAAGTGGAATAGTTTTTTTTTTTCCAAAATATAAAACAAATACTCGGATTAGCATTATTTTGCAATCAATGTATTTCAAAAAATTCATCGTATTTAAAATGCAATTCAATCATTCATGTATCCGTTGAGTCTGCAAAAAGTTAGGATGTGTAAAAATTTTTTTTAGCTTTCTGCTTTTCTTTCCTTTCTCTTTTAATTTATAACATATTTTTTTTTTTTTTTCAATTCTGTGTTCTCGCACACTTGGCTCTTTTAGTTTCTTGGCTTTGAATGTTAAGTTGAAGCGTGAGAAAATTATGGTTTGTATTTTTAAAAAAATATCAGTGCTATTTGACAAAAACGGGAAGAGACGGGTAGAATTTACTGTGATAATATAGATGCGAGACCGCATACAATAGGAGGGGCATTAAAGTGCATTTCCCTTTGAAAAAAGTTTCTCAATACACAAAAATTAATAAAGTAAAAAAGAAAATTATAATTAAATAAGCAAATGAAATTCATTCTTTGATTTTTATTGTTGGATAATTAATTTTTTTTGTATTAACTCAAAAACAACTTTCATCTTTTTTCATTTTTTTTTTTTATGCTTTGGAGATGAGTTTCCTCATTTCTGTTAGAAACATTCGTCATTTCGTTATCATTTATCTTCATGATTTGCTCCTAAAACCCCAATTCAGCTATCTCCCTTTAGCTTCTTTCCAGGGTTCGAAATTAAGATGCAAACATTAGGCGTCATTGACACCTAGCTGTTTTGTTTTACTTGCCAAATATGTTCTGCTAGGCGTCATTTTGAAATTATTCTTTTGAAAAGTTGGTAATCTTGCTTAAGTTTATGACTCAATACAAACGTTTACTTTAATCTGTGACTAACAAAATAAAATATGAGTTAAGTGGCTCAACAATTTTTTAAGTATTATTTACAATTTAGTGTACAAACAAAACTTCATTTGAAAGTAAAAATTCACGATTCAAAAATTTGAAAGTCAAGAAGTTACGATAGGTGTCGTAAAAACTCAAAATACGGAAGATTAGATGAAATGTATGTATAAAAATATAATTGTACAAAGTTATACTAGATTTTAAAATATAAATAAATAAATATGAAATGGCGACTTGTTGAAAAATTGTGGTTGTCAAACTAAAGTTTTATGAAAGGTTAGTCGTCAAAGGTGACGACTGGATGTGAAATCGTGGTCGTCAAATGAGAGTTTTTAGTTGCAAAATATGAGTAACGACTGCTAATTTCGAACCCTGCTTCTTTCCTTTCAAAAGCTTACGTCCAATGGTCGAATTATGAACTTTTTAGAACATCATTTTCGTCCGTCCACGAAGCAAAAATTTGACTGCCTATATCTGAAAGAAACTACACTTCATTTCATACTCGACAAAATGTTTGTATACTTTAGAAACTGAACATCATTTTCGTCCTTCCACGTAGCAAAAATTTGACTGCTTATATCTGAAAGAAACTGCACTTTATTTCATGCTCTATGAAACTTTTGTATATTTTAGAAACTGGACACTATGATCTCTCACTTACGGAGCAAAAGACTTAGCCCTGAATGAGTCTTTCTTCCACCAAACGAGTACCTTCTTTATTTCCAAAACACAAACCAGCTACATTTACAGCCCTTTTAATTTTCCTCAAAGCGGTATTTGAGAGAAACTAAATTATTTTCATTATTATACGTTAGTAGAAACTAAAACAAGTTGTTACTGCTTCTTTAGAAAGTAGGTGTCGTTATAGTTCTGTCAAAAATTTGATATTTTTCTTTAGAAACGTACGGCCACTTTCTTCTTTGCTCCTTGCGATTGTGATAAGCTATGTATTACTCTATTTTAGAAACTAAGTACGGCCACTTTTTCGTCTTTCTTTCTTCCACTTCAAAGGAATGTTTCTAGCCACTACTGCCTTTTCTCTTTAGAAACTGGTAACTACAACTCTTAAAATTTCTCCTATTTATCGAGATACATTATCACCGTCACTTAATTTTAAAACTAGGTACGGCCACTTTTTCGTCTTGTTTTTTCTAGTTTAAAATTATGCTTCTAGCCCTTCCTCTTTAGAAACTAGAAAAACAACTCTTGAAATTTCTCCAGTTTAACAAGTTACATATCACCACCGCTTCCATAGAAACAGAGCGCGGAAATCATTTCCGCGCTCTGTTTCTATGGAAGCGGTGAATAATACTAATAAAAAAATATTATAAGTTACAATCACAAAAAAAAAAAAACCGTTAAAAATGCGTAAACAGCAAAGAAATGCTCTCACATGTTTCAGGGTTGTTTCAGAAACTATTTTTCGAAACCAAACATGGGCTCTTTAGAAACCAGTAATTACAACTCTTAAAATTTCTCCCATTTAACGTATTACATTATCAACATCACTCAATTTTAGAAACTAACTACGGCCCCTTTTTCATCTCCAGTTTAAAATAATGCTTCTAGCCCTTCCTCTTTAGAAACTAGTAAATACATCTCTTAAAATTTCTCCAGTTTTACACGAGTTATATATCACCACCGCTTTCTTAGAAACAGCGCGGAAATCATTAAAAGTAAAATATTATAAGTTACAATCACAAAAAAAAAAAAAAAACCGTTATAATTGCAAATAGCAAAGAAATGCTTTCGCATGTTCCAAGTTTAAGTGAAAAACCTTTTTAAAAAAAAATACTTTAAAAAAAAATGAGCAAGGTTGTTTCAGAACCTATTTTAGAAACTGCTCATGATCTCTTTAGAAACTCAAAACACTGCCTTTACGAGAATCTTGTACCTGTCCCAAATTTAGGAAAAAGGTTTCATGACGACACTTCTGAATTTTTTTCGATCATGTCGCCAAAGAAACAATGCCACTGGCACAAAAAAAAAAAGCGTTAAAAATGCTCAAATAGCAAAGAAATGCTCTCACATGTTTCAGGTTGACATAAAAAATGCAAAAGGAATGAGCACAGTTGTTTCGGAAACTATTTTTAGAAACTGAACATGGTCTCTTTAGAAACTCAAAGCACTGCCTTTACGAGAATCTCCTGTCCAAGGTGTATGAAGAACAGTTCACGGCGATACTTCTCTTGCATCTTTTGGTGATCATGTCGCCAAAGAAACAACGCCACTGGCATGAAAAAGAAAAAATCTCCCTCATGAAAAATCCGTCTCACGTTTTCCGCGCCTTTGACAGCAACCGATCAAAAGCTTTGGTAGGCCGATGTTGGAGTGAAGGAACACATCCCCCCGTCAACCCCGCATTCCGGATTTTCTTTCCGCCGCTGTCAGAAATGGCTGCTTTATTTTCCTCTTCGTTTCCAATTCCCGGCCACCGGCCTCCATCGGGATTGAGCCATTCAAGGTGAATGCGGGAATACATTCAACATTTATAAGCTATAAATATTGATGTAATGAAGTACTCATGTTGTGGAGCATGTGATCAGCCTTAAATATATATTTTTTAATTGAAAACTTCAAGAAATTTCGAACCGTCTTACAACACTCTCAGAAATACAACTCTCACATTCGAGAATTCTCGAATCGTCAAGAAAAATCCGTCATTTATAACGATTCTTTCCTCTCACGATCACGTGACTAAAAAAAGTTACTACACAAATTTCGCCAATTTGACGAAAGGTTTAGGGAGCATTTTTCACGAAGCCATTTCGTCAAATACGACGAAAGTTTCGTGAGATTTGAGAATGCGTTTCTGAGAGGAATTTTTTTTCTATAGGACAGGTAGATTGTAGATTAAAATTTTTCTATGTACTTGGGAAAAAATATAGATTTTCAAATATTTAAGTTTAAAACTGAAAAAGAAAAGAATGAAAGCAAACCGATATTACTCCAACCCTTCAGACAACCCGTGAATTTGAAGTGTTGCTGTAAAATTAGTTATAATGTCTAAAAGAGTTTATTTACTGAATACTACCCATATGTGCATTAAACTAAATATTAGTTCATACTAATTACGAGTTTCACGCGTGAATCAGGTAATAAATTAATAAAAATTCCAATGTGTAATATCAAGATAAAATAAATATCCCAATGAAAAAAAGAAGATATAAATTCATTTTACAGCGCCTGTTCAAAAGCTGAACAAACTGGTTTAAAACATAATTTGGATTTAATAATAAAGTGTCTCTATTATTTCTTAATTTCTTCATAACTATTCTTTTTAATCAAGCTTTTTTAAAAATTATTCTTATCTAGTAAAAAATGTAAATGTACGTACATAATCTATTTTTGAAACTAATAAATTTACGAGTGTCTAAAGCATTCAGTATTTTAATGCTAATGAAGTACTTTGGCAGCTTTTTTTTTATTTTGAATGTTGCAGAGATAAATAAAACAATTTGCAAAGTATTTTCAGGCTTTAATAGTTCGTGGCTACTTCCAAAGTATCACGTTTTCATCAATGCCGTATCAGTTCATTAAAATTTAGAACTATGAATATTTTTAGAAACTCAAATTCAAATAACATTTCAATGAACCCGATTGACAAAGCTCGTAATCGACGAAAAAGTACATAAGTTCAGTAATTGTTTTTTAAATCCAAAGTTCATAATTGTTTGTTCTCCAGAAGTTCTGTCACCAGCATAAGCTACCTGACCTTCAATCAAAATTTTCATATTTCAATTTGAAACATTCAATATTTATGTGTGCTTTCTACAATTTTTCGGGTCAACTTTCCAATAAAACCGTAGTAAAACCCCAAAAGAGTCAGGATCCATCCCCCCGGAGCAGTTTACTTCTTCTTTTCTTTTTCGCACAAGCTACTTTGTTGAGACAGAGGCGCCAAATTTCGGCCATAGAAATAATTTGGGAACTACCAGACTGGACAGATTGACCATAAAAAATGTGCATTCGAAATAGCACAGAAAAGGCGGCAGAGTCCCCCCAGAGCTAAGCGGCGTTTACTTCAAAGTGGGCAGCAGAATTCATCGAACAAGATTACAGACTTCCGAACAGCAGACGATGCTCACTAGAGACTTTTATCCCGATTCCCCAAAGTGTCATAAGATTCAGTAAAGTGAGTTACGTTCCATCCGGAAGTTAACCTCATCATCAAGTCCACAGGTGGATACTTCCCAAGGTTCTTATCTCCAGCCCACAAAGAGCACCCCCTTTTGGAATGCTCCAGGGAACATTCCCAGACCACCAGACGCGATAGGGATCCCCGTGGTGCAAGTCACTGGAGGAATTGTCCACGGCAATTGTAGCATGCAGAACGTTATCTTCTGTTCTAGAAGAAAAGAAAGATTTAACTAACCGCCTGTAGGGCCTGAGAATGCTTCTTTGTCAGTACAGTTAACCAAGGTGTCAATCTAGCTTGAAAGCGATGGCGCTTGCTAAAACATTGCTTTTTAGATTAGAAAGAGGATGTGGTCCAAGGGCTGACCAGCGGTGTTTCTAAAAGACACCCAAACCAAAGAATTCATTTAGATATAGATAATTTATTTAGCATTCCACAACTAAGTGCTTTTCTCCGTAGATAAGAAGTTGCTGTTTTGCTTGAAGTGAAATTTCAAGTATCTTAGCAGAATCAAAACTTAGCAAGAATTTATGCATTATTTTGAGAATTTAATTGCTAGCATTCACCCTTCTAACTGACCTTTGAACATTGTAAAGTATGACAAAAAATGAACACCAAACATAACTGGTTACGTAAACAAGATAATTGTTAAATTTACAAGATTATTAATCTTAACAAGAAAGAAAAAGAAAAAATGGAATACATCAACTAGGAACGATAATACTTTAGCATGATTGATAGAAAGAATCTAACCTCTAATCAGTGAACCTGAATAGTCATCAGATAGTGAACCTGAGTTATAAAACCATGCAAACAAATGAACATCAAGCATAATTGTTTACGTAAAAAGAAAATTGTTAAAATGATAATATTATAACTTTAAAAAAAAAAGAAGGAAGAATTAGAAATAGAATGTATCCACTACGAACGATAATCCGTTGAAATGTTTCATTAGAACAAACATAACATCCAGTATGTGAACCTGAATATTTATTAGAAAGTGAACCTGAGTTATAAAATCATGTAGTTAATGAACAAAGAGGAAATTTATGTAAATTCCAATAAATAAATAAACACATTATAAAAGTGTTAATACAAAATCATGCATTACAAAAGTGGAAAATGTGGTTCAATAAAAGGAGAAAAAAGAGGTCGTAATAGAAATTTTTAAAATACTGTTCTTTTGTCTTTCGGAAGTAGTAGAAAAATGTTTAATAATAAAATATGACGCCTTAAGAAGCTCTCCCCTGTTTTTTTTAAATTTCGACTCTGCTTTCGCGTGTTACTTTTCTGGGGCCCCTTTTCCAGGGGCATGGGGAAGTTACCCCGTGAGCTCCTCCAGCATTAGTAGATTCTTTCTACTTTCATTTTTTCTGCATGTGCGATTTTTGTTTTTTGACAAACTCCTAAACGTTAGAGGCCCTGCATATTACTACTACGAACATCCAAACCTTCAGAAAAGAATTATTATTACATCAGCCGTGTAGAAATGTACCCCCACACACTCCCGAACAATAAATCCATCGTCCGCAGAACAGTAGAATCTTTTAAACTGACATTCATTCCCCAAGCGATCGAGTGAGACCACATCCGACTGCGAAGTCGAGCTACATCGTTTCAGAGCTCGGCATAAAAAATGAACAATTTGAGTCAAAAAAAGCAAAACGATGAGAAATATATCACATAGCTCGAGCAGGAGACAAACAACACACACGTAGACAACCATAAAAACCTCCTCAATAACAATAAAACTGTCTTCCTCGTCAGTGCAGGGCGCCAAAGTTATTCTTAGCTTCGATTTTTTTAGGAGGTAGTTTTTACGATTACGCGGGCCAGCTACTTAACCTAGTATATCTTCACGGCATATTGAGGGGCACAATTCGAATTGTCTTTACGCTATCCTCCCCGAAACACGCCCTCTCAAAGTTCGCGGCATAATGCCCCCCTTGCATAATTGGGATAGCGTCCAAAAGTAGTTATAAGATGGCAAGAAGATGGGTTGGAAATGGGGATTTCCCCGGTTGGCGACCTGATCGCTTTTCTTGGCAAAAATCTGTTAGTTGAACGCCAGAAAATTCAAATCGCGTTGGAAGTTTCGCGTTCGAGTGGTCACTGAATAATCTTGACGTCATTGATCAATTACTACCGTAATTATCTGTGTATAGCCCGCGGGCTATCTACGAAAAACTTCTTTTTTCACTACCTGCGGGCAATACATGAAATTCAAAAAAAAAAAAAGTATTATTAAAAAGACAACTGCCGTTTAAAAATATCGAAATATCTCTTCCTGCAAAACAAAATGCACAGAAATAAATCGTAGCTTTCGAAACAATGGTGCAAAGCAGATTGGGGCTCGTGCGCTACAGGCGAATGTATTGTTTTCTAGGGGTGCATCCCGTGTTTTTTTCTGGGTGCGGGTTATACAACGATGCGGGTTATACACCGAACTTAATTTTTTGGGAAGGAATTTCTCCTTCTGCGAACTATACAACGATGCGGGCTATATACCGATAATTACTGTAATTGACTAAGCTCTGGATATTTTGTGGATAATGTTCTCCTATGGAGTAGACAACCCGTTACCAGTCTCCGTTACCTGAACACGATCCCAGAGATTTTCGAAAAAAGAATATTTTTGTATTTACCGTAATTATCGGTAAATAGCCCACATCATTGTATAGTCCGTAGGAAGAAACATTCATTCTAAAAAAATTAAATTCGGTGAATAACCCGCACCCAAGAAAAAAACATGGGATACACCCCTAGAACGTAATACATTCGCCTGTAGCGCCCGAGCCCCAATCTGCTTTGGACCATTGTTTCGAAAGCTACGATTTATTTCTCTGCATTTTGTTTTGCAGGAAAAGAGATAGATTTCGATATTTTTGAACGGTAGTTGTCTTTTTAAAAATATATTTTTTTTTTTTTTTTGAATTTCATGTATTGCCCGCAGGTAGTATATACAGGAGTTTATTTTGTAGATAACCCGCGGGCTACACACAGATAATTACGTACTCCGAATAGCAAGTCCAAATCCTAAGTAACGGGCACAAAACTCATGGAGTATCCGTGGAAAGTTGGCAATTAATTACGAAGAAAATAGTAGATTGTTGAACCAGAACGGAATGTCATTAAAAGTATTTCTTTCAAAAATTAGCCCATATGTTTTACCGCTGAGTTAAAACAAGCTGCCTGGTGTACTTTCTAGATAAACCGTGCACATTATGCATGCAATTTTGAAAATACATCCACTTTCACTACACTGAATAAATCCTATAGACATTAGAAATAAAATTTCACGTTAAATTAAAGCACAAATGAGCATTAAAACGCAGACATATGTTTCGGGATTGCTTGGAATCCCTTTTTCAATGCGACAGGGAGCTTCTAGATGCAAAACATCCAAATGACGCATCTAGAAGCTCCCTGTCGCATTGAAAAAGGGATTCCAAGCAATCCCGAAACATATGTCTGCGTTTTAATGCTCATTTGTGCTTTAATTTAACGTGAAATTTTATTTCTATTACTTTGCACAAAGTTTAATCATTACTACCTATAGACATTGTCTGAAGATAATTAAAACGATTTCTATAGAATGAAGATTTTTTCATCTGAATTTTATGGGTATTGCCATTAATTGTGTGTCACACACTTACAATGGTTTGTATAAGCTCAACAAAAATAGATACGAGGAGATTAAGCAGTAAAATTATGAAATATTTATCAAGTTTCCTGATGGAAGTTATCACTGTTTTCTCCTATTTAATGTAAAAAATCGGGGGAAACCACATTTGAAGACCTCTCGTGAGGCAGTTTACTAAGGTGCTCAGTGAAGAAAAAAAAGTCAGGAAATAAACTTTGTCTAGAATAATGCAGTATGTGATTCTCCAGCCATTAAGAAAACGGGAAGGGCACGATTTGCAAAGATATTTTGTTTGGCATATAATTTACAATAAGATTTTTAAATTAAAAGTTTTTCATTGAAATTGAAAATAATAGAGATTTGATTAAGGAAGCAGCGGAAAAGGGAAAACCTTCGTGTCTCCTACACCTTAAACCTTCTGTGCACCTGAATGTCTTCTCCAAAAAGTAATACATTTATGCATTATGCACCGGGGCAGATCTAGGAATTATTTCTGAAAATGTGACCAGGGAGTATCAGACAGTTCTCATTCGTTAAACATTTCATAAGAGAGTTAGTTCTCAAAATATTTTTTATGTCTTTTATTATCACTTAAAACTCATGTATCTACTTAAATGTACGTACAGAAAAATTAGTAAAAATTATTCAAATTTCTTTTATTCCTTTTGGATTTCACGTGGCCTAGGCCCCCTGCAATCCGCTACTGACTACACACATCGTAATTTTCAATACCGTAAGAATAACGGCGGAGAGCCTTGGCGACATTTTTCACAAATCCTTTGCGGCAACCTTTGGAAAGTGTCTTCCCTCGGCAAAGCGTGACAAACGATCTCTTGGCCCGACGGCTGAATAGAAGAAATGTCTAACTTCCACCCCTCCTCCCCCCTCCCCTTTCGAATTTTCCTGCGATAAACATTAGCCAGAACGATTTCTTTAATAGCTCCACAGCGGCTGCCTGTTCCGCTATTCTTTAGTTTTTAATTGTTAGGTAGATACTCGGTAGCCTTTTGATGCCTCGTTCTTTTCTTTTCTCCCGCTTGACAATTTTCTTCCTTTTGATGGGCAATCGTCAACTAGTCTTACGCAAACGCTCTGCGCACGCGAAAGAACTATACATATTCTAGAGACGCACGAAACGCGGGAGGAACAGGCAATAATTCAAGAAAATTAAACAATTCTTTACGCTCAATTTTTATATTATAAAATGGGCTTCTGTGCAATTAAAAGTTCAGGAGTTTTTGTCCCCCTTCGTTTCATAAAATTGAGCCGAAGATGGAAAAGAAATAAGTTATAAATATTGCCTTAATGAGGTTTAGACTTCAGTGCATGGGGAAGTATGAAATATTTAAAAATCAAGTATTCTGTAAAAGCTTTCAACTGGGAGAATTTAATTAAAGAATAAATATTCTAAATATATTTTTTTATTTGATATGGCATCACTGGTCGATATATAGAACTGGATATGTATGAATGTCGGACAGAAGACCTTATGTTCCCTCTGCCCAGAAAACTTGACCTCATGTCCTGCCTGTTCAAAAACCTGGGGCTTCTCTCCGTGGACCATATGTCCGTCGGACCTTTCAGTCATGGACCTACAGTCCGCCGGACGTTTTGCCCGTTGGTCCTTCTGTCTGTTGGACCTTTTGAACGGAGATCTTATATCGGTCGACCTTTTGGGTTTGACCTTCTCTAAGCATCCCTGATAGCTCTATAACCTTTTTCTTTTGCAGAAAGAACAAAAATAAATTATGTCCTTACCTAAGAAAGTTCTAGTCTAAGGTATGCTAAAATTGCTGTTTTTAGATTAACGCATTTAAACATTTATTTTCTTCACTGAGAAGGCACGGTGGCTTCATGGTAAGGCGCGGGGCTCGTACGCTCCAGTTCATGGGATCGAACCTGGAACTGGAAGTGACGGTAGATTTTCCAGATCCAGAAAATCGTCCCATGTCGTATGATTACGCGACATGTAAAAGATCCCTTGAGTAGACACTTAGCTTAAATACTCTCGGCTGAATTAAATTCTTAGTGCAATTTCGCATGAACAGATTTCCCTTTCAGGTGGAGAAACTGGACGTTAAAATTCTCCCGCGGCAATGGTACCACATTCATTGTGGTGCCGCTAAAAGAGTTGGTACCAATATCGGGGAACGCACTAGGTCTACAATGGGTAAGAGCCAATGCATACGCAGCGCATATGAAAGAAAAAAAATCTCCACTGTAATTCAGGAAATGTACTAAGGAAAATGAAGCTTGCGCGTCATATAGTCTCACTGTTGTTTTAAATTATGTAATTAGAAGTTAGTTACGAAATGAAGCATTAATGTTTTCTGTAGTTCAATATAAGCATTATTCAAGAACAATTTAATTTGAAAATAAAAATAAATTAATCATTCCAAATTCATCTCTCTTACCTCCTATGAATGACATCCAAATTAATTTAATAAAAAAATATTTTTAATCAACATCCAACACTAAATCCAAATGAAGCATTTCAAAGAATATGACGGAGATTTAGTTTAATATCGGTCCAGTATCAAACATTCAATATGTCCAAAACCATTTTTGTCAGAGAGATTTTATGAACATAAAAATCAATCTAAGAATTGCTTTTAATTAAGTTCTCGATTCATTAGGAGTTATTATAGGACTCATATGTGAAAAAGAAATGAAGCGTTGACTTTTTGTTTTTAATCACATGATATTAAAGAAATCTTGATCACTGAATAAAGTTCATTGTGTTTATGTAATCAACTTCTGTTTTTTTAGTCTTTGAAGCTCCATTTACGCTCTGTTTCTTTTATCCATCTTTTTATGCTCAAGCGTTGCCATTTCAAGAATACGAATTCTTCCTCGGTTCATTTTAAGTCTGCGAACACAGCATAATAACACTTTTAATTAAAGCTTATTCGGCTGCATGTATTTATGTTATTGTATTCCTCCGCACCCCTGCAAACATTAATGCACTTTTGCGAGATTAAAATGCTACCGTTGACGAAATACGCATGCAGAATAATAATTCTTTGCACTTCAACAGTGCCATGAGGTTTTTTTAAAAAATCCAGCAAAAAAAAATGTCGTCTGCTTTTGCATCTTTTCTCTTTATTAATTAACCGTCCGAAACAATGGCAGAGGTTGTAAAGGCAAAAATTGTTCTACATTAGGAGAGCTTTTTATTTTTTCCCCCCTCTTCCATTTCAGTCGTTAGCTAGTTTTATGTGCCACCCCAGGCATAAACACAGTTTGCCTTTCCATTCCTTTATTTATTCTTACCCTTTTCAGCGCAATAATTTCTCTTCCTTTTACACTCTTTAGTTTCGTGATTTCGGAGAAAATTAAAATGGCTGCATTTTCTGATCGTGATTTTACCCCGAAATCTTTTATTCCAAGAGTTTCCCAAGATTACTTTTACTCATTTCTTTACTTTTTTTCTCTACCTTTTCCCCCTTTTTTCGTATTCATTTCTCAGTTCTTTGTATGCAGTAAGTTTGTTATATTTATCTTTTTGAACTTTCACCGAAAGCTTTTAATTGAAAAGCACCGGGTTTTGATTAAGATAAAGAAAGCTGGGGGAGAAAACTATTTGGTAAACTTATTCTTCTGAAGAATCACGTGTGGTATGAGGGTTCCTTTTTTTTATAAAACAAAGATTCCCAAAGTTTATAACAATAACGAAACTTACGGACATACGTTATTGCATTCTTTAAAGAAAAATAATAATTGAAAGGAAAAAAACTCTAATGAAAACGTCAAAGGTTGATTTTCGTTAATGGGCATCTACTTACAGACAGTCTGTTGGGAGAGGAGTACAAGTAAAGCTCTAATCTCTTTAACTATCCCAAAGTTTTGAATAACTCTTACTCGAAAAACCAAAAGAGAGACGAACAATTGTCTTGCAATTTTATGAGTAGAAGTGCTATTTAAAATTCCCACTATTTTCCTTATTTTCTTTTTCTTTTTTGTGGGTATTTTGGGGAATGGGCATCTACTTGCAGACAGTCTGTTGGGAGCACAAGTTAAGCACTGATCTCTTTAGCTATCCCAAAGATATGAATAACTCTTAATAAAAAACAAAAGAGATGAATAATTGTCTTGGAATCTTATACATACATATGTAGAAGTGCAATTTCACATTTCGACTTTTTTAATCTTTTTTTTTTTTTTTTTGCAAAACGACCAACAGCCATGGGGGAAAAATAACGGTAAAGTTATATGAGCTACATAATTAGAAATTGTGTTTCACCCGAATAGAACATTTTCAAAACCATTTTTCTCAAAAACAAATTGTATAAACATCAACCACCTGGCCCATATTTCCCGTGAAAATACCTGAAAAAACGGGGGGAAAAGAACAAAGGAAAAAAAACTGATTTTTTGTTGGCAAAGCACTGGACGAGAGGTGGAATCATTAATAGTGAAGCGAACCATGAAATCTGCTTCTCTATTCCTCTTACCCATCCCATTCACATGGAGTACTTCGACCACAAAGACGGAGGCTTATGGGATCGTTCATTATCGATATTCTACGAAGTGTTCCGAGGGAATCGGAAGCCACCCCGCTGTTCAAATGTTGCCACTCGTTGATTAAAAAAGGACTCACCCTCGTACTGCCTGCTCACTTTTTTTTTATTACTCGATATTCGGTACGCCCTCATACCTTTGGGGAGCATGGTTTGGGGGTTGAAAGGGGGATAGTGGATTGAGTCAGACAGGGACCGATCTTTTGAAAGAATTGGGTTTTAAAAATTTATTCTATTTTTTTTTTTTTTTTGGTAATGTAAATATAAGTGAAATTTTAGACTCTTCAAGTAAATTTGATTTTTTTGTTTAATAAATCAGTTGTATTTTAATTCAAAAGTATTTTATTTTGTCCTGTCAGTTATACCACTTTACCTTTGTTCGTAATCATTAATTATTCAAGTGAGACTGCAGTGATTATTTTAATGTTCCTTATTTCTATCGCTACTATTACAGTTACACGCATTATATCATCTCAATTTCTATTCTATTCTATTGTCGATGCTTCCAGCATCATATTAAAAGGCCCGCATACTTTGCGCTTGCTTCAGTTGGCATCTCCTAATTTAGAATCAGCTCCCAGATGAGAGAACGTCACCGAGGTACTCTCATAGGTGTCACTTTACTTGGAGGACATTGGGGCCACTACGGACTTTACGTGCACCTGCTCCTACTAGGGTACACGGTCCCGGAGCGAATCAGACGCCGCGACAGGTGGTCACCCTCCCAAATGCTGACCACGGCCATTGTTTTTTCACTTTCGGTGCTCTTTGGGAACCGAGCTCCTACCAACTGGTCCATTGCGGAACATCCCAATTTAAATTATCTTTTTGTTTATTTATGGATAATAGCTCCATTACTGTCTAACTCTAACCATTAATATAATAAATCAATTATTTTTCATATTATGTAATTACTGTATTTACGCACTTTAAAAACATATCTCCACTCTTTATTCAAAGTTAATTATGTCATTATCTCATATTACTAAATGCATTAAATTTTACAAACATTTTATAATATCGAAACTACAAGAAATGCTTATTTTCTTTAAAATCGTCAGTAGCTATTAAACTCACAATATTATCAACACGACATATTTTATTATCAGCACTAACATCTTATCAAAAGCATTAGTAATAACTTAATCATATAATAATCAACACCAGTATGTTCTCATTAACTTATCTTTCGGATCTTAAGTTTTGATGAATTTTAAAGTTTAGTTTTAAATAAATGACCTTTTTTATTCTCCTTATTTTTTTTTAAATTTACATAGTACGCATATGTATATGTATTATTATTATGAAATGAATTTGGTCATGAATGAAGCCTACAAGTAGAAGTAAAATAATAGAATAAGCCGTTTATGTCAATTGAAAATTGAAAATATGAAATTAGTTAAAGGATTGGATTCTAAAAATTGCTCATGGAAAAGTTTAAAATAAAACTTAATTACTAATTTAGTGTTCGCACAGAAATGGTTATTTCTTGGCAAATGTCGTAGAACTTCAGTTTATGCAAAAATATTTTAGTTAAAAAAAAAAAAAAAAAGTTCTATTTCCGACATCTGCTCCAAATTCGAAATTAAATAATTGGATAAAACAAAAGCGTTATAACTAAGCATTCAAACTTTTTAATGATGCAGTACAAATTAAACTTCAAATAATCAAAAGTTTCTTTCTGGGTAGGAAATTGGGGTTCTATTTTTGTTTTAGAATGTTGCCAACGTAAAAAAATAAAAATACCCGCCCGTGACTTACGCTTTTTATATAAAGAGCAAGAAAAAATGAAGTAGATGATCTGTCTTCATTGGTTTCTTCTTGACATATGTATAAACGAAAAATGACTTATATTAATGATCTAATATTCCCAAATGTCGTCATGCATGAAATTATATTTTCGAATAATTTCTATGCGCTTATTATCGGAAATAATGGATGAGTAGGAGAAGAAAAATATATGCCGAAGGGAAGAAAATTAAAAAGCTATCCGCGGCTGTTTTCAACTAGAAGTAATTGTTGTTTAATTGCTAAGAAAAATATTAAATGACTACTAAAACTTCAGGGTCATGCCGGAATTCGAAAAATTAAAAACCGATTATTACGCTCATTTCAAACAGATGATTCATTTAATTTCCGATTTCATTTGAAGAGATATTACGTTTCTCCCACGAGTTTTTAAAAAATTGCAATTGTCATTGCTTTTGATGTATGTTGTGTTTGAAAAAGAAGTTTTCAGTTTTCGAAGTGTTTGATACTGCCCTCTGGTAGATTGTAAAAGAACCAAAAGCGATGCAGATATCACAGGGGCATTGTGGGACAGCAGTGGAAGAATAGAAATGTTATTTATTATTAGACAAAAAGGAGAAAGCTCTGTTTGCTGTTTGTTATTAATACACTTTAATCTTGTAACCATTATGAGAATTTTTATTGAAGGCATATCATATTTTTATATTTGGAAAGAAGTATAGAAGAGTTAGGTCATAAATCAGTGGCGTAGCTAAGTGGGGGCAGCCCGCCCCGGGTGCCACCCGCTCAGGGGTGACACTCAATCACGACGAAAAAAAAAGAACCCTTTTAAGCTCCATTGCAAAAAGTAAATACCTCAAATTGGATAATTTTTTCTATTAATTTCTTTCTCTTTTCAACTTGGAAAAGTGCTTCTTTTCAAAAATATATTCAACATGTTTTTTAACTGTTAAACACAACATTGACGTCAACAAATACCTTAAATGTTATGACGCCGGTGATAAGAATGTAATACCCAATTCCCCGATTTTTTTCTGATGATTTTTTAAAAATGTATTGCATCTTGCATCACAATGCATAATTCGCGCTTATATATTTTTTCCCCTTTAATCTTTTCCTTGGGGTAACACCATCAATAACCTCCCCGGTTGTCACCCTTGCTAGCTACGGCACTGTCATAAATATCGTGAAAAAGTACTGCGATATTTGTGAAACATTTTATCGCGAATTCAATTTGTAACATGTCTTGGTGAGTATTTGACAGTATAAAAGCTCAATATTTTAGTTTTGGTGTTGAGCACTTCTTTTTGTTAGACAGTCTAAATATTCTCGATTGCTTAAACTGAAAAGATTGAATATTCCAATTCTGTTTACGGTGTAATTTGATTTTTTTCAATGTTGCACAAAAAAAGCACCTCTTTAATACGTTTAACTTCAAAAAGGGGAGTTCATCTTAAAAGAAATATAATTTAAAAAAAAGAGGCAGTATACTCCCCAAAGTTTCGTTTCACAAAAAGAGATGCCTCTGAAAATAAACTTAATTTTACTGAAGGCGAATTTATTCTAAAATACATGAAACTCACTGAGCTAAATCTTTTGTAACTAATGATTTGCACCTCAAAGTGTTTTTCGAAATGATGTCAATGATTTCCTAACAGGAAAACCTCTGCTGGGCTCTAATCCAGAACAGGCAGTAATCCAGCTATTACCTCCTCTAATCCAGAACAGTTCTGGTACAGTCATTCAGGGCAACTTTGAACCATGAGGGTTAACTTTAAATCACGTCATATATTTTAGCTTATTTGACTTAATTTTAAAATTAAGGCTAGAAAACGGATTTTATAACCTATTTAGCTGAGTGCAGCACTGGACCTTCAAATTGTTTTCTTTTTTGTCAAATATTCTAAAAGATGTAACGTGATTCAAAGTTACCCTAAAAAGTTCAGAGTTATCTGAATGACTGCAATCCAAAATTAGTTCTGGTCTAATGTTCTGGGCAGGAGCCTCTACTCCAGAGCAGCTTTGGTTCAATGTCCTGGACTGGAGTCTCTGCTCCAGAGCAGCTTTGGTTCAATGTCCTGGACTGGAGTCTCTGCTCCAGAGCAGCTTTGGCTCAATGTCCTGGACTGGAGTCTCTAATTCAGAGCAGCTTTGGTTCAATGTTTTGGCCTGGAGTCTCTAATCCAGAACAGCTTTGGTCCGTAGAGTGGCTAGACCCAGATTTCGGGGGTGGTTTCTTCGCGAGAAGTTAACTAATTTCATCGTTTTACAAGAAAAATTGGTCAGAGTCTATACAATCGTCCCCATTTCTGGGGGGGGGGGGTTATTCCCCCTTATCTGCACCGTTGGGTTTGGTCTAATATTCTGGTCTGGAGCCTCTAATCCAGAGCAGTTCCGGTAATCCAGCTATCACGAGAACCATTCTTCGAAATTCTATCATATTTGGTTAGTTGGTTTGCCTGCGCTTTCGCCATTTTTCAGTCACGATCCCAGGAGATAGATTTGCGAACAGACCAGTTAAAAATCGTAACAGGTGTCGGGTCCATTATGCGGGGAGTAAATCGAATTGTGCTTGAACGAGCGGCCATCTGTGCAAGCACAGCGATTGGGGAGTTTCTTCATTTGGGCAACGATGGGTTGATGACCCACTGGAAGTGAAAGGGTGCTCGCTTAACTGGATGGTCCGAGAGGCAAACTGAGCTAAGTCCCATTTGTTCCTAAATTGCACTGGACAAGTGAGTCCTTGGGGAGTGAGAATAGGGGACGTAGCCCCGCTCTGGAATTAGTAAATCAAATTAAACGTTTTGTATTTGTGTCAGGGAACAATAATTTTAGATAAAAGCTGCTGTTAGCTATTATGTTCCGTTACTCAGTTTTGGTTAGCATTTTTTCATTTGAAAAGTGATCAAAATTAATCCCCTATTCTCTGAAATTTCCCGAAAAAACGGCTTCATGGTTGACATTTCTTTAACACTAGATTTACCAGACGAGTCATTTTGACTGTTTCGAAGCTTCCATAATTTGTTTCTAATTATAGTGCAACTTACAATTGCAGTGGCTTTTCCTATTACCCGGTAAGTAGGACACGTGAATGTGACTGAAAACTTTATTATAATTACTAACAACGTGGTGTAAAATGAAGGTTTAGAAATAATTGAAAATGGCCTGGTAAAGCTACTGTAAAAATGCAAGAGCCTGGTTAAAGAGCTACGAGCAGTGTGAATATTTTAAATATTCGACGGTTTCTTGATTTTCTTTACGACGCACTGTTTAACCACTATTTTACTAAATTCTAGTATAAATTTTAAAAACATAATTTTCAAAAAAAAAATTATACAAATTAACATTAAAGTTGAAAATTTCTCTGCAGACGCGTAGGAAAGGGGGAGGCTCAGGGGGCTTAAGACCCTTCCATTACAAATCATACTGCATAGGGAGTACGGTTATTTTGTGAAAACTAAGAATTTATTTTAATGATCTATAAGAATATTCATTTATTAGTGATTTTTTGTGATTAATATTTATAATAATGAGTGAATATTTATTTCTTTTTAATTGTTAATTGGTTGTTCTTGGAAGTAATTTTGAGGATTTGGAAATAAAATTGTTTGAGCCCCTCCCATGATTTTTAAAGTGCTACGCTTCTGTTTCTCTGCATGTGATATTCAAATTATAATAATTCTTCAAAAACATAATTATAAAATTTACATTTAACTTAACTATATGTATCATGGTGCAGACTGTAACATAAGGCAACATACCGTTCAATTGCTGTTTTTTGTCATTTTTCTTGATAAATAATTGACATTTTTTCTGAAAAACGTGTTTTATATTTTTGTTACTATCATCAAAGAAATCCGAGTTATGAGAGGGTGAAAAAAATGTATGTAAAATAATTTTGTTTCCTAAATTAAAAATCTTGAAACACGTGCATTTTATTTATTTATTTGCTTGTTTTGTTATTATCTCGAATTTAAAAATCAAATATAAATCCGAGTTTATGAGTGATAGAGAGTTAAAAAAATATTTTTTAAAATATATTTGTTTTTAAAACTAAAAATCTTGAAATACGTGCATTTTATTCCTTTTTTGTTATTATCTCGAATTCAAAAAACCAAATTAATCCGAGTTGTGAGTTGGGGATTAAAATAGATAAATGTCCGTAAGTGTCCTGCCTTGAAGACGAGAAGGTGGAAATCAAGATTGCGTTTCTACAAACTATTTAACGTCTCAGCTTCCCAAAACTATGACGCCAAATTGTTTGTAATTCAAAAAATCAAATAAATCCGAGTTTTTGATTGATAGAAAGTTAAAATAGATATATTGTCACTAAGTGTCCTGCTTGGAGACGAAAAAAAGGATTTTTTCTACAAAGTATTTAACGTCACAGTTCCTCAAAACTGACGTTAAATTGTTTGTAACTCAAAAAATCAAATAAATCCAAGTTGAGTGATAGGGGGTTAAAATAGATATTGTCTCTACGTGTCGTGTCTTGAAGACGAAAAGATAGATATCAAGATTTTTTTTACAACTATTTAACGTTAGTTCCCCAAAACTAGTTTGTAAAAATAGTTTGTATAGTTTGTTATTTAAATTTAAATAGTTTGTAAAAAGATTAGACGCTATAAAAGAGACAGAACTTCCCCAGTCCGAAGAAAGTGTCCGTTTACAACCACAAACATATTCTCTCGCATTAAAGCCATTGCTTCGATATTTCTCCCACAGACTTTGCCTCCCCCCTCCATTGTCAAGGAATGACCCACATTTGTTGCGCCATTGCAAACGATATCCCCTTGTCCATTCCGAAAAACGTGACGACCAGTTCCTGTTCCAGGAAGGGAGGTCTGGGGTGGGGATGAAACAAAAGGGAAACTGTTCTTAATTTTTCCATTGTTGGCCTTTTACCGGTGAACATAAGATCTGATATTACGTGGACGTTAAACCGACAAAGTGTATATGTTATCATTACAGAAGGACGCGTGTGTTGCTCTTCTAAGAATACAATGGCAGCTGATTGGATAATTGTTATGATATAACCAGGGGGTAGCCTTGCATTTTTTATGATTTTTCTCCCTTTTTTTTAATGAAATTCTTTTACGATTTCGTGCATTTTCTATTTTTCTTCTCTTTCCTTTTTTTTCATCAATTCTGCGCAGATATTCATTACATATTTTATGTAATAAAAATGAGCTTCGTGTGCACGAAATTTCATGCTCATGTCCTCATATCTACATAAATAATACACAAAGGTGAAACATTAAGCATATCGGAAATTTTATAACAGCTTCACGCGCAGAATGTATAAAATTTATGCTCTAATGAAATCTTTTTTTTTTAATTAAGAGTTATATGAATTTTATTATTGTGGGTTTTTATTGAAATGAATACAAGTATACAATGATATATGTATCGAGCTACTTCATATTCCAGAAAAAACAATTCTTTTGGCCAATGATAAAAATCTTGGCGGGGGGGGGGGGGAGGCTTAATAAAGTGATAAACATTTAAAAATTATGTTGCAATGAATGATGTATAAAGCAATTCTATTCTACATCGGGTTCCGAGTTCAAGGCATAGAATAATGCTACGTAAATCACATAAATGTATTTTAAAAACATTTAAGAAAGAAATTGATTCAGTAAAAAATTGAGTCTTTTCATGGAAAACAGAGCTCTTTATATTCCTCCCGTAACAGCTATATTTCTCTTAAAAGGTAGCAAATAAAGTAAGTAGTAAACAAATATTTTTGGTTTGAGAAACCACACTTATATGCTTTGTTTCTTAAAATTTGAAAGAAAAAAAAAACATTCGTGGACTTTTAATTTTGTTTATTTATATTTTTTACGCATTTATTTTATTACTTTTGAAACTTATTACTAATTATTTAGATACATATTATATATATATATACATATATATATTAAAGAAATGTAGCTGTCACACGTGGGACATAAATGTCTCACGAACAAGATTGATTACATTCGATTAACAGTCATTGAATTAACTGAAAATTGCAGCCTTCTTGGATTTTCAGCACGAGCCAACGGTTGCAGTTAAAATTTTGAGGTAGCGAACAAGTAGAATTCCCTACAAAGATTAGAACAATTTTCTACTTACATATTTTTATTAAACTTATGTTTCTGTGCAAAGACGAAGATGAATCAGCAGTTTTAAAATTTATTTTTATTTCTCCGAAATAGACTTATTGTAAAACTCTAACTATATTTATTCTTTTTTCGAATGAAAATATACATTGTGGTTGCCTGTGAGCTTAGGCACTTACCGACGCACATATTTTACTAAAGTTATGTATTTTATTAATTTTATGACATTTTCCACATATTTAGAACGGTCGAAAAGTTTTAGGATGTTTAGTTGTTTGAAATATTTAAAACATTTTTCAGTTCAATTTTTTCTCCTTTTAATTATTAAATATTTTAAATAATTTTTCACAGTAGATTAGTGAACAAAGAGTTGGACATTAATGGGTTAATAATTTGATACTTGTTTATTAACGGTGACCAAAAAGCGGCAGGAAAGAAATTCGCCTATTTATTCAAATATACTCCACCATAATATACTCAAATTGGCGATTTCTTTTCTTGGCGCTTTTAAGGGCTACCAAAAAGTGCCAAGAAAACATTTCGCCCATATTATACAAATATACTCAATACTTAAATCGCCGAATTCTTTTCTTGGCACTTGTTGTTTGCTGCTTTAATAAACAAGTACAAAATTGGCATAAAGTACCCATAATTTTACAAAATATCATTCTGAGGTTTTGTAAATCTAAGTTACGTTACATTTTGAAACAGATGGTTATTTAAGTATGGTTACGTACTTAATTGATCTTACCCTTCCTCCCTTCACGACGGTAATTCACCATGCAAAGAAATTACACCCGGATCCCATTCTTTATCACCGTTCGAACCTGGAAAACGACACCGTTTATACACATATCGTGCCACAAAAATGCGTGAACCAAAGATAAATTCCGGCGAAATACACGCACATCATTAAGCGGCAGAACCCCATTGTTCTAAAACTGACGATTTGGGGAGAACAATACGCCCCTGGAACGAAATAAAAACGAGAATGGAACGAGAGAATTGCCACCCCCCATTCACGAACGGCGTGGGCTCGAACACGGAATGTTCGAATTTTGTTTATCGAGAAGATGTGGCGTGAGATATAGAAGTCGGAATAAACTCCCTAGTTTGTTTATACAGGAAGTCCGAAGTTCAGCAGGGAAAGTAGATATTGTTCTGGCACAAACAGACGATGGTGAGAAAGTCGCCATTGTTATTTAAACCGAGCGCTTTGGAAAAGAGTTACGATTGCAAACGACTTTTGATTCCAGCCGCTTTTTAAGCTCAGACAAAAGGGTTACCATTCCCGCTTGCAGTAAAGTGTTATTAAATGGAACAACACAGCATGGGAAATAAGATGGGTTCGAGGAAGTACTTCATGAATAATTTTCCGAATAAAACTGTAGCGTCAGAATTAATCATTCGATGATGGCCTAAGTATGTTCAATTATTTTTCAGGAATGCAAAAATTGACTTGTTCTTGGATAACAGACTACAGACTATTCTAAAAGAGCAAAAAATGTTTCACTTTCTCGATTCCCTCTTTTTAATAAAAAGGCCATTTCTAAACCTTGCAATTTATCAAGACGTTGTTAGGTCACAATAATTGGAGGTAAAAAAGTGAAATCTGAAATAATAGAACTATTTCATTGTTTTCATTATTTAAATATCATCTTTGTATATTTATTGCTACTGGTAGCTAATACGTCTAAAATAACTACTTTTTTTAACCTTAACTCATGTATTTTTGAAAGTTATATTTCTTTAAATTTTAAAAATCATGCAGTCAATTTGTTCTATAGAAATGCAGATTTAATAATCTGCATTTGTACCTGCGTTTCCAAACTTTACAAGGTATTTATTATTCACTAAGAATAGTAAAATTCAGCATTTTTAAACAAAATTAGGAGAAAGTAATTTGTTGATTTGTCGTAGCTACTTTTTGCATTGGTAAAGGATAAAAAGGTTTCCAATTATTCCGAAACAAGTGTCTGAAAATTCCTATTGTAAATTCGTCTACTCAAAAAGTAATTTCGCCAGCTCGTATTCCCCGCCCCCCAGGATAAATTAACCTGGGGATCACTTCTAGTTTGCTGATTTTCTTTCCTTTTTTTTAACTTTTAAATATAGAAAAAAAAAAGTAAAGATTTGAGATTTTTTTCTTTGCTTTCGTTTGCCCATGGTTGGAGTTTTCTGACGTGTTACAATTAACCGCTTTATAATATTTTGCTGTATTATCATCGTAACAATGGTGAGGCGAGAGATAAAAATGAGAAAATATTTATTTTTATGAATAAATTAAGTCTACTGCGTTATTTCTTTCTTTTCTTTTTGTGGTACAGATTATAATCTGTAATAGTTCTATAGAACTATCAAAGGAATGAAACAACACCGAGAATAAACAATAAATCTGAACCTAAAATATAACTTCGTAAAGTGAATCTCGGCGTATCTCTTTTCTTGCCCAATAGAATCGTTCGCGAGTGGTAGTCGCGGCGTTCGTAAACAGACAGACAGACGCTCTGAGCAATCACACTCATACACCAACAAACCCATCAACAAACGGAAACTCTGCAGAGCTCTGCTTCATCAACGTTAGATTCATTTGATGTGTATGATACTGCTGTTGGAGAACTGAAGAATTTATACGAATTTCAATTTTACAACCATTGAACTGCTTTACATTAGGCTGTTTGTTGGTTACTTCAGGAAAAACTGGGCAATTTCAGAAAGTTTCATTGCTCAAACAATGGAACAGTTTTACGTGTGTAAATGCTGTTAGTAGAAAAATAAAAATTTCTCTACCAAGTAATCTTTGATTGTGAAACGTTTAAACTGAAAAAAAAAAAAAAAAAATGTTTTTTTTTTTTTTTTCGGGGGAGGGGGGATTGCGCAATTGCACTATGGTCTGTCCTGTCTATCACAGTAGTCTGTGGTGACTCTATTTACGTAATCGAAGGGGCAGCACCCAGAAAAGTTTCGAGGTAAGTTTTTTTTAGCCTTAAAAATATGATTTCCTAAAATGTCATGCTTTTCAGAACTATCATGAGCAAGATAAAATTCAATTTTAATGAAATGACAATTATGCAATTGCGATGCAAAAAACAGGAAAAAAAAATGGTGGAAAAGAAACACGATTTTTATTTTAAGCACTTGAAAACTTTTTTTTGGGAGGGTTTAAACTTTATAAGCTTCAGGTAAAGGACTATTACTTGATACGCTTCAGGTTAAGGACTATTAGGTACTTTATAAGCTTCAACTAAATGACTACTAAAATTATTAGGTTATTTAAGGACTACTGAAACTATTATTAACTAAAGGCCGAAATAACCTACGGCGTTATTTCGTTACCCTGATGTAACCTGCTGCAAACTTCATAGAATAGCTTTCATAACGCTGAAAGCTAATTTCACTAAAAAGGAAACATTCTGGAGAGATAAACTGTAATTAACTAAACATTTATTATGGCGTACTTAAGAAGTAATATTGCGCCTATCAAAACAATTTGCCCTGGGAAAGTGTTATTAGCTTCATTGCTAATGCACCAATGCTTCGAGAAAGAGACACCTCAACGAGGTCTGTTACAAACTGCAGATTAATAATCCAAATGATCAGCCGCAATCCCAGAATGCTCTTCACACCACTTGCCATGCACGACACCTCTCCGAATCTTCCTCAACATCACCCCAACACCCCAATCTTCAACACTTCCAGGCGCATGCACAGCGTAAAATCAAAATAGTCGGCGAGGAAACCTACCCAGCGCTTTTCACCTCTTTAGAGAATTCGAAAGTGGGGTTCGAAATCGGGGTGGGTCCGAACACAGAGGCGGAGGAAGGGACCCACGAACCCACCGAACCGGTTTGCGGCCGTCTGCAGAAGATCTCTTTGCCAAGGCTCTCTTCCTAAAGATGGTTATCGCGTGAATATTTTTGCACCGAATATTCGCGCCACCCCCTTTTTGCACCCCCTCGCTCTCACTACTTTACTGAGAAAATGAACGACGGCAAAATAAGGTTTGCCAGTTTCTTTTTTTCACGTCTATAAGGTCTTGTTATGTTTACGTGATTAAAGATGATGGCGACAATTCGTTTAGCGCCAAGCGTGATGTAACACGCCAAATTGATAGGTCTCAGCTGCTGAAGAAAACGTAAACAAAAATATGAAAGCGTTTTTAATGGACAAAGTATAATCGAAATAATTTTCTACAAAATGTTAAAAATTCTTCAATAAAAATATCATCAAATCCCCAAAGTTATTATTTGAGTTTTTAATATTCGCGCTTGCTTGATATTTGATATATTTTTTAAATTAATGAAGAAATAACTGTTCTAATTACTATTTGAATGGCAAGCCAAGGTTGAGCTAGATTAGGAATTGCACGAATTTGAATATTACGTTAAATAATCCACATTTTACTTCATCAGTTCATTTAAAAGTGAGAGAAAAGAATGTGAGTTTTAAGTTCTCTTAATTTATGGACTACACTGATTATTTTAAAAAATCGCTTTTAGGAATTCTGCAAAGTGGCCATACGTAACTTACGGTCAGCAGATCTTTGTGAGTGGCTCGGTCCGGCTTGTAAGCCCTTGCTCCGGCTGCGGGCCAAATATTTTTAATAGGAGTCATCTTGTCTATGGCTTTTTTATTTAATTTAATAGTAGGAATATATGAGATAAAAATTAAAAAAGTACTTAGAAGTTTACTTATTTATCATTAACCCTCTATCTTGCACCCCAAGAAATTTCAATGGAAAACTTTTTTGGGGATCAAAACTGATTGTTTTGCATAGACAACATAAATAAATAAAAGAGAGAAAAATTCTTTTGTTTGTTTTTTCGATGGTAACATATGCTAATATGTGCTAGTTAGGGTACAATTTGAAATTTTTGCATAATTTTCTGAGCACTTTATTTCGAAGTTTTTAAATATATTTACAAGTGAAAAGCCGATTATTTCTGCCATATGTTTTCCAAATCTGTTACTAATATATACTGAAGGTTATAAATACTGAATACGTTAATGATATAATTACGTCAAATATACACTCCGTAGCTTTTCTGATGTAAATAGTAGTGTTTAAAGTATAGCTGCATATATGCTACCATATGCTATATACACTATGTTGCAAAAAAAAACTCATTTTCAATTTTGAATGACGTTCCAAAAAAAAAAAAAAAGCGGAGCAATGGAATAGAACAAATTTCATTGCTTTATATAAGCTTTAAATTTGGAGAGGAGCTACCCATAAAGAGGGCTGCTCTTGATACCTGGAAAATAGTTTCCGTTTTAAGTTTTACAATCATTGTCAAAAACGAAGAATGGTAAAAAAATTTAATTTAAGTAATCAGGTCGCCAAACTAGGGGATTAATCTTGACCATGGCAAACCCGCTTTCCGTGCGAACTCTTATCGTAAACCCGCAACCTTAGCTCACCTACGGGCAAATCGGCCACTTCAGAGACAGCGAGAGCGAGTGCGTAGCCCACCCCCCTTCCATCACGACATCCCCAGTGTTAACCCCCTCTCCCTACCGAGCGAGAAATTTTTTTCCATGCTCGTGCGTGGAGACCTCTCAACTCTCCTCAACCTCCCCCCTCCAGAAATCCTCATTGGAAGAATGAAAAACGATGCGTAGATGCCCCGTCAGTACGGAAAAGAAAGATGGCCCATGTAATATGAATGAATGAATGACGCGTCACGGATAATAGAACCAATCATAGCGAGTATGATTAACTTATATGAGCTAGTTAATCGATATACTAATCGATTCATTCCAGGATTCGGAATTTGTCGGAATTACGTAACGTCAGACACGGTGACCAAATTAGCACTCAACTCCCAATATTGTCATTTGACCATTGTTGCTAATATAAGGAATTGTTAACATCCGTCAAGTTCTTGTTCTGGTTTAGGGATATATGGTTCAAATTCGAGATTTACGGAACTTTCGGCGCGAAAGCACTCAAATGCATTTTTGGCAATGTCCTAAGGGTAAAATTAATGTTTATTAGTATCTAAATAATAACAATTATTATTATTACAAAGTTTACACGCATAAATTTTGTTTCACTTGATTTTCACTGTAAATGACTTTAACTAAATGACTTTCTTTTATTAAAGGACTTTCTTTTACTAACGGACTTTCTTTTAATTTCTAATGGACATCGTATATATGGGTTCTTAACCATTGCAGACATAGTGCGGTACCAGAGATTGGTACCAACTCTTTCAGCTGCACCACAATGAGTATCTGTTACTGCAAAATTGCACTAATTATTTTAATTTAGTCGTCAATATCCAAGATC
The DNA here is from genome assembly GCA_038502835.1 of Octonoba sinensis. Taxonomy (NCBI): domain Eukaryota; kingdom Metazoa; phylum Arthropoda; class Arachnida; order Araneae; family Uloboridae; genus Octonoba; species Octonoba sinensis. The sequence goes on from CM076606.1 coordinate 106,938,281, forward strand.
CACTAAATGTTTCTACTTCTACAATTATTCATTCGCCTGAGGAAAATCAAAAAAGGAATTTTTTTCCAATAAAATATTTTCCTCCACTTTCCAATTCTTTTATAACATTATACCAAGCATTTGTCTGTTTTCCTCGTTAAATTTCTAATTTTGTTACACGGGAACTTACTAATTTGGTCATTTAAACGAATGTATTTCAAACTATTACAATAGCTGATCGATGTTTTCACGCTAAAAAAAGGACGTTCCCGCTCTTGAACATTAATTCATTTTATTATAATTTTAAGGTGATAACATTTCTAAAGTCACACTCAGAAAAACATTCATTAATATTAAAAAAGACTTAGGGACCGTTCATAAATGATGTCACGCTTTTTCCCCCACATATTGGACCCCCTCCCCCCTTTGTCACAAAGTGTCACACTTCAACGGACCCCCTCCCCTTTTGTCACATGTTGAGCTATGTTACATGAGCAGGATGTCACACTTCTTGTTACCCCTTCCCTTGTCATATTTTGCCACAATTTCACGAACCCCCTCCCCCTCGAATTGTGACATCATTTATGAATGATCCCTTAGTAGAAAAAATATTGTGGATGATTTTTGGACCCGGTGGTCATGCGGGGGAAAAATATTTACATAAATTACGTAATATGCTCCAGTCCCTTATGTAGCTTTTAAACTATGATTTAAAATATTCGGGTCACTACTTGATGACAAACTATAGTCAACTGTGTTGATAAAATGTTGTTGTTATCAGGGCCGGATTTACATTTTGAATCACTATAGGCACAACTCATGTTTGGGCCTGCGTGAGGGGCCCTCACGCAACAAAATTTTTTAAAACATAACATCAGTATGTGTTTGTAAAACTTGCCAGTCACACCAAAATTAGCGGGCCCCCAAAGCGCAAAAACTAATTTGTTTTTCAAATGTCGAAGAGTCAGACTAACATTTGGGAGCCCCCAATGAGCAAAATCGATTTTATTTTTCAAATTTCAAATTGTCAGACCAAAATTTGGGTGCCCTCAAAGTGAAAATTCCTTGTGGTTTTAAAATAATTTAGTACCGTAATTATCGGTGTATAGCCCGCGGGTTATCAACAAAAAAACTCCTTTTTTAACTACGTGCGGGCAATATAACGATGTGGGCAATACATGAAATTTCAAAAAAAAAAAAAAAAAATATTATTAAAAAGACAATTTCCGTTCAAAAATATCGAAATCTCTTTTCCTGCAAAACAAAATCCATAGAAATAAATCGTAGTTTTCGAAACAATGGTCCAAAGCAGATTGGGGCTCGGGCGCTACAGCGAATGAATTGTTTTCTAGGGGTGTATCCCATGTTTTTTTCTGGGTGCGGGTTATACAACGATGCGGGCTATACACAGAACTTAATTTTTTTAGAATGAATTTTTCTTCCTGCGGACAATACAACGATGCGGGCTATTTACCGATAATTACGGTAATACAAATTTTCTGTGAAGCAACAGAACACTAACAGTTTGTTTTTAAAAGATGCTATTTTTTGAATATTTTTCTAAAAAATTTTAAATTACAAAAAAAAAAAAAAAAGACCGAAATTAAGGGCCCCCCTCAAAGGGGGGGCCCCCTAATTTTGGTCCTTAGGCACGGGCCTCACAGGCCTAATGGTAAATAAGGCCCTAGTTGTTATCAGTATTACTTCAACTCTTTTACACCTGCAATACGTTCGATCAAATAAAATTCCTATAACGCGGAACTAAAACAAAGAGCTTTGCCAGGAGCCATCTTGAGTGGAATTAGACAAATGACCCAGGGGGTCACAGGGGCAACAATTTGCCCAGCAGCGTCAGGGAAATCTGTTACCCAGGAGAAAAATCAGGGGTCCCGGCCTGCGCATCAGTTGCGATTGCGTATTACAGACAGGATGGAGTGTAAACATGGCCGACCATTTCTTATACAGATAGATACATGCCAAGAGGTTAAGCAGACAACCACGGTTACAGTGACCTGTTGCGAAAGTTTAATACCCTTTCGATTGATGAAGGACCAATAATTCTTACGTCGATGGCAGAACCGTGGGTGGGTCCAGGAAGTCCGAATTCTACTCTCATTAACAGAAAGTAAAATTCTGTTCTTTAAATTAGACGGAAACAATAAAAAGTATCAGTATTGATCATATTTAATTAATAATAATGATTAATTCTTAATAGGCAATTTCGAAAATAAGTTGAATAAATGACGAATTAAAATACTAATATTAGGTAATTAAAATGTTTAAATAAACAAATCGCTACTAATGTTAGTAGATCGATGTTTCGCTTTTGACTTCCACATTCACAGCATTTTCTATTGATTTCTGATTTGATTGGTTGGTTTTAAACAACAAATACAAACCTAGCATGTTTTTCGCTTTTGTTTTATTCAAAACATTTTTACAAAAACATTTAAATACGAAATTGATGAGAAGAATGGATTCGCGTAAAAATTAATCAGTTTGAGTCCTCATCAGGGTCCACCATGGGTGCATCAAATTTTGTTCGATTCCATGCATTACTTTTCGAGTTACAGCGTTGACAAAAACTACATACAGAAGCGGACAAACATTTTCTAAAAATGGTCAAAATGGGTTCAACAGACCTCAAAACGAGGAAAACCGTCGACATTCGAAATTCGAAAATTTTCACGAATCTAATACTTTCTTCTATACATTGGATACAGAAGAAAGTAAAAACAGTACCAAAGCTGTTTTACAGTTCTAACGCCTTGTACTCCTTCATCTCTTCTCCTGCAGTAATCATACTTTATCTCTCTCATCTCACAATAGTGTAAACAGAAATATACCGATAACTAGAATAAAACAATAAAATACAACTAAAAAACAAAATCATTGCCTTGTGATAGGTTCCTAATTAAAGCAATGCCAATGAACGGAACACTGGTTTTCAGTAGCCATCGTAGGTAAATGAATACTGGATAATGAAATAAACCCTCACCCAAACAAAAATGAACAAGGAGACATACAAAATGAATGAATAAATTTGAAGAAGTGAAACCACATTTAATAAAAACAATTACTTAGTTGAAAATGTAGAAGAGTGCTATGGTATGTGTAATAATGTAAGAATACATGCAATGAAAATAGCCACCCTACGGAATTTCAACGTGTATTCCAACTAAACAATTTTTAAACAATATTGATGTCATTAATAGTTTTCTATAATCAAAAATATTAACGCAGTAGGCAAAAAATTAAGTAACTGAAATTAAAACAAAATTCGAGAATACAATTTAAAATTAATCAGTATACGGCAATTAAGTTAATGACTTGGTAACATATTGTTTCGAGGAGAATAGCAGAACACAGTGAGACAGAGCAGTTTTAATTTTTTTTAACAAAGTTTGTGTTTGTGCCGCTGGATAACAAGATATTCAGTGACGTTTTGTTTGGAATAATGACAACCCCAATTTCCCGTGCGGATGTTCAGTTTGGCGGAAGTAATGAATCAAAAGGGTTTTTTTGAACCTAAATGCAACTTATGTATTTCTGTTACACATCATATATCTTCTATTAAATTGTACTCATTACCTTTATTTAAATAGTATATAAATGCAGCACTATTTCTCCACTTAAAACAGAGGCCTTAACTAAATAAAAATAATGGGAAAGATATTCCTCCACCCTTTTTTTTTTTGTAACGAAGCTACAGAAAAAAAAAAAAAAAAACGATTAAAACTATATTATTTAATATTACACGATTACAACTATATTTATCAAAACTATATATATAATTTATTATAAAACGATTACAACTATATTTATTAAAACGATATATATCATTTATTATAAAACGATTACGACTATGTTTTTAAAAACTATACTTATTATTAAACGATAACAACTATATTTATTGCATAGTAGTAATGCCTTTATGACACTTAAATGGCTTTTTGAGGTTGAAAATTGAATATTTCATTATACTTTGTGTGCATTGAGGCATCGTTTCTGCTTTGAATTGAGTATCGTTGTTAATAAAAAAAAACTAACAACGTCTCACTGTGTACTAGATGTGGTGCACAGCAGTCATTGGCAATATTGCCAATGAACAGATATAAACATGAAATATCTAGAATCCCTTCAGACAATTTTGTTTAGCTCTCAATTCATGTTTTTTAAAACTTGATCTCTCTGTGTACTCTTCTCTTTGTACTGTTTAAACAGGCATCCTTTTTGGATCTATACATAGCGTACACAGTATGCCTTACTTTTCCTCTCCATTTGAAAAACTTGGGTCTTATTCCAGAAGTTGGAACGTTTATTCTTTCTAGCTTTTGTTGACATGTATTAATGAATTTTTGTAGTAAAATTATTTCCAATGAATCCAATCCATTATTTCCAATAAACATCCAATGTCTAGAATTCCTTCAATTTGATCTAGTTCTCAATTCGTGTTTTTCTAAAATTTAATCTCACTGTGTACTCTTCTCCTCTTTGTACTTTTTGAGGAGGTATCCTTTTTTATATATAGAATACGTAGTATGCCTAACTTTTTCTCTCTATTTGAAAACCTTGAGTCTTATTTAAGAAGTTGGAACGTTGATTATTAATATTTTTTATGAGTATTAATAAATTTTTGTACTAAAAATATTGCCAATGAACATATTTAAACATCCAGTACCTAAAATTTCTTCAGTCAATTTTATTTAGCTCTCAGTTCATGTCTTTCTAAAATTTGATCCCTCTGTGTACTCTTCTCTGTACTTTTTGAGCATGCATCCTTTTTGAATCTATATTTAGAGTACGTAGTATCCCTTACATTTTTTCTCTATTTGAAAAACGTGGGTCTTAGTCAAGAAGTAGGAGCATTTATTCCTCTAGTTTTTTTCGATATGTATAAATAAACTTTTTACTAAAAGTTTTGCCAATGAACAGATATAAACATGCAATATCTAAAATTCCGTCAGTGAATTTTATTTAGCTCGCAATCCATGTTTTTCTAGAATTTGATCTCTCTGTGTATTCTTCTCCTCTTTGTACTTTTTGAGTAGGCATCCTTTTTGAACCTATATTTAGAGTACGTAGTATGCCTTACTCTTCCTTTCCATTTGAAAAACGCGAGTCTTATTTAAGAAAATATTCCTACTTTTACAAAGCTCTTAGCTAGTTCGTGATGTCAATGACACAGAGACAGATCCCTTTCACATGAAGCAACCTAACCCAAAATTATTTTGCTTTGGAAAATAGATTTTTAACTTGAACTTTCCTTAAACATGAACAAATGGGATGCTGATATATAACACTTTAGTCATGAAAACGTAAAATCAGTGTCACTGTTACTTTTCAAAGATCCCACCAATTAGATTAGTACAAAAAATATTTTCTTGCAAAATGTCAAGTTTATGTGCAAGAATATCCGACTTCTAAAAGAGAAAGAAAATGTTTAGTACTTTTGCAAAGTAGATAAAACATTTAGGGACAAGATCTTATTACAGTAAAATTATTCAATGTAGCAACTTGTATAAAATAAGATAATAAATAATCCAAAAGAATGGTTCAGAGGTCAGATAAGGGCGGATCCAAGACAGGGTAAGAGTAATTACGCAGTCTAGATCAATTTCTGCATGTGCTAATGCTTGCATCTTTTTATTTTGGAATTTAGAAGATATGTAACACTGTATAAGTTATTTCCCTCTTTTTTTTCTTTTTTTTAATTTGATTAACGATTTTTAAGGAAAAACGATGGAAACAAACACGGTGTTGCCATTTCACTTCAGACGATTATTTTTATCTTTATGCTAATGATTTCAGAAGCGTATTTTATTTTCTTCACACATGATTTTGCAGTGTTTTAAATGATAATTATTTCTTCGTTAATGTATCCTGTTAGACGCATGCTACATTACAAAATAGCAGATGAACTAGTTAGCAAAGAAAATCTATAACAAGAAGTTCTGTCTAGAACTATACGAGCCTACTTTCCCGTATACACCGAATTCAAATTTATAATCTATCTCTCTCTCTCTGTCTTTCTCGTTTAGCTTTAGTTCTTAATTGCTTCAAATATACCTTTTTCAACGGTTAATACATATTCATTAATCATTATTTATTAAGTCATTCATGTATTTATTCACTCATTTATTCATTCATTCTTTTGCTTATTCATTTAATCATTCATTAATTCAAAAATATTCTTGAAAATCCCGATCAAAAAATTTCATAGGAAAATAGGCTCGTTAGTTCTGGATGAACTTTCTATTTGTACATGTTCTACGTCATAAGAGCTTTCCGATAAAGTTTGTTCCAAGCAAATCGGTCCGTTAGGTCAGAAATTATATGGGATCGAAAATTCCCCGTAAGCGCTATGTTCATTTTTTTAACTGTTCAAAAATGAACAAAAATTGTTCAAAATATTTCACGCCAAGAACTTCTTCCAGTGAGCTTGTTCATGGGAACTTATATCTTGTACCCAGAGTTTACATAATTTGCTTCATTTTCACCCATAGGCGCTAATGTTAAATTTTTTTGAACTGTTCAAAATTGAACAAAAAATTGTTCAAATAAAAAAGTAAAATATGGAAATGAGATGTCCTCGCTGAGATCTTTCGAATGCAAAAAGAATTTTTCCAATCGGACAATTCGTTCAAAAGTTATTAGGGGGGGGGGGGGGGACAGACCGACAGACAGACAGACCGACACACTTTTTCCCCATCTCAAAACCCTACTTTCAAATTTTTTATTTTTCAATCTTTATTTAATTACTTCACTTATTTTTGACTTTTCTTGATTTCTAACGATATTTTCACGCTACATTAAGCCTTCTTTCATGCTTTGTTATTATTTTTTTTTTACTTTTACGGGAAAGTAGGCTAAAAAAGGATAGTATAACGCTTTTTGGCACAGGAAATTTGTTAATCCCGTTACGTTTCGAAATTTCATTGCGATTGCTTATTTCTATGAAAATAGGATAAATGAGCAATTTTTGATGCGCCAGATGAGTTAACAAACATCATATGCTAAAAAACCATTGTGCTGTCTGTATTGTTTAGACAGATATTTATGAGAATTTAAAATGCATCAAAATATGAATAACCAAACTGAACACCAAAAGTGGTGTTTAGTAACACCAAAAGTGGTGTTCAGTAACACTAAAAGTGGTGCTCTGTAGAACCAAAAGTGGTGTTCAGAAACATCAAAAATTTTTATTACAGTGTATGTAAGGTGGCAGATTAAAGCAGAAAAGAAATAATTCCAGCATCTATCCAATCAACTAGTACATATGATTTTGATATTAATAGTTGTTCAGGAAGAAAATAATGTGAAAAATTCCGTATTAGAAAAGTTTAACACTAAAATTTTACCTTGCTTATTGCGGAAATTCATTCCTCCGTGTTCCAAAGATCTTGCAAAAATAAAAAATGCATATTTCATTAATGGAATTACCAAGATTTAAAATAGGAACACATTAAATCGATAAGGCTTTTAATTTCTTTTTATAATCTTCGTTAATACAATATCCGTAAAGTTAGTATTAATGCTAAGGCAAAAATTTAATTAAAGCCTCATATCGAAGGAATATTTTTTTTTTCCAAAACGTCCCCATCTGTTTTTCGCTAAAAAATAATAAAAAAACTCAATTTTAATAAAAAGATCATGTGACATATTAAAAAAAGTTCAAAGCGATAAAAAATTGCATAAAAAACGTTTTAAATTTGATAGATTAACGCTTCTCTCGAATACTCGAAAACACTTTCAAAATCGAATCTTTTTTTTCCACCTGTTTTTAATCTGAATCACGTGTGCGCATTTATTTTCATTCCATTATCCTCTTAAATGGGGAATGCCTTCACCGTTTTTTGCATGATCAAAAAAGTGGAAACTTCTTTTAATTCAATACGATTACTCTTCTATCTTTCTTACTTCCCCTAAAACTCATAAAGCGCACAACGGTATGAATTTAATTATGCTTGTTTTGATTCTTAATGCAAGGTTGGGGGCGGATGGAATTATCATTATTGAATTCATTTGAAATATTCTTTTTTTCGTCATCATATTCATTTTAATTTAGTTCCATTGTTATAATTCTTCGGGGCAAAAATGAAGATTGAGTTTCCCTTTTCGTTTAAATGCCACATACAATGATGTACGTTTATATGAAAACTAGAAAGCCCGGCGGTCATACGAAATGACCACTGTTCTAGATATTATAAATACTAATGCAAACAAATGTTCACCTTCCCCCTGAATCGCTCAATTTGCGTTCAGCTGAAAATTCAGTTTAAAATACAATGTCGGAATATAATCGGACAAAATTTTAAACTCTTTACTCGAAAGGACATTTAGCATAGGATTTTGGGTAAACCTACCTGATGAGATGTACTACGCAAAACTCGTTAGTTGGTTTCGTCTCCTTTTACTTCTCAACGTTTGCAAGTTTCTAGGCAGTTCATATATAAATATAGTTAAATACATAATAAGCAACAATTGTATGAATTAAAAATATTTAAATGTTCTTAAATACCATGATAATTTAATTAAAACAATGATAATTGCATGTATGGTATCAGTGTATATGGACTATTTGATTGCCGTGGCATTTTCACCCCATTGGCTAGTACAGTTATGCAAGCAACCAATAAGCTATCGGCGACAAACAGACACTTCAGCGGCTTATATATACGATGAAAATATTTATGAAGTATTGAAAATTGAAAATTTAAATTAAATTGCATGAAAATTATTTAAAACATGTTGGCGTAAAAGACCCACTCTCGGGAAGCGTAATTTTTCAAATTAAACGGGTGGCCATTATTGAACAAAATGTGACGTATTTGACAGGGAATACGCTTTCATGTGTAAATGAATTTTAAATTAAACGCATGCATTCATTTACACATGTAACGCATAGACGTACTCTACGTTACATGTGTAAATGATTTCAAATTAAACGCATGCATTCATTTACACATGTGACGTATAGACGTACTCTACGCTACATGTGTAAATGATTTCAAATTAAACGCATGCATTCATTTACACATGTGACGTATAGACGTACTCCACGCTACATGTGTAAATGAATTCAAATTAAACGCATGCATTCATTTACACATGTAACGCATAGACGTACTCTACGTTACATGTGTAAATGATTTCAAATTAAACGCATGCATTCATTTACACATGTAACGTATAGACGTACTCTACGTTACATGTGTAAATGAGTTCAAATTAAACGCATGCATTCATTTATACACGTAACGTATAGTACGTTACATGCGTAAATGATTTCAAATTAAAATTTTCTGAAATCGCATTCTACATTCTTAAAAATCCTTAGAAGAACTCGACTATTACTGCATCTCAAAAGGAAAGCAACAATAGTAAGCGGTACAGTTAATCACATGGAAATCGTATCCCTGGCAATCAATCATTTCAAGAAAAAACTGCACAGATTTCTTAAACCATGAATTCTCAAATCAAGAAAAAGATTTCAAATTACATATCTTTCTGAAATCTCCTGCTAAAAACTTAAAAATTCTCGACGTACGCAGCTATTACTGCACCTCAAAATGAAAGCAGGAATATTGTTAATCACATGAAATGCACAACTCGTACCACTTCCTATGAACCACTTCCAAGCAAAAATTGCTCACTCTTAAGCAAAGATTCCATTAGTCAAGAAAACGATTCGAAATTAAAATTTTCTGAAATCGCATTCTACATACTTAAAAATTCTTAGATGATCGCAGATATCACTGCATCTCAAAATGCAAGCGGTACAGTTAATCACATGAAGTCGTACCACTTATTATCAGTCATTTCAAGAAAAAAATGTTCACATTTCCTAAAACGTGCGTTCTTATTTTTAAATTTATTAAAAATTATTATTTATTAAAAAATTAAATTTATACATTTTTCTTAGCTCACGATCTACCTTTAACCCTTCCCTCTCGCTCCCGTGAAAATGGCGGGCTAAGGTCTCGCCTTCTATTTCTCGCTCCCGTGAAAATGGCGGGCTGAGGTCTCGCCTTCTATTTCTCGCTCCCGTGAAAATGGCGGGCTGAGGTCTCGCCTTCTATTTCTCGCTCCCTTGAAAATGGCGGGCTGAGGTTTTGCCTTCTATTTCTCGCTCCCGTGAAAATGACGGGCTGAGGTCTCGCCTTCTATTTCTCGCTCCCGTGATATTTCCGGGCTCGGGAGTTTAAAATTTCAAAATAAAAAATCAAATCAAAAATTTAAAATAAATATATATTATTCATGCACATATTTTTATACAATTTTCAGGGATAAAAAAAATATGCACTTTTATGACCGTTTTCTTGAAAATTACCCGACCGTTAAAAGGTTAAAGTATTGACAGGTATACTGAGCTACTACCGCACCTTAAAATTAAAGCAGCAGTACAGAGCGGTACATGTTAAATCACATGAAATGTACAATTGGTACCACTTGCTGCCCGATGGTTCCAAATAAAAATCACACAGTTTCCTTAAATCTCTAGCAACATCTTTAAAACCTTCAAAATGTATTGAGCTACAATTGTACCTCTTCAATACGAAAGCAACGTTCCCCATCTTCTATCTTCTTTTAAAATATTCCAAATCCACTCTACATGCTCCTATATTGTGCTCCAAACGCCCCTATATTGTGCTCTTTTGCACCATTGTGGTATAGTTGGAAAACCCAAAACACTTGAACCAACCAAAGAGTAAAATCTTTTCATTTGGAAGGAACTCTATTGTGGAATAACTCAGGAATACGGAGGAATTTTTTTGTGAGCTTTACCTACCTCGGCGCCCTTTTTGGGGTGAATAAATTGAAAGGTTCAATGCGATGAAGTATTCCGAGATTGATTCTTGTGTGTATTTAAGTCAAAATATAAAACAGTTTGAAAAACGAGGTCTTTAACCTTTATAAATGAAATGTTGATTGAGCAACCAAAATAATAGAAGTATTTATAAATTTTAACTTTGATTAAAATATTTATGACTTTTCCATTTTTATCCTACTTTCTCATAGAAGTTAAAAAAGAAAAGAAAAAAAAAGAGACATCTTAAAAATATCGTTACAAATTAGAAATAGTCAGGCATAGCTTAAGTAAAAAGAAAAGGAACTTTGTGCACTAGTAAAACTGAAAAAGATTTTCGCGTTAAGAAAGAACAATGAGCATAAAAATGCAGACATATGTTTCGGGATTGCTTGGACGTCTTTGCATCTAGAAGCTCCACTACTGCATTGAAAAAGGGATTCCAAGCGATCCCGAAGCATATGTCTGCATTTTTATGCTCATTTGTGCTTTCTTAAAATGAAATTTTTTTTTCAGTTTTATAACTTAAATAATTAAATAAGTATTGAAAACTAAAAAAAATTGAACGCTGGGTTTTGAGATGTAGAAAATGTGGGTCTGTCTGTCTGCTCACACCCAATAACTTTTAAAGGATTTGTCCGATTTGAAAGTTCTTTTTTTCTTTTGTTTCTTTTTTTTTTTTGCATTCGAAAGATCTCGGTTAGGACAGCTCATTTCCATATTTTATTCTTGATTTTGAACAATTTTCCCTTCAATTTTGAACAGTTCAAAAAATCTTACCATTAGCGCCTATTAGGAAAAAAGAAGCAAAGTATATAAGTCCTGGACATAACATCCAAGTTCACAAGCTTCTCAGAAGAAGCTCTCGCCGTGAAATATTTTTTTATTTGAACAATTTTTCTTCAATTTTGAACAGCTCGAAACAATTTAACACTTGCGCCTGCGGGGAAATTTGAATTATATATATATAAACCCTGATCTAACAGACGGATTTGCTTAGAATAAACTTTATCGGAAGGAACTTAAGACGTAAAACATGTACCGATACAAAGTTCATTCAGATCTGAATGAGCCTATTTTCCGAAGAAACGTTTTGATCTGTATTTTAAGGATATTTCTGAATAAACGGTTGAATAAATTAATTTAGCGAAAGAATGAATGAATGAGTGAATGAATATGTATTAACTGATGAAAAAGTTATATTTGAAGTAATTAAGAACTAAAACTAAATGCGAAAGTTAAATAGCGATATCTATACATCAAGATTATCAATTTACTGTTAGTGTATAAAAGAAAGTTGGCTTGTATAGTTCTAGATGGAACTTGTTAAATTCCGAGAACTAGCATTGGGCTTGTCGTATGATTTGAGAAAAGCTCGTTCGAGGAAGCATTCGGATGTTGTGGAACGCAGCAGACATTGCGCATAAATGATGACACCCTCTCCTCCCTTAGTCACAAAATGTCGCACTTCATCATACCCCTCCCCCTTTGTCACATGTCATGCTATGTTGCATAAGCATGATGTCACACTTCTTGTTACCGCTCCCCTCCCTTTGTCAAAATGTCAATTTCATGAAACCTCCCTACTCCCTAAAAGCGTGACATCATTTATGAACGATCCCTTAGCTGGGACAGTATATTAGCTGAAAATAATAATAGAACTTTAAGCTTCGTTTTTATGTACTAATATTTTTATAGCAATGTAACTTAAATGCTCAATTTTTCGAAGAAATTAATATTAAAAATCGTTTTTAAACAAGCTTACGTTTATTAAAATATAGAGCCTATCATGTTATTTTTCTAGAAACAGTACATTAAATAATTATTTCTCCACCTATTTTGTGTTATAAGTGTTGAAAATATGTATCAAAAGTCTTGCGATCCCGTTGCTATATTATTTTTATTTGCGCAATATCGAATTTTGCAGCACATGATTATAATTTGATATACACACTCTCAGAAACAGAGCTCTCATTTCTGGCGATTCTTCTATCGTCAAGAAAATTTAGTCATTTATAACGATTCTTTCCTCGCGCGATCACGTGACTTAAAAAGTTACTACACAAATTTCCCCAATTTGACGAAAGGTTTATTCTGAGCATTTTTCAGGAAGCCATTTCGTCAAATACGACGTAAGTTTCGTGAGATTTCAGCATGAGAGTGAATAAATTGATGTTTCTTACTTTTTTTTCTGATTAGAATGTGACTTCCTTTATGGGCCGCGAACCCCAGGTTTTAGAAACAATGCATCAACTTAAAATGCCTACGATTTAAGGAAAAATAAAGAAGACACTTATGTAGAAATAAAATTACTTACAGTGAATGTAAAGTTTCCTTTTAAGATCTAGAAAATCTCATTAAGTATTTACTTTAAAAATCAAACAAGAAAAAACTATTGTGTTAAGCCTTTATTAAAAATAAAAATTCGAAGCAATTTTTTATCTTCTAAGCATTACGTGAAATTATCGCAAAATGAGTTCTGCTGCTTTTTCTTATGTACTAGATTGAGTCTTTGCTTTTTATTGGGCGTTATTCATTATAACGTCATGTTGCCATTCGCCAAAAATGAAATATTGTACAGCAAAAATAGGCGTCGAAAAGCCGAAAGCCTGTTATAAGAAACAAATGAGTTACATTTATCACACGATGGTATGTATATAGACATGCCTCATTCTAAGAGGGAAGGGGGGTTTAAAGAACAAGAATAAAAGCGAAGTTTCATCGCTTTCGAGTTCTAAAGTGTCGTAATCTTGATGTCAGACACGTTCTAAATCACAGATAAAATCGGAACATCACCAAAGTTTGGAATGAGAAGTTTAAGAAATAATAATTATGTGATATATACATAATTTTTTTTATGTACTCCAACTTCTGAAATGCATTACAAAATTCGTGCTTTTTCCTTATGAGGGAAAAAGTAAACAAAAATGTTTCCATCTAAAGGGCGGTAACACTTCAACAGGCAGCAAACGATATAAATGAAGAGGGGTCAGAACTGGCACCTGCAAGATTACCCCCCTTCCCCCCGCAAAAGTTCGCTCCACCCTCCCTCGTTTTATTTCGCTCGAGTTCTCCTTATGAAAAAAAAAATCGTCTGCTGGAATATTTTTGTTCAGTAGGATGTATGGATCAGTTTTCGTTTGCAGCATTTTTGAGCGAGACTAATTTTCGTTGCATCTGTAGTTTACGCTTTCTTCTATTTGTGAGTTGGTTTTTTTTTTTCCTCTCGCCCTACCGCATTCTTTTTTTCTTTTCCTCTTCAAACTTACATTGCTATTAACCTGAATTCTTAGGGGATATTTCAATAGAATATTCTGCTCATTTTGTTATAGCTCTTAGTACTAAATTTTAAGACGCATTTGACATTTGCTTGGCGCCAACTCTTTATAACCCTGCTTTTGTTGAGGAACTTCAATTTTGTTGAATAGTAGCATAATTACATCTAGGGCTTAGAATATGCGTGAACTTTTCTCGCCAATTTGTGCAAATGACGTTTCACGATCAGTGTCCTCTTTTTTAGCCTACTTTCCCGTAAAAGTAAAAAAAAATAATAATAAAGCATGAAAGAAGGCTTAATGTATCGTGAAAATATCGTTAAAAATCAAGAAAAGTCAAAAATAAGTGAAGTAATTAAATAAAGATTGTAAAATAAAAAATTTGAAAGTAGGGTATTGAGATGGGGAAAAAGTGTGTCTGTCGGTCTGTCGGTCGGTCTGTCTGTCGGTCTGTGTCTGTCTGTCTGTCGGTCTGTCTGTCTGTCGGTCTGTCGGTCTGTCCCTCCCCTAATAACTTTTGAACGAATTGTCCGATTGGAAAAATTCTTTTTGCATTCGAAAGATTTCTTTTTGATTCTTTTTGATTTGAGCAATTTTTTGTTCAATTTTGAACAGTTCAAAAATTTTTAACATTAGCGTCTATGGGTGAAAATGAAGCAAATTATGTAAACTCTGAGTAGAAGATATAAGTTCCCATGAACAAGCTCACTGGAATAAGTTCTTGGCGTAAAATATTGATTTGAACAATTTTTGTTCATTTTTGAACAGTTCAAAAATTTTTAACATTAGCGTCTATGGGTGAAAATGAAGCAAATTATGTAAACTCTGAGTAGAAGATATAAGTTCCCATGAACAAGCTCACTGGAATAAGTTCTTGGCGTAAAATATTGATTTGAACAATTTTTGTTCATTTTTGAACAGTTCAAAAAATTAACGCAGAGCTTACGGGGAAATTTCAGCCCTATATAAATCCTGATCTGATCAGGGATCCTGATTTGCTTGGAACAAACTTTATCGGAAAGCTCTTATAACGTAGAACATGTAGAAATAGAAAGTTTATCCAGAACGTACGAGCCTATTTTGCTATGAAATTTTTTGATCGGGATTTTCAAGAATATTTCTCAGTGACTCAATGAGTGAAATAATGAATGAATGAATAAATGAAAGAGTGAAAGAATAAATCAATGAATAAATGAATGAGGAAAAGAATGAATGAATAAATTATTGAATAAATGAAAATATAAATAAATGAGTGAATAAATACATGAATGCGTAAATGAATGAATAAACACTTGAATGAGGTAACGAATGAATGAATAAATGCATGGCTGAATAAATGAAAGAATGAATGAGTGAGTGAATGAATATGTATTATCCGTTGAAAAAGGTATATTTTCAATAATTAGAACTAAAGATAAATAAGAAAGAGAGAGAAAGAGATAGCTAGATTATAAATTTGAATTTGGTGTATACGGGAAAGTAGGCTCGTATAGTTCTAGACGGAACTTCTTGTTTTATTATGTTCTGATCGACTGCTAATGCTTCATTAGCTTATGTAGAGATTCCAAACATTAAATAATTCGCATTTTTAGACTTTTAGAACCAATTTTTATTGGGCAATATTCAGTGTATTACTTTGTTATATAGTAAATGTACAGAAAAACCCCTTTAGAGCGGGTACCGATAAGACAAAAACACTTTTCTATAAAAGAGGGATTTTCGCAGGGTAAAGCGTACATGTTTTTGTTTCAAAGCTTCAATATAAATAAGTTCTAGCAAACAATCTTGCTTTTCCCTAACATTAAAATTTATTATTTTCCCCCATATACAGGACGGGGCAAAAGTAATGAGCCGGGGGTTTTGAAGGGTTATAAAAGAAAAACTAATACAGTTTGAGACTTAAAACTTTTTTTTTATTTTGATCTGCATATAATCCCCCTTTTTTACATGAAGTTTTGAATACCACTTTAGCAAGAGGGCGGCCTTTTGCAGCAATAGTTTGATACAGTCTATTTCTGAAGTTTTGGGAAATTTTTCTGCACATTTCAAAGGGTATGGTGGATATTTCCTCGATATTTGGGTCCTTCTGCTCTTCTAAAGTATGGCAAACTTTCTCCTTCAAATAACCATACAAAAAAAGCTTAGGGACCGTATCGTTACGCGGGAAAAAAATGCACACAAAGATGCAGGCTATTCTCTTTACGTGGAAAAATAGACTGCATCCGTGTATTGCTGCAGAAGGTCGTCATCTTGCTGAAGTGGTATTCAAAACTTAATGTAAAAAAGTGGGATTGTATACATATTGAAATTCAACAAGTCTCAAATCGTTTTTGTTTTTTTATAACCCTTCAAAACCGGGTCATTATTTGCTTCACCCTATATACATATATACTCACACATTAAAAAAAAGATTTAATTTATTAAGGTACATAGTTCTGTATTTTAACAGAGTGTTCTATGAGTACATAAATATGAGTGCATAATAACTAAATTAAACTCTTAAAAAACTGATTGCTACCTGCTGATATATTTTCATCCTGCTATATTAAAGATATTTTTTTCGGTGGCGAGAAACAACATCTGTACCCCTAATTTCGTAATAATATTTACATAGAAGCAATTTCTCTTTGAAAATGTAGGACAGTTACTCAGACGCACATGGCATATATTCGAAGGGCCAGGCCTCCTTAAATAATTTTGCTTTTTTCACTTTTGCTATCGAATCTTTAAATATATTGAGGTTAAACGGATTGAAACAATGATATCCTGCAATTTGGGATCACAGAGCATTTAGAAAAAACACGAACGATCTAGGCTAATACTTCTTACGGAAGGATGTCTATTTTTCCCCCATCTGCTCAACAAAGAAATTGTTAGAACTTTTTCAGGGCATTTTAAAGAATAATTCTTTTCTAACTAACTACTTTTTTTTTCTGTAATAGCAATCGAATTACTGCTCTAGATTCTGAAAGATCTATAGATAATTGGTTACCGGATATCATCAATAGCTATATCGTCTTCTCCCTTCTTTTGTTTTCAAAAGAGAAACCCCTCCACTTTTGATTTCAGTGACCTTCAGCTAGTAGCCTTTGTTTGTGTTGATAAGGTCGAAAGTGGGTCTGTTTGTAGTCGTAACTTTGTAGCATACTTGTTCCTGTAGTTATGGCTGTTACTTAACCCTATCGCATTGATTTATTTGTGTTATAAGCAAAAACTTCATATGCCGCAAAGTAATTTGGCATCTCAGGATTGTTGTGTAATAATTTATTTTTTTAGAAATTTTGTCCTGTATGGTCAAAAATTCTTGTTCTTGTATGAAGACGTTTTATGCTTCTTTGCCATATTTATTCAATATAGTAATAAACACGGCAAGATTGAATATTCAAACTTTATTTATAAGGAATAAGAAGCTGTAAAATAATAACAAACTTTCCAGTAATGTAAAATACGTTTCAAAATAACTGAACAGAATTTGATTCGAAACGAAGATTTTCTCTTTCGTGAATCCTCCATGGACTCCCAAATATATCTTAATCTTTTAACAATCTTGAATACCCTATGAAACATTTTGTGGTTTCCAAGAATTGTTTGGAGTGTCTAGATGAGGACGACATGCAAATTGCAGCACAAAAACGAATCTGCATAAAAATTTGAAGCAAAAATGTATGTCACCTCATATGAGGCTTTCCTGCACGAGAGGGTCAAGCTATTTTGTATGCATCGTACGTGGGGGCCATAATGCAAAAAAAAAGGGGAAAATAAAGTACATTCTTAAATGAAATGTAAAACTTTGTGCAAAAAATAAAACTAAAAAATAAACACTAATTTTTCCAAAAACTCTTAGACACGTGTTTCGAGTTTACAAGGGACTCCTTTCTCAATGCAAAATAGCTTTTTAGTGACATACCACTTCAGTTGGTTTGTCATCCAGAAGATCATTCTTTTGCATTGTAAAGGAAAGGCATTCTTCGTAACCGTGCACTTTTTGCAAAAAATTGGTTTCTCTAATTTTAAGTTGATTTTTAATTTTTAAGTGTATGTTACAGACTACTGGTTTGTCTTTATTCGCTTACTTTTAAGTTTTTCGAGATAATGCAAATACTGACCTTAATTGAATTCCATAATTATTCCACACAATTTTGCATATTTTTAAAAACAAGAATACCTTCATAAGTCGGCTAACATAAATTATGCAGAAGATGCGGAAATCGTTCATCATCTACAACAGTCCTCATGACCTCAGATTTTCCACATTATTTTTTTTAGCTAACTTCTTTAATTTTCCATTAAATTTGTGTTTACAGTAGCCTACCCTGAAATTTTAACTTTGTCTTTAATTCTAAGAAATCAAGTATATTTTCCTGACTAGTGGCATGTCTTTATTTGCTTTGCTTTAGTTTCCCGAGATAATTCAAATACTGACTGGACTTGAATAATGAGATAATTCCATAATTACTGCACACAATGCACTATACTTTTAAAAACAGCTAATGCTCTCATAAGTCGGCTGACGTAAATTATGCGGTAGATGCAGAAATCGTCCATTTTCTACAACAATCCTAATGACCCCGGATTTTCCGCATTGTTTTATTTTTTAGCTAACTTTAATTTTCAACTAAATTTGCGTTTACAGTAGCCTACAATGAAATTTTAACTTTGTCTGTGATTCTAAGAAAACGCTTAGCATTCGGCCCTTCTGATTGACCTTTCGTTTTGACAGAGCCGACCATTTTTCACGCTTCAAATGGGAGAATTTTGTGTACCACGGCATTTGGCACTCTTCGTTAATTTGATTCTATTATTTTTATTATAATTGTAAAGAGTTTTAACCCTTTATAATTACGAAAATGTTGTTCTTATTTGATACCCAGACAAAGGAAGCTTCCATACTAAAACCCAATTTTCGTAGAAGTGTGTACATGGAAATAAACTTTATCTCCTATCAATAAAAACTCACATTTTTATGCATGCTGTCGTCTTTTTTGCTTTGTTTTTATTGATATTCCTTTTTACTTCCTGTACTTTCAATGGATTCGTTTGTTGCTCTCTTATTGGTACCTTCCCTACTACTTCTACTTCCACTTCACACTGCCTTTATTCTCATTGGTTTACAGTTAATTCCTTGGCTATATAAGCTGTGTTTTTGTTGTTTTGTCTGCTTCATTTGGATGTTTTGCATCTAGAAGCTCCCTGTCGCATTGAAAAAAGGGATTCCAAGCAATCCCGAAACATATGTCTGCGTTTTAATGCTCATTTGTGCTTTAAATTAACGTGAAATTTTATTTCTATTACTGTTTACTTGCACAAAGTTAAATTATTATTACCGTGAAACTACCAGTTTTTGTCAACACAATACTATATACATTAACTACATGGTTACTTATGTCGGCATTCCACAAAAAGCAATTGCAAATTTTGAGTTGAATTTTTAAACTGAAATAAAATGTATAGTACTAAAAATGTTTTAAGCTACAGGTTTTATTTAATAAAACCGTGGTGATCGCGTTGTAGAAACCGTTTCGTCGTAGATTCTTTTTTCGCCATGATTTGAGTATTTTAAAATTCAAAACGTCGTTGCATTATCCAAACAAAGCTATCGTTGACATTCGACTATAGAATGGATGGAATTGTGTATTGCCATCGAAGATAAGTTTGTGTGCAAAGTTTGAAGATAGTTTGTGCGGTAATAGTGGCCGACAACCTCGTAACAAACTTCCGTGACAAATCAAGTTAAATAAAACCGTGTAAAAAGGATTACTTTTTAGCCTACTTTCCCGTAAAAGTAAAAAATAATAATAATAAAGCATGAAAGAAGGCTTAATGTATCTGAAAATATCGTTAGAAATCAAGAAAAGTCAAAAATAAGTTAAGTAATTAAATAAAGATTGAAAAATAAAAAATTTGAAAGTAGGGTTTTGAGATGGGGAAAAAGTGTGTCGGTCGGTCTGTCTGTCTGTCGGTCTGTCCCCCCCCCCCCCTAATAACTTTTGAACGAATTGTCCGATTGGAAAAATTCTTTTTGCATTCGAAAGATCTCGGCGAGGACATCTCATTTCCATATTTTACTTTTTGA
This sequence comes from Octonoba sinensis, assembly GCA_038502835.1. Taxonomy (NCBI): domain Eukaryota; kingdom Metazoa; phylum Arthropoda; class Arachnida; order Araneae; family Uloboridae; genus Octonoba; species Octonoba sinensis. Next base: position 106,958,418 of record CM076606.1, read on the forward strand.
TCTGAACAATTTTTTGTTCAATTTTGAACAGTTCAAAAATTTTTAACATTAGCGCCCATGGGTGAATATTAAGCAAATTATGTAAACTCTGGGTACAAGATCCAAGTTCCCATGAACAAGCTCACTGGAAAAGCTTCTCGGCGTGAAATATTGATTTGAACAATTTTTGTTCATTTTTGAACAGTTCAAAAAAATTAACATACGCCTACGGGGAAATTTCAATCCTACATAATTCCTGATCTAACGGACCGATTTGCTTGGAACAAACTTTATCGGAAAGCTCTTATGAAGTAAAACATGTACAAATAGAAAGTTCATCCAGAACTAACGAGCCTATTTTTCTATGAAATTTTTTGATCGGGATTTTCAAGAATATTTTTGAATTAATGAATGATTAAATAAATAAGCAAAAGAATGAATGAATAAATGAGTGAATAAATACATGAATGACTTAATAAATGAATGATTGAATGAATATGTATTAACCGTTGAAAAAGGTATGTTTGAAGCAATTAAGAACTAAAGCTAAACGAGAAAGACAGAGAGAGATATAGCTAAATTATAAATTTGAATTCGGTGTATACGGGAAAGTAGGCTCGTATAGTTCTAGACGGAACTTCTTGTTCTACTTCATTTAAAGTGGAGTAGTTCCTTAAACATCAAAATATTCAATGCACTCCTCACGGAACTGTAATTCGCATTATCATAAAGCACAAATCATAAGAGCCATTCAATAATTCATACAAATTTTTGTCCTCTGGTCCCTCAACCATTTTTGAGAGACTGACATGAATTTTCAAACAAGCCGAGACGTTCACCGTTAGAGAATATATATATTTATATATATAATCTTTACTAATATTATAAAGCTGTAGAGTTTGTTTGCTTGAACGCGCTAATCTCAGGAACTACTGGTCCGATTTGAAAAATTCTTTCAGTGTTAGATAGCCCATTGATTGAGGAAGGCTATAGGCTATATATATCATCACTCTAAGACCAATTGGAGCGAAGTTCCGAAAATTGCATAAAATAGTCCTTTTCTATCGGAAGAAATGATCACATCCTATCAAGCTTGATACCACTGAAAAGCGCGTAAAAAACTACTTGAGGAAGAGTTTTTGCTACGTGCTAAAATTGGAAGCCTCTAAATTAACTAGAAAAGAAGTTATAAGCATTTTTCTCTGTAGTTTGAAATTATTTTTTCACAGTAATTAACTTTAATTTTATTTGACCCAGATGATGACCGTTTTATTTTATTTGCGTTGTTGCATCGTTTCAATAATTGTTACAGTTGCCGTGTGAACAAACAAATCAATGCAGCTGCCATTGTTAAACAAATAAAAAAAAATAATAATCAACGTTTCTAGCATTTTGAAGAGGCATCGCTGTATTCGCAAAATCTAATTTAAGATAGACCGTGCAACGCCGGACGTCTCAGCTAGTCTTCAAATATAAATCTTACTGGTGATCAAAACAAAACAAATATTGATTGATACGCAAAACATTGATTTAGTGTCGTTTCTTAAATAAATCTTTTGTAAGTTTATATCTTTCACAAAAAAAGGCAATTAATCTGTTACAAAACAAGCTTTATGCAATGCAAAACCTATTATTCATGGTATCAGTTTTTAGAGTTATCAATACATTTTGTTAATTTATAACTCCATAGAGAACGCCAGTGAAAATATCAAACAAACACATGACTTTTCAGTCACGTCATCTTTGAAGAAATTGATTAACTTTTGCGGGAGTTTATGCCTGCAACCGTAACACATTATAAGTTACTAGTATAAAAACTATTTCAAATTTAGTCCGCAAATTTATTACGTAGCGCAAATACGCAAGTTTGAATTATATGCTCTTTAGAAGGAAATTTTACGCTTACAAAATCAAAGCTTAAAAGTATAGCCACACAAAAGAACAAAATTTGATTTATAATAAAAGGGATAGCAAAGCAAAACGGTAGTAGTACAAACTAAACAAAATGTTTTAAATAAATATTTAAAAAGTAATCGAATAATCTCTATGATGATAAAGCAGTTTGTATGTGTATGGGTGGCCTGGAAATACTTAAAAGTCATATAGCTTACCGTAATTATCGGTAGATAGCTCGCATCGTTGTATAGTCCGCAGGAAGAAAAATTCATTCTAAAAAAATTAAGTTCGGTGTATAACCCGCATCGTTGTATAACCCGCACCCCAGAAAAAACATGAGATACAACCCTAGAAAACAATGCATTCGCCTGTAGCGCCCGAGCCCCAATGTGCTTTGGACCATTGTTTCGAAAGCTACGATTTATTTCTTTGCATTTTGTTTTGCAGGAAAACAGATTTCGATATTTTTAAACGGTAGTTGTCCTTTTTAATAATACTTTTTATTTTGTATTGCCCGCATCGTTATATTGCCCGCAGCTAGTAAAAAAAGAAATTTTTTTGTAGATAATTACGGTATTTGCGAACTACAGAATTTTCTAGAAACAGCTTCGACACAAGCTTTGGAGGCAGTCTCACAATGTGAGCTGAAACATGCATTCGAATCGTTTTTAAACCGCTGAAAGAAATGTATCGAAGCCGAAAGAGCTTATTCTTTGACACACTGTGTATATATAAAAGGAACTTGACTTTCAGGAAAATGAACAGACTAAACAACCCATGGGTAGCTTAATCATTTTCCCGCTCAGAAAGATAACCTCAAAAAAATGTTGTCCCGCTATTTCACATAATTTGTCAGAAAACCAAATCAGAGACGACATCTGTCTGAAAAATGTACATTCAGATTGAATTTCCACTAACTTCCGCAGACCAAACACAGAGAATCTCCCAGAACACCCCCACTCGTATCAGTTTCCAAGCGAACCGACCATCAACAGGCACTCATAGCCCATAAATAACCGAACCTCCTTTTTTCGGTCCCCAGCACAGCACTTTTTTTTATTCCTTTTTTTGCTGCCCTAATGGCTGCCGAATTCCTAAAACTTGTCAACACCGATAAAGTCTTAAAGTTAAGGGGCTCATGATGATGCGCTTGGAACGATTTGTATTTTTTTATTTTTTTTCTTCGGGAGGGGGGAGGTTCTTATCTACATGATGGAGTGACGCTGGCTGGAATACTTTGCCAGGGAATTAAGCAGGGGTGAAGAGAGTATTGGTGACAGTCCACTTGTAAAAAAAACCAGAAAGAGGAAGCGATTTTTTAAATACTTCATTCCTTGATTTATAATGGCCTGTGTTGTTTAAAAACGTTGGTAGACAACGTTTCACTATTTAAAACTTCAAATACAGTGAATCCTGACCACTTGCGGGGCAGTATTTTAGTGGTCAACTTATAGAGGGTGGAAATTTTTATTTCTTTTTGCCATTTCTTAAATTATGCATTTATTCATTTGCAAGTAATTAAAATATAGCTTCATGTATTAACGTTACTTTAAAATAGTAATGAGCTATTATATTTATTTTTTTCACAATTACAGTGAAACCCTGATTTTACGTTTCTCAAGGGACTAAGTAAATAAAACGTAAAATACGGGAAATACCAGAATGCAAAAATCAAATAGAAAAACACTAATAAGGTAGTAAAGATGACTCTTTCAAAAGGTATAATATCTATATGTTACGAAAAGAACATTATTATACATACCATTTTAAGATAATTTTAACACATTTAGATGCGATTCCTGGCGTTTAGGTTGAAAATAATCCGTAATAGTGGATTGCTTTTTAGTCATTGAGTTCAAAGTGAATGCAGCATCTTCTAGGATTGAAATAAGTTGCAAGTTTTTTTTCCTTGTCTTTATAAGAAAGAAAATAGTCTTTCACTGTTTGTAAGAATTTCAGCAACGTGGATTAGCTTCAAAAAAGCACAAACGGAAACATATTGCTTATTTTAGAACATTTTTTCTTTTTTTCACTTTTCAGGGAAAACGTAAAATGCGGGAAATTTCATATATAACAAACTTACAATCCGGGTTAAATTAACATTATTAGTATACGTAAAAACTAGGACCTGATGAAAAAAACGTAATTTGCGGGAAAAACGTAGATTCGGGGGACGTAAAATCGGGGTTTCACTGTATCTAATATATCATTTTGATAATTGTGAAATTTAATCTGAATGACTTACAATATATCTTTAAACTTAAAGTACTTATAGTTAAGATAAAGTCAAATATATAATTAATTACGTAAGTTACTTATTTGATGATGACGATTTCTAAAAATGGCTACGTCAGATAGAAGAAAAAATAATAGAAGAAACTTATTTAAAGAATAAAGGAGAGCTCATAGTAGTTTTTCCATATTTGTTAACTTACAAAGAGGTTTAAGCAGATTTTATATTGATTTTTCGTCCATCCAGACGAATACTGGAACATTGTAGCATAAAAATATCTTGCAGAAGTTATTTTAGTTTTTTTAATCTCTTCAAAAATAGAAAAAAACAAATAACTGTAGTAAAAATTTAAATGTGGTCAACGCACAAAGGGTTTTTTATAATACTCCCACCCAAATTCGGTGTACATAAGTGGTCAACTTAGACAGGTGGTCAATTTGGGGGCCTACAAAGGTGTTCCTACATTATATAATATAGAGCAAATTCCGTTCCTGACAAAAGTGGTCAACTTGGACAGGTGGTCAACTTACAAAGGTGGTCAACTTTAAAAGGTTTTTACTGTATTTATTTATGTACTTATTTACAAATAAAAATTAACTAACGGAGAGTGCTATTCGACTTTCCCCAAACCCCCAAAAATTTTTTTTCCCCTTTCAAGCCTAAAAAAACTAAAACAAAAAATTTTGGGAAAAAAACCAAATTAAAAAATTTCCAAAAAAAAAATTTTTGTTTTTTTGTTTATTAAAATACTAGGGTACAATAAAAAGGGAAAAAACCAACTTTAAAAAATTTAAACAAAAAAAAATTTTTGTCAAAAACCAATTTGGTTTTAAAGCCAAATAGCTATTTTGAGGATACAATAAAACCCTTCTTCATCAGTGCCGGAAAAGAAATGCTCAAAAAACGGTTTAACCCCCCCAAAAAAAAAAATTTTTTTGGGGGTTTTTTAGTTGTGTTTTTTTTTGGGGAAAAGGGGAAATTTCTTTTTCTGCACTGAAATCAGTGGCGTAGCTAGACCCAGTTTTGGGGGGGGGGGGGGGGGTTTCTTCGGCAGAAGTGAATATTTTTCATTGTTTTACAGGAAAAATTGATCAAATTCTAGACAATCTTCATGATTTTAGGGGGGTTTTTCGGGGAAAGTGAGCTAATTTCATTGTTTCACAATAAAAATTGGTCAAATTCTAGACAATCTTCACCATTTTAGGGGCATTTTATCCCCTTATCTACGCCAGTGACTGAAATTCTAATTTATTATTGTTTCAGTCATCGTCCATTGCCATTCCGGCTAAAACAAAGGAGTAATTAAAATAATTTTAACACTTTTATCGCTAAGACGAGATATCTCGTCTTTCAAGATCGTATTTCTATACGTTACACTGTTAAAAATGTAGTTCAACCTTTCACCAAAAAAGTAATTAAAAAATGGTGAACTTTAGCTGCAACCAACATTTGCGCTAAGTTGAACCATTATTATGGTGTAGTTTCATCATGAATATGAAACTAGGAACCATTATAATGGTTCAACTTAGTGACAAATGTTGGTTGCAACTAAACTTCACCATTTTTTTCCTTTTTTTAGGTGAAAGAAACGAGGTAAGTTGACATCTACAGAATATTTTTCTGTCCTGTTGCATCGTGATGAATGATGCTTTACTAAACTTTCGGTACATCCCAATCATATTATCATGTTTTCACAAAATTTTTACGGCATGGGAAAAGGGCGTTTCCATTGCCGTGATGTATGTGTTAACCAAGGCCGTAGATAGAAACTTTTTCGGGGGGGGAGGGGGGGCACTGACTTTTAAACATTTATGCTGGGAAAGTTTCAAGGAGGAATATATGCTGAATTGCGAAAAATTTTGGGATTGGGGGGGGGGGGGGGGGGCCGTCGGCCCCCACCCCTCTGGATACGGTCTTGGTGTTAACACAAAAATCGTCTAATCACATTTTTCTGATTAAGACTCAAAAGACACCAAATAAAGTTATGTCCACTGTCTTAGATAGTTTCAATTCGGAAGATATCGGCAATCGTCAATTATGTCGCCTGCGTTTTGGTAAAATTCACTAAATTCATGACAAGAAGAAGACAACCGCTGTAATTTATAATTCACTACTACTTATTTCAAGTTATAAATCAATTATAAAACTTAAAAGCAGCATCTTCCAACCTATTGTTGGGATTCGGGTAATCTTCAAAGTGCACTAAATAAAGTTTCGTGTCACTGCTATTATATAATTTTCATTCGGAAGACGTCAATTATGTCGTCGCCGCTCTGATAAAAGCCACAAATAAATGACGCAAGGAAAAAGAAGCTGTAAATTAGAATCTTCTATTACTTCTTTCAAGAGTTTTCCCAAACATAAAAGTAGCATCTGCCAACCTACTGTTGGAATTCGGGTTAATCTGCAAAGTGATTTTTCCTCTTTTTCACGAAGATTCGAAAGTTTAAATTGGCAATATCTCAAAACTGGACTTTTACCTGACAGCCGACGAGATACTCAATGGAAACACAGTGAAACCAGTTGACCACTTCCGGTGCAGCACTTTAGTGGTATAGAGAGTGGGGGTTTCTTTTTATTGTTATTTCTTACAGTAAGCATTTATTTATTTGTAACTATATGTAGCTTCATGTATTAACTCTACTTTAAAATAGTAATTAGCTATTTTTCCACAATTATTTAAAATATCACTAAAGAAATGTAACCTGAAGGACTCGCAATGGAACTTTAAAAATAAATTACTTAGTTAAAATAAAGATAAATACATTATTAGTTTTGTAAGATACTTAAATGATAGCAAATATTTCCTAAAAATACATAATTTTTTAAAATGGCTGTATCAAAGAAGAAAAAAAGAAAATTATTTAAAGAAGAAAAGAGTAATCATAGTATTTTTTCAAAATGGTTAACATACAACGAAGTTTAGACAAACTTTATATTAATGTTTCATCCATCCAAATACTGGTCTAACATTATAGCATAAAAAATATCATAGAGAAGTCATTTTAGTTTTTTTTATCTTTGCAAAAATAGATAAACAAATAAAAGTAATAATTAGGAGGTCAACTTGCAAAGTTTTTTTTTTTTGTAATACTCCCTTCCAAATTTGGCGTACGTAATTGCTCAATATAGACAGGTGGTCAAGTTAAAGGTTTCCCTATACTATATAATATAGGGCTAATTCCGTGCCTGACAAAAGTGGTCAACTTGCAGACAGGTGGTCACGTTGCAAAGGTTTCCCTATACTATATAACATAGGGCTAATTCCGTGCCTGACAAAAGTGGTCAACTTGCAGACAGGTGGTCACGTTGCAAAGGTTTCCCTATACTGTATAATATAGGGCTAATTCCGTGCCTGACGAAAGTGGTCTTAACTTAGTAGGGGGTAAGTAACCTAGACAGGTGGTCAGCTTACAAAGGTGTGTCAACTTTGCAGGTTTTACTGTAATTGCACCCGGAAAAGTAATTTATATCATTTTATCCGATTTAGTCCCTCTAGAGTTGATTGTCTTTGTTGCCTACCGCAAAAGAAATGCACTTTCTGACTGTTGCACCAGCAGGGCCGCATTTAGCAGCACTTACTTTCGCAACGCTTTCTTCGGCGTCCCTTTCGGCCAAAACAATCCATCTTGGGCAGCTGATTTACATTAATAACACCTTACATCTGTTGCAGATGCAAATAACCAACTAAACAAAAGGCACTTTTCCTGGCCAACTCCTACTTCCGCCTATGTTAATTAGTCAACCCGTCCATCCAATCCACGCCACTCAAGCGATTCTGATGCAATGGATTTGCCGAATCTAATAATAATGCATGGCAAAGCAAAACAAACAAGAAAGGGATTGAAGCGGATGAAAAAAAATATAGTAACAAAATTTACTTGTGTGCGCATCCGTGTTGTAATTATTCCTTCTTGTTAAGATGGGTCTTCGACCAATCAGGAGGAGCGTTACGCTTGGTGTGTTTTACAGGATGCGGTCGAATTTATGAACCTGTTGAAAGCAAAGAAAGTGACTGAAAAATGATTTCAGGGTACAAATGAGTCAATTATTTTCATTTTTTACATTAAGATATTGTTATGTGGGTTATAAAATGAAAGGCGGTAAAGTTCAATCCTCTTCTATGTCTTTTTTCTAGAGGAAAAATCTGAAAACATTTTAAAGTCAAAAGAAAATAGAATATAAACTGCTCATGTTATCTTTATGTAGTTTGTAAATTCATGAAAAAGCGATGAAAAATGCATATTTTTTTACAATAAATACAAAATCTATGGAGTATCTATGTAAAAAAAAGAATTAAAAAATTTTTTTTTAATGAACATTTGTATTTTATTGATATTTACAATAAATTGAGCACAAAACATTAGAATTACTTTCATCGCCGAATCTGGATTTAGTTCACAAAAATGTATTTAAATATTTGCAAACATTAATTTAAAATAAGAAAAAGAATTGCCTTATACATGAAGAGGAATTCCTCTTTATTACTTAAGATAAGCATGAGTTATTTGGGTTACACTTGCGTCAATTACAAATTGACGTAAACAATGTTGCATTTAAGTTAACTATAGGGTTATAATTTAACTTAACATTAAAATTTAACTGAACTAACTAATAACTAACTATTATTATTTAACAATTTAATTTAACTACAAATTAATTTTATCAAGCTTTCTTCTTCGAAAATCTTGAACTTTAAAAGAATAGTACGCCAATCACATACAATAATTACTTTACTAACGTTGACTGTTCCTGAACAGTTAAAAGTTTATTTCATAGTCAAAAGTAAAATAATTAACTTGTGTTTTGCTAATCAAATGGTGTATCGCTGGATAATTTTTGCATAGCAATATTTTTATGGATTCAGATAGAATAAAACACCTTCAAATATGTTTATGCATACTAAAAAAAAACCATTATTATTATCAGTAGTAGTAATTAACTAATATTCTACTAATAACCAACATTACTAGTTAACTAATCTTCACATTTTCTATGACCGAAACTGCATTCCGGGTCTTTCAAAAATTTTAAGGGAAAATATTGAAAAGCGGTTATTTTATGCGTAATATAATAAAAGTGAAAAATATGAAACGAATCTCAATTGGAGCAAATTATTAAAAATATTAAAACTGGGGAATTCTTTTTTAAGGGGGGGCGGCGGCGATCGCTCCCCTTCCTCAGTGCCAAGTGAGAAAGAAAGACTCGTCAGGGAGCTGAAATACTTAGAAAACAGTTTAAAATATCTATTGTGAATTTGCCTTTTTAAATATTTTTTAATAACGAGCACATTTCTTTGTATATAGAAATATTCGAAAATCTCTCGTTGCAGCTTCTTTTCTATATCAGAAATATTAGCATACAGTTAAGTTGCAGATTCTTTTCTCTACAATAAATATTAACAAACCGTTTAATGTGTATAGAGAAACTACAACCAGTTTTTCCGAAGATTCATAGTTACGAAGATGTGTGTTGGGTGTTAAAAATAGTTAATGTAGAGAAAAGAAACTGCAACGAGAGACCTTCGAATATTTGTGTATGCAAAAAAGTGTGTTAGTGTTCGTTATTTAAAAAAAAAAACACTTGAAAAGACAAATTACAATGAAAGAATTTTCAATATTTATAGATACAAAGAAGAAGAGGAGTATTACATATAATTATAATAAGTAATAATGTAAACAGAGAACCTGCAATAAATGATTTTTCGAACAGTTACGATGGGAAGAAGTGTATTCAGTTTTTAAAATATATATGTAAAATGTATGTAAAAATGTGGATAGAGAAACTACAATGTTTGCGAAGTATAACAGTTACGAAGAATAACAGATACAGCGAATAAATAAACTTCGTTGAAAAAAAAAATATATATAAATATAGAAACTATATTAAGAGGAAATAAGTTTTAAACCTTTGTGCAGGAAGCAAAATGGAACATTGATTGCGCACAAATTTTGCAAAATATACGTGATGTGGGCTGCAAGGAACCCCTTTTCAATACAAAAGAAGTGAGCTTCCTACATCCTAGTTAAACTTTGCTTCTTCTGCACGGAAAAAAAAAGCTTAATTGCAGCCTCGAAATACGCGTCTGCAACCTTTTGCAAAATTTGGGCGTAGTATGCTTTGCATTTTACTTTTGGCACACAATAAGAGGCTTTTAAATATGTAAAAATGCAGTTAACGCCTTCAGAAAAAGCTTCTGAATTTGTATCTCTGGAAACATTCATTGCACCGCGTATGAAAGAGATCGCTGGGTTTCTGAAAAGTGGGTCGCTATGTCTGAACGCTAGAAAACTTTTGATTTACAGGTACGACAGAGTAATCTGTATTCCCTAAACTATTTCCTGAGTTTTCTCAGCATTTATTACTGGACAGAGTACAAATTTTTCGGTCTCTTCTGCATAAAAATAGATGAGGGCCTTCTAACAGTTCTCAACTCCTGAACTTTTCTCACGATGCTACTAACAACAATACAAGAAATCAACCGTACCAAACAATATCCATTAATCTCCACAACAAAAAACTTACACAAGTAAAAAAAAAATTCCAAGTAATGAAAGCATGCTGAACAGAAAAGCAGCAGATGATAAAACTCTTCCATTCAATCTCACTCTGTGCGCATGCGTAGGCGACGTCATCGTGTTAGACACGTTATTACCGATAAATCAAACACCACGTTTAGCGGCTGCCCGGGAAGAAAAGACTGAAGAAAAGAACATGGCAGAAATTAATAACTTGGGTAAAAATCGGGGGAAACTTTTATCAAGAACACGGTTCCTTTAATATAGAAGGCAGCCCACTGGCTTCGTGAAGTCAGTTAACCTCCCAGCGAGCGCAATGATAAGAAATGAATTAATGCCGTAATTACCGCTGCTTACAATGAGGGGGTAGCGAGAGTTATTTTTCTCCTCGATGGATTTCTCCTTTCGACTTTCGGTTTTGATTTAGTGCACACATTTCGTGGTTTTCTGAAAGTATGTTGAGAAGGCTGCCAGTTGTCGAGATATGAAAGGAGAGCAACACTAACGATATTCGACAAAAGGTGAAGCAAAGGAAATACTCTCAGCGACTATTTTGATTCATTGAATAAATACTTACCATTGAATAAATAGTATTTATCGAATGTTGGTTTAGTAATATTGTTTGTGTAGTTTTCTACATACCTACCATACACAGTTGTCGATATATGAAAGGAGTGCAACACTAACGATTTGTATGGTTTTCTACAGACATATCATATGCAGTTGTTGAGATATGAAAGGAGTGCAACACTAGTGATAATCGTCAAAAGGTGAAGCAAAGGAAATATTCTCAGCGACTGTTTTGATTTAGTAATATTGTTTGCATAGTTTTCTACATACCTACCTTATACAGTTGATAAGATATGAAAGGACTAACGATAATTGCCAAAGGGTGAAGCAAAGGAAATATTCTCAGAAACTGTTTTGATTCATTGAATAAATACTTTAATAGCATATATCGAATATTGGCTTAGTAATTTTGTTTGTGTAGTTTCTTACTAATGTACAATGCGCAGTTGTTGAGATATGAAAGGAGTGCAACACTAACGATTTGTGATGCTTTTCTACACACATACCATATACAGTTGTTGAGATATGAAAGGAGTGAAACACTAACGGTATTCGTCAAAAGGTGAAGCAAAGGAAATATTCTCGTCAACTGTGTTGATTTATTGAATAAATACATCAATAGCATTTATCGAATATTGTTTTTTTATATTGTTTGTGTATTTTTCTACACACCTACCCTACACAGTTGTTGAGATATGAAAGGAGTGCAACACTAACGATTTGTGATGCTTTTCTACACACATACCATATACAGTTGTTGAGATATGAAAGGAGTGCAACACTAACGATTTGTGATGCTTTTCTACACACATACCATATACAGTTGTTGAGATATGAAAGGAGTGAAACACTAACGGTATTCGTCAAAAGGTGAAGCAAAGGAAATATTCTCGTCAACTGTGTTGATTTATTGAATAAATACATCAATAGCATTTATCGAATATTGTTTTTTTATATTGTTTGTGTAGTTTTCTACACACCTACCCTACACAGTTGTTGAGATATGAAAGGAGTGCAACACTAACGATTTGTGATGCTTTTCTACACACATACCATATACAGTTGTTGAGATATGAAAGGAGTGCAACACTAACGATTTGTGATGCTTTTCTACACACATACCATATACAGTTGTTGAGATATGAAAGGAGTGAAACACTAACGGTATTCGTCAAAAGGTGAAGCAAAGGAAATATTCTCGTCAACTGTGTTGATTTATTGAATAAATACATCAATAGCATTTATCGAATATTGTTTTTTTATATTGTTTGTGTAGTTTTCTACACACCTACCCTACACAGTTGTTGAGATATGAAAGGAGTGCAACACTAACGATTTGTGATGCTTTTCTACACACATACCATATACAGTTGTTGAGATATGAAAGGAGTGCAACACTAACGATTTGTGATGCTTTTCTACACACCTACCCTACACAGTTGTTGAGATATGAAAGGAGTGCAACACTAACGATTTGTGATGCTTTTCTACACACATACCATATACAGTTGTTGAGATATGAAAGGAGTGCAACACTAACGATTTGTGATGCTTTTCTACACACCTACCCTACACAGTTGTTGAGATATGAAAGGAGTGCAACACTAACGATTTGTGATGCTTTTCTACACACATACCATATACAGTTGTTGAGATATGAAAGGAGTGCAACACTAACGATTTGTGATGCTTTTCTACACACCTACCCTACACAGTTGTTGAGATATGAAAGGAGTGCAACACTAACGATTTGTGATGCTTTTCTACACACATACCATATACAGTTGTTGAGATATGAAAGGAGTGCAACACTAACGATTTGTGATGCTTTTCTACACACCTACCCTACACAGTTGTTGAGATATGAAAGGAGTGCAACACTAACGATTTGTGATGCTTTTCTACACACATACCATATACAGTTGTTGAGATATGAAAGGAGTGCAACACTAACGATTTGTATGGTTTAACGAAATTATGGTTCTCTACACACATACTATGTACAGTTGTAGAGATATGAAGAGAGTGCAAAGCCGCGTACAGACTAGAGCACTAATGGGCGAATGAGCATTATCGGAGTCATTAACGACTAGTGTGGACGGCGTCCGAACGCGAGCCCCCCGGACGGAGAGCGGTTTTTGGACGCGAGCCCCCCGGACGGAGAGCGGTTTTTGGACGCGAGCCCCCCGGACGGAGAGCGGTTTTTGGACGAACCCTTTGAGCTAGTTTGGACGGTTTTGAACGCATTCCGGCGAACATTGCAGAGATGGAAGACTGGAATCAAGCCGACATTTTTGGCCTCATTGAGAAATACAGAGAGTTCCAAATACTTTGAAACCCTCAAGCTCAAGATTCTTATTACGTCAACCAATACAAAAAGGAGGATGCATGGAATGAAATATCTAAGCAATTAAATAGTAGCAAAGAAAATTGTGAAAAAAAAAGTAGGAAAGTCATTTCAATTTTCAAATTAAAGTCTTGCCCCAAGTTTCACCCCAAAGTGAAACTGAAAGATATTTGTTGATTAAATTCAAATTTGGGTTTCATATCTATCACACTTGCTCCCATAAATAAAAGCATTATATACACGTAGCGTAACTGTTGCCTTTGTACTTTGAAGTAGAAGAGAAAAGTCATAACAAACCATTAAATACAGTAGTATTAAAGCATTGGAAGTTAAAATAATTAAACAACGTATGTTTTAAATGTTAACGAATTGCAGACGATAATTAATAAATAGAAAACATTAGGTAAATATAAAACGAAATATGCAACAATTTAAACTGAAGCTTTTGGTTTAAAAGCTTATTTTGAGCTTAAAATGTTGTGATACGTTTTTATCTTCGAAAATCTTAATTTTTATTAGTTATTCATAGGTAATGGAATGACACAAATGGATGTCATTCTGTTACTATGCGATTTCAATAACTTTAATTCCATAATCGAAAAATTTATTTTCACGTGAAATGTTGAAAATAACTAGAAAAATGTTTTGTAATAAAATGCAATTCAATGCAGCTTTTTTCTGGCATTAGTTAGCGGATTAATTTTTGCATTATTATTGTTATTAAACATAGTTGCAGTTGCAAGCCACGTCCTTACCACGAAAGGGCTGAGTTTGAAATGTAATTTTAAATTGAAATTTTGATTAATTTTATGTATTATTTAAAATTCATTGAGAAGTTCATAGTTTGAACTTGATTTTTTAATTCGAAATGTACGTGCAAGAAAGAAGTGTTTCCTAGTGACCCAACATGGCGGGCGGTTTGCACGGAAAGAAGCAAATTGGACTAACTCAAACCCCTTAATAGATCCGCGAAAGAGGGACCTTCCCGGGGACTTCAAACCCCCCTCATCAACCCCCCACTGAGCTAATCTTGCTCGTTCGCCCATTTGTGCTCTAGTCTGTACGCAACGATATTCGTCAAAAGGAAATGTTCTCAGCTACTGTTTTGATTTATTTTATATGTACATTAGTAATCTTAAACGAATATTGGTTTAGTAATATTGTTTGTGTAGTTTTCTGCAGTTCTACGATAAAAAGAGCTCTGACTGGCAGAGTAACAAGCAGAATCCATTCATGTTCAAGGGACAAACTGCTGGTGGAAGGAATGGGCCGTATTCTGTTCTCGTTTTATTTCGTTAGCATACTCGATTTCTTCCGAATTGATGCCATCTGACTATTTATAAATTTGGTTTGCTTTCAACAATCAAACATTCTGATTCGCATGATAATAAACGTATCTGGAAAACGAACTTCCCTAAAACTCGACTGGGTTCGCCCTTTCTGCCATGCGTAGAAGTGTCCAAGAGTCAGAACTTCGTTGTCAAATGGTACTCACCCTTCAAAATTCATAAAACATATATTCATGCTTTATCTTTGCGTGTATAGCTATGTATAACGTTAACCTAAGCACTCCTGATTGTGAACCACACTTACAAACTTTTACGTGACTTCGTTGTCAAATGGTACTCACCCTTCAACATTCATAAAACATATATTCATGCTTTATCTTTGCGTGTATAGCTATGTATAACGTTAACCTAAGCACTCCTGATTGTGAACCACACTTACAAACTTTTACGTGACTTCGTTGTCAAATGGTACTCACCCTTCAAAATTCATAAAACATATATTCATGCTTTATCTTTGCGCGTATAGCTATGTATAACGTTAACCCAAGCACTCCTGATTGTGAACCACACTTACAAACTTTTACGTGACTGCGTATGCTAACTTTGAAAAGGAAAAACATTCTAAAAATTGAGCGTGTGGATACCATGCGAAAAAGTTCCAGACTTCCAAAATAAATCACAAACTTCTTTTTCACACTCAGTTTCAGACACTGTTTTCCTTGTTTTTCGTCTTTACATTTTCAGTGATTGCAAACAAGCTGCTGTGTATTCAGTTCTTCCGTGAAGGCAGAAATTTTGCAGACAGACAGCTCATATGAATTATTATATTGTTCGCAGACAGCCTTTCTTTCTTTTTGTCTTTGGAAAAGGAGCATTTTTTTTCTTCCTTTTTTATTCAAGTGATTAAAAACGGAGTTGAAAAAACTTTTGAATGAAAGCTTCAAAAAAAAAAAAAAAAATCTTTTTATTATACATTAAGTTACGGCCAAAGTCGACAATTTTCATTAGAGTCTGTTTTCCAGACCACGCGAAATTACATTTTTATACTAACAAATAAATTAAAATACAAGCAAAGCATTTGATTTCAGCCATACAAAGAGGGTGTCAAAACTGCTAATGATCTCTACGGAAATACAGTCGTCGAAATCTCTGCTTTGTTCTTTTTTGTTATTTCTGCAAATAATTGCACAATATATTTTTGGGCTATTTCTGCAATCAATTACACAATATATTTATGGGCTATTTCTGCAATGAATTGCACAATAAATTAATTGCACAGTGCTTTCAAGCTGCTGTCATTAGGGGAAGGAGGGGCACTGTCAAAATAAATAAATAAATAAATGAAATAAAAGAGTAAGAGAGGTTTATGAAGGAAAATTTCTTGACTTCTGGATATAACACCTTGATAGGTGATCAAGGTGTATCCAAGTAGTCAAGAAATTCTTCTTTATAATCCTCTCTTTCCTTTTTATTTATTTATTCATTTAATTAGGTTTACTTATCAATTACTAGCTGCAGCATTTTCCAACTCCTTGATGTATCCACCAAAAAGATTTTAGCACCTCTTTCGGATTGCTAGCACTCCTGGTTGTCAACCAGCCGTCTTATTAGGTGTTAATAAGACAGCTGGTTTACTATCAGGAGTGCTAGCAGTTTGAAGGAGGCTCTAAAATCTTTTTGTTGGATACATTACACTGTTAAAATTTCCGTAAGAAAATAGTAAAATAACCATTTATTTGATGGTTATTTTACCATATTTAATTACAACAGTTGAATAACCATTAAACAGATGGTACTCAAACCGCTGATTGCGAAAAAAATCGTTTATTCTCTGTTTAGCCTGAAGAACGTTTAACTAACCGTAATTTTCAAGCGCTCAATAAGAATTGGGCGTCCATCTTGGCTGCGAAACCTCACCGGTTTTAAAATAGGAACGTTTCTTTAAAATAGGAATACGGATTTATCAGTTAAAACCTGCATGTGTATATAAAAAAGAAGAAAGTGTCTTAAGCAGTGATTACTAAATAGAAACACATACACACGAAAATCAAAAATTGGAGACATCGGATCCCCGAACTGTTTGCGAATGAGCGAACCCATCATTTGAGCTGCTGAAGCTTGTTTGAGTTTTAATATTTGGAGCAAATAAAATGATTTTCGTCATTATACAGTAAATTTAGACTAAAAATAAATTCGGATCCAATCAAAAACTGAAATCTCAATTTTAAGGCAGTTTGCCTGTTGAAAAGGAAGATTTATTGATAAACAAACCACCGCTTTGCGTGGTGCAGATTTCCGAATGGTTAGAGAGCAAGGTTGGTATACCATACACACGGGTTCGCAAGCTTCGTTTACGGTTTATACGTCTCGAAGATTCTATGCCTCGAAATTGTTCAAAAACGGTAAACCTTTTGTTTTGAAACCATTTCTAAATGGTTTTAAAACCGTAAACTTTTGTATTTACGGCTTTTTAACCAAGCTGATTAGAAATGGTTAGCTCCCGTAAAGATAGAAAAATGTTCCAAACCGCAAATTTAACGGTGAATTAGATGGACAGACTGCTGCCGGTCATTTAACCGTAATTTCATGATGAAATTTGTAACAGTGTAAGGAGTACGAAAATGTTGTAGCTAGTAATTGGTAACATTCTCAGGCTGAACGCATGCTCAAACCTCACGAAACTTTCGTCATATTTGACGAGATGGCTTCGTGAAAAATGGTCCGAGTAAACCTTTCGTCAAATTGGCGAAATTTGTATAGTAACTTTTTAAAGTCACGTGATCGCGCGAGGAACGAATCGTTGCAAATGACGAAATTTTCTTGACGATTGAAGAATCGTCGAAAATGAGAGTTCCATTTCTGAGAGTGAAGTGGCATTAATTATTTTACTCATTAATTTATTTATTTCTCCAAACACATCTGTGTGTTTAGGACAAACACATGTATGTTTAAAATAAACAGCTAATTTTACACGTTCGTATTGTTATAAAAGTATTGTTAGATGTTATGTCTGTTCACTGGAAAGTAAAATGCAAGAAAGCGGACAAAGGCAACGTTTTACAGTACCAGAGTTGTTCGAAGTTGCGCCCGCGAGCACCAGAGCAGTCAAAGCGGTGGTGTGTTGGTGACGTCTGTAGCTATGGTCATGATCCGTGTTTATTTCTATATAAGTACCATATTTTCAAAAAATTAGCCGACTCGTGGAAGTTTGACGTACTGCGTTCTTCGAGATACTGTGATGCTTGAGGTACTGTGTTCTTCAAGATACTGTGATGTTTGAGGTACTGTATTCTTCAAGATTGTGTTTTCTTGGAGATACTGTAATGTTTGAGAGACCGTGTTCTTTGAGATACTGTAATGTTTGAGAGACCGTGTTCTTTGAGATACTGTGTTCTTCGAGATACTGTAATGTTTGAGAGACAGTGTCCTTCGAGATTCTGTGTCCTTCGAGATACTGTGTCCTTCGAGATGCTGCGTTCTTCGACATACTGTGTTCTTCGAGATACTGTGATGTTTGAGGTACTGTGTTCTTCGAGATACTGTGATGATTGAGATACTGTGTTCTTAGAGGTATTGTGATATTTTAGACACAAAGTTCTTCGAGTTACTGTGATGTTTTAGATACTACGTTCTTCGAGATACTGTGTTCTTTCAAAAGGAACAATACTCGTTCTCATTGCTAGATGAGAGTTTGCCAGTGTCCGAAAGGGATAGCTTGTAAAGTCTTAATTGCTCTTTATTCGTGCAGAGAAAAATAAGTAAGAACCTTCCCATTTCAACCTTTCTTCGATTAACTTAGCAAAAAGTTTAAATTGAAGAAATTAGTCAGAGCAAAGGAAACCGATGCATCAGGCGCTTTTGGATAAGATTTTTCATTGTTGCCAAGCTAAGGTTACCAGATCGAGGTTTCTGGTATTATTTCCCATAACCAAACCTCGCCAAATTGGGAAGCGTTTAAATACCACATAGAATGTAAGATGGCCAAAAACCGATTCATGCCAACCAGAACAACCAAACCGAAAAGTACGACCTGTCTGTATAAAAGCGCTAGTCAGAGCAAAAACTGAAATTTCATAGCTTTATAGAAGTAAAATATTTCAATTATTTAAAGAGAAAAACTGACATTTTATAGCGTTATAGAAGCAAAATATTTCAAATATTTAAAGAGCAAAACTGATATTTTTAGTTTATAGAAGTAAAATGATGCTGTTACTAATCCTCCTGGCATAGGAAAGCGTACTACCCGGTGCAGAAGATCAAAAATCCACTGGATTAGGGTGATATGTAGCTTCGTTTTACAGCGGGGACCCACGAGACTGAAGACTGACTGGACCTCAAATTTTGTGGTCTCTTAATTTTGAATTAGATTCCAGATGAAAAACCGTCACCTGGGATTAAAAACCCACCAGAGGTATCGGTTTCACTTGGAGCACTTTGAAGCCTCGACCTATTTAACGTGCACCAGCTTCCTTTAGCGTACATGGCCCACAGGAACCAGCCGCGAGAGGTTGTCACCCGCCCAAACACTAACCTAAGTCGATGTTGCTTCACTTTCGGTGTTCTGCGGGAACCGAGCTTCTACCGACTGATCCACTGCGGGACAGAAGTAAAACATTTCAGTTATTAAAGAGCAAAACTGATATTTTATAGCTTTATAGAAGCAAAATATTTCAATTATTTAACGAGCAAAACTGATAGTTTATAGCTTTATAGAAGAAAAATACTTCAATTATTTAAAAACCAACGATATATTCCTTAATCATTTGCATTTTTAAACCAAAAATCCTCTTTTACATTAAATGTGGAAGAACAATAAAAATGTCCATAACAGAAATATTACAATGAATTTGGCAATCGAATTTGACAATATTTTTCGTCTGTTTCTGGGTTTTATAAGTCAAAGAACACACAGTAAATAGTAGCAAAACGTTGAAAAAAAAGCTTTAAAATGTAGGTCGTGTTGCGAAACAAAGAAAATGGCTCGATCACTTGGGAGATATCATTCTTCGATGTTTGCCAGAATTTGAGAATAAATCTGGTGTTTGTTTACTGCGCTGTGTTTTCAAATTCCAGAAACACATTCTGTTTTGTTTTCTCTGGCATGTTTCTTTCGGATTTTGAAACAATCAACCTGCCGCTTTGATATTAAAATAAAACACAGAGGGTTTTTGGTTGTCTTTCAAACATTTCTTTCGTTAGACCGAGATAAGTTCTAAATATATTTTGATGTTTTAAAGTTAAATGATGATATGTTTTGGCAAGTAATAAGGTTTTGCAAGAAACAACGCATTCATGGAAAAAAACATGCCGAATAAATTGCATACGGTTGTTTTGGGCAGCCTTTGTTGACAAATCGTAGCTGCTTTACATCACAACTAGTAGAAATTTTAAGTCATAATTGCTGTAACTCATCTTAAAGTTCTTACGAGCTTAGGGTATTTTCATGCATTTCAGAAAATCTGTAGTTACATAAATAAACAAATAATAACATAAAACATGTATAAATAAATGAAGATGTACATAAATGTACACATAAACAAATTGATAGTTAAGCTGTCAGAGAGATACACAGATAAAAGATAAAACATTCCTAAGTAAATGGAACGAAAAATTCACAAATAAATAGATAGACAAATAAATAAGCATGAAAGTAAATATAAGAGAAATAGTAGAGATAAAATGCATAAAAAAACTGATAGATGAAAGATAAATAATTGCGTAAATAAGTACAGCGAAATATAAAAAGGTAGATAAATAAACAGACTGGTAGATACGTAAATAAAGTATGTTGATGAAAACAAAAATAAATGGATAAAACCATTGACCCTACAAAGTACCCAATAAACAGCAAAAAAAATTCCATGTGTCGACTATTTTTTCAACTGGAACATGAAAGTAAACAGGCAGACAGGTTTTTTTAAAAAACATAAATAGAAAATGCTGTAGACCAGCGGTTCCCAATCTTTTTTCTTCGCGTACCACCATTTTTCTCACGAACCATTTTGCGTACCACTGCTATGTAAATTTATTATATAGGAATAGAAGATCAATAGATTATAGATCTATTTCTTGGCCCGTACGCGTACCACCTAGAGAGGCTTCGCGTACCACTAGTGGTACGTGTACCACAGTTTGGGAACCACTGCTGTAGACTTTGCTGAAATAATTGCGTGAATAAAGATAACGGAAGATAAATTAATGGATAAACAAAGACAAACAGCTAAATAGACATACAAATTATGTAGATAAATTAAATTAAAAATAAATAAATGAAACAATTGAGTATACGGAGAGAGAGAGAGAACCCAGTAAAAAATTCCAGTTCCTATCTCAGTAACCTATCTACTATTTAATTAGTAGGTTTACGTATTACTTAAAAACATGTCATATTTTCTGTCTAAATTTTTGTCTAACTTATTTTGTTCACTTACTGCCTATCAATCTTGATATTTATTTATGTCTTTATTAAGTTTAACTTATGTATTTCTTTTTATTTAAGGGAGCACAGTACCTCAAAACCGCTCAAATTATCGATTCTTTTAAATTACTTATATTTGCAGATAAAACTGTTTTAAAGCTTCATGCAAAATTTCAAACCTATGTGAGCAAAAGTATAAATGATATTCCGGTTTTTTAAAATGATTTTTAGCTGTTTTCATTCTGCATTTAAAATCTTTGATTGTATTTCTCTTTGCTTTGTATCTTTGACCAATTACGTGTGGTAAAATCCCTAAGGTTTTTTTTCATTTAAAGACACAGCTTTGAAACTTTGTCAGTGCAATCCACGGAGTATATTGATCAAAAATTAGCATGAGTTTGACTCTGAATTTTTTAGATTGTTTTTATTTAATTGTTAAAATTGAAATTTGGAATTTTTTGTCGTTTTCTGAGTTTTTATCGAAAAAAATTGTTAAAATTCAACTAAGTTTCAGATAGTTAATGCCATGCTAAATTTTATTCTATAATGGTTGAGAAGTGTTGCAAAGGAAAAACCTTTTGAAAAAAGATATAATCGAAAAAATTATCGGAAATTGAAAAAATTGAAAAAAGTTAATTTTTTAAAAATTTAAAATTAATTGTTAATTACAATGAGGTTCCACTTTCAAATATAATTTCTAATCATAATTGTAATGAAATGCATGTAATATTTTTTATTTAACTGTTAAACAAAAAAAAAATTAGAAGAACTTACCGTGCCTCCTTAATCAATTTATTTTTACGTATCAAAAAATCAATATTTTAAATTGCTACATTGCAAATAAATAGGTATATTGGCGAAAAAGAAGTATAAATAAATATCTAAAGCTGTAAAAAAAAAAAAGACTATACTAAATATCCGTGAGAAAATCAAAATTTTCTTCGACGTCAAAAAGTCTCTTTTCATGTAAAAACTTCCCCCTTCATCTACTTCGAAATCGGACCTTCGCATATAATTCTCATCCCTCTAAAAAAGAACACAATAATAGAATCCGACGGTCTTTCCCGATTTGGGAACGCAAACAAGTTCAGGATTTATTTCCAGAACGGAGTGGATGATTCCGTAACAATTTTCAAAAGATATCAGAAGCTGAATCTCGGTTTTATTTTTCTCCTCCTTGAGGTAGATTTTGGAATAGATAACGGTCTCATATTTTTCTCTCGCTTGTTTGTCCCAGTCTTTGGCATCACTCCAAGGACCACACGCAAAATCTTAAGACAGCAGTTTGAGTGAGCAGTAGCAGGTATGTGCGTCAAGTAGAAAACACGAAGCATAGCTTAAGCATATTTAGTTACATATTTTTCAGAAAATTATTCATATAGAAGCATTTTAAACTAATATGTCGTCGAACTTCAGACAAAGCTCACCAAGTCCAAAACTCCGCATTTGAGCAGGTTTCGATCCAGCATTTTTAACGGGATTCTTTTTTGTGTGAATTTTCACAAGATATTTGTGAGAAATAATATGATTTTGTGAAAACAAAACATTTCCATTTGAGCAGGGGCCGATCCAGCATTTTTAACAGGGTTCTTTTTGTGTGAATTTTTACAAGAATTTTGTGAAAAATAAAACAATTTTGTGATAATAAAAAATTTAAACATAAAGTGAAGGAATTTGTTATTTTTTGCCGATTATTTCATGAATAATTCTGAGAAATGTAAGATTTGGCAGCTCGGAATTTTTTGAAGCGTCTGTTTTGATTGGCTGTAATTTTGTGAAGGGTCCGTTTTGATTGAATGGAATTTTATGAAGGATCCGTTTTTATAATAATAATTGTAAAAAAAAAATTTACTTAAAAATATCATAGCTTTCGTTGATAAATTTTACGAACACGTACTTCAAAATGCTAAAGAATAATCGTAATAATACAGTAAAGTATTGGCGTAGATAAGGGGGGGGGGGGGGGATAGTGAAATGTTGAAGATTGTCTAGAATTTTACCAATTTTCGTGTAAAAAAACGAACTTAGCTAACTTCTCCCGAAGAACCCTCCCCCCCCCAAAAAAAAAAAAAAAAAATGGTGAGAATTGTCTACAATCTAACCAATTTTCCCTGTGAAACAATGAAACTAGCTCAAAGTTGCTGAAGAAATCTCCTAAAATGGTAAAGGTTGTCTAGAATTCGACCAATTTTCCTGTAAATCAATTAAATTAGTGCACTTCTCCCTAAGAAAGCCCCTAAAATGGTGAAGACTTTCTAGAATTTGACCAATTTCCCTGTAAAATAATGAAATTAGCTCACTTCTCTCGAAGAAACCCTCCAAATCCAGGTCTAGCTGCTCCACTGAAGTAAAGTATCATTTATACGACGATATCGTTTATGCGACGTTTACTTATCTTTCCTTTGGCATCGTATAAACGATGTTCCACTGTAATGACAATGATAATGATAAAATCTTTCGAGAATCCTGTTTTGTTGGATCGTAGGACCACACAAATCTCATACCCACTCTTCGGCGAGACTGTTTACAACCATAACAAATGCTTCAGCTGATTAAGACAAATTATTATTCATATGCACAAGAAATAAATCCTTAAATAAATAAGACCAACCTTATTGGATTACCAAGAACAACAATTAAAGGTTCAAATTTACGACTCCTGTTGAAAAGAGTCAATACAAAAACTCTCCAACAAAACCAGTTCGTAAACAGTTTCTGAAAAGAACGATTATAATCCGTGTGTTTGTGCATTATAAGAGGAAAAGTAAGTCGAGTTAATTTACGACACAAAAGCAAATACGAGTATAAAGAGGATTATGGAATTTAGTAGTAATTCAGACACATTAGTCAGTGACATATTTTATTTGTTAGTTTCGATGATGATGATGCTGTGTACTCAAGTTTATCAAGGAAAAGCTTTGATTTAAATATTACATGGATGATGATATGTACTCAAGCTTTTTTCATAAAAGTTTTCAAGGAAAGTTTTGAGTTAAATATTATAGGGATGATGTTGTGTACTCAAGCTTATTTTCCTAAAATTTTATCAAGGAAAGGTTTTGATTTAAATATTACATCTGGGTTGTAAACAGAGATTCATGTCCCGGAAGTGCCATCTTGGAAGGGCAAAAAGCCTGAGATTTCCTCCGGCAACACAACATAACATTATAAGCAGTAATAAAATAAATAATTTAATAAAAATAATCAAATATAAAATTATCTCACACATTCTCGTATCTCACATTTTCATGTTTGATTTTTTTTTTGTTGGTTTTAATGTGTTGTGTTGTCGGGGAAAATTGCAGCATTTTTGACTTCCTAGGTTGTCAAGTGTGATATTATAACTAGATTTTGTTGAGAAAAATGCGTATTGTGTAAATTTGTGAAAATTTGCAATTTGTAAAGTTGATAATTTTTTTGATAACGCAAACTTGTAACGAAAATTGTTGACGTAGAGATGGAATTGCAGGCAACTTTTTTCTCAGTGCAACAGGGAAAGCAGCAGAAGTTGCAGAAAAACAACTTCTATCTTTACACTAATATTACTGTACTAAAATAAGCGTTTATCTATAATTTCGAAAGATGTGCCTGCAATATTTTCTTCGATATTACGTAAATGTTTCTCATAGCACAAAACATATCAGACTAATGCAGAACCAAAGGCGTGGACAAAAAGCCTATGACTAACTTTTTGTCGCTGTCGTAATTCTGAAGCAAAAATTGTTCGGTAAAAAAGTTCAATTTTCATCGAAACGAAGAACATTAAAACTTTGTAAAGTCACTTAAAAAATAAATATCTTTAAGAAATCTTAAACTTCTGCAAAAGGATTTTCGAAAGTTCATCAATGACATCAGAATTTATTAATGAAATTAATTATAAAAAAAATTCAAATTATAAACAAAGTTTTAAAGTTTAAAAAAACTCCATTGTGATTGAATGTTTGAAGAGTGAAGAAATTTTTAATGAGCGATCTTGAAATTAATCTTCGAAGAAATGCGTAATTGTTTCTGTAATATTAGAGAAATCCATACCAATCAAAAGTATCATATTTTTTTTGAAAAGCATTTCTTTTCAGTATCAAGAATGATTACTAAAAAGGCTTTTTAAATTATAATAGAAAATCACGACTTTTGTAAACAGACAATAAATTCAGAACCACTGGCATTTTCGAAAACTTACATAAAATAATTTTATGAAAAAATTCGAGGATTCTCACGAAAATAGAAAAGTGGTGCTTAGTGAAAAAACATCATTTGCTCAAAGACTTAAAATAAAATTTGAAAAATATGTTTATATTACGAAGAGTATTTTTTAAACGAAATGAAATATATTGCTCCTTACACTAAAGATTGAAAGAAACCTCTAAAATTGAAACTTGTATGAAAAAGATACATGCTTTGTTGATTTATACTTAAAGAAAATATTTGCAGCAAAATTATTACAACATTTTTCAGAATGTTGCACAGGAAAAATGTCTCAAAACGTTCAATGCTTTAAATTCAAACTTTTGATGCAAACAAAGTTATATTAGTAAAGTTCAACAGGAGTAAACTATTTCTTTTCTTCCTATTTTCTATCCTTTAAATTATTTTTCAAAAAGATGCCTCCTAAAATTTTGAAGGTATACATGTTAATTTAAAAATGCAAACACAAGAGCACTATATCGCAAAAGCAAACTAACAGCCAACTGTTCCAACTACCAAAAGAACTTGCTTTTTAGATTTATATTTCACAAAATATATTCAAAGAATCTAAGTAATCTTCAAAAATCAAAATCATTTCTGCAAAAATATCATTGACAAAAAGAAAAAAAAAACTTTTGAAAAATGTTTCACAATTATAGCTAATTTAGAGATTTAAAAGTAACTATCTTCATTTAAAACCTTGCATTCAAATGTATTTTGAAAACTCGTTTTCTCAAGAGATCTTGCTTAGAATTTTACAAAAATCTTTTTGTAACCTGTTGCAATGCTCGAGGAAGAATCACCATTTTAAATCATGAAATCAATTAAGATACAAAATAGAAAAGTTTTTTTCATCGAAATAAATATTGTAATAGAAATTCTTAATAAAAGAGTTCAGCGAATTCAAGCATAAATGTATAACACTTGAAGTACAAAAGCACATTGAAAATATTTATATAGCTCATGAATTCAACAAACATAATACCGAATAGCCTATATTTCGCCGAAGGCATTTACCATAAATATTGAAAAGGTGGAAAAAAAAACCTTTTCATTTATTCATTTGATATAAATTCTGGCGAAATTCAATGGGCGATAAAGTGACATAAATAAATTTCCACACTCAATAGCTGAATTTCCTAAGCAACTCTAACATAAGCGAAAAAAGATGGCGCACTTATC
The DNA here is from genome assembly GCA_038502835.1 of Octonoba sinensis. Taxonomy (NCBI): domain Eukaryota; kingdom Metazoa; phylum Arthropoda; class Arachnida; order Araneae; family Uloboridae; genus Octonoba; species Octonoba sinensis. Next base: position 106,985,035 of record CM076606.1, read on the forward strand.
TTTCTACAAGAAAAGAAAGTACTGCGAAAAAAACGACGTCGGAATGGGCTGAAAATTTTCCCAAAATGCATTACGAGGTGATATTTTAGTACTTTGCGGTATCCCGGTTACAGTTAAGCTGGTTTTTCGGGATAGAAGTGCTTTTGCCAACAAAGAGTTAGGGGAAAATATGAATGTAATATATCAAAAGAAACTATCTGGGTTTCTGGTTTATTAAATATTTTCTTTTGCTGGGAGTTTATAATATTTTCTTTTGCGCATTTTTTAATGTCATAACTTCTTATGTAAAAACGTCATAAATAGCTGAACTTTTTATTCATGTATTGTTTCGTTTTTGAAACAGCAAAGTTTATTTTCTTGATAATAAGATTTTGACATCTTAAGTAAAATTATAACACAAATAATCAAAAATGCTTTGTGCTTAAATATGAATGCAAGAAGAAAGCAACGTAAATAAAGCACAAATTGTCAAATCATATCAATAATGCAAATAGCTATTTCGAGGCTACAATGAAGCCTCTTCATCAGTGCGGGAAAGGAAAAGTGCTCAACACACAACAAGAAAGCTGTGAGGGAACAGGCTGGAACAATTTTTATCGGAAGGAGAGACGTAGACCATGTACAGATATAAAGTTCAACCTGAACTAAACGAGCCTATTTTCCAACGAAATTTTTTGATCTGGATTTTTAAGGATATTTCTGAATGAATGATTAAATGAATGAGTGAAAGAATGACTAAATAAATGAATGAGTGAAGGAATGAATGAGTAAGTGAAGGAATGAATGAGTAAGTGAAGGAATGAATGAGTGAGTGAAGGAATGAACGAGTGAGTGAAGGAATGAATGAGTGAGTAAAGGAATGAATGATTGAAAGCATGAATGATGAATAAATGAGTGAATAAATGAAAAAATAATTAAATAAGTGTATAAATTATGACATGAATGAGTAAATAAAAACATGAATGAGTAAATAAAACATGAATGAGCAAATCAATGAATGAATGAGAGAGTGAGCGAATATGTATTAACGATTGAAAAGTTTATATTTGAAGCAATTAAGAACTAACAGCTAAATGAGAGAGAGAGCTAGATTATCAATTTGATTCTGATGTATACGGGAAAGTAAGCTCGTATAGTTCTAGACCAGGGGTCGGCAACCTTTTGAGTCGGAAGAGTCAAAAATTACAATTTACAAAATGTCAAAGTTTTTAAAGAGCCACAAATTTTTTTCTTGCCAACAATAAATAGTACTTGCATAAATAAAGTTTTTTAATAAAAAAAAAAACTAATCTATTTTTTCATAAGAAAAAATTGTATCTATTTATTCATATATAAGTACTGTTTTTCACAATAAATTAGATAATATATATATATGGCATTATTAGATAATTACTTATTCCTTAAGTAAAAAATTAAAACAATTAAACATTTACTTACAACACTAACTTGTACTTCAATAACAAACAATTATAATGGATAGATATAAAATTAGATAATATATATATATGGCATTATTAGATAATTACTTATTCCTTAAGTAGAAAATTAAAACAATTAAACATTTACTTACAACACTAACTTGTACTTCAATAACAAACAATTATTATGGATAGATATAAAATTAGATAATATATATATATGGCATTATTAGATAATTACTTATTCCTTAAGTAAAAAATTAAAACAATTAAACATTTACTTAAAACACTAACTTGTACTTCAATAACAAACAAATGAGCAAACAAATTCAATGGCTTTGCATGGTTATTCAAGTAGAAACGAATTCAGAACGATTTTTAAATGTTTTTTTTTTGTTGATAAAATAAATAATATTTGCGATGGAGCTAAAGAGCTGCCTTGAGACAGTCAGTATAACTATAAAAACTATGCATCTCAAAACTTATCTTGAGACAATCAGTAAAACTATAAAAGCTTTCTATCTCAAATCTTGTCTATGTCAAAAGACTGAAGCTCATGTTTAAAATCCTTCCGTGTAGAAACAATTTATCTCTAAACTATGTTTACGTAGTAAGTTGTCTAACTCTGAAAGTTTTATCTCTAGAAAAGAAACCTCTCTATCCTAAAACCTGTTCATCTCAAAAGCTATATACAGTGAAACCCCGATTTTACGTCCCCCGAATCTACGTTTTTCCCGCATTTTACGTTTTTTTCAGGTCCCAGTTTTTCCGTATACTAATAATGTTAATTTAACCCGGATTGTAAGTTTGTTATATATGAAATTTCCCGCATTTTACGTTTTCCCTGGAAAGTGAAAAAAAAAATAGTTCTAAAATAAGCAATATTTTTCCGTCTGTACTTTTCGTCCGCCGATGAAGATCAACAAAAAGAACCGGAAGCACAGCCCGTCCCTTCTTTCACTATTGCAATAAAGAGCTTACAAATAGTGAAAGACTATTTTCTTTCTTATAAAGACCAGGAAAAAAACTTGCAACGTATTTCAATCCTAAAAAATGCTACATTCACTTTGAACTCAATGACTAAAAAACAATCCACTATTACGGATTATTTTCAGCCTAAACGCAAAGAATCGCATCTAAATGTGTTAAAATTATCTTAAAATGGTATGTATAATAATGTTCTTTTCGTAAAATATAGATATTATACCTTTTGAAAGAGTCATCTTTACTACTTTTAGTTTTTTCTATTTGATTTTTGCATTCTATGTACTTCCCGTATTTTACGTTTTTTTCGTATTTTATGTTTTTTTTGCCCAGTCCCTTGAGAAACGTAAAATCGATGTTTCACTGTATTTCTAAAAACTTGCCGATCTCTAAACTTGTCTCTAAAATTTATTTACTTCGAAATCAGTCTGCCCAAAAGAGCCATACATTTCATTTTCTGGAATTAACTTATATATTTATTTATTACTTATTATTTTTTCCGACGGAGACGCAAAAATATTTTTTGATATTAGTAGAAACATCAGCACAACCTATGAATTCTTTTTTTTTAGTTCCATACGTTATACAAATTTTACATTTTAGATCTGTACAAAGTCAAGTCTTCAAGACTCAAGGGAATTTCAGCTAATCAAATTTCTTCACCGCGAAAGTTTTTCTATCTTTCATTTTATTTCATTTTGAATATATAACTATTTTTACGAAATATATTCCCACAAGTGCTTAGAAAAATCAATACTTCCAGGCGAAAGTTATTTTAAATGATTTAAAGCGATAAAAATCTGAGATAAAAAATCAGTTACGAGTTCCTTTTCAAATGATCATAAATAATTTTCACCTTAGCACATTTGAACAAAAATTACCATTACAAGAACGAAAATTCTAGCAAAGAAATGTATTTACATAAATACAAACAGAACAATTTTACCTAGAACGTACATCAAAGGCAGAAAGAAAAAATATTTCCTTTACAGAAGTTTATCGCAAAACACCGAAAAAGAAAAATAAGCGAAATATTTCATCCCAATGGAAAAAGATTTACGCATAGAACGAAAAGAGTTAACATAAAAATAAATTTCAATAAATAAATTTCTACAGAAGGCGTTCTCGCAAATAACCTAAATAACCTAGATTCTACAAATGAAAAACGCACATTACACTTATCTATATGACGCCAAAAAAAAAAAAAAATTATCGCCAAAAAAAAAATGGCCTTTGAAATCGACTGAAAATAATTCGAAAATGCATTATCGGGAGATTCTTCGGGGGTGTTGGCGACTATTGGCGATGGATTTGGATATAGATTTTATTTTTTATAAAGCCATTTCGAAAAGCGTGTTTGTTAGGCGTGAATTATGATGCCCGTTTATCAGTGTAAATAATGTTCTGTGTGTCGTTCTAAAGCAATTTTTTAATGCTGCTCACCTTTTTTTCCTTGTTTGGATGTGTATATGTGCGAGAAATAATGTTCTTATTTGTCGTTCTAAAGCAATCTTCTTATCTTGTTTTCGTTGTGAATGTTCGTTTTATGTTTTTTATAATGTAACCCCAATAACTCTACTCGAATTGTACCAGAAACGTAATGTAAGAAAAAGATTCAATCTTGAATATGAAATCTCAGTTTTGCTGTGTTTCCCCGTTAAACGATAATAACTAAATGAATAAAAATAGATGGATATATTATATGAGTAAATAAGTTCTAAATTTTTTATTTCCAGTTTATACCACCAATCATAATTTTTTTTTTTTATTAGCCTACTTTTCTGTAAAAGTTTAAGGAAAAAAAAAAGGAAGAAAGAAGGCTTTTTGCATCGTAAAAATATAGTTAAAAATAAGCAAGTCAAAAATAAGTAAAGTTATTAAATAAATATTGAAAAATAAAAAATTTGAAAGCAAGGTTTTTAAATGGGGAACATATGTGCCTGTCGGCCTGTTTGTCCTCCCGCCTCTAATTACTTCTGAAGGAATTGCCCGATTAAAAAGATTTCTTTTTTTACATTCGAAACATCTGGGTGAGGATATTACATTTCCGTATTTTAGTTTTTCATTTGAACAAATTTTCGTTCAATTTTGAGCAGTTCAAATAAAAGAATTAACGTTAACGCCTACGGGGAAATTTCACTCCCACATTAATTCTTTTCTAACAGACGGTTCTTCTGGGAACAAACTGTATCGAAAAGATGTTATGACGCAGAACATGTACAGATACGAAATTCAAGCAGAACTAAAAGACTATTTTTCCACAAAACTTTTTTATCTGGATTTTTAAGGATATTTCCGAATGAATTAATGAATAAATGAGTGAGTGACGGAATGAATGGATGACCGAATGAATAAATGAGTGAGTGAATGAATATGTATTGCCGTTGAAAAAGGTATGTTTGAAGTAATTAAGAACTAAAGCGAAAGGAGGAAGAGCTAGATTATCAATTTGTTATTGGTGTATAACGGGAAAGTAGGCTCGTATAGTTCTGGACCGGAACTTGTTTATTTACTAAAATTACTGTCTAATTGGATAATTTAGATAAAAGTCTAATTGTTAGGAATTTTTCAGTTTAACTTACCGGCAAATTTATCTTTTTAATTCTGCCTGCATTCAGTTTGCAGATTGCAAAAATCAAGTGAGAAATTCTATTCGTTTATGCGTTCGTTCTATTTGTTTGATGTTTGTAAACCTCAGGACACGAAAATAGTTGGAAAATACATAACAGTTTTTACCTGTTTTTAAATTTAAAACTATTTTTCCGAAAGGAACAAGAAATTATGTGATAAATTCAAAATTCATGTCTCAAAAACAGATATTGGTAACCATTTCGTAATAAAACAGGATGATTTGAATAATTTTCCTTTGCTGCATTTAGCAGCGAAGGTTTTAATAAAAAGCGCAAATTAGTTTTTTAAATGCTTAAGAACAGTTTGAAGGAAAACTCAACACATCATGTCACTGCTGAAAATAAAGTTGTTAAATCATTTCCAGAGAAGTCAGAACATATAAGCTAATTTCCTTTTAATTTACCGAACTTAAAAGCAGATGTTTATAAATCAAAGGATAACACAGCTTTTATAGCACAATTTAAATTATAAATAGAAAATAAACATTGCTAAACATTTCGAGTCAAAATCGAAATTTATTTAATTGAATGAATGTAGTCATCGCTTTTTTTATTTTTCGTATTTCGAATTCAATTTTAATAAAATCAGACAAACACATTATTTTTGAGATCAACATAAAATTTCAAACAAGAGAAATATTATAGTTAAATACTTTTGTCTAAATCTGACCATTTTCAACTAAATTAATGCCCCCCTTACAAATATTTGCATGTTTGCAATTTAAATTAAATTTTTAAGCCCATTTCTAAATATAATAAATCTGCAAGACTTTGCGCATATATAAATAATGTTGTTGAATATTTTGTGTGAATATTAAAACAACTATAATAAATATAACCTTATTCTGTAATTTTATTATCTCTGCTCTAATTTCTTAAACGAGAAACAGAAAAAAAAATTCTAAGTGCAACAAAAAATTCAACAAATGCGTGTAAAACATCATATTATTTAATAAACATATTGCATATTCCCAAATACGAATACAAAGCAAAAACAAAAGGGGGGGGGGGGCATTTTTTTTTAACGTACAAATTCAAAAAAACTCTGAATTTAAATATTTCTCCAAAACTTTCTGCACTCCCACTAATATTATTTTGATGTAATATATAAATGACGAACAAGAGAGATTCTGAATTTGCTTTTTTATGCTGTTTTTAACAAGAGATAATGGCTGCTGCAAGATTCCCCATTGTCTTCATGTTTTCGCGAAAATATTTATAATTAATTTCCGATGAAACAGTTTTTTTCAAATTTTCTTTTTCAACTGTTCTAAGCATTTTCCAGTAATGTGAAGCGTTTTCTAATAAGCTAAATTGCTTTCTTACCATACAAATGCTTTTTTTAACGAAATTCCGGTTTTGCTTTGCGGATACTTGGATATTTTTCCGTGTCTTACTGAAATGAAAAGAAACCCCCCCTTTTTTTTGTTACGTTGAAGAATATTCAATATCATTTATCTTTGCCAACAAGAAGTTGGTTGTTTATTCAACTTTTTCCAAAACAAATTGCCAGAAAAAAATATGAGATGCAAACACAAAAAATGTAAAATACATCTGGTAAAATAGCAAAATTGAAAATAAATAAATATTTAAACAGGAACAGTAAACAACAGCTTGTTGAACTTCAGGTCATCAGAGGCTCACAAGTACAGAACTGTTAAGACTAGTTTTTGGGTAAGTCCACGGAAGATGTCCCACATGAGCCAGATATATTTAATTAAAAATAATAACAATTAAACGAGATGGGTTAAACCTTCAGACAAATATGAAGCAAAGTACATAAACCTTGGATTTAAGATCCAGTTTCCTTCATACACGCTTATTAGAGGAGCTCTCGGCTTGAAATATTTTTTTAATTTGAACAGTTCAAAAAAAAAAAAATAACATTAGCGACTATGGGGAAATTTCATTCCTATATAAATCTAAAAGACGGATTTGCTACACTGTTAAAAAAACCCTGGAATTTCAGATTGTTTTTTGACTGATTTTAATGGAAGATTTCCGTAATGCTTCAAAACATGTTTTTTTCTTCCAAAAACGGAAACATCACTTATCCTAACGAGAACGGAACTTTTCCGTTTTACCGGTTGCTGTATTTTTACACCCTGATTTGATCAACGGAAAGGATCAACGGAGAAAAAACGAAATGGAACTTCTGTTAAGTCTCGGGAAAATATCAGAAACGGAATGTTTCCGGCAACTTTGCTGCCAGTACTTTTCTGTTATTTTCAGATATTTTTTTCTACAGTGTAGGAACAAACTTTATAGGAAAGATGTTATGATGCGAGACATGTACAGATGCGTAGTTCATCCAGAACTAAACAAGCTTTATTTCCCACGAAACATGGAAATTTTAGGGATATTTCTGAATGAATAACTAACTGAATGAATGAATAAGTGGATGAATATGTATAAACCGTTGAAGAAGGTATATTTGAAGTAGTTAAGAACTAATGCTAAATGAGAAAGAGAGAGAGAGAAGTTGCTAGATTATCAATTTGATATTGGTATATGTATGCGGAAAACTAGGTACCGTAATTATCTGTGTATAGCCCGCGGGTTATCTACAAAAAAACTTTTTTTACTACCTGCGGGCAATATAACGATGCGGGCAATACATGAAATTAAAAAAAAAAGTATTACTAAAAAGACAACTACCACTCAAAAATATCGAAATATCTTTTATTGCAAAACAAAATGCAGATACCGTAATTATCTGTGTATAGCCCGCGGGTTATCTACGAAAAAACTACTTTTTTTACTATCTGCGGGCAATATAACGATGCAGGCAATACACGGAATTTAAAAAATAATAATTATTATTAAAAAGAAAATTAAATTGATTGTTAAATTGAAAGAAATAAATGTCAGGTTTCGAAACGATGATCCAATTTTGCCCATCCCTCTTAACTTTCGCATACAAGCCTTTGCTTCCACGCCAATTAAATCTCAATAGAAGAGTAGGACCAGAGCAGAGGTCCCTGTATAAACAAAATATATGTACAAAATATGGTAAAATGTAAACTTTTTGCAATATAATTTTAAACGTTAAAAGTATGTTGTAATTTAAAATTGTTTAATTATAAACAGTGTACCTTACAGAGTGATTTGTTCATTGTTTTTCATTTGGGTGCGTGCTATACAACGATGCGAGTTATACACCGAACTTGATTTTTTTTAGGATGAATTTTTCTTCCTGCGGACTATACAACGATGCGGGCTATTTACCGATAATTACGGTATACAGGAAAGTGGGCTCGTATAGTTCTAGACGGATCTTCTTGTTTAATTGTTACGTTTTAATAAAATATAGCTGTCACGAGTACGACATGAATGTCATTTCTTCCATGGAATGGCTCTTTTCGTGAGCAGCTATATCAGTAAAATCATACACCCGGATCAACAGGAATGGAAATCATGTAGACTAATAAAGACGCAAGTTTTCTGGTGTCATGGCTAATAACGAAATAAAGTTTAGCAATTATTTGCCCTTTCCGGGTTCTGACAAGCTAGAGTTGAGTAAATTGTGGTTCTCGTATTTATTTATTTTTTCCAATTGCATTTTACAGCGAGTACATTTTTCGTCACTCCCCTTCTTGCATCTTACATACACTTATCTCTCTCGCAGCAAAAATAGCCCCGGATGCCAAAATAGTCTCCCAAAATAGTCCCAGATGCAAAAAATAGTCTCCAAAAAAACCCATACGTAAAAAATAGTCTCCAAAAAAAATCCCATATGTAAAAAATAGTCTCCAAAATAGCCCCAGATACAAAAAATAGTTTAAAAAGTAGTCTTTCAAAAGTTTTTGTAATAGTATTTACACCATAATAATGCAATGATATTTTGACAAATAGACATTTTTTGGGAGCGTCGTCTATGAACGAGACCACTATTATAAACAGAGCCTATATAAAAAGCCCTTCTCCGTCCGTTCCTATAAAAAGGAAGCTGATCTCTGGTATTCAATAGATTTTTTAAATGGCTTGAATCCGATCCGTCCACGCTCAAAAAATCCGGTAATCCGGCATGTCAAATTTAATTTTCAAAATTTTAATTATTAGTATGTTTTAAAAATCTATGTAAATTGAAAATTTATTACGTGTTTTGAAACTTTGAGATGCGTAAAAATGCGTATAAATTTACAGGTTACAAACATTAAAGGGACACAGGATACCTTATATCCGGCAAGATAAACAACCGATGCATTCCTGACCCTGTCCTTCGAAAAAAAAAAATCTCGAGGTTTTTCTTATTTTAGTTGCTATTTCGTAAGAATAGTATCCATTTTTTTACAAATGTAGTTGCTTTTGCCTATCTTTTGAGTAAAGCAGTCGATTTGCCTATATGTTGAGTAAAGTAGTCGTTTTGCCTATATTTTGAGTAAAGTAGTCGTTTTGCCTATATTTTGAGTAAAGTAGTCCCCTTCTCTTCAAAACGGTCGCTTTGTCACATTTTCGTCGCCAGTGGTAGTCCTGTATGTAAAACATATCAGCATATAAAAGCACAGGTCATCTAAGATTATTTATACTGCAGCAAGGAAATGAAAATTATTCTGCACTTTTACGCAAAATCAGGGGCAGATTAGAATTATTTTCAACTATCCGTTTAATGAATATCTATGGAAAAATAAAGGATCAGCAAAATAAACAGTAAAGAATTGATAATGAATATTTAATCTAAGCGAACAAAGAAAGAACAGCATCTTGCTCAAATATATTTTTCTCCAAGCGGGGAGAAAAATATTTATCTTAATTTCAAGACTCTATTCTTCCGAGTGCAACACACGAAAGCCCTTTTTTTCTTCTTCTTCATAATACATTCATTAGGAAATTCAAAAGAAAAAAAAAACATCATTTGAATTTTTAGAAAATGATATTCGAAAAGTCCTTTATCATCGTGAGGAGTCTGAAAATAAATCATCAAGATAGAAAATAATTTCTTCTTAATTTTTAGTTCTTTCCTTCAAAATATATATTTGTGAAAGAAATCTCATTTAAAGATTAAAGCATCGAAGTGTTACAGATGAAATCGATTCTAGTGCGTGAAACTTTCTAAAAATTTTGAATTTAGAGAACAAGTTTTTATTTTAGATATTTTCATGACTCATTTCCAAAATGAGTAATGAAGTCATTAAAAACTGAGAAAGGTTTTCACTGTCATTTAAAAAACTAAATGTAATTTCAAATCTGTAATTCACCACACAACACTAAGAGTCGGAATGGAGGCAATTCAAGCAACGTCATTGGTCACGTGGCAGTGATTAAAGCAATGTAAACAAAGGAAGCCGTAGCATCGCTTTACTTCGAGTTCGACAAATCTAATTAAAAACTAGGCCTAAATAAAGTTCTTCTACATTACATAGAATTAACACTTAATAAAGCACTATAGCTATTGTAATAATTAATAAATTCCTTTTATAATGATTAAATTAAATGTAAATACTATGTTATAATCAGAAAAAGCTGTGAAAATAGTATAATTTTAACATAACTAATTTTGCCTAGCGAACTCTACGTAGAACTTAATTGAAAATCTTAGTAAACAAAGAGCGGATATCACGTGACAACGATGATCGCTTATGAGTCCCTCTAGCTGTGAATTGCTTCTATTGTCCTACAATTTCAGCGATTCCGACTTGGTTAAAAAGTGCCCTGTAATGTCATACACTGTAAAAAAATCTAGTTCGACCTTTCAAAAAAAGAAAAAGGAAAAAATGGTGAATTTTTTCCGCAACCAACATTTGGTACTAAAGTTGAACCATTATAATGGTTCCAAATTTCCCATTCAATGTGAAACTAACCATTATAATGGTCCAACTCAATATCAAATGTTGGTTGCAGCTAAATTTCACCATTTTTGCCATTTTTTTGGTGAAAGGTTGAACTACATTTTTTTTTCAGTGTAATCTCAAATCTGTAACACAACACACAACACCAGGGGTCGGAATTGTCCTACAATTCCAGTGATTCCGACTTTAGTAAAAAGAAGGCCCTGTAATGTCCTACACAGTAAAAAATTCTAGTGCAACCTTTTACAATAAAAAAAAAGGAAAACTGGTGAAATTTAGCTTCAACTAACATTTAGTACAAAAGTTGAACCATTATAATGGTTCCTAGTTTCACATTCATGGTGAAACTACACCATTATAGTAGTAACAAAGAAAATATTTTGCCAGAATAGACATTTTTGGCTCAGTAGTAAAGGCAAAATATCATAGTTTGTCAGACTACATTCCTTGTAATAGAAATTTTCTCGTTATGAAAGTACAAATAAGCATTAAAACGCAGACATATGTTTCCGGATTGCTTAGAATCCCTTTTTCAATACAATAGTGGAGCGTCTAGACCCAAATACATCCAAATGCGCTTATTTGTGCTTTCTTAACGTGGAAATTTTTATTAGTTTACTTGCACAAAGTTCATTTATTATTATTTTATACATCCATTGTTTTGTAGGAAGGTAAAATGCAGCAGTCAGCAAAATATTTCTCCAGAACATTTACTTCCTATGAACGTGAACTGTTGTTCAGGAAAGCATTTTGACAGAATAATTGTTCCCGATTCTGTAGGAGCGTAAATTTACAGTAATGAAAAAAATAATTTTGCCGGAATATAAATTTCTTACACCATAGGGGTATACAATAAATGTTTCATGATCATTTTATTTTATAATAGTAACATAAATTACAGAGTGTTCAGGAGAATATTTTGCAAGTATAGACGTTGCGTCGTACTCTCTATGTGTATAAAATATAAAGTGATAAGAGAGGTATTTTGCCAATATGTATATGTATATTTGCAGTAATACTGATAAAAAAATCATTTGCCAAAAGAGAAAAATTAGCATCATGTCTTGCGAGACGATAACTGTATTTTCAAAAAAAAAAAAAAAAAAAATGCTTACATTCAAGAAAATTTCAAAACAACGGTCTTATAAAGAATAAGTACAAGGCAGCGACCCCCAATAATAAACTTAAGAACCACAAATTAGGAAATTCTGCTTTATAAGAATTTAAAAAATACTTGCAGAAGTTCAACAATTAAACTAAACATGAGAATGATCGCTCCACATAAACAAACTAAGGTGTTGCCACTCCAAAGAATCGAAAATTAACCATTTTAAAATCGTATAAAACGCTTTAAAATTCGAAAGGCTTAAGGTCGCTAGATATGAACATGAGAATGATCGATTGATATAAATGAACTAAGGTATTGTCACTGTAAAGAATCGGAAGTTAAAAATTCAGTTTGAATGAAAATGTTTTTAAAGAAAAAAAAAATCTGTTGAATTCCCGCAAGTTATGATATTAAATGCAAATATCATGTTACTTTTCTATGCTAATCGTTAAACAAAATTTTAAATATCGTTTTACCATCGTTTGATTTTTTGCATGATGTCATTATCGTATCGTACCGCACATTTTAATCGTAATTGGACCATGTTAAGCTAAATATTTATATGAATAAAGCTGAACAAAATGCTTTGCCAAAATAAATATTATCTTCTCTCGTAGTGGACAAGGTTACAGAGCTACTAAAAAATATTTTACCAGTATGAAAGTACGAAATAAAAATCGACAATAAAACCTTTTTGTTTGAATTCCTAGACGAAAAATTAATCTCTTCATTCCAAGTGTACCCAATTGGGTACATTTTAAAATACTGTTTATTCACTACTGTTTGTGCAATTTGAAATCTAAAACCACCCAATTTTTTTTTAATTAATCAACAGATAGTTTACTTCGTTTTAAACAAGGAAAAAACGGAAATTGGGCATTAATTATTATTTTAACTAATTATTAATTAAAATTAAAAAACATTTTTTTCGGCTATTTTGTTTTGCAATCTTTTTTTTTTAAATCAGAAAGCCAAAAAATTGCGTCAAATCTGTTTGTGCTTAGTTCTGGGGTCTGAAGAGGTTAAGGCAATAAAATATTTATAAACAATATCTGTTTCACTTTATATAAGCAAATGAACCTTTAACCAACGATCTTTGCTCTAACTCTGGCCAGGAAAATAAACATTACGTATTTATAAGGTTTAATATTACAAGTAAAATCAAAACAAGATAATTGCTTGCATCTCATTAAAAAAAAGATATCTATAGAGAAATTGATGGGAAGCTTAATTGAGGAATTCATAATGAATGGGTTTATTACCACGGCGCCGTATTGATTAATGTGTGACGTCAACGTAGAAAACAAATCCACCGAAGCCGACTGAAAATGTTAAAAACAAAGCCTTGAATTAGGAAACTATTACGTAATTAATACGTTTTTGAACAAGGCTTCCGGGATCAATCCGGACAATCTTTTCCGGGAGGATACTTGACTTTCTTTTCCCCCAAAATTTTTGTAGTATTTTACGTCAATTTCCAAAAATGTCATTCATAAATTCCATGTTCATGACTGGGACAATTTCTATTTTAAATGAAATGTAAGTTCTGCAAATAGAGAGAAAGAATATTAGGAGGAATAATGACAGAAAGAACTTAGTTTTGAATTTCGGGAGCGTAGAGTTAAAAGTCGAGACTAACGGTCGCCACTCGCCATGGGCAACTATAAATTTTTATTTGGCGAAGACAAAATGTTATGTCGGTCGCCAAAACTGGCGACTAGAAAAGGTTTGTAATTTATTATTATTTCTCTAAAAATAGGGCATAGTGTAATTTTGTGACGAAGTGTAGTTTGAGTTATATGTATGCGAATGTTTGTAAGCAAAATGAAGCCGCGGTTGGGGAAGGGGGGAGCAGTTTGAAACATGGTTCAGAGTGGCGACCAACTTTTTTCAGTTTACCAGCCACTGGTCGCCATCAAATTTTTTTAATTCTCAAGCATTAGTAGAGCTTCTAAAACCTCTCGGTGTTAGGATGAATACTTATACATTTCTTTCTTTCCCGAAATTTCTAATAGTATTTTACGTCATAATTTCCAAAAATGTCGTTCATAAATTTCATGTTCATGACTTTGCACCCATGGACAATTTCTATTCTGAATGAAATGCGAGTTCAGCAAAATGGAATACAATTTTTAAAAAGAATAACATTTTACTCAGTTATTGCAAAATTTCCTCCGCAAACGTACATTTTATTAAAGTATTTCAAACTGTTACTTCGCAGAAGCTGACGCTACAAAATCGATACGTTTCTTATGAACAATGCGTAAAGACTTGTTTAATACTATTTTACTACTGTTTACTGTTCTAACTAAATTAAATTTCTGTTTCTATACACTATTTTAAATAGCAAAGTAAAATATGATTAATAAAATGCAGAAAACTCTTTAATTTTTGAAATGTTTTCGCATTTTTTTAAAATCCGGATTATACATTGTTCGCAGTAGCGAGATGAGACAGCCCTTTAACTACGGTGGCAATTAATGAGGTTTGTATAAGCGAAATTTAAAGTTTTCGAAGATTCTCATTGATCAGGTTTGCAACAACGAGATTTCTTCGAAGATTCGCATTATGAGGTTCATAATAACGAGATCTGAATTTTAAAATTCATTCTGATGAGGTTCGTGTTCGCAATAACGCGATTCGAATTTTCCAGATATCCCTGGTGTATTCAGTTGGTAATTATCAGGAGGACACATAAATTTGTTAAGTTCCCTTAACGAGTTCGGAGAGATTTGTACTAGTGTATTTCTGGAGGACAGCCATAAAAATATTTTCTGGAGGGGAGTACTAGGTAGTCGAGTGGTTCTCCCTAGTAAAGCCTTTCGTGAGAGTCAGTACTATCTTTTGTAACCATTAAAGCCAATTTATCTACATTTAAATCCAGAAAAACAAGTAAACATTATTTAGAGAGACAATTACACATTTCATTTTGCTTTGGGAGGGGCACGTACCCCCTGAACCCAGTGGTGAAGTCGAGGGAGGACGGCGTCCCCCTACTTTTTTATTTTAATACAAGCGTCCTCAAAATTTTATTACATTTTAACATAAGTATCCCCCACTTTTAATTTCAATTGCTTATCTTCGTATGCACACACATCCCCCCAACTTTTTTTTCAGGACTGCACCACTGCCTGAACCCTCTAATACCCCTAGCATTTGTCAAAGTTCTATTATTGAGATTCCATTCATTAAAAATATTTTTGGCAGGAACATACATTATTTTAGCAACAGCAAAAGGAAAAAAAAAATCAACAGGTGTCCAAGCATACGAAGAAAGATTTGTTTGTTTGTTGAAACACAAACATGTTTTCAGCGACGCGTCACAACTCGCCGGTCCCCCCCCGCTTCCTCCCACCACCTCCGTCGTTTCGCAGCTAGTTATTTGTCGAAGTGATTTATCACGGCGGTAGAGGCGGGAAAGACGCAGACCATAAACACTTTGACCCAAAAGCCTCGGGTGTTCCGCCGAAATTGCCAAACTCACCCACAATTTGGTTCATTTAACCCCAGCGCTGCTGACCTTGAGAATGCCTGGCAGACGATTTTTTCACGCCTGGCCAACTCCTCCCCCGAAGATGCTGAGGAAGAGAAAAGGAACCACACGTGAACGGAGTTTCCAACGTGACCCCAAACGATTTCTGGCAAGTCGGGGCGCAAAAAAAAAAAAAAAAAAAGAAAGGTTCTCCGCCGCCGATAAGACAGGCGAGATATATTATGTATTATACATAAGCGATGATTAGTGGATTACAGGGTCCAGGGATTGCTGAAGAAGTTCTCCAGTTTCTAAAGGTATTGACGCACACCACTGAGCAACAGGTCATGAAAGGCAATCAAAGCATTTTCTATCTCCCCCCACGCCTAGAAAAAGAATTAGTCACTTCGCAACTTGGAATCATTTTTAACACGAACATTCAACCAATCGTAAAATGTTAATTTATCTGATGTAAATACACTTCAGCTGGTTTAATCCGGGAGGACGCAGTGCCGGGCCTACGCTGCCCGAACTGTAATTTTAGAATTAATTTTCATTCGATAAGATTTGATTTTCATTTTAATTGCTTTCTATGTTATCTCTAGGTATCTATATCTATCTATATATATATATATATATATATATATATAATCACTTAACGTGAACTAGTTACAATTAAATTTTGCGGTACGATACAATACTGACATCATGCAAAAAACAAACCATGGTAAAACTATATTTAAAAAATTGTTTAATGATTAGCAGAGAAAAGTAACATATTATTTGCACTTATTATCGCAACTTACGGACTTTTAAGTTATTTCCATTCATAACTCAATTTTTAATTTCTGATTCTTTGGAGTGGCAACACCTTCGTTTGTTTACATCGAGCGAGCATTCTCATGTTTATATCTAGAGATTTCTTAAGCCTTTCGAATTTTGAAACGCTTTTTAAGATTTTAAAATGGTTAATATTCAATTCTCTGGAGTGGCAACACCACACCTTAGTTTGTTTATATCAAGTGATCATCATGTTCAATTTGATTGTTGAACTTATAGCCTGCAGATGATTTGCGGGGAATCAGCTAGTCTTAATTATTTGGTATTTTCTATAAGAAACGTTGATAGCGTGTATTTTTAGAAATGCGTTTAAAGATTCTAAGTGTGACTAACTTGATTCTTTTGTGCATTAGTACAATTTTCAGGACGTCTATTGCTTCGGGACTATTTGTATTAACTTAGATTTCTTAAGATGATTTCAAGTTGGAGGATTCAAGATTAGGGGAACCGAAGAAGAGGCCGATAGGGATTTCTTAAGTGGTCTTGTTCGAAGAATTCCTTCCATTGTTTCTTGCGCAAAATTTGATGCAACAACTCTTTCGTCCTCTCTTTAGGTCTTTCATTGAAGCTTTTTAAGAAGTTGATGTGTACCGTATGATTACTCAATATTGCATCATCTGGGTAATCATGTTGTCAGTTCTCTTTGTACCTTTCATATTTTTTTTGCATTCAAAATAAGTCATTTATATATTTATACGGTCCAGTGCTCTTTATATCTTTCATATATTTTACATTCAAAATAAGCCTCAAGGAACCCAATACACAAGTTTTAACCTATTAAATATTTCTATTTTAATGGTTAAATATTGCTAAGATAGTTATAGAGCTCTAAATTCACAAACTCAGAAAACCCAATTATTGACGTTTAGTTTAATTTATTTATTCCTTAACCCCATAGGCAAAAAGCACGGTAGAACTGAGCGCGTAATGACGTCACGCTGTAGTTCCACTTTGCGTTCCTTTAAACTAATTTGCGTTCATCTCACCATTGATTTCTTCTAATTTGACATTACTTCACTGTGGAACATGGATTCCTAAAAGGTCATGCAATCAACGTGACATCAATTATGTTCGTTGATTTTATCTGAATTCAATGTTCCTAAAAGGACTGAATGTATTTTTTTTAAATAGCGGACGATATTCATTTTTCAGAAAGGAAAGATCGTCCGTATTTCAAAACGAGAAAAATTGAAGACTTGATGAAAAGTAATTTGGAGATAAAAATCAATAATTAAAAACTACTAATGTCTTACAACATGAAGAAGCAGTGATTTACCTCGTGTCTGCAGCAACTTCTCTTGCAAGATATTTCAACGTTTTTTGTTCTTTGTTTAAGCAATAAAGTACGGCAATTGTTTGCATCTATTTTCGCAGACGATTTATTGAGGGATGTTCTTGCTTGAACAGTTTATTCCTATATTTAAACAATAAGTTGTCCAACTCATTTTTATCTATTTCCAATAATAGTAATAATCATATGGGATCATTCGTAAATGATGTCACGCTTCGAGGGGGGGGGGGGGGTCCGTGAAATTGTGACAAAGTGTGACAAGGGGAGGGGAGGGGTTACCAGAAGTGTGACATCATGCATTATGCAACATAGCGTGACATGTGACAAAGGGGGGAGGGGGTCAAATATATGGGAAAAAAGCAAGACATCATTTATGAACGGCCCCTATCTTGCAAAGAAAGAAAGGAAGATGTTCATAACGCAGTAGATGCAAATAGAATTCCCAAAACACAGTAAAATCTTCCCTTCTCCGTAAAGCCAACCTTAATCTCACCAACCGTTGAGATGACGATTTACTGAGGGGTGTCCTTGCGTGATATTCCGCGAACAGTTTATGCCCGGGCTTAAGCAACAAGTAATTCAAATCGTTCCCGGAAACCGGATCCACCTCTGCTGGACGGATCCTCCTACACGGAAGAAAGCGAAGGACTTTGCTCTCGAAACCAGGAGATAATTAGGATCCCCGAAATACCGTAGAATTCGCACTCCTCGCTAACGCCGGGAAGATGATGAATGGCTGCGAGTGCGTTGCATGAATAACGATGCTCGGAATCAAATCCGGAAGTGATCTTCCTCGACGAGCACACATGGTCAGATCCCGGATCAGATTAGGAGAGGAACAGCGCATTCATTCATTAGGCAAATGGCGGGGAAGTGAACCAGACTAATGCTCAGGACAATACTCAATTGGAATGGATACACTTATGCTAAACACTGCCCACCAAACGATGAATGGGCGTTTAGCGTAGATTTTTCGGGGTTTAATCACAATTCCGACAAAATATTAACGCAGTTTAGCAGTATTACCCAAACTGTTACATTTCCTTACTACACGGGTCGACAGGGTGGCGTAGTGGCAAGGTGCAGGCTTCGTGCACCCAAGATCGCAGGTTCAAACCTTCTCAAGTCGGTGGATTTTCAAAATGCAGAAAATCGTCTGCGTCCATGTCGTATGATTATGCGGCATGCTAAAGATCCCTTGAGTATCCGTTTGGCTTGGATACCCTCGGCTAAATTAAATTCCTAGTGCAGACTGCATCAACGAGAGCTCAGGTGCCCCATCTAGGGGAAACTAAGCGTCAAAAAAATTGCGGCAATGGTACCACACTCATTGTGGTGCCGCTGAAAGGTCTGCAATTTGTGATGACCAATACTGCAGCCACATTAGAAAGAAAAAAAAAACTTACTACACGGGGGAAACTAAGGGCTCCTCCGCACTTACAGACCAGACCAAGACCCGACCAGTGTCCCCCACCTCATTAGGCTTTGATTGATGGGCTATTAAGAGAAACTCCAATGTGAAGAGGTATTTTGCAAAGGGACGACTTTTGCGGAAGACATGAAAGGCGAGCAAGTTGGTTGCTGGCCATGGTTTATTTAAATATGAATTTTTCAAATGCATACATTTGTTACAGTATTTTCAATTTTTTTTTTGACTTATTAAACTGTTCACCAACCTATTAAAAAAAAAAGAGGGTGGTAGGGGGGGGGGAAGTAATTCTTAAAAATAAATAATTGCCCATTAAATGTGTACTGTAGTGTAATAAAAGCTCGCTAATCAAATCACGGGAAAAACTAATAACTACTTATATTAATGAAATGATTTTTTTAAAAACATTTTTAAGAGAACAAAACATATTGTACTGATTTTACATTGGACGCGAAAATAAGACTACAAAAATTGATATCAAACAGGCGAACATAAAATTTCAGTGTTTATATTATGCAATAAATAAAATAATTAATAAAAGCTTTTCCACATTCTCACGTATTTATTCCCATCGCAGTTTTATAAACTGAGAACAAATATTTTTGCATTTCGATGAATGCAGAAATATCTGTTTTTCTTATTTCACATCTATAATGTTATCCCTACTTATTATTATTACCTTGTTTATTCTTTAATTTATTACACTTTTTCGCTGCACATAATTAACACTTAAGAATTATTTGTTTCCGAAAATTTATTTCGAAATTGACATCCAATGCTTTATAAATTCTGAACGGGGAAATTCATTTCGAGGGGAGGATTTCAGGTAATGGTGATAGTTTGTGGCAAAAAAAGGGGGGGGGGTGGAGAGAGGGAGCGTGACATCAGATATCACATATTTTGGTTAAGTTACAAACGTTTAGATTCAGCACACTAGATATTCTTAATTTACTTGTTTTTAATTTTTATTGGCAACTCTAAAAAGTAAACCTAATATCATTGGCGTTCCTAGCATGGGTGTGATCAATGCGGAAATTTGTGCTATCCCCCCCCCCTCCCAAAAAAAAAATCAGCTGTGTTGTACAAATTTGTAGTGTTGTAGTTTATATTTACAGCAGTGCCAAAAAAAAAAAAAAAAATCTCAGGAAATTTTATATTTTATTTATTTGGTGCAACTTTCATTAAACTACATTTCTAATCAGCAAGGAGACGTTGAAACGACACCAGTAAAATCGAAAAATGCAAGTGTATGTATTTTTAAAGAACTCTTAAATTTAAATTGGGAGTCATCCCCCCCCCCCCCCCCCCGTAGTGACGCTACTGCTAATATCATGGCATTTTTTCTCTTTATTATTCAATCTGTTTTGGCAAACCAGTGAAATTAAATTGGTATTGATAATTTGAATGGGGGACTTTCCGAATGAATTCAAAGTGGATGATATACTTAAAAAATTCCGTGACAGCCCATTCATCTAGACATTAATTCAGAAACACATGAAGTATGAATTGCCAATAATTCCCCTGATTTGAAGTTGTTAATGGTAAAAGGACTGATTGGAAATTGATTTTAGTTAAACCAGGAAAAACTCAAGATGGGCTTGGATTTTTTTTATTGCGATCGGAATAATCCGCAGTGGAGAGGTCCCAAAGACAGCTATGCTCTTTCACCGCAAGAACAAATTTTTCGGTATCAAATAATAACATATCTTTATTAGACATTGCTAACTGGTCGGTTCTAGTGCGGCTACAGTGCCTTGTGCTTGAAGAACGCTCTCTGCACCGACTCACTATACAGATGCGATTTTGCCCCGACCGTAAGTCGGACCACGGTCGTGCAGCAGAAGAAAAAGCAAGTGCGGAGAGCTCAACACATATTCGCGTATAGCCCGTCGGGGGTCATCAATCAAAAGCCTAATGAGGTGGGAGACATTGGTCTGGTCTTGGTCGGGTCTGTAAGTGCGGAGGAGGCCGAAGTTCTGCAACAGTGACGTAGCACGTAGCGGAGGTTATTTTGAAGTTCTAGTTTAAGCGTTTTCTACGATTCTAATTTTTGATGGTTTCTAGATTACCGGAAACTGAAACAGGATATTCCCTACTACAGTACAATAATACGCCTTCCTTTTTTGACCTCAGAGTAAAGGGCAGGGAAATTCTGTATCCTACAGTATCCTCGGAAGTGTCTCGGGACTTCAGAGTTCACGGATTTTACATGCACGTATCCCCAAGCGTATGCATGGTGGTTCTTCAGCGGGTCGGCTATGTAACCGCCGACCTTCCGGTTGAAAGTCCGACATCCTAAGGCTTAGGAATGCTTAGGACCTAAGCATTAGGCTACCACAGGCTGCATGAAAGGTAATGTGTAACATTTTTTACATTTTCCTATATTATTTTTCTCAATTTCATTTATGAAACGCAAAAAAGTAAGCAAAATACAATAAGGAAATACAGAAATACAGAGTGGAGGTAAATGAAATACTTAAAGTGATGATGTATCATTTTAAGATTTTATCTGTAACTTCAATCTTTTTTTGAAAGCGATTCCTAGAAAATTGAAAATAATCAACTGTCTTACATGTTAGGATTAAGCAACGTATAATGCAATTCATGCTAGTTTTACGTTTTAAACTGTTCATCAGATCGTGAAAACATACATTTGTAATGCTGCTTTTCTTCGAAGGGGAAAAGAAAATCATAAATTTTACCGTTCAAAAAATCAATATTTACCATCGTTCTTAAGAAATGTATGTCAAGATAAATATGTGTAAAAAAAAAGAAAGAAGAAAATAAAACAGAAAAGAAGAGAAAAGAAAGAAAGAAGAAGAAAAGATTTCTATTTTTACAATGGGCCAATTCCCGATGAATTAGTTAACCTTCTAATGCCCAAGTTTCGTTCCCCTTGACGCGGAGTTGTGAATTAGAGGATTAATTAAACAGTTCTTTCATTGTCTTACATTGTGGTTAATAGTTTGGTAGAAATTTTTAGTTTTATTTTTGTTCAATCATTTCCTTTAAATTATTTAAATTTGATTTAATCCTCTAATGCCCAAGTTTTGTTATCGCCATCCGCCTTGAGGCGGAGTTGGAAATTAGAGGGTTAAAAAACAATAGAACACGTCATTTCTGTGCAGCATTTTTTATAACTCACTGATTTTTAGTTTTTAAACGAACTTTAATCATTAGTTCTTTTAAATAGTAAATGGCATCCATCTCATAATTCAATTTCTAACCGCAAATTGGTTTGCAAACTTCAACATACACTTTGATCTAAAACGAGAAATGAACAGCTAACTTGTTATCAGAACTATTTTCCAAAGCTACCCCTAAACTTTTTAAATGGAAACCATTTTGAATGCAAGAAAATTTGTTCCAAATTCAATGCAGAAAAGCAGATTCTAAGAAAAGCATCTTTACGCAGCTTGATTCTTTAGAAAAAGAGAGAGACCACACCATATCAGTTTTCAAACTTTGTAACATTCATATCTGAATGAAAGATCCCAGAAGTACAGAAAAGTGCAAGCCATTTTTTTAGGCAGAAAATTTTATTTTTAGCAAATGGCAACGAGAAAGCCAAAATATTTATTCATGAGTTTTCTTCTCGAAGTGAACTGAAATAAGTAAACTTCTTTAAACTGCGAAGTCAAAATTTCGAAATTACTTTCGCAAACTGGGAAATAGATAAAACTAAAATTTGTAAATAATAAAGTTTTTATCCGTTTCTTCAAAAATATACATAATGGGATTTGTTTTTTCGAGAGTAATATGGGATTTTGTAACAATCGTATTGTTGTTGTTTCTACTATCAATCATAAAAGAAGCTAAAGTTTTTTTAAGAGATAAGATTGTGTTTCAGCGTTTTAACTAAATTTAATTATTTAGCTTTACATGTGACAGAAAGTTATAGAAACAAAGAAAAGCAAGACAGAAATTCTAGAAAATTAATAAATTAATTAAATAAACAAAATGAATGAAAACTGTTCTGTCTGCACTGTTCTACTGCTAATACATTTGTTCTAAACATTATTAGTAATATGTAACTCAACAAACAACATGACTTTAATTAATAAGGGCAACTATAAACAAAACAACAAAAGTTTGAAAGAAAAGTTAAATCCTACTCCTATTACAATATTTTTTGATTAAATAAAGACGAGATACGAGGCTGTATAACTGTTTCTTATTGGCTGGAGAATGATTCGAATGAGTGTTTCAATTAGATCACAACGACACCAAGAGGTCAAAAAAAAAAAAAAAAAATCATTTATTCATTTATTTCTTTTATTTAATTAATTCATTAATTTTCTTGAAGCTCTATCTAAATTTTATTAGCTGCAATAATTTTCTGTCATATTTGAAAATGAAAAATGGGAACTGCTGCTCCGTACGGAAATAAAAATTTCTCTTTAGGCAGACAATTAAGACTGACGCAGCTTAGTATTGGTGTAATGTTAAAATAACACAATCAACCCCCCCCCCAAGACAGTTTTAGAATACTTTTTGTATGGGTTCTAGTAACCCCCTAACTTAAAATAGATAAAAAATGACTATTTCTCAGTTTATATTGCAATAAACGAAATTACATAACAGGCAAACATTTATATTTACTGTTGTCCTTTTTGTGTATCTAAATTTTCTTACACCTTGACGTGATTATTAATATTCGATTTAAAGATTTATAGAGTAACATCCGTACATTAATGTACATATATAAATAAATACAATGCCTTTTAATAGAAAACAATTTGTTAATTCCAAATGCATTGCAGCCTAATTCCAAAACTTAAAAAATAAGCAATTAGGTATATTTTTCATGTGTATTAGAGGCATATCTCCCCCTCTCTTATTTTTCAAAATTATGCATGCATTTAAAACTGATAATGTCCTCATAATACTGCATAATCTGAAACGTACTTCAACCCCAGAGAGAATGTGAATTACAACGAAAACCAAAGTTCAGAAACATGATTAAAGTATTGACGGAGAGTGCTGTAGTTAGGTCACTTCAAATTCAAATTCTTTATTCAAATATAAATAAATTTCTATACAGAAATCATGGTTCATTTTTAGCAACTATTGTATAACTTAAATTCAAAAGCTCAATACAACAAGTATATTCAAAAGATGGAAGAAAATAAACTTTGGAAGACATAATATATACATGTGTTATCACATAAATATGCATGTAAATGCAAAGATAAAACAACGTAGTAAAGCACAAATTCAGAATAAAAAGCAACGCAAATAGCTATTGCGAAGCTACAATGGAGCCTCTTCATCAGTGCAGAAAAGAAACGCTCAACACGCAACTAGAAAGCTGTGAGTGGTTCTTGCCTGTTCACTCACAGCTTTCTAGTTGCGTGTTCAGTGCAGAAAAGAAACGCTCAACACGCAACTAGAAAGCTGTGAGTGAACAGGCAAGAACCAGAGAGACAACCTGGTTCTTGCCTGTTCACTCACAGCTTTCTAGTTGCGTGTTGAGCGTTTCTTTTCTGCACTGATGAAGAGGCTACATTGTAGCTTCGAAATAGCTATTTGCGTTGCTTTTTATTCTGAATTTGTGCTTTTCTACGTTGTTTTATCTTTTCACTTACATTTTAGCACAAAGCATTTTGATCATTTGTCTTATAAATATGCATGTGTTATAATATATATACAGTGAAACCTGTGTGAGTTGACCACTTGGGGTGCAGCACTTTAGTGGTCAACTTAGACAGGTGGTCAATTTAAAGAAAGTAGAGATTTTTTTCTTTTATTACTTTTCTTACACTATGCATTTATACATTTCTAACTATTTAAAATATAACTTCATATATTAACGTTATTTTAAAAAGAGTAATTAGCTATTTTTTTCACAATTATCTAAAATATCATTAGATCAATTTAACCTGAATGACTTACAATGTCTCCTGTACAACTTTAAAATTAAATCATTTAGTTAAAATAAAAATAAATATTAGTTATGTAAGTTACTTAAATGATGGCAAAGATTTCCTAAAATATATAATTTTTCCAAATAGCTATAAAAAAAAGAACTTATTAGAACTTATGTAAACAATAAAAGCGTGCTTATAGTACTTTTCCCATATGGGTAACTTACACAGAGGTTTGGGCAAAACTTAATATTGCTGTTTTATCTATCCAGACAAAAAATGGTCCAATATTATATGTAGCATAATAAATATCCTGAAAAAGTTATTTAAGTTTTTTTTATTTTTGTAAAAATATTTGAGCAAATAAATATAGTAATAAATAGGCGGTCAACTTACAAAGGATTTTTTTCTAATACTCCCACCCAAGTGTGGCGTACATAAGTGGTCAACATAGACGGGTGGTCAACTTAGGTCGTCAAGTTACAAAGGTTTCTCTACATTAAATAATATAGGGCTAATTCCTTTCCTGACGAAAGTGGTCAACTTAGACAGGTGGTCAGCTTACAAAGGATTTTTTCTAATACTCCCACCCAAATGTGGCGTACATAAGTGGTCAACATAGACAGGTGGTCAGCTTACAAAAGTGGTCAACTTTGCAAGTTTTACTCTATATATATTTATTTATATGCGTTATCACATAAATATACATGTATATTATCACAGAACGTAGAGTAATAAGTGATTTTTTGACTAAAAGCGGTCATTCATTTTCGTTCTAAACTACTTTAAGAATAAGTCCTTTAATTGAGTTCCCTTTTATGCTATTAGAATAAAAACCTTTGATTTAAAAAGTATTGATAAAGAATGAAAATTGCGTAATATTCATATAAAAATACAACTAAAAAATTCTTTTCGTATTTGAAGAGAGCGAAAAAACTTTTTAAGTTCCTCATTCGCATCGTATACGGTCCCATATCTTAAAGTGCGTACCGTATCAAAATCAAAACTTATAAACTTCAAATTTTTCTTCCGAAGTTGGCGAAGAACCGTAAAATGTATTCACCAATCCGTACCCACTTTTTGTTTATATTTCCCAAAGTTTTATTTCAGAGACGGGGGAAAAATACTCGAATATTTATTCATGAGTTTAGTTCCCGAAGTGAAGTAAAGATTTTTCGTATATGAAGTTAAAGTTGTAGTTTTTGTTGAGAGGAACCTATTTTTGATGATTTAGTATGGTAGTTTTTCATCGTAACTCAAAACGAGAAAAATTACTTTTTTTGCGGAATGTAGTTGCTCACCGTTGCCACTCGCTTAGCATTCAAATATGTTAAAAGTTTTTTTCCTTTGAAAAATAATACCAAGTTTTATTTTTATCATGCGTTGATACAAAAAAGTGTATCCCACGTGCATAAAATATTGTTCTGAGTTATAATCTATATTCAAAAAACTGGAACAGTTCAACGGTTGCTATTCCGAAAGAGATTTGCGTCAAAGATTTGAGCTCATTTTTTAAACAAAGTATGGAGTAAATATGCAAATCGTGGACTCTAGCTCCTATTTTTTTTATTTTGTCTTATTTAATGATTTATTTTCTGTTATTATCTTGAAAAAGATTCAGTGAAAATCTTAGCTTGGATTTATTCTTTTATTCCTTTATTCCTTTCATATATTCTAACATTCAATTTTAGTGATATTTAAAATTCAAGTCAATTATTGAAATTAAAACAAAATAAAGTAATTATATATACATATATCGTCGCTTGAAAAGAATAGTAACAGAACTCAAAAAATACCGGAAATGAGATTTTTAATTGATAATACTTTTAAAAAATTGATCTTTTATATGGAATAAAGAACCAAGTCATAGATAGCAAAGTTGCCCGTAGATAGCATAAGTGTCTTTTTAGAATGAAAATAAAACGCCATTTTTTTCTTTTTTGTTGAACAGAGTCATAACCAGAGTCCGACAAAAATGCGAAAATCTTAGGAGCCAGTGAAAATGTTTAGGACCAGCTATAATATTTCCATTAGTCGCCAAGGTATTTTTTTAGTCGCCCGGGATTTGTCGGACTCTGGTCATAACTCGTGTTGTGTTTCGACTGCTGCGTGGGTAAGTGCTGCCAATTTTATTGAAAAAGGGCACAACTCCGATTAGGTCCTAAGTAATATAGTCCCTTATAGAGCAATAGAGACCCATTTTGTGTTGTGTCTGTATTGCTGTTAATGTAGGATTTTTTCCTAAAATTTTATTATGGACAATAGAGACAAATTTGGAGTTGTGTCTGTACTGATTTTAATGTTACAATTTTTAAAGACCTTTTCAGGGTTATTAAACTATTCCTCAAATTGTTGTTTCAGAAAAATTGTTGTTTTTATTCGAAAGAGACACAACTCAAAGTCTCCTAAATTTGATTAAAATTTCTAGGAACCCTAAAAGGCTAGCATAAAAACTGCATGAAATAAACAAAAAGAATAGTATTAACCACTTTTAAGGGGCATTACAATAATTAGGAATAGTTATGAAAGAAACAACAATAAATTACATATCGCAACTATTTAAAAACTGGGCTCCTGGAAAAGGTTGCTTTTTTGGGTTGTGTCACTTTTCTTTTTAAGCAACGTTTATGAAATACATATGAATCGTTAGAGATTTTTCAGAATTTACACTACACATAAAAAAACGTTTTTTTTTTTTCTTAAATAAATGTGTTCTTCTCACGTCCATAAAGATGAGAGGCATCGGGTTAGGAAAATGCCCTATTTAAACATGATGCAGTTACCTCAATATATGATTTAAATGTTTGTTTCTTAATAAAAAAAATGGATTTTGAAAAAATTTTGCTCTTTTTAAAATAAAGAATTCATACATCGTTCATTCGTGTCATTTTATAATATTAATAATAAAATTCTTAGAAAATGCATCATGACTAATATATTTCAATGGCTCAAGTACTCGTATGAACGAGCACAGTTCGACCACGAAGCTCTGGCACTTGGACGTTTCTGCGCATGGCAGAAATGGACGAACCCATTCGAGTTTTAGGGAAGTTGGTTTTGCGGGTGCGTTTAATAGCAAGTGAACCAGATTGTTTGCTTTTCTGTTTGTTTGTAAGCATCCAAATTTTTAAACTGGTAAACAGCATCAGTTCGGAAGAAATCAAGTACGCTAAACGAATTAAAATAAGAACAGAATACAGCACATTCCTTACACCGGCAGTTTCTCCCTTGAACATGGATGGATTATTCTTGGCATTCTTTCGACACTTTTTTTTTTTTTTTTGCGTTAGAATTAATAGCTAAGCCGGGTAAAAGTAACTTTTTTAACTGGGGGAATAAAAAATGCCAATGAGCCTAACACGAAGGCGTGTTTCTTAAACTACTTGACCAATGACAACCATTTGTTCCCCAAGAAGAAAACTGTACGATGATTTTATTCGCTTTCGCTTTATCCCTCTTTAACACTTCCAGAGAGACATCGCAAGAATAATGATGAAAAGTTCCGTGAAAAGATCATGGAGAATTCTGAAATACAAATAAATGAGATGTAAGTCATAAATACTACTGGTAGTTAATTTAAAAAGATGCATTGAAGGATTAAAAATTATTTAGTACTTGTTATAATCAGGGATTTGGAGTCGGGCTGATTTTATGGCGGAGGAGTCGGTGTCGCTCAAAAATGTGGCGATTATTCGTTAAACCCCTAATAATATTTGTAAAACAGAGAGATTTGTCGGGAGTTGGAGTTTTTAAATTCCAGGAGTCGTAGTCGGTCCTTTTCCCAACCGACTTCGCAGCCCTGGTTATAATAGTGTGTCAAAGAAATTTTAAGACTAGGTACATTAAAAAAAAAAAAACTATTAATTTAATTTTTTAGAAGTATTTTCATTCAAAATAAGGTCTTTCGATATTATTATATATTATTCGATTTGTTACAGCAATATTATATTATTCGATACTTTCGATATTATATTTCGATAATATATACGATATTATTATATGAACGATATTATATTTCGATAACATATACGATATTATTATATTCACGATATTATATTTCGATAATATATACGATATTATTATATTTACGATATTATATTACGATATTATATTTCGATATTATATTTACGATATTATATTACGATACTATATTTCGATATTATATTATTCGATGTTATTATATATTATTCAATTTGTTACAGCTGTTTAACAACGATTCCAACGATTCACGAAGCCAGTGCCAGCTCACATTCGAGCACACGTGTCGAGTTTTACAAAATCTATCTACAAGCATAAATGCAGAACTAAAAACATTTATTGACGTTTTCTTTCATTAGACTGCATATAGCATGCAATTTCTGATAAATAAATAAATAAATATCCAATTAGTAGAGAGAAAGCTTTTATTCATCTCTTTATATTTAGCGTTGTCTTTAGCGAAGCGTTGATGTGCGGCTTGTGGCAAAGTTATTGTTTTAGCATGAGCTCATAACCCAGTGAAGAAAAACTCAATTAGAAGTACAACACTTCATTCTCCAACACAAAGTGAAATCAACTGCTTTTAATCTTGCCAAGGATTTCCGCCATGTTGCTTTTGTTTTTAAACAAAAGCTTAGCACAAGAAATTATGTCGCGTGTAATTCAGGTGAAAAAGAATGCCATGTTCTAATGCAATGGAACGGATGTAACAATTTAACGAAAGTTCCAAAGCCCCTGCATTCTGCAATAGCACTTTAACAAAGATTAACCTTTGCAGAAATGTCATATTTTGCTTTCATTGACCTTTATTTTAATGCGGCATTCAGACAAAAAAAAAAAAAAAAATACGAGACGAGGAAAAGTAGAGATTAGTTGTCCATTGTACAGTCTGAGGCGACGTTTCATTTGCGAACATAAAAAAGAATATCTCAGAATTAAGCAGGCCAAAACTTGACAAGTATAATTGCTCGCAGTTTATTGAAAGTTCTGTTGAAAAGAAAATTTTCCTTATTGACAGGTAAAGCCTGAAGATTTCTGTCATAGTTCTTTCAACATTCGTGTTCAGTAGCAGTAAAAGCGTCACTCATTTTATCGTCTGCGCCTGCAACAAAAGAAAAGTGTTGGCATTCCTGAAAAGATAAATCATACTCGCGGAAGATTTAAAGCAGGAGATTGCATTGTTTTGCGCCTGAAAACTCGGCAAATAGTAATTAGGTTCAAAGGTATTTTCGACCAATCATAAACTGTCATTTTATGAAAAGCCAGCCAGCTTGTATTTTTTTGAAAATCTTGTTTTTCGTGATGTTTTATATTATCGTATTTAACAACTGTCAATTTAAATAAAGCGTTCTAAATTCCGATGAAATTTACACGCCAGTATTAACCGGAAATTGTGTCACTTTACATAAAGGAAAACATTTTAATTTGGACATTGCAAAGGGAGATGTAAGCTCTTAAGAATTTTTTTAATATCGAATACGCCGAATCAAAGGCGTGCGCGCAGGAGTCGCTAAAGGGCACATTAGCTCCTAAAACACAATACGAAACGGGCGAAATTCTTGCAAATTAGATGCCTTTAAAAACGACCTATCTTCGTATTGTAATTTACATCGTTGAAGTAATGAATACATCATATTATAGTTTATACAGCTTATATATTGAATAAATATCATTGAAGTGTTCAGTGATTGTTTTAAAATAAAATAATACCCTAATGTTTGCACGGTTAAAATATTTTAGCTCGCATTTTCCTTCTATAGCTCAGAAATCGCTTTTTGTTTATTCTTAATGGCATTCTTAAGAAAAATCTCGGAGAGAAATTCATTTTTAGAAAACATATTACAATTTCCATCACGCAAAAACGCTTTTCTAGGCACCAAGTAAATACGTTTCATTAAAAACCGCTTTTGTTTTGATCTAAAAATCTAAACAAAGCAAAAAAATCTGATAGATAAGGGCACATTATATTTTTTAAATCGCGCAAGCAGCAGTATTCTGCGCATGTAGATTAAAAAGTCGGTGCGGGCTGCATTTTAAGTGCATGTTCCGTGCTTGCGTGAGAACACAAAGCGCATCGAAGTCATTTACATGAGCATATTATGGAACATCGCGTTGTTCGAATAGGTATTACTACCCCCATGCCTCCCCCGCACATTCTCATAAATTTTATGAGCTTACCTTGAATGGGAAATAACGCAGAATGCCCCACAATTTACCAAATTTCAGGATTGCGTTCTGTTTGCGGAACACAGGGGTGTAAAAAAATGGAACGCAGCGCATCACGCAGACGATATTTCATACATTTTTTTTTCCTCTCTCTCTTGTCGTTTGTTGGGATGGTAAATGTGAGAAATAAATAAAAGGCTCAAAATCGAATTCACAAATGCATTTTGGGGAATCCTTGAAATGGCGGGAATCACAATGAAAAATAAATAAACAAAATACACGATAAAACAAATAACCCGAAAATAAAAATATTATTTAAAAAAATCTTTAATGCTTTTCCTTTTCTAAGCTCATTTGGGAGAAGACATATGTACGGGAATTTTATCGGGTATTGCACGTCTTAAGCGAATTAGTGCATATAAATATATAAAATTATAAAACTCAATATCATTTCATAACACAAATTTAAAACTAAACGGTGTGCTGAGGACACATTCAAATTCATTTTAACACATTAATGCCCAGATTTTTGTTTACTTAAATCTGCTATGAAAAACTACTAGAAACAGTGATGAAGAAAAGAAGGGTTAAACACTGATTTTTTTTTAAATATTGCAAAAAAAAAAAAAAAAAATCAAACGTTCCAAAAATTTTGGGACGCTTGAAATACGAGAGAAAATGGCACAAAAATGCATAACTTTTAGAAAATGTGTCTCTCAGTAAGCGTCGAAACTCAGAAACAAAAGAGAAATTACTCAGATACAGCAATCATTCTTAACTTAAAATTACTCAGATACAGCAATCATTATTAACTTAAAATTACCCAGATACAGCAATCATTCTTAACTTAAAATTACTCAGATACAGCAATCATTCTTAACTTAAAATTACTCAGATACAGCAATCATTCTTACTTAAAATTACTCAGATACAGCAATTATTCTTACTTAAAATTACTCAGATACAGCAAACATTCTTAACTTACGTTTTCTTCTTGGATATCGCGAAATATTAAATTAAAGCAGCACGTTCTTCTAAGCTCTTTATTACACAATGTTACTAATGAGCTTTCACTCGTCATTTCAGTTTTAAAGGGAAACCCAGTAGGAGTAGTTTACCAGCCCCCCCCCCCCCCAATCCCCACAATCATAGAAATTATATCCATTTTAAGTACCGAACCGGAAATAGGACGATACTTACACACACAAATGGATTAATAAAATTCTTAGCGCTCGAAAATAACCAGAAATAATGTATAATACGGTGTCTAATAATCAGTACTATCGATAGTACTGACTATCGCGACCATCGATCAAACAATCGATAGCCTGCGATAGTTTTTGTCTCTGCAAAACTTTCCTCTATATTTAACTTCTTTTTTGGAATTTTTGGTAAGTATGTTTAGTTACTGTCGATTTAATATTTTTAAGTTTTAACATTTTTCTTATCATTGGAATAATTGTCTTTTTCTTTCTCAACTGTAAAGCCCAATCCTCCCGATATCCTAACTTTTTCCTCAAATTATTTCATTTAAATCAACTCATATGCAACATAATTTTTTTCCCTTATTTTATTACAAATAGATATTAATTGTTGAACAGGGAAATTCAATATTTCAATCTCCTATGGATGATTTTATAAAAAATATGCACATCTTGTTACTGCCTGGGGGGGGGGGATTTCAGAACCCTCTTTTACCCTTACAAATGTTGCATTTTCTTATAAATTTAACTTTGTCTTGCCATACTTAAAATAATCTACTTTGACTCATTTGGAACTAAATTAAGAACATTTCAAAACTTTAAGTTCTTTACTTCGCTTTTTTACCTAGTAATTACTTGGTGTTTTTCTATGTAACGTATTAATGTATATATATATATACATATATACTTTGTTTTCTATTTAACATACATATTCAACTTTTTAAAAAATTTTGCAGTAAGTAGATTTTTGATTATTTGCCCTTTCTATTTTATGTTTTCTAGTGTTTCTATTTTTTCCCCGCTTTTTGATCTAATCTGAAGTAATGGAAAGTACATTTACCTTCGATTTTAACTTTTTCATTTTGTTTTTTACAGCGCTTCTACCTTTTTTTGAAAGTAAGTTTATTGTTGAAAAATTAAAACATAGTTAAGCACGTGCTATAGTCAGCGTAATTAGAATCGGATTGTCAAGGTCACACAACTCTACCTTTTCCACGGTCGCCATGGTTTCCATGCTGGAAACTTTTTCCCCACTTAGTTTGGAGAACATGGTCAGTTTGTTCTTTTAGTTATAATAATAAACGACGGATTAAAATCCGGTTTTTTCCCCCTACGGCAAAAATAGATTGCGTAAGATAAAGTATTCTAATATTTTGAACCAATCTAAATCTTATTCTAATATTTTGATGTGCTTCAGAAAGCTATTGTACAGCTAATTAATTGTATTTTATATTTTGTAAATGTTAAATCTTATCTAAACATTCTAGATTTAATTTGTGCGAAATTTAATTGTATTTACTTTGTATAAAAAATAAATAAATGGAAAATAAATGATTTCTCATTACTTTTTCTCAACTATTCTAATATTTTGAATTGCCTTAACTGCAGTGCAACAAAAAGGTCTGGCTCTGTTACTTTCTCGCAGTTGCCATGGTGGCAAAGCAGTAAACGCGACATCGATGCGCCTATTCTAATTACACACTATAGTCTGATTAGAGCACGCAGGCACTAATGACGTAATGCAGGAAAACGTCAAATCCCTTACTATCGAAAACTATCGCTCACTCTACTGAGAGCGGACGTTTACTTAATTTGTTCACACTTAAAAAGACGCAACTTAGCAGCATTGTTTTATCAATTTACATACATTACGTTATTTATAATACTGGTAGGTATTGAAATTTTTGAAAAATAGTCATTAGATAAATATTATTAAAAATGATTTATGGTGACTTGTAAACTCGAAATTCTGTTCGTTCAATTTAACCGTTAAAACAGGAAAAACGTAAAAGCCAAAGGCTTTTTTTCTTACTGATTTTTCTGCACAGTTCTTGGATGAGCTCTGCTACTTCTTAAGACTCAAATATGTTACAAAAGAATTTTTTTTTTGTGTGTTCGGGCTGGCTTCATTTACAATGGTAAATAAGGAATTACTTTTAAATGGCAATGCTATAGGGTGGTTTAAACGTCGGGGGACATGATAGTCACCGCGGTATATCCGATTCCGCGGTATACTGAGAAGCGGTATAACGAGGTTTTACTGTATTATGTAAGTAAGTGAATCAGAAATTTGACTTTTAAAAGTGAGAAGCTAATGCATAATTGATACATTTTATAAAAATGAAGATGTTAACCAAACCAAATGTGGTATATTTTGTTTTACTAAACAGTGGCGTAGGGAGAGGGGAAGTTGCTTAGAATCATGTCAGTTTCATGCCCTTTATGAAATCACACTTTCCTTGAAAGTATGATTATCTCTAATAAAAAAAGGCAGACTAGTTCAGGTAACTTCTTTGAAGAAAAATAAATAAAATGGTGGAAACTTAACGAGAAAACGAAACTGGAGGAACTTCTCATTCTGGACATTTCCGTTCCTATACAGCACCTGAAGATCCCACAGTTCAATCAGAAAAGATATACAGTGAAACCTGTCTAAGTTGACCACTTGCGGTGCAGCACTTTAGTGGTCAACTTAGACAGGTGGCCCACTTTACAGGTTTTACTGCATTTGTGAAAAATTACCTGAAGATCCCACAGTTCAATCAGAAAAGATATACAGTGAAACCTGTCTAAGTTGACCACTTGCGGTGCAGCACTTTAGTGGTCAACTTAGACAGGTGGCCCACTTTACAGGTTTTACTGCATTTGTGAAAAATTTGCAAGTTTGGGACAATTTCCAGAAAAAGATAACTCAAAATTCAAGGAACAGTCCTAAAATGTTAACAGATTTTGGATTTCAATTATTCCCTCTTCCTAAAAATGTATGCACCATTTGCAAATCAAATGATGCATACATTTTGACGATATAACGATATTTAACAATACACTTTTTGACGAAACACTGAATTGATCTGCGTATGTATCGGTTCTGCGTATGCATTGGTACAACGTTTAATCGCGTAACTTAATTCTTTTTTATAAGACCACGTCTAGTTGTTTTTTCGGAGGTTTAAAGGACTAAATGAATAGACAAAAAATTAGATATATATATAAATAAATAAAAACTGATTTTTAAAAGTTTTCAAAAGTATAGATAATACCAAGAAAAGTATCACATAAAATAATAGCGAGAAAAGTGGATGAAACGTAATGTAATGCAATGCATATACAACGGGCCAAAGGAGTATAAAATTCAACAACTAAAAATTACACTGACAAGAAATAACAAGTTGAGAGGAAGAAAAATAAATAACGCAAAAATGTCTGCACATCGACACCCACCCACATACACACACATATATTATATACATACTACATACAGTGAAACCAACTTACACAATTGTTCAACTTATAGAGGGTGAGGTAGAGGGCGAAGGGCTGATTCCGTTCCTGGCAAAAGTGGTCAACTTAGACAGGGGGTCAACTTACAAAGGTGGTCAACTTTACAGGTTTTACTGTACATGAAAACACACAATGCAATGAAATACATTGGACTTTTTCATTACTATTTTTGCATTGGCCTTTTTCTACATCTCTGCAGACAGGGGGTCAACTTTACAGGTTTTACTGTACATGAAAACACACAATGCAATGAAATACATTGGTCTTTTTCATTACTATTTTTGCATTTGCCTTTTTCTACATCTCTGCAGACAGGGGTCAACTTACAAAGGTGGTCAACTTTACAGGTTTTACTGTACATGAAAACACACAATGCAATGAAATACATTGGTCTTTTGAATTACTATTTTTGCATTTGCCTTTTTCTACATCTCTGCAGTCAGGGGGTCAACTTACAAAGGTGGTCAACTTTACAGGTTTTACTGTACATGAAAACACACAATGCAATGAAATACATTGGTCTTTTTCATTACTAGTTTTGCATTTGCCTTTTTCTACATCTCTGCAGACAGGGGGTCAACTTACAAAGGTGGTCAACTTTACAGGTTTTACTGTACATGAAAACACACAATGCAATGAAATACATTGGTCTTTTTCATTACTATTTTTGCATATGCCTTTTTCTACATCTCTGCAGATAGGGGGTCAACTTACAAAGGTGGTCAACTTTACAGGTTTTACTGTACATGAAAACAGACAATGCAATGAAATACAGTGGTCTTTTTCATTACTATTTTTGCATTTGCCTTTTTCTACATCTCTGCAGACAGGGGGTCAACTTACAAAGGTGGTCAACTTTACAGGTTTTACTGTACATGAAAACACACAATGCAATGAAATACATTGGTCTTTTTCATTACTATTTTTGCATTTGCCTTTTTCTACATCTCTGCAATATTTTTCAGTTGTAAAGACAAATACGCAGTTTTTGTTGAACTTTAGGAGGAGTGATATCTCAATAACGTAATCGATTGTCATTTAAAAGCGCAAAAAAAAGTACATAACTACCAGTTATTTAATTCACTCATTTATTTATTTAATTATTCCGGTAGATCAAGAAAAGAATATATTAAATTCTTAAAAATACAACAGAGAACGATATCTAATTTCGAGAATAGAAGGACCGTAAAAATTCCATGTAAATATTTTCATGAATATATTATCAAAATTAACAGATCTCATGAATTATTTAGAAGTAGAAAGAAAATCGGTTATATTTTCTGATTCTGAAAGGCATATTACTAAAGATTCGTTTTAATAATACCGAACCGGAAAAGTTATATCATTTTAATGCAAAAAATATTTCACTTCTATGGATATAAGAAGGAAATGCTGAAGTTATTCATTCCAAAAGTCCATACATAATTTCGTTCCTTTATTCCATATCTCTCTAAGCGAAGAAATCATTAAAAACACAAAACATTTTAAATTATATTTCGTATGGTATGAGGCTTTATGATTTAAATTACATGTTTTTAAAAAGAAAATTTTTAAAAAATCTAGCTATATATACATAATACATGACTTTTAGCAACAGTTGGGAGTTCGTACAGCTGTCGAGAACGTCAGTTATTATTCCTATTTTTATCTCGCAGACGATCTTTTTTCCGCACTATGAATAATAGCACAATTTTATTTCATTCTTTTTTTACACTCGGAAAAAGAAATTTCTAATTTTCGGGTTTTGTTCATTAAAAATGCGTTCTTAAATTCTATCATTTCGCGTTAACTACAGGTTTGCCGAGAGTTGGAATAGGGAAAAGAATGTTGTTTACATGTCCTCAGATTTAATTAAATATACCGCATACGGTGAAGGGATTTAAGTAGATTTTAATGGAGTGTATCAGCAGAATAGAAGAATGTACCGGCGTAATAAATAGAATTTCACATAACCTTGGAGACCAAACGATGAAATAGTTTAAATTTCTTTGATCTGAAAGCTGCAATTTCACATGAAAGCTGCTGAAATGCTATTGATGGGATAGATAAAAGCGAAAAGTGTATACACACAAATCGAAATTTTAACAAAGAGTTCGTTTTGCCATTTTGCTGTTAGAATATGCAATTCCATCACGAAAGAGCACAGATGGAATATTAGCTGTGGTATCTGGTTCAATGGATAGCAAAAAAGTGTGGATTTAAAGGAAAACTGATTTCAAGAATTTTTGTAATTTTTTCCATTGGCAACTTCTGAATGTCTGAGGGATAAGATGAAGACGACTGACAAAGACCTACACTTTCGATTTTAGCTCAGAAATGATGTTTTCAGCGTTTTGTGATTACATAAATATTTTTAATTAGGAAAATAATAATATTCAGGTATCACATAGCAGTTCCATAAATAGAAGGAGCATTCGAATGTCTGAGGGATAAGGTGAAGACGACTGACAAAGACCTACACTTTCGATTTTAACTCAGAAATGATGTTTTCAGCGTTTTGTGATTACATAAATATTTTTAACTAAGAAAATAATATTCAAGTATCACATAGCGGGACCATAATTAGAAGGGACATTCGGTACCAGTTTTCTGGG
Source organism: Octonoba sinensis (assembly GCA_038502835.1). Classification (NCBI taxonomy): domain Eukaryota; kingdom Metazoa; phylum Arthropoda; class Arachnida; order Araneae; family Uloboridae; genus Octonoba; species Octonoba sinensis. Next base: position 107,023,085 of record CM076606.1, read on the forward strand.
GGCCATCGAAAAAAAAGAAAAAAAAGGTGATAAAGGGCTATAATGAAATTAGAGGCTTCAAAGAACTACTAGAAAGAGGAATCATCGTTCATGCGTTTCTTTTAAAAATGTAAGGAATTGTGGGTAGATAAGGAATAGTTGCATTTCATTGCAGTTCTGAAATAGTATTTCTTTTTATACTACTTCCATATGCATGTTTTTATAAGCTTCTTTAACATAAAATTTAAGAGAAAAAGCTCATGCACATAAATAAATATATATATTCATTTATTTTAAGTAAAAAAAAAGTATGAAGGTTAAGATGCGTGCTGGTCTATCTGTCTGCCGACTTGATAATATCAGCCTTCTAAACTACGAAAAAATTCCCAGATCGGAATAAAATTTGTGTTTGGTCGAAAGATCTCCATCATAACAGAACATTTCAGTTCTAATTAGCATTTTTTCCTTGAACATCCCCTCCAACGCCTCTTTTTCTTTTTCCTTTCCAATTGTGCAAACTAAATGCCTTAAGGGGAAAATTGAAAATTTTAAAGCATCTTTCGAGCCAGATTACGATCAAACAAAATTCATTAGAAGGACAGAAAAAAGCTTTTTAGTTAAAGAATTTTTTGGTATTTGATAAATTTAAGGCTGTTTTTGAGCAGTGACGCCAAATTTGACAACTCGCAAATTTGTAGTTTGCTATCGTAATATTTTCATATGGCCTTAAAATTGTTGTTTACCCTAATTCTTTGCCGTTTTGCTTGTTATAGCCGCTGTTTGTTTGTTTTTTCATGTTTAGTAAATAATTTATCATTATTCAAGTACTATTTTATAATTATAAGTGTGACTAACACTAAAAAACTATATGCTATTTATTAAGAGTCTATTTATTGACATTACTGATTTTTCGTAGACTACTATAGATCTTTTAGCTACTAACAGACTGCTAATTAAGGCACCATCCATAAATGATGTCACGCTTTTCCCCCATATATTTGACCCCCTCCTCCCTTATAAAATGTCACACTTCAACATACCCCTCACCTCTTTGTCACATGCCACACTATGTTGCAGAAGTATGCTGTCAAACTTCTTGTTACCCCCTCCCCTCCCCTTGTCACAATTACAATTTCACGAACCCCCCTACCCCTCGAAACGTGACATCATTTATGAATGATAACTAGCCAACAAATTAAGAATAGTGTATTGAGTTACCTGCTATTTCAAAAACAGAATGTCTAACTTTATCTTTATTAATTGTTTATGTATTGACTCATTATTTATTTACCCACTAATTTTAACAGACTGATTACCAAAATTCAAATTAATCCACCAATTATTAGTAGATTAGTTATTAACAATAGTAATATGCCGATAATAAAACAGTATTTATTAACAGGTTAGTTATTAACAGGTTAGTAATTGGGAATTAATTTTTAGCTCTCCCATTCATTAATTTTTTACTAATAACAGGCTATTAATTATCCTAAGTGTTAACTTATTTATTAATCTGTTCATAATTAATTGATTATTTAATAGTTTACCAGTTATTGACAATTAACGTATGCAAAAAGCTGCTAATTATTAACTAACTCACGCTGCTAACTGTTAAGAGGCTGTGGTTTTGCTTAGAAAATATTATTCTAAGTATTTATGATACTAGTAAGACCGGCGGTCATACGAAATGTCCACTGCTCTAGATATTATAAATATACAATTCTCCCAGTAACCGGAAATGCACATCAAATCAAAGAAATATTTATCAGGTAGAATAGTAAAGTTTAATGAATAAATAATAAACATTAATAATTTGGGAAAAAAACATTTTTACCGGAAAGAAAACATCTAAGTTATAATAATCTGTATTATTTACTGTATAATCAAATTGTTTGTGAAAAATATTTATAGCCAACACAATCATCGTCAAAACAATAGTTTTAACGAAACCCTGGAAAAAAGGGCGCTGCCACTTTAATATATATAAAAAGCGCAGATGATAAATAAATTAGAACAAAGAAAGAAGGATGAAAAAAATCGCGTTTACATTAATTTTTAACAGAGATTGCAATTCTAGCGACGCCTCACTCAAAATGCTAGAGAAATGTTTTGGTTATTAGTATATTTGACATGTGTTACAGCAATCGCAACTGCATTACAGTTACGCAAGAACCAATAAGCTATCGGTGACAAGCAGACACTTAAGCCGATTATATATTATCATATAAGATTACTAAAGCAAACCAGCAATTAAGATGCTAACTATTAATAAACTAATTCGCACAGGCTTGGAGTCGATTACGAAGAAACGTAATCGATTACGATTACAAACAGAAAAATTGAGAGATTATGATTACGATTACGATTGTAATCCTTTGCCAAAAAGTAATTACGATTACGGCAGCGATTACAGTCGTTAAAAAAGTAATCGATTACGATTATGATAACCGATTACGATTTTGCGAAAAATTAGCTGATATTATGCACACAACTCTCACTATTGGAGCAGTGTCACTAATCAAAAATTAATGATTTTTGACTAAATTTTTGATTTAATAAGGGATTACAGATTTTTTTCCCTTTAGATTACGATTAAAATTACCCAAGAAAATGGATTACGCAATTTCGATTATGATTATAAGAGTATGCCATTGTCAGATTACGATTACGATTTTACCAAAATGTAATCGATTACGGGAGATTACGATTACGTAATCGCGATTACTCCAAGCCTGAATTCGCACAACATATACTTTTCTAGTTTGAATAAAATATCGTTACTACTTTTACCTGATATTTATAGCACTCTTCTATTAATCAAAAGAATATTAAGTAGTTCCAAATTAGAAAGAAGAAAAAAAAAAAATAGTTTCCGTTTTTAGTCTTTATTACTCCACTTTAATGATTCCTTTTGGTACATATATTTTTTTTTATTTCAGTAATCAATTTAGTAATATAAATCATAAACTTCAAGTATCTACCAAACTTTTCGAAGCTAAATACGTAACAAGATAGATTATCACTAAATAAGAACTTTAATTTAGTACACTCCAACTGAAAATGTCATTTTTTTCCCAACAAAAAGAATCGGCTGCGTTTTTGGCTAAATTCCAAATTATCCGACTAACACGAGAAATGATCTTCGAACTACTATAACTTCTTTTACGACTTCATAAAAATCGGTCGTTCGAATTTCATTTTTCAGCTGTACAGATCTGAAGTGAAGAGTAATTAGAAAAGTATTTGGAAAGATAGAAACTATATTTTTTTTGCTTGCCAGAATGAAATAATCTTTTCTAATGGCACAGAGCGAAAGCAGTATTTCAAAATCCTACTTTTTATAGCTCAATGAAATTCAATTTAGTGAAATTGTCATAAAAAAATTCTTTTATAAAAGAAATATTTCTGGGACAGGACATAAAATATCTTGCAAATTATTTTTATGAGAGTGCTCCATAAAGATTTTTGCCGTGATGTAAAAAGTAATCAGTGATTTCTCCTTGATTTTTTTCATCGTAAAAAAAATTGGTTAGCATAAGTATGATGAAAAACGGACTACGCATTAAATACATTTATTTCTCACAATAATCTGTGCATATTTTTAGTATTGTCAGTAGTTTTAGTGTTGAAAACGGCCGGTATGATGGCGTCGTGGTAAGGCGCGGAGCTCGTACGCCCCAGGTCTGAGGCTCGAGCTTCGCGGTGTCGGTGGATTTTCAAGATGCAGAAAATCATCTGCGCCCATGTCGTACGATTACGCGATATGTAGAAAATCCCTTGAGTAGACATTTGGCATGGATGCTCTCGGCTAAATTAAATTCCTAGTGCAATTTCGCATCAACGGAGTCCGGGTACTCTCTCTTTCAGGTGGAGAAACCGGACGTCAAAATCGTCGTGCGGCGATGGTACCACACTCATTGTGGTGCCGCTGAAAGAGATGGTACCAATATCTGGGGAACGCACTAGGTCTGCAATTTTCAGAAGCCAACAGCAGGCTATTAGAAAAAAAAAAGTATTGAAAACAGCCTGGTACAACTGAAATACCATCCACTTCAATTAACGATTACAATTTACCATTAGTTTTGAAAGTGAGGCAAATGTTCATTTAGTTGTAATGAACCATTTCCCAAACTTTGCGTTTTTTTTTTGCAAGCACTGTGAACTCTACTGGAATATAAACTTATATTATCTAACGTTAAGAAGTAAAAAAAATATCTATTAATATTTCCAATATCTTTAAATTTATTGAAATGCAAACCTTTAAATATCTCAAAATAACAAAAAGTTGACTTGTCCCACTGTTAAAACAAACGACTCAATTATATTCGATTAGCAAAAGATTTTGATGCTAGATGACCAAAATAAAGCACGCTTCCGAAAGGGTATGAATTGCCAGATTAATTAACCCTGATATAAAAGGAGTTGTATAACTGAAATGTCCAGCTCTCCAAAACATCTATAGAAATAGGTTTTAATCTGCACACTATTAAAAATTTTAGTGCAACCTTTCACCAAAAAAGGAAAAAATAGTGATCTTTTATCTGCAACCAACATTTGGTACTAAGTTGAACCATTCAAATGGTGTGGTTTCACCATGAATGTGAAACTAGGTACCATTATATTGGTTTAACCCTCTAATTCCCAACTCCGCCTCAAGGCGGGCGACGATAACAAAACTTGGGCGTTTGAGGGTTAACTTTAGTACCAAATGTTGGTTGCAGCTAAATTTCCCCATTTTTCTCATTATTTGGTGAAATGTTCCTATTTTCACCATGAATGTGAAACAAGGAACCATTATATTGGTTAAACCCTCTAATTCCCAAATCCGCCTCAAGGCGGGCGACGATAGCAAAACTTGGGCATTTGAGGGTTAACTTCAGTACCAAATGTAGGTTGCAGCTAAATTTCCCCATTTTTCTCATTATTTGGTAAAATGTTCCTATTTTCACCATGAATGTGAAACAAGGAACTATTATAATACCAATAACAACAAGGAACTATTATGATACCAATTCCCAACTCCGCCTCAAGGCGGGCGACGATAACAAAGCTTGGGCATTAGTGGGTTAACTTTAATACCAAATGTTGGTTGCAGCAAAATTTTACCATTTTTTGGGTAAAAGGCTGAACGAGAATTTTTTACAATGTACTTCTTACTCTTAAATACTTTTTTACATAATTGAGAGCAACAAAACTTGCCTGTGCTCGGTGAAAAAATATTGATAGTTAGGAATATTCAAGGCGAGTTTAAAATATTCAAAAAATGCATAAATTCAATTGGATACTGAACTTTACATCATTAAGCTCATTAAAATTGATACTACTAACCAATGCGTCTTACATATTTTCAGTTAAAAGAATCTTTTTAAAAACATAAAAGATTTTTTATGCAGTCAAACCCCGCTACAACGAACGCTCAATGGACCGACTTCGGAGATCGCTATAACCGAGAGTTCGCTATATACAATTTTGCAAAAAAAAGTGTTAATTGACTAAGATTGTACCATAATCCTCCTCTCCCCGATAACAATAATCAGGGGAGAGGAGTAAAATATTAACTTTAAGTATGATCTTTAATAATAAACAAACAAATTTTTAAAATTTACCTTATTACTTATCCATAGTATGAAAAAAATATGTTATTATTGGCTGTAAACTTTTGGATTTTATATACACCATTGTAAAAGACAGTGACTAGATTAGAACACAAATGGCTAGGAATATTGCTGAGATAAGTCGTATAAAAAAAGGAAAAATTTGGATCGCTATAGCCGATTTTCTAACGTTTGGTGATCGTTATAAACGTTTGAAAATTAGAATTAATGACGTAGGGTTTCAATTGGGACCATTTGGAAGGTTCGTTACAACCGGGGGATCGTTATATCCCGGGTTCGCTATAGCAAGGTTCGACTGTATTTGGTTTTAGGGAAACAGAGAATAAGTTTTTTTACGCTGAACTGGCGAGGATACAAAATCTCAAAAATGTATCATATTTGGTTTTAAGAAAGCAGAAATAAATTTGAGAAATAAAAAATAAATGAGGGAGGGGGTGGGGGGGGGGAGAGCTCGAAAATGTATCATATTTGGTTTTGATTAATTTAATTAAGCAGAATTTTTTTTAAATATCGGAGCCGGCTCGATAAAGTACACGAGCCTCTCCTAAAAATCGTCTGCGAGTTCTTCGATTAACAGAACTCATTTCCGCTAAAGTACCGTTTGGAGCGAAAGGCGTAAATGATGATAATGATACCGATAATGATCTCCGCAGACGATTCCCGACACAAAAAGCGATATTTTGACGCTGAATGAAAAAGTATTGGCTTGGAGTGACTAACGAAAATTTGATGGTCGGAACACAACTAGGTTACAGTTGTGAATAAATGCAGCAACGGAACGAATTGCCACGTAAGTGCCATTTTGCGTACCATCATTAGATATCAGTCGGATAATATTTGTGGTTGAGTCAGAGAAGGAGTTATTTAGTAGAGATCCATTAGGGATGAGTTTGATTTATGGACAACGCATTATTTATTAGCTAGATGGCGCTGCCTAAATAACTATGAAATTAGATGAGAATAGGTAAGCTTCAAAGGCGAATTTTGTAGCTGCATTAAAACCTCGTTACAACAACATCCGATACAAGGATAAGTCCCTCTATAACAACCATTTTTTGCTATACCCAGACACCTACATGCAATATAATATCAACCTAACTTCAATGTCAAGATGTTGCGGTTTTAAAATTCCCTAAAACAATGTTGGTAAGAACAAACACGACTATTATTTCTCCGTAATAACATTTTAATTTTAACTACCAGTAAAAGAAAAAAAATGTTTCTCTTATTATCATGCTTTACTTAAGTCAATGTATAATGAGATTGTTGAGCTCTATGCTCTTTTCCTGCAGTTAGAGAAGAATGGGTTTTAAGTTATTTTTTAAGTTTTCACCTGTAACAATTTTACCTTCATATATTCTTATATATTTTGTTTTCAAAGATTAGTAGAAGAAACATATCAATCCTGCCATAAACTTTTTAATAAATTAAAAGTATATCATTCCACTATAGTAATAATTGTATTCGATTCCCTTAGCGAGGTTTCGATGTATAATTTAACGAAACTTGAAACTTGATCACAATCGTTGAAGATAAAGAGTTATTCAATACAAAAGACAACCTTAGAATTTGTAAAAATCCATAAACTACTAATTTTCTTGGTTACATCATCGCTTTCGTTTCTGATTTTTCTAATTGTGATCAATTTTTTGAAACACTTAACTGATATCTTTTACCTGTAAAATATTGCATAGTTGCAAATATGCAAATTTGAATTCAAAATGTTTTCCATTATACTACGCGATCAATTCTATGCAAAATCTGACGTATCAAAAAACATTAGTAAAAAAACTTTTCTCGAATTTCCAAAATTTTCTCTCAGTGTCTATTCTTAAAGTTTAAGTGTCTATTGAATAGAAATAATGAAATGCTTTTAAATGATTTCCGAATTTTTCTAAAAATATATCTATTTTTAGACACAATTTTGCATTTTTTTATCACAATTTTGCATATGTTTTTCTTTGGGATATCGTCCATATGCAAATTTGAGTGCAAGAGACAACATAGACTTTTAAGAGAAAGTCTCTAAATTCAAAACTATGTTATATGTAAACTTTTAATCCCTTAACGATTGGTTAATTTTCAAGAAAACGGTCATAAAAGTGCCCTATTTTTTTATCCCTGAAAATTATATAAAAATATGTGTATGAGCAATATATATATTCATTTTTAATTTTTGATTTGTGTTTAGCTTGAAATTTTAAGCACTTCAGCCCGGAAATATCACGGGAGCAAGAAATAGAGAGCTAAACCTCACCCCGTCATTTTCACGGGAGCGAGAAGGAAGGGTTCAAAACATTAAGAATGGTAAAAATTGTTATCGTCCAAAAAAGAAAAAAAAAATACACTTTGTTTATATCCAAAAATAACTAGAAGTTCATATTGATTGCAGTGCATAAAAATGTTTCAATTGTAAAAAGACAAACGCTTGGAGCATTATAGCAAAAAAGTAGTTCTTGCGCAATTAAATTTTAAGTCACACATCCAACGTGTATTTTGCGGATTATAAACTTTTGCTTAAATGTCACTGATATTTAGTACGTTACAATAAAAGCGGAAATTATTAATAAGAAAAATTTGAATATTACGAATTATTAGCGTCACATTGTAAAAATTTTGCGTTTAGTTACCACTATTTTTGGTGTTACTGAACACTATTTTTAGTGCTACTGAACACGATTTTCGGTGTGACTGAACGCGATTTTTGGTGTTACTGAAGGCGATTTTCGGTGTAACTGATCACGATTTTCGGTGTTACTGAACACGATTTTCGGTGTTACTGAACACGATTTTCGGTGTTACTGAACACGATTTTCGGTGTTACTGAACACGATTTTCGGTGTTACTGAACACGATTTTCGGTGTTACTGATCCCGATTTTCGGTGTTACTGATCACGATTTTCGGTGTTACTGAGCACAATTTTTGGTGTTCAGTTGGTGTAAAGTTGAAAATGATTCATTTTTGACGTGCTTTAAATTTTTTTATGTGTCTGTCTAAAAAAACAGACATAAGGTTTCTTAGCACATGAAATTTTCTAACTCCGTTACGTATCGAAAATTCATTGCGATTGCTCATTTCGATGAAAATAGCATAAATGGGAATTCGCAATGAATTTTTGATGCGCAGATAAGTTAACGAACGTCATATGCTAAAAAAACATTCTGCTGTCTGTATTTTTTTTAGACAGACACTTAAAAGAACCTTAAATACATGAAAAAATAATTAATTTTTAGTTTACTGAACACCAAAAATGGTGATCAGTAACACCAAAAATTTTGACAATGTAGTGATAAAATTTAGCTAAAACTATTAAAATTCGCATTGCACTTTTAAATGCCGTAGGAATGCTTCTGCATTTATTTCATATTTTTCTCTTAAGAAATACAAGTGAAAACATATCTATTCTTCTAAGAATTGAAAACGTTTGAATTCAAAAAATTGAATTATATAATTGAAAATTCTTTACGTTTCTTTGTTCGATTCATAGGAAATAATACAAATACAAAACGCCATGAGAATATATTAGAGGGAAATGAAATCGTTGGAAAAGGTTGAAATTCATTCTATATTTGCAATATTTCATCAAAATGTTTTCCAGGTATTTTTGGTTAAAGATATTCGACAAAATTGGATTTCATTTGAAATAACAATCCAGAGGAACAGTTTTATCCCACGCAAAGGTTTCATTTTACGAAATTCATAAAAGTTTTCGAATTGTTGCCACAAAGGACGGTGAAAATTGAAAATTTGAGATCCATATTTCTGTACTCTTAAACGTTGAATTAAAATGATAAGAATCGTTTGCTGCTTTCCAGTAAGATAGAAAGTTAATACATTCTGCTTTGTTGTTAGTTAAGAAACTTAACCCGCATAAGATATTTATTTTATGCTTGGAATTTAAGTTTGCTGTTGGCAACATAAACACATGTCTGGTGATGATATTAGTTGAAAAATAATTGGTAACTTTGTGTGGCAGGTGCTAAAAATTGGTTTTCATTTAAGACTAACAGCTTTCAAGTCATTTCCAATTATGTTTTTACCCTGCTTTTTTAAAAAAATATAAATAAGCATTTTTATAATAATTACTAAATCGCCAAAAATGTTTTAAGATACATGGTTTTATTTAAATTCAAAACATCGTTGCAATATCCAAACAAAACTATTGTTGCCAAACGGCAAATGATAATGCTGATCATTTCCTCACAGCCAAAATTATTATTTTTTTCCCTAATTAACGTTATAATAAATTATAAAATGGATGGATTATTGCATTGTCATCGAAGATGAGCTTGTGTGCAAAATTTGGAGATAATTTATGCAGTAATAGTTGTCGAAAACCGCCTTACAAAATTCCGCCACAAGACAAGTTAAATAAAACCATGTAAAAAGGAATATATGATTTTTTCAAAATTAAATCTGTTATTAATCGTAGTATGGAAAGTATTTTGAAAAGTAAAATTTATTCGTAGTTCTCAAATAAAAATCAAAATGGAGGAAAGAAAAAAATAGCAAACTATCTATTGAAGATTAAATTTACTTTACCAATTTTCAATTTCTAGTCAGCCTATGATATTCACTGTATGTCAAAGGGACCGTTCATAAATGATGTCACGCTTTTTCCCCATATATTTGACCCCCTCCTCCCTTTGTCACAAAATGTCACACTTCGACATACCCCTCTCCCTCTTTGTCACACGTCACGCTATGTTACATAAGCATGATGTCACACTTCTTGTTACCCCCTCCCCTCCCCTTGTCACACTTTGTCACAATTTCACGAACTCCCCGTGATAGCGTGATATCATTTATGAATGATCCCAAATGGAAATGTTTTAAAGCATTTATATACAAAAAATCGTTCATTAAATTTGTGTTTGTTAATAGAATCAGAACTTAGTGAAATTTTCGCTATGTGTTAAAAAGAAGCTGGTGAATTAAAATAAGTCAACAATTTTTTCATGTTCAAAATTTGAATAGGAAATAAGTGAAGCTCAAATTAAATGCCAACTTATTTTTTAAAAGGAAGATTGCTTATTTAAAAAACAGGCTTTGGCTTGTTATATTTATTACTTGTATAGAAAATTATGTAACGAAAAATATTCATTAAATATCACTGTATTTCTTATTCAAATAAAAAGTTCGTAAAACTAATAACAAGCATAGAGTCTTATAAAATGTTCATGCTAAATAAAAATTGACGAAAATACAAGTAATAGCAAAAAAAAAAAAAAAAGATAGATTTTCCATGATGATGAAATTAATTTTTGAGCTTAAATTAAGTTCTAAAAATTTTCAGAAATATAATAAAGTGATTACAGTAATGCATCATAAAATAGTTCACCTAAAAAGCAAAAAAAAAAAAAAAAAACTATCACTATTCGATATCATGGTAAAATTAAGTTTGTTACATGAGTGAAAAACCGTAATAATAATAATAAATACTAATACAGTTCATCAATTTCCAGTACACTAAGAACAGAATTATTAGGGTAAAATATATACTGTACGTAATAGGTAAAAATTTACATTACAAATCGGAATAAACTACGTAAGTTACATGAATAAGATATCAACAAAAGATACGAGCCCACTACCGTTAGATAATTGAATATTAGTTTCATTCGTATTTAATATAACAAGGTACCATCTATTGTTATGATTATTATATGAATAGGAAATTATGTACCTGGAGAAAAAAAGGAAATTTATTGCTATGTCACTCATTCGAATAAAAAATAGCTGATGTTACAATTACGTTTTGTACTCTAATAAAAAAGGGTAAAATTAAAAATAAGAGAAAGCAAAAACTAACAAATTTTTCCTTTAAATAAAAAGCTGACGAAGCTAAAATCACACGTCGAATAAACTTTTCAAAACATCCCAAGGGTATACTTAGTGAAAAGAAAATTTCGTGTTAACTACTGTTATTCTCATTAAATTAATAGGAAATTTTGTTCCTTGAAATATTTATAAAACATTTGCTACATTTCCTGTTGGAATAAAAAATAGCTGAAATTTTTTACCAAATTCGACTATGTTCTGAATACGAATAAAAGCTTTTGCAACTAAAAATAAGAAACATAATTTGATTGTTTTTCTATTCGAATGAAAAACTGGAGAAAGTAAAACAACTCGTCTAATAAGTTTTCCATTAGTCAAAACATCTTGAGTCTATTGTTTATGAACATAAAATTTTGCGACAACTAGTTATGCTCATTGAATGAATAGGAAATTTTGTCAATGGCATTATTTATAAAACATTTCTTATTCGAATAAAAAATAGCTGAAATTATGTACCAAATTCAATTATGTTCTGTATGCGAATAAAAGCTGCTGAAACTAAAAATAAGAAACAAAAGTTGATAATTTTTTCATTCGAATGAAAAACTGACGAAAATGAAACTACAGGCCAAATATTAAGTTTTCCGCGAGTCAAAACATCTCGAGGCTACTTCTGATGTCACGGCTTTTCCGCCGGATATGACAAGAAGTGACAACCCGCGACGCCTTGACACGCGGGTGACAGGCAGACCTGTCACTCGACGGGTCATTAGGCCAATGAAGTGACTTGACCACGTGATAATTTCGTCGGAGGAATGTCACCATCTCGCCAAAAAACTCTCACATGATCATTGCGTTTATCGACCTTAGGTTTGGATATTTTTCTCCATTGGTATTTTGAGGTGTTATTTCTCCCGGAACTCTTGACAATGTTTCTTTTTTTTCGCAAAATCAATAGATGAACAAAGAAAAGAATAACGAAATGATGTTAATTTGCTGCCGATTTTAATTTTGACCAGGGACCTTATTTGAACCACAGTTGAGCTCCTTTAAAAAACTTGCTCCGGCTCCATTCCAACTCCGCTCCGTCATCAGAATTTTAATAGATCATAATTACGGAGTACTGGAATAAGTTTCTTTGCTCCAGCTCCGCTCTGTGATCGGAAGAATTTTAATAGATTACATAACGAAGCAGTGGACCAAATTTCTTTGCTTTGGCTCCACTCTAGCTCCGCTCCGTGATCAGAAGAATTTTAATAGATCATATTAACCCCTTAACGGTCGGGTAATTTTCAAGAAAACGGTCATAAAAGTGCCTATTTTTTAATTCCTGAAAAGTATATAAAAATATATGTATGAATGAACAATATATATATTCATTTTTTATTTTTGCTTTGTTTTTATTTTGAAATTTTAAACACTCCAGCCCGGAAATGTCACGGGAGCGAGAAATAAAAGGCGAAACCTCAGCCCGTCATTTTCACGGGTTCGAGAAATAGGCGGCGAAACCTCAGCCCGTCATTTTCACGGGTTCGAGGAATAGAAGGCGAAACCTCAGCCCGTCATTTTCACGGGTTCGAGAAATAGAAGGCGAAACCTCAGCCCGTCATTTTCACGGGAGCGAGAGGGAAGGGGTTAGCGGAGCAGTGGGACAAATTTCTTTGCTCCGGCTCCAATCCGTGACTGGAAGAATTGTAATACATCGCATTAATAGCACAGTGGAACAAATTTCTTTGCTCTGGCTGCGCTCTGTGATCGGAAAATTTTTAACAGATCATGTTAACGGAGCAGTGGAACAAATTTCTTTGCTCAGACTTCGCTCTGTGATCGGAATAATTTTAACAGATAATATTAACTAAGAAAAGGAACAAATTTCGTTGCTCCGGCTCTTGTCCATGATCGGATGAATTTTAATGGATCATATTAACGGAGCAGTGGGACGAATTTTGCTTGCTTCAGCTTTGAGCAAAATTTGTTTGAGCCATTACTCCGTGTTCTTGCTCCACAGCCCGCTCCCGATCCCTGATATTTAGGATTGACTATTGTATCCATACACTTGAATCTATACTTTTTATGTCGGAGTAAGAACTCTTACAAATATACAGTTTCTTGGGTGAATATAAGACGAAAAACTTGTCTTTTCTCATATATTTTCTCAGAGTATTTTTGAAGGCAAAAATATGCCTTGCGCAACTGGGAAAAGACAAGTTTTTTTTTGTTCTTGTCGCCTTTGGTGTGAAAGCACCTTTAGTTTACAAAAGCCGCGACTATCTCTCGCCAACGATTGTGTTCGGCAGAGGTGTGATGCGCTGAGATGGACGATTTAGCAACTTATATTTCAGGCTCATCATGGTTAAAAGCAACATCTGTTGCTTTTCCCAAAGGGGCCGTTCATAAATGATGTCACGCTTTTTTCCCATATATTTGATCCCCTCCCCCTTTTGTCACAATGTGTCACACTGCACCCTTTGTCAGATGTCACACTATATTGCATAATGCATGACGTCACACTTCTTGTTACCCCCCTCCCCTTGTCACACTTTGTCACAATTCCACGAACTATCCATCCCTCGAAGCGTGACATCATTTATGAATGATCCCCAAGGAGGTCGATTCGCACCGTTTCCGATTTCAATATTTATCAAAAAAGCGAAAAGTAAAATAACTTGATTACTTTATTATTGTTCATAAAAATTAAATATTTCCTTATCTTTATTTCTCTTCTCGCTCCTATTCCGGTGAAACCCAAACAGACCTGACGCATGCGCAAAATCAAGGAAGCTGCATTATACTACATACCGTTTTTGAAATGTATAAAAAAGCTACAATGAAAATTCGTACGTATCTGAAATGGAATAAACTTGCTATTTCCATCTGACACCCCTCCACAAACTATCGTTATCGCAATAAGCAAGCGCCCTCTTCCACCAGAAATATATTCGTAACGTGATATATGATTTTCCTTCCACTGTATGGCAACATTAACCCATTCATCTTCTCTTGCACAATCGGTGCTGTGCACCATCCCTCTGCGCATCCGGGCATATCGTTTGTGCACATGCACTGGCCCACGAAATTTACCCTCAAAGTCCCCGGTCGACGCATAAACACACGATACCAGAATGGTGAAAAACAGTTTTTTTTCCCTCGTGCAATTGATAAGGACGTATGATAATAGTTATAAAAATGGGACGTAGTTGATATCCATACCCATTAATCATAGCGAGGGGGGTGTAGGGGGGGGGCCTATGATGATGGTAGACGCTTCATTGTTGCTTTTGAGGGGAGGTGTGGTGAGTTTTTATCAGTAAAGAGGGAGAAGTTCTTTTTAATAATCGTGTGAAGGGGCGGTGTTCAAGTTTTCATTTTTCTTCTGGTTTTTACGATGACGCAATACCATTCCCTTCAAAAGCTTCAGATTGTTTTTTTCAGAGCTAAATTTTATATTGCAAAAATTTTAGCGCTCTGTTAAATAATATACAAAGCAGGTATCATTTATAATAAAATTACACGTTAATTTAAAGCACAAATGAGCAAAACAATGCAGACATATGTTTCGGGATTGCTTGGAATCCCTTTTTCAAAGCGACAGGGAGCTTCTAGATGCAAAACATCCAAATGAAACACACGTGCTTTAAATTAACGTGTAATTTTATTATTATTGTTTTCTTGCACAAAGTTAAATTATTTTTAACAGGTATCATTTGTTCCATACTGCTCTTATGAATCTTCACGGAAAAGTAAAGTATGCCTGAGTTGTATATTAAATGCAGGAAAATTGCTTACATGAATTTAAAGATATCCGACTTTTAACAACAAACTGAAAGTAAAACTCAACGATTGATAATAGGAGGGAATAGTTCTATTGTTTTAAACAAATTTGTTGTAAAGATATTTTTGTTGCATTTTCCCCACTATGTATCAATAAGTGATCGACTTACACTAAAACATTTCAAGCTGCATCCTGAAATGAATCAACATATGTATATTTAAGGCAATATTAGAAGAAGGAAAAAAAAGCTTTATTTTTATTAGCTTTCCCCATCTTGCCCCACCTCTCCCTATGTGAGCCCCACCTCTCCTAATAAAACGTCCAGTACAATGTTATAAATTACAATTTGAAGCTGACAATGCCTAATATAATATAAAGGGAGATAATAAGTGCGATGTGACGCGTTATTTTGCTTTGAATCAACGTTTTGTAAGTTTGTTGATCTGCATTAGCGTTTTAAACTCTCAATTAAATTGAAAGTAAGTGTTTATTTCTAATTTATTCAATGAAAATATTAACAGCATGGCAGAGAAATTTTTATTTCTATTTTCTTTATAGGACAAGAAGTGAAGAAAGATAAAATTTAGGCACAATTTATATATATATTTCCCTTAAACGTAGACCAGTTACGATTAAATTTTGCGATACGATACGATACCAACATCTTGCAAAAAACAAACTATGGTAAAACGACATTTAAAAACTTTTTAATGATTAACATAGAAAAATACATAATACAGTAAAACTTGGATAATTCGAAGCTGAAGGGATCACAGCTAAACTTTGAATTACACAAGTCTAATTTTTGTAGCCTAATTTAAGGCCCACGATTACCGATAATGTTTATTCCGTCAAAAATTACACCAATAGTATTTTCTGGAAAATGTCAAGGCATGTATATAAAATAATTAAACACCGTATTTGCCAACAAAATAAAATTTGTTTTGTACATAATGTAAAAGATAAAGCTATAGCATACACATACGAAAACAGGAACATATAAGCAGAGTAATTTGTAATACTCTAAACAACAGGGTAATTTGTTGTTTTGTAAAATAACTTTTACAAAATATTCTTTGGTTAAGTACTGAAAATTATATGAAAAATTACCGGCTGCAGTTTTAAAGAAAATTTGAAAAATTTCAGACTGCTTCTCTGAATTGAGTTTTTTGATTTTAACAAAGACGAAATATATTTTCTACGCATGATCTGACCATTCGAGCAATTAATAATAATCAGTCACGTGTCGAAACATTGCGAAGAGAGAGGGATTACCCCTGTGTCACTGTTAATCAGAAACCAGTAAAGTGTTAAAAAGAGTACCTGAAAGACTTTCGGTCTCAGGGATCAATGCGGGAGGTTAGTGTTTTCATCCAACAGGTGGATGAAAGGATAGAAACTTTCATAATAGAAAGCAAGACAGAAATCTCACTAATCTACCATTTGTTGCAAACAAACAAGTAGGATGAAATTTTAGCAGACAAAAAAATTATTTCAACCTACTTTTGTCAATTTCGGATGAGAAAACCTTCGAATTAAAGAAGTTGAACTTCGAATTATCCAAAAATTTTAACATTGATTTGAATACCAAGTTCAAGGGGCCAAGCGAGATCTACGAATAAAAGGAAAATTTGAATTAAAAGTATTTTCATTCATAATTCAACTTTTAATTTTCGATTCTTTGGAAGGGCAACATCTCAGTTTGTTTATATCTACCTATTTTTCTTAAGCTGCTAAATTTTAAAGCGTTTTTTTAAATGGTTAATAGCCCGCAGAGCTGCTTTGTAGCTAATCAGTCTCACTGAGTGGAGATTATCGCTGATTCAAATATTTAAACAAAGAAAAATTTTGACAAACAGAAAAACTAAAAATTGTTTAAACGTTCTAAGCAGGCCTTGAAAAGCTTGTAAGGAATTACGGCCGACTTGACCGCTGGGCGATTACTAGTTGAATAGAATTACTATTATTTCTGTATTTTTTTCTTATTTATTTTAAAACCTATTAATTTGGTTAAAGCAAAGTTGAATTTCAATTTATACGTCTCTCTCACCATTGTGTCTTTTTGGGGCAGGTCCTTGCGAATTACTGTTGTTTCTATTGTTTCCTCTCATTTATCTTTCAACTTACTTTGGTCTGCACTAAAGTTGAATTCCAATTATACGTCTCTCTCACTTATACGTCTTTTTTTGGGCAGGTCCTTTGCGAATGACTGTCATGTCTATAGCTTCCTCTCATTTAACTTTAAACTTAATTTCGTAAAAAGTAAAGTTTAGTTTTATTTGTACGGCTGTTACTTACGTCTATATTTTTTGGCTGGTCCTTTGCTCTCCGATGCATAAATAAGCGCCTACTCTCTAAAGAAATTATAGGATGAGAACAATTTTATTTTAAGCTATACATCCTTAAAAAAAAAGGTAATTGTCACCGGTTCTAGCCAATAAATTCCAAGTTGGACGAAAATACGTTATATATCATGGCAATTGCAATCACTGCAATATCAATGAGCATTTTACTATATTTTATTTATTTTTATTTATGCGGCTCTTAAAAACAGCAGTCAATTTCCTTAATTTTACACTAAAAAATCAAATGCCAGCAGTTACACAATTATTTTGAGTTTTCACTAATCTTACTGTATAAAAGTTATGTTATTAGATGCATGATTAAGTTATACTCTACTTTTAGTTGTTCATCATTGGAAGAGAAAATAAAAACTGAATATTTTCATTATTAACTAGTCTTATTACCAAGCACGCTCCTAACGATTGATTAACCGTATAACTCAAGCTATTGTATGCACAAACAATCAGCTCATTTGGAAAATCACCAAAAGTCATTTTTTTACAATAATATGTAAACCGATCAATTGTTTAATTTTGTGTTTGCAAAATCATTTTTCATTGCAATTATTGTGTTCAGGTAAGCAAATTTGAATGATTGAAATTTTAACTTCCGTCGCCTTATGTGTATTAATAGATAATTGGCCAACTAGCAGGTCAGTTCTGACGGCTTATATTTAACAATAATAATAATTATTATAATGATGATAAAGTAACTGTGTGAACTACTTTATCCTACTTTTTGGTTGCTGAAATTATTGTGTTCAGGTTAGCAAATTTGAATGATTGAAATTTTAACCTTAGTCTCCTTATATGTACCGGGTGGTTATAATTAAACTTCCCCTATTCAGGGCATTCTACAGTTAAAACCGTTCAACCGATTGACACCAAAATTGGTATATGGACTATATACGAGATGCGCTCAAGGAATCATTAAAAAAAAAAAAATCTAAAAATAGCCGCTAAGGGCGCTGTTTAGCCTTATAACAGGGTTTTAACGTAGGAAATGAACATTACGGCAAAAAATAATGATATCAGCTTTTATGAAAAGAGAAGAATATTCATGATAACCAAACTTGTTTTTTTTTTTTTTTTTTTTTGCCATACAGATGAACTGTTATAGACTTCTTTACTTTCATTTTAAAAGGCACACTGTTAAAAATTTCCGTAGGAAAATAGTAAAATAACCATTTATTTGATTGTTATTTTACCATATTTAATTACCACAGTTGAATAACCATTAAAAAGATGGTACTCAAACCGCTGATTGTGAAAAAAATCGTTTATTTTCTGTTTATCCTAAAGAAGGGTTAACTAACCGTAATCGGGCGTCCATCTTGGTTGTAAAATCTTACCGTCGTACGGTGTTGGTAAAATATAAATAAAGATTTATCAGTTAAAATCTGCATGTGTATATAAAAAAAAAGAAGAAAAAAAAAAGTGGCTTAAGCAGTGGATACTAACCAGAAACACATACACACGTAAATCAAAAATTGGAGACATCGGGTTCCCTAACTGTTTGCGAATGAGCGAACCCATAATTTGAGCTGCTGAAGCTTGTTTGAAGGCTTGTTTGTATTTTAATTTTTGCAGCAAAAAAAATGATTTTCGTCAATATACAGTAAATTTAGACCAAAAATAAATTTGGATAAAATCAAAAACTGAAATCTCAATTTTAAGGGTGTTTGCCTGTTGGAAAAGAAGATTTATTGATAAATAAACGTCCGCTTTACGTGATCACGGTGGCCGAGTGGGTAGAGGAGCTAGACTAGTACGCCACGCATTGGGGGTTCGAGTCCTGCAAGCTTTCGTTGGTTTCTATGCCTCAAAGATTCTACGCCTCCAAATGGTTCAAAAACGGTGAAAATTTTGTTTTCAAACCGTTTTTAAATGGTTATAAAACCGTAAACTTTTGTATTTACGGCTTTTTAACCAAGTTAATTGGAAATGGTTAGGTCCCGTAAAAATAGAAAAATGTTCCAAACCTTAAATTTAACGGTGAATTAGATGGACAGACAGCTGCCGGTCATTTAACCGTAATTTCATGATGAAATTTCTAACAGTGCAAGATGAGGGATATGGTCGAAAAAGTGTACAATAAATATTGATATTATTATTTTTATTCCTTACTGGTCATTTCCTACATTGAAACCCTGTTATATGGCTAAGCAGCGCCCCTAGCGGCCATCGTTAGAACTTTTTTTTTACTTCATGATTCCTGAAGCGAATCTAGTGTATAGTCCACATACCAATTTTGGTGTCAATCCGTTAAATGGTTTTTGCTGTAGGATGCCCTCAATAGGGGAAGTTTAATTATAACCACCCTGTAGTAATATATAATTGGCAACTAGCAAGTAGCTTCAGACGACTTATGTTTAGCAATAATAATAATTACGTATTATAATGGTGATAAAGCAATTGAACTACTTGATCTAAATTTGTCTAATATCCAGACAAAGTTTGCTGAATAGGAATCGTTTTGGGAGGTCAGCCCGGTCGGTCATGTATTCTACGGAATATAAGAAACCCTGATTTAACCACTTAACGCACTTGCCCGTGTCTAACACGGACGAAAGTTACCAGCAAATTTGCACCTGCCCGTGTCTCAGACGGGCAATCTTGTATCTCACGTTATTTTATTTTCTGCCGTCTGAGATCCGTTTGCACTTTGTTTGTATAATATATTTTTTATATAACGTTTACCCCAGACAACGCTCTCCAGTCACCCCTGCAACTGAAATTGCCAAAAACAATTTATACTATACCTATGTACACCTTTTCTGCCAAAAAAACCTCGATCATTTTTTACCAGTTTTTCAGAAAAAAACTGATTCAAGGGGTTAACTGGGATTGCCAATGAATGAATCCAATCGGAGACAAATTTCACCAAAGTCTTATTTGATCCAAAATACATAACTCAGTGCAATGCCAACTTTGATTTTAAAAATACATATTTTGAAACTGTACTTTTCGTTAAGCCTTTTGTGGGAGATTCATATTCCCAACTGGGGAATACCAAGAGCAGTGATAGAAGGTATTCTGTGTCGATTTGAGAGACCCCAGGTGTCAGCAGACCCGATAAGTTAATATAATGTCCAGAAAAAACTGCTGAGTAAGAATCGTTTTGGGAGGTCACAATGAACTTCAGTCACTGCCTTTCCGGGCACCCATGTCACTCATGTGTTCCACGAAATATAAGAAGCCCTCATCTAACTGGCATTGCCCTTGATTTCACCGGACATATCTTAAATCTCATTTGCTCCAAAATACACAAATCAGTGCAAAGTCAACTTTGCTTTGACAAATACATATTTTGGAGCGGTACTTTTTGTTGAGCGTTTTGTGAGAGATTCATATTCCTAACTGGGGAATACCAAGAGCCGTGGACAGAAGGTATTCTGCGTCGATTTAAGAGACACCAGGTGGCAAACTACTTTATCTCAATTTGCCTAGTGTTCACCCAAAATTTGGAGAATAAAAATCGCTTTGGTAGGTCGCCATGACCTCTTGTCCTCTCCTTCGAGGCAACCCTGTTGGTATGTGATCTACGGAATATATATAAGAAATCCCTATTTAACTTTCATTGCTGAATGAACCCAATCTAAGACAAATTTCACCAGACATACCTTAAATCTTATTTGCTCCAAAATACATAAATCAGTGCAAAGTCAACTTTGCTTCGACAAATACATATTTTTAAGATGTACTTTTCGTTGCGCGTTTTGTGGGAGATTCGCATTCCCGAGAGGGGAATACCAAGAGCCGTGACAGAAGGTATTCTGCGTCGATTTAAGAGACACCAGGTGGCAGCAGACCCGTTAAGTTAATATAACCAAGCCCCAAATGAGAGCTACTAACTTTCCCGAGCCCCTGAGCGCTATTGTTGGCATATATCAGAGCAAAGGCTCTGCGTAATCAGGCAGCCATTTAAGGTCGGAATGCTATTAGCGCAATCAAGCACCCTATCAGGGGCAAGTTGATGCAATTTGGAATCGTTGGCTCGTCTTCATTTATCCCTACGATAGGGAAAAAGGGGGGAAATGGCTGTCTTTTTGGATGGCTAAATGCAATCGGAAACTTGTTATCTGGACGTCCAATCATCCGGCTCGGGGTCCCTCAGCCGTAATTGCCCACTGGAGAGCAGTAAGCATTGGTTAATTTTCGTTTTTATATGTGCAATTTCCGGTTGCGTTTCTTTAATATGTATAGATTTCCGAGTATGTATGTAAAAGTTGGTTGAGGATGCAAACCCAAAATTGTATGTTACCGCAAAAACGATATATTCGATCAAATATTACGAACATTTGATTTTCCCCATCTTTTTTCCTGTTGATTTTTAAAATTTCATTTTAAGTCATAGCGTAATACCCAGCTCATGGTTATCTGAGTAGCTACTTACTGTTAATTTGCATTTACGAACGTCAATTGAAGCAAATTATTTCTTGAAAAAACAACAGAATTTTTGAAAAAAGAAGATAAAAAATAAAATAAAATGTATGTTAGAGAGAGACATTATATATTTTTAACAGTAATCAAACTAGATAAATCGATAAAATGATAAAACTGGCCCCTACAGTGGTGGAACTTTCCACCAGTACGATGGCGTAGTGTTAAGGCACTGGCCTCGTATGTCCGAGTTCGCACCATGTCATATGATTATGCGACTTGTTAAAGATCCCTTAAGTATATTTTAGGCTTGGATACTCTCGGCTAAATAAAATTCCTAGTGCAATTTCGCATCATTAGAACTCAGGTGCGGCCATCTAGTGGAAACAGAGCGCCAAAATTATCAAGTGGAAATGGCATCCGCCGATAATGGTGCTATATGAAATGGTTGCCAGTTTCTGGGGCACTAGGTCTGCAAATGGTAAGGAACCAATGAGCAGCAGCCCCATTACAAACAACAACTGCAAAGTACACAAAAAAAGAAACAAATTAAAATGTTTGTTCTAAATGTGCTTCTTCGGTTTCATTATAATATACAACTTCGATTTAACGACTTTCGATTAAACGATTTCCACAAATTAGCGACAGATTCTAAAAGTGTCGGTTTGGATTTGTATTTCACCGATTTAATGACAATCTTAATTTAACGATAGCGCTTAATCGTCCATAGACAATCAGTTAACAGGCATCGCTTTATGCTCAGGAGTCGCCATTTTTCGTATGTGCGGCTTTGCAAGCCAGAAAACAACAAAGTACTCACGCATGCGCTTATCTGATTACACTTTAATTAACCAACACTCTCCAACGTTGATGCAATTGAAATTTATAACTGGGACATTCTTTTGTGGACATCCGTCTGGGGTCGCACTGACGCAGTATAATAGTAAACATTACTTTTCAGAAAGATTGTTTAAAAATCAAAGAGAATCTTGTGGTGCGTGAAATACGGTAAGCGTACCTACATTTAAATTTAAAATAACAACGCGTTGTATAATATAAAAAAATATATATCTTCTGAAACATCAAGCAATTGTCTGAAATCGATAAACGTACCTCATACTGTAGCTGCAAAATAAATGTGATCAATATTTAACAGGGAAAACGGGGGACACGGTATCTAAATCCAAACTTGACATCATTATTAATGACTTTTGCAGACACAATTTCTCTTTCACACAATCCCATTTTTATTCGCAAAAATACAAAATTTCTTGTATGACTTCATCTTTGCCGGCCATTTATTCGGAGCCCATAATGCGTACAAATGCGAAATTCAGACTCCGGAGATAAATGTTCGCGGTTGAGTCAGAAGAGAAAAATTCGCATCACGTGAATGCATAAAGAGATCTCGCTGCATAATAAAACAAATTCTTCCCGAATGCAAGACATTTGGGGTGTTGTACACCAAACACAAATTTAAACTATCCGACCGAAAGTATATTATAGAATTTTGAAAATCCTTTATACATAATCGATGACAATACAAGATGAAAAATGGGGCAGAACTGATACGGATTAAAAAATATTCCGCCTAAAATGCAAATTTCCCTTTTCTGAATAAAATATATTCTCATTTGGAGCAAAAAGGATTCGAACTCATGTATGCCTCCCTGGCAAAAAGCATCAATTCTCTTACAGAAAAAGAACACCCCCAAATGTTCTAGGAACTCATACACATCCGAATCGAATTCCTAGAATTCCGTACTCACTCCTCCCACAGCGCGCCATTTTCTATATGACCTCCTACATATGCATTCCGCATGAATTTTTCATAAGAATTCCCTTCAATCATTAAGTAGGGAAAAAATCACCGATCCGGATAACTCGGACAGGGGAAAAAATCCCATCATTATCGCCTAACTTTGGGCACATAACCAGAAACCTTCAAGTAGCCAAATTTAATTTCTATTCGCGCCCAAATTCGGGGGAAAAAAATTTCGGAGTTTAATAGAGCACGATGGGAACGGTGGCGAACCCCTGGTGAGCTCATGGGGGGTGGACCCCTGGTAAAGGGTCGCTCCATTCTTTTTTTTTTTTTGGAACTGAATTTTGAGTCCCCAAGTGAAGTTCAATTTCTAGAGTTTCCTGCCCGCTTTTGTTGCGATGAACATTATTAGGCTTCTGTTGATTCATTTGACAGGGGAGGTTGCTGTAGTTTGGCGATTCATCGCACTTGTGCATGATTTGATTACATGAATTTGATACCAATACATATTAGATGAAATAGAACCCCTTCCTCTGGCTCAACAGAACATATAGCTCAGTAATATAAGATCAGGGATTTGGAGCAGCAACTTTTTTGAGTCGTGCCTCTTCAACTCCGCTCTAAGTACTTGCTCCTTCTTCGCCCATTGCTCTTTCTTAGTGAATTTATTCGTACAGTAGAGTATCGTTTATACGACGTTTACACTTATACGACGTTTTAGTATAGTCCCAATCAGCCAGAAGGTTAAACCGATTTATCGTTTATACGACGTTTATCGATAGTCTCTTTGGCGTCATATAAACGATACTCCACTGTAGTTATATGTGATAAAAAATTTAAAGCGTATGTACTTCAAGATTATTTTGGTAAGTGGTCTCTCAGACGGATATTACCTTATTGGAAAGGGTTCAAAGGAGGGCTACTAGGTTGGTAAGTGGTCTTTCAGGCTTAGATTATGAGGTTAGGTTTAAAAGGCTCAATATGTATAGTCTAGAACAGGGGTCTCCAAACTACGGCCCGCGGGCCAATCCGGCCCGCGGACACATCAGCTTCCCCGTCGCTAATGGCATCTGGCAAAAAAGTAATCATATTTTACACCACTAGTGGACTGATTCAACTTTTTACCACCGGCAACAGTTAATGATAATATGGTTTTGGCCCTTGGAATTTACTGGAGTAATCAATATGGCCCTAAAGCTGGAAAGTTTGAGACCCCTGGTCTAGAAGAATGGAGATTTAGAGGGAACATGATTCAGTTGTTTAAATTCATTAAAATGGAAAATGTTGATATGCTATATTTATGCACAGAGGGTGGAACCGGAGGCCATTGTTTTAAGCTATTTCAGGCTAATCTTGAAATTAGGAAAAATGCCTACTTCTAGGTTCAATATCGTTGTAGAGGCAGTTGGAATAGTTTACCGGAAGCGACAGTTACCGTAATTATCGGTATATAGCCCGCATCGTTGTATAGTCCGCAGGAAGAAAAATTCATTCTAAAAAAATCATGTTCGGTGTATAGCCCGCATCGTTGTATAACCCGCACCCAAAACTAAAACATAAACAAATCACTATGTACGGTATAGGGAGTTATTTAATGTAAAGTAATTAATTTTAAATTACAAAATACTTTTAACATTTACACAATAACAAGATTAAGAAAAGGTTTTCATTTTACCATATTTTGCTTATACACGGCCATCGAAATCATATTCTTCTGTATCAGAATTAAAAAGTTCCATTAGGTCCTCTGGCAAATTGTGAATTGGATTTCGATCATCAATATCTGATTCACTGCTGGCTTCAAGATCTTCATAACTTCTGAGATCGTCGGTTATTTCAGCTTTTTGGAAATCCAGATTTAATCGAAGAAATTGAAACCGTGTCCCAAGAGTCCTTAATCCACCTAGCAATTTCCGCATATATAATGCGTTTCATTTTCCCGGATTAGGTGTAGCTGTGCAGTCCATTAGACATTCAATTCTCCCAACGATGTTGGACATGAGATTTGAAGCTTTTGTTTACTGAAATGTCCAAAGGCTGGAGAATATTGTCAGTCCCCCTGGTATCACCAACAGACTTGCTTTTGTCATTGGATTTTTGGCTTTTAACTTCACCTTTTCTTGCAAATGAGCTTTCATGGAATGCAGGATTAATATTCCTGAAGGGAAGAAAAATGCACCTGGTCGCGCTTTCCAAACTTCGTCAAACCATTCTATCATTACATTCTCTGTCATCCAGCCATTTTCATTATACAGTCAGCCCCGCTTAATCGGGTAACGGATAAAGGAATACCCCGCTTATAGGAATAAAACCTTCCGGAACCAAATATTTCCCCATAGACGCAATGTTAAAGATTCCTGTTTAATCGAATAATTCCCCGGATAATCCAATAATACTGGCCTACTTTTAAAATATTTTTGGTTAAAAAATTGATTAAATTTAAGAAATAAATAAGTAAAAGGAACAATTTTTTAATTTTCTTGTTGATCTTTCAGCAACAACTTCCCATGCCCAACAAATTTGAGAGTCACTCGTTCTCTTTCATGATTCCCCCCCCCCCCCCTTCCACCAGGAAGGAAACCGAGGTCATTTTCTAAAAGGTTTCTGGAATCCTCTATTTAACAATACAAAAAATATTGATATTTAGATATACTGATTTATTGTTACGTTTCGAGGCAACGTTCTGTAAGCTAAAGAAAATTTCCCCGCATAATATACCCCGCTTAATCGAGTAAAATATGCTGGAACCGACGGTATTCCTTTAAGCGGGGCCTACAGTATTTAATAACTACATCACGCGGAAAATTTTCTTTAGGTAATGTTTTCCGTTTGAAAATTATCATGGGTTTTAATTAAACAAAAGTTCCGTGTATAGCCGCATCGTTGTATTGCCCACAGGTAGGAAAAAAATGAGTTTTTTCATAGATAGCCCGCGGGCTATACACAGATAATTACGGTACTTGCAGTGGGGTATAAACTTTTAACCCCTTGAAGCCAGTGCCTGATTACCGCAAAATCCAACTAGGCCGTGACCTTGGGCCCCTAAATTGTAAGAAAGATTTCTGAAAATATCTCTTAAAAGATACTTTTTTACAAAATGGAAAGATCGTAACTCATTTAAATGGCGAGCTAGAAGTATTTGCGTAAACAAGGTAAACTATGCACCAATCAGATCAATACCTTCATTGACTATCATGCTAAATAGTATCCTTTAATCGTTGAGACATCTCTAGTCGAGATAAAAAAAAAGGTTAGGGTAGAGTAGAGGCAGCGAGTAAAGGGTTGTTATTAGTTTTTTATTTATTTAATACTATAAACAGTAAAATTTGAAAATGCAATATGTGTATTCAAAAAGTTTGCTTGTGTAATGAATAACACAAAAATAATATTGAATAAAAACAATATAGACTGCAGAATAGTAGGATGTTGTGTCAGTAGGTGTTTTTTCTCCTCTTGCCAATTGGGAATGAACCCAGTATTAACAGAATAATCTCCAAGCTTATTTAACTACATTATACACAGTACAGTAGTCTCTCGGTAATCCGGCACTTCACTGCTCCGGCCCTGCCAGTAATCCGACGTTTCATAAGAAGTTAGTAAATGCGTGGTAGTAGAGTTGAAAATCTGTTTCTGCGCAGCTATTGTGAGTGATTAAAAAAGTGATTGTTTGTTCATGGGCAAACTTGTGGCCTAACATGGACCTTCTGGAGCAATATCAGAAAAAAATAAATGAAACAGCCATTGATAACAGTGACTTAAATGAGCTGAAAGACGTTTTCAATGAACGCATCATAGATACAGCTGACAATGTTTTGACGGCTGAAAATGACATTTAAAGTGAAAAAACAATCAAAACTAGACAACTATTTTATTAGTATAAATTGTTTTTGGCAATTTCAGTTGTAGGTTGGTGACAAGAGAGGGGGGGGGGGGGGGGTGGAGTAAGAGTTATATGTAAAGATTATACAAGAAAGTGCGAGCGGATCTTAGACGGGCATTAGAAATAAAATAAGGTGTGATACAAGATCTCCCGTGTGAGACACGGGCATGTGAAAAAAAGAAGAAAAAAAAAAGCTGATTAATTTTTAAATTTATAATTGTAAAGTTCAATTGAACAAAATATCGTAACATTTACATGTTACGCCAAATTATTTACGTAACATGTACATAATTACGTAACATGTATTACGCGTATGGGATCATTCATAAATGTTGTCACGCTCCGAGGGGGGGAGGGGGGTTCGTGAAATTGTGACAAAGTGTGACAAGGGGAGGGGGTAACAAGAAGTGTGACATCATGCATTATGCAACATAGCGTGACGCGTGACAAAGAGGGGGAGGGGGATCCGCTGAAGTGTGACATATTGTGACAAAGGAGGGGAGGGGGGGTCAAATATATGGCAAAAAAGCGTGACGTCATTTATGAACGGCCCCTATGGGCAAAAACGAGGAAAATTAGGGAATGAGATCCAAATTCCTTTGAGCAAGTTTAATGAAGGAAGCTCTCAACTGGAAACATTTTTTGAGTTGAGCAATTTTTGTCCAATGTTGAGCAGTTCAAAATAAATAAATAAGTAAAATAATAATAACATTAGCGCCTTCGGGGAAATTCATTCCTATATAAATCCTGTTCTAACTGACAATCCGTCAGTTAAAACAGGATTTATATATTTGCTGGGAACAAACTTGATCGAAAAGATCTTATGACGTAGATCATGTACAGATTCGAAGTTCATTCAGAACTAAACGAGTCTATTTTTCCACGAAACTTTCTGATCTGGATTTTTAAGGATATTTACGAATGAATGAGTAAATGAATCAAGAACTGAATGAAGGAATAGATATGTATAAACCGTTGAAAAAGGTATATTTAAAGTCAGACTTTCAATTTGATATTGGTATATACGGGAAAGTAAGCTCGTACAGTTATAGACGGAACTTCTTCTTTCTCTAGATCACATAAAATTAGTTTTAAATGTTAGTTTGCTAAATGCAACGCTTTGAAAAAGGTGTAATTTTACCAAAAATTAATAAGTAATTCTTTGCTTTGTGCCTCAAAAAAAAAAAATCTAAGAATAGAAAGGCGAAAATACTACAGAAGTAAATGGGATTATCTTCTCTCAGAGTTTTACCTCGATCTTCTTGACCTCCCCCTTCAAGTTCTCAGAAAAGAGATTCCCCCTTCCCCCGTTTGTATTTCGTAAGAGAATCGAAGATGACATTGGTTCAACGAAAGATTTTTCGGACGACTGTGTAAAATCACCAACACTTGTACAATGGAGATTTGAAGACTCGAAAGTCAACTGTATTCAGTATTTTGAAGCTGCTAAATACTCTCTTTTGAACAGGTTTGAAATGGGAATGAAAATGTGTCTTGTGGCGCGTAATAGAAAATTACGACCCGTTCAACAGATTTAGTTTTTTAAATATTATATTTTCTTCATTCATTTAATATTTTGCTCAAAAAAACAATATTCATTTATTACGCGGTTGCTTCACCAATTTTTAAAATTTTTTTCCCCTCTTTAATATGCCCCCCCCCCCCTGACGGTATTCTTATATGTATTTTAGAGTTTATGCTTAACTTGTACTGGAATTCTAGTTGCAATTGTGCCAATGCTTACTTGCCTTACAATAAATCTTGGGCTTTTATGTTCGCTTTAGCTTTATCTCTTTGAATCAGGATAAATCCACCTACCACAAAATTTTTGTATAAACCCTATATAAGCACAGCTAGATCCTTAAAAAGTAACTTATACAAGCTGTCAATTACCTTCAATTTATTAAATTAAATTATTTCATTATTTTTTTGTTAATTAACTTTGTTTCTGATAATTGATTTTTCTCTGAAGTTTTGATTGAAGCAAAATATATTTTCCCTCGTTTGTGGCAAAAGTAAAGATATTTTGGAAATCCTTTAGATTTACTTTGTTTATTACAGGTATTATTTGAATGCACCAAAATTGATTACAGAGTTTTGCCTTAAAACAGTAACTAATGTATTGTTCTTAATTTGTTTTAACTCTTTTAAATGTCTCTTTTTAGCCCTTGGCACTCGCAAGTAGTAGCCCGAATAGCATATATTGCCGCATGCGCAAATGGTTAAATCATCACTATAACCATCACCATATAAACCACCACCATATTTTATCTAATAAAGAAACATTTATGTCGCGTCCGGTATGAATATTCAAGCTCAGAAAAAAGAAACATCGTAACTTTTATAAAATAGAGTTAAAAGTAACGCATGAAAAACGCATTCGAGGCTGGGAAGGACATATAAGAAATGATTTGTGTAATCGAAGGATTGGATAAGAAGTGATTCTAGAAATCGAATGATCTGCAATTGAGATGAATCGCGTGAGTGATTTCATGATCGAATATTGAATAATTTTGATAATCGAATGATTAGCAATCAAGTTAATCCCTTGAATGATCAACAATCAAATGATTATTTCGAGTGATTTCATGCAAATCTCTGGATTAGGCTTATCATTAGTTGAAACTCGAAAAACAAAGTTCCCCGTAAAGTAAAAAATCTGTGC
This sequence comes from Octonoba sinensis, assembly GCA_038502835.1. Lineage (NCBI taxonomy): Eukaryota > Metazoa > Arthropoda > Arachnida > Araneae > Uloboridae > Octonoba > Octonoba sinensis. Next base: position 107,053,269 of record CM076606.1, read on the forward strand.
AGCGGAGGTATCAAAAGGCACTGTCACAAATGTTATTTTATTTATTTATTTATTTATTTTTTAAAGCAAGGTAAAGGGGGGGGGGGGAGAGGGAGAATAGCACACGGCCAAATTCTTTAATTCCTTAAGAATAACGGACACAGCTGTTTATTGTTTAGGAAGAAACAATTGAATGAAAAATAAATTGTATAGGCTACCTACCGTTAAATTTTTTTTCCGCAAGACTGGACATAGTGCTTTTACTTCCTATGTGCAGAAATTTAAATTGACAACTTTATACACACCTTTTGAAGTTATAGGAACACCTCCTTCTGACAAAGAAGTAGAAATATATCTAGAACAGCTAATGGATATTTTTTTTTGCACTGAAAAAAGGAGCAGTAAAGGTTCCTCTCTGTGCGTAAAGTACAGATGAAAAAACAAAGTTATGATATAAAAAATTAGATAGGTTTCAAACGCGCGTTTGAAAGTTTCAATGAAACTCTTTTTCATTGTGAAAAAGAGGGGTGATCTTCAAGACTCAAGCAGCAGTAACAATAAAGTTTTCTAAAACACGTGTCTGCAAACTGAGCCCAAGTCTCCAAAGGTGAAAAAGCTGAAGACCCCCAAAAAGGCTGCCCCCAAGAAGGCAAAGAAATGATCTGACTGGGAAAGACATTCCTAAAAAAAAAAGACCCATCCAAATAATGTAGAAAAGATTGCTTATTCTGCAGTATTTTTTGCAATTTTATGCTTCATGACATTCTCCTCTCCTTTCCCTAATATTGAAAAAATTGTAACTTCAAAATATGTGGATCACAAATTTGTGCACTTTTATTTGTTGTTTTGGGTTTGTTCAACATTACAGTCGCCACAGTAGTAATCATTTGCAATATTTGTAGTGCTGACACTGATTAGATGTAAATGAGGGGCTCTACCAAGGAGGCGATTTGTTTGTCAACCCTCCGGAACACTTGGTACTAAGCAATGTATTGCCAATGCTTGAATGGTGATATACACGTAAATCCTGTTACGAACAAGCTCCCTGACGAAAATGTGGTTGTGTCACTGGCAGTGATTATCACATACTTATAAGTAAATTTCGGTACGAGTGTTTATCAGTGTGACAGTAATTTCTACTTTATTTTTTGTGGTGCAGTTCCTGGAGCTCTTTGGGAAGCAGATGTACAAGCAATAGCGTGAAATTTGTTAAGAGCTTTTCTTTTTCTATACTGCACCCATCTGTTCATATGCCACGAGATATTCCAAAAGAAAGAAAATATTCCATAGACATTTTCTAAGATTTTATCTCTGTTTCCCTTCCTGAAACAGGTGGCCAGCGGCAATAGCACTCCGCGCAAATATCTACGCCAAGAGCAAACACAAATTCGGCAACCCCCAACTCCCATAGAAGCCACGATGGGCGGCCCGGGGGTTGACCGGGCCTCTCCAAACGAAAACCTCACCTGCTTTCGCTTCTACCCCATAAAAATCTTCTTGTATTATTCGAAAAACTTCCCCAAGACCCCCCCCTCGGCAAACACCAAGGCGGAATGCTTCTGAACAGGTAAGAAGATTAGCTAAGGAGTCTCCTCAGAAGCATGTAGACGAGCGTTATTTTTACCATTCTCTCTGCTGTACCAATGTTTACAGGGAGCCTTTGAGAAAGCGGCGAATAAACTGTTTGGTTTGCTTTTGAAAGGGAAGAGATTAAAACGCGTTTGTATATGCATGGGTCCCAAGTAGCTTTAGAAGCCAAAGGGGGTCTTTCGGGGCACGCTATTGTGAGTGACAAAGAGGCGTTATCTTCCAGAACTCCAATTTCATTTTCTTCTTTTGAAATTTAAATTGTTCAGCCCGGTGGTGCACGTGAACAGGAAGCATAAGAAAGCTATTAGTAGTAGATTCCAGCGCAGAGAGTTTTCAATGGCTTCTGAAGGTTTCAAAGCTTTGGACAAAAATGTATACACGTAATATGCAATATATATGTATTTTTTCACATCGACAATATAAATATACTTTTTACTCTCCTATTTCATTAAAATCCGTACCGGGGAATGGGATGTGAAGGGTACGTCACAACAACAAAACTTTCCAATTCCAGGAGACGTGTTTAAAGTGCTTTTTCCGTGAGTATTTATACACTGGATTATCATTAATGGGGTTTTCTAAATGAAAAATTGTTTATCGTAATCATTGAACTTTTGACTTTTAACATTTTATGATTGCAATTTTTAAAATTACTTATAAAAGAGCACTGTGTCCATTTTGACAAAAATGGACACAATGTTTATTTTCCTTTTACCTCTTACTTCCTAGCTACAAAAATATTGTATCAAGTAGTTTATTTACTGTACAGTAGTAGTACTGTACAAAGTAGTTTATTTAACCGTTAAATAAACTACTTTGCAAATAGACGACACTCTTTGTTTTCAAAGTAAAATAAGAAGTTTGTCCACAACTGGATGAGCCTGCTTTTGTAATTTCACACTGTGAGTGTATTAGTTAAATGAACTGTTAGGTATATAGACCGACAATCATTGTTTTCAAAGTAAAACGAGAAGTTCGCCCAGAACTAAATGAGTCCACTTTTCTGCATGGGATTAGGATTTTTTTTAAAAAGCAGTTCCCAATTGATTTATGTGACGAGACGAAAAAAGGCGGGGGTCAAAAAGGGGCAATAAAGTACAACGATTTCTGTTTTACACAAATTTGATCTAACGTGAATTCAAAGCGAATTTTTCCTTCTCTTTTGACGTGAGTCATTTTGATTGCGCACAAGCCAATCTAATCCTATCTCTACCTCTTTTTTTCTTTTTTTATTTGTACTACGTTTATTTCCAGATTTTTATCTCTATGTATTATGTGTGCGCACGAAGAGATTGCATATGCAGTGGAGTATCGTTTATGCGACGCCGAAGAAACTTTCGAAAATCGTCGTATAATCAATTTACCCTTCTGGATAAATCCAAGAATTGGGACCACACTGAAACGTCGTATAAGTGTCGACGCCGTGGCGAGTCCAGAGATTCGATTTGGGAGGGGCTATTCCAGCAGGCCTGTCATTTTGGGAGTGAGGAGGGAAAATCTCCCCCCCCCCCCGACTTGAGAAGTTTTATATATTTATAATGACAGTAAAACCCGCTGACGAAGTTTTCAGGGACCAAGAGCAAAAAACTTCTTGTGCGGGGGCAACTTCTTAAACAGGTAGGCTCTATGTTTGAAAATGAGTATACTTTATGATATTTAGGGGGATGATATTATATTATTATTTTACAATATTTAAATTAGACAGAAAATAGACACCTCCCACAATAGACTCTACAAACATTCCCTTCTCCCTTTATCAGTCATCATTGCTCTCATAACAACTGACTGATCCTCTCTCTCTGCCACCTGTTTTCTTGGAACTTTTGGTGTTGAGAAAAGGGTACCTTTGAGAAAAGGCGGACCAAAACATCCTTTCTAAACCTTCTTCCGATCTTTTTTCCACTAGAAATGAAAATAACTACGTAGATTGAAAGAAACGTGAAAACAATAGAAACTTTAGAAGTCTATAGCATCATTTGAGAGGAAAAATTGCCCGATGTGAAAACTTATTAGTGGGAAAAAATAAAATCAGATCTTTTAAAAAGGGTTGATTACGGAGATTGGAATGAAACTGGTATTGAATTTTAAAACTTCTTAACGGGGAAAACTTCTTACGCGGGAACTTCTTAAACGGGTATATGTACTGTCCATAATGCTAAAGTAGAGCCATGAAAGAATTTGCGCATGGGTCGTTCGAGCATGGGAGTTATTTAGTTTCGAAATCCATTTTACATCGGTTTAATTAATCAGTTAAAGGAAAATACATTTTTCGTCGGTTGTCATTTATACGACGACAATCGATAATATCAGGTAAGGAAAAATAACTTTATTTTCCCTTTCGTTTTAGTATTTCCTTTCCATTTCATTCATGGAATGGAAAATAAATTCCGATATGACATTCTATTTCTATGTGGTATCGAAGCAAATTACTGTTAAAATAAGTAATTCATTCATAAAATGAAAGTTTAGTGAAAATTCTCATATTAATATGAGAAGCAGCAAGTTAAAAAAAAATTAGAAAACAAAAACTTAATCATTACAAATGAGGGAGCCAGTACGCTTAAAGTTTAAAAATCTAATAAATATTAGAATATGTTATTATGTTATATAATAAGAATCTGTTAATTTCTTTTTATCGCATCAAGATGGAACTCTGTAAACAATTCTTGATATGGCCAAAAAAAAAAAAGAAAAATAAAAAAAAGAAGAATCAATCACACTAGTTAAAAAAAATCCAACTCCCTTTTTGAAGAACGATAAAATTTGTGTTCATTGTACATTTCAAGCATGGATTCGGCTCTCTTTGCTTTGCAGATTTTTATTTTTCATTAGTTATTTCATTTTATTTGTTTTGAGGCTATTTTACTCCTATTTGTCCTTCCTAGAATCTCATTTGTCGGGAGGGGCAATGGCTCCAATCCTCCCCCCCCCCCCCTGTGGATCCGCCACTTTGTCAACGTTGTATAAGTGATCGTCGTATAATTCTCTCTACTGTAACCGTTAGTGCAGATCTCAACAAGAAACGAATCTACCGTATTCGAGCATCACACCTCGGGAAACCATTTAGTATGTAATAGCTCTATTTCAAACTAGAAGAATCTATAGTGAAAAGTGCACACTAAATTTATAGATTTTTCCGGAAATCCATGACTTTTGACGATGCAATTTCTAATTCCTACAATTCTTTCTTTTTTCGTTTAAGCAAAAAATCTATTAGCAACAAGAACCTGAAGACGCATACATTAAAAAAGACCGTTCTCCAAAGTTGAAAGAGCAAACAAAAAATTGTTTCTTTTTGAAATGTCGAAGCATATACAGCTCGCGTGTCAATTTAGGCTGTCATAGCGCCGCTGTCAGGTGTCATCAATGCCAATATGGATGATCAAAGGCAACATCGTAAGTATCAATTAGACACATTATCGTTTAAAATATTGATGTACTCTCAAAACCATATTTATTCGTTTATGACACCTCTGAAAAGAATTTCTCGTACACCCCACCAAGCAGCTGCGTTGGCTCAACAATACTAAACACTTTTAAGTGCTTCTTTTTCGCACAAACATTCGAAACTTCCTAAACCCATCCATCTCACCTCCCAAGTCCCCATACAATGCATACTCTCAATACCGTCGCTTGACAAAAGGTAGTAAACGCCTACCCTGAGGTTAGTTGACCACCTGTACTGCCCTTTTCTTGACTTCTTCAACTCCGCTGGCAAAAGCTAAAAGGGACATAACCAGGTTAAATGGCCATAAACTGCAAGCTGCAAGGGACCCCCGTCCATCCAGGTGACTTTTATTAAGCACAATGGGGGAGTCGCTGGATCACACGCGTTGAAGGGATTGGACTATTGTCCAGCTAAATTGACATCGATAGAGCTGTTGTTTGGGAAAGGACTTTCATGTCTTCACTATTGTTTGTCGTTCAAAAATTCGAAAGAGCAAAAGGGATTCTTCGATTAGAAGATTAGAAGCATCAAGACTGTGAAATGGAAGTATTGTTGCAAAACGTTTTCGGCACGGAGGACCACACAGCACAATTGGAACTACCTACAGAAGGATATGGGGAAAATTTTGCTGCATTTTATGATTATAAATAAGAAGTTTTATCGAGAAGTGAATTTTAACATTTTTGTTGACTGGCTTTACAAAAAAAAAAAAAAAAAAAACTTTTGCAGCGGCCAACAGCAAAATTTGTAACTACTTACAGGGAAATACTGTTACATTTTATGATTAGATTAGAATAGAAATTTTATCGAGAAGTGTATTTTAGCATTTTTTTTGAGAAAGTTTACAAAAATAAAAAACTTTTGGCACAGGGTGCAAACAGGCAAAATTGTAACTACCTTCAGCTGAACACTGCTGCATCTTATGATAATAAAACAGAAATATTTCGAGAAGTGTATTTTAACATTTTTATTGACTTTACAAAAAAAAACCCTTTACGGAGGGGGCTATACAACATATTCAAAATTGTAACTACATACAGCGAACTTGCGCGAAATTTGCTGCATTTTATGGTTAGGTTAAAATAGGAATATCCCAGAAGGGAAGTTAACCACTTTTAGTGACTGACTTTACAAAGCAGAAGAAACAGCAACAACAACAAAAAAACTTTTGGTACTACCTACAGCAAACAAATGCAAAATCTTGCTGCGTTTCACGATTAAATTAAAATAAGAATTTTATCGAGAAGTGAATTTTTAAAATTTTTATTGACTGACATAATAATAATAATAAAAAATATCTTGCTTGAAAAATGTTTTCAAACATTTTTGTAAGTTTGTTCTCAAAATGCCTGAATGAACATTTGTTCGATACAATTACGCAATTTTTGCTCTTTTCAACGAAAACAAATCACTAAGAAGTCACATTTCAAAATAAAGAATCATATAAATAAATTCTTAATAAGACACAATATTCTTTCTAACCCTAAAAACTGTATCATATTGTTAATATTCATTCCATAATAGGGCACGATAGTTAATATTCTTTTTGCAGTTGTGTTTCCGGCGTAGAAACTTTTTTTTAATCGTACCTCACACGTGTAACTTTTTAATGAGAAGAATATTCTTACATTTTAATTTTACTTTGTGTAGAATTATATTTCACTTTTACAACGTCGGAGTTCACATAGTCACGAAAAAAAGAAAAGACCAACTACTGCAGTGAGTTAGGAATTAAAATTAGTGATATGTAACCAGTTACACAACATAAGTAAACACTGTAGGAGTGAAGGAAAGTCCGTTTTACTATTTTTTCATAACGATTTGAACGACAAACGATTGAAAAACAAATGGTTTAAATTGACATTACATTTCAAACCTAGAGGTATGGACTATTATATACTATCATTGAAATAAATAGTGCACAAATGGATTAAAAAACAAATGGTTTTGTCAAATCGTGCATACGAATGGTTAGGCTAAAGCTGTCAAATTTCTGTTACTCATAGTGCAATTTTATAAGTGCAAATGGGTTGAACATTGTTTCAAGTAGCGTAGTTAGGTTATGCAGATCTATGCAGATCTAATGGCTACAATGCTAGCGGCATCATTTTCAATGCCACTAGTCAAACTGTCAATGTTGTAAATACATATGCTTTGAATATCAGTTTGACTGACACTTTATTAAGCTGTCGGTCTAAAACTATACATGCATTGAGCATTTTGTATTAAGTTCTTCAAGTTCAAGTCATGCATGTTTGAAATAATACTAAGCGTCAGTATACGTGCGTATGATAGTGATATCTGATCTACACTTTAAATACTTTTTATGAACTCTAAAATGAGGGATCATTCATAAATGATGTCACGCTTCGAGGGGGGAGGGGGCTCCTAAAATTGTGAAAAAGTGTGATAAGGGGAGGGGAGGGGGTAACAAGAAGTGTGACATCATGCATTATGCAACATAGCGTGACATGTGACAAAGGGGGGGGGGGCTCAAATACATGAGAAACAAGCGTGACATCATGCAGTACGCAACATAGCGTGACATGTGACAAAGGGGGGGGATCAAATACATGAGAAACAAGCGTGACATCATGCATTATGCAACATAGCGTGACATGTGACAAAGGGGGGTGGGCTCAAATACATGAGAAACAAGCGTGACATCATGCAGTATGCAACATAGCGTGACATGTGACAAAGGGGGGGGGGGCTCAAATACATGAGAAACAAGCGTGACATCATGCATTATGCAACACAGCGTGACATGTGTGACAAGGGGGGGGGGCTCAAATACATGAGAAACAAGCGTGACATCATGCATTATGCAACATAGCGTGACATATGACAAAGGGGGGGGGGCTCAAATACATGAGAAACAAGCGTGACATCATGCAGTATGCAACATAGCGTGACATGTGACAAAGGGGGGGGGGGCCTCAAATACATGAGAAACAAGCGTGACATAATTTATGAATGGCATCTAAAATGAAAAATTTAAGATACAGTTCTGCCTTTGAAGAAAGAGCTCCGACTGGCAAAGTGCCAAGAAGAATCCATTCATGTTCAAGGGAGTAACTGCTAGTATAAGGAATGGGCCATTTTTGTTCTCGTTTTATTTCGTTTAGCATACTTTACTTTTTCCTAACTAATGCTGGATACCAGTTTATAAATTTAGTTGCTTTCAACAAACAGAGAAGCCAACGTTCTGCTTCGCGTGCTAATAAACGCACCTGCAAAACGAACTTCCGTAAAACTCAAATGGATTCGTCCTCTTGTGCCATGCGCAGAAGCGTCCAAGTGTCAGAACTTCATGGTCGAACTGTATCGAATTTTTAAGACTAGTTTTAACTCCAACGGGACTGTTCATAAATGATGTCACGCTTTTTTCTTAGATATTTGAACCCCTCCCCCTATGTCACAAAATGTCACACTTCAACATTCCCCTCCCCCCTTTGTCACATGTCACGCCATGTTGCACAAGCATGTTGTCCCTCTTCTTGTTACCCCTCCCCTCCCCTACACTTGTCACAATTTGTCACACTTTCACGAACCCCCTCCCCTCTACCTCTGTCACAAAATGTCATATTTCAAGATATTCCCTCCCCCCTAATCCGATCCGAGTGACGTAAGGCTTACTTTGTAGTAGGACTGCGGCCCCGGGTCTATAAAGAAGGTAGGCAAAGCTCTGCCAGCCCAGCCCTTTATGGCCGGTGCTGGTTGTCAAGTGTCAGAGAGTTTGTGGGAGGTTGGAAGGAGGACAGCGCTGCGTGCCGCACCCCTAATATTGGGGTAGTCTGCGAAACCTAACGGTACAGGCAGTATGGCCGTAGTTAGCATTGGTTACCCCCTCCCCCCTTTATCACACGTCACGTTATGTTGCACAAGCACGATGTCACACTTCTTGTTATCTCCTCTCCTCCCCTTGTCAGAATTTGTCACACTTTCACGAACCCCCCCTCGAAGGGTGACATCATTTATGAATGATCCCAAAAATGCGATTTTTCAGAAATAAACTTTCATAAATTACTACTCTTAATGTTAAAGTTAGCATAAATGATTAGCGGATCGTAATAAGTAACAGGGAACTGCAATAACTGCTCTTCCAGGAAACTGCAATAATTTCCTCTAATGCCAAAGAATTGCAGACTTCACGAGCATTGGCAATCATTTAAAATGCTTCCATTTCCATGCTTTTAAATTTCTTTACGGACTATTGATCACATTCTATATGGCAGACGAAGGAAATTAACCAAATCATATGCAAATGTTTAATCACATAGAAAATGAAGTATTCTGAAGCCACTCTTATGTTACTTATTACGATCCGCTAAACGCGAATCATTAGGAAACGAATTAAAATTTTGATTTCTAATGAAATAGCTATTTCCGAAAGAATTATTTGCGAGTGGTTAGGGTAACAGCGAGTAGCCATCAGCTTCCTGTTACTCGTGATGCGATTTAACGCGTAAAAATGAGTCGATTCGTTTATGTCGAATTCATTTTGTTAATGAATGAACATCCCGTAAAATTAATTTCGCATGAAAATTATTAAAATGAGAAACGATTTATTTAGGACTGAAGGGATCAATGTTTTGAGAATGATATATGATTTAAGAAAATAAGACCAATGTGCTTAAATATGACCAAGTTGTTTTATTGATACAGTGAAACCCCGATTTTACGTCCCCCGAATCTACGTTTTTCCCGCATTTTACGTTTTTTTCATCAGGTCCCTGATTTTCCGTATACTAATAATGTTAATTTAACCCGGATTGTAAGTTTGTTATACATGAAATTTCCCGCATTTTACGTTTTCCCTGGAATGTGGAAAAAAAAAATGTTCTAAAATAAGCAATATTTTACCTTCTGTACTTTTCGTCAGCCGATGAAGATCAACAAAAACAACCGGAAGCACAGCCCGTCCCTTCTTTCACTATTGCAATTAAGAGCTTGCAAATAGTGAAAGACGATTTTCTTTCTTATAAAGACCAGGAAAAAAACTTGCAACGTATTTCAATCCTAGAAGATGCTGCATTCACTTTGAACTCAATGACTAAAAAACAATCCACTATTACGGATTATTTTCAGCCTAAATGCCAGAAATTGCATCTAAATGTGCTAAAATGATCTTAAAATGGTATGTATAATAATGTTCTTTTCGTAAAATATAGATATTATACCTTTTGAAAGAGTCATCTTTACTACCTTTAGTTTTTTTCTATTTGATTTTTGCATTCTATGTATTTCCCGTAGTTTACGTTTTTCCCGTATTTTACGTTTTTCTTGCCCAGTCCCTTGAGGAACGTAAAATCGGGGTTTCACTGTAATCCTGTTGCAAAAAGTACACCTTAAATGCAATAAAATATTTCCATTTCAGGGTTAGAATTAGCTTTTCACAAGAGAATTTTCAATAGCGTGTGCTTTATTATTATTATTATTTATTTTTTTTGAAAAAGCAATGCCAGTAAAAAAAAAAAAAATTAGTCATAACAAAACTGCCTCCATAGGAATCTGGTTTGTTAGCAGAACCTTGAGGACGAATCAACTCAAAATGGGGCCCAGCGACTGGAACTAATTCCAGGATATCTCCCACCTACTGAAATGTATCTAACTTACGCTGCATAAGGCATCAAATGACAACAATTAAATAATTAATTAGCATTGCTATTATATAGATAAGAGTAATAAAGCAGCAGTGCCTTGACAGGGTAAATACTAGAAATGCACAGCCAAAAGTCTTTGTAACCAACTTTTCAATAGCAAGCCATGTTTAGATTTTTTAAATTTAATTATAAAGTTAAAATATCTTTAAATACTTTTCGCGCCGAAATTTTCTGTATTCGTAGCTAATTAGCTCCGTAATTACTGCTGACAAAGTCAATCGATATATGGAAAAAAATATGTATTTATCTCATTTTACATTCAAATAACACAATTTTCAAATTTTATAAAATAGTCTGTAATCATTTATAGAAACATTATCCAAAAAAAAAAAAGCTATAAACAAAGTATTTTTACTTACGACTTAAGCCAGAAGAATTTCTTCAACAAATGTACAGTTCCATGAGAAAATGAACACTTTCTGCTTTAAATGTCAAAGTACGAGCAAAGGCCTCCAGTATAAATGTTCCTGACGTTTCCGAATTAAAAGACAAAACGTTTGAAACAATCCTGCGTAACCAATGCTTTCGCCCATCAAATTAAATCATTAATGTTTTCAGTCCACATGGATATTTAAAAGTAAATTTTGTCAGCAAACATACAACGTATTTTGCTGTCAGGTCTCGCATGAAAGTACCCGTAGTATATTATTTCTAAATACATTCTAATGCTAAAATTATATACGCTAATTATATTTTCAACATTGTAGAAGAATAATCACATTCCGTTTGTTTTGTTTTGTTTTACGACCATTTCAGGTCACATAAATATTCGAGTTTATTTGCTATTCTCAAGGATATGCTTCAAACTCTCGTCTAATATAACAGATAGAACAAGACAGCACAACAGATTTTAATATACAAAGAAGGAAATACACCCAGGGCAAAGGTGGGAATCGAACCCACGCCTCTTTCTCTCCGCGCAAGGAGGCACCGACATTCCACGTTTAGAATGGGAGTTAGGTCTAATTGATGCCTGACTGTTGCCATTTATGATTTAGAAATTAAGGAGTGAAAATTTAATCTTATTTGGAGGCCTCAGTGGCTGAGCGGTCTATGCGACTGTTTCCGGCGCCTGCCTGCATGAAGTGAAGTTGCTATGGGTTCAATTCCCGTCCTGTGGCCTGGGTGCATTCTTGTATTTTCTCTCTTTGTATTGTAATATTTTATAGTAGTCTTGTTCTATCAGCCATATTGGACGAGAGTTTGAGGCATATCCATTGAGAAACTCGAACATATATGTCAAGTGAAATGGTCGTAAATAAAGGAATAATCTTATTTGTAAAATAACTGGATTTCAGCAGGAGTGGAATGAGTTCGCAGCTTGATTAATTAACTAGTGTTAATTGCAATACGTTTATTCAACTTTATTTATCTGTTGCACAAAGGAAACTTCTTTTTTTGTCTACATTAAAAATAGTCCTCTATGTATAATCATTGATAGTGGAATCTAAGAAGCAAAATAATTTTACTACTATTAAATGAACCGGTTTAAAAATACCCAAAATATTCCTTCAATTTCATACAACACCACCGTCAGATATAATGTCCGAAAAATGTTAAGTACTTTTTAATGTTAAATCTTTGGCTGTCAAATTTAAAACACATACTATAAAACTGCGATAAGACTCGCTAGACTTACAGTGAAAACGAAGCAACATTGGCGGACGTCAGTGTTTCGGAGGGTAACCACCTCTCCCGAGTGATTGCTCCGGGACCGTGCACGCTAATGACAGCTGGTGCGCCGTCGTATCTCCCATGTCGTCCACTTGAAATGATGCCTCTGGGAATTGAAATCAGGTGACTGTCTCTTATCTGGGAGTTGGTTAAAAAATTAGGAGCTCTACCAGAAAAAATATATTGACCTTATGTAAGGGAGGCAAAGTGCCTAAACCAGAAGCCTCATAAAAAAATTGAGAGCAAGCTCTGGAAGAAGAAGAAGATTAATTTATTAAGCAGAAAAAAATCAATTCAATATGAAAATCAATGTCGCAAGCACAAAATGCACACATATTTCTTACACTTTGTGCTTGTGACATTGATTTTCAAATTGCCGACACATATTTCTGGTCCAGTAGTTACCTTTTGCAATGCAAAAACATGACATTCGTGGGTAAGCTGGAGGCAAGCTTACATTTTTTTGATTAGTCACTATGGAAGATGCGATTTAATAATAGCTTTATAGAAGCTTGATTCACATTCGTTCTGTACTGTGCACTTTTAAGAAATCGCAAAACAACTTTCTTAAATCTTTATTCATTGCACCGACCATTTCAGGTCACATGCATTTTCAAGTATATTTGCTTATCTCAGCGGATATGCCTCAAACTCCAGTCCGGTATGACAGATAGTACAAGACAATGCGATACACTATTACAGACAGCCAGCAGGGTGGCGTAGTGGCAAGGCACTGGCCTCGTACGCCCAAATTCGCAGGATCAAACCTGGCCGAAGTCGGTGGATTTTCAAGATGCAGAAAATCGTCAGCGCCCATGTCGTATGATCATGCGGCATGTTAAAGATCCCTCGAGTACCTGTCTGGCTAGGATACTCTCGGCTAAGTTGAATTCCTAGTGCAGTTTCGCATCACTTGGAGCTCAGGTGCTGCCATCCAGGGGGAAACTGAGCGTCAAAAATGCTCAAGTGGTAATGGCATCCGCCGATGGCGGTGCTACTTGAAAGAATGGATGCTGGCTTGCGGGGAATGCACAAGGTCTGCAAAGGTTAGTGACCATACGCAACCCCATCAGAAGGAATATTACAGAGATAAATTACAAGAATACAACAAGGGCCAGGTTGGGACTCGAACCCACCACCACATGACTGCGAGCACGCAGGCACCGGAACCAATCGTGAAACAACTTTATTCGAAAAAACTTCTTTTTTGCCCCTCCCCGCCTCAAAAAATATCGTAAAATACCCTTTTTTGTCTTCTAAATTTATATACGATATTACCGGTTGCGAGAAAATGTGGACGAAGACAGATTACGAATGAATAAAAATTGGCGAACCTCGTGTGTAGTTAGCCAGTTTCTACATGGCACAGCTGAGATTTCTAAATTTCATTCATGGTTTTTAACTTGCCATTGAGAAACGAACTAATAACTACATTGAAGCTCACCTAGTACATAGGCGCACAGTGGGCAGTGGTAGCCTAGTGGTTAGCACGTCGGACTTCCACCTGGAAGGTCGCGCGTTCGATACCCACTGAAGACCACCATGTATACTTGGGGATATGTGCATGTAAAATCCGTTGACCCCACTACCTCTCCCCGTGCGTAAGCAATCCTAAGGCCTCGGCTAACAGGTAGGGGTCTGGTGGAGAAAAGTACATAGGCGCACAAAAATTTAATTATGTACTTGAATTACGTTCATTACAAGAATTGAAGTACTAAAAGCTCCCGTCGGCAGAAACTCGAAAAGCTGCTTAATCGCCTACTAGTAAAAAGCAAAATAAGCGGTCACCATAGGACAGGAAAGCGACGAAATTTAAAAAATGACGATTAAAATAATCATCGGTCAATTGCCACTTCAAAACGTATTGAAAGTTTCATGAAGATACAATACCCTCATTTCATACGCTCCACGTAGTAATTGAAAATGATTCGTTTTTATTAATTTCGTTCTAAGTAAACTGCAAAAAAAAACTTTCACGTTAAGAAAGGAAAAATAAGCATTAAAATGCTGTAATTGAAATGATTCGTTTTTATTAATTTCGTTCTAAGTAAACTGCAAAAAAAACTTTCACGTTAAGAAAGGAAAAATAAGCATTAAAATACTGACATATGTTTCAGGATTGCTTGAAACCCCTTCTTCATTGCGATAGGGAGCTTCTAGATGCAAAAACATCCAAATGAAGCAGACAAAACAACAAAAGTACGGCCTATATAGCCTTAGATTTACCTGCAAACCAATGGGAATAAAGGCAGCGTGAAGTGGAAGTAGAAGTAACATGGAATGCACCAATAAGAAAGCGCCAAACGAACCCAGTTGAAAATTATACAACAAAGCGAAAAAGACAGCGTGCATAAAAATGAGTGTTCTTTTATTTCAAAACATTATGAAATGCATGGAACTGATAATCTGAGCGTGATTCATTATTTTCTTAGGTATCATTCATATATGATGTCACGCTTCGAGGGGGAGGGGGGCGGTTCGTGGAATTGTGGCAAAGTGTGACAAGGGGGGGGGTAACAAGAAGTGTGACATCATGCATTATGCAATATAGCGTGACATGTGACAAAGGGGCGAGGGGGGTCAAATAACGTGACATCATTTATGAACGGCCCCTTACAGGAAAATATCAACAAAGATCTTAGATCGTTAAAATGACAGAAACGAGAATGCATGAACCAATGAGTGACTGACTGCAACTGACTACAATGAGTACAACATTTATTTTAAAGAATAATTATGGTGTAAATCAATTCTATAATAATTTTTATTTTATTGAATCTTGTGTTAACATATTTTTTTAATTTTTGTGAGTGGGAGATGTTTTTAATGCAGCAACCATTTGGACTTTTCTGTCTTGTGGGATCATTCATAAATGATGTCACACTTCGAGGGGGGTTCGTGAAATTGTGGCAAAGTGTGACAAGGGGAGGGGGTAACAAGAAGTGTGACAACATGCATTATGCAATATAGCGTGACATGTGACAAAGGGGCGAGGGGGGGTCAAATAACGTGACATCATTTATGAACGGCCCCTTACAGGAAAATATCAACAAAGATCTTAGATCGTTAAAATGACAGAAACGAGAATGCATGAACCAATGAGTGACTGACTGCAACTGACTACAATGAGTACAACATTTATTTTAAAGAATAATTATGGTGTAAATCAATTCTATAATAATTTTTATTTTATTGAATCTTGTATTAACATATTTTTTTAATTTTTGTGAGTGGGAGATGTTTTTAATGCAGCAACCATTTGGACTTTTCTGTCTTGTGGGATCATTCATAAATGATGTCACACTTCGAGGGGGGTTCGTGAAATTGTGGCAAAGTGTGACAAGGGGAGGGGGTAACAAGAAGTGTGACAACATGCATTATGCAATATAGCGTGACATGTGACAAAGGGGCGAGGGGGGGTCAAATAACGTGACATCATTTATGAACGGCCCCTTACAGGAAAATATCAACAAAGATCTTAGATCGCTAAAATGACAGAAACGAGAATGCATGAACCAATGAGTGACTGACTGCAACTGACTACAATGAGTACAACATTTATTTTAAAGAATAATTATGGTGTAAATCAATTCTATAATAATTTTTATTTTATTGAATCTTGTGTTAACATATTTTTTTAATTTTTGTGAGTGGGAGATGTTTTTAATGCAGCAACCATTTGGACTTTTCTGTCTTGTGGGATCATTCATAAATGATGTCACACTTCGAGGGGGGCTCGTGAAATTGTGGCAAAGTGTGCCAATGGGAGGGTGTTACAAGAAGTGTGACATCATGCATTATGCAATATAGCGTGACATGTGACAAAGGGGGGGAGGGGGTCCGTTGAAGTGTGACGTTTTGTGACAAAGGAGGGGAGGGGGTCAAATATGTGGGGAAAAAGCGTGACATCATTTATAAACCCGGTCCCTTACAGAAAAAACAATTTAAATGTGCTTTTATTAATTTTTGTAGACACGTGTGTGATCAATCATATAATGAGAGATGCTATTTAATAATCACATGATAAAGCTTTACTTCCTTCATTCAGTTTTGTATGACATTCAAGTATTAGTATGACTTCTTTTAAAACAGCGGTTGCCAAACTGTGGTACGCACGCGTACCACTAGTGGTACGCGAAGACTCTCTAGGTGGTACACGTACAGGCAAAAAAAAATCTATCTATAATCTATTGATCTTCTATTATATATAATAAAATTAGTGGTACGCAATAGCAGTGGTACGCAAAATGGTTCGCAAGAAAAATGGTGGTACGCGAAAAAAAAAAAGATTGTGGAACCGCTTTTTTAAAACATTGATTTTTTTACCACAACATGACATCAAATCGAAAAATACTTATTTTCGTATCCTCTGTTGCGTTTGATATCAAAAATCAAGAAAGAATATTGTTGATGAAAAGGGATCATGAATAAAGGAAGCGTATTTTTTCGTAGTAAGTGAGCTTCGTTATGCGTAGTTACACTTCGTGAGTAATCTTATACATAAGCGGCTTAAGTGTCTGCTTGTCGTCGATAGCTTATTTGTTGCTTGCGTAACTGTGATGCAGTTGCTATTGTTGCACACATGTCAAATATACTAAGGATCAAAACTCTAGCATTTTGAGCGTGGCATCGCTAGGTTTGCCATCTCCGTTAAAAATTAATTTAACGCGAATTTAATTTAATCCTTCTTTCTTTGTTTTGATTTATTTATCGTCTGCGCTTTTTATATTGTATATATTAAAGTGGCAGCGCTCTTTTTTTCCAGTTTCGTTAAAAGTATTGTTTTGACGATGATTATGTTGGATATAAATAAATATTTTTCACAAACAATTTGATTATATAGTAAATAATATTTTTATTTTACAGATTATTATAACTTAGATATTTGTTTTTCGGTAAGAATATTTTTTCCGAAATGATTAGTATATGTTTATTATTTATTCACTTAACTGTACTGTTCTACCTGATAACGATCTTTTCGATTTGATGTGCATTTCCGGTTACTGATAGAATTGTATATTTATAATATATAGAACAGCGGTCATACGCGGTATACGACAAGTATTCTTCAAAACAAAGTGCAAAAAAATATATTAGATCATTAACTGTATTAATTGTTAGAAAAGGTCATGAAGTCAAATGTGCAAAAGCGATTGGATGTATGCGCATTTTCGAGGCATTAGTTCTTCACCGGTTATGGTATGTTTAGTGTTAATTTTTTTTTTCATTTTGATAAAAAAAGGAAAATTATATAAATATCCATAAACTCGTTTTTTTCTCTCCAGATAAAAAAAAGAAGCATAATTATGGTAATTATTAATATTTTGCTACTGAAAACAATCAATAACTCGCTACCGGAACCTACTAAAACTAAACCAAACTCTCCAAAACTTATAACTTCACCTCTGCCATCTATCGGTGTTTTAGTAAACTAGTTTCCCGTATCTCTCTTCCTCTCTCTCCCTCCCTCTTTTTTGCCATCAATTTTGAGGAGGTAATTATTTGGAGATGAAAAACTCAATGAGAAAAAAAATATGGCTCAGAAAAGGGGGGGGGGGGGAGAGAATAAAACGCAAGTCCTTAACCCTACACTGCGCAATTTTTTTTTCTTTGTGAAATATTTTTTTTCGTGTTCGTTTGTGCTAGTTATAAGTGGGAAAAATACTAAAAAAATTCTTATTTAATTCGGAAAAGTAGAATTCGAGAAAAATTGACACGTTGTTTAAAAACAACAATGCGCATTTATGGGTAACAATAATATTTTGAAAAATCATTTTAACAAATGAAACCAAATCGATAATAAATAGGCATGCATTATAATCATAAAATAGCACTAAAATATGAACATTTATTAAAATAATTAATTTTATTATTATTTATAAATTTATAAAATTTATTAAAGTAAAAATTTGCAGATGTAACTAATAATTAATAGTTACATGTGCAAATTTTAACTTTGATTACCAATAAAGTTTAATAATAATTTCACTAAAATATTTTAAACAAGAGACCTAACATCTGTAAAGGGTCTTCTATGCGATAATGTTCGTATCTTCTTTGGTTGAACGTGAATTGATTTTAAACAAAATTCCTAAATAATAATTTTATCGACCACTTTAAGCTAATTTGTGAAATATTTAACACTAATCTTCTAAAAGATACTAATAAAAGTGAAATAGAACAACCTGTGACACCTGTTCATGTTTATACTGCGAATAATGCAGGAGCATAAAAATTGCCCCCGAATGCGCGGTGTGTTTTAAAACAACAAGTAAAAGATGCGCCTTAATATATATTTTTCCCGAAATTTTTCGAACAACTTATATTTATTTTAATTTAAAACTATGTAAGCAATTAGAGACTATTTTTTAAAATAAAATTGTTGTTTAAAATTTGTAGAAAAAAAATTAAGAAGTTACTGTTTTTTTCGAAATCAACATGTCTTACGATTTTGTGAAAAAAGATGAACCTTGAGTTCAGTTTACAAAATCTAGGGGAAACTATATTAACTAATATGATCACACATACAAAATAAAACGAAAGAATGCGCCACATGTTAAAAATATTACAAAATAAAAGCTTAGTGAACGAAAAATGGAGGTGTTGTTTAAAACACACGGCGCAGTATAGGGTTAAATAATATGCTTGAACCCTACACTGCGCAATTGTTTTTTCTTTGTAAAATATTTTTTTTTGTGTTTGTTCGTGCTAGTTATAAGTGGGAAAAATACTAAAAAAATTCCTATTTAATTCGGAAAAGTAATTCGAGAAAAATTGACATGTTGTTTAAAAACAACACGGCGCAGTGTTGGGATAAGCATCGAGTCGGATTTCGTTCTTAATTTTTTCAACCGCTGAAACTAAAATAAATATATCTATTTCTCTACCGAGATTTTATTTATTTTAAGAAATCATCATTTATTTGCATTGTTTTTAATGTATTACGCATGTATTTTTATTTTTCATCAGATTTCAACGATGATGGGGGCACGTTTCCTTGTACGATTTTTTTTTTTAAAAGACGGGTTACATTTAGGTGGAAATTTTTTCGCATGTGCTGGTGCCGTATTTAGTGGCAATATTTTACAAACAGATCAGATTTCCCAAATACTTCTGCAATGTATTGTAGCTAGAAAGCGCAACTTTTTTATGCCATGAGTCCAAAAATATTTCATATTATTTTACGTTCTCTATACCTAATTACAAAAATTACATTCCGAGTAACCTACAGCTTTATATAGTTTAGGCTGGTAAAATTTTGTTACCAGCCTAAAGCCCAAAACCCTTTTTCTGGTTACGACAAACAACAGTGCACTACTGGAACACCCCCTGCCAGTCTTGAGTTTGTGAAAATGTAACGCATTTATATAACTCTGTACGCATTGTGCTGTTTTGAAATTCCTTCGGCGTTTTGGTAAAGAAAAAAAATCACCGTAAAAATAGCACAAATAGTCAAAACAATACTGCAAATAACTATTTCGAGGCTTCTATTTTGTAAAAAAGGTGTACATTAATGTAAAAAAAAGGTGCTGCAACACTCTATAACACTTTGATTTTTCCTTCTTTACGTTGTAGACTTTCGTTAATTTTTTCCTTCTTCACGCTGTAGATTTGAGTTGTTTCTTTTTTCTCTTTTACTCATATTTTAGTACAGAGACTCATATTTTAGTTTTCGACCATTCTTCACATAAAAGTCTTTAATCCTCGAAAAAAATTGATAGAGTCCTGCGATCACTTTGAATTTTCAATCAGTTACTTCTTCGTATGAACTCATTACACAATTTAAAAGTTTAAGTGAGCATGCTATATTTGTTAGAAGTCTGTAAAATTATTTCTACAGGATGAGTCAGAAGTAATGACCCGGATTTGAAGTGTTATAAAAATAAAAACTAATACAGTTTGAGACTAAAAACTTTTTATATTTTGATCTGTATATAATCCCCGTTCAGCAGTAATGTACTGATACAGTCTACTCCTGAAGTTTTGGGAAACTTTCTACACATTTCAAAGGACGCGGCGGATATTTCCTCGATATTTCGGTCCTTCAGCTCTTCTAAAGTCTGGGGATGATGTTTCCAAACTTTCTTCTTTAAATAATCCTGCAGAAAAAAGCTTCCGCTAGGGACCGTAATATGACGCGGAATACTTAAATACACACGAAGAGCTCGAGCTCTCTGCGTGGAAGAATAGACTGCATCAGTGCATTGCCGCTGAAGGCAGCCCTCTTGCTGAAGTGGTGTTCAAAACAATGTAAAAAAAAGGGGGTTATATACAGATCAAAAATCAAAAAGTTTAAAGTCTCAAACTGTAGTTTTTTTTTTTTTTTTTTTTATAACGCTTCAAAATCGGGTCATTGCTTCTGACCCACCCTGTATTATTCAAAACGATTTGTAAGTGTAAATTACAATATTTCAGGACTCGAATTATGTATTCTTACCAGGACGCCGATGAAATAGTGTACTATAGAGTATGTACTCCTGCCCTTCGCGTCTTTCTCTGAAAGAATATTAAATGCACCCCCATTATTTACCACCATTTTTGAGGTTACTGAAACCCATTTCTGATGTTCAGTTGGTGTAAAGTTAAAAATTTTGCGTTTATTTACCACCATTTATGATGTTACTGAAACCCATTTCTGATGTTCATTTGGTGTAAAGTTAAAAATTTTGCGTTTATTTACCACCATTTATGATGTTACTAAAACCCATTTCTGATGTTCATTTGGTGTAAAGTTAAAAATTTTGCGTTTATTTACCACCATTTATGATGTTACTGAAACCCATTTCTGATGTTCAGTTGGTGTAAAGTTAAAAATTCTTCGTTTAGTTGCCACCAATTTTGATGTTACTGAATTCCCATTTCTGATGTTCAGTTGGTGTAAAGTTAAAAAGTTTTCGTTTAGTTGCCGCCATTTTTGATGTTACGGAAACACGTTTTTGATGTTCAGTTGGTGTACAGTTAAAAATTTTGCGTTTAGTTGCCACCATTTTTGGAGTTATAGAACACTAATTTTGGTGTTCAGTTGGAAATTATTCATTTTTGATATACTTAAAATTTTTTTAACTGCCTGCCTAAAAAAATATAAGCCAATAAGCGTTTTATACATATATACGTTTTATACGTTATATGTACATATTTTTGACGGACACAAATTTTTTAAAAATATATCAAAAATGAGTAAAATGAGCAACCTCGTATTATTTTAAACCAGCACGAATCATTCGCAAGATTTTTACATACAGTCGAAATATTTCTGGGCATTTGACGACTTAGCATGCTTCGTATGTTTCTACAACTTCAACATCTATTTCTCTTTGTTGGTTTGAGCAACTATATGGATTAGTTCGTCAATCCTTTACGTAAAGAGATAGGGCAAGAAAAACTGGAAAGCCGAAGAGAAAAAATAACGCTCATCTAAAGCTCATTAAGTCTCAAAAAGATTATTTTTCTTTTGCGTAACATCCATGTCTTTATATCGCTAAGCTGTTTCTGATTGACACACTAGCTTTTAGGTTATCAGTACACTTTAGATTGCAACGGTTTACACGCCATAAATAGGTTATTGTCGACACCACCTTTTTGCTATAGATTCTCAATTACACACGATTTTCAACTAATATAAAATAAACAAACTGTGCGCGGTGGTTATAAATTTACTTACCCTGCATTGTCCCACATATAACTCTAAAATAAGGTTTCTCAACGGCCCTCATATGGCCCCCTTAGGGGCCCCAGCAAAATCTGGGGGGGGGGGGGGTGGTAAAATACTAAAATAGGGGAGCCATAAACCTCCGAAAGGAAGCCCCGAACCAATCATTTCCAAACTGATAAAATATTCCACATTCCAACCAATCGTAAAATATTACACATTCTAATCAAATATATTACAAGTCTATATATAATATCGTGGGGTCAATACTACAACTAGGTAACTACAATTCAGCTGTTTCGAGAAAAACGCAAATGAAAGTTTTGCTAAGATTTTGGAAGATTGTGGAGACTAAACTAAAAGTTAGTTTACTACCATTTCTGGATTATATTTAATTAGAAGTATTTATGTCTGGTTTTGACCACAATTTTGTAAGAATAGACGAAAAACAGTCCTTGAGATTTAATGTATCCTTAAAAAAAAATCAGTTACCTAGTTTCAGTCTACAACTAGTTAAAATGTCTACAACAGATACCTAGTTGTAGTATGGTGTGGACCACACCTAATGGGATTTATCTGTGCACTTACCCAGATTTCGCCAAATTTGTAGTTACCTAGTTGTAGTACTCACCCCACGATATACGACAGATTGTATCCTCCGAAAACATGAATGTGCTTACTGTACTCGATGATATATCAGTTGAATGCTGTGGTATCTATTAGATCAACAGTTAATTTGAATTTCTTATATCCGGTAAATTAAACCAGCTATCAAAACTGGAAGGCGCAATTTCATAATGAAAAATAAAAGTTTACACGACGGGGGGCCACGACAAAATTTGGTGCTCATAAGGGGGCCTCATGTTGAAAAAGGATGAGAACCGCCTGCTCTGGAACAGTAAAAATTTCCAATTGTTACTTCTGCTGCATATCGATCAGTTTTGCAACTTCACAACTGTCGGTACTTTTCCGTTTCGGGGGGTGGAAATGGGGTTTCTCCATTGCTAAATCAATGACGGCAATAAATAAGCCATGATGCTTAATTGAAAAATATTTAAACTTCGCAAACGGCAACCCAAAATGGTATAGTAATTTGATTTGGCGAAAAAAAAAAAAAAAAAAACCATCGCCACATCCCCTCACTCCCGAAACGGAAAAGTACCCAAATGTCTATTTCAGACTTGAGATAACTCTTCTTCTGAAATAGAGATTAATCAAATTCTTGACGTTTTGTCTTGCGTTACTTTTCTTGCTCTGGCGCGATATTCTTAGTGCAAGTGGACCACAGAACAACACACTTTCCATGGGCACAATACTTCAAGTTTGTTCAAAATATCCAATTTTTTTTTAAAAAGCATATTTTGATAGTTGAAATAGTTTAAAAACCTCGTGCAAAATTTCAAACCTATATGAACGATACTTCAAAAAAATTTCCGGTTTTTGTAAATGACTTTTATTGCAGAATAAAAGCAGCTAAAGTTTAGACGCCTTTTCCTCTGCTTTGTATTGCTGACCAATTACGAGTACAAAACCACTAAGGCTTTTTTTCAGCTGAAGATACAGCTTTGAAACTGTGTGCGTATTCGATGGAGCATGTACGACAGAAGTTAGCAATGGTTCGACTCTGAAGTTTGATTTTATTTAATTGTTGAATTTGAAGTCTTTTTTTTTTTTTCCGAGTTTTTAACGAAAAAAAATATTAAAATTCAACTAAGTTTCAGGTAGTTAATTCCATGCTAACTTTTATTCTAGAACGTTTGGGAAGTATTACTCGGAAAAAATCTTTTGAAACGAGATATTTTTTAGAAAGTAATAAGAATTTTAAAAATTTGTAAGAAATGTAGACTTTTTTCTCAAAATTTAAATTTAACTTAAGATGAGGTTCTACTTACAAATTTCATTTGTAATCATAATTCGAATTAAATGCATTCATTATTTTTTTATCTGATAGTAAAATGAAATTTTTTTTTTAAAGGTACTATACCCTTTATCATAATTTTGAAACATAGTTTTCATTCACATTTGTCCGAAGTTGAATAACGTTTTGGATTTTGCAATCTTATGCAGGTATTATTTTTTAAATTTATGCAGTTTCGTGCATTTTTTATGGAATTCTCACATCTCAGCTCCAGTTACTATTAAAATGCTGTCAAATAACACTGGTCTACAAAAAAATTTTCTTTTCTGCCCCAAAGACTTTGTTAACTGATCTTGGAAGCATTTTTCACGCTGAACTCTAAAATGAAAACCATTTTCTCTAACACGCAAGGATTTTCCGAGCAAGGTGCTGTAATAGTTTACATTAATAACACTTGCCCTAAATTATAATTTGAAAATTAATTCAAATAAAGACAAAGGCAGTATACTGGGGATTTTGTAAGGAGTTCACCCCTTTCACCTTGTCGGGTAATTGGCAATCGTCGCCAGTCTGTCTGGACTGAGAATGGACCTGGACACTTTGCACGTTTTTGTCGGTATTCTATCTTAAGAAACCAGATTTTATGGAATCCCTCTGATGTACTTCATTCACGTACGCTCTGGGGCGTACACAGACTTTGTGCCGCTTTGGTTTAAGTTAATGAAATTTATCCTAGCTACTATGGTCGACTGTAGCCAATCTTAGAATTAGCAAATTACCAACGCCCCTCGAAAACATCCGAGGTGGACTTGGGACAAAACTGGATCGGGGAGATGGCAGAAAAACTCCCGCCATAGCAAGACGAAAAAACTGCCTGCCAATTTCTTTTTCCTTCGGTATCATGTCAGCACGCGACTTTGTTCTTGACGGACTTGTGCTCCCGTGAACTCTGCGTATTATTTAAATAAGTCCTTGTTGTGCTGCGGAATTGTTTTGAAATGAAATTTATCCATCTTTAACCTACCCATTTCTTTTTCCTTCGGTACTGTATCGGCACGCGACTTTGTTTTTGAGGGACCGTGTGCTCCGGTGAACTAACTCGGCGTGTGATTTTGATAAGTCCTCGTTGTTTGTGGAATCGTTTTGGAAACTTATCCATCTATGTGTGTGTATAGTAATATTTTATATATACAACAATTCAACATAATCTAGCTGAGAATAAATCTGATATTTGTTTGAATTAAGCTCAAATTAATCTTCCACTCAATATTTGACAAAAATAAATAAACGAACGAAGAAACACAGAAAAGTACACACAATTGCGAACCTATCGCCATTTTCAGGATTTTTGATTTACACCTAGTGACTTTCAGCTGGCAAAGAAAAATATTTTGGTAAATTATATTACCGTAATTATCTGTGTATAGCCCGCGGGTTATCTACAAAAAAAAAAAAAAACTGCTCTTTTTTCTACCTGCGGGCAATATAACGTAGCAGGCAATACATGAAATTAAAAAAAAGTATTATTAAAAAGACAACTATCGTTCAAAAATATCGAAATCTCTTTTCCTGCAAAACAAAATGCAGAGAAATAAATCGCAGCTTTCGAAACAATGGTCCAAAGCAGATTTAGGGTCGGGCGCTACAGGCGAATGTAGTTTTCTAGGGGTGTATCCCATGTTTTTTTTTTCTGGGTGCGGGTTATACAACGATGCGGGCTATACACCGAACTTAATTTTTTTAGAATGAATTTTTTTTCCTGCCGACTATACAACGATGCGGGCTATTTACCGATACTTACGGTATTTAGAAGAAAGACATTTTTTCTATACAGTTTTTTTTTTAAAGTAGAGCTGAAACTCTTTATGTACAAACAAAGAAAACGTAAGAAACTTAAATATGTATATAATCCCAGTAATTACGAAAGGAATACTTTGGTTCTGATCACTCATTTTAATGAAATTTAAGAAACTATTTCAAAATGTTATAAAAATACCGATGTATATTCAAAAATTTTAAAATTAGTTATATATAATATATCAAATACTGGTTAAAAGAATTTAAAAACAATTTAAACGAGATTAAAAACTTCATTTGAATTAGCCAGAGGGTGGTCGAAGAGTTGTGTTTTTCAGAAGCATACATCTGCATCAGCAGGTGCTTTCTTGCTCGGTACTTTCTGAAGATGCTACTCGTTGCTCCTGTACAGCAGCAGGTGCTTCTTTCTCTGTACTTTCTGCACAAGATGCTACTGATCGCTCCTGTACATCAGCAGGTGCTTCTTTCTCTGTACTTTCTGCACAAGATGCTACTGATCGCTCCTGTACATCAGCAGGTGCTTCTTTCTCTGTACTTTCTGCACAAGATGCTACTGATCGCTCCTGTACATCAGCAGGTGCTTCTTTCTCTGTACTTTCTGCACAAGATGCTACTGATCGCTCCTGTACATCAGCAGGTGCTTCTTTCTCTGTACTTTCTGCACAAGATGCTACTGATCGCTCCTGTACATCAGCAGGTGCTTCTTTCTCTGTACTTTCTGCACAAGATGCTACTGATCGCTCCTGTACATCAGCAGGTGCTTCTTTCTCTGTACTTTCTGCACAAGATGCTACTGATCGCTCCTGTACATCAGCAGGTGCTTCTTTCTCTGTACTTTCTGCACAAGATGCTACTGATCGCTCCTGTACATCAGCAGGTGCTTCTTTCTCTGTACTTTCTGCACAAGATGCTACTGATCGCTCCTGTACATCAGCAGGTGCTTCTTTCTCTGTACTTTCTGCACAAGATGCTACTGATCGCTCTGGTACACCAACAGGTGCTTCTTTCTCTGTACCTCCTGGACAAGATGCTACTGATCGCTCCGGTACACCAACAGGTGCTTCTTTCTCTGTACCTTCTGGACAAGATGCTACTGATCGCTCCGGTACACCAACAGGTGCTTCTTTCTCTGTACCTTCTGGACAAGATGCTACTGATCGCTCCGGTACACCAGCAGGTGCTTTTTTCTCTGTACCTTCTGGACAAGATGCTACTGATCGCTCCTGTACATGAGCAGGTGCTTCTTTCTCTCTACTTTCTGGACAAGATGCTACTGATCGCTCCTGCACATTAGCAGGTGCTTCTTTCTCTGTACTTTCTGGACAAGATGCTACATATCGCTCCTGTACATCAGCAGGTGCTTCTTTCTCCGTACTTTCTGGACAAGATGCTACTAATCGCTCCTGTGAAGGCTTGTCCGATTCGTAACTTTCCTCCTGTAAGCGTTCATTGTGAATTTCTACATGCGTAACCTGCTTAATTGCTAATTCGTTTGATCTTTTGCTACAAGAAAATGAAGCAATTTCGGGAGCCGTATGCAGTTCGATGCTGGGTGAACCAGCTCCTTCGCTATCTAATTCATCCGATTTTTCTTCAGAGGTGGCGGATTGGAGCATAGCATCGTATAACATTTCATCCAATGCATCATCATCTGTTACGCTCGATGTCAAACTGCTCAATTCAGGAACAATGACCTGAAAAAGTTACAAATGAAAGAATGGATAGAAATTTTAGAACTGCTACATACGTGACACGCGCGATACCCAACAAATCTCGGATGTAGCTATGCTACATTTGCGTAACTAACCTGCAGTTTCTTTTTCATATTCTGAGAAATCCTAACGTTTCGGATGAACGGTATTTAATACCTTTATTTTAATACTACTTTCATTTTGAGGTATCCAAACTATAGTTATTCCTTTTTTAATCATATTGCATTAAAAGAAAAAAAGCACCTGTTGAATCAAATTAAAAATATTATTTACCTTGAGTTCGCGTATGTATTCTTAAAGTTCGTCTATACTTGTGATTTTTATTAATTTTTATACGTTACATCTTCGGAAAACAACTTATGAGATAAATCATTGACCCTCGAGACATTGGTTGCCAACGGCCTGTAGTACTATCTACTACAGTCAAATAAGTACTATAGTCAGTCTATTTTTAAGAGGTACGATTTAGTTAGCTTGAGATGGTTAGACGCGATCAGGTATATTTTACAAGCATGCTCGCAAGAGCAGAATTGTTAGAGCAAGCTGGAGCTTGCGCAAGTACGATGAGTGCACAAGAGTAAGCCTCTAACAATCATGCAAGAGCATGATTGTTAGAGCAAGCTGGAGCGTGTGTAAGTACGATGAGGTGCTTAAGGATCTTTGTCGTACACACGCTCAAATTTGCTTGCACAAGCAAGCTTGACGTTTTTCACAAGCATATGCGTAAGAATCCCGGAGCACCCAATCTCCAATGTCTCATCATGCAGAAACTTAGATTTCCTCCTCAGGGGCAACTTTGCACCACTTCATAATTTTCAAGTATAGTAAGAAAAAAGGAAAAGAATGTCTAATGCTGCATTCTGCTGGATAAGTTGTAAAATCAAATTTTTATTCTTAATTCAATGAAATTAGTTTGCAGCACTGCACACAGATAACTGCATAATACAGTAATTTTGAAGACACTGCTTGGAAGCTATTTTTCCCTTCTGGTGTGAAGTTGTTGAAATTCTTGAAGTTGTTCTATGCACTAACAATGAATTATAGAAATCCTGTGATTTGAAACAAACTTTTAAAGTTAGGAAATTTTTTTCCCTGGTTCAAACGTGCACATCTATAATACTTGACTAAAATAACTCTTTCTAATTTTACTTTTCTGAATTGGTCTGAAGTTACCCAGAGCACGGCCGCTTGTGCCCAGAGTGACAGGGTAACTTTAACAGGTTGAAGACAGCGTGTACCACCGGCGGCTCACATGTGAATAGTTTATCTGGCGGCGTGTACCACTCGTGGCTCACAAACGAATGGTTCATCTGGCGGCGTGTACCACTGGTGGCTCACACACGAATGGTTCATCTGGCGGCGTGTACCACTGGTGGCTCACACACGAATGGTTCATCTGACGGCGTGTACCACTGGTGGCTCACACACGAATGGTTCATCTGGTGGAGTGTATCACTGATGGCTCACACCTGAAGGATTCGTCTAGCGACGTGTACCACTGGTGGCACACGCACGAATGGTTTATCTGGCGGCGTGTGTCACTGGTGGCTCACATACGAAGGGTTCATCTGGCGGCGTGTACCACTGGTGGCTCACACGTGAATGGTTCATCTGGCGGCGTGTACCACTGGTGGCTCACTAGCGAATGGTTCATCTGGCGGCGTGTACTACTGGTGGTTAACACACGAATGGTTCCTCTGGCGGCGTGTACTACTGGTGGCTCACACGCGAATGGTTCCTCTGGCGGCATGTACTACTGGTGGTTCACACACGAATGGTTCATCTGGCGGCGTGTACTACTGATGGCTCACACACGAATGGTTCATCTGGCGGCGTGTACCACTGGTGGTGGCTTACATCAGCTACAGTCTTATAACACATTTTTGTTAGGTGAAGAAAACTTCATGTGGTTAAATATAACTTTTTTACTGAAAAATTGAAAAGCCTATTTTTACAGGTAGCAAAAAACTGCCCCGTCCTCAGCGTGTTATACCCATTCATTTTAGATGGTTTTTATAATTAATATTTTTTAGTTTTTAATAACTATACAACACCGAGTTTTTTTCCAATTTATGATAACAAGCCTAATAACCTTAAAATATATGTGGGTCAGTAAAATTCAAGAAATAGTGGGTCAAAGTTAACTTAAACGATTGTGCTCTTAAGTTGTACGACACATCTAACAAAAATTTAAGTACTCACCTGCCAGAAGTACAGTCCGCACAAAAGTACTGCGATTCCTACGAGTACTAGCACGATTGCTAATGGACTCCCCGCGTAGTGGGAAGCCACAGCTATGGCACTTATGATGAGGAATAGACCCAAAAGAAAGCATAAGAATTTGAGAATTTTCATGCTCGGTTGATCGTTCATCTCCCTTAGCCCCTCCTGTAAAGAAACGTTCAATATTCATATAAGAACTTTGGTATGAACACCGACCGTGAAAGCCAAACATAATATTTTCCGGGCTTATAAGCCGTGGTCCAACCAAGATGTTTCTGGCTGACGTTTCGCCTGACATGTTTCAGGCTTTTTCAGAGCGAAAATAGAGGAGCTATTGAAATACATAAACATCTTTACAACATAAATAGAAAAGAGGACATTTTGAAAATGAACAAGTTATGGGTTCCACTGCTTCAAAAAGCACCAATCCATGCCAAGAACAAAGGTGAGGAACCAATCAGAATCAGTCTCAGCAAGCCTGAGATTGGTGGCCTTTCCAATGAGGTTTAAGCACATGTGATGCTTGATATTTAAGGACGAGACCTCTGCTTTGGCTTCATTTTCTCTCTGAAGAAGCCTGAAACACGTCAGGCGAAACGTCAGCCAGAAACATCTTGGTTGGACCACGGCCTATAAGCCCAGAAAATATGTTTGGTATTCAATATTCATTTTTGGTACAAAATATTTTGTTTTCTAATGGGCTGCTTATATATTGATTCTCAAGCATTGCAGACTTAGTGAGCTCCCACAGATTAGTACCAACTCTTTCAGCGGCTCCGCAATGAGTGTGGTACCATCGCCGAATGAGAATTTTGATGTTCAGTTTCTTCACCTGAAATGGTGAGCACCCGAACGGTTGATGCGAAATTGCACTAGGAATTTAATTTAGCCGAGAGCATCAGAAACTGAATACAGCATTATTTAATCTATGCATCTGTGACATCCTTATGGTCTCTGTATTTGAGGACACAAAATCCAGAAGTTTTTTTTAATGGTGCTGCATATTAGGTCCTTACCATTTTCAGAACTTCCTTCCCCAAGAACTGGCAACCATTCTTTCATGTGGCACCACTATCGGCAGATGTCATTACCACTTGAGGAATTTTGGCGCTCGGTTTTCCCCTAGATAGCGGCATCTGAGCTCTAATGATGCGAAATTACACTAGGAATTTAATTTAGCCGAGAGTATACAAGACAAAATATTAAAATAAGTTAACTTTTTGGGTGCGTACACATTTTTATGCTTACTTTAAAAGTAATAGAACAATTTCAGTTTAAGAAATAAGATTTTTAATTATGTAAAAACCACGCCGTGACAGACATGTCCAATTTGTGTCATGATTGTTAATTAAAAACATTTACTTCTTACGGCGACGATACACCCTCAAGCGAAACGTTTAAATTTTTTCATGCAATACTATGCAATTTTCTATACTAGCAAATTAGTCAATAAATGTACCGAATATAAAAAAAAAAGAAATTTTATTTTAAAATTTTAAAACTTGAACATATTGATGAAGTTTAATTCAATTTCAAAATATTCCTTGCGTTACAATTCGATTTTTTGCCTGGAGATCAAATTTCAGCATACATTTAGGAATCTGTTGGTAAATTAATTATAATTTATAGTTACCGATAATTATTTTAATTTTTGAACCATTATTAATATTCTTGAATTTTTTAAATATATTTCAATCTCATATTGGATGCCGAATTTTGTTTAACTATATAAAAACTAGGAAATCGGCAATTAATCGGCCTTATCGAAGAAGAATTAAGTCGCAAGGAAATTTTTGAAATCTCAAAAAGCAGGGAAATTTAGCTTCGACAAAAAATGCGATTTAAATAGCGATTCGTGCTCAAACCATGCCCACTTTCAAACTCTAACCCTTAAAGTTATCTCAAATTTATGCTTAAATCAAAATTCTTTTTTTGTCACAATGGAAAACAGGTCCACTGCAAAAAAAAAAAAAAAAAGTGCGTGAAAAAGAAAAAAACCTATTCTCGGGCTGATTTTTCGAAAAGTAAGGTCAACCTTCGCCTTAAGACAAAAATTACTCCACTACTTCTACTTTTTAACGGTAGAATAATTTTCAAGAGAACAAATGTACCTGTCCCCCCCCCCCCCCAATAAAAACATTTAAAAAATGCGTGATCTTCAATTACACTATAAAGACTTTGGTACTGTTATCTTGAAAGTTAAACAAGAAATATAGGGCCGTGGTAGTTTAGTTACAAATGCCTTAAATTAAATAACTAACTCAGCGGTACTCGCTGTGTGGAGAGGTTATCGTGCGTTGAAATATTAAAACAAAACAAATTGTTGTCAACCAGAAAAAAAAAATGTCTAAAACTTGTTTAAGTGTTCGAGGCTTCTGAACTTGAAAAATTTAACGAATTACGGTCAAATTTAGAGAAAGGGGCAACTCCAAAAATTTAAAACCCTTTAATAGCAGAATGCTACTTGTATTGTAAAATTACTTAAAAATTAAGACTTAATACTTTTTCATTAGTTTTAAAATCCCAGAAAATAGTCATTTTAATTTTCTTCTTCTGCCTGATAATAAGACTGGCATGAATTTTAAATTAAACAATAGACATTTTAATATTAGTTTCGAGTATTAGACGCATCTGAATTTTTAAGCGAGTTTGTCGGAAAAAAAAAAAAAATGAAAATTTTGTTTTTTTTTTCCTGACCCGTGGGAAAGTGCCTAGCAAAGAGACAAAAAAGCAGAATTTCAAACGAGGAAGATCACACTATCCAAAAGAAAGTGTGATTGCTAATTTAAAACAAAAGTCCTCACAATTCTGTTTGCTGATAACCGCTGGAAGATTAATTAAAATACACTAAAAAAAATCTCCTGAAAGTAACGGAAAAAGTACGGCAGCAGAGTTGTCCGTTTCTGATGATATTTTCCCGAGATTTGACAGAAGTTCCATTTCTTTCTTCTCCGTTTATCCAAATCAGGCTTTGAAAACACAGCAACCGTAAACGGAAAAGTTCCGTTCCCGTATTTTTAGGACGTGATATTTCCGTTTTTGGAAGAAAATACCATGTATTGAAGCACTACAGAAATCTTTTCTTTTAAAATCAGAAAAAAAAAACCACTCTGAAAATTCAGGTTTTTTAACAGTGTAAGAAATCTCCATGTTTCATTTTAAGCTAGATGTGTACTCTTTTAAAAAGATTTATGTCACTGTGGAAAGCTTCTGGGTACTGGCTGAAAATTGTCGAATTTTCCGTATGTAAACTATTTTTACCAAATTAAAATATGATCTGTATAATCAGTTTTTGGAGAATAGACTTTATGAAAAGAGTAAGCCAAGTGTTTAGTTCAGGAATTTAAATTGCGATTTTTCCCCATTAAAAATAGAAAATTTGCGTTAAGTACAAAAAATCGCTTGTGAAAAAAAGTGAGTGCAGTAACAAAATGTGAAGTAAAAATGGCAAAACATATTACACGTGTTTCGTGGTTACAAGGATCCCTGTTTTTGGGGCACTAAGAACATCCTAAAGCACGCAATATTCATAGAAGCTTTCATTGATTGAAATCGGCTTTCATAGCATTGATTTCGCTCATGAAACATTCATGCTTCTAGTAACTCATAGACTTTCGGTTTGATTTGAAATTAGTTATTAACTTTTCGTACAAGAAACATTCATGCCTCTAGTGATGCATTAACTTGATATGTTGATTGAATTGAAAGTAAACAGTAGATTAATTTTTTCGTACAAGGAACATCAATGCTTCTAGTAATGTATTAAATTGACAGATTTAACTGGAATAAAGTCTTTACTAAATTCATGTTTTTTGTTCAAGAAATAATCATGCTTTTAGTAATGCATTCACATCCCCAACTCATTACTTAGGAATAGATGTTCCAAAATTACAATTTGAGGTTTTTTTCTTTTATATCCATGCAGTTTAAGATCCACATAATGAATTTTTAGCTATTGATATTTATTAAGTGCTACTATTAAGTAGTACCATTTCATTTATAGGCTTTTGCAAACTAAAGCCTCTTATTTTTCCTACTTTAAACTGGGTTCAGGACGCTTAACATAAGTAAATAGCTTTGCACAAAGAAGAACTATTATCGTCCTGTGTTGAAAATCGCGCAAGTCGGTTCAACGTAAATTTAATTC
Organism: Octonoba sinensis; assembly: GCA_038502835.1. Classification (NCBI taxonomy): domain Eukaryota; kingdom Metazoa; phylum Arthropoda; class Arachnida; order Araneae; family Uloboridae; genus Octonoba; species Octonoba sinensis. The sequence continues at coordinate 107,087,033 of CM076606.1, forward strand.
ATTTTATTCATAAGTATGTACTGGAAAAAAGAATTTAACCATAATATCGCACCGTTCAATGAAAGAAGTTCTAATACTCAAAATAGACTAGTTTTCCAGGAGAAGCATAAGAAAATTTTAACCACAAGTTTAAAATTTAGTTTTTATTATAATTCAAATTTATCAGAGATTCAATAACGATATTTTAGATTATATAAACGTATGAGAATATCCCAGATTCAATAACGCTATTTTGATTATATAATATTATGCGAGTATCAGAGATTCAATAACGATTTTTAGATTATATAAACTTATGCGAGTATAATTTTATGTATTATACAGATTTGTGCAATTGCTGTGCAGTTCTCACATTTCAGTTGTTTTTGAAATCAGCTGGAAAAAGATAATTGCATATCTTTATTTGCATTGCTTTAATATATGAAGAACTAAGCATACATAACATTACACTCCCCTTCTTACTGAGTTATGGTCTTCTTTCGATTGAGGGTTTGATATATCAAAAAGCTTGTACGATGCCGAATCAATATAATTTTTTTTGAAAACAAAAGATAGTTATGAAAATCTGAATGTAGCAGAGTGCGAAAGACAATTGACAAACGTTATGTAGTTCATATATCGAATATATGCTAGTTAATTATACATGAAAAGCTGAATCCAGTAGACTACACAAGATAATCGACAACCACTATGTGTATGTACAAGGAAAATATTTCCTTAAGTATGATAGTGTACAGCATGCTAATTAAGAGCATTAAGATTCAGTATGCAATGTTTCAATTTTCAATAAATAAATAAATAAATAAATAAATAAATAAATAAAAGGCGTGACGTGACACACGCTTCAAATTCAAGCAAATTTGTCGTTTTCCGCTCCAGTTTCGCGAAAACTAAACTAACAATTTGATTTTAACTCAATCGCTATATTCGCTTTTACTTTGAAAGTTAGAACGTATGCAAAACATTAAACTGAAGTCGTATATAAGGCTTAAAGTGCAAAGGGATAAATGGTTTTGCTTAGAATGATAATGAACGTGATGAAATTTACCTTTTTTTAACCTCTTCATTGCAAGTGTACCCAATTGGGTACATTTTAAAACACTGTTGATTAACTACTGTTTGTGCAATTTGAAAGCGAAAACACCCAATTGTTTTCTTTAATTAATCAACAGATAGTTTACTTCTTTTTAAACATGGAAATTGGGCCATTAATATTATTTAAATTAATTATTAATTTAAATTTTTTGTATGTTCTTTTGTTTTGTAATCATTTTTTACATCAGAACAAAAAAATTGCGTCAAAATTGTTTGTGCTTAGTTCTGGGGTCTGAAGAGGCTAAATTACTCATTAATAAATTAGTAAAGCTTAGAACTAAGGAAATAATAGTTAAAGATTATGCATTTGCGTTAATCTCTGGGAGGGGGAGCCTTCTTTTCCCCCCACCGCACTGTAAAAAAAAAAAAAATTCAAGATTTCACCAAAGAAAAAATAATAGTGAAATTCAGCTGCAACAACTTTTGGAACTAAAGTTGAATCATTATAATGGTTCCTTGTTTCACATTCAAGGTGGAACTAAATGAAACTGTAGCATTAAAATGACGCAGTTTTGTACCAAATGTTGGTTGCAGCTGTATTTCACCATTTTTTCCATTTGTTTCAAAAAAGGTTGAACTAAAAGGTTTTGCAGAGGGGACATTGTGATACATGACAGTCGAATGCTTCGAGTTTTTAATTAGATAAGCAAAGAAAGCAAAAAATAGTAGAAAGCTATTTATATATTTATGTATAGTAGAAAATGTGCAGTACCTTTCCCACACATTTGCGTCTGCTTTTCAGTTATAAAAAATTGTTTGCACAAAAAAGTTTATTCAACATATCATTAAGGTATTCCTCTTTCAATATTTATAACTATTATAAGAAGTGTATCCCCTCCCCCCTCTTCGGAAATTGTGATATTAGTACTAAATATTTTACATTAAAACGATATGCTTTTCCTTTCTGCGAACATTGAAATACAACCGATACCCGAAAGCCAAATATAGAGTTGCTGGTTTTGTAAATTAAAATTCACAAAACGGTCATAAAAAAAATCTAAGGAGGAGTTTACATTTAAAAGGAGTTAAGTGAATAGACGAATATTTTAAAGCAAACTGAAAAACGATTAGGAGTCATGCAAATAAATACCAACACAATAATAATGAATCGTTTGGGGGACAGTAAATGACAAAAATCTATACACTCAAATTTTGCCATTACGTTTGGAGAACTTTTTAAAAAATACCTACAAGGTATGGCATTTTTTAACTTGCTTTATATTGTTTAACCTTGAAACTGATAAAAATGAATAAAACATTAAAATATAGTTGTAAATTAAAAAATAAAGCAACATTTCAGTTATTTTATGGGTAAAAATTCGTAAAAACAGGGGAAGTCGCAGAAGATAAAATAATGAAATGTTATCGTTTATTTTTAGCACACATGTCTAGTAAATATTTTTCTTTGAAATAGACTATTATGTAAGACAAATGTTAATTGGAGTGAAAAATTTTGAAATCTACGTAATCTTGCGCAATTTTGTAGGGTGCATTTACAATAAGAGAGCTAAGAATAAACCAAAAGCACAACCATATAATAAGAAAATAGTCTATCTTAAGGTATGTGACCATCTTTGGAGCACTTTTTTCAATTATATAAGAATTTTTTGGAAAGTTTGGTAGCAATCGAATAAAAATTGCGGCACGTGGAACTTTTTGAATTTCCGTTTTGAGGTAAATTTTTGATTTCGAGAAAAAAGGAGTTTTTTCATTTTAAAGGGTGTAACTATATAACAGTACTTATACATTAAAAAGTTTAGTTTTATAAACATAAATCTGATATTCATTAATACAGTGCGGGCATAATTCGATATTTTGGCCAATTTTCGACATTTTAAGTGCCCACTGCAGCCTTAAGCGCGTTTCTCTTTGCATATGTGCATGAACTGTTTTCAACAAAACTTACCTGAACGCGTCCGGGACGCTTAAAATCACCACGACCTTCTTGATCCATTGTAATGCGATGATCTCCATGTTTCACGATACCCCGAGTCTTTTAAAAGAGCTGCAATGGAAATCATGCCAGTATGATGCGCAAGAATTCCCAGCAGTTAGTCCTCTCCTTCAAAGCACTGAAATTTAGCATTGAGGGTTTGTGGCTGAGCGGTCTAATCGACTGGTTCCGGTGCCTGCCTGCGCGCAGTGAAGAGGCGTGGGTTCGATTCCCACTTTCCCCTGGATGTATTTCCTTCTTTGTATTGTAATTCTGTTGCACTGTCTCGTTCTGTCTGTCATACTACGCGAGAATTTGAGGCATATCCTTGAGAATAGCAAATAAACTCGAATATTTATGTGACCTGAAATGATTGTTAACAAACAAACAAACATTGAGGGTTGCTGTTTGTTGCAGACCAATTGTACATCTACTACTCTTCAGCTGGGGCCTCAGTGGCCGAGTGGTCTTATTACCAGTTACCACTGCTTGCCTGCTAGCAGTGACGAGGTCGTGGGTTCGATTTCCGCCTTGCCCTGGGTGTATTCCTGCAATTTCCTTCCTTTTTTTTGTATAGTAAAATTCTATCGCACTGTCTTGCTCTATCTGTCACATTGGACGTGAGTTTGAGGCTTATCCATTGAGAAAAACAAAATAACTCGAAAACCTATGTGACCTGAAATGATCTGTAGAGTAATAGTAATAGTACTCTTCAGTCAGTGGTAAGGCCCTGGCCTCGTACGCTCAAGTTCGCAGGATCAAACCTGGCCCATGTCGGTGGATTTTCAAGATGAAGAAAATCGTCAGCGTCCATGTCGTATGATTATGTGTGATGTTAAAGATCCCTTGAGTATCCGTTTCGCTTGGATGCTCTCGGCTAAATTAAACTCCTAGTGCAGTTTCGCATAATTTAGAGCTCAGGTGAAGCTATCTAAGGGGAAACTTAGCGTCAAAATCCTCAAGTGGTAATGGCATCGGCCGATAGTGGTGCTAATTTGAAATAATGGATGGCGGTTTCCAGGAAATGCACTACGTCTGCAAAGGTGAACCATTACGCAGAACCATTAGAAAAAAAACGTCTACTCTTCTTCACATAGTATATTTATTTTCACATGATAGTCATGGTAAAGGTCCCGCAGTGGACCAGTCGGTAGACGCTCGGTTCCCAAAGAACACCGGAAGTGACACAACATTGACCGAGGTCAGTGTTTGGGAGGGTGACCATCTCTCACGACTGATTCGCTCCGGGACCGTGTACGTTAATGAGAGCTGGTGCACGTAACATCCGTCTTGGCTTCAATGTCCTCCAAGTGAAATGATACCTCTGTGAGGGCCACCTAGGGGACGTCCTCTCATCTGCGAGTAGGTTCAAAATTAGGAGATGCAACAGAGGCAAGGCGAAACGTACCTCGTAATATGATGCTAGAAGCATCTAGAATGGAATATAATGGAATAGTCATGAAGGAAGGGCACCGTAGGGGAATACCGTAATTATCTGTGTATACCCCGCGGGTTATCTACAAAAAAACTCTCTTTTTTATTATCTGCGGGCAATATAACGATGCGGGCAGTACACAGAATTTAAAAAAAAATTATCATTATTAAGAAGACAACTACGGTTCAAAAATATCAAATCTATTTTCCTACAAAAGAAAAAATGCATAGAAATAAATCGCAGCTTTCGAAACTATGATGATCCAAATTCCCCCATCCTTCTTGAATCCCCCATGCAAGCAGATTGGGGCTCGGGCGCTAGGAATGAAAGAACTTTATGGACGAACGCAGTCAGGTTTCAGGCGAATGTATTGTTTTCTAGGGGTGTACGCCATGAAAAAGGGGTCTTGAGCTGGAAGAGTTTGTGGGAAACCTTTCCTTATCAACGAAGTTGTATCCAATCCAATGGTGCTGGCATCAATCAATGTTAATTTTTTCCTCCGCTAACGACCAAAGTTTCTTGACGCTTCAGAATTACAGTATGCTATTGTACTATTATAGGAGAGTTTTGTACGCGATTCTTCAAAAGGAAAGCTAATAGAAAGCGAATAGCTAATAGATAGATATGCAGCCGCGCTTTCAGGTAGCCATAACAAAATATGGTAAATTTAAACTTTTTAAAAATTTTATTTTAAATGTTAAAAGTGTTTTGTAATTTAAAATTGTTTTTTTATAAACGGTGTACCTTACAGAGTGATTTGTTTATGTAATTGTTTTTGTTCTGGGTGCGGGTTATACAGCGATGCGGGCTATTAATCAATAATTACGGTACTACTGATCTAATTTTAGATTTCATTTATACCTTCTATGTATTACAAACATATTTTCCTTTCTTCATATGAACTATTGTGGAAAATAAGCGTGCTTGCAAGTTTTTCTGCTTTTTCACTAAGTGGTTCGTCATTATCTGTCGATTTTAATGGGGGTTCGCAAGGAAACCACTGCCCTAGGGTTTAAACCACTGCAACCACTGCACTTGCCCTAAACCACTGCAAAAGGTTGGGAACCACTGCCCTAGAATATTGCCGTACTACTTCGGTCAGCTACAAATTTCATGGAAATTTTTAAAGCTGTGTTCACCGCACTGCACTATTAGCAAATGTTGCAACGGTATTGTTTTAAATTTTTTACTACCAGTATTTTTTCTGATAAAATACAAATTAGTGCTTTAAACCCTTCAAGCACAAGTTTCTATCAGTAAAACTGATAAAAAAGATAGTTTGTTTTGACAGAAAATGAATATATGGAGGGATCAGAATACAAATGAACTAAGTCATTAAAAGCTTCTTTGTGCTACAGAGGTTTAAAGTTAAAGCTTTATAACAAAATTACCTCTTACTTTTTTTTTAATTATAAATTAAATTATAAATGTCCAAGCAGACTTGGTTCATTATTGCTCTGAAATTTTACATAGTGCATGCTACTGCGCTGCTAACTCGAAAATGACAAAAAGTGGACTTCGTTCACTTCAATGCTGAGCTCTCCATATATGTATAGTACAAATTGTTTTTGTCCCGCAGTGGACCAGTCGGTAGAAGCTCGGTTCCTGCAGAACACCGAAAGCGAAGCAACATCGACTAGGGTCAGTGTTTGGGAAGGGTGACAACCTCTCGCGGCTGGTTGCTGTGGTGTCCGTGCACGCTAAAGGGAGCTGGTGCATGTTAAATAGGTCGTGGTTCCAATGTCCTCCAAGTGAAACGATACCTCTGGGGGTGCCAATCCCAGGTGACGGTCTCTCATCTGGGAGCTGGTTCAAAAATTAGGAGACCTTTCAAAGGGGCGGAAATCGGACTCCTGCCTATAAGGGCCCCATTAGACTCAGTAGCAGCGTACCCATGCTTCCTCGCCACGAGCGAGGACTCGACAACAACAACAAGTTGTTTTTGGCAATTTGAGTTGTAGGGGGTGACTAGAGAGCGGGGGTTGGGGGAAAAGCAACAACAACAACAAAAACATATTATACACACAAAGTGCAAGCGGATTTCAGAGGGGCATTAGATAAAAACAACGCGAGATACAAGATCGCCCGTGCGAGACACGGGTATGTGCAAATTTGCCGGTACCTTCCGCTCTTGTCTGGAACGAGCAAATGAGTTAAGTGGTTAATAGATATCAAGTAAAATAAAAATGTCGTATTATTCTGAAAAGGTAACTCGTTAGAGCAGCGATTCCCAAAGTGGGTTTTGCAGAAGGATCACCGGGGTTCGTTTAGCAAGTCATTATTACATAAAAATATCTTCCGTAAGTTATGTGCAGAAAAACCAAAGGGACGCGATGAGAAGTGACGCGATATTAGAAATTTATCTGAAAGTGGTAGTTATGCACTTTCTGACAATAAAAGTACATTTGAGGGAAGCAAAACAAGAAATAAAACTTGTTCAGAAAATCTTGTAAGTTAGTTAATGTAAAAATCGTGAAGTGACTCGTCACTCCGCTTAAAATCACTTAGGGACTCTAACGGGGCGGGTGAAAGACTATGACGTCATTTGGTTGTTTGATGATAAAAGGTTGTGTTCAATGATATTGACTAATGAGTAAAAAAGGGAATTTAGTTTGTTTTGTTGGTTTTTGTAACAAAATTTTGTTGTTTAGTATAACAAAATAGTTGTACAACAAATTTGTGTGTTGTTTAGTAAACAAAAAACTGGTGTTTTGGTGATGGCATTGAAAAGAAATTGTTTTCTTAGTTAAAAGTCTACAATAGTTCTAAAAAGTTTGAAGTTTATAATCACAGTTATGTCTCATTTGTGTCCCGATTACGATTTTTATATTTGAAAAATTTACTTTTTCCGCTGGATAATGCTTTAACTTTAACTCATACTTTCAACTGACCGTTTCAAATGACATTGCTCGAACAGTGTTTCAGCTATGAAATTTTCCTTTTAAATCTTATAAAAATAAGGTAGAAAAAAACAGGGCATTCTTAAAAAATTTTATCGAAGTGGCAACAGGTCAATTCAGACACTTAGAAGCAAAGGGAAGTGACCAAAATGAACATTTTGAGATAGCTAGGGCAAATGATAAATTAAGCACCCTTTTTTTTGTGGGAAAGAGATTTCAGTGGTAGCTTTGACAAATACTGCAAAAAAGCGTGGTTTTAAAAAAATACTAAATAAAAGCTGCATTCCATTTGGTAGCAAAGGGATTCAAGTGCACTTACATCCGTTTGCCTCTAAATAAAATTATTTGATTTTTTCAGTTGGTTTAAATACGCAACGCAGACGATCTATTTACGAAATTTAAAGAGGAGAAGAAAAAAAAAAAAGGAAAAAAATTCCGAATTGTTGAATAATAATAATAAAAACAAGGCTTAAATCGTCTGCAGATTTTATTTTTGTCATGTTTTGTTTTCGGCAATTTGTCTAATTGCAATGATTTTTAGTTTGTTGATTATTCGAAACTTATATTATGCAGTTTTCAATAAAGTTTATATCACTAAAAAATTATCTTTATTACTGTGTAAATTAGCAAAATGAACAAGACCCGTTTTTCATTTAGTGGCAAAGGGGTGTAAGTTAACTAATTGGAAGCAAAGAGGTGTAAGAAAAACTAAGCTATTTTTTTAAAAAAACCTACGCCAAATCTAATCATCAGAAACACTTCACACTTCATACTTAAACTAACACATACATATAGGACTCGAAAATAAAAAAACATATTTACATGAAGAACGTCTAGAATTTAGTATAGGAATTATACTTCAAACGAGTTTTACTCAAAATGATACTTTAGTCACTTTACATCACTTTGCTTCTCACCGCTTCAATTGGGGAAATAAAATTGGTCACGCGGAACACCCGATTTGTACAAGAAATGATATACGAAATGTATATTACATAGGCAAAGACAAAACAGTTATGTACTACTTTCTCCTCTGTTTGACAACCGATTTTCTTATTTCTTATTAATTATAGAATAACTAGGATAACTTTCATTTTAACAAGTTATTGAGTCTTAACTTTTGACACACAGTGTAATAACTTGAAGGGGTTGAAGTCCTAAACACAAGAAAGCTCTCCATGCTGAGTAATAGAAATCACTAATATATTTTTAAAGTTCATCTTATTTGAAACAAACAATCTTTTCATTATATTGCAATTTTTGACGCAATGAGTTTTTGTTCGAGTTTAAAAAAAAAAACGAAAACCCCTATTCAAGTAAGCCAGTTATATTAATCCTTCTCCCCTTTGAAGTAACACATGCAAAAAACCAAGATTCTTGGGCTTAAGCATTCTAAAAAACGAATTAGATCAAAATTGGAGTCTATTCCAGGTCGATACCGTTCAAATATCTGAGATAAAACCTGCTACTTTTACAGCTATTATTAACAATGCAGTGAAACAATTTCATTATTCAAGTTAATGGGACTTATTTTAAAACTGTAACAGCTATGATAAAGTTAGAAAAGTTTTGCTATTTTCTTCTTATTTTAAAACTGTAACAGCTATGATAAAGTTAGAAAAGTTTTGCTATTTTCTTCTTATTTTAAAACTGTAACAGCTATGATAAAGTTAGAAAAGTTTTGCTATTTTCTTCTTATTTTAAAACTGTAACAGCTATGATAAAGTTAGAAAAGTTTTGCTATTTTCTTCTTATTTTAAAACTGTAACAGCTATGATAAAGTTAGAAAAGTTTTGCTATTTTCTTCTTATTTTAAAACTGTAACAGCTATGATAAAGTTAGAAAAGTTTTGCTATTTTCTTCTTATTTTAAAACTGTAACAGCTATGATAAAGTTAGAAAAGTTTTGCTATTTTCTTCTTATTTTAAAACTGTAACAGCTATGATAAAGTTAGAAAAGTTTTGCTATTTTCTTCTTATTTTAAAACTGTAACAGCTATGATAAAGTTAGAAAAGTTTTGCTATTTTCTTCTTATTTTCAATTTCAATAACATGTTTCATCGACAGCCTAACTTAAAAATAAGTAGCTAAGTTATTTAGTTCCGAAGAATAACCAATGGTCACCAGTTTTCAGATCCAGATAGCTGCGGAAGTCAAATATACCTAAGTGAAATAAAAAAGGCACTGGTGGAAATAAATAAAGCAACCTGATAAACGGAGGATAAGTGCGAATAGAGCTTTTCGTATCGCAAATTTTTATGATGGATATGGTGCAATAAGAAGGAAATTATGCTTATCTATTAGTACTTATTTTAATAATACTCGGCGCAAGGAGAATTTCTACTTGGGAAAGATTTCAGTTTACTATTTTTATATTAAAATATCAAGGAATGGAAATACGGCTAAACAGAGAGTTTTTAATCCCCAAAGCCCGTGCCAGATGGCGCCCTGGAAATAATGATTGAAAATATGATAAACAAGTTAATTATTTCTACTCATAATAAAACTCGAAATGTAAAAAGACATAAATATAACTGGTAACGAAACTTTTTGCTGTTACATTATTAAAAGTCTGAATGTACTATTAACAAAACTGAATAATACTATTAACAAAACTATTTTCGAAACCCCTTTTTTTTCCATATTTTACCTTTTTTTTTAGAGGCTAGTCAGAAATAATTACAAAGAATTTGGGATATTAACGTTTTAAAGGTTAGGGATCATTCATAAATGACGTCAAGCTTCGAGGGGGGGGGGGGAGGGGGTTCGTGAAATTGTGACAAAGTGTGACAAGGGGAGGGGGTAACAAGTGTGACACATCATTCATTATTTATTCGAAACTTATATTATGCAGTTTTCAATAAAGTTTATATCACTAACAAATTATCTTTATTACTGTGTAAATTAGCAAAATGAACAAGACACGTCATTATGCAACATAGCGTGACATGTGACAAAGGGGGGGGGGGGTCCGCTGAAGTGTGACATTGTGACAAAGGGGGGAGGGGGGTCAAATATATGGGAAAAAAGCGTGACATCATTTATGAACTGCCCCTTATATGCATTGGTAAAGTTACTTGCGAAAATAATTTAAGTTTTCGGTCCAAATATTTCTCCAACATTAAAATATAACTAAAACATTAAATTTTTGCACACACAAATAAGCTATGAGTTAATTTCTTTAAAAAAAGGGTTTTCGAATCAAGGTCTTCGTTTTGTAGCAACTAGCACTTTCATATGAAGCGTTTCCTAGTGTTGCATAAAAATCGAAACTTTGTAACCGGTACACTTTCCGCCCAATTGTATTTTCAGAAGCGCCTCCCCTATAATGTATTGATGCATATTATACCAACATGTGAACTTTATGAACTGAAGGGTTTTCCATTGAGGAAGAGGCTCCATTGTAGCTTCGAAATAGCTATTTGCGATATTTTTCCCGACAATTTGTGCTGTTTTACGTTGTTATATTTTGTGCTGATATTTTAGCACAAATAATTTTGATCATTTGTCTTACAATTGAAGGGTTTGCTGCAAAAAACGATGTAGATTCGTTTCAGTAAAGTAAAAACTAATAGTAGTTTCTACATATAGTAAAGTATATACTGATGTAAGGAATATAGCTTGTATTAAAAACATTGCTTGATACAGAATCAATTTTTATACATTCAGCACAATACAGAGGAATTTGTCCAAAAAAAGAAAAAAAAAAAAGGGGGGGGGGGCAACTAAACACTTTCAACCTTATATTTGCTGTTACCAATTTATTTAAACTTGCAGCTACCTCATTTTTGTAGCAGTCCCTCCATCTGCTGAAACTGACTTTGGCAAAAACCTTTTGGAAAAAAAAAAAAAAAATGAAGTTTATCCTGATGTAGTTCCGACGAAAAATTGTCTTGATGAAAAAAGATCGAGAATTGTTTAAGCAGCGTTTCTTTTATGAAAAGTCCTTCTGTACTAAGGACATTGTTACATGTTCAGGATCTCGAGAAATTGTTCCATTGAAATTTTTACAGAAGGGACATTCCATGCCAAATCATCCAGGGGTCGACACCCGAGATAGGCCGATTTTGATGAAACTTGGTGAGAGTATTCTCCCTATAGATATAAGAAAAACTGTAAAATTTTATCTCAATACATTAATTAGTTTTTGAAATAGAACACTTTAAAGTTTTACCAGAAATGTGCAATTCGACGCTGATCGCAAATCAAGCAATTACGCATACTTTTATATTTTTTATCGTAAAACAGTTATTTTTGAAGATAGAAAGTTAGTTTTTTTTGTATTGTGTTCAGTATTCTTTGGTGAATTGAAATATAGCATTAAGGCAACTAAAAAATTCTTTGAAGAACAAAATTGAGTTGAATTTAGTACAATGACTGTAGCTCAGAAACCGCTAAATTGCATTAAGATCGTATCCTTTGATTTTAAAACTAATTATACCATTAGAAACTAGATTAAAAATGCTTCAAAGTGGTACATAAAAATTGATGGGGTTTGGACTTTTCAGTGAGTTGGAGCTGATCAAAATTATACCTTTGAAAAGTACCAAAATCTATTGTTCCTAATAACTTAAATTTTCAAAAAAATAATATTGGCTGTTCTTATAATGTTATTAAATACAACATTACATTACATTCATATATGTACATTGTACAAAGGACTTTCCACCAAAACCGAGTGAAATCATAAAATACTCAGAAATATGCTTACAGCATTTTTTTGAAAAAAAAAAAAAAAAATAGATCCGACCTCAAATTATAAAATGTGCGAAAAAGGGAAAAATAAATTCTTTAACGAAATCGATCGATTTTAACAGAACTTTTGAAGTCTGTAAAATTATGAAGGATTTTGATTCATGATAACTTTTGTAACCATGAATCAATTCAATTATTAATGGCCTAGATTTTGCAATAGTTTCAACTTAAAATAACGCATGATATAAAAAGAATTAGACTGTCATAATTCTGCGTGGACTTAGAAAATTATGTTTAAAAGTGGTATCGATGTTGTTAAGAATTAATTTTTTTTTTCAACAAAGGTACAAGACCTATGGTAAACCACCCTCGATCGATTTAAAAAAAAATTCATGAGAATCGGTTCATCCGGTTAGAAGAAAAAAAAACAGCATATACAGCATGAATGTATAACCTCCTTCCTTTGTGAAGTCGGTTAAACATATGTTTTTTACAAAATGCTTATCCCGTAGAAAGTTCTTTAAACAAGCATGAAACTACAAGTCTAGACTCTGAACGATATGCATTAGATAGAATATTACCAAAGGAGTATCAAAATAAAATATGTTGCCGGATTTTGATAGGAATATACATAAATTATGTTGCATGTGTATATGAAGGAAACTGATGGAGTGGTCTGGTGTCAGTAAAATCAACAAAGCAGAAGGCGTGACACAATTGTTTTCATGCACCCGCATGGATCTCGAGAATCATTTTACTGGCCTAAAAGGCAAGATGAATGCCCTGTTCTCCCACAACATATCTTATGTGCTGTTGAAAGTCCAGAAGTAACATCACATATGAGTCGTTTTTTCAAAATTGGATCAATATCCATGAAAAATATTATTAAAAGCTGAAATATGTTCAAGATGAGTTGTTAAAACTGTTCAAACTTGAAAGGAAACCGAGTTTTAGCCTATAGAATAAGAGACATAGCTATTTAAATACATTGATTGAAATAACATTTTCAATGCACAATCTTAAGAGTAGGGATCACTTCAATAATAGGCATCTTAAATATTATTCTAATAAAACCTATACACTCACACACATATATATATATATAACTTTCCTACCTTAGTTGATCTAACAAACATGACATTTTTCCAAAAAAAAAACATTAAAAAAACCTTTCTCATGCATTATTGTATATTATTTTGAGCTATTTGAACTATAGAAGGTCTATCTGATTTTGTAACTTCGATCAGTTATAACCGAACGTAAAGTTTTATTTTCCCAGTTTCATGCTTGTTTGAAGAACTTTCTAGAGCATAAGTATTTTCTAAAAGAACGACGTATTTTTTGCTGTAAATAAATCTCAGAATATTTTATGATTTCACTCGGTTTGGTTGGAAAGCCCTTTGTACATTTTATATATTTGAATGTAAATTAAGCACGCTATATAACAACATTTCAAGAGGAACCAATATCATTTTTTTTGAAAGTTGAAGTTATTAGGAACAATAGATTTTGGTGCTTTTCAGAGGCATAACTTTGACCAGCTCTAACTCAATGAAAATTCCAAACCCCATTCATTTTAATGTACCACTTTGAAGCATTTTTAATCTAGTTTCTAATGATATTAGTTTTAAAATCGAAGGATACGTTCTTAATGCAAATTTAGCGGTTTCTGAGCTCCAGTCATTGTACTAAATTCAACTCAATTTTGTTCTTCAAAGAATTTTTTAGTTGCCTTAATACCTTTAAATCCCAAATCTAATGCTTTATTTCAATTCACCAAAGAATACTGAACACAATGCAAAAAAAAAACTAACTTTTATCTTCAAAAATAACTTTTTACGATAAAAAATAAAGTAGTATGCGTAATTGCTTGATTTGCGATCGGCGTCGAATTGCAAATATCTGGCAAAACTTTAAAGTGTTCTATTTCAAAAACTAATCAATATTTTGAGATAAAACTTTACAGTTGTTCTTATATCTATGGGTAGAACACTCTCACCAAGTTTCATCGAAATCGGCCTATCTCGGGTGTCGACCCTTGTATGTCAAACCATGTCTCCGCTGATGATTTGACTTGGAATGGCTCAGAACTAAATAGAAATTTGTGCTTATGACTCATTGTTCTTTTTTCCAGATAAGATGTATTTAAAAACATTTTGCGCCTCTCCTGCCCTAAGGAGAATATCCTTGCCCAATGGAATAAATTCATAGATCTGCACACTGCACATACACTGAGGAGCATCTCTTTGCCCATTGCACTAAATTCATAGATCTACACATGCACTGAGTAGCATCTCCTTCCCTCAATGCACTAAATTGATAGATCTAAATGTGCGCTGAGGAGCATATCCTTGCCCAATGCACTACATTAATAGACCTACATGTGCGCTGAGGAGCATATCCATGCCGAATACACTAAATTAATAGATCTACATGTGCGCTGAGGAGCATATCCCCTCCCAAAAAAAGGGCCAAACTAAAATTCCATAGATCTACACATGCACTGAGCAGCATCTCCTTGCTCAATGCACTAAATTCAAAGATTTACACATTATCGTACATTATGAGCATGTTTTCCTGTTCACTTGTTGAGCCATGCACGAAAAACAAAATTTTTTCTTAATGAAAAGTAGTAAACATTATTTCAATGGAATTCATAACCCCTATAGTGGAATAACTGATGAAACTAAAACTGTATAATTGCCTTACTGGAAGCAAGAGTTGATTGCAGTAGTCTGGCAACTGAAAAGCGCGAACACAAGCTATTTGCACTTTTCTGGGTTGAGATCGCAAATATTTTATAACGCCTATTTCTATGGTTGGGATAAAAAAAATGTATGTTCTACCAAAAAAAAGTTGTGATTGGCGGAGTGCCAAGAAGGATCCATTCCTGTTAAAGGGAGGAACTGCTAGTATAAGGAGTGTCCCTATTCTGTTCTCGCTTTTGTTTGTTTGTTTGTTAACATACTTTATTTTTTTCCACCCTGAGGCTATATACAGTTTATAAATTTAGTTTTTTAAAATTAAAGCCCCTTTTCCCTTGAAAAACAAACTTCTCTAAAAGTAGATTGGATTCAAGCTTCCGTCCTTCTCTGGCATGAGTAGAAGCTTCTAAGTGTCATGGTTGAACTGTAAGATACCAATAGCTGATGTCCGCATATATACAAAACAAAAGACATCTCATAATTTCAGAAAATGGGCATTGAACCTTTATGACGTTTTATTTTAATGAAGTTTTACGCCGATTGTAAAAGCCAAAATGGTTGTACGAAAGTATATGTGCTGTGTAAAGCTATAATTAAAACGCACTAAATGCTGGTTAAAGCTATTTATTTAAATAATAGTTATTAAGAATATACTTTATAAAAATTACTAAAATATATTAAATACTGCTAAAGAGAGAATTTAAAAAGGTTCAAAACTAAATATTGTGAATTAAACATCGGTACTTGTTGCTGAACAGCTTATTCTGAAGCAGATTTCAAAACAATCTGTTCATCAGCACTTCTTTGGTGCTTTTTGGATAATAGACTACCCCAAGATCAGGTTTTTCTGTTGCAGAGTTTGCTAAAGACTTAAAAATGATATTTAAAAACTAAATACTGATAATTTTGCATCTGCTTTCGCAAACAAATCAGCCTGAAGACTTTAAAATGAGATTTAAAACTAAACACTGATAATTGTGCAGATGCTTTCGTTAGCAAATCTGACTGAAGACTTTAAAATGAGATTTAAAACCACAGTCTATTAACTATCCAGCTTCTGTCGTGGCTGATCGTCTCCTTCAGCAACAGGTTTCGAACTACTCTGTTCATCAGCACTAGAGGGAACTTCTTCATCTGTTTCTTTCGGAGAACACGCCACTTGTTCGGATTCAGAGGATGCGTCCGGGAGATTTACGTTGTGGATTTCTGCTTGGACTTGGGTAACCGGTTCATTTTCCAACTCACCATCCACAGGATCTGTTGATCCGGAACCATCACCGGAACTTGAAGCAACTTCGTGACTTGCAGACGATTCGGTGCTGAGGGGAGTTCTCTCTTCTGGACTTTCGGATTCTGGTGGCACTTCGGCAAAGGAAGGGTCATTATGAGAAGTTGTTCTGGAACGGTCACGAGGTGGAGCATCACTTCGTTTTCTTGTAGCGTTCGCCTGTTTTCTTTTAGCGTAGACTGCATTAGCCCACAGCTGAAAAGTGAATTTAAAAGTAAGATAAGACTAGGATCGAAAAATAGGGCAATGCACTGAAAGTGAAAAAAAAATCTTTTTTTTTGGGCTATCATTCTGTGCCATTTAACAACCTGCTAAACATTTAATATTGTAAAGCATGTTTTTTTTACCAAAACGTGTTCATTAAATTCGAAAATACAGATAAATCCCTCAAATCCGAACTAATTGGGGCTTTTAGCCTGTTCGGATTAGCTGAAAATTATCCATAACATAACGCACCCTCGTCACTTCAACGGTTGAAGATAACTAATTCCAAGTGAAAGGTTAAATGATATTTTATGAGTTGCTATTGTTATTTCATTGTTTTTACAAATTAATTAACCCAAAAAATTTCAATAACCAAGTTTTACCATTTTTCAATCCTCTATGACATAAGTATATAGACACATTTGCAGTTTGATAGGTATGCTAACTGTACTTCTTTGTTAATTTTTCAACTAATTATATAAAATCAGGTTATAGTAGTTTTATGACAAAATAAATAAGCTTCTCTTTTTTGCATGTGTTTTTCAAACTTATATTTGTTAAAAAAAAAACTCGTTCGGATGTCCCGGGATTTCAGATTTTTGAGGTTCGGATTTGAGGTGTTTCACTGTATGCGGGGTTCGCAAAGTAATTCAGATGTAATGCAGAGCAAAAGCGACCATTTGCCTGTCATAAACAATAACTTGAAACTTGCTTGAACATATATTTCTTTACTTCTGAATCCGGTGACACCTTATTCTCAATTCCTCATAGTCACGCTTCTTGAATTAGTAGTGAGCCCGCGTCAGGCACCTTTCAGTGGAAAAAACAGCATTTCCTCGGTTAATTTGCATAACATTCAAACTTGTAAGCATCCACTCGAATCTCTAGTGCTCGAAATTTTAGAATATCGCAACTTTTTGACCGATTCGCAAGCATAATTTTTAGTGTCAACCAACATATCAAACAGGGGTAAAAACAAGTATTTTATTGGCTGATTTTGTTTATACTTTTAGAATTACTGCCAGTACATTCTTAAGCGTTTTAATGACACGCGGATTGAACTATCGTTTTTAACCTATCGACATTAACAATATTATCATCATTAACTACATAGCTAACAGACTTCTAAAATGGGAAGGTTATCAATTCGGTTTCTCTTTTTTTTTTTTTTTTAGTTCATGCTGCTCACTGTATGAATTGATTTTGATGATCTTTTATTTTTATCGACAAAGGGTCTCTCAACTCCGATTAATCAAAAGATCATTTGTCCATATTCTATAGAAATTTATGCGATCAGTAGTTTCAGGCAAATAGGTAAGGCTTACTTCAATGCCTTCCCCTCAAGTAAATAGTTCAATATGAAACTCCTTGCTGAAAATAACCGATTGTCGTAAGCAGTAATATAAACAGTAATTATAACAAAACTTTGAAGAGAAGGCTTCACAAAAACACACAGCATTCGTTTTGGCATTTTTAGCCGATTTCAAAGAGATGATGTTCAATCTGTTTAGTTTAATAATTGTTATATTGAAGTATAATTAAGAAGAATAATACCACCATTCATGTCATTAAACTGAAAAAGCACAAACCGCAAAAATAAATTCCGAAATGTGTTTCGGAATTTATTTTTGCGGTTTGTGTTTCGGGGTTACAAAGAACTCTTTATTAGCCATTTAACCGGGATTTGCCCGTGTCTGACACGAGGCGAAAGCTTTCCGGCAAATTTGCACATGTCCGTGTCTGACACGGGCGAAAGCTTTCCGGCAAATTTGCACATGTACGTGTCTGACACGAGCGAAAGTTACCAACATATTTGCACATGCACGTGTCTGACACGAGCGAAAGCTTTCCGGCAAATTTGCACATGTACGTGTCTGACACGAGCGAAAGTTACCGGCAAATTTGCACATGCACGTGTCTGACACGAGCGAAAGTTACCGGCAAATTTGCACATGTCCGTGTCTGACACGAGCGAAAGTTACCAGCATATTTGCACATGTCCGTGTCTGACACGGGCGAAAGCTACCGGCAAATTTGCACATGTACGTGTCTGACACGAGCGAAAGCTACCAGCATATTTGCACATGCCCGTGTCTGACACGGGCGAAAGCTACCGGCAAATTTGCACATGTACGTGTCTGACACGAGCGAAAGTTACCGGCAAATTTTCACATGCACGTGTCTGACACGGGCGAAATTACCGACAAATTTGCACATTCCCGTGTCTCACACGGGCGTTTTTGTATCTCACGTTATTATATTTCTAATGCTCCTTGGAGATCTGTTTGCACTTTGTTTGTATAAAAATTTTTCATATAACTTTTACCCCACTCCCCGCAACCCTCTAGTTACCCCCTACAACTGAAATTTCCAAAAACAATTTTTAATATTCCTATATATTCATTTTCTGTCAAAACAAACTACCAGTTTTTTTGCCAGTTTTTCAGAAAAAAACTCGTGCTTCAAGGGGTTAAACGCAAAAGTCTAGGCGCTGGTGGAAAAGTCGACTTATGACAAATGTTTGTAATAACTATTGGTTCCACTCATTTACGGTCTTTCTTAACTTTTTACACTCTAAGCTGGCGGAGTGTAAGAACTACTTTAAATCTAGACTAATAGAATATTTTCGGAGCTATAAACTAAATATGTTGGTGAAGTTACGTTGCTAAAACTAACCTTTTAATTTAATTATTTAGAAATTGTAGATTTGTTCTTCATTTATGATCAAATCTAAAGGTCAATGTTTAAATCTAAATCAGGCCTAATCAGCTTTTCAGCGAATAAAACTTTTTATATGATTTATTGTCGATTTCGGGAAAAGGAAATACAAGCTGATAATTTGTATCAGCCTGGCAAGTGACCTGCTGAAGCCCAGAATGCTACGAAAATGTGTTCAAATGCACTTATAACAGTATTTAATTTTTATAGGCTGTTATTTTGTGCATAGGACTTCTACATACTAATTTTCTAATTGAGCGATTTAGAGTGAATATGCATATTTAGACAGTTATTTTGAACATTGCATTTTTACACATTCTAATTTTCTGATTGAGCGATTTTATGGTATGAATGTGCAAATGTATCAGAAAATGACTCAAACGAAACTGATACAGTTGGTAATGTCATACCTAATCTGAAGGTGGCGATAGATTATAACGAAACAAAGGAAGATGTTGATTCTCGTTATCAACATTTGCATGACTATTCCGTACCAAGAAAAGGGAGGAAAATAATTTAAAAATATTCTTTCACTTACTGGACATTAATATTTAGAACACACATGTTTGTACAGAAAACTAGGTGAAAAATCCAGTTTAGATTTCTGAAGTAAATTAGTAGTCAGACAAAACTTTCATAGTGATACAAATATAAAACAATCAGATAGGCCAAAATCTTAAGGAGTTTTAATGACTAACGGATTGTCATTTTATCTGCTCGTTCCAACAACACGCAAAAAAGAAGACGAGATATTTCTCTGTGTGTAGTGCCAAAGAGAGAGTGAGCGGAGAGAAAGAAAAGAGTCGTATATTGTGTAATGCTCAAATTTTGGTCTGTATGGAAATTTGCTTTGAAATCTATGAGAAAATTATGAACAATTTTGTATTTTTATTTTTGAACAATGCAACGTTTTAAAAATTATCTTCAAAAACAAGCAAACAAAAAATAATACATAAATAAAAAAATTTGTCTTTTTCTTCCTTCAAAAAAAAAAAAAAAAAAAGCACGAGTCAATGGGTTATAAGACTTGCCTAGAAGCAAATATTTTTATTTTTTTGAAGAAAGATTGATACTTAGACCTTAGTGTTCTCTTGGGAAGTCGAAAGGGTTCCTTAATATTGGTAAAAATATACTTCGTATAACCTATTCATTCCAAGTGTACATAATTGGGTACATTTTAAAATACTGCCTATTAACTACTGTTTGTGTAATTAGAGAGCTATAACACCCAATTGTTTTTTTAAATTAATCGACAGATAGTTTACTTTGTTTTAAACAAGGAAATTATGCAAATTAGGCATTAAATATTATTTAAACTAATTATTAATTACAATTAAAAAATGTTTTTTAGTTATTTTGTTTCGTAATCATTTTTCAAATCGGAGAACCAAAAAATTGCGTCAAAATTGTTTGTGCTTAGTTCCGGAGTCTGAAGAGGTTAATATTGGTAAGAATATACTTTGTAATACGTATACTTCGTATAAAGTAAATTTTCATTAGTCTTACTCCATAAAATTTCATTGCTCTTTCCTCCGCAATTGAATGTTATTTCACTGCTTATAACAAACTAGTAAACCCGGCGGTCATACGAAATGACCGCTGTTCTAGATATTATAAATTGTAAAAATGATTTGTGCTAAGGTGTCTGCTAATTCAAACTGAATTACCCAGGTCAGGCGGCCAGTACACCCCTTCGCTTACTGCCCCACATTACTATATATTTATTTACTATATAACCAAATTGTTTGTGAAAAATATTTATCATCGAAAGAACTTATTGAAAATTTTGTTATGCTTTTCAAAACAAAAGTTTCAACGAAACTGGGAAAAAGAGCGCTGCCATTCTAATAAGAAAAAGATAAACTGGGCAGACGATAAATAAATTAAAAAGAAAGAAAGGATTAAATTAAATTCGCGTATACATTTTTTTAAAAAGGAGGTTGCAAATACAGCGAAGCCACACTCAATATGATAGATAAATGTTTCTATTGTTATTAGTATATATCTTGCATTTGTTACAATAACAATGGCAACTGCATTGATTTGTTTGTTAACACTGCAACTGTAATTATACTGTTTTAAACGACGGCAACAATGCAAAAATAAAATGGGTCAAGGAAATCATTGAAAAATCTTTAAAAATTAATTAAAAAAAAACTAATTGAGTCACAACTTTCATTTTTGCAGCGTTGGTTTTCTCGGGTCGTAAATATTAACCGTGCCGAATGTGGTCCCGATCGGTAAAATGGCCTGCGATCCTATAGCGGAAGGACAGACAGACAGAATAAGCCGCTTATATATAAGATACATAAATACTCACCAATAGGAAGATAACTACAATACCAAAAACACAGGCTCCGACAATGCTTAGTCCAATAGTTTCATTTTCTTGAGTGATAAATCCACCACTAGCAATGGCAAAAACGAAAATGCCTACACACGCACCAATGATGAGAACTACACAGACCATCAGGACCGTAGTCTCTATCGTCTTCGGCAAGGGCTTCATTAACATTTTCTGCAAGGAAAGATCAAGAGGTTAGCCTAACCCCTTGACACTCAAGTAAAATCACTCGCAGTTATGAGAACTTTATAATAACAAACTTCCTCACATATAACGACGCACACAGGGGTAATT
This sequence comes from Octonoba sinensis, assembly GCA_038502835.1. Classification (NCBI taxonomy): domain Eukaryota; kingdom Metazoa; phylum Arthropoda; class Arachnida; order Araneae; family Uloboridae; genus Octonoba; species Octonoba sinensis. Next base: position 107,108,643 of record CM076606.1, read on the forward strand.
GACAGGTCTAGCCGGCCAAAAATATTTTATCACTATTTTCTATTAATTTTAGACTGCTGATGTCGAAAAAATATTCTAAAAAATCTAGGACTTCTGGTTTTGAATAATATTTTCTTGTCAAAACTGATCAATTGCTGGCTAACCATAAGGTCAAAAAAGGTCTCGCCTTATAAGAATTCTCACTCCAGATGGTGCTAAAATCACATTTGCCCTTAAGTAATAAAAATAGCAAATCCTTTTACAGAATTTGTAAAAATTCTCTCTTTATTTAGATTGCATCAGAAAAAAAAATCAATATTTTATAGAGTGGCGGTTATTTATTTAATATTTATTTACCACATACCTTGAACAACCAATCATGTTAAAAAAGTTATCGGGACTCATCGGGAAGTATAACAAAATCCTTATCGAATGTTGAAATTCCCAATAACAAACTGCAAAAAATAAAGAGCATGTTTCATATTTTTTTATTGCCTTATCCTATATTTTAATTAATAATATTATGCTATAACATAGATACATACCTGGTCTTTCACAATCCATAATGAGTTGGTATAATAAAAATTTGATCGGTAACGGGTAGAACTGAACTATGCACTCAAACTTATTTTTGATACGAAACAAAATAATAGTACAACAGACAAGTTCAACCTGGTTTTTCCTCTAATTTGATCAACCAGGGAAACAATTTAGACCATTAGCTTGAATCCCCCACTATTCCAATTGAACATTCGATAGGGTTTTCCCACCTCCGCTGCATTTTGTGAAACTGGTTTTTGGCCGGCTAGATTATAATTTTACCCTTCTGTGCGACGTCTAGCCGATGTCAATTATTTCACGTTCTGCATTTTGGTAAAAATCTGCTACAAGTGGATATTTTTGATAAAAATATTTGGAACACTCTCTGCTTGAATGAACTTGTGAGTAAAGCATTGGGAAATTTCAACGCAGCTGAACACGATCGCCAAGGCTAAACACGATCGCCAAGGCTAAACAGATGCCAAAAACACGATCGCCAAGCTAAACACGATGCCAAAACAGCGATCCTCGCCAAGCACGATCCTCAAAGCCAAGCACGATCCTCAAAGCCAAGCACGATCCTCAAAGCCAAGCACGATCCTCAAAGCCAAGCACGATCCTCAAAGCCAAGCACGATCCTCAAAGCCAAGCACGATCCTCAAAGCCAAGCACGATCGACGGATATCGTAAATAAAAGTTAAACTCTGAGCATATTTTTTACTTTCAGACAGGCGCCGATTTCAAACTCCAAAAGGGCACCGAGGTTAATAAGACTACACACGCACATCACTTATAGTATTATCAATGAAATACGTCACTATGGGTGATCACATGAATAAATAATTGAGGAAGGCAGAAACGCAACAAACATAACAGTAAGCTAAATTTATCTCTGGGGGCACCGGCATACTAGAAAATTTCCAAAGGGGCATGTGTCCCCCGGTCTCCCGTGAAGTCGACGCATATGCTTTCAGAAGACTGTCAGCCCGATGAATTTTTGGGAAGGAAGTTTCAATCCTAGTTATGAATTTAAGATGTTATTAAAGATCATATAAGTCAGTAAAATTTTTGCAAAAACTCACTTTGAGAACAATAAATTTTTACCCAACTAATTATTTGGAAAGCTTCAATTCTAGTTATGAATTTAAGATGTTATTTCAGATCATACAAATCATTTGAGCTCTCAATTTTAACGATCTCATATTCCAATAAGGAACCATAATTATCCACTACGTGCCATTTTTATTGCATCAAGAAATAAGATCAATTTTGAATAAAAAGTACCTTTTACTAAAATTGATGTTATTAAACTGTCAGCCCTGCTTAAATGAATGTCAGCGGTGTCAAACCTTATTATTCGGTTAGGCGGGAAAAATTAATATATTAATGTATGTTGTTAACTTAATCAATAAAACTCAAAGCAATTATTAATGGTAAAATTAAAATTTCTGAAAATATAAACAAATAAATAAAACAAAATATAACAATAATTTATCTGATGTTCTAGATTACACATTTTATTTTTTTCGTCTTTACTAGGGGGCACAGGATTAAAAAGGCTCTAAATGGTGCCGAACTAACATGAAATAAAACTTTATTACATTCGGATGAATCCTTTTGCCTCCGGATTAATTTTGAAATTTCGACTACATATGTTTGGAGAAAAAGTTGTCCGTACTGCGCCTGCCATAATGTCACCCACTAGTTGTCAAAAGGGTAATCAAAATTGCGACAGAAGCTTCAGCCACATTGTGCACAAAGACTGAAAGGCTCATAAAAAGCCAAAGAGATTTTCCAAAAAAAAAAAAAAAAAAAAAAAAAAAAAAAAACAAATATCGGAAAGTCATGCCGAAATTCGATAGTAAGAAGGATTTTCATGATATTTCCAAGATGATTATTTTTAATATTGTACAATTAGTTATTTCAAATGTGGCTGTAATAAATAAATGATACTCTTGCGTAGTTAATTTGTTATGTGCTATATTATGCATACACAATATATCGCTCATGTGCTGCAATAGCGGCAACCCTCAAAAAACACGCGTTTTGGACCAAAAACATATGTAAATATGAAAATACACATTCTTTTCAGCAGCAACACTAGCACAATTCAGTATTAGGCCGTAAGATGGCAACAAACTAAAGCATTTCTCATGCATTTTTTTTAGCAATTAAAACTGTAAACCCACTTATTTTTCAATCAAAAGAAAGCTTTTCCTAACCATGAATTTTTCAAAGTCAATTCGGAGGCAGAAAATTATATCCTAGTTAATCTTAAAACATTACTTGGAACCTTTTCTATGTCGGATAGAAGTCGGGAACTTTTTTTTTTTCCTTTTTCACCGTAAAACAATCCATTATAATATGTACATGGTTTTTATGAACGCAGACAATGCCTTAATGTACTAGTACAGACTTTTAACGCAAAAAATTCCAAAATATGGTAGGTATAGTTTCTATTAAAAAGTGTGAACCCCGCTATCTGAACACCACAAATTCAACTGAGAAATTTAATTTTAAAATATTTCAGGTCAAATAAACAATATTTTTTGGGATTTTCAAGACTTTTTATTTGCTTAGAAAAATACAATTTTTAAGAAGACTAAATTATCTTAAGTCTATTCCGAAATTCATCCAGTTTACATACAAAACTTTTGCTGCATATTTGTTTCTGTATACCAGTAAAAATAATTTAATCACTTTAACCGGGAAAACTGTTGCATCACTGTTGAACACTTTGAAGTAAATTCCACAATACATTTACAGGGACTGTTTATAATCGGTAAAAAACTCACCCAACATTTGCTGAGGCGTTCACCAAATGCAAGAATTACCTCCGCCATTGTAAGAGCAACAATCACCACTGCTTACGAACAGTTTAAAAAGCACGATTACGAAGACCAAGAAAGTAAAAAACTGCGAGATTCACGCCCTTCTTTAAAGTCAAGGCATTTGATAACTACCGGACGCGGTTAGCAGTTAGAATTCAAATAATGTAATCGTTATTGGTACAAGACAATGTATTACATTACATTGCATTACATTTGAAACTTAAACTCCTTTTAATTTTTCTATGAGGAATACGAATTTTGTGTCTTGCCTCCTATCGCTGGATTTTATTACGTATAGTATTATTCCATTAATAATACGAAGGTACAATGAATACCCTCCTACGTAGACATCCCAGGTAATGAAATTGCAGACGGCCTTGCTAAAGCAGGGGCAGCAGAAATCTCGACGCCCTCTGTGCCCCTTACATCTTCGGAGATCTTCTCTATTGCCAAGCTCAAAAGTAAGAACAACTGGCTCAATTCACCAAGCCACAGTTGGTACAAGAGCGACCATTCTGGGGTTGTCTGTCAATTGATATCAACAGGCAGTACCAAACAGCATCACACGTCTCCGCAGTGGACACATCAGGTCCCTGAAATATTCCTGTAGGGATAAGGTGTTTGCCCCCTGCAAAAAATGTACCACTGCGCAGGCTTCCCCAGATCACCTTACCTGCTCTGGACTGTCTCCCGAAGACCTAAAATATAGACCGGGTCTTGTCATTGACTTTTTGAGGATGAATGATTTATTGGATTTAGGGCTAACCTTGCTAGACCCCGGGGAGTAGAAAGAAGAAGACATATAGTATATATATAAGATACTGGGCCAAGTGGCCGAGCGATCTTAGTACCAGTTGTCGCTGCCTGCCTGCGTGCAGTGATGATGTCGTGGGTTCGATTCCCCCCTTGCCCTGGGTGTATTCCTGTAATTTCCTTCCTTGTATTGTAATATTCTATCGTACTGTCTTGTTCTATCTGTCATATTGGACGAGAGTTTGAGGCATATCCATTGAGAAAAGCAAATAAACTCGAAAATCTATTACCTGAAATGGTCTGTAAAGTAATACAGTAGAGCTTCGGTTATCCGAGCCCCGACAAACCGAGTTCCGCGTTAACCGAGGTACAGTTGCCCTTGAAAAAATTTTTTTTTTTGGCGGTCGAGTTCCGCTGAACAGAAAACAATATATATACACATATATATATATATATATATAAAGTAGATATTTGTATGTATCTAACGTCACTATTGCATTTCATAATATGTACAGTAAATGCCTTTGTTTACATATTTGACGACATTTTCATTTATTTCAACACATGTCTCCCTCTCGGTTTGGACAGAGTCCGTGTTATCCGAGGTACCCTCGGTCCACATTACCTTGGATAATCGAAGCCATACTGTAGTAATAGTAGTACTATATAAGACATGCACGGATATACGAAAAAAAAACATGCACAGCACACAAAGGATGTTGCATCAGGGCGGATGTGGGAAACGAGCCCACGAACTCTTTTCTGGGCGTAGGAGGTCGACAGAGTACGGAGGATCTCTAGGCCACTGAGGCCTCACTGGTACAAGACAAATTCTCATCTGCAATCAATAGCAATATATGTTCGTTTGTCTACGACCATTTCAAGTCACATATATATTCGAGTTTATTTGCTATTCTCAAGGATATGCCTCAAACTCTCGTCTAATATGACAGATAGAACAAGACAGCACAACAGATTTTAATATACAAATAAGGAAATACACCCAGGGGGAAGTGGGAATCGAACCCACGCCTCTTTCACTCCACGCAGGGAGGCACCGGAACCAGTCGATGTGACCGCTCAGTCCTTGCGACTCCCATAGCAATATATCTGTATTGCACTTAGATGATGAAGCGGGAAAAAATGGCTAAATGTTTGTGATCATGATTGTTTACAATACGTGGAAATAGGATTTGTCATATAGCTAGCTGTGAGCTTCATGTGACTTGAACTACGTATGCACGAAGCATGTTGCTAATTTGTCAAATAATGTATTATTCCTTTCACTTGAAAAAAAGTGATCTGTGATAAAGTGCTGGAAGGTTATCACTCCTTTTTTTATTTCTAATGGGCTGCTCTTGGCTTCTGCCAGTTACAGACCTAGAGCTGTCCCCAGAAATTTGTACTATCTCTTTCAGCGAAACCACAATGACTGAGCTGTGGTACCATCGCCGCATGAGAATTTTGACGTCCAGTCTGTCCACCTGAAAAGGCGTGCACCCGGACTCTGTTGATGCGAAATTGCACTAGGAATTTAATTTAGCCGAGAGCATCCAAGCCAAATGTCTACTCAATGGATTGTTTACACGCCACGCAATCATACGACATGGGCACAGATCATGTTCTGCACATTGAACATCCAACGAACACTGCCATACTTGATCCTGCGAAGTCCCGCGCCTTACCACGACGCCACCATGCCGGCTGGAAGGTTATCAAAACTAGTGCAATAAGTGACAATCGATGTCTATACTTGTTCACAACTCTATCACAGATTAATAGACCTAACTTTTTAAGTGCAATGATTGGAAAACTTCAGCAGCTAAAGAGGAAATTTCACCATTAAAGATGTGGGAACAACTTTCGTAAGAGCAACAGTTATAGTTTAACAAAATATTTCTAATATAATTTATTGAATAATCAATAAACCACACATCAATACTTTGATGTAAAGGATGTACAGTGAAACCTGTGTAAGTCGACCACTTGCGGTGCAGCACTTTAGTGGTCAACTTAAACAGGTGGTCAACTTAGAGAGGGTGAAGGGCTGATTCCGTCCCTGACAAAAGTGGTCAACTTACAAAGGGGGTCAACTTTACAGGTTTTACTGTACTTTCCGACATCCTGTAGAGCGGCATCTAGGCAACTTTGCCAGAAAAAAAAAACATTTTGGTTTTCAAAGCGTCCCTGAAATTTGAATGCTGTCTAAACATTCTAATGCAGTTTTTCACGCATTTCCAAAACTGACTTCAACTGGTTTTGACATTTGCCTACTTAATTGTTTTCGAATTTTTATTTTGACGCATGGAAACCCCCAGAGTTGCTCCAAGGAACAGTAAGTCCATTGACCTGGTTGGTGTCGTATTCAAGCGCAAGGCGATGAAGAATGGGTGCGTTGCTCCTGAGTCTAACGGGACCCTTAGAGGCAGGAGCCCGACTTCCGCCCCTTTGAGAGGTCTCTTAATTTTTGAACCGGCTCCCAGATGAGAGACCGTCATGTGGGGTTGTCACCCCCTAGAGATATCGTTGCACTTGGAGGACATTAGGGCCACGACGGATTTAACATGCATCAGCTTCCTTTAGTGTGCTCGGTCCCAAAGCAACCAGCCGCACCCAAAGCAACCGCAAAAACCACTGAACTCAGTCAATGTTGCTTCACTTTAGGAGTTATGCAGGAACCGAGCTTCTACCGACTGGTCAACTGCGGGACAGTCTATTGACCTGCGTTTGCTATGTTCATAGCAGTGAAAAACAAATTTGGCGATCATCCCGCTCATAAACATTAGTAGCCTGACGAAATAACTTGAAAGGTTATCGCATATTTAAAGGAATTTAAATATTCCACACTTGATACTGATTGAAAAATGGCAACCCTGATGGTTGGTTCTTAAAGTAGTTTTTAGCCTACTTTCCCGTAAAAGTAAAAAAAAATAATAATAAAGCATGAAAGAAGGCTTAATGTATCGTGAAAATATCGTTAAAAATCAAGAAAAGTCAAAAATAAGTGAAGTAATTAAATAAAGATTGTAAAATAAAAAATTTGAAAGTAGGGTATTGAGATGGGGTAAAAGTGTGTCTGTCGGTCTGTCGGTCTGTCTGTCTGTCGGTCTGTCCCCCCCTAATAACTTTTAAACGAATTGTCCGATTGGAAAAATTCTTTTTGCATTCGAAAGATCTCGGCGAGGACATCTCATTTCTATATTTTACTTTTTGATTTGAACAATTTTTTGTTCAATTTTGAACAGTTCAAAAAAATTTAACATTAGCGCCTATGGGTGAAAATGAAGCAAATTATGTAAACTCTGGGTACAAGATATAAGTTCCCATGAACAAGCTCACTGGAAGGAGTTCTCGGCGTGAAATATTGATTTGAACAGTTTTTGTTCATTTTTGAACAGTTCAAAAAATTAACACAGAGCTTACGGGGAAATTTCAACCCTATATAAATCCTGATCTAACGGACCGATTTGCTTGGAACAAACTTTATCGGAAAGCTCTTATAACGTAGAACATGTAGAAATAGAAAGTTTATCCAGAACTTACGAGCCTATTTTGCTATGAAATTTTTTGATCGGGATTTTCAAGGATATTTCTCAGTGACTCAATGAGTGAAATAATGAATGAATGAAAGAGTGAAAGAATAAATCAATGAATAAATGAATGAGGAAAAGAATGAATGAATAAATTATTGAATAAATGAAAATATAAATAAATGAGTGAATAAATACATGAATGCGTAAATGAATGAATAAACACTTGAATGAGGTAACGAATGAATGAATAAATGAAAGAATGAATGAGTGAGTGAATGAATATGTATTATCCGTTGAAAAAGGTATATTTTCAATAATTAGAACTAAAGATAAATAAGAAAGAGATAGCTAGATTATAAATTTGAATATGGTGTATACGGGAAAGTAGGCTCGTATAGTTCTAGACGGAACTTCTTGTTAAATTTATGTAAGAGAGATCGAGGCAACCGCGGTAGGTTATTAACACATTGACGGACAGCAGGAACAAGTGAAGCTCGAAAACCGACACTGCATGTTTTTGTAATTTTTAGAATATTAGAAGTGTAGTTTTACTCTTTCTGCTTAAATAAACTTAATTTTGATTAATTCGGCACCTTTCAAGGTAAAACACGATCGCACTACTCCCTTCACAATTACTTGCATACTGAAGCTGCAAGTCGTGTAACAGATGGAAAACGAAATTCAACCTAAAAAATTGTTTCCGAAAAACGACACTAGGCTTCTACTTGAACGCCGGTAAATGCATATTTGTGCCGCTATAGCCGCAGTGTCTGAAAAACGACAGTTTCGCTTCGGACGGGTATTGCCGTCATGCCGCATAGTGAACTTCGCTTTGACGGCTATAGACGCAAGTGTCCGTCAACGTGTTAAAAAGGAAAAAATCCTAATTAATCTTTATTACTTTAATATTATTCAACGTTGATTATACGTTATTTTTTATGCTTCATTATTTTATTCATAAAAAGAACCGTTCCTTCTTTAATTTTCTTAACGCATTATTTGCTCAGTAAATATTAAAACTACATTAAAATCTCTAACATTTTATGGTTGCTGCATCTAGCAAGCTAATATTGAAATATATGAAATATAAAGTGCGAAATATGTTTGTTAAGCGCAAATATGTTTCAATCTACTTGCGGTTTTGCTTCTCCAACTTAGTTCTCTACCAACTCTAATCTCTACCCTTAGTTTAAACGAGCTAATCTGTCGCATAATTTATTTTGTTATGTTGAATTTCAAATTTTCCAGTTAAACAGATTTTGCAGCTGCCCAATATAAGATAACATTCAAGAAGGCACTCTTAAAAAAGCGTTAGTTCAGTTTCCCCATAGATTGCATTGGCAGATTTTAAAGTTTCGAGAAGAGGCAATTTCCCTTTAGACATCGGCGCCAATTCTCCAGCGAAAGCCTTATGCAAATCAACTGAGAGACTTTTTTTGCAAGTGAAAATCCTGATACAAGAAATAAATTTCAAAGACCATTCTTAATTTGATCATTTATTTACAAAATAAAAACACTTCGAATATCACACGTATTATATCTGATAAAAATTACAGCATCTTCAAACATTTATAATGTATAGAGTTTAAACTTAAGATATTTTGAGGAAAGTACTAGAATACAGTACAAGAATATTAACTGATTAAAAATAGGGCATTGAAAGCACGTGATCTTTCATGTGATCAAGGCGCTTTAAAATGAAAGCGTTATAAAATCTGATGTCAAACTATACTGGTTAAAAGTATAAATTATTATAAAAGAGAAAAGAATTTAAAATTGGATTTTAAAATCAACTATTTATCTAGCTGCTGTCCTGTTGCTGAGGAACTTGTTCAGTAACAGGGTCAGAAGTTGTATATTCATCAGCAGTTGAAGTTAGTTTTTTTTTGGAGAACATGCTACTTCATCAACAGGTTTTTCTGAATCCAGTAAAAGACATTAAAATGAGATTTCAATTATTAATTCTCTTGCGGTTCCGGTTGCTTCTGGAACAGGTTTCGAAAAAATCTGTTCACGACACTTGTTGAAGCTTTCCTTGTGCTTTCTGAGAACATGCCCCTTCACCAGCAGGTTCTCTTGAAGAACATGCCCCTTCACCAGCAGGTTCTCTTGAAGAACATGCCCCTTCACCAGCAGGTTCTCTTGAAGAACATGCCCCTTCACCAGTCGAAGAACCTGGCTCTTGAAGGTTTCTAAGGGGGATATCTTCTCCCACTTGAATTGTTCTGCCAGAGGAAGTTGAACCATCTTCTGGGTTTCTAGACGACGCTGTGCTAGGAGGAGTCCTTGGTTCTGTCCTCCTAGCTACCCACCGTGAAAACCAGCTTCGACTTCTAACTCCAAGAGGTGGAACATATGGTGGAACATTCTCTTCAGTTGCTATTCTCCGAATGCCATCCGTACCTACATATGCCTGAAAAGTTTGTAAGGAAACACGAAAGTTTTAGAAATTTGGAAAACAAGTTAAATAATATAACAAATGATATCTGCCACAGATTTTACACATAGGGCACGCTATCCAGCACGTCCCCTTAGAAACAGAACTAAAATGCGACTTTTTCCCAAGACATCGCATTTCATCCTTAAACCGTGATGGTGAATTAAAATTACTCTTCAGTTTTACTCTTTTGAAAATAATGGCGAATATTTGTGTTGCATTTGGTGGCCAAGACCGTTGAACAGAATAGAGAGTTGACCATGTTTGGATAATTCCAATACTACCTGCCATCTTTTATCAAAAGTGGGGGAAAGTGGTCAATGGGGTAAGGTGGTCATACGGCAAAGAAAAGGCTATAGCTTTAAAATAATGGAATTGGTGTAATATTTTATTTTAGATTTTAATAATTAGGAATTAAATTTTAGATTCAAAATTGTTTTGATAGCAACTTTGTAGGTGAAGAAAACTGTTTATTTGTTTGTTTACACAACACTTTGAAATTGAAACATCTCTTAACTTCTCAGACATTTTGTTTTAAAGAATTTGCATCTAAATAACGGTGCAGGAAGCTTTACACAGATCTCAAAAATAGCTGTTCTGCATTGCTTTTTTTTTATCATGGTAAAATAAAATTATTGCTTAAATGTATGAAAAGCTCCATCGTTGAACAACCACGCTCATAAAGACCGTCTAAAAAACAGTAAATCTAATGCTAAGTCTAACTTTATCTTTTGTCTGTGGTTACATCTATCTATGCAACTTCAATGACTTTTCCTTGCATATTAACATTTGCTCTACCAGTCCGTTTTCAACCATTTCTAAACTTTCATTTCACACTAAGTTGACTAATTCTAGTAAAACTTTCAATCCCATTAGCTTGTCCTACTTACCGTGTATTTAAGATACAGCCAATGCAATCGAGGCAGTTTAACGCGTCACGTGATAACGCTGATCGCTGATTTGTTTACCAAATTTTTAATAGAGTTCTGCGTGAAGTTCACGAAGCAAAATTAGCTATCTTAAATTAGACTAGTTTCATAGCTTTTTCTTATTGTAAACGAAGTAACTTCCCTTTAATTTAATCATTATAAAAGAAACTTATGTATTATACAATAGTTAGTGTTTTTTTAGTGTTACTTTTACATAACTTAGAATTTGATTTTGTCCTAGTTTTTAATTAGATTAGTTTAAATTCATAAAAGAAGTTTTAAATAGTAATAATTTATGCTTTATAGGATCCATGGCTAATTCCATCGTTGATAAACCGTTGTATTTAATGGATTTTACCAATTTTTTCATAATGGAATGTGCCGAGTAGTTTCCGGCTCTAACTGGAAATAATAGGGGGATCACTAAAGTAAAGAAAGGATCATTATTACTTAATGAAAAATTAGTTTCTAAAATCTGTTTCCTCTAACCGTCAGAAAACAATGCATTTTTTTGACCTATCGGCTACTGTCAAAGCTGAAATGAAAAAGAAAGAAGCTTACACAGCGAAAGTTAGGATTTCAACCGAATGCAAGGTTTTGTTATTGTTTGTTTTATCGTGATTTATTTTGACATTTTTTTGTTTTATAGATTTCAATGCTTATGAAGCTCAAGTTCTTAACATTCGTAACATTCATTTGAAATAGATGACCCACATGCAAAGCAGTATGACATCTTTTAAAACTCAATAAAATATTCAAACAAAAACAATGTTAAACAAGCGAACTCAAGTAAAGCGATACTACAGCTTTTGCTCACATCGCTTACATCGGTATCACATGACCTATGACGCTGTATGAATTGCTTCCATTGAAAGTTCCACTATAATTAGTAGCAAATGATGCAAAACGGAAGATTCGAAACAGCCAAAAAGACATGTCTGGTAAATCTAGTGTTAAGAGTACATACTCACCATCAAACCAGTAATTGAAGCGAAAAAGAGGCTGAGTAAAGTAATAACGTATCCTAATGGAAAAAATGCGTAAGAAATCACTTTCGTCTGAGCCAGGCAAATAAAGATGACTCCTGTAGATATACCAAGCCAGCCAAAAAAGATGCACCTCTTGACACACAAATAAGTCGCTTCTGGCAGGGGCCTGGCGACTCCATCAACCTGCAAGTAAACGTGTAACGGCTTAGTAGTTTCAAGTGCATGGAAAGTTATTTCTCTTTTTGAGTATAGGATCAGTTTGAAAATACAGTGAAACCCCGATTTTACGTCCCCCAATCTAAGTTTTCCCCGCATTTTACGTTTTTTCTATCAGGTCTCAATTTCGCCGTATATTAACCGCCTGCCTGATTATCCAGAGTTATCTCGAGTTCGTATATATTTACAGTTAATTATTATCCCGAGGAAACTCGGGCGAAGCAAAATTTGCTGGTACGATTCGTTTTAACCCCGTTTTACTGTGCCAGGAGAAAATGAAATGTTCAGTTTTGATTTTCAATTTGCCAATAGTTTTGTTGGTTTGTTGTCCGTTGTTTCAAAAACTATCATACAATGACTGATATTTAACTTTCCATTTACTCGAGATAACTCGGGATAGTAAACTAATATTAAAATCAAATGCTTTTACACCTGTAAAAAATTAAAAATTCCACTTAAAACCCAAATATTTTTTGTTTCGTTTCCTTGTATTTATTAATATAATTAAAAAATGTGATGATTTTTTGCAATTTGTTTCAAAAAAAAATTGTAAGGGAAGCGGCTAATGTTAACCCGGATTCTTCATCGAATTTCCCGCATTTTACGCTTTCACTCGAAAGTAAAACAAAGAATGTTCTGAAATTAGTTTTAAAAAGGGTTCTGAAATCCATGACTAAAAGACAATGAAGTAATACGGATTATTTTCAACCTAAATGTCGAGATTTATAATTAAATTTATTAAAATGGTATGCATGATTTTCACTTCGAAAATGTAAATATATTATACTTTTTGAAAGAGTCCTTCTTGACTACTATTTACTACTTAGTTTTCAATTGATTTTTGCTTTTTCTGTATTTCCCGTATTTTACGTTTTTTATCCAGTGCCTTGGGAAATGACAAATCGGGATTTCACCACTGTTAATTATTTTTCATTTCCTAAATGCTCAGTATATGCGAAATGGTATATCCTTTTGTGAGACTGACATCTATTGCTGTTATATAAAATCAGTTAGCATAATACGATAGGTTCTATTACGATTGAAATTATCAGAGAATTTGAGCAAAAGCATTTTAAATTTGCTCCACGCCTGCTCCGATTTCGAAACATTTGCGCCAACTCTGCTCAAAATTATTTCTATTAAAACTACTTGAATTTAAAATTTTAATTTTTTCTTATTAGTATAGATCAATTTAATAGCTTTTTTATTTTCTAAATGCTCAGTATATACAAAATGGTATTAACTTTGACTTGAAACTTTGAAGAAAAAAAAATTGTAAAAAAATAAAAAATCATGTATGTTTAATATTTTATATTAAGAACCTGGCCTCAAAACTATAGCCAAATCAAAAGTGTCACCTTTTAAGCTTGCCCGACTCTTAAAATCGATAATGGAAAACTGCAATGATTCATATCGCTCAGATACCAATGTCTTTAATAAAAGTGAAAATTTATTCATCCCATTTAGCATATACTAGGAATAAAAATACTTGCGATCTTCATTTTTAAAGTGGTTTAGTTTGCATAAATGTTCAATTAGTATAATTGTGCTTATCGGAATAAGTTATGTTTGTGGTTAGTGTTACCTAAACTAATATTTACAGTAGATTTTGTACGCAACTTTTGAAAAATAAAATGATAAGTTCAGAACAATAAAAAATTCCTAAGGTCCTTTTTGGCCAAATTCAATGCGTAATTTCAATACTAATAGATTGCCCACCTCTGGTATATTTTGACGGGAGTAACTAAAGTACTGGCAATGCATTTTGAGGCCTTTAAATACAAATTGTCAAGATATGTATACATATTTTAATCCACAATTTCAAATTAAATCTCATTATTACATTCGCTAAACTACATGAAAATATACTCGAGTTTCAGTTTCATGACTAAGTTTTCTTAAAATATATCGTTAGATTCTTGAATCGCACGTTTATTCTAATCCGAATCTAATAGGATTTGCAACGAATTTTGAAAAGAGCACTGTTACCGCTTCTGTTCTACAGTACTTTTGATAAAGCTCGTCAATTTTGTTAATTGCTTGTCAATTTTGGGGTCATTTGAAGTGAAAAAAGTTTGCTGCTATTATGATCCTAGCTGTTAAGATTTCAATCATTTAGAGTTATTTAGCTCGATTGATTAGTTTTGTATTTATAATGTGAACCTAATTGAGGATTCGTATGCGAAAAATATATTTTAAGAGGAATTGAAATGAATTCTTCTTGCTAGATTATATTCCCATCCAAATTAGTTTCTCTTTAGAAATAGTTATTTTTGCTTTCTTCTGTATCCAAAATAAGTAAGAAATTTAGAATTTTTGGAATTTTGACAAATTTGCTTGTTTTAAGGTGCGCCAAACACATTTTGATCGATTTTTATAAAAAAACGTCTGCTTAAAAAGTGTATGAAAAGGGAGGGAACTTAAACACTTTCTGTGCGTTATAACAAAAGTAATGGAGAAAAATGCATTTTCCTTTCGAAGACAAAGATAATTTTGTACAAAACATCGATTTAAATTTTAACGCTACTGTTTCTGACGATTCTTCAATTATAGTCACTCCTGAATACCTTCAGAGTGACTGACGGGATTAGGTTTGGACACGAACGTAATAATCGATAGGGTTAAGTCTTAAGTATATACAGTGGTACCTCCTGTAAGGGACACCTCCGCAAAAGGGACACCTCTAATTAAGGGACTTTTTTTCTGGTCCCAGCCCCTTTGAATAGGGACTGCAATGTATTTACCTCTGAATAAGGGACACTATTTAAAGGACATTCTTGGGGAAAAATTTCCAAAATTTAAGTTATATAGATAAGAAAATTTACTGGAAGCTAAAGTTTTTTTTTTCTCTTCTAAAATTTAACTTCTGAAAGTTGGTATGAGCCCTAGAAGCATAAACAAAGAAACTAGTGTATTTTAAAGTACATGACAAAACCTACTTGTAAAGCCTTTTCCTTCTTTTGTACAGTGGAATACAAGTGTGTTCAGCAAGAACAGACAGTACAAACAAGTTTTTATGCAAGAATTGTAAAAAGTGCACTGAACGTAATTTCTACTGTATTGCTCAAATTACGTACTTTGAAACAAACCCATCTAACAGATTACTTCAAATAAATTTCTGTAAGCTCCAAAACTCTGCCAATACGACGTTTATGCTAAAATTTTAGTTTTTCAATGAAAACATTTTAAATTTCAATAATTTCAACTTATATTTTGTATGCATGAGACATTTTCAGCATTTAAGCTTAAATGGTAACACATGTTTATTAGTAAAAAGTTAAACTTAGTTAATACACTATATGTATATGCATCCATTTATAAACCTCCGAGGCAGGAACACCTATTTAAGGGACAAAATTTCCAGTCCCGTTAGTGTCCCTTATTGAGAGGTTTTACTGCATATTAAAATTATATTATGAATAAGACTGGCAGCTATAAACATATATTGACAGATTAAAATTAAATAATTGATTTGATACACACCTTAACAAAACTTCCTTTTGATGTTTCAGTAGCTCCGATATTTTAGAATAAATGGTTATTTCCCATAACTAACAGTACTTCAACTTTGAAAAATACCTTATAGCGGCATTCGTGAATCAGAATTGCTTCTAGTTGGGAACATGCTCATATATAACGTCAATAACATCAAACAAACAGATTTGATTTAAGTAGCGCCATCTGAGAACTATCTGTCGCAGAGCCAAACCAAGGTAACTGGTTCTATGGCATTAAAAAATAATCTTGTTTCAAGCATTAAAAAATCATAATTAGACTACATTTTCGCTAAAATTGATAATGGATAAACACAACTTCATAGTTTATTTTAAAATAACAGTAATTTAGACTTTAAATCCTAATTTAAGGATACATTTTTGTTGCGGAGGAGACGAACTGAAAAACACTATTTAAAAGAAAATATATCCATGCATTATTTTCTCGAATAACGTTACAGCTCCACATTTTTATTATACAATGCAACAATTTATATCTTAAATTGGGGGGAGGGGAATTAATGCTACTGCAAAATTAGTAAATTTTAGTTTTACTTTTCAGTTGTTTTTAAAGATTTTTAATTTTTTTTCAAGGGGATTGCAATTGAAAAATCGTTTAACTTTACATTTATCACGTTAAAGAGTAATCAAATACATTTTTAGTTTGTTTTAATTTTCAGAAAATTTTAAATATTCTGTCCCGATTTTCGGCGTTCTCTGCCGAAAGCAGTTATAAAGATCAAGAAAGTATAGTAAGAGGGTTACGTTGGATTCTGAGAAAAAATATTACAGTACATTATCATAAAAATGAAGGGTCCACTGGAAAAACTATCTACGTCACATACTAGTTTTTGAAATTTGCTTTATGTTTTATTCAATTATTTTATAACAAATGTTAATTTTAACGATACGAGCCTACTTTTCCGTAACACCCAAATTCAAATTTATAATACATATATTTATAATACATAATTTATAATAAAGCATAAAGCAAAGTTCATCAAGTAGTATGTGACTTGGGTCGTTTCTCCAGTGGATCCTTCAAGTGGATAAATAATGATTCAAAGTTAAAATTTCTCTTTTTTCCCAACTGGTAGAATCATCATTCCACTAATGTAATTATTAGACCCAATCTAATCAAACTGCAATGTGATGATTTATAAAACTTAGATCACAGGCAGCTATAAACTAATATAAAAATCAAATAAGAATTGGGCTTGACAGAATGCTAAGAAATTTGTAGTTTTAGTTTTCACCACGGTGGTTGAGAACTACGAATCCGTACACCTATATTAAAATTTTATAGAACTTATGCGTATTACACAAAATTTGAATTATAACCGTTTCCTACTTTAGTATTGTAAAAAATACAGTCTGAAGCAGTTATTTGATTTTAAACATTCTTTCATATTTGCTCTGAACAGACTAATTTTACATATAAATTTCATTACCAATACGTCAATTGTTTAGTTACTTTAATGTACGACTCAAATTTAGATGTTTGTCAGGAAACTCAATACAATCGGAAATCGCAGCTAAATTTGTCAATTTCATTGACTGGATAGGAGTATTCTATGACTATGAAAAAAGGTTTCTGCATTACCCAGCACATGTCTTCAATTAGCATTTGGTATAATTCGTTTGAAAAAAAAACTACAAGTTCGTACAAAGTGATAAACGCATGTTCAAGTCTTAAGGAAAAAACCATTAAAAAAACCGAGTACATGCGTTTATCTCTTAAAAAATTTTGTTGGAATGAATACATTTTACTTTTCCAAGAAAGTTTGAATACATGGAAACAATGTTGAGATATTTTTTAGTTTCCTCGATTTTCATTAATTTTCATTAAAACATAATTAACTGAACGAAACATTTTTAATTATAAGCAAAAACTAAAATATTCTTCCCTGGATATCTTCGGTATTAAGTACTGAAATTATTTCGAGCTAATATGAATCACCACCCTTTTTCTGAACGTAAAATGTAGGAAGATTTTACATTTTGTAAGAGTAACGAAAATGGGTAAATATATAATTCGATTTAGAAAAAAATCAAATAGGTATCTTCTATGCATGTGTATGTTCCACATTTCATAGAGCTTAACATTTATTTAAAAGGCGTGGTTAATCTATTTTCCGCACGATGTAGAATTTATAAGTGCAAACAATTCGCGATTTTCCCAGACCTTCTGGATTTAAATTTAGTTTTATTTAGTTGTCATAAATTTGAGGCAAATCCGCCAACACTGTATTTCAACAAAAAACCCTCTAAAAAAATGCTAAACAAACAAGTTTTAAAGCAACAGGGGCAAATCGCCATGTCATGTACAAACAAGATTATCATTTTCATTCTAATAAGTTTTGAGAAAAAATTCAAACAAAATTCATTTCAAAATGCTTTTAACTTGAAAACCAGTACTATGAGTAAAAATCAGTAATTAAGTATATCAAATTAACAAAATCCAAGGAAAAATCTAGTCAAGAATCCATAGCGCCTTCATTTTCCCTAGTTGGCATGACCAAATTACTTTCTGATTTTTGGTGAGGAGCTAAATGGCACATCCGCCCATTTTCAATGTGCTCAAGTTCTATACGCCAAAACTTCATTCGAAAGGGCGAATAAACCATTTTGTTGTATTCCTTAGCTATTCTATAAAAGTCTTTTCT
This sequence comes from Octonoba sinensis, assembly GCA_038502835.1. Lineage (NCBI taxonomy): Eukaryota > Metazoa > Arthropoda > Arachnida > Araneae > Uloboridae > Octonoba > Octonoba sinensis. Next base: position 107,127,010 of record CM076606.1, read on the forward strand.
ATTGGAAAAAAATTAAAAAAGCAAAGGGACTGGTGGCTTCGCCCTTGTATGGAAAAGCCTCATTTGATGAAGTGATTTTTGAATTTTTTTCTAAGCGCACAGAATTACGCTGTTAAGGCCAGATTCATTAGCATCTTTTATTAAAGCCGGATTCATTAGCATCTTTTATTAAAGCCGGATTCATTAGCATCTTTTATTAAAGCCGATTCATTAGCATCTTTTATTAAAGCCGGATTCATTAGCATCTTTTATTAAAGCCGGATTCATTAGCATCTTTTATTAAAGCCGGATTCATTAGCATCTTTTATTAAAGCCGGATTCATTAGCATCTTTTATTAAAGCCGGATTCATTAGCATCTTTTATTAAAGCCGGATTCATTAGCATCTTTTATTAAAGCCGGATTCATTAGCATCTTTTATTAAAGCCGGATTCATTAGCATCTTTTATTAAAGCCGGATTCATTAGCATCTTTTATTAAAGCCGGATTCATTAGCATCTTTTATTAAAGCCGGATTCATTAGCATCTTTTATTAAAGCCGGATTCATTAGCATCTTTTATTAAAGCCGGATTCATTAGCATCTTTTATTAAAGCCGGATTCATTAGCATCTTTTATTAAAGCCGGATTCATTAGCAACTTTTATTAAAGCCGGATTCATTAGCAACTTTTATTAAAGCCGGATTCATTAGCAACTTTTATTAAAGCCGAATTCATTAGCAACTTTTATTAAAGCCGAATTCATTAGCAACTTTTATTAAAGCCGAAATCATTAGTAACTTTAATAGGAATTAAAAATGTTTCATTTTTTATAGCACATGCTATACTTACTCGCTCATATCGGAAGCTATTTAAGATATACGTAGCCTTCTATGAAGTGGTTCAATTTCTCGAGAAGAGAGTGAAACTACCAAAATTTTTGCTCAAGTTTTTCAGAACACTGATTTTAAACCACTTTAGATTTTTTTTTATTTGTAAGATTTATCATTTAATATATGAAATTACTGAAAAAAATATTTCGAAGAAGTATAAGAGCACGGACATGAGTGCTCATTAAGAATGAAAAGTTTGGGAAGAGCTTCTTTGGAATATACCATAATTAAGAAATCTCTCGAACGTCTGTCTACATTAAAACTTTTACACACCTTCAGCACATTATCAAAAGCGTTTATTTCACTCTTTAACTTTAAACCCCTTATTTTTTTTTGTACAAATTGCTTTTTAATAGGCACCCACGCAAAATAATGAAATAATGAACAAGGAAAAATAATAAATTGAAAACTCACCCAAATGCCTCTAAAAAACGCTCTAATGTCTTCCAGTATCCCCATTTTGCGGTATAATGATGTCTACGAACCTTTTATAGTTTTTTCTTCCTTGTCTTCTTCTTTCAAAGCGTTGCAATGTAGACGTAGATAATAGGGGGCCTCAGTGGTTGAGCGGTCTAAACGACTGGTTCCGGTGCATGCCTGTGCGCAGTGAAGAGGCGTAGGTTCAGTTCCCACTTTCCCCTGGGTGTATTTCCTTCTTTGTATAGTAAATCTGTTGTACTGTCTTGTTCTATATATCATATTGGACGAGAGTTTGAGGCATACCCTTGAGAATAGCAAATAAGCTCGAATATATAATGTAACCTGAAACGGTAGTATACACACAAATGTAGCTGGTAGACGTTCTCTGTAATAGAGTTCCTACTCTCCTTTGCCTATTTTTTCGTGCAATAATTATGGTGCAATGGCATAGTGGCCATAACCATGCTGCTAAACACAATGCTTCTGTGCCATGAGTTTAGAAACTCCAATAATGCTACGGTTTTTCTACCAGGTATTGCACTTTTTTATCATGTCCTTCGTGTCCTTGTTGTTTGGAGCCCTCCTCAATCTGTAGCTCCCGCACTGTTCTGTAGGCCTCCAAAGGATTTAGCCCCAGAAGAACTATGTACTTGGCCACTGTGCAAAAGAATTGATCGTCTAACTATCTAGTCGTATGCGCGGTAGAGCGCGCACAAACGGTCCCAGGTTCGAATCCCGGAGTCCCATGCAGTCTAGTGGTTAGGGCCATTGTCTTTCATTCAGGCTCTTCAGCTCCATTGCTAGCAGGAGTAAAAGCACGAGACGGGCAGTAATATTTTGGCTTTATGCTACGAGGTAGGTATTGGAGAAAAGGATCGAATACCAGGAAAGCCACGGTTGTTCCACCCGACCGCTGTTCTATTTCTTCAAATCATGTCTTTCGAAGCCCTTTTCATGCAGCACGCCCAAGCTCGCAGGCTCAAACCTGGCCGAAGTCGATGTATTTTCAACATGCAGAAAATCGACAGCGTCCATGTCATATGAATATGCGGCATGTTAATGGTGTCTTGAGTATCCGTTTGGCGTGGATACTCTCAGCTCAATTAAATTCCTAGTGTGGTTTGCATCAGTTAGAGCTCATGTGCCGCCATCTAGGGAGAAACTGAGCGTCCAAAATTGCGGCATTGTTACAACACTCATTGTGGTGCCTCTGAAAGAGTTGGTACCAATCTCAAAGAACTCACTAAAAGTCTGCAACGGTTATGAACCACTATTACACGCAGCCTATTGGAAAAGAAAAAAATATTTTTGGACTTATGTGCTTGTTTTCGATTGATTGGATAGTAAGCTCTCATTAAAAAAAATACAAATAGTACAGGCAGGGTTAACAACACAAAAGAAAAAAACCGTTAGTTACTAACAGATAAAGAGAGAGAGAGAGAAATTTAACCCTCCACAGTCCCATTCATACGAGCAAAGCCCTCATGTTATCATGTTATCGAAACCCATAATTTTTAAAAATATTTTTATTAATTTTGTTTTTGAAAAACTGTTATACAGATCTGGAAAAGATAAATTGAAGAGTCTTAGTCAGGGGCTGCTTAAAATCTAGGCAACTGATTACTGACAGCGGATTAGTGCAATACCCAAAGGACTAATTGTTTCTACTGTGGCGGCGAAAGCTTGCAATTCTATTTTCATTTGTTAAAAAAGGAACTACAGTTCATTTGTCAAGGATTTCGAAAAAAAAGGAAAATGTTTTTTCTTTTCTCGATATTTTCAGTTCACGTTCAATTTTACAGTCACATTCGGACCACAAATTGTTTTCGAAAAATCCAGATTTCGTAAAATAGAAAAGCTTTCTTTAAGTAACAGATCTTTTACGTAACACGTAAATTGTTTGCAAATTAAGTGTTCGTAAAATCGAGCGTGAACATTAATTATAAAATGTTCGTAAAATTGAGATTTCGTAAAATGGAAAAGCTTTCTTTCAGTAAATGTTATTTGACGTAACACGTAAATTGTTCGTAACATCGAGATTTCGTAAAACAGAAAAGTTTTCTTTCAGTAAAAGATCTTTTATGTAACACGTAAATTGTTCGTAAATTGGATGTTCGTAAAATCGAGCGTGAACATTAGTATTTAAAACAAAATTATCGTACCGAAGCGGCAGAAAATAACAATCCACATTAACATTTTTTTTTACCGAAGGTCAAAACTGTAGAATATCGTAAAATTAGTGGCTGATTCTCATATTATATGTAAAAATTCACGTCAATCACAAAATATTATCGTTATAGAGGAATTTATTGTTGTATTTGATATCATTGCAGCGAGGTTTTACTGTATGTCAGGCTTTGGGTGATATTTAGAAAAAAATATCTCCTGGGAGAAACTTGAATGGTAGCATTCTAAAATTTGAGTTACTTGATTTTCTTACTATTTTATTACGGTTTCAAGAAATCATTCGGCAATAAAAACAGAAAGAAACCTTATAATCCTCTCAAGTTGAACCGTCTAAGAGATTTATTCGAAGTTCAGTGCGACAATTAGGGATTGAAAACATGTTTGATGAAGCACGTTCACATTGAAGTAAACCGGAAAATAATCATAAAAAGGAAGAAACATGAAATTCTAATAATTCAAAAGAAACCTTTAATTTCGTTATAACTGATTAATACAGCGTTTCTCAACCTTTCAGTATTCGCGGCCCAATTTTCTATCATAATTTTTATCGCGCCCTCCACTTACCATAAAATGTATGCAACAATAGTGTATATTGAGTACTGATTCTGTTTTTGAATTATCTTTAACTAACTGTCAACACAAGAGTAAAAACGAGTAATTTCGTAATAAAATTAATTTAGTAATAAATCACTATTTGAATTTTGGGCAGGAGTAAAGGATGATTTTTCTTCACTAAAAACGAGGACATTTCGCATGCTATTACCATTTTCAACATCTTACTTCTGTGAAACAGAATTTTCTGCTGTGGCTTCTTTGAAGACAAACTATAGATCTCGGCTAAATATAGAAACAACTGAGAGTGGTTATTTCTAATATTAAGCCTTCCTTTGAAAAACCTTGCTTTGAAAGACAGGCCCAAAAAAGTCACTAGTCGTTATTAAATTTGTTTTTCATTTAGTATGATTTGATTGAGAAAGTTTCAATTCAGTAATTTGTTTTACTTTAATAAGTTATTAAATATGTCGAAATGTATTTTGTTTTCTATCAGGGTTCGTTGATTTAAATCAGCTTAATTTAAATCAAGTGATTTTTTTCTCGAAAAAAATTATTGATTTTACAATGTTAAAAAGAGTTGTAAAAATGAAATATGTTGCAATTAGAACCACTGTTTCAAAATAAATTTCTTAGTCTGTCTGTGAGCATAACATATTTCATAAGTATAGAACTAATAACGTTTTTTAAATTTTACAATATTACTCTTATTCTTCAAGCATCTTAACAGCATCATTCATTCAATCATTTAAAATAGAATTCATAATAATTATGAACCATTCTGTGTTTTTTATCTTACAAATAGTATTTTAGATCAATTTAATAAATGCCACACAATAAACAATTTGAATGATAGTGTTTAAAACAACAATTGTTAGAATTTAGTATCCTTCAAGTTTCATCTATAGTCCCATAATAGCTTAAGGTTTTCATTCCTTGTAAAATATTTTTTAATCATAGAAGTTTTCAATAAAGATATTTGATTAAAACAAAAAGTTTAAGTTTTTAGTAATGGCGTGAGCATATGATTTTACTAAATGGGTAAAAATATTTCAGGGTTTTTCATTTATAAAATAATAAAAAAAAAGATTAAAGTACACTCACTGAAAAAATTAATTACACACAATTGTTACTTTTCTTCAGCTTTCAACAGCAAAATAATTCAGATTAAATTTGTTCATTTGCTCTGTATTTATGAGTGTACTATTATTCCTGGTAGGGTTAAGTTTCATTTAAGTCATGCATTTGTATAAAAATTTGTTTATCATTATCATTATTAAAAAATATTTATTGCTGTGAAAATAATTCAAAGTGTGTTTTTGCATATTGATTAACGCGCCATATTGCTTCTATAAATGTAACATAATAAATATCCAAAATATTTAAGGTCTTTTTTAAAAAATCAAAAAAATCTGATTGAAATAAAAAAAAAATCACGAACCCTGTTTTTTATATGCATGTATGTTTTCCTCTCAGTCAGTTAAGCAATTTTTTTTTTGGATATTCTCGCGCAGCCTTCTCGTGTTGAGAATCGCTGGATTAGTAATAAGAAATAAATGTAAGTTCTACATGTCTAAAGCAATGAAAATATAGCCGTTGACTACGATTGTGAGAAACCGCTAAAATACGCACTCATTATTTCCTTTTAAACAAAAATGAATGGTTAAGTGTGCTTAATGCTTAGATCCTAAAGTATTTTTCGTAATTATTATATTCAAACATAAATTTTATAACAATTGGGTCAGCTGTGAGTGGTATATTAAACTTTGTACTCATTCTCTTGTATTTACACGCCATTTTGCTTAAATTGTCGGGGGTATTTCCGTTTACTACATTAGTGAGAAAAGGCAAAAATAAACATGCATTATTTTCCTTAAAAGAATGAAGGCTACAAGAGCCATCAATGATTAGATTCTACAGTATTTGTTGTAATTATTATATTTAAGCACTAAGTTTATAATAACAGGGTTGAGCGGCGAGTAGTATATTGAACTTTGTAGTCACTTCTTTTGTATTTACACTTCATTTTGCTTAAATTGTCGGGGGCTATTGCGTTTACTGCGTTTGTCAGAAAAGGCTAAAATAAACATTCATTATTTAATTTTAAAAATGAAGAACAAAAGAGCAATTAATGCTTATTATGCAGTATTTGTTGTATTAATTATATTTAAATTCCTATTTTATAATAATTGGGGGAGCGGTGCGTAGTATATTAAATTTTGTACTTTTGTATTTACACGCCATTTTGCATAAATTGTCAGTTTATTATGTATTGCTTTGAAATTCGTGCTTTGACTGGGAGGGAACTATTTTAAATTTTGGTTTGATTTTTTTATTACCTATCAGTTAATAAAATTGTTATGCACCATATTTTATGCACCAATTGTTATGCGTAATGGAAGATATTTATTGATTGGAATTTAAAGTTTTTAAATTACTAACATAGTCTCCGAAAGCATGTTTTAAAAATCACTGATTTGGAAATTTTATCGAGTTTTCCCTTTTAATGCTAATGTTTTCCTTTTATAAATTTGGAACGATTACTATTTTAAAAATATAAGTAGTAGTATTTGAAATTTCTGTTTGGAACTAAAATTTAGAACTAATGAGTGATTTTGAAAGCATTAACATAATTGGAATGATATAATTGTATCTTTTCGGCTAAAAGCGAATTTAAAAAAATGATGGAAAAAGTACTTTTCTTTCATTCTTGAACCTGCTTTTCAGTTGCGTCTCTTTTCGAACAAGTTTATAATATATGGGTATATATGTTACGGTTAATATGATTCAGTTAGTAATCAGTTAATAAGCGTTCGTAATTCTTCATAATTATTCCCCTATTTTATTCATATTTCAACACAAAGAGTTTTTCGTTATTTTTCAAATATGCATTGGTAGTCTTATGAAATGCGTAATTGGAGCTACAATCTTAAATTTCCAGCTGTATTGAGCTGCAGTTTAGTTTTTCTTTTAATTTTCGGATTATAAACTTTAGAATCTAAACTAGGGGTGCTTCAAACTCCAGTTCGTGGGTTAATAGATTGATGACATGGATTGATGACCTGCCGGATGGCTTGTCTTCAACCCGGTCCGCAACAGGTAATAACTCATTGCTGATGTGAATAATTGGATTTAACCCTTTATTTACCGCATTATGATCTGCAGTAATTTTTTTACAGAAATAGTTTGTCTTGGTATTTACACTGAAAATTAAGGGATTTACATAAATAAAATGCTCAGTCTATAAGTATTTATTTCTTTACAGCTAATAAGTGCCACAGAGTATTTACCCTGTGAAATTAATTACATACACTTTTTAATAAAAATATTTCATGAAATAGTTTTCTAAGTTCTTAACTAACAGATAAAAAAAGCAGTGATTTGATTCTTGAATTTTACTGCTTTTCTGGAGCGAAACTCTAAGGGAGCAATTTTAACAAAATGGAAGTTCAAAGCACAGCATCGGTTTCAAATCTACCTATGTTCCTTTCATCGCTAAAATGCTCTTTATAGAACCATTGCTGATGTGTATCCTGAAAAAGGGGAATTTAAAAACTGTCCCTGCAAAGTACCATCAGAATATTGGTAAAAATGGTTGCTCCTCCCCTTTCAAATCTATCTTTTTTCTTAACATAAAGAGATTTTTGAGCCCCTTTTTTCTCGGAAACATTTGGTTTATAACCTATCGCTCGATAGATTGATTGCCCAGCTGAGATGTGGGCTTCTTGCACAGAAATTACAGTGAATAAAATGGCAGCAAAGAAAAGAAAAAACTATACTTAGGAGAAGAAAAGTTTCGAGTAATTGATAAAGTAAAAAAATGATGCAACAAAAGGGAGTATTATTTCGTGAATACGGTTATGCTAAAACGCGGGGTACGAAATACGTCCCCGACACCCGCGTTTTAACGGGGTTTTACTGTATATGTGTTACATTTTTATCAATCTTATTCTATTTACAGCAGTAACATCAATTATGCGTAGTCAGAAGTTCCTTCTGAAAAAAGAAAAAAAAAGACTCAAACACGAGAGATGTGCAAATAAATCCATTCTTTTTTTAACACTAGCTTTACCAGACCAGTCATTTGACTGCTTCGAAGCTTCCATTTTGCATCATTTGTTACTCATTATAGTGCAACTTTCAATTGCCTTGGCTTTTTCTAATACACAGTAAGTAGGACAAGTAAATGTGACTGAAAGTTTTATGGTAATTATTAGCTTCGTGTAAAATGAAAGTTTAGAAATGGTTGAACACAGCCTGCAAGTCTAGTGTAAAATTAACTGTGCTGCTGTGATAAGCAAGAAGGGAGTGTCTCAACTAATATTAGCACATTATGAGAGGGGGCCAGGTAATAGTACCCGTTTCGTGCATTGCCATTTAAAAGCGGGGCTGGTATTTGTACCCGTTTAAAATCACCACTTTTAGGTCACACAAGGGATCAAATGTTTCATATAATCACACCTGCCAACTCTCCTGCTTTTGGCAGGAGACTCCTGATTTTCTGTTCAATCTCCTGCCACCACATAAATTTCTCCTCCTTTTTAAGGGAAAATAAAGTCTCTGAACTTTTCTTCATTCATCTCGTTGTATCAAACATTTAGAAAACTCTAAGACTGTTAACACTTATGTCAATTTTTGATTACAAAAAAACTTTACTTGCTGCAGTTGCATAACAAAATTTTTTTGTTTAGTGATTGTGCATTTCATGCCCATATAAAATGTCTACTGATAATTGCATAAATGTATTTATTTTTTGTTGAAAAATATTTTTATGCATCCCTCTGTAATCAATTGTTAGACTAAGGAAAGTCATTGAAATTATGTAGTAAATGATCTTAAAAAATAAAAACAGCACAAATTGGTATTTTATTTTTAGTTCTAAAATATCTTGACTAGCAAAAGAATTTAAATAATGTAGTAAATGATCGTAAAAAATAAAAAACAAGAAAGCTCAGTATTTTATTTTTAGTTCTAAATTAACTAAATATGCACCTTATATCTCATGGATAAAATTTTTATGCAATTTATAGCTAAGAGCAAAAAATTTATCAGTTTTATATTGCCGTTTACCTGGTTCGGAGATATAGAAATATCTCCTGCTTTTCGGTTTCGTTTCTCCTGCTTTTTCATTTTGTAAGGTTGGCAGGTCTGTATAATGTATGAATTGGATGTTGTATTTTTTAGAACATTTTTTAACTTAGTCAACTTAGCCTGCTACGCAACATAGTTGCGCGTGCTACGTCGCCCGCTCATAATGTGTTAGTTTAGAGCAACTTCTTTAACTTCCAATCACGGAGCACCATTGAAATTAGAAATGCAGAGTGGAGCACTAAATTATTTCACAACAGAATTTACTTCATTTAGTAAATTTAACGACATTAGTTATACCACGTGAGAGGCATTTGTAACTTTTTTTATCGATTTATAGTTAGTTTAATTAAACCACATTGAATATTAATTATGCTGAATTAATATCACGATAAATTTATGAGTACACCGAAAAAAAGAAAAAAAAAACGTAAATTAAGCACAAATTGTCAAAACAGTAATGCAAATAGCTATTTCGAGGCTAAACGTAGCCTCTTAATCAATGCATTAACGAAAAATGCTCAATTCACAACATGAAAGTTGTGAGTGAACAGGCAACAACCAGAAAGACAGCAGGTACCAAATGTGTTGGATTAGAGATCAACCAAGAAGAGCAAACACCAGGAATGAAGAAGACCAACCAGAGGCCAGGAACACTAAAAGAAATGCCAAATATCAGGAAAAATTTAACTGGAAAAAGTTTACTAAAGAATATACTGAGCACCTTTAGTTTCCCTCACCGAAATAGCTACAGTAAAACCTGTAAAGTTTACCGCCTGTCTAAGTAGACCAGTTTTGTAAGGAAGGGAACTAGCCCTTCACCTTGTACCTCACCCTCTATAAGTTGACCACTAAAGTGATGCACCGCAAGTGGTCAACTTTGACTGGTTTCATTGTATTTGAATTGTTTTGGCAATTTACGTTGTTTATTTTTTGCACTCGGATTTCAGCACGAAGCATTTTTGATCATCTGTCTTAGACGATAAATTTACTTTAATTGTAAAGAATATCAGACTTGTACAAACATACATTTGTCTCAAAGGAAGTGAAAAAAAAAATTAAAAAAAAAGAGACAAATAACTTGTTTTAAGCCTAAAAAGATTTTTAACGGCGTGCCGCCGAAAATTGAAGACCTTAGACTTTTTCCTTGTTGAAGAAATTGTACCTAAAAATAGGAACTATTGACCCGTTGTATTTTCTACGCCAGCCTCCTATATAAAAAATAGGAAGCTTTGATGTAAAAATATATAAAGTAGTTATTAATTGTATTCATTCAAGGAGAAAACTGGAAATTGCGTTCAAACTTCAAAGTCATGACAAGGGAAAGTCGCAATGCAGGTTTGAATGAAACTGGAGAAAAACTAAGACTTTATAAGACACAGGACGTTACTATGAGCAACATTTAGTATCAATTTGGAAAGAGTTCCAAATCATTTGAAACTAAGCAATTCTGTAGCTTTCAGCTCTGCTTTCTGAGAAGTTTCTTCAGTAGTAGATCCTGAGCAAGTACTACTCTGTTCAGCTTCCACTTTGCTTTCTGGAGCACATACCACTTGTTGATCTTCAGCACCAGAGTCTTGCCTTTGGAGGTCTCGGCTGTGGACTGCGACGCCGACTTTTTTTTCTGGATTCTCTACGCTGTCGTTCGATTCTCTCTTTGCTATCTGAAGTTAAGGAGGAAGCTTCCGGCGTTGTAGAACATTCAGTGCTGGGCTGAGCCATTGTCTCCGGACGTTCCGATTGGCTCAGCGGCTCCGCAATGGTGAGTTCCTCTGGAGTCCGATCCTCTGAAATCGATTCAGTTGTATAATGAACAAAGTATTGATCATTCTCTGGTATTGGACGGAGATTGTCAACATTCGCATTTACCCGAGACGTGATGGTGAATAAAAACTATATGAATAAGAAATTGACAAAGCATAGAAAGCAAATAATATTCTGAATTGTAGTTACAAAAATAAATAGGATACATTAGCTTGGTTACTACTTAAACACCTATAGTAGAACCTCCATAAGTTGACCACACCTAGGAGACGTAAGTGGTCATTATACAGAGGTGGTCAACTTAGGGAATTCTTAGAAAAAAATTTAGTACAATATTAAGGAAAAGTCATTAACGCCTTCCCTCTCGTTCCCGTGAAAGTGACGAGCTGAAGTTTCGCCTTCTATTTTTCGCTCCCGTGGCATGTTCGGGCTAGAGGGTTTCAAATTTTAAAATAAAAACAAATCAAGAAATAAAAATGATTATATATATTGTTCATACACATATTTTTATCTAACTTTCATAGGAAAAAAATAGGCACTTTTATGACCATTTTCTTGAAAATTACCCGAACGTTAAGGGGTTTAAACTTTTTTAATAATTTTTTTAGGGAAAAATTTAGCACATATTCATTTTTATCCTTATTGAAGGTACAGTAAAATTTTTTTAAGGAATGATTCAATTTTTGCTTGAGGCTTTTTTTTACTGATCAGGTAACTATAAACGGCACTTTTACGGTTTGCAAGTCCATTCAACATGCTTGGGCATTTCTCAGCAGCAAAATTTAAGATGCTCAAAAAAAAAGAACGGAATGTGGCAGCAATTACAGACTATGTATTCAGTCCAAGAATTTAAAACATTCAAAAAGCTTGAATATTATTCCTCTTTAACTAAAGGCTGGGCACAATCTCCATCATTTCCCTCTAATTGTATGATACTGGAAATGAACAATGAATGTAGCACCCCAAAGGGGGCGAATGTTATTCGGGAAAGCCGAATAAAGAAATTCCTAAAAACCAAGTAGAGAACAAACGGGGGAAAATCAAATTCAAAAAAATCAGTGGTCAAGTTACAGAGAGTAAATTGGAGATAATTAGTTCAAATAACCTACTAAAGAGTGGTCAACATACAACTTAGAGGTGGTCAGCATAGAGAGGAAAATCTCAATTAAAAATGCGTTGTGAGCATTCAAATTATAACACTTCGTTCGACAGAGAGGTGGCCAACTTGGGACGTTTTACTGTATATGCAATACAAACTGCGAAATATGTTTGCAAAGCACAAATATGCTGCAATCTACTTTGCAGTTTTGCTTCGCCAACTTAGTTCTCCTACCAACTCTAATCTCTACCCTTATTTTAAACGAGCTAATCTGTCTCATAATTTTATGTTATGGTGAACTTCAAATTTTCCAGTTAAATAGACTTTGCATCTGCCCAATAAAAGAGAAGATTCAAGAGGGAACTCTTAAAAAAGCTTTAGTTGTTTCCCGATAGATTGCATTGGCAGATTTTAAAGTTTCCGAGAAGAGGCAATTGCCCTTTAGACATCGGCGCTTATTCTCCAGCGAAAGCCTTATGCAAATCAACTGCGACAGACTACTTTTGCAAGTGAAAATCCTGTTATAAGAAATAAATTTCAAAGACCACATTCTTAATTTGATAATTTATTTACAAAATATAAACACTTTGCATATCACACGTATTATATCTCATAAATATTACAGCAACTTTAAACATGTACATTATATAGAGTACATTTTTAAAGATATTTTGAGGAAAGTACTAGAATATAGTACAAGAATATTAACTGATCAAAAAAAAGGGCATTGAAAGCATGTGATAGTTCATGTGATCAAAGTACATTAAAATGAAAGTGTTATAAAATCTGATGTTAAACTATATTGGTTAAAAATACAATTTATTATAAAAGAGAAAAGAATTTAAAATTAGATTTTAAAACTAAATATTTATCTAGCTGCTGTCCTGTTGCTGAGCAACTTCTTCAATAACAGGGTCAGAACTCGTATATTCATCAGTAGTTGAAGTTATTGTTTTTTTTTTTTTTTTGGTTTGTCGACACTTGTTGAAGCTTCTGCAGAACTTGTCCCTTCACCAGCAGGTTCTGTTGAAGAACTTGCTCCTGCACCAGTTGAAGAACCTGGCTCTTGAAGGTTTCGAAGGGGGATATCTTCTCCTACTTGAATTGATCTGCCAGAGGAAGTTGAAGCATTTTCTGGGTTTAAAGATGACGCTGTGCTAGGAGGAGTCCTTGGTTCTGTCACCGCAGATATAAACCGTTCATACCAGCTGCGACTTACAACTGCACTATGTCGAGGACTGTATGGTGGAACATCATCTGCATGTGATACCTGATGAAGGCCATCCGTACCTACGTATGCCTGAAAAGTTTGTAATTAAACAGGAAAGTTGTAGAAATATGGAAAACATCAAGTTAAATAATATAACAATGATATCTGCCACAGATTTTACACATAATGTACGCTATCCAGCATGTCCCCTTGGAAACAAAATTAAACTTTTTCACAAGACATCGCATTTCATCCTTAAATTGTGATGGTGAAGTAAAATTACTCTTCAGTTTTATTTTGTTGAAAATAATAGCGAATATTTGTGTTGCATTTGGTGGCCAAGACCGTTGAATAGAATAGATAGTTGCAATTTCTCAAGTTTGTCCATGTTTGGATAATTCCAATACTACCTGCTATCGTTTATCAAAAGTAGAGATTTCCTTTGCAGAAACTCCATTGAAAACAGCTTTTGACGTCTAACGTTTAGAGAAAGAGGTCATTCACTTTATATTTTTAATGGCAGTTTTAAAGCAGTTAATTGTCTTAACATTAGCGTCCAGGGAAGAGATTTCCACTTATTTTATATAAAAAACCACTAACTAAAAATATTTTGCACAAAAACTAGAAACAAAATGACACGGATTCAGAATTGTTTTTTCGCGTTCTTTATTTCAAAAATAGAAAAAGTTAGTTCAATGGTTTAATTCTTCGTTTGTACACTTAACATTGGGGAAATTGCTTGAATTTAAAACGTTCCCTATAAAAATATTAATGAAACAACGTCTAACAGGTTGAGGGCATGAATTTAATGCGTTTTTTGCATTAAGCGTTTTTATTTTACTTAAACTATCTTTTGCTTTGAGAATTAGTTTAATTGTAAAAAAAAAAATACTTTAATTAGTTATCAGTATATGGAGAAAATTAATTTAAATCAATATTGGTGTGACGGAAAGCCTATGCCAATTCAGAAAGATTCAGCTGATTTTAGAAAATAGAAATTTGTATACGAGGAAGTATGCTCGCTTAGTTCTAGACGGGACTTGTTTTATAGAGGGATTAAGGGCTTCATGTGTAACTGAGCAGGCTTAAGACCAATAGTAATGTGACAATTTAGAGTGATTCAGCTGATTTTAGAAAATAGATGTTTGTATACAAGAAAGTATGCTCAGTTAGTTGCAGACGGGACTTTTCATACATGGGATAAAAGGCTTCATGTGCAACTGAGCAGAAGTAACAGACCAATAGGACTACGCCAATTAAGATTCAGCTGATTTTAGGAAATAGAGGTATGCTCTTTTCGTTATAGACTGGACTTGTTTTATAGTTGGATTAAAGGGCTTCATGTGTAACTGAGCAGACGTAAAACACCAATAAGCCTATGAAAATGTAGAGAGATTCAGCAGATTTTAGAAAATAGAGGTTTGTATGAAAGTATGTTCGATTAGTTCTAGGCGAGATTTGTTTCATACATGGATGAAAGGTTTCATGTGTAACTAAGCAGATTTAACAAATCAATAATATAGTCATCCATTTTATAAGTCGGCTGTCAGGGTCAAAAAGAAATTAGGATCAATAATTGAAGGTGTTCTGCATTTGATTTCTTTTTTCTTTTTATATCAGGGTAAAATAAATTCATGGTATTGCTTAAATGTATGAAAAGCACCATCGTTGACCACGCTCGTGAAGACCGCCTAAAAAAAACAGTAAATCTAATGCTAAGTCTACCTTTATCTTTTGTCTGTGGTTACATCTATCTATGCAACTTCAATGACTTTTTCTTGCATATTAACATTTGATTTACCAGTGCGTTTTCAACCATTTCTAAACTTTCATTTCCCACCAAGTTGACTAATTCTAGTAAAAATTTCAGTCCCATTAGCTTGTACTACTTACCGTGCATTAGGAAAAGCCAATACAATGGAGGCAATTCATCGCATCACGCGATAACGCTGATCGCTGATTTGTTTACCAAATTTTTAATAGAGTTCTGCGTGAAGTTCACGAAGCAAAATTAGCTATCTTAAAATTAAACTAGTTTCATAGCTTTTCCTGATTGTAAACCTTTTCCTGATTGTAAACCAAGTAGTTTACCTTTAATTTAATTATAAAAGAAATTTATTAAATATTATACAATAGTGTTTTTTTAGTGTTACTTTTACATAACTTAGAACTTTATTTAGTCCTAGTTTTCAATTAGATTAGTTTAAATTCATAAAAGAAGTTTTAATTAGTTATAATTTATGCTTTATAGGCTCCATGGCTAATTCTATTTGTGATAAACCGTTGTATTTAATGGATTTACCCATTTTTTCATAATAGAATATGCCAAGCAGTTTCCGGTTCTAACTGGAAATAATAGCGTGATTACTAAAGTAAAGAATGGATCATTATTACTTAATGAAAAATTAGTTTCTAAAATTTTCCTCGAACCGTCAGAAAACAATGCCTTTTTTTTGACATATCGGCTATTGTTAAAGCTGAAATGAAAAAGAAAGTAGCCGACACAGCAAAAGTTAGGATTTCAACCTAATACGAGGTAAGTTTATTATTTGTTGATCGTAATTTATTTTGACATTTTGTTTCATAGATTGCAATGCTTATGAAGCTCAAGTTCTTAACATTCGTAACATTCATTTGAAATAGATGACCCATATGCAACGCAGTATGACATCTTTTAAAACTCAATAAAATATTCAAACAAAAACGATGTTAAACAAGCGAACTAAGTAAAGCGATACTACAGCTTCCTTTGTTTACATCGCTAGCATCGGTATCCCATGACCTATGACGCTGTATGAATTGCTTCCATTGAAAGTTGCACTAGAATTAGTAGCAAATGATGCAACCTGGAAGCTTTGAAACAGTCAAAATGACTGGTCTGGTAAATCTAGTGTTAAGAGAACATACTCACCATCATACCAGAAATTAAAGCGACAACGAGGCTGACTATAGCAAGAGTGTATCCAAAACTAAAAAGTTCATCAGAAATCACTCCTTGCCTAGTCAGGATAATTAAGATGACGCCTGTACATAAGCCAATCGCGCCAAAAAAAAAGCACCTCTTGACCCACAAATAAGTCGCTTCTGGCAGGGGCCTGGGGACTCCATCAACCTGAAAGTAAACGTGTAACGGCTTATTAGTTTCAAGTGCATGAAAGTTATTTCTCTTTTAGAATATAGGACCAGTTTGAAAATACAGCGAAATCCCAATTTTACGTCCCGCAATCCAAGTTTTCCCCGCATTTTAAGTTTTTATTCATCAGGTCTTGATTTTTCCGTATATAAACCGCCTGCCTGATTATCCAGAGTTATCTTGGGTTCGTATATATACAGTTAATTATTATCCCGAGGAAACTCATGCGAAGCAGAATTTGTCGGTACGATTCGCTTTAACCCTGCTTTACTGTGCCAGGAGAAAATGAAATGTTCAGTTTTGATTTTCAGTTTGCCAATAGTTTTGTTGGTTTGTTGTCCGTTGTTTCAATAACTATCATACAATGACTGATATTTAACTTTCCATTTACTCGAGATAACTCGGGATAGTAAACTAATATTAAAATCAAATGCTTTTACACCTGTAAAAAATTACAAATTCAACTTAAAACCCGCATATTTTGTGTTTCGTTTCCTTGTATTTAATAGTATAATTAAAATGTGATTATTTTTTACAATTTGTTTCAAAAAATTTGTAAGGGAAGTGGTTAATGTTAATAGAACCCGGATTCCTTATTTTTTTATTTATCGAATTTCCCGGATTTTACGCTTTCTCCTAAAATTAAAAAAGAATTTTCTGAAATTACTTTTATAAAATGTTCTGAACTCCACGACTAAAAGACAAACTATTGCGGATTATTTTCAACCTAAATGCCGAAATTTATACTTAAAAGTATTAAAATGGTAGGTATGATTTTCTTTTCGAAAATATAGATATATTATCCATCTTTACTACTTCCATCTTAACTACTAGCAAAATCAAATATAAAATTTTCTATTTGATTTTGCTTTTTATGTATTTCCCTTATGTTACGTTTTTTATGCAGTGCCTTGGGAAATTACAAATCGGGATTTCACCACACTATATTATTTTTAATTTCCTAAAGGCTCAGTATATGCGAAATGGGATATAATTTTGTGAGACAGAGACATCTATTGCTGTTAGATAAAATCAGTTAGTATATTACGATTGCAATTATCAGAGAATTGGAGCAACAACATTTTAAAGTTGCTCCACGCTCCAGGTCTGCTCCGATTTCGAAACATTTGAGCTAACTCTACACAAAATTATTTCTAGTAAAACTATTTGAATTTTTAATCTTATTTTTTTAAAGTATAGCTTAACATAATAGCGTTTTTATTTTCTAAAGGCTCAGTATATACGAAATGGTATTAACTTTGACCTAAAACTTAAAGGAAAAAAATTTTGGGGAAAAATAAAAATCATATGTTTAATTTTTTATATAAAGAACATGTCCTGAAAACTTTAGCTAAATCAAAAATGTCACTTTCCAAGCTTGCCAGACTCTTAAAAGAACTGTCTCCTAAAAACAATAATGGGAAAACTGCAATGATTCATATCGCTCAGATACCAATGTTTTAAATAAAAGTGAAAATTTATTCATCCCATTTACTATATACTAGGAATAAAAATACTTGCGATCTTTATTTTAAATTGGTTTAATTTGCATAAATGTTCAACTAGTATAATTGTGCTTATCGTAATAAGTATTATTGTTATGTTTGTGGGTCCTGAACTAATATTTACAGTAGATTTTGTAAGCAAATTTTGAAAAATGGAACAATAAGTTCAGAACAATAAAAAATGCTTAATGTTCTTTTCGGCCAAATTCAATGCGTAATTTCCATGCAAAAAAATTGCCCACCTCTGGTATATTTTGACGGGACTAACTAAAGTACTGCCAATGCATTTTGAGGCATTTAATCACATAATTTGTCAAGATATGTATATCTATTTTAATAGACAATTCCATCAAGTTAAATTTCTCTATTACATTCGCTAAACTATTTGAAAAAATACTCCAGTTGCAGTTTCATAATTTTCAAATTCTTGAACTTAAGTTTTTCTTAATCAAAATATTTCGTCGTCTCCTTGAATCGCACTATTATTTAAATCCGAATCCAATAGGACTTGCAACGATCGTTCCAAAGTGCACCGTTATCGCTTCTGTTCTGCAGTACACCTTTGATAAAGCTCGTCGATTTCGTACATTGTTCGTCAATTAAGGATCGTCAATTTTGAGGTCATTTGAAGTGAAAAAGTTTGCATACTATTATGATCCTCTGTTAAGATTTCTATCATTTATAGTTATTTAGCTCGATTGATTAGTTTCGTATTTACAATGTGAATTTAATTTAAGGATTCGTATACGAAAAAAAAAAGTATTTTAAGAGGAATTGAAATGAATTCTTGCTAGAGTATTCTCTCCAGAAATAGTTATTTCTGCTTTCTTCTGTATTCAAAATAAATACAAGAATCTTGGAATTTTTGAAATTTGCTCGTTTTAATTTGCGCCGGACATATTTTGATCGACTTTTTCAAAGAGATGTCTGCTTTAAAAGTGTATGAAAAGAGAGGGAAGTTCAACAGTTTGTGTGCGCTATAACTGAAAATGAATGGGAAAAAAATGCAGCATTCTTTAGAAGACAAAGATAATTTGGTCCAAATCATCGATTTAAATTTCAACGCTACTGTTAACAAAGACTACGATTTTTTCAATTATAGTCACTCCTTAATACCTTTAGAGTGACTGACTGGATTTGTACTAGACACGCACGTAATAATTAAAAGTACTAAGCCTTAAGTATATATATTAAAAGTATATTCTAAATAAAACTGGCAGCGATAAAAATAAATTGACAGATTAAAATTGATTTGATGCTCACCTTAACAAAAAAAAAAATTTTTGTTTCAGTAGATCCGGTATTTTAGAATAAATAGCTAACAGCACTTCAAGTTTGAAAAATACCTTATTAGTGGCCTTCGTGAATCAGAATTGCTTCTAGTTGGTAAATTGATGTTATTGACGTTATCTATGAGCAAACAAACAGATTTGATTTAAACAGCGCCATCTGAGAACTATCGGTAGCAGAGCCAAACCTCGGTAACTGGTTCTATGGCATTAAAGAATAATCTTGGTGTAAGCATTAAAAAAATCATATTTAGACTATGCATTATCAATTTTAGCGAAAATGTAAACAAAAAATTAATTTATTTAAAAATAACAGTAATTTAGAATTTAAATCCAAATTTAAGGAGATATTTTTGTTGCGGAGGAGACAACTGAAAAATACTATTTAAAAGAAAATATATATTCATGCATTATTTTTTCGAATAACGTTACAGTTCCACATTTTTCTTATACAATGCAACAATTTTGATCAAATTGGGGGGGGGGGGGGGTGGGAATTTATGCTACGGAAAAATTAGTAAATTTTAGTTTCACTTCTCAGTTGTTTTTATAGATTCTTTGAATGTTTTTCAAGGGGAATGCAATTGAAAAATCGTTTAACTTTATATTTATCACGTTAAAGTGTATTGAAATAAATTGTATTTAAGTTTATTTGTTTTAATTTCCGGAAGATTTTGTCCCGATTTTCAGTGTTCTCTGCCGAAAACAGTCAAAGATCAAGAAGGTATAGTAAGAGGGTTTATATTGGATTCTGAGAAAAATTCTTAAAGTCCTTTATTATAAAAATGGATAAATAATGATTCAAAGGGAAAATTTCTGTTCTTTCCCCAAGTGGTAGAATCCTCATTCCACTATTGTAATTATTAGACAAAGTCTAATAAAACCGCAATGGGATGATTTATAAAACTTAGGCCAGAGGCAGCTATAAACTAATATAAGAAGCAAATAAGAATTGGGCTTGACAAAAAGCGAAGAAATTTGTAGTTATTGTTTTCACCACGGTAGTTGAGAACTACGAATCCGTGCACCTAGATTAAAGCTTTATAGAGCTTATATGTAATTATACAAAATTTAAATGTCAATTATAGATTTTTCTTACTTTAGTATTGTAAAAAATAAAGTCTGAAGCAGTTATTTGATTTTAAACTGTCTTTTCTATTTGCTCTGAACTTGAAACTCTATGACAGACTAATTTTACATAGAAATTTCATTAACAACGTGTCAATTGCTTTGTCACGATAATGTAAGACTCAAATTTAGGTGTTCGTCAGGAAACTTAACAAAATCGTAAATACCGGCCATATTAGTCAGTTTCATTGGCTGGACAGGTAGATTCTAAGACTATGCAGGAAGGTTTCTTCATATCCCAGCACATGTCTGTAACTAAGCATTTGGTTTAATTTGTTTGAAAAAAACTAAATGTTTATACAAAAAGTAATCATCGCATGTTCTAGTTTTTTTAAGGAAAACCCCCAAAAAACTAAGTACATGCGTTTCTCTTTAAAAAAAAATGCTGTTAGAAAGAATGCATTTTACTTTTCCAAGAAAGTTTGATTTTATATTTTGTAAGAGTAACGAAAACAGGTAAATATCTAATTTGATTTAGAAAAAATTCAAATAGGTATTTTGTCTGCATTTATGTGTTCCACATTCCATATAGCTTGACATCTATTTAAAAGGTGTGGTTAATCTATTTTCCATACGATGTAGAATTTATAAGTGCAAACAATTCGAGATTTTCCCCGACCTTCCGGATTTAAATTTAGTTGTATTTATTAGTCATAAATTTGAGGCGAATCCATCAAAACTGTATTAAAAAAAAAAAATTCTCAAAGCAAAATAAACACGTTTTAAAGCAACAAGGGCAAATCGCCATGTCATGTAGAAACAAGATTGAATTTTCCCTAAAAACTTTTATTAGAATGAAAATGATAAACAAAATTCCTTTCAAAATGCTTTTAACTTGAAAACCAGTACTATAAGTGAAGATCTGTGATTAAGTATATCTAATTAAAAAATCGAAGGAAAAATCCATAGCACCCTCTTTTTTCCGTAGTTGGCATGATCAAATTATTCTCCGATTTTTGGTGAGGAGCTAAATGGCGCATTCGAACTTTTTTCACGCTCCATTTATCAATTTTGCCGTTTCTCAATGTGCCCAAGTTCTACATGCCAAAACTTCATTCCGCGATAGGGCGAATAAACCATCTTGTTGTACTGCTTAGCTATTCTATTGGGAAAAAAATGAAAAAGAAGGGACTGGTGGCTTCGCCGTCGTATGGAACGCCTCATTTGGTGAGGCGATTTTTGAAATATTTTTTTAAGCGCATTAAGATTCAGTTTTAAAGCCAGCATTTCACAACTAAGGCTTTCCGGAGTTTCCAGAGAAATAAAACTATAGAATTACTCTGTTAGAGTCAAATTCGTTAGGAGCTCTATTAAAGTCAAATTCGTTAGGAGCTCTATTAAAGTCAAATTCGTTAGGAGCTCTATTAAAGTCAAATTCGTTAGGAGCTCTATTAAAGTCAAATTCGTTAGGACTTATAAAGGAGACTTATTAAAGTCAAATTCGTTAGGAGCTTATTAAAGTCAAATTCGTTAGGAAATTTATTAGGAATTAAAAATGTTTTAACTTATTTTTATACCATATGCTATACGTATCAACTACTCGGTCATTCCAGAAGCTATTTTAGAAGATTTACATAGCCTTCTGTAAAGTTATGTAGTTTCTCCAGAAGAGAAAGAGAAACTCCCAAAAACTTTGCTCAATTTTATCATAACACTGATCTTAAACCACTTAAGATTTTTTTTTATTTGTAAGCTTTATCATATAATAAATGAAATTATTGAAAAAAATATTTCGAAGAAATATAAGAACACGGACATGAGTGTTCATTAAGAATGAAAAGGTGTGGAAGACTTGTTTGGAATATACCATAATTAAGGGGACTTGGCACCTTTTGACATTTTTTTTTTGATTTAAGAACTTTTACTTATTTCATTTGTATGTTATGATGTGCTATTGTTCAACAAAATGATTTTCACATGAAAAATCAAATTTCAACTAACAGAAAATTTTAAAATTTAATTTTTTAAAAATTATTTAACAATTTTAAATTTCCTTTTTCATTTCTCGACTTTTGTTTCACCAAAAGTACTTATTATAGAATGTTTTACAATTTTAAGGATGGTTTTGCTATTAATTAGTTTTGAGAAAGTTTTTTTAAAGTTACATCGATGGTAGAACACAGAAAAAAATGAGACTTTTGTTGCATTTTCATTTAAAAAAATTTTTTTTGAAAATATATAGCAAATTCCATCCCTAATTTTGTCAAGCACATCATATCGAACACACACAAAAAATTTCAAGTTGCTACATGGATATATGTAGAAGTTTTAGCATTTTAAGTACTACAATATGGCGAAAACACACAAACCGAGAAAACGCAGTTTAAAGAATACAAAATCCTGCTAAAACATCAGAAATATTCAAGTTCTCTTACTTCTTAACTACATTTATGTTGGTTGTATCGCTTCAAAACTTCGCTCAGATATACTAGGAGAGTCAAACCACATTTTAAGCAAAAAATTGAAAAATCGTTATTTTAAGCCATTTTCTACATTTGAAAGGTGCCAGGTCCCCTCAAGAAATCTCTCGAACGTCTACATTAATACTTTTACACACCTTTAGCACATTAATTATCAAAAACGTTTGTTTCACTCTTTAACTTTAAACCCCTAATTTTTTTGTACAAATTGCTTTTTTAATAGGCACCCACGCAAAATAATGAAATGAAATATTGAACAAGGAATAGCAATAAATTAAAATCTCACCAAAAGGCCTCTAAAAAACTCTAAAATGTCTCTCAGTATTCCCATTTTGCAGTACAATGATGTCCACGAGTTAATGTACAATAATGTCTACGAAAATATCACTTTTATAGTTTGTTCTTCCTTGTCTTCTTCTTCAAAGCATTGCAATGTAAGACGTAGATGGTAGGGGGCTTCGGTGGCTGAGCGGTCTAAGCGACTGGTTTCGGTGCCTGTCAGTGCGCAGTGAAAATGCCTAGGTTCGATTCCCACTTTCCCCTGAGTGTTTTTCCTTCTTTGTATAGTAAATCTGTTGTACTGTCTTGTTCTATATATCATATTAGACGAGAGTTTGAGGCATATCCTTGAGAATAGCGGATAAACTCGAATATTAATGTGACCGGAAATGGTCGTTTACAAACATTCAAACAAACGTAGATAGTAGTCGTTCTCTGTAATAGAGTTCCTCCTCTCCTTTGCCTATTTTTTCGTGCAATAATTATGATGCAATGGACTAGTTGGCATATGCTGCTAAAAACAATGCTCCTGTGCCATTTAGTTTGGATTAGAAACTCCAATATTGCTACGAATATTCGGCAGCCTGTCCTTATGGTTTGGAGCCCTTCTCAAGCTGTAGCTCCCACAGTGATCTGCAGGCTTCCAAAGAATCTAGCCATAGAGAAACTTTCTACTTGGCCACTGGACAATAGAATTCATCGTCTAACCATCAGTCGTACGCGCGGTAGAGCGAGCACAAACGCTTCCAGGTTCGAATCCCGGAGTCCCATGATGTCCAGTGGCTAGGGCCATTGTCTTTTATTCAGGCTCAACTTCCAGTAGGGGAAAAATTATGAGACGTTCAGTAATATTTTGGCTTCATGCTAAGAGGTATGTATTGTTGGAGAAAAGGATCGAATACCAGCAAAGCCACGGTTGTTCGACCGCTGTTCCATTTTTCAAATTATGTCCTAGTGGTTCAAAGCCAACGCTGTAGATACCCAGGGATTCACAGGGGCACTTCGTGCTTGATTAGATAGTCCCATAAAAAGAATAAGTCGATCGTCAAAGTAAAAATACAAGGCTCTTCAGCTCAATTGCTAGCAGGGGTAAAAGTGCGAGACGGGCAGTAATACAGGGTGTTCATTAATTATTGTCGGGGTTTCCGTACCTCATAACTTTCGAATAAAAAATATTACGCAAAAACCGATTACTTATTCGTAAATTACAACTCAAAGCTTTTTATTATTGGTATTAAAAAGATGAATGAATTTGCATATGGCTGCCCTTCGTGGCTTGTAACACATCGAGACGAAATTCGATTTTCCTCCAAGTGTTCTCCAGCATTTGTGGGGTAACATTTTGGATCGCAGTAACAATTCTGCGCTTCAGTTCATCAAGGGAAGGCAAAGGGGTTATACACAATGTTCTTGACAACTGAAACGACGTTGAGTAGTTATGACTGATTTAGTTAAGGAAAAACCACAATACACACATTGCTTTTTCTTGCACGGTCGGCATTTTTATTTATGACGTCATAATTACCCAGGCTGCAAATGCGCTAAGATCGCATTGTTGCCACGTGAAATTCTTTGAGTTTTAATTTACGAATACATAACAGCTTTTTGCGTAATATTTTTTATTCGAAAGTTATGAGGTACGAAAACCCAGGCAATAATTAATGAACACCCCTGTATTTTGGCTTTATACTAAGAAGTAGGTGTAGGGTAAGAGAAAAGGACCGAATATCAGCAAAGCCTCGGCTGTTCCCCCCGACCGCTGTTCTATTTCTTCAAATCATGTCTTTCAGAGCCAACGCTGTAGGTATCCTAGGGATTTATAGAGGCACTTCGTTCTCGATTAGATAGTCCCATGAAAAGAATAAGTGGATCGTCTGAGTTAAAATACGCTGCATTGAGTAATGCTATAAAACAATTATGAAGCAGAGCCGTTTATGAGAAAGTTGCCTTCTTGAGGGACTCCTTGGAGTAGCTGCCAAGCATATGCTTATTGAGTAGGGGAAAGTCTGTAAAACTTTCAAGACGTAACGTGATAAGGTTTACACAACTATATTATTTTCTGCTCTTACCTTCCTTTCGGACACATCATAACGCAGTTTTCTTTCTAACCTGACCGAGCACTAAACGACCCCATGGACACAGATTTAAATGGGCTCCAAATGACTGGGACATGATCGGAAGAAGTCGAAACATACATGTCACTGCCGGGATTCAAATCGGGACCTTTCTTGGGAGCTGTCTATTCTACCGACCATATTCTGCAGCTAGATCAACTATTCTTGGACAACTGTTGTTTGTTGTTAAGGCATTGAAATATAGTTGTACTTATGCGGGCAGGGTGGCGTAGCTGTAAGGCTCTGGCCTCTCACGCCCAAGTTCGCAGGATCAAACCTGGCCCACATCGGTGGATTTTCAACATCCAGAAAATCGACAGCGCCCATGTCGTATGAATATGCGGCATGTTAAAGATGTCTTGAGTATCCGTTTGGCGTGGATACTCCCGGTTCAAGTAAATTCCTAGTGCGGTTTGCATCAACTAGAGCTCCGGTGCTGCCAACCAGAGGAAAACTGAGCGTCAAAAATGGGCCAATGGTACCACATTTATTGTGGTTTCGCTGAAAGTGTTGGTACCAATCTTTGGGAACTCACTAAGTTCGCAACGGTTATGAACCACTACTACGCGCAGCCTATTGGAAAAGAAAAATATATATTTTTGGACTTATGTGCCTGTTTTCGATTGATTGGATAGTAAGCCCTCATTAAAAAAGATATAAATAGTACAGGCAGGATTAACGACGCAAAAGAAAAAAAAATCGTTAATTACTAACAGATAGAAGAAGGGAGAGAGAGTCAGCGTGAGTGAGCAAAACCCTCACGTTATCGAGACTTTAAAAACTTTCTTTAAAAAAATTTTCATTAATTTTGTTTTGAAAAAACTATTATATAGATCTTAAAAATATAAGTAAAGAGTCAAAAGGGGTAGTTGCCTGTTTAAAATCTAGGCAACTGATTACTGACTGCGGAAAAGACAAGGGTCGGCAACCTTTTTAGTCGGAAGTGTCAAAAATTACAATTTACAAAATTTCAAAGTTTTTAAAGAGCCACAAAATTTTTTCTTGCCAACAATAAATATTACTTGCATAAATGAAGTTCTTTATGCAAGTACTATTTATTAATTAGTAGATTAGTTTTTTTATTATTTATAAAAAAAACTAATCTATTCATGAGAAAAAATAACTATTTATTCATATATAAGTAATGTCTTTCACAACATATTAGATATATATATATATGGCATTATTAGATAATTACCTATTATTTAAGTAAAATAATTAAAACAATTAAACATTTACTTACAACACTAATTTGTACTTTAATAACAAACAATTGAGCAAACAAATTCAATGGGAGTGATGGCTTTGCATGGTTATTCAAGTATTCAAGTAGAAAATTTAAACTTTTCTAAACTTTGTAATTTGTACTTAAAAAAAATAAAAAACAATAACATACATTTGAGCAAAGCAAACAAATTTAAAGGTAGCGTTGGCTTTGCATGTTTTTAGAAAGTTTGGATAAATATGGCTCATAACTGGTGATTTAAGTTTCAAACACGACTCTAAATTTTCATTTGTTAGTTGGCTTCTTACTTTATGTTTAATTAGAAAGTTTGGATAAATATGGCTCATAACTGGTTGATTTAAGTTTCAAACACGACTCTAAATTTTCATTTGTTAGTTGGCTTCTTACTTTATGTTTAATTAGAAAGTTTGGATAAATATGGCTCATAACTGGTTGATTTAAGTTTCAAACACGACTCTAAATTTTCATTTGTTAGTTGGCTTCTTACTTTATGTTTAATTAGAAGTTTGATAAATTGTCATCGGTTGTTTAATTTCAAACCGCTCTAAATTCATTGTTAGTTGGCTTCTACTTTATGTTTAATTAGAAGTTTGGATAAATATGGCTCATAACTGGTTGATTTAAGTTTCAACACGACTCTAAATTTCATTTGTTAGTTGGCTTCTTACTTTATGTTTAATTATATTCATGCAAGAGAACTCTTACTCGCATGAATATGTCGATCCGAAGATAGTCAGCACTCCAAATGCCAACTTCTCCACCTCCCTATAGCAATCTGGAAGACTAGTCCATGCGTCGAATATAAGTGCCTCAACTCGCGTCATTTCTTTTAAAGCTGTCCACTTTTGTTGCGTTACGTACATGCATTTCTAGTCCTCCAACTCTTCCAACTTGCTTTTCAACTCTGTAAATTTTCCACTCCACAAAGCGTTACTTTTTACATCGATCAATTCCATTTCTAGAGACCCAGTATCAATACCAAATGGCTGAATGTGCATTTCGTTTATATTTGTGTTGTGTCTGTCAGCAAATTCATCTTTATTTTTTTTTTTTAAACTGTGCTGAAGTAATTCTTGTCTACAGTTGCACTGGTTTTATCGCGATATTGCTTTAGAGATTGAAAATGAAGTAATTTATCGATCTGAATACCTTCTACAAAAAGAATTAATTTTTCTTCGAAACGAAACCAATTCTTCAACCCAAACATAGGCTAGGTTTCCCTTTCTTTGCAGTTTTAGATTCGGCTAATTTCGCTCTGATACACACCATAAAGTAAAAGTTTTGCAAATATTTGTCGTTCTCTAACTCAGGGTAATTAATGCTTTTTTCATTGAGGAATGAAAACAGTTGGTTTCAACACCTTACCTCTGGAAAGTCATCGAACTTTATTGTGAAGAAGGAGGCCGAAATACTGAGTCTCCATTTCATTTAAGAATTCTTTAAACTGACGATGGTAGAGTGCTTTCGACAGGATACTGTTAAAAATCTTGATTACCAAATGCATGACCTCGACTATTTCTGCCGGAAATGTTTGGGTATAAAGGCGCTTCTTGGTGTATTATGCAGTGAAACGTATGAATTTCATCGTTTCACTGCAAATCGAATCGTTGTTCCCCATTTATTTTTTCCTGTCATACTTCTGGCTCCATCAGTTGCTATTGAAAGCCAATTAAAACCTACATAGAAATGCCCGACGCGTGTCACGGGGGAGGGGGGGGGCATTTAAAAGCGAGTATAAGTGGCTGAGAGATAGGAACCATGCCTAATTCTCGTTAATCGATTCAAAACGATTTTAATTCTTTTTTTTTGGATAAAGTAAATAATATTTGCGTATGGAACTAAGGAGCCGCAGCTTCACATCCGAAGAGCCTCAGGTTGCCGACCCCTGGTCTAAGAGATTTATTCAAAGTTCGTGCGACGATTAGGGATTGAAAACATGTTTGATGCATTACGTTCACATTGAAACATACAGACGAAAGAAGGAATCGCAAAAAAGAAGAATCATGAAATTCTTAACAATTCAAAAGAAACCTTTGGTTTCGTTATAACATATTTAATTTGAAATAAATTTGAGTTTTAAATGATTCCAGCAGTGAAAATGTAGCTGTTGACTACGTTTGTGAGAAAAGGCAAAAATAAGCATTCATTATTTTCTAAAACAGAAATGAAAGGTACAAACGCCATTAATGCTTAGATCCTGCAGTATTTGTTGTAATTATTATAATTAAACAAAAGTTTTCTAATAATTGGGGGAGCGGTGAGTAGTATATTAAACTTTTTACTCATCGTTTTGTATTTATACGCATCTTGCTTAAATTGTCGGGGGTATTTCCGCTTACTGCATTAGTGAGAAAAAGCTAAAATAAACATGCATTATTTTCCTTAAAAGAATGAAGGGTACAAGAGCATTAATGCTTAAGTCCTACAGTATTTGTTGTAATTATTATATTTAAGCACTAGTTTTCTAATAATTTTGGTAGCGGGGAGTAGTATATTAAACTTTGTACTCATCCTGATGTACTTACACGCCATTTTGCTTAAATTGACGGGGGTTATTGCCGTGCACTACACTAGTAAGAAAAACTAAAATAAACATTCATTGTTTTCTTAAACCATAATGAAGAGTACAAGAGCCGGTGATGATTAAATTCTACAGTATTTGTTGTAAGTATTATATTTAAGAACTAAGTTTACAATAACTTGGTTGAGCGGCGAATAGTATATTAAACTTTGTGCTCACTTCTTTTGTATTTATACTTCATTTTGCTTAAATTGTGGGGGGCTATCGCGTTTACTGCGTTTGTGAGAAACGGCTAAAATAAACATTCATTATTTTCTTTAAAAAATTAAGAACACAAGAGCCTTTAATACTTATTGTACAGTATTTGTTGCAATAGTTATATTAAAAACTAATTTTATAATAATTGGGTGAGCGGTGAGCAGTATATTAAACTTTGTAGCTATTTCTTTTGTATTTCCACGCCATTTTGCAGAAATCGTCAGTTTATTGTGTATTGCTTTGAAATTTGTGTTTTGACTGGGAGGGAACTATTTTAAATTTTGGTGGGATTATTTTTATTACCTATCAGTTCTAATTACACTGGACAACAATTTTTGACAAAGTTCTTGTATCTAAGTTAGAAACACCCAATTCTTAATGAATTCAACACGCTGAACAGTAGTATTACCTTGACAACTGTGGTTTGGCTCTTGTTTCAGAGATTCAGGGGTGCAAAGATATAATGTACCTAATGCTTTAATGTCACTTTGTTAAAACATTTTAAAGAGTAAACTGGTTTACTGTGCATTATAATAAGAAATATTTCATTTTTAGATGTCATTATGAATATATGAATTAATAAAACGTGCAATAAAAGAAACATTTCGATAAAAAAACAAGAAAATTTCAAAAAATAAACAAATATCATAGGTAAAATTCAAGAATTTATTCTCTATTACCACACAGAAACTATTGCACAACTCTTTATAATCTGTTTAAGTAATATCAGATTTATTCCTAAACATCCCAGTGTATTTTTTGATAAAAAGAGTGTAGGTCTTTGTCCTTGAAGACTGAGCTTTTATATTTACGTGTAGTCATTTTATGATTTCATTTGCTTCATTTTGCAGCTATTTGCAGCTGTATGTCGCGAAAAGGTATTAATGAGCCCAATAACTTTTGTTACATTTGCGTTAACGTAAGATGTGAATCACAGAAAAAGCGCGTTACTGACGCAATATGGAAGGCATATTTCCTCTATTTTGGTTGTAAAATAGGTGACCAAGATAAAAAGTGGGCACCTCACGTATGCTGTATCACCTGTGCAACAACACTTTCTCTGTGGATGGCTGGTAAAATGAAAAAAGTATGCCATTTGCCGCTTTCATGATTTGGAGAGAGCAAAGCAATCACAAGACTCTACTTTATGTTGTCACTTTTGTTATATACACATTTATTAGATACTGCAGGTATTGGTAAGACCTGGTAGGAATTAGTACTTTATGTTGCTACCTTTATTAGTTTATAAATTAAATTAGAAACAAGACATACAATGCATTATTATTGCATTCTTTTATCCCGATCGTGCAAGGTAATAAATCAACATAACAAAAAACTAGAGCCAAATTCCCTTTTTTATTGCCATATTCATGATTAGCAAGTTAAATTAATAAATATTTCAGCACTTTCAATTCAAGATACATTTTCATTGTTGTCCAGTGCTATTATACACCATAGTTGTATTTCATAATGAAAGATATTTATTGACTGGAATTTAAAGTTTTTAAATTACTAACATAATCTCCAAAAGCATACTTTAAAATTCACTGATTTGAAAATTTTTTCGAGTTTTCACTTTTAATGCTAACGTGTTCTTGTTATAAATATGCAACAAGTACTATTTCAAAAATGCAAGTACTAGTATTTGAAATTTCTGTTTGGAACTAAAATTTACAACTATTGAGTGATTTTGAAAGCATTAACATGACCCGAATGATATAATTGTATCTTTACGGCTAATAGCGAATTTTAAAAATAATGGAAAATGTACTCTGTTTTCATTCTTGAACTTGTGTTTCAGTTGCGTCTCTTTTCGAACATTTCGAGTGTATAATATACAGGTATATAATGTTACGGTTAATGTGATTCAGTTAGTAATCAATTAATAACGTTAGGTTATTTTTCATAGTTATTCCCCTATTTAATTCATATTTTAGCACAAAGAAATTTTCTTTATTTTTGGTAGTTTTACGAAATGCGTAATTGAAGCTACAATCTTAAATTTCCAGCTGTATTGAACTGCAGCTTAGTTTTTCTTTTAATTTTCCAAATATAAACTTTAGAATCTTAACTAGGGGTGCTTCAAACTCCGGCTCGTGGGTTAATGGAGTGATGACATGGACAATCTGGATGGCTTGTCCTTAATCCGGTCCGCAACAGGTAATAACTCATTGCTGCTGTGAATAGTTGGATTAAAAAAAAAAAAAAACACACAGAAATATTACTATTTATTTACTTTTAGTTTTTTGACTCTTTTACTTGAAAAGTTTGTAGATCCCTGTTCTAAACTATAAAGACGGTTTTAAGAAAAGTGCGCTCTATGCAGTAAATATGCGACGTCTTTTTTTCCTTTCCCGACGCGATAAAGGAATACGAAAAAATTTCAAATACTAATTTTTCACCTAGCTTTCTTCCTAGTTCAGCAAATTACTTTTTTCTTTCTTGCAAAATATATGTGTGCGTCTGTCAGAAAACGTGTAATTGCTTCATCATCATTTAATAATTAATCATATTTTCAGTTGGCTGCTGACCCAAATATTGCCTTCGACTCGAAATGAGAAGGTGCAGACATATACACCCAGATGAGAAGAAGTTACTTTGAAGAACAAGTAGTTGGGGTATATTTTTTCTTGAATCCAGTGTTTAATTCTTTTTTCTTACTAGTA
The DNA here is from genome assembly GCA_038502835.1 of Octonoba sinensis. Classification (NCBI taxonomy): domain Eukaryota; kingdom Metazoa; phylum Arthropoda; class Arachnida; order Araneae; family Uloboridae; genus Octonoba; species Octonoba sinensis. Next base: position 107,158,759 of record CM076606.1, read on the forward strand.
ATATTTATAATTTAATAAAGTTTATCAGTTTACATATCGATAATAGAAATGAACTGTGCGATATCTGCAAAAAATCGTTTTCTAGCGTTGTGTTTTTATATCAACATGTTCAGATTTTTGCGCTCTTTATACTGGGAATACTGCTGTGAGAAAATGTTCAAAAATTAAGGCTAGAGGACAACTTGATTTTTTTGATGAGATACTGTCATAACTACATTTTATAGTTATTTTAAATTTTTTTGACATCATTAACATCCGTCATGTCGTCGCTTGAAAAGAATAGTGACACAACTCAAAAAATAGCGAAAATGAGATTTTTAATTGGTGATACTTAAAAAAAATTGATCTTTTATATGGAATAAAGAACCAAGTCGTAGATAGCAAAGTTGCCCGTAGGGATAGCATAAGTGTCTTTCCAGAATAAAAATAAAACGCCTTTTTTTTTTTTTTTTTTTTGTTGAACAGAGGCATAACTCGTGTTGCGTTTCGAATGCTGCGGGGGTAAGTACTTCCAATTTTATTGAAAAAGGCACAACTCCGATTAGGTTCTAAGTGATATAGTCCCTTATAGAGCAATAGAGACCCATTTTGTGTTGTGTCTGTATTGCTGTTACTGTAGGATTTTTTCATAAAATTGTATTATGGACAATAGAGACATATTTGGAATTGTGTCTGTATTGATTTTAATGTTACAATTTTTTTACAGACCAATTCACGGTCATTACATATTCCTCAAATTCTTGTTTCAGAAAAATTGCTGTTTTTATTCGAAAGAGACACAGCTCAAAGTCTCCTAAATTTGATTAAAATTTCTAGGAATCCTAAAAGGCTAGCACAAAAACTGCATGAAATAAACAAAAAGAATAGTATTAACTATTTTTTGGGGGCATTACAATAATTAGGAATTGTTATGAATGAAACAACAATGAATTACATATCGCAACAATTTAAAAACTGGTCTCATGAAAAAGTTTTTTATTTTCTGAACAAAATCGATTATAATAATCACTGAGGCAAATAAGGTAATTAAATAAAGCAAATTGTAAAACGTTCAAACGCCTCTCTTGAAAAACGTCCATTTTGTAGATATGACACTGTTCATTTCTATAAGCGCTTTAAGCAAGTGAATAGACCTCATCTAGAAAAGCGAGCAATTTTGCAAGCAGATTACAACATAGAGAACGTCGGGTTGATAATATATGTCTTACATTTTTATCAATCTTTTTCTATTCACAGCAGCAACACCAATTATGCGTAGTGAGAAGGAACTGAAGAAAAAAAGATTCAAACACGTGTGACGTGCAAATAAAATCCACTTTCCTTTTTAACACAAGATTTACCAAACCAGCCATTTTGATTGTTTCGAAGCTTCTATTTTGCATCATTTGTTACTAATTTTAGTTCAACTTTGAATTGCATTGACTTTTCCTATTACACGGTAAGTAGGACAAGTTAATGGAAGATTGAAAGTTTTATTATAATTAGTAGCAACTTGGTGTAAAAGTGTGAAATGAAAGTTTAGAAATGGTTGAACACGGCCTGGTAAGTCTAGTGTTAATTTAACTGTGCTGCCAAGATAAGCAAGAAGGGAGTGTCTTAACTAATATTAGCACTTTAAGAGCTGGGCCAGGTGCTAATACCCGCTTCGTGCATTGCCATTTAAAAGCGGGGCTGGTATTTGTACCCGTTTAAAATCACCACTTTTAAGTCACACAAGGGATCAAATGTTTCAAATAATGTATGAATTGGATGTTGTATTTTTTAGAACATTTTTTAACTCAGTCAACTTAGCCCGCTACGCAACATAGTTGCGCGTGCTACGTCGCCCGCTCATAATGTGTTAGTTTAGAGCAAGTTCTTTAACTTCCAATCACGGAGCACCATTGAAATTAGAAATGCAGAGTGGAGCACTAAACTATTTCACAACAGAATTTACTTTATTTAGTAAACTTAACATTAATTGTAACACATGAGAGGCATTTGAAACATTTTCTTCCCGATTTATAGTTAGTTTTATTCTACTTGTTATATAAACCTACACTAATTATAGTTATGAAATTAATTATTCAAATGTGTCTTAAAACGACCCTGTGATTGAAGTTTAAAAGTATTTTGCATAAGTGAAAGCCTAACCAAATAAACTAACTCACAAAAACACTTCACAGTAATCTCCCAGGGGCCTCAGTGGCCGAGTGCCAGTTTCGGCTGCCTGCCTGCGCGCAGTGAAAAGGTGATGGGTTCGACTCCTGTCCTGTGCCCTGGGTGTGTTCTTGTAATTTCTCCCCATGTATTTTAATAGTCTATTGTATTGTCTTTTTCTATCAGTCTCATTGGACGAGAGTTTGAGGCATCTCCATTGAGAAACACAAATAAACTAAAATGTACGTGAACTGAAATGGTCTGTATAGTAAGCAGCCACCCATATGGTAGCCACCCATTGACTTACAATTTGGATATTTATATCCGATTTAATAGCTATAGCCATATAGAACAGATATTACATCCTTTTGTTGTATTTCTGGTGAAAACATTAAAACTAATGAAATTCTGGTATGCTAAAGCATCTTCATGTCTACATTAAAAATAGTAGACGAAGTTTAATCTAAGAAATAAATTTTTTTATGAATATGTAAACTTGTGTCTCGAAAACCATGTCCAATTTTTATAATTTCTGTCACATGTTCATTGCAAAATGTTTCATAGCTGAACATTTTACCACTATTTTAAAAATAGGCATAAAGATGCGCAAGCACACGAAAATTTAATTACATTAACACTTAATACCTGAAACTAAGCAAAAAACGCGTATCAGACACATTTAATTAACCTATCTTTTCAAGACTCGTCCTTGTGTGATCTTGCTACACTTTCATAAATGCTACAAATCTGACCTATTATGTAATGGGTTATATATTTTAAATAAAATATTTTTATTTATGTATTTAGAATACAAGCAAGGAAACAAATAATTATTGTGTTACAATATAACTTTATTAATTAATAACTTTATAGTTTTGCTTTTCGACGCGTATAAGCCGACATTATCTATACATTTGATAGTTTTTTTTATTGTAACACCTTATTATGTCCCCTGTCGCTACTTTAAACTAATGTTTAATATAGGTTTTAATGACAGCTGATGTTTCAAGCTTAAACGAACATCGTAGCTTCTACGAGTCAAAAGCTATACTAATTGCAAGTTTCGATACGCAGCAAAGCAACTTCAAAATGGCAGCGCTTCCCTTTTTACACCCCGCGAGGAGTCACTATATCGCTTATCGCAATGAATTCTTTGATCCTTTAGCTATCCACTGGTATTATTTAATTTTGGATGTAGAGGACAGATTCGAAACTACAACGCCAAACTGTATCCCCCGATTTTGTTATCATTAGATTTTTTGGATTGCTCCCGTGTGGTAGTAAATTTAAAGACGTATTCACGTCAAAACGTATATAAAGCACAAATTGTCAAAACCGTACGTCAATTAGCATTTTTTCAGGCTATAATGGAGGCTCTTAATCAGTGAAAGAAAGAAAAAGTCTCAGCTCATAATGTGAAGGTTGTGAATGAACAGCAACAGTCAGGAAGACAGCAGGTACCAAATGTGTCGGACCAGAGATTAAGACAAGAAATGAAGAACACCAGCCAGAGGCCATGAACATGAAAGAAGTGAAAAAGTTTACAGATAGAGTAAAACCGCGTAATATCTCGCCTCGGTATACCGCAGAATCGGATATAACGCGGTGACTAACCTGTCCCCTGACGTTCAAACCACACTTTGTATTCCAGATTTCTTGAAATTTTCGAAAAGTAAACACATTCTCTAGTCCGTGAGAGTGTATAAAGGCTTAAAACATTTTCTTTGAAAAGTGCTTTTCTCCCCTTCCACACAAGTCTACTTGTTTCTTAGAATCTCTCCCCCTTCATAATCTCCTGTTGATAACTTAACAAGATTTTTAAGCCCATATTTTCTCAGAACACAATTGTTTTCGTTGCGGTTGATATGGTTTTAGCTTAGGAGTCTCTAAGAGTAGAAAAATTTAATCTGAATAACCTGTCACTCGATAGACTAACCTCTCAGTTGAGAAGTGTGCTTCTTGCACAGCAATTACAGCAAATAGAATGACGGCCAAAAAGAAAATAAACAATTATACAATGGAATAAAAGTTAAGAGTATTGATAAAGTTAAAAGTGGTGCAACTGGAGTTCGTAAATATGGTTCCGCAATATTATTATATCGCGGTTATGTTATAACGCGGGTGCCAAACATGTCCCCCGACACCCGCGTTTTAACGGGGTTTTACTGTACCAGAAAAAATTTAAGTACTGGAAAAAGTACTTCTTTACTGAAGAAGGGGTTCTACTGTAGCTTCGAAATAACCATTTGCGTTGTTTTCACAATCTGCGCTTTATTTACGTCAGTTTTTTTTTTGTACTCTTATTTTAGCTCAAAGCATTTTTGGTCATTTGTCTTAAACTATAAATTTACTTTAATTGTGAAGAATGTCAGACTTTTGCAAACATATTTGTCTCAGAGGAAGGAAAAAAGAAAAATAACTTGTTTTAGGCCCAAAAAGATTTTAACGCCGAAAATTCAATACACACTTTTTAATTGAAGAAATTGTACCTAAAGATAGTCACAATTGGCCCGTTGTACTTTCTTCGCCAGTCTCCTTTATCGTATGAAAAATGGGGATCTTTGATGTAAAAAAAATATAAAGTAGTTATTAATTGTACTTATTCAAGAGAAAACTGGAAATTGTGTTTAAACTTCAAAGTCATAAAAAGGGAAAGTTGCGGTGCAAGTCTGAATGAAACTGGAGAAGAACTGACTTAACAAAACACAGAAATTTATTATGACCAGCATTTAGTATCAATTTGGAAAGAATTCAAAATCATTTAAAACTAATTAATTCTGTAGCTTTCAGCTCTGCTTTCTGAGAAGTTTCTTCAGTAGCAGACCCCGAGCAAGTACTACTCTGTTCAGCTTCCACTTTGCTTTCTGGAGCACATACCACTTGTTGATCTTCAGCACCAGGGTGTTCCCTTTGGAGGTTTTGACTGAGCACTGCGACCCGACTTTATTTGCTGGATCCTCTACGCTGTCCGTTCGATTCTCTCTCTCTGCTATCTGAAGTTGTGGAGGAAGCTTTCGGGGTTGTAGAACATTCTGTGCTGGGCTGAGCCGTTGCCTAAGGACGTTCCGATTGGCTCAGCGGCTTCGCAATGGTGTGTTCCTCTGGAGTCCGATCCTCTGAAGTCGATTCAGCTGTATAATGCACAAAGTATTGATCATTTCTCTGGTATCGGACGGAGGTTGTCCACATTCGCATTTACCTGAAACGTGATGGTGAATAGAAACCATATGAATAAGAAACTGATAATGCATAGAAAGCAAGTAATATGCTGATTTGTAGTAACAAAAATAACTAGGATACATTAGCTTGGTTACTACTTGAACACCTATAGTAGAACCTCCATAAGTTGATCACACCTAGGAGACGTAAGTGGTCATTATACAGAGGTGGTCAACTTAGGGAATTCTTAGAAAAAATTTAGTACAATATTAAGGAAAAGTCATTAACCCCTTCCCTCTCGTTCCTGTGAAAGTGACGGGCTGAGGTTTCACCTTCTATTTTTCGCTCCCGTGGCATGTTCGGGCTGGAGTGTTTAAAATTTTAAAATAAAAACAAATCAAAAATTAAAAATGGATATATATATTGTTTATACATATATTTTTATATAATTTTCAGGGATAAAAAAATAGGCACTTTTATGACCGTTTTCTTGAAAATTACATAACCGTTAAGGGGTTAAACTTTTTTAGTATTTTTTTAATGTAAAATTTAGCACTTGTTCATTTTTATTTTTACTGAAGGTACAGTAAATTTTTTTAATGGAGTAATTCAATTTTTGTTTGAGCCTTCTTTTTACTCATTAGGTAACTGTAAACGGCACTTTTACAGTTCGCAAGTCCATTAGACATGCTTAGGCTTTTCTCGGCAGCAAAATCTAAGTTTCTCAAAAGAAAAAAAAAGCCACAAAAAAGAACGGAATGTGCCAGCAACACACGTCCCCCACTCCCCTGACCTTTTCCCTGATCCCAGCAATTACAGACGATGTATTCAGTCCAAGAAATAAAAACTATTCAAAGGGCTAGAATATTATTTCTCTTTAACTAAAGGCTGGGCACAATCTCCAGCATTTCCCTCTCATTGTATGATACTGGAAATGAACAATGAACGTAGCACCCCAAAGGGGGAGAATGTTACTCAGGTTAGGCGAATAAAGAAATTCCTAAAAACCAACTGGAGAACAAACAGGGGGAAAGCAAATTCAAGAAAAACATCAGTGGTCAAGTTACAGAGAGTAAATTGGAGATAATTAGTTCAAATAACCTACTAAAGAGTGGTCAACATACAACTTATGGAGGTAGTCAGTATAGAGAGGAAAATCTCAATTGAAAATGCGTTGTGAGCATTCAAACTACACTGGTGTAAGAAATTAAGAGAATTTTCATATTTGATCTACGATCTCCAGAACTACTAGGCAGATTTTCATAAAATTTGGTGTGAACATAGGTTGATATACTACTAACAGAAATAAACATTCAACAGTTATAATACACACATGTTTGTGCGCAACACTCATTGGAGTCTGAAGGCCTGAAACAGCGGTTGCCGAATACACAAAAGAAATGGGTTATTAAAGGGTTTCATCCCCTCTTACAGCTATACACGCCTTGTAGCGTGATGTCATACTTCAAATAAAGCAGTTTATCAGTGCCTGTGTCAATTGGTCCACCTCATTCACCAACGCTGTTTTCAGTTATTGGATGTTTCTCGAGTTGCAATTGCATTCCCCAGATTGTCTCAGACATGCTCATTAGTGTTGAGGTCTGGAGACCTGCCTGGCTAATACATCCGGCGAATATCCTCGCTCTCGAGAAATTAGTCGACCAGAAGAGCTGTATGTGGCCTCGTGTTATCGTCCATAAGATGAACTCGGGGCCCACTGTACCCCGGAAAAGTCGTACATAGGGCTCCAAAACCTCCTCCCTATACCTCACACCAGTCACATAGTCTCTGTCAAAGATGTGGAGAGGTGTGCGGCCACCCAACATGCCTGCCAGACCATTACACCGCCACCGCCATAATTGTAGATTTCGCGGACATTAGAGGATAGGTAGTAGGACCGAGGCTCTCTCCATATGAAAGTACGGAAAGAATCGGTGTTTAGGCTAAAATTGGGCTCGTCGGTGAACAAAACGATAGCCTATTGCTCCATACTCTAATCACTATGCTGCCTGCACCATGCTAATCGCACTCTCCTCCTCGTGAGCGTAAGAGGGACGCAAACAGCCGGTCTTCTGGCAAACAACCATCTCTCATTCAGTCTTCTGGAAACAGTTACTCTTGTTACACGGGTTCCTGTGGCTGCATACAGGTCCCGAGAGAGCTGAGAAGCTGTAGCCCCTCTGCTACGCCTCGCTAAAATGTATAAATGGCGATCTTCTCTGGCCGTCTTGGCTCTTGGACGATCTTGCCCAGGCTTTCTCTCGATGGATCCAGTATCCTGCAACTGTTTCTATCCGTTACACACGCCGCTGGGCGTTAAATTAAACTATCTGCATATATGGACTTGCGATTGGCCTGCCTCTAGTCTCCCCACAGTTCACCACCTCATTCCATCATCTAAACGTTGGTGGTTACTCATTTTTACTGTTCCGATGTGAATTTAACCGACTTCTGTAAGATAGCACCACGAAATTCGCCGAGGTGTGCTCGCAAACGAAATTCGTCTTACCCTCCATGCGCTTATAAAGCCTGTTTTTCTGCTGTCTCCGCCTACATACACTTGTACGCTTACACATTTGCCGTACAAGATTTCATTTTTATCTAAAAGCAGTGGTTTTTCCTTCAGTTCAGTTCTTTTCATGCACTTCGATAAAATATACAAATTCTCTTTATTTCAAGAGTGTATAAAACTTCGGTCAACAGAGAGGTGGCCAACTTTGGAGGTTTTACTGTATATTCAATACAAAATGCGAAATGTTTCCAAAGCACAAATATGCTGCAATCAACTTTGCAGTTTTGCTTCGCTCTACCAACTCCAATCTCTACCCCTAGTTTAAACGAGCTAATCCGTCTCATAATTTATTTTATGTTATGTTGAATTTCAAATTTTCAAGTTAAATAGACTTTGCATCTGCCCAATGAATGATAAGATTCAAGAGGGCACTCTTAAAAAAAAAGCTTTAGTTAAGTTTCTCCATAGATTGCATTGGCAGATTTTTAAAGTTTCCAAAAAGAGGCAATTGCCCTTCAGACATCGGCGCCTATTCTCCAGCGAAAGCCTTATGCAAATCAACAGCGACAGACTTTTATTGCAAGTGAAAATCCTGATATAAGAAATAAATTTCAAAGACCATATTTTTAATTTGATCATTTATTTACAAAATAAAAACATTTTGAATATCACACGTATTATATCTGATAAAAATCACAGCATCTTCAAACATGGACACTATATAGAGTTTAAAATTTTAAGACATTTTGAGGGAAGTACTAAAAGACAGTATAAGAATATTAACTTATCAAAAAAAGGGCATTAAACTCATGTGATCTTTCATGTCATCAAGGCACATTAAAATGAAAGGGTTATAAAATCTGATGTTAAACTATATTGGATAAAAGCATAATTTATTATAAAAGAGAAAAGAATTTTGAAATTAGATTCTAAAATTAAATAATCTAGCTGCTATCCTGTTGCCGAGCAACTTCTTCAGTAACAGGGTCAGAACTTTTATATTCATCAGCAGTTGAAGTTACTGTTTTTTTTTTTTTTTTTTGGTTTTATTTGGAGAACAGGCTACTTCATCAACAGGTTTTCTGAATCCAGTTTAAGACATCAAAATGAGATTTCAATTATTAATTCTCTTGCGGTTCTGGTTGCTGCCTTTCCTACTGAAACAGGTTTCGAAAAAAATCTGTCCACGACACTTGTTGAAACTTTCTGTGTACTTTCTGCAGAACTTGCCCCTTCACCAGCAGGATTTTCGGTTTAAGAACTTGCTCCTTCACCAGTAGAAGAACCTGGCTCTTGAAGGTTTCTAAGGGGAATATCTTCTCCCACTTGAATTGTTCTGCCAGAGGAAGTTGAAGCATCCTCTGGGTTTCCAGACGACTATGCTGGGAGGAGTCCTTGGTTCTGTTCCCCCAGATACCCTCCGTAAAAACCAGCTTCAACTTCTAACTAAAAGAGGTGGGACATATGGCCGGAATTTTCTCTTCAGTTTATATTCTTCGGTTGCTATCCGTACCTAGGTATGCCTGAAAAGTTTGTAAGGAAACAAGAAAGTTTTAGAAATTTGTAAAAGATCAAGTTAAATAATATAACAAATGATATCTACTACAGATTTTACACGCTATCTAGCATGTCCCCTTGGAAACAAAACTAAAATGTGACTTTTTCCAAAGACATCGCATTTCATCCTTAAACCGGTGAAGTAAAATTACTCTTTGGCTACATTTTGTTGAAAATGATGGCGAATATTTGTGCTGCATTTGGTGGCCAAGTCCGTTGAATAGAATAGAAAGTTGCAATTTCTCAAGTTTGCCCATGTTTGGATAATTCCAATACTACCTGCTATCGTGTATCAGAAGTAGAGATTTCCTTTGCAGAAACTCCATTGAAAACAGCTTTTGACGTAAAACATTTAGAGAAAGAAGTCATTGACTTGATATTTTTAATGACAACTTTAAAGCAGTCAACATTAGCGTCCAGGGAAGAATTCTCCAGCTATTTTATATATAAAGACACTAAAAATATTTTGCGCAAAAAACTAGATATAAAATGACACGGATTCAGAATATAATTTTAGCGTTCTTTGTTTCAAAAATAGAAAAAAGTTATTAACAATCAAACACATTTCCTCGTAGACATAACATTAACAAGTCAGTTCCATGGTTTAATTCTTCGTTTGTACACATAACATTGGGGAAAGTGCTTGAATTTAAAACGTTCCCTATAAAAATATTAATAGTTATTTAATGAAAGAACTTCTAACAGGTTGAGGGCATGAGTTTGATCCTTTTTTTTTTTACATTAAGTGTTTTCATTTTACATAAACTACCTTTTGCTTTGAAAATTGGTTTAATTGTAAAAAAAAATACTTGAATTAGTTACCAGTATATGGAGAAAATTAATTTAAATCAATATTGGTGGGACGGAAAGCCTATGCCAATTCAGAAAGAGATTTAGCTGATTTTAGAAAATATAAATTTGTATACGAGGAAATATGCTCGCTTAGTTCTAGACGGGACTTGTTTTGTAGAGGGATTAAGGGCTTCATGTGTAACTGAGCAGACGTAAAACACCAATAAGCGTATGCCAATGTAGAGAGATTCAGCAGATGTTAGAAAACAGAGGTTTGTATGAAAGTATGTTCGATTATTTCTAGGAGAGATTTGTTTCATACATGGATGAAAGGTTACATGTGTAACTGAGCAGATTTAACAAATCAATAATATAGTCATCCATTTTATAAGTCTGCTGTCAGGGTCAAAGAAGAAATTAGGGTCAATAATTGAAGCTGTTCTGCATTGATGCCTTTTTTTTCTATAAAGGAAAAATAAAATTCTTGCTTAAATGTATGAAAAGCTCCATCCTTGAACAACCACACTCATGAAGACAGTCTAAAAAACAGTAAATCTAATGCTAAGTCAACCTTTATCTTTTGTCTGTGGTTGCATCTATCTATATAACTTCAATTACTTTTCCTTGCATATTAACACTTGATTTACCAGTCCGTTTTCGATCATTTTGAAACTTTCGTTTCACACCAAGTTGACTAATTTTAATAAAAATGTTAGTCCCATTAGTTTGTCCTACTTACCGTGTATTACGAAAAGCTAATGCAACGGAGGCAATTCATCGAGTCACGTGATAACGCTGATCGCTGATTGGTTGACCAAATTTTTAATAGAGTTCTACGTGAAGTTCACGAAGCTAAATTAGCCATCTTAAAATTAGACTAGTTTCATAGCTTTTTCTAAATGTAAACCAAGTAACCTATCTTTAATTTAATCATTAAAAGAAATTTATTAAATGTTATACAATAGTTAGTGATATTTAGTGTTACTTTTATATAACGTAGAACTTTATTTAGTCCTAGTTTTTAATTAGATTAGTTTACATTCATAAAAGGAGTTTTAATTTGTTATAATTTATGCTTTATAGGCTCCATGGCTAATTCTATTGTTGATAAACCGTTCTATTTAATGGATTTTACCAATTTTTTCATAATGGAATGTGCCGAGTAGTTTCCGGCTCTAACTGGAAATAATAGTGGGATCACTAAAGTAAAGAAAGGATCATTATTACTTAATGAAAAATTAGTTTCTAAAATCTGTTTCCTCGAACCGTCAGAAAGCAATGCATTTTTTTGACAAATCGGCTACTGTCAAAGCTGAAATGAAAAGAAAGAAGCTTACGCAGCAAAAGTTAGGATTTCAAGCGAATGCAAGGTAAGTTTTTGTTTTTGTTTATTTATCGTAATTTATTTTGACATTTTTCATCGATTTCAATGCTTAAGAAGCTCAAGTTCTTAACATTCGTAACATTCATTTGAAATAGATGACCCATATGCAACGCAGTATGACATCTTTAAAAACTCAATAAAATATTCAAACAAAAACGTTAAACAAGCGAACTCAAGTAAAGCGATACTACAGCTTCCTTTGTTTACATCGCTAGCATCGGTATCACATGACCTATGACGCTGTATGAATTGCTTTCATTGAAAGTTGCACCAGAATTAGTAGCAAATGTTGCAAAATGGAAGCTTCGAAACAGTCAAAAAGACTGGTCTGGCAAATCAAGTGTTAAGAGTACATACTCACCATCAAACCAGTAATTGAAGCGAAAAAGAAGTTGAGTATAGCAAGAAAGTATCCGAAGTAAAGAAGTTCAAAAGCAATAACTTTCTTCTGAGACAGGACAATCAAGATGAGGCCTGTACATATGCCAATCCAGGCAAAAAGGATGCACTTCTTGACGCACAAATAAGTCTCCTCTGGCAGGGGCCTGGCGACTCCATCAACCTGCAAGTAAACGTGTAACGGCTTAGTAGTTTCATGTGCATGGAAAGTTATTTCTCTTTTCGAGTATAGGATCAGTTTGAAAATACAGCGAAGCCCCGATTTTACATCCCCCAATCTAAGTTTTCCCCGCATTTTACGTTTTTTTCTTCACTCCTCAAATTTTTCTGCATAATAACCGTCTGCCTGATTATCCAGAGTTATCTCGGGCTCGTATATATTTACAGTTAATTGTTATCTCGAGGAAACTCGGGCGAAGTAGAATTTGTCGGTACGATTCGTTTTAACCCTGTTTTACTGTTCCAGGAGAAAATGAAACGTTCACCTTCGGCAGTTTACAATTAGTTTTCTTGGTTTGTTGTGTTGTCCCTTGTTTCAAAAACTATCATACAAAGATTTAACTTTCTTCCATTTACCCGAGATAACTCTGGATAGTAAACTAATATTAAAATTAAACGCTTTTACACCTGTAACCAAATTAAAAATTCAACTTAAAACCCACATATTTTGTGTTTCGTTTCCTTGTATTTAATAATATAATTTAAAAATGTGATGATTTTTTGCAAGTTGTTACAAAAAAATTTGTAAGGGAAGCGGTTAATATTAACCCGCATTCTTTATTTATCCAATTTCCCGCATTTTACGTTTTCACTCTAAATGTTTTGAACTCCATGACTAAGAGACAATAAACTAATACGGATTATTTTCAACCTAAATGTCAAGATTTATAATTAAATTTATTAAAATGCATGATTTTCATTTCGAAAATAGATATATTATACTTTTCGGAAAAATCCATCTTTACTTCTTTTAGTTTTCTCTTTGATTTTTGCTTTTTATGTATTTTCCGTATTTTACGTTTTTTATCCAGTGCCTTGGGAAATGACAAATCGGGATTTCCCCACTGTGGATTATTTTTCATTTCCTAAATGCTCAGTATATGCGAAATGGTATATCCTTTTGTGAGACTGACATCTATTGCTGTTATATAAAATCAGTTAGCATAATACGATAGGTTCTATTACGATTGAAATTATCAGAGAATTTGAGCAACAGCATTTTAAAGATCCTCCACGCTCCAGGCCTGCTCCGATTTCGAAACATTTGAGCCAACTCTGCTCAAAATTATTTCTATTAAAACTACTTGAATTTTTTTTTTTTTTTGAGTATAGATCAATTTAATAGCTTTTTAATTTTCTAAATGCTCAGTATATACGAAATGGTATTAACTTTGACTTGAAACTTTGAAGAAAAAAAATTGTAAAAAAATAAAAAATCATATATGTTTAATATTTTATATTAAGAACCTGGCCTCAAAACTATAGCCAAATCAAAAGTGTCACCTTTCAAGCTTGCCCGACTCTTAAAATCGATAATGGAAAACTGCAATGATTCATATCGCTAAGATACCAATGTTTTTAATCAAAGTGAAAATTTATTCATCCCATTTAGCATATACTAGGAATAAAAAAATACTTGCGATCTTCATTTTTAAAGTGGTTTAGTTTGCATAAATGTTCAATTAGTATAATTGTGCTTATCGGAATAAGTTATGTTTGTGGTTAGTGTTACCTAAACTAATATTTACAGTAGATTTTGTACGCAACTTTTGAAAAATGGAACGATAAGTTCAGAACAATAAAACATTCTTAAGGTACTTTTCGGCCGAATTCAATGCGTAATTTCCATGCTAAAAGATTGCCCACCTCTGGTATATTTTGACGGGACTAACTAAAGTACTGCCAATGCATTTTGAGGCATTTAATCACAAATTGTCAAGATATGTATATCTATTTTAATTCACAATTGCATCAAGTGAAATTTCTCTTTATTACATTCGCTAAACTATTTGAAAAAATACTCTAGTTTCAGAACTTTTAAATTCTTGCAATTCAAGTTTTCTTAATCAAAATATATCGTTGGCTTCTTTAATCGCACGCTTATTTAAATCCGAATCTAATAGGACTTGCAGCGATCGTTGAAATGAGCACTGTTACCGCTTCTGTTCTACAGAACCTTTGATAAAGCTCGTCAATAAAGGCTCGTCAATGACGTCAATTTTGAGGTCATTTGAAGTTATAAAAAATTGCATGCTATTATGATCCTAGCTGTTAAGATTTCTATCATTTAAGGATACATTTTTGTTGCGGAGGAGACGAACTGAAAAACACTATTTAAAAGAAAATATATCCATGCATTATTTTCTCGAATAACGTTACAGCTCCACATTTTTATTATACAATGCAACAATTTATATCTTAAATTGGGGGGAGAGGAATTGATGCTACTGCAAAATTAGTAAATTTTAGTTTTACTTTTCAGTTGTTTTAAAAGATTTTTAATTTTTTTTTTCAAGGGGAACGTAATTGAAAAATCGTTTAACTTTATATTTATCACGTTAAAGTGTAATCAAATAAATTTTCAGTTTGTTTTAATTTTCCAAAAATTTTAAATATTTTGTCCCGGTTTTCGGAGTTCTCTGCCGAAAACATTCATAAAGATCAAGAAGGTATAGTAAGAGAGTTACGTTGGATTCTGAGAAAACCATTACAGTACATTATCATAAAAATGAGGGGTCCACTGGAAAAAATCTACGTCACATACTACTTTTTGAAATTTGCTTTATGTTTTATTCAATTATTTTATAACAAATGTTAATTTTAACAATACGAGCCTACTTTCCCGTAACACCCAAATTCAAATTTATAATACATATATTTATAATACATAATTTATAATAAAGCATAAAGCAAAGTTCATCAAGTAGTATGTGACTTAGGTCGTTTTTCCAGTGGATCCTTCAAATGGATAAATAATGATTCAAAGTTAAAATTTCTGTTTTTTTCCAACATCATTCCATTAATGTAATTATTAGACCCAATCTAATCAAACTGCAATGTGATGATTTATAAAACTTAGATCACAGGCAGCTATAAACTAATATAAGAAGCAAATAAGAATTGGGCTTAACAAAATGCTAAGAAATGTGTAGTTCTAGTTTTCACCACGGTGGTTGAGAACTACGAAATTTGAATTATAGACCTTTCCTACTTTAGTACTGTAAAAAATAAAGTCTGAAGCAGTTATTTGATTTTAAACATCCTTTCATATTCGCTCTGATACTTCAAGTTCTACAACAGACTAATTTTACATAGAAATTTCATTAACAACGTGTCAATTGCTCTGTCACAATAATGTACGACTCAAATTTAGGTGTTCGTCAGAAAACTTAATACAATCGGAAATAGCAGCCATATTTGTCAGTTTCATTGACTGGATAGAAAGATTCTATGACTTTGCAGTAAGGTTTCTGCATAACCCAGCACTTGTCTTAAATAAGCATTTGGTATAACTTGTTTGAAAAAAAAATGTTTATACAAAAAGTGATCTTATGTTCAAGTCTTTTAAGGAAAAACCATTAAAAAACTAATTACACGCGTTTATCTCTTTTAAAAAATGCTGTTAGTATGAATGAGTTACTTTTCCAATAAAGTTTGAATACATGGAAACAATGTTGAGATATTTTTCAAAACAGAATTAGCAAACATATCAATCAAAATTATTCTTTGTTTATCATAACAGTGAAAGAAACATTTTTGACTATAAGCTAACATACAAACTAAAATATTCTTCTCTGTATTATCTTCGGTATTTAGTACTGAAATTATTTTTAACTAATATCAATCACCCTTTTTCTTAACGTAAAATGTTGGAAGATTTTATATTTTGTAAGAGTAACGAAAACAGGTAAATATCTAATTTGATTTAGGAAAAAAAAAATCCAATAGTTATATTCTGCATTTATATGTCCTACATTTCTTAGAGCTTAACATTTGTTTAAAATGTGTGGTTAATCTATTTTCCACACAATGTAGAATTTAAATGCAAACAAATAGCGATTTTCCCAGACCTTCTGGATTTAAATTTAGTTTTATTTAGCTGTCATAAATTTGAGGCGAATCTGCCAAAACTGTATTAAAAAAAAAAAAACCCTCAAAGCAAAATAAACACGTTTTAAAGCGACAAGGGTAAATCGCCATGTCTTGTAGAAACAAGATTGAATTTTTCCTAAAAACTTTTATTAGAATCAAAATGATAAACAAAATTCATTTCAAAATACTTTTATCTTAAAAACCAGTACTATAAGTAAAGTTCAGTAATTAAGTATATCAAATTAGGTAATAAAATGAAAGGAAAAATCTAGGCGAAAATCACCTTCATTTTCCGTAGTTGGCATGACCAAATTATTTTCTGATTCTTGGTGAGGAGCTAAATGGCGAACTCGCCCGTTTTACACGCTCCATTTTTTTACAGTTTTGCCGTTTCTCAATGTGTTCAAGTTCTATATGCCAAAACTTCAGTCGAAAGGGCGAAAAGGTGAAGCTATTTAAGAAGATTACTCCTCAGCTATTTTATAAAAGGCTTTCTTTTGGGAAAAAAAAAAATTAAAAAAGCGGAGGGACTGGTGGCTTCGCCCTTGTATGGAACGCCTCATTTGATGAATTTATTTTTGAAATTTTTTTCTAAGCGCATTAAAATTCAGTTTTAAAGCCAGCGTTTAACAACTAAGGCTCTCCAGAGTTTCCAGAGAAATAAAACTGTTAAATAGAATTACGCTATTGAAGTCGAATTCATTAGCAACTTTGTCAAAGTCAAATTCATTAGTAATTTTAATAGGAATTAGAAATGTTTCATCTTATTTTTTATAGCACATACTATACGTATCAGCTACTCTGTCATTTCGGAAGCTATTTCAAAAGATATACCTAGCCTTCTATAAAGTGGTTCAATTTCTTCAGAAGAGAATGAAACTACCAAAATTTTTGCTCAATTTTATCATAATACTGATCTTAAACCACATTAAATTTTTTTATTTGTAAGCTTTATCATTTAATATATGAACTTACTGAAAAAATTATTTCGAAGAATTATTAGAACACGGAAATGAGTATTCATTAAGAATGAAAAGGTTGGGAAGAGCTTGTTTGGAATATACCATAATTAAGAAATCTCTCGAACGTCTGCATAAATACTTTTACACACCTTTAGCACATTAATTACCAAAAAACGTTAGAACCCCTTATTTTTTTTGTACAAATTGCTTTTTCAATAGGCACCCACGCAAAATAATGAAATGAAATATTGATCAAGGAAAAACAATAAATTAAAAACTCACCCAAAGGCCTCTAAAAAACTCTCTAATGTCTTCCCGTATTCCCATTTTGCAGTACAATGATGTCCACGCATTAATGTACAATGATGTCTACGAACCTTTTATAGTTTGCTTTTCCTTGTCTTCTTTCAAATCATTGCAATGTAGACGTAGATGGTAGGGGGCCTCAGTGGCTGAGCGGTCTAAACGACTGGTTCCGGTGCCTGCCTGTGCACAGTGCAGGGGCCTATGTTCGGTTCCCACTTTCCCCTGGGTGTATTTCCTTCTTTGTATAGTAAATCTGTTATACTGTCTTGTTCTATATATCATATTGGACGATAGTTTGAGGCATATCCTTGAGATTAACAAATAAACTCGAATATTAATGTGACCTGAAATGGTCGTTTACACACATACAAACAAACGTAGCTGGTAGACGTTCTCCAAAATAGAGTTCCTCCTCTCCTTTGCCTATTATTTCGTGCACAAATTATGGTGCAATGGCCTAGTGGCATAACCATGCTGCTAAACACAATGCTTCTGTGCCATTAGTTTGGATTAGAAACTCTGATAATGCTACGGATGCTCTACAGGTATTGCACCTTTTTATCATGTCCTTGTTGTTTGGAGCCCTCCTCAATCTGTAGCTCCCTCAGTGATCTGTTGGCCTTCAAAGGATTTAGCCATAGAAGAACTATGTACTTGGCCACTGTGCAAAAGAATTGACCGTCTAACTATCTAGTCGCATGCGCGGTAGAGCGCGCACAAACGGTCCGAGGTTCGAATCCCGGAGTCCCCTGATGTCTAATGGTTAGGGCCATTGTCTTACATTCAGGCTCTTCAGCTCAATTGCTAGCAGGAGTAAGAGCACGAGACGGGCAGTAATATTTTGGCCTTTATGCTAAGAGGTAGGTGTTGGAGAAAAGGATCGAAATACCAGAAAAACCACGGTTGCTCCCCCCCCCCCCCGCCGATCTCTGTTCTATTTCTTCAAATCATGTCCTTCGAAGTCATTGCTGCAGGTACCCTAGGGATTCATAGGGGCACTTCGTGCTCGATTAGATAGTCCCATGAAAAGAATAAGTGGATCTTCTGAGTTAAAATACGCTGTTTTGAAGAGTGCCATTAAACAATTATAATGCAAAGCCCTTATGGGAAAGTCGCCTTCTTGAGGGACTTCTAGGAGTAGCTGCCAAGCTTGTCCTGTGCGCATTGAGTAGGGGAAAACCAGGAAAACTTTCAGGACGTAACTTGATAAGGGTTACACAGCTATGTTATTATCTTTTCTTCCTTTTCTCTTTTCTGCATTTCGGACACATCATAACACAGTTTTCACTCTAATCTGACCGAGCACTAAACGACCCCATGGACACAGATTTAAATGGGCTCCAAATGACTGGGACATGATCGGAAAAAGTCGAAACATGCATGTTTACTGCCGGGATTCAAAACCGGGACCTTTTCTTGGGAACTGTTTGTTCTACCGACTATGTCCACAGCTAGATCAACTATTGTTGGACACCCGCTGTTTGTTGTTAATGCATTGAAATATATTTGCACTTATGTCGGCAGAGTGGCATAGTTGTAAGGCTCTGGCCTCTCACGCCCAAATTCGTAGGATCAAACCTGGCCCAAATCGGTGGATTTTCAACATGCAGAAAATCGACAGCGCCATGTCGTATGAATATGTGGCATGTTAAAGATGTCTTAAGTATCCGTTTGGCGTGGATACTCTCAGCTCAATTAAATTCCTAGTGTGTCCATCAGTTGGAGCTCAGGTGCAGCCATCTAGGGAGAAAATGAGCATCCAAAATTGCGGCATTGTTACCACACTCAATGTGGTGCCGCTGAAAGAGTTGGTACCAATCTCTGCGAACTCACCAGTTCTGCAATGGTTAAGAACCACTACTACGCAGTCCCTTGGAAAAGAAAAAAAATAGAAATATTTGGTGCTTGTTTTCTATTGATCGGATAGTAAGATCTCATCCAAAAT
This sequence comes from Octonoba sinensis, assembly GCA_038502835.1. Taxonomy (NCBI): domain Eukaryota; kingdom Metazoa; phylum Arthropoda; class Arachnida; order Araneae; family Uloboridae; genus Octonoba; species Octonoba sinensis. The sequence goes on from CM076606.1 coordinate 107,178,006, forward strand.
ATTAGATAGTACAGGCAGGATTAACAACGCAAATAAAATTTTAAAAAAAGTAAATTACTAACTGATAAGAGAAAGAGCGAGGGAGAGAGAGAGACTGAACTCTCCACAGTCATTCGTGAACGAGCAAAACAGTCCTGTTATCGAGACCCGGTATTCTTTTAAAAAAATTTCATTAATTTTGTTTTGGAAAAACTATTATACAGATCTGAAAAACATAAGTAAAGAGTCAAATGGGTAGTTGGCTGTTTAAAATCTAGGCAACTGATTACTGACTGCCGATTAGTGTAATACCCAAAGGACTAATTGTTTCTACTGTGGCGGTGAAAGCTTGAAATTCACTCTTCATTTGTTGCAGAAGGAGTTACAGTTCATTTGTCAGCAAAAGGATTTTATTCAAACGAGAAGAAGAAAAAAAAGGGGGAAATGGTTTTTCTTCCCTCGATATTTTCAGTTCACACTTAACTTCATGAACAACTTTCGGACCCGAAAACATTTTCGCAAAATCGAGATTTTGTAAAATAGAAAAGCTTTCTTTCAGTAAAAGATCTTTTACGTGACACGTAAATTGTTCGTAAAATCACGCCTGTTCGCAAATTAGATGTTCGTAAAATCGAGCGTGAACATTCATAATAAAATAATCGCAAAATCGAGACTTCGTAAAATAGAAAAGCTTTCTTTCAATAAAAGACATTTTACGTAACACGTAAATTGATCGTAAAAACGAGTTTTCTTAAAATAGAAAAGCTTTCTTTCAGTAAAAGAGATTTTACGTAACACGTAAATTTTCGTAAAATAGAGATTTAGTAAAATAGAAAAGCTTTCTTTTAGTAAAACATATTTTACGTAGCATGTAAATTGTTCTTAAAATCGAGATTTCGTAAAATAGAAAAGCTTTCTTCCATTAAAAGATCTCTTACATAGCACGTAAATTGTTCGTGAAATCGCGACTGTTCGTAAATTGGATGTTCGTAAAATCGAGCGTGAACATTAATATTTGAAACAAAATTATCGTACCGAAGCGGTATTAAATAGGAATCCTCATTAAGAATTTTTTTTTATTTACTGAGGGTCAAAACTGCAGAATATCGTAAAACTAAAGGCTGATTCTTATATCATATGTAATAATTCACGTCAATCATAAAATATTATCGTTATAGAGGAATTAATTGCTGTATTTGATATCATTACAGCGGGGTTTCACTGTATATCAGGCCTTGAATGATATTTAGAGAAAAATATCTAATGGGAGAAATTTGAATGGTACCATTCTAAAACTTTAGTTACTTGATTTTCTTGTTATTTTATTACGGTTTCAAGAAATCTTTCGACAATAAGAAAAGAAAGAAACCTTATAATCCTCTCAAGTTTTCTATTTTGAACCGTCTAAGAGATTTATTCGAAGTTCGCGGGGTGCGTCGATTAGGGATTGAAAACTTGTTTAATGAATTACGCTTTCTTTGAAACATACAGACGAAAATATAATCCTAAAAAAGAAGAAATATGAAATTATTTGCAATTCAAAAGAAACCTTTGATTTCATAATAACTGGTTAATACTAAGGAATAAATTTAAGTTCTAAATGATTAAAGCAGGGACAATATAGCAGTTCACTACGTTTGTGAGCGAAGGATAAAATAAGCATTTATTACTTTCTAAGCAAAAACGAAAGGTACAAGTGTCATTCATGCTTATATCCTACAATATTTGTCGTAATGATTTGTCGTCGCATGAAAATATAAATAACATGTCAAGTATTTCAGTGTAATTTTCAACTCACAAGAAAAAAAATCTAATAAGATTAGTTCTTAAGACCCATTATTTATTTGTAATTACAAAAAAAAAAAAAAAACACGTCTATGTTTTTAAACCCTACACTGCACCGTGTTGTTTTTAAACAACACCTCCATTTTTCGTTCACTAAACTTTTATTTAGTAATATTTTTAACATGTGGCGCATTCTTTCATTTTATTTTGTATGTGTAATCATATTAGTTAATATATTTTCCCCTAGACCTTGTAAACTGAACTCAAGGTTCATCTTTTTTCTCAAAATCGTAGGACATGTTGATTTCGTAAAAAACAGTAACTTAAATTTTTTTTCTACAAATTTTAAGCAACAATTTTATTTTAAAAAATAGTCTCTAATTGCTTACATAGTTTTAAGATAAAATAAATATAAGTTGACCGAAAAGTCTTGGGAAAAATATATATTAAGGCCCCTTTTTTACTTGTTGTTTTAAAACAACACCGCGCATTCGGGGGCAATTTTTATGCTCCTGCATTATTCGCAGTATAAACAAGAACAGGTGTCGCAAGCTGTTCTATTTCCCTTTATTTAGTATCCTTTAGAAGATTATTGTTAAATATTTCACAAATTAGCTTAAAGTGGTCAAATAAATTATTATTTAGAAATTTTGTTTAAAATCAATTCACGCTCAACCAAAGAAAAAACGAACATTATCGCATAGACCCCCTTCAGATGTCAGGTTTCTTGTTTAAAATCTTTTAGTGAAATTATTATTATATTTTATTGGTAATCAAAGTAAAAATTTGCACATGTAACTAATAATTATTAGTTACATCTGCAAATTTTTACTTTAATAAATTTTATAAATTTAAAAAATAATAAAATAAATTATTTTAATAACTTTTCATATTTTAGTGCTATTTTATGATTATAATGCATGCCTATTTATTATTGATTTGGTTTCATTTGTTAAAATGATTATATAAAAAAATTATTTGTTACCCCTAAATGCGCAGTGTTGTTTTTAAACAACACGTCAATTTTTCTCGAATTCTACTTTTCCGAATTAAATAAGAATTTTTTTAGTATTTTTCCCACTTAAAACTAGCACAAACACACACACACACAAAAAAAAAAAAAAAAAATTACAATGAAAAGAAAATTGCGGAGTGTAGGGTTAAGCAATATTCAGTATTTCTTGGTTATGAACAGGGGTGCGTTAATGCGAGCGAAATTTCTTAATCTTTCATTTTTATTTTAGAAAAAGAGCTATTTTTAGTTAAAATAACTTTTAAAATGAAATATAAACATATAATCGTTCCCGCTTTTCTTTTAAAAATGGGGTGGAGGATTATGAAAAAAAATCTGAGAGGAGGGGGTTGGCAATTTCGTTAAAGATGCAAACCCACATTTTTTGTTAGTCTGCATTATAACGTCTGCATTCCTCTTCATGAAAAAAATAAGAAAATAAAGGCAGCTGCACTTGGCATTTGCAGTGCATGTGCCATAAAGAGAAAACGTTGAAGGAAAGGGAATTAGACCAGATCCGATCAATAGTTGTTGAGTTTTTTTGCAAAGATAAGAAAAAAAGAATTATAAATCCTCTGAAATAGCCTTTTTTAATTTTTTATAATCTCCAAATGGTTTAATTACTTTTCTATTATCGCAAATAAAGTACTAGAATCGCAAGTTATTTTAATTTTAATTATTATGGAAACTTCCCCGAACAGTTTTACGGTGCTTGAATAATGCATTTATGTTTTTATAAACATAAAAATAAATAAATTATTTAAATGACATTTTTGACAAGCATTCTACACGTTTTAATGGGCTAAAGCGACTTTTCTTCCATCGGCCATCGGCCGATGGAAGAGGAGAATAATCGGCAATCGGCCATCGGCATCGGCCCATCGGCCAAAAAGTGCCTAGGGTCGAGCCCTAATAAATATGCATTATGTTCCTTAAAGAATGAAGGGCACAAGAGCCATTAATAATTAGATTCTACAGAATTTGTTGTAATTATTATATTTAAGCACTAGTTTTCCAATAATTGGGGGAGTGGTGAGTAGTATACTAAACTTTGTACTCATCCTGTTGTATTTACACGCCATTTTGCTTAAATTGGTGGGGTTATTGCCGTTCACTACATTAGTGAGAAAAGGCTAAAAGAAACATGTATTATGTTCCTTAAAGAATTGAGGGTACAAGAGCCATTAATGCTTAGATTCTACAGTATTTGTTTCATTATTGTATTTAAACACTAATTTTCTAATAATAGGGGGAGCGTTGAGTAGTATACTAAACTTTGTACTCATTCCTTTTGTATACGCCATTTTACTTAAATTGTCGGGTGTTATTGCCGTTCACTATGTAGCTAAGTCTCACACAATCCTCATGGGCATATCTGCCGCATTTGATGCATGGCCGCCTGTCTGCAAAAGCATCAATTAAAAATACATATTAACATTAAGGTATTATGAATTAGCAAAACAAATAACATTAAACAGATATTTTACAAATTTGTGAATCTAAAGATTCACTTGCTGTACTTCCTCAACAAAGGAGAACTAGTACTGCTTCTTATGAAGTATTGATGCAGTTGCAGGCATGCGGCCATGCATCAACTGCGACAGAGATGTCCATGAGAACTGTGTGGGACTTAGCGCCCATGATGAAGAAGTTTTTATTTGGACATAAGGTGTCCATATTGGGAATCGGACGTAGTTTTACTAAATCTTGTAATAAATAACCAAAGAAAACATTTTAAAGCAATATATGCAATAGCAATCAAAAATATGTTTTATCAGCTTTCTAAAACACTTCACTTTTCAATATTTAAAGTAATTTTATCATATCTAATACGAATTTAAACTTACCAGTAATTACGATCAGCACAGCACGAAAAAACAAATTTCCTTCAAAATGGTGAACAACGCGCTTTTTTTCACTTTCCTGGCTAAATTATCTTTTCAACTGCTTTTCTTCACGGACATGTAGTGCTATTTTTCGATCAAATTTGTTACTTTTAAAGATATTAGGGGTGTCCATATTGAGAGCACTGTCTATATTGGGTACAAGTACCTTATATTTCCTTGAAATTTGTGTTTTGACTGGGACTGACTTACTGTATTTTAAATTTTGGTGGGATTTTTTTTATTACCTATCAGTTCTAATTATTATGCACCATAGTGGTAGTTCATAATAGAAGATATTTATTGACTGGAATTTAAAAATTTTAAATTATTAACACAGTCTCCAAAAGCATACTTTAAACATCACTGATTTGAAAATTTTATCGAGTTTTCGCTTGTAATGCTAATGTTTTCTTGTTATCAATTTGCAACTATTACTATTTCAAGCATGTAAGTACTAGTTTTTGAAATTTCTGCTTCAAACTAAAATTAACAACTAATGAGTTATTTTCAAAGCATTAACATGATTGAATGATATAATTGTATCTTTACGGGTAAAAGGGAATTTTAAAAATAATATCTGTACCTCAGAAGCAGAAGGTAGTAAATCCAAAATTATCAATTTTGATATATTCAATTCATTTTGACAATTCAAAAAATGTACTAAAATAAATAAAGAATTGAAATTTCTATCAGTACAAATTGTATTAAAATTGATGCCTATTTCACCATTTACGAGACTATTGAAAGTGAGATTCGAGAATTTTAACCCTTATTCAGCTCTCCTGAAAAATTACCTATTTGGACTTACCATCTTCTGCTTCTGAGGTACAGATATTAAAAGTACTTTCTTTTCATTCTTGAACCTGTTCTTCAGTTGCGTCACTTTTCGAGCAAGTTTATAACATATAGGTATATATGTTGCGGTTAATGTGATTCAGTTAATAATCAGTTAATAATCGTTGGTAATTCTTCATAATTATTCCCCATTTGTTTTTAGCACAAAGAAATGCTCGTTGTTTTTCAAATATGCATTGGTAGTTTTACGAAATGCGTACGTGAAGCCACAATCTTAAATTTCCAGCTGTACTGAGTTGCAGTTTAGTTTTTTCTTTTAATTTTCCAATTATAAACTTTAGAATCTAAACTAGGGGTACTTCAAACTCTGGCTCGTCGGTTAATGGAGTGATAACATGGACAAGCCGGATGGCTTGTCCCCAATCCGGTCCGGGACAGGTTATAACTCATTGCTGCTGCGAATAGTTGGATTAAAAAAAAAAAAAAAAGCAGAATAATTACTGTTTATCTACTTTTAGCTTTTTGACTCTTTTACTTGTAAAGTTCGTAGTCCCCTGTTATAAACTATAAAGACGATTTTAAGAAAAGTGGTCTATGCAGTAGAATTTGCGATGTCTTTTTTTCCTTTCCCGATACGATAAAGGAATACGGAAAATTTCAAATACTAATTTTTCACCTAGCTTTCCTAGCTCAACAAATTACTTTTTCCTTCTAGTAAAGTATATGCGTGTTTCTGTCAGAAAACTTTTAATTGCTTATCATCATTTATGAATTGAATATACTTTCAGTTGGCTGCTGACCCAAATATTGCCTTCGACTCGAAATGAGAAGGTGCAGACATGCACACCCAGATGGGAAGAAGTTTCTTTGAAGAACAGTTAGTTGGGATATATTTTTGCCAAATCCAGTGTTTAACTCCTATTTTCTTACTAATAATATTTATAATATAATAAAGTTTATCAGTTTACATGTAGATAATAGAAATAAACAGTGTCATATCTGCAAAAAATGCTTTTTTTGGTTTTTAGATCAAAATGTTCAGATTTTTGCGCTCTTTATATTGGGAGTACTGCTTTGAGAAAATGTTTAAAAATTAAAGCTAGTGGCCAACTTGATTTATTTTGGTGCAATACTGTTATAACTACTTTTTATAGTTGCTTTTAATTTTTTTGACATCGTTAACATCCATCATGTGAGCGAAAACTAGAAAAATAACTATTTTCTGAACAAAATCAATTCTAATAATCAATGAAACAAATAAAGTAATTAAATAAAACAAATTGTAAAACGTTCAAAAGCTTCTCTTGAAAAAAGTCCATTTTGTAAATATGACACTGTTCATTTATATAAGCGATGTAAACAAGTAAATAGACTTAATCTAGAAAGGCGAGCATTTTTGTAAGCAGATTGCAACATAGTGAAAGTCGGGTTGATAATATATATATTACATTTTTATCAATCTTACTCTATTCACAGCAGTAACATCAATTATGCGTAGTGAGAAGGAACTGAAGAAAAGAGATTCAAATACGAAAGACGTGTAAATAAAATCCACATTCTTTTTTCAACACTAGATTTACCAGACCTGTCATTTTGACTGTTTCGAAGCTTCTATTTTGCATCTTTTGTTACCAATTATAGTGCAATTTTCAATTGCATTAGCTTTTCCTAATACACGGTAAGTAGGACAAGTTAATGCGACTGAAAGTTTTATTATAATTAGTAGGAACTTGGTGTGAAATGAAAGTCTAGAAATGGTTGAAAACGGACTGGTAAATATCGTGTCAAGTAGAAACATAACAAAGCATCAGTTAATCACGTTACTTTTAGTTTAGTGATATCTTTATTAATATTACTGACGTCGTTTTTTAACACTAGATTCACCAGACCAGTCATTTTGACTGCTTCCAAGCTTCCATTTTGCATAATTTGTTACTCATTATAGTGCAACTTTCCATTGCATTGGCTTTTCCTAATATACGGTAAGTAGGACAAGTGAATGCGACTGAAAGTTTTGTTATAATTAGTAGGAACTTGGTGTGAAATGAAAGTTTAGAAATGGTTGAACACTGCCTGGTAAGTCTAGTGTTAAATTAACTGTGTTGTTGCCGCGATAAGCAAGAAGGGAGTGTCTCAACTAATATTAGCACATTATGAGAGGGGGCCATGTACTAGTACCTTTTTCGTGCATTGCCATTTAAAAGCGGGGCTGGTATTTGTACCCGTTTAAAATCACCACTTTTAAGTCACACAAGGGAACAAATGTTCATATAATGGATGAATTGGATGTTGTATTTTTTAGAACACTTTTTAACTCAGTCAACTTAGCCCGCTACGCAACATAGTTGCGCGTGCTACGTCGCCCGCTCATAATGTGTTAGTTTAGAGCAAGTTCTTTAACTTCCAATCGCGGAGCACCATTGAAATTAGAGACGCAGAGTGGAGCACTAAACTATTTCACAACAGAATTTACCTGATTTAGTAAATTTAACGACATTAGTTATAACACATGAGAGGCATTTGTAACATTTTTTTACCGATTTATAGTTAAATTCTACTTTTTATATAAACCTACACTAATTATAGTTATGAAATTAAATATTCAAATGAGTCCCAACTGGTTTCTCCGTACGGGCTACCCAAAGTTGGCCCCAACTGGTTTGTCCGTACAGCGTACGGGCATTAAAATTTTTCCGCCTTTCTTGTTTTGAGTTGCCCGTATTTTTAATAGATTGAAAGAGGGTCATTCAGGGGCATTTGTGCTTCAAAGTTATAAATTAAAAAAATACTTAAATTCATTATTTATGAATTTAAAAAAAAATCTTTCATTTTCCTTTTATACCAAATTAGGACTAACTAATACAATAAAAAATGTGCTTTTTTTTTTTTTAGGAACATTTGTGGTAAAAAAAATAAACCAGTTAAGGGGTTAAAACGAACATGTGATTGAAGTTAAAAAGTATTTTGCATAAGTGAAAGCCCAGAGAAATAAACTAACGCACTAAAACACTTCACAGTAGTCTCCCGGGGGCCTCAGTGGCCGAGTGCCAGTTTCGGCTGGCTGCCTGCCTGCGCGCAGTGAAAAGGTGATGGGTTCGATTCCTGTTCTGTGCCCTGGGTGTATTCTTGTAATTTCTTCTATCCATGTATTGTAATAGTTTATCGTATTGTCTTTTTCTATCAGTCTCATTGGACGAGAGTTTGAGGCATATCCAGAGAAGAGTAAATAAATTAAAAGGTATGAGAACTGAAATGGTCTGTATAGCAAACAGACCTGTATAGCCAGTCTGTATAGCCACAACTACTATACCCTTACAATTTGGATATTTATATCAGATTTAATAGTTATAGCCATATAGGACAGATTTAACATTCTTTTGTTGTATTTTTGGTAAAAACCATTAAAACTAATAAAATTCTGGTATGCTAAAGCGTCTTCATGTCTACATAAGAAAGAGAAGACGAAGTTTAATCTAAGAAACAATTTTTTTCATCATTATTTAAGATTGTGTCTCGAAAACCAAGTCCAATTTTTATAATTTCTGTCACATGTTCACTGCAAAATGTTTCATAGGTAAACATTTTCTCACTATTTTAAAAGTAGTAAATGAACCTATGTAAAAAGCGTGACAAACACATGGAATTAACTTATGTTGTGAGACTCGTCTTATGGTGATCATGTTACACACATTGCTCTCATGATTGTTACAACTCTGATCCTACATCTATTAAAATTTAACCTCTCAGATCATTAAACCACTTTTACTGTTAACTATGCTGTATTTATACTAAGATAAATTTACGAGTACACTGAAAAGACAACGTAAATAAAGCACAAATTGTCAAACCAATAATGCAAATGGCTTTTCCGAGGCTACAATATAGCCCCTTCATCAGTACAGGAAAGAAAATGCTCGGCTCACAACATTAAAGTTTTGAGTGAACAGGCTACAATTAGAAAGACAGCAGGCACCAAATGTGTCTGATTAGAGATTAACCGATAGGAACAAAAACAAAGAATAAAGACCAACCAGAGGGGCCAGGAACACTAAAAAATTTCCAAATATCAGGAAAAGTTGAACTGGAAAAAGTTTTTAATTAAGAATATACCGAGCACCTCTAGTTTCCCTCACTGATGAAGAGGTTCTATTGCAGCTTCGAAATAGCTACAGTAAAACCTGGAAAGTTCACCACCTGTCTAAGTAGACCACTTTTGTAAGGAAGGGAATTAGCCCTTCACCTTGTACCTCACCCTCTATAAGTTGACCACTAAAGTGATGCACCGCAAGTGGTCAACTTTGACTGGTTTCATTACATTTGCATTGTTTTGGCAATTTACGCTTCATTTACGTTGTTTATTTTTTGCACTCGGATTTCAGCACGAAGCATTTTTGATCATCTGTCTTAGACGATAAATTTACTTTAATTGTAAAGAATATCAGACTTGTACAAACATACATTTGTCTCAAAGGAAGTGGAAAAAAAAAAAAAAAGAGAGAAATAACTTGTTTTAAGCCTAAAAAGATTTTTAACGGCGTGCCGCCGAAAATTGAAGACCTTAGACTTTTTCCTTGTTGAAGAAATTGTACCTAAAGATAGGAACTATTGACCCGTTGTATTTTCTACGCCAGCCTCCTTTATCACATAAAAAATAGGAAGCTTTGATGTAAAAATATATAAAGTAGTTATTGAATGTATTCATTCAAGGAGAAAACTGGAAATTGCGTTCAAACTTCAAAGTCATGACAAGGGAAAGTCGCAATGCAGGTTTGAATGAAACTGGAGAAAAACTAAGTCTTTATAAGACATAGAACTTTATTATGACCAGCATTAGTATCAATTTGGAAAGAATTCAAGATGATTTAAAACTAATTAATTCTGTAGCTTTTAGCTCTGCTTTCTGAGAAGATTCTTCAGTAGTAGACCCCGAGCAAGTACTACTCTGTTCAACTTCCACTTCTCTTTCTGGAGCACATACCACTTGTTGATCTTCAGCACCAGAGTCTTCCCTTTGGAGGTTTTGACTGTGGACTGTGACCCCGACTTTATTTGCTGGATCCTCTACGCTGTCGTTCGATTCTCTTTCTCTGCTATCGGAAGTTAAGGAGGAAGCTTCCGGGCTTGTAGAACATTCGGTGCCGGGCTGAGCCGTTGCTTCCGGACGTTCAGCTTGGCTCAGCGGTTCCGCAATGGTGGGTTCCTCGGGAGTCTGATCGTCTGAAGTCGATTCAGCTGTATAATGCACAAAGAGTTGATCATTCTCTGGTATAGGACGGCGGTTGTCAACATGCGCATTTACCTGAAACGTGATGGTGAATAGAAATCACATGAATAAGGAATTGACAATGCATAGAAAGCAAGAAATATGCAGATTTGTGGTTACAAAAAAAACGGATACATTAGATTTCATAAAACTGCTACCACTTAAGCACCTATAGTAGAACGTCCATAAGTTGAACACCTAAGGGACTAACTAAATCGTCAATTTAGGGAATTCTTAGAAAAAAAATTAATACAATATTACAGAAAATTGATTAAACTTTTTTAGTATTTTTAAGGAAAAATTTAGCACTTATTTTTATTGAAGGTACAGCACATTTAAAATTTTTATGGAATGATTCAATTTTTGTTAGAATCTTTGTTCATTAGGTAACTATAAAAAGCACTTTCACAGTTTCCAAGTCCATTAACCCCATAGCGGTCGGGTAATTTAAAAAAAAAAAAAAAAGTCACAAAAGTGACTATTTTTTTTATCCCTGAAAATTAAATAACAATGTGTGATGTACAATATATATATATACATTTTTAATTTGATTTGTTTTATACTGAAATTTTAAATACTATAGTCCGTCAGTTTCATGGGAGCAAGAAATAGAAGGCGAAACCTCAGCCCGTCACTTTCACGAGAGCGCGAGGCAAGGGGTTAAACACGGTTGGACATTTCTCTGCAGCAAGAAAAAAAAAAAAAAAAAGTTGCTAAAAGAAAAATGATTCAGAACGAACGGGGGAAAAAGCAAATTAAAAAAAACATCAGCGGTCAAGTTACAGAGAGAAAATTATAGATATTTAGTTCAAATAATCTACTAAAAATTGGTCAACAGAGAGGAAAATCTCAACTGGAAACGCGCTGTGCCCATTCAAACTCTAAAATTTCGGTCGAAAAAGGGAGATGGTCAACTCTGGAGTTTTTTTACTGCAATTTTAAATCCTTAAATTTTTAATGCATAAACTTTGAAATTAACCGGGAAATAGGGGTAGTTAACTGGGAAAATTTAAAAAAAAATTTAAGAGATTCAGCAGTTCCGGAAAAATTTGATAATCTAAAGAAACAAATCAATAAGAGGCTATTTCCTTAAAAACCTAAAATTTTGGTGAGAACATTATTTCATTCTTTATTTTTAAGTAAATAGTAATAAGTAAGCTTAAGTTAATACTTAAGCTTATTTTGAATTTTTTAGTACAAATTACTAGTTGAATACATTAATTGCAGTACATAATTTTGGTATGTAATAAATTGTTTTCTTCTATAAATATGCTAAAACAAAACAGCTAAGTACCATTTTCGGTGTTTTTCAGCAGATTACCTTTTTCTTCTACTTAGTAGCTATTGATGAGTTTGCGTGTTATCAATAACACATTTTGGAAATAGTGAAGGTTTCTTTCCCCTCCTACTTTCGACGTAGATTCGAAGCGCTTTTTTAGAAGTCTTTGTCAGACTTTCATACTACTTAAATTTGCAATATTTGTACAATACTCAATACATTTACAATTTATAATTAAAAATAAGAAGAAATGTTAACAAAACAATAGAAAATGTAATCTATTAAATGAATGTTACAGCTAAGTACTAATCTGAGGGGTCAGCTAATACATTTCCAAAATTTATATGTATGATAAATCCGAGATTGTTTGTCCCGTACAATGCCAAATTAACTAAAATACAAATTGAAGTTAATGTTAAATGTAAAGGGAGTGGCAAATGCGGTGTCGCGTTAATTCGTTTCGAATTTGAATGTTTTAACACATTGACTGCCGCGTACGTTTACAGTGAAATCTTCAGGCCACGTATAGAATGTTCAAGTTTTGCATTCTACATAAATTTCTTAAATCATTTTCGTATTACTTTTATAATAATAGTTTAATTAATATTTTATTATAAATGTAAGTTCTCAATAAATATAGTTTATTTTAATTAATATTCAATACTTTTGTTTTTTCCTCTGCGAAATATCTTTAAAAACATACGAATGTTCTGCGCAAGTAGTAAAATAAGCGTCACCCCAATACAGGTGAAGCTGCCCGATCAGAAACCTCAGTCGCCCGAATACGGGTCACGTGGCAGTCAACGTGTTGAAAGTTTGTTGATTTGCATTGGCGTTTAGAACGCTTCATTAAACTGAAAGTTTATTTCTAAATTATTCAATAAGAGGATTGCATGAAAAACTTTTGTTCTTAACTGATAAAATTTTTGTATAATACGTGATAAAATGCATTAAATTGAACTAACCCAGTAGTCAATCAGTCGCACCGAGAAATTATCGCAAATTGAAATATTTAAACAAAACAGACAAACAAGTCAAACAGAGAAGTGAAAATTGTTCAAACGTTCGAGGCTGAACATCCAAATTTAATAAATTACGTTCGAATCTCGACCGTCGGGCAAACTCTTAGTTTATTGAAATCCGTTTGACAAATTATCCTTGTTCAGCCAATTTTCCGTTAACGAGACTCCCGACTTTATTGTACCTCCCAGTTGCTATCGTGCTAACTACATAGCATTTATGAAGTCTCATTGCCTCTAAAGCCGCGTTTACACCAAAGTTGACAAAACATTGCAGAAAACTAAAAGTTGCTCTTCTCAAATTTAGAGCAACAATTGTAAAACTTGTTGTCAAAGAATTGACGTCACATCAAGTCCGGGGCGCGTGGAGGGGGACAGTTCTCCACTAGTTTCCTACAAGTGGCTAGTGCAAAGCACGCAGCAACAAATCTTCCACTTTTGTCAACTTTCTTTAATCTTTACAGACACTCCGCGGAAAACCAAAATTCAGTGGTAGATTCGCCTCTCCACTAGTGGAAGACAGTCAAAGTTTCTGTATTTTGTAGAAAAAGAAACAAATTGCCGCAACTTAGTGGAAGACTATTGTGTAAACGCGCCGTAACAAATTTCATAACTACTTACCAATAGGTAAACAACTAGTGTTCCAAAGATGACAGCCGCAGAAAATCCAATTCCGATTCCCACACATACGTGAGGTAAGTAACCACTCTTAGCGACGACAGATACGATGATTCCTACGAGTGCTGTAGGACAGCTAACTAGGAGGAGCGTCCTATTGGATATAAGAGGAGACATCGGATACGGTCTGTTGAGGGGCTCGGCCTGCAAAAAACCAGTGTTCTTTAGTCCTTAAGTTCTAATGCATGCTTTATTACAGCAAAAGCTATTTAGACAACAGTATGAGCAATATTTTAGAAGGTAAACCAAATTATAGTTCTACCACCAAAAAAAAAACCTCTGGCTGGCAGAATGTTAAGAACAATCCATTCAGGTTGAAGGGAGAAACTTCTGGTATAAGGAATGTGCCGTGTTTTGCTCTGGTTTAGCATACTTGCTATCTTCCGAACTGATGCCATCTACCAGTTTATAAATTTGGTTGCTTCCAATGAACAGAGAAGCAAACTTTCCGATTCGTATGCTAATAAACACTTAAAACTTAAATGGATTAGTTTTTTTCTGCCATGCGCAGACGTGCCCAAGTGTCAAAACTTCCCGATGGAACTGTACGTCGTAATTATAGACTCGTAACTTCCTAGAATCAAGGAGGGGGGGGGGGGGCATCCGGACACCTTTAAAATCAATAGTAGGTTAAGAAGTGCTCAGGTAACTCTACAATAATAAAACTAAGATTGGGTATTCCATAAAAGTAATCGGGTGCTCTTTACATTTATTGCTGCCACACGATTAGAAATTTGCTTAAGTGGCACAGGACCTCCTTCCATTTCTTTTCGTTTAACAATCAGATAAAGAATAATGCATGCATTTAGTTCCAATTATGATCAGAAATGAGATTTGAAAGTCTAACTTCATTGTGATCACTCATTAATAAAAAAATAACTTATTTAATTTTAAAATAATCTCAACTTTCAATTATATCTTTCTTTAAAAGATTTTTCTGAATAATACTTTCCAGACATTCTAGAATAAAATTCATCATGGAATTTTATATCTGAAACAATTTAATTTTAATAATTTTTTTTCGCTAAACACTTAGAAAAGGTCAAAAAATTCAAATTCATCAAATAAACAAAACAATCTTCAAACTTCAGAGGGAAATCCATGCTAATTTTTGTAAAAAAATACTCCAATGAATGTACATAAAGTTTCAAAGCTGTATCTTTATCTGAAAAATATCCTTAATTTTTAACACGTAATTCGTCAAAAATACAAAGAGAAAAATGCGCTTAAAGATTTTAAAACACAGAATGAAAACAGCTAAAATTCACTAAAACCGGAATCCATATATCTCAAGACTTAACCAGAGGTGGTTCCAAGGGTTCAACCCTCCAGAAGCTTGCTCTACAGCTATGCTTTAATCCTGGTACACCAATTTAAATATTCAACATTTTTTCGAACCATTATGAACGATTATTTGAATAAGCTAAATAAAAAAAAAAAGGGGGGGGGGGGAAATCTCCCCAAACTGTTATTTCGAAAGTAAATAACTAAATTATACACTCTTTAGCGGAATAGTATTTATCAACTCTAAATATGAATGAAAGATACCAAAAATTGAATGTTTGGAAGTTTTAGGCATCCAAGTGGTTGAAAAAAAACTAGGCGACACCTGAAGCATAAGCTAATATTTGCATTAATTCTATGTTAAAATTTTTAATAAAAATTAGCCACTTTTCTTTGCATAAAATACCTTTAAAATAGACTTTGCATTTTGCTTTAAGATCTAGTTTTCTAAAGATGTAAGGATCCCCCGAAAGAAATTTAAACTGTATACGCGTTCCGTGAGTCAAAGTTAGAATACTATCAGAATCGAAGAACTAATTCCCAAGCAGTTCTTGGATTACCCGTTTTTTCACTATTAATCAGCCCACGAAGTTAATCTACTGCTCAAAAAGAAATCAAATGGTAGCCCAAGTGCAATTGGCAAGTCAGGACCTCAATATATCTGTACCGCAGAAGCAGAAAGTGGCAAGTCCATATAGGTAATTTTTCAGGAGAGCTGAATAAAGGTTAAAATTCTCGAATCTCACTTTCAATAGTCTCGTAAATGGTGAAATAGGCCTCAACTTTAATACAATTTGTACTGGTAGAAACTTCAATTCTTTACTTGAGAACATAGTTTTGAATTGTCAAAATGAATTTAATATCTCAAAATTGATAATTTTGGACTTACTACCTTCTGATGTACAGATATGTTTGTGGACTGTAAAATTCCTAGACAGATACCATAATGCTCTAAATAAAAATTGCCACCTTTAAGTAGGAAAGCAATTTTATAGTGAATCAAACTGAAGTTGAATAGTTAAAAATAAAGAATGTTGAATGATTAGGAAAAATTTATATTTGCAGACTCCATTGGTGTTGCCCGCTATAAGAATATTGAGAAAATTTATGAGTGCCATACAAGATGAAGAGAAGGAATCCTCACGGAATAAAATTAATAATCAAGTTAATTTAAGCTCGTGGATTTATTTTTACAACAATAAATAACGGGATTCATTTTTCTAAATTTATAATAAACAATAAGAATGCTTAATAAATAAAGGCTTTGCCTTTTCCTTGTTGGAAGAAATAAGATTCGGAGCAACAACGCACGGTCTACTCGTGCTAGAGTTTTAGAACAATTGCTAACCGACGTATTTGGTTTTTTTACTAGCTTCAGAATGTTATAAAGTTTTAGAAAATAAGAATATTCTCTTTTTATTGTAAAAACAATCTTAAAATTAAAATTTAAAAAAAGGAAAGAATTCGTATTTTTGAATGCGACTTTGTGCGTTACCTTTCGCTTGAGATAACCGAATTTCTCTCCAAATTTCATTCGATGCCATCAATTTATGCAGCTTTGTTTGGCGAACATACAAACATACACGAAAATTAGCTCATACATATGATACATACGCACACTGCCGAAAAAATTAAAATTCTGCACACTTACGATTTGATTTTCCGAAATTGAGAGATAAAATCATTAAATCTATCTATCATGCTCCTTAGATAATTGCAATTAGTTTTCCTTACTTATTAATCCTTGTTGATTCCGTGCTTTTCCGAAATTGAGAGATAAAATCATTAAATCTATCTATCATGCTCCTTAGATAATTGCAATTAGTTTTCCTTACTTATTAATCCTTCAATTGTTAGCTAAATTGAGTTAAATTTCATAACAAACGAAATTTTCAAAGCCACCGATATTTTCAGTCTGAAGAATGCATTCTCTCCAAATTACCAAGCCCATGTCAGAATCAAGGCAACTACTTCTTAAAAAAAATTGCAAGCGTCAAAGCCTAAATTAATTGAAACAGCCTATTTGTAATGAATCTAAAACTATTGTAACCCGGTTTGAAAAGATCGGAACTATTATGTATTAATTACTTTTACTAGAAGGATAAACATACCTCAAACATATCATTTCTTGAGAGATTACTTAACATCTGTCCGAACTGCAAACAATAAATTTTACTAATTTTTCGATTTTAATAATTTGGAATTTATTACATAAATTCCAAATTGTACTAATCTGTTTAAAATTGAGGAAATATATATTTTTTAACTCATAGGTTGTTTTCGAAAGTCTTTGGTTTAAGTTAAATCATTTAGGACTAAATCACTTTCTACATTTTTTCGTCGAATCTTGTTCAACAAATTAGTATTAAAGTTAACGAAAGTTTTTAGCTCACAAAAACTGAAAAGAAAAAAAATAAGGACTTCCTATGTAAAACTTTCATAGCGGAGTACTAAGTTAAAAATGTTTTGCTTAAAGTTCATTTCACTCAAAAACTGAAAATAATAGTAAAATTCAAAATTTGAAGCAAGTTATCAATGCGATTTCATTCCTGACCATTGATTTAATTTGTTTCATATACAGTAAACTATCCATATATAATAAAAATATACATTAACAGCTTTAATGCACCAGGCAAAATGTCACTCACTGAACATTTAAAAATGCAATATCTAACACATTAATTAAAAAACATTTATTTTATGCATTTAAACATATGCTTTTAAATCAAACTTACCACAGAATCGCTAAGACCAGCTGCGTGCACAATCTCCTCCATTGCTATGCGATTATTCCAAAGTTTCTAGGGCCTTTTAAAAGATCAACTATCTCAGAATATGCAAATATAAAACGCGTAAATATCTCTGGATGCTTCGAGGGGAGGTGCCAATGCTCCCTGGCAGTTAACAGTTAATATCCCAAACAAACAAAAATAAAATGTTGGTTTGTTTACGACCATTTCAGGTCACATATATTTTCGAGTTTATTTGCTTTTCTCAATGGATATGCATCAAACTCAAGGCCAATATTACAGATAGAACAGGACAGTACGATAGTTTATTACAATACAAGGAAGGAAATTATAAGAATACACCCAGGGCAAGGTAGGAATCGAACCCACGACCTCGTTACTGCCCGCAATCAGCGAGCGGAAACTAGTAACTAAGACCGCTCGGCTACCGAGGCCCCAACAAAAGTAAAATAATATAAAATAAAAATAAATAAAGCTGACTCTATAGAATCATCATCATCTTCATAACTGACTTAACAGCGGCTATGGATTTCTTTAAAAGGATCTCCAGTTATTCTGGCTATACGCTCTAAATATTATTTTTCCTTATACTCTTATAGTATAAGGCAAAGTAATGTTTAGAGCGGGGCCTCAGGAGCTAAGCGGTCTAAATGACTGATTCTGGTGCCTGCCTGCGCGCAGTGAAGAAGACATGAGTTCGATTCATCTCCTGTGCTCTGGGTATTCTTATGATTTCCTTCTTTATACTGTAATATTCTATCTTCTGTCTTGTACTACATGCCAAATTGAAGAAGAGTGTGAGGCATATTCTTTGAGAAAAGCAAATAAACTCGAAAATGTATGTGACCTAAAATAGTCTGTATGAAGAATAGTATTTAGAGTCCATAGCAATTAGAGAATCTTAGATACAGTGTCCTTAACCAAAAGAGAATTTCAGCGAGTGTTTGTTTTTTACAAATGGAAAATACCCAAGATTGCGCTGATCCTAGAGGGACTTTTAGGGACTGTGTTTCTATCGTATTGGAGATTTTCAGCGAATGCATCCTGATCTTAACGGATACTTCTAGGGACTGTATCCTTATTTGTAAAGAATTTTTTAGGACTTTTTTTGCTGATTGAAATTTTAGGAATTGTGTCCTTAACCTGCTTGTACTTTTAGGGCCTGTGTTCTTATGCGGATTCTTAGGGAACGTATCCTTAGCTTAATAAAAACTTATAGGGACTGTGTTTTATCACACATTTACATTACTTGATATATTTTTTATCATTCAGCGACTGTACTTTCATTCGAATGGAGCTTCAAGGGACCATGCTTTTATGATAATGCAGACTTTTATGAACTGTACCCTTTTCCACACTTAAAATCATCCCTTAGCAATAGAATAAGAACCCAGTCACTAAGGGTTCATTAAAATTAAGACACAGTCCCTAACCTTTGCAGACCACGTGCACGCACTCCCTAAAATCGGCATCCACGCTCAGTCTCCCAGTAGAGGGTGGCACCTGACCTCTAACTGATGCAAAACTGCACTAGGAATGTAATTCAGCCGAGAGTACCTAAGCTAAACGGATACTCAAGGGATCTTTAACATGCCGCATAATCATACGACGTGGGCGCTTACGATTTTCTTCATCTTGAAAATCCACCGACTTGGGCCAGGTTTGATCCTGCGAAATCGGGCCTACGAGGCCAGTGCCTAACCACTACATAACCTGCTGGCAGTCACAGTCTCTAAAAGTCTCATTATAATTAGGCCATAGTCTCTAAAAGTATCATTAAGATGTCTCAAAAATCCCTAAATCACAGTCCCAAAAATCCCTAAATCTGTAAGACTGTTGAATCATATTTCCATAGAACTGTTCGCAACACGTTTGAATGTGAAAAGTTTTAGCCATGCTTATATTTGATTTCATAAAATCATGCATGGTCACGCTAACTGACATTTCCGCTGCATTACTTCCGTTGCCACCTTGAACTTCCCTTCTCAATCAATTCAAAAGAAATGTAACTTCAAAAACTGGAAGACGCATAGCTGTGAAACAAAACCCTCACTTAAAGTTCCTCTTAAGACAACAAATTTCTATCTAATTTCACTGAAGCACTTCTCAAGAGTTCGAAACCATACATTTGCCTTGTTCGTCTTCAGTGTGTGACGGCCTCAACCACGGATCATTACCAAGGTGACAAAAAATGAGATGCTCACGCATTCCCCACTAACACGCACTTGGTCCTCCCTAGCAACTTGTCGGTAATGAAGCATAAGCGTTGCAGTTCACACTTGGCCAACTTGTTGAAGCCAGACCGCTCTTTCTGCTGAATTAGCACTTGCTGTTGCGCAAGATTTGACAGGTGATGCGGCATTTCAGACGAAAAGTAATAAGTTACAAATTTAGAGTGATTTCCTCTTTGTTGTTTGGGGCTAAATCGATTGCGTGTCTGCTGTCCTTTTGTTCTATTCATTCGGACGAAACTCATTTTATGATGGCTTCAAACATTATGACTTTTTTTAAAAAACAAATTGAGAGCCCACTTTTAAAGAGCAATAAACTCAAAAGAGAGAGAGAGAGAGAATGAAAAATTACTTATTTCGCCACACCGAGTTTGATCAAAGTGTGGCTTGACAGAAACTAGTTTTTTCTTCTTCAATTCAACAAAAGAAACTTTATGAGAATAGAGTTTTTAAAATCATATGTGTAAATTTTCTTTATTTTACAGGGCAAAATACTATCGTACTTTTAAAAACACTATTTGAAATACAAACTCTTTCGGTATCTGAAAACTTGGTTAAAAAAGTTCGTTTTAAAACATTAAACTTTAAGCATTAAGCTATCTACTTGACTTCGAAATGCTTATAATGAAAACCAATTGACGTATTTTGCAGATGAAAACATACACTACTAGTAGAAATTATTAGAAAACAAATTTATGCAATGTTTATGAGCTAATTTAGTATAGAATACTTTATTTATAATACATAAACATTTGCACCTAAAAAAATCAATAATTCTATTTGGATGACTTGCTAAATAATGGAACTAAAAAGCTTTTCCAATTTTATTCGCTTAATGCATCGCATATCTACAGAAAGACAGTCGCAAGTGCAAATTGTGTATTAGCTTGTGTTTTTATTATTGATATACATACATGCTCTATGCAGATAGACAGCATTTGAGCCATTTCCTCACTACTCGTCGTACGTCCATTAGATCTATGCTACATTTTGTGAAAGATTTGTATAATTACTTGCGTCAATTCTCTACTGGAGAAGTGACATGAATTTTACGAGCCTGGAGGTAAGGAGCTCATCTGTAGAATTTTGCACTTATTAAAAGATTAGTTGCAAACGTCGACTTCTTCCGGCTTTAGTCTATAATAGCGAGAATGCCTGATGTGTTTTGACTCTGAAAAATTCCAGTTTATAATAAACCCAACAATCAAGTTTTAAATCCAAATTTCTAAAAACAAAAGGCCTTTAGTATTGACAATGTAGCAGCCTAAAACTAAAATAATTAAAAATGTATTTCTTTTTTTGGTATAACAATTTAAAAGAAGCGATTATGAAACAGTCTTCGATGCTTATTTAGGCGGAAAGTTTTTTTAAAATCAAATAGCTTGCCAATTGCCGAATCACGCGCTTATAATCGAATCAACTTTTAATATTTATGTTATTTTTACATGGAACATAGATGCTTATTTCGCACGGAGATTTTTCTTCCCGTCAAGAAGTCTTTATACAAAATAAATGAGTAGTTTTCTGTACAATAAAACCTATAAAGTTGACCACCTGTGTAAGTTGACCGCTTCTGTGACGAAGGTAATTATCCCTCTACTATGCAACGAAAGGAAACCTTTGTAACTCGACCACCTTTGTTGACCACTTATATAGACCAAATTTGGGCGGAGCAATATATAAAGCCTTTATAAGTTGACAGCGTGATTATTACCATGATTTATTTATTTAATAACAAAAATAACTTTTCCAAGATGTTTTTATGATATAATGTTATATATCAGTTTGCGTCTGCACTGCATGGGTGAAACAGTACTTATAAAGCTTGTCTACACCTCTAATTGAACAAATGGGAAAACTATGAGCATTCCTTTATTCTTCCAAAGATGTTTTTATGCTATAATGTTATATATCAGTTTGCGTCTGCACTGCATGGGTTAAACAGTACTTATAAAGCTTGTCTACACCTCTAATTGAACCAATGGGAAAACTATGAGCATTCCTTTATTCTTCCAATAAATTTCTTTTTTATTCTGATATGGACATTTTAACCAATTGTGTATTTTTAGGAAATCTTTACCATCACACAAAAAATAAACTTACATAATTAATGAGATATTTATTTTTATTTTAGTTAAGTGCTTTCATTTGAAAGGTGTATAATACATTGTAAGCCATTCAGGTTTAATTTCTTTAACCCTCCGCGTACGGCTCCCGCGATTTGAGCGGGGTATCTGTTTCGTCTCCCACTACGGGTCACGTGAAAATCGCGGGCGAAGAATTGTTTCCCCTGATTTCAATACGGATCCCGCCATTTCCCCATGTGCGTTAAAAAACATCATCCGAGTGCAGTATTATATATTTTTTGGAAACGGAAAAGCTATTAAAATTCTTGTAATATTTTAAAACAGCTGATAAAGATGTGAATTGTAACATATGTAGATAAAGAAAATATAAAAAAATCGCCCCGTATTTCAGGACCGGAAAGTAAAAACTGAGCCGTACGCGGAGGGTTAACACGCTGAGTGCCACGCGGTTTTATAGCGACTTCCCCGTCAGGCCGCGCGCGCAGAAATTTTAGTACAGCAATGCGAAGAGCAAAACTGGCAAATTAGAATTTACATGATGGAAATTTTAAAACGTATTAGGGCCATTGTTTTTTAGCATAGTGGAAGGTATTTCTGTTCGAAAGGGAATGCTTATATAAGCATTCGTTCAATACGTTAGGCCCCTCGCCTGTTTCGTTTGTAGTTTGGCCCGCTAGATATAAGATTACATTGAACTATACTTCGGGTATGATAATGTCAGTAACTTCTTGTCAGTCCCCGGTGACTGACGTGGCACTCAACGTGTTAATGATCTTTTTGTGAAATAAAATAGCTAAGTACTATTTCAAAGAAAGGTTAATACATGAATATACACTTAAAAAGTATTTTATTTACTTAAAAATTAAATAAATGCATAGCGTAAGGACAAAGAAAAAAAGAAAAAAAAAAAAAAAAGAAAAAACCCACCTCATCTTTTATAAGCAGGCCATCTAAGTTGACCGCTAAAGTGCTGCACCTCAAGTGGCCAACTCGCACAGATTACACTATGCGTCTATAACTCAATTATAATTGTCTCTTTTAAATGCGATACTCTAGCCTTAGTTTTAGGACAGACTGGATTTGGAAACTATATTTAAAACAAATCTTACGATCCTGAAACCACGAATACCCATCTGCGTAATTTTTAGACTATATATCCAGCGGAGATTCACTCATTATCTGCGTAAAAGAAACTAATTGCATGAATTTCGGAACAACGACGTTTAGTAGTTTTAGTTAGGAGTTGGACTGTAGGCAGCGGAAGACAGTGATACACGAATTTATTTAGAAATACCCTACGAGAAATCCATGTGAAATATGGAGGTTCGATTTACTTTTTGTAAAAATTATTGCCTTTCATTTGCACAAGGCAAACCAAGCTAATGAGTAATCATTAATACAATTACCATGATTTGTTTTTAACTAGTATTTCTGTGAATAATTTTCTGTTCCCCAAATTATGAAATCAGTCCTTACTAAGCGTCCAAATATTGAGAATATATCGCCATCCTATATCCAAGGGAAACCACAACTGACAAAGATTTCCCTTGGAAGGGGACTAGAAAATTTAATTTTAAAATCCAGTTTTCGTCAAGTGTTGGCAACTTCGGATGCCTTGCAACTAATGTTTTTACACTAAGTTTAATTTCAACAAACCAAGTTACGAGGCTTTTTAGAGTCGCCGTTTATTGTGCATGAACCAAGTTTTAAGAGAGTACTTACAAGACTTTACTGAGGAAAAATTAAATTTAAATGGGGAAAATTCGTTGTCTAAGTTTCTTCATGCAAACTAAGAACAAGTTAATGTCTTGCTTTTGGAAATACCCAATTATCTGAAATATGTTATTTATCTTTTGATCATCGATTAAATGATCGATTAATGATCTTTTGATCATCTATTAAAAAAAAAACAAATACTTCAAAAATAAAGATCACTTTTGTAAAAATTTATTCAGGTAGCGATATAACAATACATTTCCATAAAATGACACATCAAAAGAAGAGCACAATTTCAAGTAAAAGTCCTTTGTTAAATTTCATACTTGACACTATGTTAAAAAATTTAAAATTTGCGTCAGAAAACTTTAGAAACAAGATTTGAAAATCTGTACAATTGAAATCATGGGAAGATTAGATATTAAAGAAAAGTTCTTAGAAATGTGAAGCGTGTGTCACTCCTTAAAGTATTATTTTTACTTAAATATTTCTCAAGACTGATTACTTATCTCTACGTCAATGAATTGAATATTTGATTGAGGAAAAAAATAATTTCAATTTAACTTTTTTTTGCTTCAAATCAGATTAAATTTAGTAAAATTTCGGCCATAAAAGATTAGATAGGGTCAAAGTCCGAATCTTGAGGTTATAAAAGGACTAAAGAGGGTCAAAATCTGAGAATATTGTTTCGATATAAAAAAGATTCCTCTGGAGGTCAACATACACAAGCTTTTTTCGCTTGTCAAAAGAGACACCAAATTCAAGGTACAGAAAAGCTCGTAGGAAGTTAAAATTATTTTACTTGTAAAACAGTGCATTCCTAGTCGATGAGTTGGTCAAGAAAATATTCATTATACAAATGAATGCATCATAAAACCCATAACTAAATCTTTCATTGAAGTTGTGGTAGAAGCAAACTGAAATGAGCATGTTTTTGTACAAAATTTAAAAAATTCAAATATAAACTTAAAAAAATGAATTAAAAAATTATGTTTATGATGTTTAAAAGGTGTGAAAACGAACAAAATGTGATGAATGAGTAAGTGTCCATGATAAGAAAACAATATCCACATAACTGCAAACAGCTGCTTCGTTGCTAGTTTACGAAGCATGAATACAGTCCAGCAATTCTTCCACTATCAATAGTCTATTTTCGTCTACTCTTGCGTGTTTATTGTCGTTGCTAGTTTACGAAGTCGTAATCCAGAGCAGCAATTCCTCCACTATCAATAGTAATGGGATCTTCGTCTAGTCCTACGTGTTGATGGTTGCCGTTGCGGTTGCTGTTCTTGAGGTGGACCTTGCGCTGGTTCGTCCTCCGAACGACTTCTTCGCGTTCTTCTGGCACGTTCTACTAACACGTCTTCTAGATCGTCTGGTGAAACATATCTGTATGTGCTCCGGTATTTTATAAACCTCTGTTAAAAACAATTATGAATTAATGCATTTAAAAAGGGCAAAAGAAGTTCAGAATAAAGTTTTTTTTTTATGTTCGACCATCAACCAAAGCGATCAGTCTGGTAGTGTGCAAGAAGAATATTCATGTTCAAGGGAGGAACTGCTGTTATAAAGACGCATTTGTTCGTTTACCATATTTCATTTCTTCTAAACTGATGCTAAGTGCTAGTTTATAAATTTAGCTGCTTTGAACAAACTGAAGCAAATATTCCGATTAGCGTACTAAATAAACGCATCTGCAAAACGAACTTCCCTAAAACTCGAATGGATTCATTCTTTTCTGCCATGCGCAGAAGCGTCCAAGGGTCTGAACTTCGCAGTCGAACTGTAACAATTTCATGGCGAAGGACGAGATAACTTTCTAAAGGAATATTCACTGTGCGCTAGGGACGAAGTAAATAGTCCGTACGCAAGGTTTTTCTATATTATTGCAGCGTGTCAAGCAAACTTGCTAACATTTTAGTGCATGCCTGTCCATAATGATTTGTATTTGCAACATTTATACAAAATGTCGCTAGCAGCACAATTTGAACCTTTGTGAAGTTTTAACAGCGCAGTTTGATTTGCACTCTTATTACGTTTCTCTTATTTTACACATTTGCTACATCTTCTTAAGGAAAAAATGGAGCAAGCAAAAATTGCACAGTTAAAAAACTAAAGCCTACAATACGTCGATTATAGAAATGAACAGTCATATCTGCAAGAAATATTTTTGGTTTTTATATCAAAATTCAGATTTTTTGCACTGTTTATATATTGGGAATACCGCTTTAAGTAAATATTCAAAAATTAAGGCTAGAGGCCAACTGCATTCGATTGGTGCAATACTGTAGTAACTACTTTTTATAGTTATTTCCAATTCTTTTGGCATCATTAACATCCATGCGAGAGAAAACTAGAACAGTAACTATATTCTGAACAAAATCTATTATAATAATCATCGAGACAAATAAGGTAATTAAATAAAAATGGTAAAAAGTTCAAACTCTTCGCTTGAAAAATGTCCATTTTGCAGATATGACACTGTTCATTTCTATAAGCGATGTGTAGTACCTTGCTTTGAAAAATTTCATATTCGGGATTCTAATTTATGCGATATTTATGGTTTCATATTTACGTCTAAACGTAAAGGGAATCTGCGTTTTGTTTCAATTTTAGCACTGTGAGGGAACGCGAAGTTGGACAAAGGCGCGCAAATGCCGAGATGAAAGTGTTAAAGCCGACCATTAAGTTACATGACAGCGAAGTCTTCTTGCATACGTATCGTATGGATGACAGAACTTTTCTGATTTCGGAAAAAAATAAAGGTAATCATTTATTGCTCGTTTGTTTACAAGTACCAAATTAGTCTAGAACTGAAGCTTACTTTTCTTATAGAAATATCGACTATTATTTAGTAGTTTTCGGCTCTCGAGTTTTTTTTTTCATATGTATTAACCGTTGAAATACGTCGCTATATAAATTTTAGAAGCAACTATTGGCTACTTAGAAAGATTTAAAACTCATTCTCCGAAACTTTTGATATATTTCATGTCTAGCGAATAAATTTAAGAGTAGGAAACTGTTCAAGTAAAACATCCTTTGAAAATTAATGCAATTCAACGCGTGACAAATTTTGAACCGCAAAAATTGCTGTTTAACTACAAAAATTCGCCTCCATGACTTTAAAACTGAATTTGTACAAGACGTCAAAGTAGATTAATTTTTAAACCCAAAACTTTCCGAAAGCGATTCGGAAAAAGTTATCGCGTCAAAATTTCTTTTCGGAATTTAATTTGTAAACTTTTCGAAATTAAGAGCTTCTAACAAAGGGGTTTGCGCTAGGTTCGAAGCGTATGCACACGTTAAATTACGATTTAAATAAGATTTCAATTTTCTCGAAGATTTTAATTTGAGCGAAAAGTTTGAAGTAAAAAAACAAAGCCCGAAGACAGTCCTAATAAAGACTAATTATAAGCAAAAACTGTAGCTATAGTAAATAACAGTTCCAGTCTTAAAAAATAAATATGTTCACTATGTTTCACTATTACCGAACGAGAAACTGAGCGCCAAAGTTCTCGAAGTGGTAATGTCAACCACCGGTAGTGGTCGACTTGAAAGATTGGATGCCGATTTACGGGGACTAGAAATTAAGGCATTAAGCACTTGCTTAACATTTGAGGCGAAATAAGTTAAAAAATTGGAAGGGAAAATCATGTTATAATCTATAATTGTTTATTTTCATGTATCATGCTATGCTTAACACTTTTACCGCTGAAAAATATTTAGTCTTCCAAGATTAAAATTCTAAACTTAAGAAACACATTTGACATTCTGCGCTGTTGAGTCATTCCCCAGTGTAGTTTCATTAACTTTTCAGCACATCTGTTCTTTTCATATTATGCTTTCACGAAATTCCTACGGCGTGGAAAAAAGGGAGTTTCCATTGCGGCAATGAATGTGTTAACATGTTTTTGAATTTGTATCTTTTGGGTAGTGTCATAAAATATTACTTAATCCCGCAACTTCCATAGACATAAACGTTCTAAACAGTGAACCAGTTTACTGCCACGGACGCATTTATGCACCGTTGCAAATATTTCCGCTTTTGAGCGTTAACTATTTACATAACTATGCCCGTTCCATTCAGCTCATAGTGGGATATAATCATTTATGAAACGGATGACCCTCCGTTTAGGGGTTAATAGTAGAAAGTAGTTTAACAAAGCTTAAGATTATATCTAAGATACCTCAGCGTTATAGATATTCTACATAAAATTCAGAATATGCACTTAATGAGAAGCTTAAGGAAGTAAGGTATTAGAGATTTATATTAAATTTAATATTTGTGTAAATGTTTTCTGGAACATGCGCAACATGTCTCCGTTCCGAAACAATTACGCAACTGCAAAAATGTGTCGTATGCAAATAATTCTAGAGACAGAAACGCATCCCTTACACAGGGGAACATGGACGTACCTGTAGAACTATCTTCTAGAACAACAAAGAGTTTTTAGGGAAACAATGACTTAATTGCATTTTTGTTTTGAAATTAAGGTGATTAAATCCTAATCTGTGGTAAATGAAAGTAAGGTATATATCCTACCATAGTTACTCTATATACTATTATTTTCTGTCATTTACACCCTTTTTCAATTATACGTTTAGTAGAACTGAACACAGTTTACTTTCCTGTAAGATTGAAGTTTTTGTACTGTTCTTCCGGAACGGCGATATAACAAATAACCAACTTTCTCCAGAATATTTACATAATCTTAATCAACTGGCAGTCTTTAGCCGTGCCGGAGACCTGAAGCTTCCAAAAAAAAAAATTGTAAATAAAGTGATACTTACCAAAACCATATAAGCCACCATTGCAAACAAAGAAATATAAAACAGCCAATAAGGAAATCCCGCTTTTCCACAGGCAAAGCCTGTGAAGACGCAAGTTGCAAGCAGGGCGAAGTTCATGTATCGAGTACCTTCATTTAACCACTGAAAGAAAAGAGTAAAACAATTGAACCGCTGAGGGGAAAAACAAGTCCAAAATCTTATTTTAAAGGCGCGTTTACACAGTCTTCCACAAGTTGCGGCAACTTTGTCTTCCACCTGTGGAGAGAAATCTTCCACAAAATTTCTTTCCCGCGGAGTGTCGGTAAAGATAAAAAGAAAATTGGCAGCTAAAATTTGCTGCTGCGCGCTTTGCGCCAGCAACTTACAGGAAACTAGTGGAGACCTGTTCCCCCTCCACGCGCCCCGGACGTAACGGGGCGCCAATTCTTTGGCAGCAAGTTTTTCCACTTGTTGCTTTAAACTTAAGAGCAACTTAGTTTTCTACAAAAAGTCTTCCACTTGTTGCTCTACAATTTGAGCAGAGCAACTGTTTTCCACAGACAATGTTTTGCCGACTTTCAGTTGTCAAAGTTGGTCTAAACGCGCCTTTAGATAACTTTCAAAAGTAACTCTAAAAACTTTTAATTACATGGTGTAATGAAGAAAAAGATAGTCGAGACTACGTTATAGCAGCTAGGCATGGCGTCAGCAAACTAACGAACAAATTTGAAAAGAAAAGTTGCTTTTGCAAATTACCTCTGAACGTTTTCGTGACTCGTACTGCTTTTCCACTCATATTTAATTTTAGTAACAAGACGCAATTATGGTTAAATCCGTATAAGACAGACTTTAAAAACACCCCTTTTGAGTTAGAGATACAAGAACCTAAACTATTGTTAAAATAAGTAAAGGTCGGGTATATTAAAATTTTGGTGTGCGTACACATCTTCGTGCCTAGTTTCAAATAGCAGAGAAATTTTAGTCTGAAACAGTATTTTGAATTATTTAAAAACATTTTCTTAATGAAATGTTCAATTTTAGTCATTTGTGTCACGGCATATTTTTACACAATTGAAACTATTTCGTAGACAAATTCTTACTGTTTTTAAAGCAGTCATGAAGATATGCAAATACACCAAAATTTTATCTAGTTACCTTAATATTAATAACTGAAACAAAGAAAATTCGTGACGAGCATTTTAAAAACAAATGGAGTAACCCTTCCTGGAATTGCTTTGAAAAAACAGTTAAATTAAGAAAACTTCGATTTTTACTTTTTTGGCCAAACAGTATTACATCAATAGTATAGTTACTCCGAAGCCAAATAGTATAGATGGTAAATTAATCAGTAACAAAGCAGTGCTAGCTATAATGACACTAAAAAAATAAAATTGCATTTCATAATAGATTTAAAATAGTTTTTCACTTTAGTTTCTTAAATGTTAACTTTCAACTAAGACTTTCAACACTGGAAAAGAACCCGGAAGCGTTCAAAGAAAAAGCCAGATATGAACGCTACTCGAATGCTTTCCTGTGAGGGGTTTCTTATCGTTTACATGTATTACCATACTAGGATTGGCAATCGAGCATTTACAGACATTATCCTAATGCAATGGCTTGAAATCAAGGCTTCTTAAAAAGTTGGGGCAACCCCTTGTGAGAATTACATGATATTCGATAATGCTTTTAAAGTATGCGAGTACCTTCGGAGCACTTTTTTTCAAATATATGAATTTAAATAATAGCACGTGTTTTTAATCAAAATTTGACATAACTCGTCTTTTAAGTGTATTTTCTTTTAGTCTCTCGTCGACTTTGGAAATATTGGGAATTTTTTGTAAATTAAGCGAAAAATTGTAGTTACGGAAGACTTACTCCAAATTCTATTTAATATATTTCAATAATATTTATGCAAGGCATAAATAACATTTTTATCCTTGTTATGAACTAAAAGATTTACAATAGTTTGAAATATTGGATATTTTGTGCTAAACCTCACTTTTTAAAAAATACTATTTTTTCACAAAAGAGGCAATAAAAAAATATATATATAGGTTAGATTTTCGTTTATAACAGATAGAACTACATAAAACATTTTCTAAAAAATTTGAATTCAATATCTCCAAGAGTTTTTTTTTAGCGATGATTATCGTAGAGAAAAATATCGCAACACAATATCAGAAAACACATTTAAAGATTTTAATTGAGCACAAAACAGACTTCTGGTGTAGTAATTACACCATCTTTGCTTCTATTTATCGTGAAAATAAAAACAAAGCATTTTTGTAATCTTAAATGTTGAAGCTATAAAATGAATACATAAGAAAAAATCTTAAAATTTCGCCAAAACAAGGATTTTTGGGTAGTCTCATACCTCAAGGAAAGAAAAGTTACCTGCTTATTTCAAATTGAAAATTAGTTTGAAAAACAGTCGAAAAAATCTTATATACTTACTAAAACTTCATACGCAGTGTAGAAGCAGCGGACGGTGATTTCCCAGATGACTGGATACTTCGTGGCAAGGATAACGTACACTGCAATGCAGATAACAGAAAGGACAGCTGCTGTCAATAACATGGTAACGACCGGAGCGTAGTCAATCTGGGAGGAATGGTAACATTCGATCAGTGATTTTAACAGTTAAATAATGCTATTTGGAAATAGATTTATTAATGCTGAATCATTGATAAGTTATAGCCAAGAGCCTTGGATTTCGGGTGACCGACCTTCATAAAGCTCGTCTTCAAACAGCTATATTTTGGTGTGAAAAACTTTTGCTCAGCAACACCCCATATTTACGTATATGGCGTACGACACTTTGAAATGACCAAGAATGATTAAATACATAATTATAAAGTAATCAATCTCATTTTTTCTAGATACCTTTTGATAATTTAAAAAATGACATTTCAAGAATAAAAAAATATATAAATAGAAAAATGTTATTTCCTTTTATTTCGATGCAATGATCGTGCATCACTCTCGGCAGCGCATGCTCAAATCTCACAAAACTTTCGCCGTATTCCGACGAAATGGCTTCGTGAAAAATTCTTCGAGTAAACCTTTCGTCAAATTGCCGAAATTTGTGTGGTAACTTTAAGTTAAGTGATCGCGCGAGGAAAGAATCGTCGTAAATGACGAGATTTTCGAAAATGCGAGTTCTATTTCTGAGAGTGATCAGTCTCCACATAGCAAGTTCTTAACCCTCATGTAGCTCTTTAAAAATGCAGGAAAGGAACGTTTATTTTAGTTTTCCATAATTCGGGGCCGGAAGGTTAATTCTTGACAAATTAAGTGCTATTTTTGAAGAGTTAGTAGTAATTTTTGAAGGAGTCTACTGTGCAATTTCAAAAGTTAATATCCTTAAAGTAAAATTTTAAATATATTTCTCTGATAAACGGCCGAATAAAAAGGAATTATACGACTTATTATTCGAATCAACACCTTATGTTAGATGTATTTAACCGACAAATTTTGCTTGAACAAAAAATTTCCGGCCAATTTCAACTTTTCGCTCCGTATTTGAGAGATTTCCGATTAGAACTAATCACAAAAGTAAAATTCTCGAT
This sequence comes from Octonoba sinensis, assembly GCA_038502835.1. Classification (NCBI taxonomy): domain Eukaryota; kingdom Metazoa; phylum Arthropoda; class Arachnida; order Araneae; family Uloboridae; genus Octonoba; species Octonoba sinensis. The sequence goes on from CM076606.1 coordinate 107,210,109, forward strand.
TTGTTTTTTTTTTCAAGCGTACAGCTTCAAGATAAAAAAAGCAATTAAATTCGTTACCTGAGAGCTATAATCTTGAGCCAACATTTCTAGTTTTTGAGATCAAGTTTAACCCTTCGACTACTGACTGAACACGTATCCCACGCGGTAGACTAAATGGTAGTCTAAGGGTTAAAAACAGCATTTTAGTATAAGACTAGACTTTTCCGTGCGAAACTTAAATAAAGATGGCCGATGGGAGCTTGAAGCTCTTCAAACCCCAGAACTAAGCACAAACAATTTTGACGCAATGTTTTGGTTTTGATTTAAAAAATGAATACAAAACAACTAAAATTTAAATTTTTTTTTTAAAGTTAATTAGTTAAAATAATTAATGCCCGATTTCCATGTTTAAAGCGAAGTACGGTATCTGTTTATTAAGTTCAAAAACAATTGGGTGTTTTAGCTTTCAAATTGCATAAACAGTAGTTAGTGAACAGTATTTTAAAATGTACCCAATTGGGTACACTTGGAATGAACAGGTTAAAGGGACGGAACACTCATGTAGCTATCGGCTTTGTCGTCGGTACTCTGTACGTTCTTCAAGTGTAAACTCGCAAAATGTACTTAAAATGCCATGTCTCTCAGGTACAGAATTGTTTTAAACATTAATGTTGTTATTTGAAAGAAACAAGCTCCTCCCCTCCGCCAAGAAGTTAAAACCTATTTTATTTCAATTCGCAAATTCCTAAAAAGAAAATAGCGATGCGAAGTTTATTACGCGATATAAAGGTTTTTATCGTGCTTGAAATATTTAAGCCCTTTACGATTTTCGAGATTATGGCATGTCCTAAACACTGTTTAAAATAAATGAATCGACAGGTAATCCACAACTAATCATTTACCGCTACTCCCATGATCAACCATCTAGATAAGTCATTCTGAAAATTTCTACCTTTTTAACGTGTTAGAAGTAGTCAAATTGTATCGTTAGGAGATTTACTTATTTCGGAGAATGCTTTAGAGTTTAATCAAGAAGGAATTAATGTCTTTTAAATTACATTTGGCTAAAGTTTTATCCTGTAAAAGGCGTCTGGAGAAACAACTTTAGTATTCAGCCATATTATACTGTAAAGTTTAACAAATGTACTTTCAAAAACTGACAATTTGTCAAAAAAGATAATCAACGAGTAGAAATAAGACTGGGATCAAAAGTTGCAACACTGTACCACTTTTTTACTTTTTGAAAAAGCTTGTCAAAAAAGAATGGATACCAGACAACAAACCATAATTGAGTAATTAACTGCATTATAGTATACAATCGGTGGTTTATAACTTTACAATTAAAATCAGCAATTAAATTTGAATATCACCTAGAGCATTTCTTAACAAGGAAAACTATTAAAAAATCGGAGTAAATGCAGTTTTTAAAAGAAATTTGTTTTTAATAATAGAGGTCTTTCCGAAGACTCGACAACTTTTTCTTTCGAGAGCAATTACAAAATAGACTATCTGAAAAAGGTCAGCAGTTGAACGCTTCTAAATCTTAAATGTCAGCTACATGCTTGGCCAACTAAAATTATGCATAAATACTTATTACACAAAATATGCTAAATTCAAATGATTTATCAAAATCCGAAGGTACGTTTTCTTTCGAGCTTCGTGCTGGAACAGCAAATTTTTATCCAGTCAAACATTTACTAGGATAACATTATATGGTGGGAAAAAATGTAATAACACTGTTCCTTACCGCTGCTAATACGCGAGAAAACTTCGCAGTTCTGTTCGCCTTGCTCACATTTGCAAAAACCGCAGCTTTGTAGGTACGCAGGATGTCCACCTCCATTATAAACAATTAAAATCACTACCAGACTTACGAACAATTAAAATCACTACCAGAAAATCGTCAAAATGCTACTATGAAACTTGGAAGAGAAAACTTAAACTTATATTAAACCATTAGTGTTGCCACACGAAAACAAGAAATAAGTTTTTTATTTTGCATAATTTAAGTTGCAAATTCCTCGTGTAAATAGAAGTTTCGGTTAAATATTAATGTGTTCATATATTGCTGAAGTCCTTCAATAAATATTTTAAAATTGAAATTGAACTCGTTTTTGAAAATGGCATTTCTGGAAGTGGCTAAGATGTTTTATAACGACTTACAGTTACACTTTTTTTTGTTCCCTCGAAAATTTTGCAATTTCATAATTTGCAGTTGAAAATTTAAAAAATAACCTCAACGGAAAGCTAAAAATGAACATTTTTAAAGCTTTAAACTTAAAAATACTTTAAGAATGATTTCAAACAGTTACATCATAATTTAAATATCAGTTCCATTGCAATAGGAAGTCCAATAGCAGGTAATTAAATGTGTGTACAGTTCGACCACACGGAATCCTGACATTTGGACGCTTCTGAGCATGGCAGAAAAGAACGAATCTATTCGAGTTTTAGGTAAGTTCGTCTTGAAGGTGCGTTTATTTAGCACGTGAATCAGGATGTTTGCTTCCCTGTTTATTGAAAGCAACTCAATTTATAAACTGGCATCTAGCACCAGTTCGGAAGAAATCAAGTATTGCAATAGGACGTCCAATAGCAGTTAATTAAATGTGTGTACAGTTCGACCACACGGAATCCTGACATTTGGACGCTTCTGCGTATGGTAGAAAAGAACGAATCGATTCGAGTTTTAGGTAAGTTCGTCTTGAAGGTGCGTTTATTTAGTACGTGAATCAGGATGTTTGCTTCTCTGTTTATTGAAAGCAACTCAATTTATAAACTGGCATCTAGCACCAGTTCGGAAGAAATCAAGTATTGCAATAGGACGTCCAATAGCAGTTAATTAAATGTGTGTACAGTTCGACCACACGGAATCCTGACATTTGGACGCTTCTGCGTATGGTAGAAAAGAACGAATCGATTCGAGTTTTAGGTAAGTTCGTCTTGAAGGTGCGTTTATTTAGCACGTGAATCAGGATGTTTGCTTCTCTTTTTATTGAAAGCAACTCAATTTATAAACTGGCATCTAGCACCAGTTCGGAAGAAACCAAGTATTGCAATAGGACGTCCAATAGCAGCTAATTAAATGTGTGTACAGTTCGACCACACGGAATCCTGACATTTGGACGCTTCTGAGCATGGCGAAAAGAACGAATCCATTCGAGTTTTAGGTAAGTTCGTCTTGAAGGTGCGTTTATTTAGCACGTGAATCAGGACGTTTGCTTCTCTGTTTATTGAAAGCAACTCAATTTATAAACTTGCATCTAGCACCAGTTCGGAAGAAATCAAGTACGCTAAACGAAACAGAACGAGAACAACAACAGCACATTCTTTAACCAGCAGGTCCTCCCTTAAACATGAATGGATTCTTGTTGCCACTCTGCCAGGCGGATTGCTTTGGGGGATGGTAGAATGCAATCACACATACGACACATATTAACTGTGAGCTAGTGCATGCCTCAATCATTCGGAACAAGCATTTAATAGATTTTTTTGTAATTACATATTTAATACTCAGTCTGGTTTGAAGTTCCATTTTCTACTTGTTTGATAATATATTTCCTTAACCCCTTAACGGTCGGGTAATTTTCAAGAAAATGGTCATAAAAGTGCCTTTATTTATCCCTGAAGATTATTTTAAAATATGTGTATGAACAATATATATATTCATTTTTAATTTTTGATTTGTTTTTATTTTGGGGTTAAAATGGTTCACACTTTCCAGTGAAAATTCAATCACAAATTCATTTAGCAGAACTTTATATGTATATCTATATATAAAGAGGCAAAGGCGAAACAGTTAAGTCCCATTTTCTCTTCTGTTTGTCAAACAATTTTCTTACTTTTTTTATTTAGTACCTATTGATGAAATTTAATGTTATTAATAAGAAAAATTTGGAAATAGTTTTCATTTTCTCTACTTTCAACGTAGATTCGAAACCCTTTCTTTAGAAGTCTTTATTCGTCATACCTTCATACAACTCCTCACATCTACAATCTACAATATTTGTACAATACTCAATGAATATTTTTCTATTTATAATTAAAGAAGAAATTTCAAGAAGAATATAAACTCATGTTTGTGAAAATTGCAACACCATGGACTTACGCGAGTGAGCTGAAATTATCAGGAAATGCAAAGTAGCGCATGATATGCAAATGATTAGAATTTCAAATCCGTAGCGTATGCGTATGCTGAGCAGCGCGCTCTGAACGGCTGATGGATCCGAATAAATAGACGGCTGTAGCGATGTGTGTATGGTTATCGGTGGTTAACTGCTAGTGGTAAACGTTAGCTCAATCTTTACTTATGCCTCTTCGACGAAAGAGAGCGAGATTTGAACAACTTACAGAGTTTGAATGGGTGAGAATCATCGGCCTTCGTGAAGCTGGATTGTCGTATCGTGCAGTAGCCGCTCGTGTGCAGCGTAACAGCAGCACAGTGATGCGTGTTTGGAAGCAGTGGACGGACGAGGGTCGGACAACTCGGAAATCCGGGAGTTGACCCCGAAATGTGACGTCAACTCGCGATGATAGACACCTGGTCTGCATGGCGCGGACGGACCGTACAGCTTCCTCTAGACAATTGGCAGCACAGTGGTCAATAGCTACAGGTGTTTCATTGTGTGCTTCATCAATTCGTAGACGTCTCTGCAGCGTGAATGCGCGCAAGGACTCCTTCATATAGGATCCCCCTCATTCTAAACCACCGCCGCCTGCGGCTACAATGGGCCAATCAGCATAGAGAGTGGCATGCTGATTGGCAGCATGTCGTGTTTCCTGACGAATCCCGCTTTAATTTGTGGTACCATGATGACCGCATTCGTGCCAGACGCTATGCCGGTGAATGCCACCTTCCGGAGTGCATTATCGAACGCCACAGTGGACGAACACTCGGAGTTATGGTCTGGGGCGCCATAGCCTATCATGGACGATCTCTATTGGTACGAATTGTGGGCAATCTGAACAGCAACCGGTACATCAGTGAAGTTCTACAGCCCCAAGCTGTTCCCTTCCTTCAAAGCTTGCCAGGCGCTGTATTTCAACAGGACAATGCCCGCCCTCATATTGCTAGGACTGTTCAATCCTTCTTTGCAACGCAGCAGGTACAGTTCCTTCCTTGGCCTGCGTATTCCCCGGATATGTCGCCAATAGAACATGTGTGGAAATTCGTTGGTCGGCTTCTCGCTCGTGATCCTCGTCCTGTTGCTTCTGTAGACGAACTTTGGGTACGCATACAAACAATATGGAATGCTCTTCCTCAGGCAGACATTCAAAATTTGTTTGACTCCATGCCACGTCGTGTAGCAGCACTTATTGCGGCGCGTGGTGGCTACACAAAATATTGATTCCGATCTCTTGTTATTGCTTGTTTGCTTTGAAAATTTAATCATTTATTTGTACCACTACCACTCAACTGTGTATTAAACTTCATTCAATTATGACGATTCCTTTATGGTGTTGCAATTTTCACAAACATGAGTTAAAATAGAAAATGTAATCTATTAAAGAATTTTCGAAGCAAGATAATACAAATCTTAAAGTGTCTGTTAATCTATTTCGAATTTACATATTTCGCTTATAGAAATGAACAGTGGCATATCTGCAAAATGGACATTTTTCAAGAGAGAAAGTTTGAACGTTTAACAATTTGTTATATTTAATTTCCTTAGTTGTTTCAATGATTTTTATAATCGATTTTGTTTTAAAAATAGTGATTGTTGTAGTTTTCTCTCACATGATGGATGTTATTGATGTCAAAAAAAATTAGAAATAACTATAAAATGTAGTTAATACAGTATTGCACCAAAAAACTTAGGTTGGCCTCTAGCTTTAATTTTTGAACATGTACTTACAGCAGTATTCCCTAGCGTGCCTCAAGTAAGAGTGATGACAACGGCTACTGCGCATGCTCCCCGCCGCCATATTTTTACCACAGCGCCTGCGCATCGCCAAGAGGCGCTGCAAAAGCGGCGATGCGCAGGAGCGTTGGTAAAAAGTTAAAGCTGGTAAAATCCGTTGTCGTCACTCTTATTACTAGAGGCACGCTAGTATTCCCAATATAAAGAGCGCAAAAATCTGAAAATTTTGAGATGAAAACCAAAAAAAAAAAAAACCGGTTTTTTGCAAGATATGACACTGTTCATTTTCAGTTTGTTCGTCCAGTTCAATTGGTGACGAAACAACATACATTGAAGCTAACAATAGCTGATATAACATAAAATGAGATAATAAGGGGAGTGACTCGTTATTTTGTTTCAGCGTTTCGTAAGTTTGTTGGTTTGCATTAGCGTTTTGAACTCTTGTTTGAATTAGAAATGAGTGTTTGTATTTCTATTTTACGCAATAATAATAGGGTGGCGAGAAAATGGTTATTTATATTTGCTCTACAGGAGAAGGAGTGCAGAAAATTTTTATGTATGTATAATATGTGCTACAAATGCAACTCAGTGCAAATTGAGTGGTCAATCAGTCGCACTAAGTAGAGATTATTGCTAACTGAAATATTTAAACAAAACTCACATTCAGAGGCGTAGCCAGGTGGGTACACGGAGGGACAGCCGTCCCCGGGAGCAGCGTCAAGGGGAGCCAAACTGATTTAAATTTATTTTATTTTTAAAAGCGTAAAGAAAATTATTTGAACTGAAGAGGTGTGAATATGTTCGACAAAAATGTATAAGCACCTCAAACCATATCGGGAATGACCAACAGGCGTGCGTGGGAAATCCGACAAATAATTTCACAAAGCCAGTGTCCCATTTTTCCCTTAGAAGTGAATGGTCGCTAATAAAAATAAAAGTTAAAAGAGCTGCTTTTTAGAGCTATTTATCATTTAGGAAGCATAGAAGTTTTTAAAATTCCCTTTAGGAGCACCCCTAGGCCTCCAGGGGCACAGGGGGGGGGGTGCAAAATTTTCAGTTTGTCCCCGCGCGCTGAAAACTCTATCTACGCCTCTGCTCACATTGTCGTCAAACAGAAAAACTTAAATGTCTAAAAATTGTCCTGTTTAACTTTGAAAGCTGAATTTCTACGGTTGACTTTCGTCCGCTGAACTTCGACTCTTTCGATCGAAAGAGTCCGAACCTTTTCGACACGAGAACTCTTGTGTATATATATATATAATAAATGTAATATATGTTCATTCTACACGTAAGGAAAGTTCATTTACACAGGGGTCTCCAAACTACGGCCCGAGGGCCACATCCGGCCCGCGGACAGATTTTGTCCGACCGCGGAGAGCTAGCATACTTGAAAGAAAACTCCTTCTAGAGAACATATTTATTTTTTATAGCAAATTAAATTAAGTTCACTGAAGTAATCTATTTTTATGTTGAATAATTATGTTGTAGGGTAATCAATATGGCCCTAAGGCTGGAAAGTTTGGAGACCCCTGATTTACACGGTAATGGAAGAAAGAAAAAGTGTTAATTTATCAAAATAGTTTACTTATTATGTTCTTGCGATTCCTCGCATTTCCGTTGAAGAAACCCACACACTCTCAGAAAAGGAGCTCTCACTTTTGACAATCCTTCAATTCATCAAGAAAATTTCGTCATTCATAACGATTCTTCCCTCGCTCGATCACGTGACTTAAAAAAGTTACTACCCAAATTTTGCCGATTTCACGAAACCATTTCGTCAAATGCGACGAAAGTTTCGCGAGATTTGAGCCTGCGTTTCTGAGTGTGCACGCACTCACGATGATATGCATTATTAATTGCAATAAGCATTTCTTTCAAAACCGGCAATTCATTTCTTTTGCACGTTTTTGATTCCTAAACACTCGGAGTTTTCAAAACGTAACCAAACTTTTAATATGCTGAACAGCATGCAGGAGAAACATTACACTGAAATTTGAAATGAAAGTACTGAATATTTGACAAATTATGGTTATGGGGAATAATGTTTCAACTGAACGTGCTCGAATCATAACAAATTTTAACTTTCATAATTTCGTCCAAGTATATATCATAACACGCAAGTATACTTTGCAATTTATCAAAACAATTCAACTATAATGCGAAAATTCAAAACTCAAATTTCTCTTTTGCGATAACGCAGAAGAGTTGGAATAAAGGATGATACATGAGTGAAAAATTTGAAATTAATAAATATCTTTCCCTTTCCATTGTTAGGTCTATATGTAAGAAATTTGCCGAAAATCATGTAAATTTTTTTCAATACATGGTTTTTCCTCCCAAAAGCGGATATATCACGTAATAAAAATACGAGAACGGAACTTTTCCGTTTTACGGCTGCTGTATTTCCACAACCTTACTTGGACTTACGGAAAAAAAGAAATGGAAATTCAAAACAATTTTTTCTTTTATAACTTACTTTAAGTCATCAAAAGTCGTTTTTGTGGTTAAAAGTGGGATAATTAGGCCTTTGTATTTTCGCCCAAATCTACAGAAGCTAAATTTATGGCTGCTAATTTTACATATTGGTAATAAAGTACATTAGATAATAGTGTCAAATGTAAGTAATATGTATATAATGTAATAGTAAGTCAATAATTAAATTAGTAACAATAGGACAAAATTGAAGGTGGAATATCAAATTATTGCTAATTTCAATTACTGTTAACTGCCGTAGGGGACAAAACAAAAAATGAAATACCACAAAAAATAATCACAAGAATCAAACTAAAGAGAAACTTTAAGTGTAATTGTGTTGTTTGTAACCCTTTACAATTTACAGCCACTCGAAAAGTCGGAAAAAGAGCAAAAATGACATCTTGAGACCGCCATAAACCAAAAGGTTTTAAATATATATATTAGGGTGTCCCTTATATGGATGAAAAATTTTTTTTTTTTTATTTTCGAAACGCATACCCCCAATTTCTTTTTAAACTATCCAGACTTACTCAAATACAAAATTTTATCTTCCTACATCAACATTAACCCGTGCCGACTGAGCTTTGAAGATTTGAAAAATTCTGTTTCTCACCCTTTCCGTTACGTAACTAAATCAATTGAAATATTTAATAAATATCGTTACACCTTAAACAAATATTACAAATTAAATGTTTTTTTGATGTTTTTGGGATATTTGTTCGGGAGCACCTAGAACCCAAACACTGATTTTTAAAAAAAATTACAAAAACCTTCCCGGGGATATGCCTAATAGTTTCCCAAATTTTCACCGCTGTTGGATGTAAATGTATGGTTTTTAAATCTATCGAGTACAGACAGACAGACAGACACATATTCATTTTTATGTATACAGATTTATTAAAAGAAGATACAATCACTGATTAGCAGGATATTTCCTTTTGAGGGTTTCTTTTTTACAGTCTGGGTACAGATTTTTATGCTCTTGCACACAGCGTAGCAAAAATTGCTTTTGTTCTTCATTAGCAGTGATCAAACCATGAAAATCTTGCATAAGTTTTACAGCTCTTTCAGCTGTATCATTAACTGCTCTCAAAGAAAGAACTTTTCTTTTCGCTTCTAAATAGGCAACATCATCGGCCCACGTAGCGACTGGTTGCCGGAGGAAGTTATTATCGATTTTCAATCGAGAAAATAAATTTGTGCTCTTCAAAGACACAAAATCACTTAATGATTTAGCTGTAACAATGGATGAGGCAGTATAATTTAGTTTAGAAAAAACGGAATAACAGTACAATAAATGAATATTAAATTAAATATTGAATTTAAACTTACCATACAAATAAACAGACATGTCTTCTTTTGATGGAATGTATCTCTTCCCAGAATCATAAAAACTCTCTCTTTGTAAGTTCACTACAATGTTTTCCTTGGTTTGTTCACTAACTTCATCATCAAAGAGCGACAAAACGGTTATTTCTTCTGACAAGTACCAAAGGTGTTGACTAAACTTGCTCAGGGCTGCTTTGGAGATGAATTTGTCAACAGTTTCATATTCTTTAAGCTTTTTTAAAAAGCACAAATCTTGATTTGGTGCCTTTACCAGCACACTACATCCAAGCCATGGTTTCACATATACAACCGCAATGAATAAACAAACGTCTTGAAGAGCTCGTTTATCCTTGGCGCTGATTTTTAACTGGGATTGCAACAAACAAATTTTTAAAGAGTAAATAGCTCTAGCCATCCATCTTGCTTGATGCATCGCTCCAGGAGGTCTGATTTTAATTTTTTTCTCTTTATCTCCTCCTAAGAAAGTAATAGATAGCTCAACCAGTTCTCGATAATCGTCACGTACGATGGTTTTTTGCAGCTCTTGATTATAAAATGTCAACAATTCTTCAATTGTTACATCACTAAAATGTTGTTTGACAATATCGGTGCATGTTTCAATAGCAGCAGGATTAATATTTTTCCAGTTGTCCCTAAACTTTTTGAACATTGGGATATCAGGGCTAGTTGTGACTTGCTGGATTTTTGTTTCAAACACACATTTTAAAACCAGTTCATAAACGTGATGGCGGCAAGCAAAGAGTAGTAATTCCCTGTCCAATTTTTGTTCCAAAAGAATGCAAGCTCCTTTCACTCGCCCTGTATTAGACGCAGTTGTGTCACAGCACATTATTTGTACTTTGTCATCCAGGTTCCAGTCATAAAGTGCGTTTAACACAGCTTCAGCTTGATTCTGGCCGGAAGAGCTCTCTAATTTGGGCACAGCTAGAAGTTGTTCCTTTCCTCCAAATGAAATTAGAATAGGCAGGCGTTCTTCTTTAAAACTTCTCACGTCCAGTCCAGGTAATAATTTTCCATCCCAATGAATAGTCACCATTTCGGGCATATTATTATGGAAATCTGATTTTATAGATTCCGCTCTATCTTTTCTAGTCTTAGTACGAATGCGTTGAATGGAAGATTTGTTTATCGGGAAATCTTCACAGCTAAGATCTAGCGCTTCTACTACAGCCTGGAGTATATAGACAGAATCCCTTATGCTTAATTGGCATCTATCTAAAGCTGCAACTAACTTAGGCGAGATAAAGTCTCTCCTTCCTCTTTTCGTAATAGTTGCAGAACATACCGTTTGAGAAGTGGATGGTATGGGTTCCTCAAGGCTTTCATCAGAGCTAGTAGATCCATCGTGATGTCCTTGCCCTTGTAAAACATCTTGTGTAGCAAGAAATGAGGATACACTTTCAAAACACAATTGCTCATGCCTTTTTTTCTCTTCTTTTAATTTTTTCTGTCTTGCCCTTTCTTCTTTTTCCGTTAACTTTTTGTCTACACCCGCTAAACATCCGGGACGCCCTGGTTCTCTTTGTTTTTGTAAAAATATTTTATCTTCTTCTATTTTTATGCGCTCTAAAGCATCAGCGTGTGCAATATCAAATAAATTATCTAAACTACTTTTAAATTTCTCCTCACGCTGCTTGTAAACATCTTCAATTTTTTTTGAATTTTTTTGCAACATCCTCCAAGCATTATAAAGATTTACAAGTTTCTTTACGCAGTTAGGTGTAGCTCTCGTAGGGATTCTAGCCTTTTCCCAAAATATAACGCATTCTCGAATGGCAAGATTTGCGCTTTCACTAACCGTCAATTTAACTTCGCGAATGTTAAAAAAAAGTACAGCTAGAACTTGGCGGTTAGACGGCAACTTTGCGCCTGTTATTTGAAAATTTACATCACCAACTAAGAAAATATTTTTTTTATTACTTCTTAACTCCACAGTCATTTTTTAAGTGTAACACATACGTATTAACCACAGCAGTAACTAAGAACAAATGACAACAGCTACGAATCCATTTCGCCCAACACAACACCGAAGTACAAAGCGAAACGCAACTGTCGCCTATTTTCTTGGCGCCAACTCGCAATGAATTCTTCGTCTGAGGTTTTTCTCCTGGCGGTAGCACAGTACGAACATGTATGAACATGATTCGATGCAACTCGGCACGGGTTATTGACGTCCAATGAAGGTAAAAATTTATTTCTGAGTGTTTTAGAAGCAAATGAACAAAACTAAGACCTATGCGTTATAAAATGAATACTTTGAAATATAAGGGACACCCTAATATATATATATAAATATCTTTGCCATTTTACCAGAGTACTTAAGTACCCTGATGTTAGACATTGTTTTGTGGTTTTTACTTTATTTTTATTTTTATTTATTTTATTTATTTATTATTATTATTTTTTTTTTTTTTTGAAATTGAGCAATTTGACTAGTTAAAGCACATTACAGCATTAAAACAAATTAAAATAGTTTTGCATTATAATAGGTCCCGTTTTGTTTCTAAAAAATGCAATGAATTAATTCAATATTTTAATACTTTATATATATTTATTTATTCAATGCTTTAATGTGCGTTAACTAGCCGAATTGTGCAATTTAAAACAATTATTATTTTTTTAAAGTCAAAACCACGAAACAGTGCTCAAAGCATGCATCTTACTTTAGTAGACTACTAAATTCCAGGACTTTTAAAGATATTTTTAATTTTATCCCCTTTCCAATGTCAGATGGGGTTGAGGTCAAAAGAACAAACTTCTTGATAATCTCAGTTGTGGAAAAAATATATAAAATCTTTTTAAAGAAATAAAGAAAAAAACTGCCTACCAGCATTTATGACTGTGCTCCTAAGCCAGGATAAAGCATAAAAAAAATTGTGCACACACAATATTTTTTAATATCTTGTGGTGTAACGTAGCAGGCCTCCTCGTGGTGCACCCTTGGTATCGCTAAATCTGCTACAGCTTTTCGCCGAGCTCTCTAAGCTTTCTTTTGTTGTGTTGTATTATTGCGAAATAGTGTAGAGCACGTGGCCTTACGACCTATTTCTCAACAGGAAAGCATTTGAGAAATAGATATTTTTAAATTTATCTATCTCTTGCAAAATATGCTTAAAAACATTTACTGTATTTAAATTAATTAAGCATAAGATGTATACGTCAACCATTTTTGTACAGTCGGGAACATTTCTTAAATTGCCTGTAAAGTTATCCGAACTAGGCTCTAGCCTCGATGTTCGGATAATGGGCGTTCCACTGAATTTTCGAATAAAAAGAAAAACACTTGCGTAAAATCTTACACAAGGAAATTTCTTTGCATTTTGACGTCGAATTTCTATTTGAAAATAGAAACAACTTTCTCTTTGCTGTTAGTAATTGAAGGGTCCACTGGAAAAACGATTATTATAAATTATGTATTATAAATATGTGTATTGTAAATTTGAATTTATGTGTTACGGAAAAGTAGGCTCTGTTAGTAATTGAAAGGTCCACTGGAAAAACGATTATTATAAATTATGTATTATAAATGTGTATTGTAAATTTGAGTTTGGGTGTTACGGAAAAGTAGGCTCTGTTAGTAATTGAAGGGTCCACTGGAAAAACGATTATTATAAATTATGTACTATAAATATGTGTATTGTAAATTTGAATTTGGGTGTTACGGAAAAGTAGGCTCTGTTATTAATTGAAGGGTCCACTGGAAAAACGATTATTATAAATTATGTATTATAAATATGTGTATTGTAAATTTGAATTTGGGTGTTACGGAAAAGTAGGCTCTGTTAGTAATTGAAGGGTCCACTGGAAAAACTATTATTATAAATTATGTATTATAAATATGTGTATTGTAAATTTGAATTTGGGCGTTACGGAAAAGTAGGCTCGTATAGTTTAAATTAACACTTATGTTACAAAATAATTGAATAAAACATAAAACAAATTTTAAAATGTAGTATGTGGCTTAGGTCGTTTTCCCAGTGGACCCTTCAATTATTTCAATGATTTTTTTTCAGTCAACTTGCCTTCATAGTTCTAAAACATGAATAGACCAATTATTTTGTCCAAGATTTATTTATGTATTGAGGCAATACATGTTTAAAAACAAATACTGAATAAAATTTCATACAACAAAGTATAAAACAGCGACATATTAAAATTTAAACCATCATTAAAAGTTGTATATATGTATCACTGTGCATTTAATTCCTATTATTTATTTTAAAATAATTAAAATGCCAAGTTAAGATGCACATCATAAAAAACAATTGATTTCTACATTAGAAAATCTTGGTAATGAATTCATTACTGCATTGCCAAAAAATGACTTTCAAAGGCATTTTTTTCTCTTTAAAATTACGTTGAGTCCACATGGAAACATTCCGATTTATATTTCAAATTATTCAATTTTGACATTTGCATTAAAATTTATTGGGAGAGTTATAATTCCTTCCTATTGAATTTCTGGATGTTTTTGTCTTAGAAAGATCTATGTGGATAAAATATAAGAAAAATAGTTAATGAATCCTAGACGATATCAGTCAACGAATCTTTTGCTTGAAAAGCTTGTAGAAGATCTTTGTCCAAGAATCTTGCAATCATGAATCTGTCATCTAGAAATATTGTAGAGGATGCCAGCCAAAGAATCTAAACAAACTTTAAAAAAACAAAGTAGCCGCTCGTGGGTCTTGTTGGCTGACGCTGAGGTGAAGTTGATTAGTATGAACATTTTAAATGGGAGATGAATTATCATTTAAAATTAATTATGTCTACGCATTTCCAAGTTCAGAAATGCAGAAACTAACATATGAATGTAATGAATGATTTTACGAATGAATGATGTAATGAATGATGAACGTCAATAAAAACAAAGTTATTCAGATAACTACAAAAAGCAGCTCTTAATGTACAAAAATGCTCGCAATATACAATAACGATTCTATCTTTAATACTGATCCTTATCCTTAATGCTGATGGTTGATGATGTTGAGATGACTGTTGATAAGAATGAACAATTTAAATGGGAGCTGAATGATCAATTCAAATTAGTTTGAGTTCAGAAATGAAGAAACTAACAAATTAATGAAATGAATGATTTTGAACTTCAATAAAAACATAAAATTGTTCAGATAACTGCGAACAGCCATTCGTAATGTACAAAAATGCTCGCAATATACAATAATGATTCTATCTTTAATGAAAGTGTGCCTTTTTTCGTCGGTGATTACTTCCTGATGGTTGAAGTTGAGATGACTGTTGATGAGTATGACCAATTTAAATGGGAGATGAATGATCAATTAAAATTATTTTGAGTTCAGAAATGCAGAAACTACAAATTAATGAAATGAATGATTTTGAACTTCAATAAAAACATAAAATTATTCAGATAACTGCAAACAGCCATTCGAAATGTACAAAAATGCTCGCAATATACAACAATGATTCTATCTTTAATGAAAGTGTGCCTTTTTTCGTCGGTGATTACTTCCTGATGGTTGAAGTTGAGATGACTGTTGATGAGTAGGACCAATTTAAATGAGAGATGAATGATCAATTAAAATTATTTTGAGTTCAGAAATGCAGAAACTACAAATTAATGAAATGAGTGATTTTGAGCTTCAATAAAAACATCATGCACATAATCCAGACAGCCACTTCGTGGGCAATGCAAGAAATTCTAACATACATCAAAGAATATGGCATCAATAAAATTTTGACTTTTTGCGTCGATTTTTTGGTCCTGATGATTGATGTTGAGAGGATTGGTGTTGAGAGGATTGATGATGATTTGTGCTGTTATTTTTTGGAGTTGGACGCAGTACCGGCGTTCGAAAAGAGAGAAGGATACTGCGACTTGTTTCGCTCCATCCTGCAGTTAACTCCTCGAATTTTTCAGGAGGCAGATGTTTGTATGTATTCCAGACATTTCTCAGTCTATCTGAAGAAAGATAACTGTATGTATGCCAGACGTCTTGTTCGTCTTCAGGATATTTGTGTGCGTTCCACATTTGGATAATTCTCTGTGAAAACAAATTATAAATAAAAGCATTTAGAGTGGAAACTAAAATGAAAAATCTTTCTCTGAATGAAAAAAATTAACACTTAACCGGTACAACAGCATACACGTCCGACCGGCCGCTCAGCCGCTGATTCTCCCTGGAGAAGCAACGCACTTAACGCAAGTGAGCAATGTACCTCAATACTAATAATAAAATGCAGATGATATAGCAAATGGCAGTTGTTTATCGCCATGGCTATCGATTGATAGGCTATTTTTAGGTAGCCCCGAGAAAAAAGTGATTAATAGGCTATCGGTCGGTAGGCGCTGGCGAAAAAAGATTATTAATAGGCAATCGGTCGGTAAGAATCGGCAACAAAAAGCCGATTAATAGGCGATCGGTTGGTAAGAATCGGCAACAAAAAGTCGATTAAAAGGGTATCGGTCGGTACAGTGTTAACATTGAATTTACTTTAAAATCCATTGATTTATTACACAACAGCGTAAGCTTTAATATACATATTTTTTGCTGGCACCGTGTTGTCTTGATGAATGGACGTTTTACATTGTGTTGTTAATAATCCCACTCGCATAGGAAAGCCTACTATCAGGTCCAGAAGGTCAATAATCCGCTGGCTTAGGATGATATGCAGCTTCATTTTAGAGCGAGAAACCGCGAGGGCTGAAGACTGACTTGACCTCAAATTTCTGTGGTCTCTTAATTTTGAACCAGTACCCAGATGAGAGACCTTCACCTGAGATTGGCACACCCAGAGGTATCGTTTCACTTGATGACTTTGGAGCCACGACCGATTTAATGTGCACCAGCTCTCTTCAGCGTACACGGCCCTCCCAAAGGTTCCGAGGTTGTCACCCTCCCAAACACTGACCTAAGTCGATTTTGCTTCGGTGTTCTGCCTGAACCGAGCTTTTACCGTCTGGTTCACTGCGGGACATTCTTTCCGGGCTACATTTCAATAGTGTAATTCTAGAAGTCAATTAAATGGTTATGCACCAAATTATGCAAGGAGGAAGCGTTATATACGGTATTCCACGGCATAAGGTAAGCGCTGATGACGGAGCTGATGGCACAAAAGACAAAAAAAAAAATGGAATTTGTCAACAACACATAAGTGGGTTGGACAGTAAACTGAAGGCTATCATCATATATATTATTTCTCAAGGCCTTTTTTTTTTGGTAGGTACGCCATAACTTCATTAACACTTCATCAAATTTCATGAATGAGGCATTATTTTGAAGCTTTCCTTAACCGCTACCATGGGAAAAATATACTATCGGGCTAAAAATGTACTTATTGTATTCTTAAATTTGAAGTTTAAAATCATTTCAGAAGAAGTCCCTTAATCGAGGCCAAGATGGTGTTGTGCTTGTTGGTTATACTAAAAATGTACTTATTGTATTCTTAAATTTGAAGTTTAAAATCATTTCAGAAGAAGTCCCTTAATCGAGGCCAAGTTGGTGTTGTGCTTGTTGGTTATACTAAAAATGTACTTATTGTATTCTTAAATTTGAAGTTTAAAATCATTTCAGAAGAAGTCCCTTAATCGAGGCCAAGTTGGTGTTGTGCTTGTTGGTTATACTAAAAATGTACTTATTGTATTCTTAAATTTGAAGTTTAAAATCATTTCAGAAGAAGTCCCTTAATCGAGGCCAAGTTGGTGTTGTGCTTGTTGGTTATACTAAAAATGTACTTATTGTATTCTTAAATTTGAAGTTTAAAATCATTTCAGAAGAAGTCCCTTAATCGAGGCCAAGTTGGTGTTGTGCTTGTTGGTTATACTAAAAATGTACTTATTGTATTCTTAAATTTGAAGTTTAAAATCATTTCAGAAGAAGTCCCTTAATCGAAGCCAAGTTGGTGTTGTGCTTGTTGGTTATAAGCCGAGTGGCCGAGAGGTTTGGAGCGCAAACCTGGTACACTGTAAAGGCCCTTATTTTCGCGGGCCGTAATTTTCGCGAAAATGAATATATCTGTGATTTCGCGAGCTGAAAATTTCGCGAATTTTATATGAACAGAACCGAAATTTGAAAAATTCCAAAAGTACCTATGTAAAGTTGAGAAAGTTGAAAAATTCCGAAAGCACATCTTTTGCATAAAACATTTTAAGAAACTTCCTTTTGTCCGAAAAGTTCGTCCCTCAGCTCCCCCATCGCTCTTAAAACATACGCTGCTTATCAACTTTGATGTTGGCTCAACGCACGCATTCCACCTCAAACAAGTTTCTATTATTCAAAAAATAGTTATAAGCAAGAAAGTTGTCAAGAAAAAGCTTGTAACTCTGCAATAAATCCTTAAATTTTGGGTAAGTTAAAAATTTATGATTTTTTTATTATTACTTGAGGCGGAAAAAAAATATTTCACGAGGCTTAAATTTTCGCGATTACGACGGGCTCGCGAAAATCGCGAAAATTAAAGCCTCGCGAAAATAAGGGCCTTTACAGTACCCAACACCCCTAGTTCGAGTCTCGCATTTCGTTTAAGTTTTCTCCAATTAATTGTTTTGCTGGATCATTGATTTTGGATAAACTAAATTTAAAAAGAGCTCTTTTATATTTTATTTAGTGTTTTTATTTTTATGCAGTAAATTAAAAAATAGTAGAAAAATACTCTATTAAAATTATTAGTTAAATTAAATATTCATTGCAAAAATGCGAAATTCCACACGGGTCAACCAGTGTTCAGAATAATGAAAGCTTAAAATATCTGTAGAAATGAAGTTAAATAAAATAAAAATTAGGAAGAGTTTTTATTACGGGTCAAAACCGATTTTTTCAAATATCTGAATTATTTTGAAAATTGTAGAACCTCTATGTATTGGAAACACATATTTTGCAGATTTTGGTAAAAAAATACGTTTGCGCGCAGATTCACCAAACTTTACTTCCACTCAATTGACACATAAAAAAAAGTGCTGTTACTAAAAATAATCTTAATAGTTAGCTCCTTAATAAGAATATATGTAAAATGTTTGATATTTTTTTTCGAAAACAGAAATTGAAAAATGCATGTTTTTTTTTTTTTTATTTGCCTTATAACAGGTAATAAAGATAATTTTAGAATAGATTGTGTAAATAAGAAGCTACATACATACTTACAACAAAACCATATATGAAAGGAAGGATATAAAACAACAATTCGGAAAAGAGTTTTCAATAAAGTGCTAATGTTTAAAATATATTTATTAATGTAGAAGTGATGAAACATACCTTAACAAAGGCAGAAATTTTCTGCAAGCATAAAAAACAAAACTGTAGCAATTGTAGTGAAACAAAAATAAAAGAAATGAACAAAGAAAAAAAATGTTCAGAAATGAAGAGGAATGAAATGACAATTTAGAAAAGGTTCTCAATAAGAGGCTGGCATTGAAAAGATGTTTATAATTGTAGAAAAAGTGAAATGCACTAAAACAAATGCAAAATTTATGTCGGAAACAAAAGTAAAAAATGATACAGGACAGACTTCAGTAGGGGCCCGTTATTGTAGAAATGAACAGTGAAACAAACAAGCCACCAAAAAAAAAAAAAAAGTGTCTAAATAACTGGATACAAAGTATTACCTTAGAATTATCAGTTAGGATAAAAATAATTTAACTTTGTGCAAAGTAATAGAAATAAAATTTCACGTTAAATTAAAGCACAAATGAGCATTAAAACGCAGACATATGTTTCGGGATTGCTTGGAATCCCTTTTTCAATGCGACAGGGAGCTTCTAGATGCAAAACATCCAAATGAAGCAGACAAAACAACAAAAACAAAGCTTATATAGCCTAAGAATTAACTGTAAACCAATGAGAATAAAGGCAGTGTGAAGTGGAAGTAGAAGTAGTAGGAAAGGCACCAATAAGAGAGCAACAAACGAATGCAGTTGGAAGTACAGGAAGTAAAAAATAATATTAATAAAAACAAAGCAAAAAAGACAACAGCATGCATAAAAATGTGAAAATGCATGAAAATTGCAAAATAATAAAATAAAATACAAAGATTAAAACGGAAATAAAATAAGTACATAAATACCAAAACAAAAAGCAAAACAAAGTACACATGTAAAGGAGGGGGAGGGGGGAGAGAGAAAAAATTGACACAAAAAAGGATAACTAACAAGAACACCAAGAAAGAACAACAAATTAAAGGAACTTATGCCAGACCTGTGAAAAATAAGGAGTTGAGGAAGAATCATTAATTTAACGTGAAATTTTATTTCTATCAGTTAGGAGTTGGTCAGTTGATCTCTTTTTAGAATTACTGAAACACACTTAAACAAATACAAAATTACGTCAGAAACATTGGTAAAAAACAATATCAGAGAGTCTTCAGTAAGGGCTCGTTATTGGATAGATTGCAAAAAAACTGAAGCAAACAAAAATAATGCTTATAAATAGCTAGCTACAAAGTAGCAACTTAGAATTCTCAGGGAGGATTTGCTCTGCTTTTAAAATACTTAAACTCACTTTGGCAAAAGCAAAACTTATCTGTAGAAATGAAGGTACAAAAACAATATAGGAGAGCCTTCAGCAAAAGTTTGTTCTTGGAAAGAATACCGAAATGATGAGGGAAACATGAAACAAAAACAAAAAATATATGTAGATGTGAAGATGCATAAAATAACAATTTGAAAGCGCCCGCAGTAAGGAGTTGAACAACTCATTATTGAAAACATTAATTTTTGTAGAATTCGTAAAATACTTTAACAAAAGCAAAAAAAAAAAAAAAAAAATTGCGCTAGTAGAGAAGGAGATTAACTAACAATTCGAAAGAGTTCACGGTAATGGAGTTATTTTTGCAAGCATTTGTTTTTGCAGAAATCATAAAATACTTCACAAAACTTAAAAAATAACTGTAGAGATGAGGAGATAGAATAACATTTTAAAAAGAATCTTCAATAAAAGCTCGCTATTGGAAAGATAATGTAGTAATAAGTAGTCAAACATACTTACAATAAGCGCAATAAATATCTGCAGAAACAAAGAGGCGTAGAAAAAGAGCCAAGATCCACCCCGTTTTCCAGAAAAAAGAGCCGCAAGAGCCGTACATACACAACTTAAAGACAGCATACAGCTCATATATCGCGTACGCCTGTCGTGCCACTGAAATGAAAATCTAACATTAGCGTACAATGTCTAGGAATGTACAGATTCCAAATATATAGATTATTTTAATATTTGGACCAAGTTAATTCCATAATGCTATAGAGTGTTACCGTGTTTTGGCTGTGCTACAGACAGTTGTTTTCCAGATGGTGCTACTGAAACCACATCTCAGTTTGTTTCGATGTTACTGACGCTTTCTATGGGCTAATTTACCAACTAGATGCAATTCTCCGATCCTCTAATGTCACTAATAATGTATTTTTCAAAGTACTATTAGAATTATGAAATAATAATTTAGTCTAAAACATCGGAACTTTTGAAGCAACAAAGTGATGAATTTTGGTTAAGGTGAGTATTAAATAAATTTTAATCTGTCAATATATTATTTTTTATAACTGCCAGTTTTATTTATAATTTTCTTTTAATATATATACTTAAAAGATTAAATACCATCAATTAAGATGTTTGTGTCGATTACTAATTCTCTGTAGGTGTTTAAGAGTGACTGAAATTGAAGAATAATCGTCTTTGTTAACAGTTGCGTTAAAATTTGATTCTGTCTTGCGCAAAACACTCTTTGTCTTCGAAAGGAAAATACAATTTCGTTTTCGTTACTTTTCAGTTATAACGCACACAAAGTGTCGAACTTACCTCCCCTGTCACACATTAAAAAAAAAAAAGTCTATCAAAATCGGTCCTCAAAACGCGCAAATCTGTCAAAATTAAAAAAAAAAAAAACGAATTTTTCATTTGTTACATTTATTTTGGATACAGAAGAAAGCAATAATGACTATCTCTGGAGAGAAACTAATTTGGATGGACATATACTGTAGCAAGAAGAATTGTTTTCAATTCCTCGTGACATATTTTATTTTTCGTATGCGAGTATTTATTAGGTTCATGTTATCAATGCAAAACTATTAAATTGAGCTAAATGACGATAAATGATGGAAATCTTAACTGATAAAATGGTGGCAAGCAAACGCAAAATGCTTAGTGTAGTCATGGCTGCCTGCGATCATATAGCGGCTGTCCAAACGGGCGAAAAAGTGCGTGCAAGCAGAACTTACATTTTTTGCCACCACTTCAGTCAATTGGCGCTGTTAGCATGTACTTAAAAGCGAGGATTTAAATGTCTAACCATTGCAATATCATCGCGGTAAAGGCTTGAATTTCAAGAAAGATAAATATTTAAGTGTTGAGGGCAAAAGTAACTATCAAAATACGTTGCAGGGTTATGTATTTGCCATTAAAACGTTTTTAATACAGAGGAAAAAATAAAAAAATACGTTTTTTTGGCAGTAACACATGCAGACTTCAAGCTGCTCGTTAAGATACAACTTTTCATACATACGTATACTTTTATATATAATGAACACAGATAAAGTTTTCTTCGCAATTGGCTGATCATATTATGCTTTCAGATTAATTTTTATTTTGAACGACAATAATTGCGCATAATTTTCAGAAATACATTTATCTTCTCATATTGTGTAGCACAAATAAATTGGCTAGCAGGTTTTTGAAAGCCGTATTGAATAGTCTTTAAATGTTTATCAGTTACCTTATTATTAAGCAATTTTCAATACATTCATGTTAATACTATTAAATAACAGCAGTTAAGGGAAAAATGACAGATTACGATTAATAAAGTTATTTTAAATATATGTGTTAATTGAATTATTTCAATTCCAATTATTGTAAATTTAATTATTACAGGAAAGTGGAACAGTTAGGTTGTGAAGTGACTTAACAACTAAATATTAGTTGAACAATTATGTAATTAAGTAAATGATTAATGCAACAATTTTTTATTGTTATTGACAGACTAATAGCATAATACTAATAACTAATATTGCATTGTATAGTATAGCTGACTTCAGTTAACTTCAACAGATGGATTATCATATAAGAGTAGCGACTTTTTTCTTGCTGGTCTCAACTAAAGCAATTACACTAGTTAAATATTTAGAATAAAATCCTAAAATATTAAGTAAGAAAGGTCAAAAATTAGGCCTTTGTAAACGATTCAATAAAATAAACAATCAAGGGGAAATATCTTCAAATATTACAATTAAGTACAATAAATGAGAAATTAAAAATAATTACTTAAAACGCTTCATTATATGCAGTTCAGAGTTATCAAGATTATTTTTAAAACTTGTAACTGACAATACATGGGGGCCAACCCCCTAAGCAAGATGGTGCATACTAATAGGTACGAAGTCCCCTAAAAAAGACAACCACCCAAAAGGGCTAAAACTCGATGAAAGCATGCCCCCCCTGACCAGGAGGTGTCAAAATATTTATCAAAAAATTTAATAGCGCAGTCTAAGCCATGAACTTCCCTCATGGACAACCCTGGATAAGAGCAATTTTTCTTTAAATATCCCTTTAAACATTTTTATTTAGATGACATACTCCTTGACAACAAAAAGCAATGAGTATTTTCAGTCGGGGCGGGGGGACAGGACGGTCCGAAAACTTTACTTTACACGATCGTCCCTCCACTTTTCAAAAGTCCCCTCCCCCACCACTATTTCATTACAATAACTTATGCTCTTATCTGTAAGTCTCTCACCTCTTTTTTCTTTTTTTCTGAACTACACTGAATATTCTCCATTTTTAATACCAAGACTTTGCCACCGGCATTTCTTCGATGAAATCTACCAAAAGCTTTCGGATTCTCTGATTTTCCTTAAATCTTCTCTTAAATTAATGTTTCCCCACTTTTAAATTAGAAATCAGAAATACGCCTTAGGGGTCATTCATAAATGATGTCACGCTTCGAGGGGGGAGGGCAGGTTCGTGAAATTGTGACAAAGTGTGATAAGGGGAGAGGAGGGGAAACAAGAAGTGCGACATCAGGCTTATAAAACATAGCGTGACATGTGACAAAGGGGGGAGGGGGTCAAATATATCGGAAAAGAGCTTGATATCATTTATGAACGGTCTCTTAGACAGTTTATTTACTCTTCTATGTTTTAGGACTCTATGGTGTACAAAATGGGTGTACTCATGAACGCGTAGAGAATCAACAACAAATCTTAGAGGGAAATCTCCCTTCCTTTTAGGTATTTCAATTGTAACCCTTGTTCATGTGGCGCTAGTTTAATTTTAAAAATGTACATTACTAGATTTATAATATAGATTCTCTCTCACTCATTCCACTTTTAACTTTATCATTCTATACAAGCATAAGAAATTTAAGCGTCTCAGAACAACAACAAAAATATATATTTAAAAGCATAATCTAGACATAATATGAAGTTCAAAGTTTACTTTTGAGTGGTAAAAAATTAATGAACGTACCAAGGTTCTTATAGCGCAAGTTGCAAAAATTACTCCATACACATCTTTTAGAATTAAAAGGAAACCCTTTATCAATGCGTAAAGATTTGACCTAAAAATGTAAGTTATCCAAGTGAGTGTAAATCACTCGAATTACTTGCATCCAGATGCGTACAACTCTATTCATTGATAAAAGGATTCCTCTTGTCCCGAAAT
This sequence comes from Octonoba sinensis, assembly GCA_038502835.1. NCBI lineage: Eukaryota > Metazoa > Arthropoda > Arachnida > Araneae > Uloboridae > Octonoba > Octonoba sinensis. The sequence continues at coordinate 107,234,386 of CM076606.1, forward strand.
ATGTTTTCTGAAATTTGGGCTGTAATGACGTTTGTTTTCATATTAATAACCTGAAGTATAAATAAATAAAACCAGTAAAGTTCGAGACATAAGGGGAAAATGCAAATGTCAGCCCTCACTGGTTAAAAATATCATCTAAAGCATCAAACTCACGATCTCTATTTGCAGAATAATTAAATAGGTGACATGGAGTGAAAAAACAAATAAAATATATGCATATAAACCAAACGTGAATTTAGTAAATCCCTAAAATTATAAAATGTATGCATTCACTAATTCAATGCTTAGAAAAAACACTCTCCTGCTTTCTGTCGTTTTATTTCATTTACGACGAAAAATTTCCTTAAAATAAATATCTATAGGTTAGATACAATTAAACATCGGGGGACATATTTCCGATCAGTAATGCATGAACTAAAAATTTACCAAAAAGAAATCATGATGCATGCTGCAAACCCGCAAAAACAATGCTTTCGTAATGTATTTCCATACAAAACTAGTACATGCTTGCAGCGCACCAGTGAGGAAAAGAATAACTATCGTTTGAACGCTTATTCCTTTGTTCTGGCGCCGCGTCTGGACAGCCGCTATATGATCGCAGGCAGCCATGGTGTAGTTTATGTCACACAAACATAATAATAACACTTATTACGATAAGCACAATTACTAATTGAACATATTTATGCAAATTAAACAGATTTAAACATTAAGATCGCAAGTTTTTATTTCGAGCATATACTAAATAGGAGGTTTTAATTTACACTTGCACTTAAGGCATTGGCATCTGAGAGATATGCATCATTGCAGTTTTCAACTATCGTTTTTAAGAACCAGTTTTCTTAAGTCGGGCGGGCTTGGAAGTTGACATATTTTGTTCGGCTGTAGTTTTCAGGACATTCTTTATGTAAAATTATTAGACAGATGATTTTTTTTTTCAAAAGAAAAAAAAACTTAACCTGTAAATGGTAATATTCGTTTGAGAGACGGATATGGTTTAGTTTTAGTCCTAATGAGCATATAAATAAAAAAAATAAGTAGTAATAAAAAAGTAAGTAAATAAGTATAAGTAAAAGTAAATAAGTAAGTATAAGTAAATAAGTAAGTAAGTAAATAAGTGTAAGCAAAAGTAAATAAGTAAGTAAAAAGAAGTATTAAAAAATTAAGTAGTAATAATATAATAAAAAACTTTAGTCTCATAGACGGATATTACTGGGAGTGTGAGTTGGAGAGACATTACCACTAACGGGTTAAAGTTTTGAGAGGTTGAAGTTGGTTCCTTTTTCAAAGAAAAGCCATACCAATTTACATAAACTATTACTATTTGCAATCAAATGATCAAAAATGCTTTGTGCTAAAATATGAGCAGAAGGAAAAAACTTGAATAAAGCAAATTGCCAAAACAATAACGCAAATAGCCATTTTCGAGGGTACAAAGGAGCCTCTTCATCAGTGCAGGAAAAATGCTCAACACATAACTAGAAAAGTTGTGAGTTTCTAGTTGTGTATTGAGTATTTATTTCTGTACGATCTGTTTAAACGTTATCGTCGAAGGCTGTTGATAATTGTTGAAAAGCTATCATAATTAGAGAAAGAGATTACTCTGAAATCTTATTAATTATCAACGTAAGTGTTATTATCACATTTATTGATATGTTTCGGAAAGTCTACACAACTAGCGTAATGGATTACTCTTATCAATGGGCGAATTACCAAAATAGCAATCGTAGATGTGCTGACCACATGACTGCTGAGTATAAGCAGAATAATGAATTATTAAAACTGTTAATTGTAACTTTTGCGTGGATGTGAGCTAAAAATGAGCTGTAAAAAAAAAATTTCAAGACTATCTCGTACGTTTGATTCGTTCTTGTCTGTGTGACAAGAGCGACAATGTGTGACAAGAACGAAACAGCGCCCATTTAAATACATTAAAAATATCCATGCCAACGCCAGAAATAGTTTCATACATAATTCCTATTCCAAATTTATTCCTTGTGTCGTGGAATTTCTTCCTTTTTTACACTTTATTTTATTTTTTTGACAACAATTTTATTTGAATCTTGTGTTAATCATTCCCCTTAACGCTGTTACCCGTGTCTGACAGAGGTGAAAGTTGCCGGCAAATTTGCACATGCCCGTGTCTGACAGAGGTGATAGTTGCCGGCAGATTTGCACATGCGCGTGTCTGACGGAGGTGATAGTTGCTGGCAAATTTTCACATGCCCGTGTCTGACAGATGATAATTGCCGGCAAATTTGCACATGCCCGTTTCTGACACAGATGATAGTTGCCGGCAAATTTGCACATGCCCGTGTCTGACAGATGATAGTTGCCGGCAAATTTGCACATGCCCGTGTCTGACAGAGATGATAGTTGCCCGCAAATTTGCACATGCCCGTGTATAACACGGGTGATCTTTATCTCGCGTTATTTTATTTCTAATGCCCGTCTGTTTGCACTTTGTATAATATTTTTTTAATATGACTTTTACCCCAGCTCCGCTCTCCTACAACTGAAATTGCCAAAAACAATTCATACTACACCTATATATTCATTTCCTGTCCAAAAAAAAAAACTATCATTTTTTACGAGTCTTTCCGAAAAAAATTCGTGCTCCAAGGGGTTAAAATGAGTACATATATTTTTTAGCTAACAAATTAATATGAGTACAAGGGAAAAAACAACGCAAATAAAGCACAAATTGTCAAAACATCACAACACAATTTGACAATTGTGTTTTGACAATTTGTGCTGTTTTTACGTTGCTTTTTCCTTGAAAGCATTTTTGATCATTTATCCGATGAAAAAGTATGGGTTATGAGTAAACGGTAAACAATTAACGCAAATAAATTACACATTGCGAAACAATATTCCAGTACAGAGATACCTCTAGGTAGGAGTTTAATTCGTTCCGTAACCTTGCTCGTATGTCAATTTGCTCGTATCTCAAAGCAATTTCCCCCTCTGAAATTAATGGAAATGCGATTTTGTTAATTCGTGTTTTTGAATAAGAAAAATATATTTATAAATGACAAATATTGTATAAAAACATAATAAAAGAGAATGTAAAGCAAAATGGCGCAGTAAACTGGGTGGGTTGTGTGCAGCGTCGCAGCTGCTCGTTCCTCGTATCTCAAATACCGCTCGTATTTCAAAACAAAACCTCGCTGCTCGACAGCGCTCGTATCTCAAATAACTTCTATGTCCGGGCACTCGTATCTCGAGGTACTCATACTAAAACATAATAAAAGAGAATGTAAAACAAAATGGCGCAGTAAACTGGGTGGGCCGTGTGCAGCGTCGCAGCTGCCCGTTCCTCGTGTCTCAAATATCTCTCGTATTTCAAAACAAAACCTCGCTGCTCGACAGCGCTCGTATCTCAAATAACTTCTATGTCCGGGCACTCGTACCTCGAGGTACCAATGTACTGTTTCGAAACTTTGTGCTTTATTTACGTTTACTTTTTACTCATACTATAGCATTTTTGATCATTTTTCATAAAATGTTTTGTGTTATAAGTAAAACTAATAACTCCTTTAAAAACATTGAAAAAAAAAAAAAAAACACTTACTGTGACTTCATATGCCAAAGAGTAAAGGCCCTTGAAGAATTCGGAAATTTCTCGCCATTTCAAAATTATATACGTGGTGAGAAAAAACAGGCTTAGGACAGCAGCACTCAGCGTTAGATTGACACGAGGAGCGCAGTCAAGCTGAAAGGAAAGTTAAAATTAGTTAATTTGAAGCAATCAATAAAATAGTGCCCCACACCAATATTTTTAGGTAATCACGGTTATCGTCTAGGAATAAATGAATACATTTAAATTGTAGAAAACATCCGAATTTTTAAAAAAAAAGTTTCAGGGGAAGTTAAAATTAATAGGCAAATTTAATTTTAACTTTTCCTGAATCGCTAATATTCTAGGTTTTATACTCTACGAAAATCGGAAAAATAACAGAAAACCTGATGCTCCTGCTGTATAAATATCTTTATGCAGTTAAATTAAGAAAATATCTCTAAATAAGAAAAATGTTTTGCAAATAATACGTGTTTTAAAGTAAATTTACTTCGCTATCATTCCTACATTTGGAAACGTCTGCACTTCTTACGATATCCGCAAAAAGTTTGCAGCCGTATGATATTCTGTGAAATAGAAATAAGGAAAATCTAGTTCAGGAAAAAACGAATAACTTCTACAGCACGAATATTAGGACATCATCCGCAGAATATCCATATGACACATCAGTAAGTTTTGTTGGGATCGTCACCTTATACTTTGCTATAAAATTATTCCTCTGAATTCTTTTTTGGAAATTAACAAGAAGTTCCGTCTAGAACTATAGGAGCCAACTTTCCTGTATGCACCAATATCAAATTGGTAATCTAGTTATCCCTCTCTGTCTGATTTAGCTTTAGCTCTTAATTGCTCCAAATACACCTTTTTCAACAGTTTATACATATTCATTCACCCATTCAATTATTTATTTATTCATTCATTCATTCACCCATTTATTCATTCATTCATTCGGAAATATGCTTAAAAACCCAGATCGAAAAGTTTCACGGGAAAATACGCTCGTTTAGTTCTAGATGGACTTCGTACCGTACATGTTCTACGTTATACATTCTTTTCGATAAAGTTTGTTCCAAGGAAATACGTTTGTTAGAAGAATGTTTATATATTATTGAAATTTACCCGCAAGTGATAATGCTAACTTTTTTTTAAAAGTCAAAATTGAACAAAAAGTGTTGAAATAATAAAAAAAATGTTTCCCATTGAGAGATTTTTTCAAAAACTAAAGCTTTTAACTAAAAAGTACTAAGGTTAAATATAGCATAAATTGACCACAGAATTCTTTGTTTTTGATAAGATACTGCAGTTATTCTACAGCGACACACATTGCTATGATGTCGAAAAGAAAATTGGGCCTTTTTGATCCGTTAGAACGAATGCACAAAATTACGTTACCTATTTTGATTCCTTAAATGCAATGTTTATTGTTTTTAAAATCGTGTGGTAAATACCAAAGTAATAATAACAATAATAAGTATAGTATAGTTAAACTTACCTAATACGGGCATGGTTAACACGAAATCACGGCTAAAACGAGCATCTTGTTTATTAAGTTTGGTTTACTAAATTAATTACACTAAATATCTCACGCATATTACGAAGGCTAAAATACAAATTTCGGCTAAGACAAACATTTCTGACCTATTCATGAAACATTTTCTCCCTTGCATATAATTATTTTTTTTAATAGAAATTGGTGGTTATTCTGAGTTCTTGTAAACCACTAAGTATAACTGCACAAGGCATTGTGCGCCGAGACATGTGTATGGTAAACTTTAATGTACCTAAAAAACTTCTAACCATTAAAGATTTTACCAAAATTGTTAAATTTTAAAAGGTAAGTTCGCTTCTTATCACTGTACTAGTAAGAAATAAAAGTGCATATTAGCAAATATGAGTAATTTGTTTTCACAATTTATTTTACTTTTATTATGAATAGTAGTAATCATTTTTAAAATATAAACATGCATTTCTAATACTTCTTTTTTTACAATTTACTTATTCACGGTTGTTACGAATAACGGTTAATTTAACAAACGAATTCGCGAATTTTTGGCATCTCGTATTAAGCGAGTTCAACTGTAGTTGCAGCAAATAAATAAAGGACATCAAGGATTCATTCGAAAATATCCTTAAAAATCCAGATCAAAACGATTCGTGAGAAAATAGGCTCGTTTAGCTCTAGAGGAACTTCGTATCTGTTTTACACCATAGAATCTTTTCGATAAAGTTTGTTCCAAGAAAATCAGTGTGTTAGAAGAGGATTTAAGTTGGATTGAAATTTCGTGATAGGCCCTAATGTTTTTTTCTTTTCTTAACTGCTTAAAATTGAACAAAAATTGTTCAAATCAAAGCATGTTTGTAATGATAAAACTTTGTGCAAAGTAATAGAAATAAAATTTCACGTTAAATTAAAGCACAAATGAGCATTAAAACGCAGACAGGCTTCATTTGGATGTTTTGCATCTAGAAGCTCCCTGTCGCATTGAAAAAGGGATTCCAAGCAATCCCGAAACATATGTCGGCGTTTTAATGCTCATTTGTGCTTTAATTTAACGTGAAATTTTATTTCCAAAGCATGTTTCCCGTTGAGAGCTCCTTCCAGTAAGCTTGTTCAAACGAACTTGGATCTTATGCTCAGATTTTACATAATTTGCTTCATTTTTGCCCATAGGCGCTTATATCGAGCTTTTTTGAATAGCTCAAAACTGAACGAAAAATTGTTAAAATCAAAAATAAAATATGGAAATAATAAAAAAAAATCTTTTGTATCGCACAGGTCCTTCAAAAGTGATTAGGGTGGGACAGAAAAACACATTTTCCCCATCTCAAAACCCTACTTTCTAATTTTTTATTTTTCAATAATTACTTCACTTGTTTTTGACTTTTTCTTAATTTAACTTTATTTTCACGATACATTAAGCATTCGTTCCCCTTTTTAACACGTTTACTGGAAATCTGGCTAAACACGAAGAAATAAATAAATGCAGTTCAGGAAAATATAATCATTTTTCTGTGATAAATAAGTGGTTGAAGCACCTGGTATCATTTCTTTCTTCATTTTAAATGAAGTTTAGAGAGATCTGGAATTTTCGGGGCGATTTTATTCAGACAGTAAAGCATTATTGTTGCCTACAATATCAAACACAAATGATATTAGAAGTAACACTTAAAAGATAAGAACAAGTACTAAAATTTTTCTTACCGGTACTAATGCAAGAGCTGTTACTGTCGGCTTCTTGACATGTCGTCCGGGCGAATCCATCATAACAAATTAAAATTATTGTATCTCGCAACGATGGTGGATCACTAGTCTGGAGCTAGAATGAGTTACATTAATCGTTTGCTTCAGTACTGATGCCACCGAAGAAGAAAACAATAAATAAGATTTACTGAGTTTTAGGCTGTAGTTTCTCTATCATTTTGTTTGTTTGTTTCTTTGTTTACGACCATTTCAGGTCACATAAATATTCGAGTTTATTTGCTATTCGCAAGGATATGCCTCAAACTCTCGTCTAATATGACAGATAGAACAAGACAACACAACAGATTTTAATATACAGAGAAGGAAATACACCCAGGGCAAAGTGGGAATCGAACCCATGCCTCTTTCTCTCCGCGCAGGGAGGCACCGGAGCCAGTCGATTTGACCGCTCAGCCACTGAGGCCCCCTCTATCATTTTATTCTTGCAAACTATCTAACAGCCAAACCTGGGGGGGGGGGGGGTGAGAAGCCTCTTTGTAGCAATTTTTAATCCCCACAATGCTACATTTTGTCGCACTTGATTATAGTTTAACTTACTTTATGCCACGCAGTGGATCAGTTGGTAGAATCTCGGTTCCCAAAGAACACCGAAAGTGAAGCAGCATTGCTCGATGTCAGTGTTTTGGAAGGTGGCCACCTCTCGCTACTGATTCGCTCCGGACCGTGTAACCAAATGGGAGCTAGTAGAAGCACAATGCCTTTGAGTGTGCCAACCTAGGTGATGGTCTCTCATTTGGAAGCTGGTTCAGAATTAGAAGATCCAACAAATGCCAGGCGCAACGTACGCAGACCTCTTAATATGATGTTAGAATCATCTAGAATAGAACAAACTTGATATGATGTTAGAATCATATAGAATAGAACAAACTTAATATGATGTTAGAATCATCTAGAATAGAACAAACTTAATATGATGTTAGAATCATCTAGAATAGAACAAGATATGATGTTAGAATCATCTAGAATAGAACAAACTTGATATGATGTTAGAATCATCTCTAGAATAGAACAAACTTAACATGATGTTAGAATCATCTCTAGAATAGAACAAACCTAATATGATGTTATAATCATCTAGAATAGAACAAGATATGATGTTAGAATCATCTAGAATAGAACAAACTTGATATGATGTTAGAATCATCTAGAAAACTTGATATGATGTTAGAATCATCTCTAGAATAGAACAAACTTAACATGATGTTAGAATCATCTAGAATAGAACAAACTAACTTTATTTTGTTTGAAGCGACGCAAAGGTTGAGTAACGGTTATCAGTGAAATGTAGAAATGAATATACTGCATATGTCGGCTTAATGGCGTCGTGGTAAGGCGCAGAGCTCGTACGCTCCAGATCTGATGATCGAGTCTGGCAATGTCGGTGGATTTTCAAGATGCAGAAAATCTTCTGCGGCACGCAATGGTTGTGCGGCACGTAAAAGATCCCTTGAGTAGACATTTGGCTTGCATGCTCTCGGCTAAATTTAATTCCTAATGCAATTTCGCATCAACAGAGTCCGGGTGCTCGCCCTTTCAGGGGGAGAAACCGGATGCCAAAACTCTCATGCGGCGATGGTACCACACTCATTGTGGTGCCTTTGAAAGAGATGGTACCAATGTTTGGGGAACGCACTAGGTCTGCAATTGGCAGAAGCCAACTAGCAGCACATTAGAAATTAAAAAAATATATACTGCGTATTACCAGAAGACTAATAAATAGTTTAAGTGTTTAGATCGTTGTTTTTAAAAATGTTGAGCTTTTTTTTTTTCTTTGAAAATAAGAGGGAGCAATTGTTCCCTCTTGACTGTGTTTATCAGCTGAATATAGGCATTTTTCATGAATGCGTATGTATTTGTTGTTTTGTACATACAGTTTGTAATGAGTATATACACTCCCCCCCCCTCCCACCATAGGAAAATTTTGAACTGATAGGCCGGCTTTTCTTGCTTATCCGGCTGATCGCGAAGTGCCTTTATGGACAGCTGGAAAACATACAGATCAAAGGCAGCTCTGAATGGGTAAGACATAAGTCTCCTATAGCCTTTTGCACACATCCCCCCTTATTTCTAATGATATTGGCTTCTACCAATTGCACATCTAGATTTCCAAAGATTGGTATTCCATCCCCATGGATTCCACTTTCCAAAGATTGGTACCATCTCTTTCAGCGGCACCACAATGAGTGTACGAGTACCACCAGCACAGACTCTAGTAACAGATGCTACCAGTACCAGGTGCTCCCGTTACTGTGTAACAAAGGCATCTACTACTGGTAGCATCCGGTACTAGAGTAACTGGTCCTTAAGCATCAATGTATAGTTTGGTGCAATGCAATGAAAGTTTCATTTGTTACACAGTAGTTCTTCGTTATATCCGCAGCTTTTCCACACATTTCCCATTCTAAGAATCACATACCAAGTAATAAACTAAAATTTCCAAAATGTCTTCTCAAGGGCAGTGGGGGTAAATTAAAAATGTAATGTAATTTAACTTATTTTGTACAAATGGTGCAACTTTACGATGTGGGTTTCATTAGTATATTTTAATACTGCGTATATCTTCAATGAGACGTAGAATATTTTTTAATAGTTTTTCTTTTCTTTCTAATGGGGCTGCAGTATTGGTCATCAACCATTGCAGACCTAGTGCGTCCCCAGATATTCGTACCAACTCTTTCAGCGGCACCGCAATGAGTGTGGTACCATTGCCGCAATTTTTTTTGACACTTAGTTTCCCCTAGATGGAGCACCTGAGCTCTCTTTGATGCAATCTGGACGAGAAATTTAATTTAGCCGAGAGCATTCATGCCAAACGAATACTCAAGGGATCTTTAATACTCAAGGGATCCGCATAATCATACGACATAGACGCAGACGATTTTCTTCATCTTGAAAATCCACCGATTTGGGCCAGGTTTGAACCTGCGATCTTGGGCATACGAGACCTGCGCCTTACCACTACGCCACCCTGTCGACTATTTTTTAATAGTAGAATTTTACTTTATAAAAATTGAAAGAATATTTTTCTAAATAAACAAGGACTGTTGCACGTTTAACCCACTGAGCTATATCAAAATAATTATTAACTTAAATCTCAAAATGTAAAATTTTATTTTGTTGGTCCGGAGTGTGTTATTGCGTAATTCCAGACATGAATATATCATACCGTTCAATTGCATTAGTTCCAAAAAAAGAAACAAAATGTTTCTTTTATTTGTTTCCTTTGTATTTTTTACGTTCAAGAAATAAAATTTATAAATTAAAAATTTAGCTTTAAGCAGCTCAAGATGGATAATCCTAAAGGCTAAAGTTTACTCGAACCTGACAAGCGACAACTGCACTGCTACAAACTGTAAACAGGCAGAACATTTAACAAATCGAATTTCGAGGTATTGCTCTGTTCCAAAAATTTACCTGCATTACCCCTTAAAGTCTTTGTTGGTTGACGGTTTTGCCACTTGCGAAAGCCAGAGCACATGAGTTAACTCGTTACGGAAAAGTTTCATTATGTGATGATATGCATGTTTCAATAACACTGGTCTAAAAAAAAAAAAATCCTTTTTTCTGCCCCAAAGGCTTTGTTAACTGATCTTAGAAGTATTTTTCACGCTGAGCTCGAAACCATTTTTCTCTATCACGTAAGGATTTTCCGTGCAAGGTGCTGCAATAGTTTATATTTGTAACATTTACCCTAAATTCTTGCAGTACCTTACAATCAAAACCCTCAAGTGATAAGGCAACTGATTTTCACTTTCGAATTCAGCTTGGAAAATACTTCTCAGATCAGTCAATAAAGTCTTTAGGATATCCCCACCATTCTTTAAGTAATTCTTACATTAGAAGCGTTTCCACTAAAAAACAATGTAATTTTCCATTTACCGCAAAAGGATCGATTTTGACATGTCCCTTTTTAACGTCCAGCAGAAATCTGCTAACACAGTGGCACTCCACTTCCCTTGAATCTCTTTTCCATAACTGAAATGTCCTGATGGAGCTGCTCTCCATGTTCATCGCTTATACAGCTCCCATGTTTTCAGGAGGCCTTTTTACACACAACAGGAGACTATGATAAAAAAATAGTAGCTCATGCCCCTTAAACGTGTCGTTCAGTATCAATCTTTTGCCTGTTTGCCTTTGTATCCCAATTCTCGCGAAATTCATACAAAAACCCGCGCCCAGTGCAGTAATTTCATACGCACTTCCGTTCGGGGGTCTGCGGGGACTGTTTGCGACACTTCACTTAGTTTTTTTCCAGCAAAATAAAATGACGATTGATTTAACGGTTGACATTCAAGATCTTTTGTGTACTATATCTCAATAAAAACGATGCTGCATAAACGGAAAAACACTGATAGAACGTAAAAATAGAACATTTCCTTCCTCATAGCTTGAAAACTATACGTGATAGAAAAATTTTGATAGCAGATGCGGATTTCTCGTACAAAAGTACTTCAGAAAAAGTGAAATTCATTCATGGGGCAAAAAACATGTTGACCAGTGTAATTGAAAGGGTGTTTAATTTTTCTACTGAAAATAGTCATTGAAGTTAAAAGCACAGAACAAAACCTTTCACCCAGTAGTCAAAAAACTCGGAAACTAGAAAGCAAAGACCAATTTTGTAGCAATTTCTCAGACACATGCATTCTTGTTGTCTGTCTCCCACCATATTTGATAAAACACCGATTTTTCTGAAATGTCGAAAAAGTACGTACTTTTCCATCAAATATGAAAAATGTATTGTAATACATAAAACACACATCTTCATACTTTACCATATAAGTATGAAAAAATAATTTTTATGCTTTTAAATGTCTTTTATTTCTTTTATCTTATAAACATTCCTTTACTCCTCTTATTTTGAAAGGCAATACTTTTTATTATTCTCGCAATTTAGATTCGATAAATTATCAATAAATTTCTTTTCCAGTGATACAGAAAACCAAGAAGTTTAGATATCAAAGCTAGTGATAGTCCCGAGTATCCCGGACAATTGGTTCTCTACTGCAGAGGTTCCCAAACTGTGGTACTCGTACCACTAGTGGTACGCGAAACCTTTCCAAGTGGTACGCGATCGGGCAAAAAATTCTATCTTTTTCTATTAGTGTTCTATTTTATATAATCAAGTTGCATTAGCAGTGGTACGCAAAATGGTGCGCAAGAAAAATGGTGGTACGCGAAAAAAAAAGATTGGGAACCGCTGCTCTATTGTAATTAAAGGTCTAATAGAGAACAGCATTTCGTCGTTGATTTTCAATAATTGGACTAAAAGTAAATTAATGGAATACTTTCTGTTTTAGTGTTTTGCGTACCCAATTACTCAACATGCCATCTGATTCTACAGCCAATTATGGTCCAAATCAGCAACTCCCTCTTTGCCTCTGAAATCAGTACGAAAGCTTACTTAGATACTTGAGCTAAAGTTTAGCACCGGATTGAACATTCAACTTAGACAACATTCAGTTGGCACTTCAAGCACTTATTAAAAATGTCATACAAGAATACCTTTAAAAACACTTTATTCAGCAAGCACTTTCAGACACATAGTTTACAATAAAAACTTGTAAAATCTATTAGGAAAATCACCAGTTTAATACATTAAAAAATATACTGTGAATATAGTCTCAAAAGAACAGAATGTTTTTACATGTGACAGTGATGTCAAGTTTTAAAAGCGATAAGAAAATTTAGCATTCGAATGCAAAGCTTCCTCCGAAGCACAACATTAATTTTACCGATGTATTCTAAAAGTGCAGCCATAAAAATATTTCATTTTTTTACGTTAGCCAATATGCTGCAAATAAATTAGAATTATGAGTGGAAAACAATAGAAAAATCTAAAATCAAACTATCTCGTAAAACGTTATTTATAACAAAGATTTGTACTGACAGGATCATGTTGTATAATAAAGGCTTTACATCAAGATTAATGCATTGCTTCTTTTGGGCGCAATGAGAAAAATTCAAGAGATTGATGTGAAAGATGACATACATTGAAAAAAAAGTCTTTAAAAACGATAAAAAGTTTTCTACTGCAAGTAAATATGTCCTAATATTCGCTCTTAATTTCTTGAGAGCATTCAGATTTATGCATTGAAAGTTTGTGACGCTTCATGAATTGTACCCAAAATTAACAAGCTAAACAAGAGTTGTATCTGTTCAAATGTACTATGTAAATCAACAGGAAGCAGTTCGCTGTAAAGTAAGATTTCGAAACACAGTAAATTTTATCATGATAGGCTAGTACTCGTGTTATTTATCTGTTATGCAGTATGTCAAATGTTCTGTTGCTCACATTTACTAAACATTCAAGGGATTCAGATGAAAAGTAAGTTCCGATTAAAATGAGTTTCTTTTAAGAACAGGAAAATTTCGTCCACTGCAAAGTGAAGAAGTCGTAACACATTCAATTTTCCCTTCTTACGAAAACTTGCCATATTGGTTTAAGCTGATGGTCAAGAATTGTACATAAACTGAATAATGAGGTCTAGTCAACGTCCAAAGTGACCTACCAGCTGATTCCACAGAAAGCAATTCGATGTCAAAATAAGTGCGATAACTAAATATAGGATATCTCATCCAAATTAATCTGCAAATACTATGATATGCATAATGTCCTTAGTACTCTAGACACAATAATCATAGATTCAAGGAATGTAGATATAAAATTGCTTCCGATTTAAATGAGTTTCTTTACATAACTGGGAAATTTTGTCCACTGAGAAAGGAAAGATGTCGATATTCTATCTTAAGAAAAGATTCGTCATAAAGGTTAAAGCTAACAGTCAAGAAATGCATCTCAAATTAACAACGTCTAGTCAATGTCTAACCAACCATCTGATTCAACAGAAAGCAATTCGATATCAAGATAAGTGTGATAACTAAATGGAGGAAGTTTCATAAAATTGATCTGCAAGTAATGTTATGTATAATGTCCTTAGTACTCTAGAGAGAATAGCTATAGAATCAAAGAATCTAGACGAAAGAACGCTTTTTGTTTAAATGCGTTTTTTCATATAACAGGGAAATTTCGTTCCCTAAAAAGTGGAGATGTCAATATTCTACCTTCTTAGGAAGAGGTTCGTCATAAAGGTTAAAAATAACAGTCATGAAATGCACCCAAAACTAACAATGACGTCTAATCAACGTCTATACTTGACTATCTGATTCAACAGAACGTAGTTCGTTGTCATAATAAGTGCAGTCTTCGGCCGTAGCGCGTTCTCCAGTTTCCATTTCCAAGTACTCTTCAGCCATTCCTGTGCTCAATGGAATGTCTTCTGCAGTGTGCAGGCACCTCCCCATTTGGCAGAAGTCGTGGGAGTCTGATGGAAGGTCGTCTGGTGTTGATATATACAGGCCGGCATTATGGTATTCGCATAAACTTGAACGGGGTGGCGAAGTCCAGTTTCTAGCTTGTCGCCTTCTACGAAGACGAATCGTTCGAATGTTCTTGCAGAAAATCTGCAAGTAAGAAAACTTTTGGATATATTGCTTATAAAAATGAACAGTGTCATATCTACAAAAAAAAAAATCGCTTTTTTGGTTTTTATATCAAAATATTCAGATTTTAGCGCTCTTTATATTGGGAATACTGTTGTAAGTAAATGCTCAAAATTTAAGGCTAGAGAACACTAGTGCCACTATGCGTTTTGGCTGAACAGCCTATTCTCACATGTCAACACCGCCTTATTGCAGAATAATTCGTTTGGTTATAGAATTTCAACGGGATAGCATCGCAATTTTTGCAAGTACAATGTTTTATCAGATTAAATTTCAAAATCCATGTACTCATAGTACATGGAACTACTGACGTAACATCCGGTACGCCAGTATTCATTTCAATTTTTCATTTTTTGACGCCCTTCGTTAAGATGAATACCGTCGGGTTGGTAAATACGGCAGTTTCCATTTCTGATTTATTATTACCTTTCAGCAGTTTTGTCGAATAAACTTATTGTTGATTGGTGCATAAGGCAGTATTCATTTTTATCTATTTGGTTGCTTTGTTAATGGTGCTGCAGCACAACTAGCACAATAATGTGCATTTCATAAAAAATATTTAGAATTGCATTCCTATTTAAGTTCTAAATTGTAAGAATTACGTTCCTATTTCCTAAGTAAATAAACTTTCATATTTTTATATTTTGTTTTACTTTTACTTTTAAGTACTCTTTAGCTTGCTTTTTTTTTCAGATAACTTATTAGGTAGCATGAAGGCCTAATTAAAGCTTAAATTAATCAAATAATATAAACATGTTCCAAGGGGAAAAGTTTAAATAAAATAATAATAATAATAATCGGAGACAAGTAGTTTTTAATGAATTGGACAGTGTTACTCCTATTTAGCTAGTTATTTCTAACTTTTTGACATCTTTTAACATCCACCACAAGCAATAATTATTTTCCGAACAAAATGGATTGTAATAATCATTAAAACTAATAAGATAATTAAATAAAATAAATTGTAAAAAGTTTAAACTCTTCTCCTGAAAAATGTGCATTTTGCAGACATGACACTGTTCATTTCAGGAGGCGATATATTTAAAAAAATTCATTAACATTAAAAATTATTTTTAAACATCAATACATAGCTTAGTGTAATGCAATAAAAGTTCCATTTCTTACACAGTAGCTGGAGCATCTGGCACTGGTACCACCAGCACAGACTCTAGTACCAGATGCTCCCGCTACACTGTGTAACAAAGGCATCTGCTACTAGAGTAACTGGTCCTTAAGCATCAATATATAATTTAATGCAGTGCAATAAAAGTTGCATTTGTTACACAGTAGCTCTTCATTAGATTGCGCTTGCCGGGAAACTACAAAAAAGAGGCGATATATCCCTGAAAATGTTATCTAATCAAATTAAAAACTGCGAAAAAATGATTTCTTATTAATATACTGATATAGAGTGACCCTGGTTTAATATTCTAATAAAAACTTTTAATGTGTTCGTGTTTCGTTCGCGCCTAAAAAACTACATTCGTCTGAAAAGCGAGTTGTAATTAAGATTTAAATCTGGCATGTAATTCGCGGATTGAAATATTCAAGGAATTTCTGGGACAAATGTGATTAAATTGGAGTTTTTTGAAAAAGTACTACCTATCGGATTTTTTTTCCCGAACTTGTTCATAAATAACAGAACAGAGAAATAAACTGAGGTTTTCAGCTAAGACCGAAAGTCTGTTTGCTAGATACGAGTGTATAAAGTGCAAACAGACATCCATCCATCCATCTTTAGAGCGCTTGCATTTACACTAGATTTACCGAACCAATCATTTTGACTGTTTCGAAGCTTCCATTTTGCATCATTTGTTACTATGCTAGACTGCAACGTTTCTTGACAATGACGTCACAACGCGCGGCGGAAGAAAAGAGTGAACAGCGAGGCTGTTGGGTTACAGGAGGAGGGTCGAAAAGACGCCAAGCTACCAACTTGGCGAATAATCCGATTAAGCACTCTTTGGCACATTGCATGTTTGAAAACTCATTTGTCTGTTTATCAGAAAAAGACAATGCAACAAATTTAAAAACTTATTTTTTGTACCCAATCATAATTTATTTTATTGGATTAAATACATTTTCATCGTAAGTTATTCCGTTTGACAAAAAAAAAAAAAAAGAAATTATACTCTAAATACTTTTATACAGATAGGTATTTTACAAACATCAAAAGCCTTTTTTTTATATCACAGCTACATTTTGAAATGCACTATGGTTTTTTCCATGCTTATAATAATAACGATATTAACGAATATAATAATAATTAGAAGAACAATATTAACGAATATAATAATTAGAGGATCGATATTAACAATAATAATAATAACGATATTAACGAATAGAATAATAATAAAAAAACGATATTAACAAAAATAATAATAACAATAATAACGAATAGAATAATAACAAGAAGTTCCGTCTAGAACTATACGAGCCTACTTTCCCGTATACACCGAATTCAAATTTATAATCTAGCTATCTCTCTCTGTCTGTCTTTCTCGTTTAGCTTTAGTTCTTAATTGCTTCAAATATACCTTTTACAACGGTTAATACATATTCATTCAATCATTATTTATTAAGTCATTCATGTATTTATTCACTCATTTATTCATTCATTCTTTTGCTTATTCATTTAATCCTTCATTAATTAAAAAATATTCTTGAAAATCCGGATCAAAAAATTTCATAAGAAAATAGGCTCGTTCTGGATGAAGTTTCTATTTGTTCATGTTCTACGTCATAAGAGCTTTCCGATAAAGTTTGTTCCAAGCAAATCGGTCCGTTAGATCAGAAATTATATAGGATTGAAATTTCCCCGTAGGCGGTATGTTAAACTTTTTTGAACTGTTCAAAAATGAACAAAAATTGTTCAAATCAATATTTCACGCCAAGAACTTCTTCCAGTGAGCTTGTTCATGGGAACTTATATCTTGTACCCAGATTTGACATAATTTGCTTCATTTTCACCTATAGGTGCTAATGTTAAAATTTTTTGAACTGTTCAAAATTGAACAAAAAATTGTTCAAATCAAAAAGTAAAATATGGAAATGAGATGTCCTCGCCGAGATCTTTCTAATGCAAAAAGAATTTTTCCAATCGGACAATTCGTTCAAAAGTTATTAGGGGGGGGGGGACAGACCGACAGACAGACAGACAGACCGACACTTTTTCCCCATCTCAAAACCCTACTTTCAAATTTTTTATTTTTCAATCTTTATTTAATTACTTCACTTTTTTTTGACTTTTCTTTATTTTTAACGATATTTTTACGATACATTAAGCCTTCTTTCATGCTTTATTATTATTTTTTTTTACTTTTACGGGAAAGTAGGCTAAAAACTGTTTAGTTTTAAGCTAAGTCACAAGTCAGCGAGTCAGACATAAATATAAACAATTCCAAATCTCGCCAAATCGCTAACTGCTCGTGAGCTCTTACTGGCTGAAGCGTTAGTTCTAAATGAAGGTATTGGTACGCGTTTCGCTTCTCGTAAAATTGAAAATATATAACATTTTATGAAAATTATGACAAATAAACGCTATATATGTGTAGGTTAAAATACCTTATATTCTATAGCGAAGTGCTTAGTTTAACTCGAAAATCGGACACCGCGCGGAGAACTACTTTCTTCGCTTGCTCTCAGCATATTTCTCCATAGTCAAGAAACTTTGCAGTCGAGTATAATTATAGTGCAACTCTCAATTGCATTGGCTTTTCCTCACACATGGTAAGTGGGACAGTGAATGTGACTGGAAGATTTATTATAATTAGTAGCAACTTGGTGTGAAATGAAAGTTTAGAAATGGTTGAAAACTGACTTCTATCCAGTGTTAACTCCACCTGCCCATGTATGTTATAAATTCTTACAACTCAATTTTCAATCACTTCCAGAGATATAAATTTTTTGAAATTTGGGTTCTCTATTTACATTTTGATAATAATTCTACAATAATGAATAGCTATCAATGAGAAACTTAAATCGACTGCTATCAAACTCTCCACCCATTTTTTGAATACAGTAACCCCTCAATGTATCGCGCTTTTTCTATGTCTCCCAAAATTTTAAGTTTGAGCTCTCGGAAGTAAAATAGAGCACTCCCCTAAGAAACTTTTTTTCCCTATTAGAAAAATCCATCGAGTAGGAATGTTTTCCTTTCTTCTGAATTTGCTGCAGCTAAAAGCTGCAACAATTCTAATTAATCCCTACTCCCCAACTTGCATGCCTGCAGAATGATTCTACTCAAACCAGTTGACATTTTACTTTGACATTTCTTTTTGTATTGATCCTAACGCCTATAGAATGAAAGAGACATGTCCATTGGCGTACGCAGAATTTTCCCAAGGGGTTCATAATGTTCTGAGACTACTAAAAGAAATTAGACTATGTAATAAAGCAGTATTATTTAGGGCTCAAGGGGTGGGGGTTTAAACCCCCCTTGCGTACGCCACTGGACATGTCTATTGCCCAATGATATATTATTAGCTATTTTTATTAAGAAAATTGTTATTATGTAAGACTTAAATATTTTACGTTAACACTCAATTTATTTGTACTTTGAGTTATTTCTAACGGCATCGGTTAGATCGCACTTTTTTGCTGTCCCCCGACAAGCACGATATAAGGCGGGGCTACCGTATTTTTAATACGTACTTCCAAAACAGCATTAGAAGTACCTCTTTAACCCAATCAAATCGTACTTAAATACCTATTCCGTTAACAGAGGGACAGTTTGGACAATGATTTTATTGTGATTATTTTAAAAGCTCATTCAAACATTTAAGATACACTAAGTTGTGAGGCAATTTAACGCTACTACCCATGTCTTTATATTCAAACATTATTTCTTACTTCTTATTTGATATTGCTACCAAAGTGCTATCGTCTCTAGTTTTACTAGAATTTAATTACATGTGTACATGCGGTTAGTTGATAATTGCATTAAAACAGAGAGCATGAAAATCCAAATCTTAAAAATTTTCTGAATATGTTAAAACATTAGAAGTTTACCAAAGCCAAAGGGCAGACGAAATATTACGCTTTTCATTCGATAAAAATTGGTGTTGCAAATTGCAGACAACAGCTCCAAGAATACCAGCTATGATAAGTCCGGATTTACTTCGGACAAGCTAAAAAATGATAAGAATATTTCTTTAATTCCGAGGAAAAGTTCAGGCAGTGCCCAAGAAATATAATGAATTCTTAATCCTTCAAGTCCAACAATCCATCGGATTCAAGAATATCACCTATAGTAAGTTACAGCCAAAGTATTTGCACGAAGAATGTCAATGAAAAAATATGGGACTTACTTCGGGACCACACTAACAATTGTTAAGAATATTCCTGTAATTCCTGGGAAAAGTCCATGAAGTGCTCAAGAAATATAATTAATTTTTAGCCCTCTAAGTCCAACGGTGAATCCGATTTAGGAAGTTAATCTATGGTAAGTCCCAGCCAAGGTATTTCTACGAAGAACATCAATGAAAAAAAATATGGAATTTATTTCGGATACGCTAAAAATTGCTGAGTATATTCCTGTTAATTCCCAGGAAAAATTAAGGCAGTGCCCAAGAAATATGATTAATTTTTAGCCCTCTGAGTCCAACGGTGAATCCGATTTAGGAAGTTAATCTATGGTAAGTCCCAGCCAAGGTATTTGTACGAAGAACATCAATGAAAAAATATGGAATTTATTTCGGATACGCTAAAAATTGCTGAGTATATTCCTGTTAATTCCCAGGAAAAATTAAGGCAGTGCCCAAGAAATATGATTAATTTTTAGCCCTCTGAGTCCAACGGTGAATCCCAATTTAAGAATATCATCTGTGGTAAGTCCCAGCCAAAGTATTTGCACGAAAAACATCAATGAAAAAATATGAAACTTACTTCGGACACACTATAAATTGCCAAGAATATTCCTGTAATTCCGAGGAACAGTCCAGGCAGCGTCCAGGAAATATACTGATTTTTTAGTCCTCTTAGTCCGATGGTGAATCCGACACCAGATATACTAACAGCAAGAATCAAGAGAAACCACTTTGATCCTTTTTGTCGTCTCCAGGTTTCTTGTAGGTAAGATATCTAAAACAGGAAAATAAAAAATAAAAAAAAATTCGGATTATTCTATTATGAAGTAATTTTCGTTGTGGATTCCGTACCTCAAAACCAGACTAAAGTAAGACACAATTACTTTATACGAGAGCGTAAAAACTGAAAAGAATGATTATGTTGCCTAGTAACAAAGCCGTTATATGAATTTGGTTACAAATCAAGATTGTTAACATTTTAAAAATATGCATTCTTTATCCTTTGTTGGTTAATTTTCGTACAATTGCACAATATCTGAAAATCGCCAATTTTGGACTAACGTTAGTCTGGCCATGATGTTTTAGAATTGTGACGTTTCCGTGGAAATGAGATTTTCAATGCAATGAGGAGACAGTTTTGTAACAAAAAGAAATATATAGCAATAATGATAGTATTTTAAAGTAGTATACAATGAAATTTATCGTAATAATGACCAGTTAAGAATTTTATTCAATTACATGACATGTAATATTGAATCATGAAATGTGCTGTGATGATATTGAAATATAGTCAGACCTCGATATAAGGTCACCTCTCGAGAACGAAAATGACCTTATAACCTATTCATACACATTTAATATTCAATGAGCCAGGACTTCAGAAAAGTGACCATATTTATTAAAATCTGAAAGTAAATAAACATATATATGTATCTATGTCGTGCTATTTATTTGTACTGGTAACTGATTTTTTTTTTGATTCATTCATCCATTAAATTTTTACCGCCAAGCAGCGAATGAAGCTTTTGGCTGCTGACTTTTAATTTTTCATCAATTATTTAGTTACCGTTTCCCGTTTCGGTAGATTCCAAAAGTTGTAAAAATTAATGTATACCTGACAATGGGAATATTTTGTGGTTTATTTTGCGCACTATAACTGCCAAAATAATGAAGATTTTATCAGACTCTCTTTAAACATCGCACCTAAAAAGTTGGTCCTCTTCCTGGTCCATTTAGAATCTCAAAAACAAAACGAAAAAAAAGAAGCGAAAAGAAAAAAAAAACCTCGCTTTACTCTGCTAGCTACAGTTGTTACCTCTTTACAATATCAGTCTCTTTTTAGATTGCAGGCGCGAAACTTTTCACACCCGCGAGTTCAAGTTGAAGAAATGTTTTCAAATGAGTAGCATCACTTCTAGGAAAATGTTTTAAATTTACACCTAATACACAATTAAAAATAATGGTAGAAAATAACAATCTTAGCCATTTACACCTTATGAATACAACATTAATGAATTAAAATATTTTTCTTGGTTAAGCCATAATGGCTGTTTTAAGAATTATAAGGAGAGTAATTAAAAATTAGTAATAACAATAAAAAAGGGGTTTTTTTCCAGTATTTATTTAGTCGAGCTCTCAAAGTAGAAAGGGAGTTCGATCCTAGATGGCAAAACAAAACTTTAGTAAACACTATTTTGATTGCGCCATCTGGGAGTTAACACCATCCCTGGCCAAATTAATAGACGCAGTGCAAAGTAAAAATCAAAGTAAAATTAGGTAGAAATTTTGCAAACATTGCAGACACAGGTTTAGAGGTTGCAAAGAAACCATTTTTATCATACTTTACCGTAAAAGTAGAAAAAAAATAATAAAAGCATGAAAGGAGGCTTAATGTATCGCAAAAACATTGTTAAAAATTAAAAGTAAAAAAAAAGTGAATAAATAAATATTGAAAAATAAAAAATTTGAAAGTAGGGGTTTGAGACGGGGAAAATGAGAGCCTGTCAGTGGATCTGTTTGTCTCCCCTAAAACCTTTTGAAGGAATTGTCCGATTCTACAGATCCTTTTTTTTTACATTCGAAAGATCTCGGCAAAAACATCTCATTTCATCATATTTTACTTTTTGATAATAGCAATTTTTCATTCAATTTTGAACAGTTCAAAAAATCTTAACATTAGCGCCCATGAGCAAATTACGTAAACTTGGGCGTAAGATCCAAGTTCCAATGACAAGCTATCGGCGTGAAATATTTTTTTACTGGAAATTTTTTGTTTGTTTTTGAACAGTTAAAAAAAAATTAACGGTTAGCGCCAACGGGGAAATTTCAATTTTCATATAAATCTTGATCTAACAGACGGATTTGCATGGAACAAACTTTATCGGAAAGATGTTATGACGTAGAACACGAACAGATACGAAGTTTAACCACAACTAAACGAGACGATTCTCCTGTGAAATCTTTTCAACGGGATTTTTAAGGATATTTTTGAATGAATGACAAAATCAATGTGTAAAAGAATGAATAAATGCCTGAATGAGTAAATGAATGAATGACTGAATACATGAATTTATGAGTAAATGAATATGAATTAACCGTTGAAAAGGGTATATTTGAAGTAACTAAAGCTAAATGCGAAAGAGAGAGAGATAGATAGATTATAAATTTGAAGTTGGTGTATACCGGAAAGTAGGCGTGTATAGTTCTAGACGAAACGAAACTTCTTGTTTTAGTGCAAAACAATAAGCTTCTAGATGAAAAACATCCAACTGAGGCTGTTTACAATTTCACAACAGTATTTTCGAACTTAAGAACACTCAGTCTTATTTAAAAAATCGTCTTTTACTTATTTGGTCATTTTTTAATTTATAATGTTCACCAAATCCAGTAAGAATTTATTCGCTTTTGCATTTGAGGGACTGTCAACAAAATGAAAACTGAGAAAATGCTGTGAAAGATCCTATATCGTAAAAAGCTGGGAATGAGCCGTAAGTTTTAGAAAATTGTTTAATTTCCTTGTCAAATTATTATGTGCATTTTGGTAAAGTTTGTAAGAAAAGCTGGGAATTAGCGGTAAGTTTTAGAAAATTGTTTAATTTCCTTGTCAAATTATTATGTGCATTTTGGTAAAATTTGTACGAAAAGCTGGGAATGAGCGGTAAGTTTTAGAAAATTGTTTAATTTCCTTGTCAAATTATTATGTGCATTTTGGTAAAATTTGTACGAAAGGGCACAGTACTCACCAAGATATAGGCATTTGTTCAATTTCCCTCTTACGTTTTTGGCTTATAACACGCAAAGTTTATCATGTTTTGTATTGCAAAAATATACGGCTTATCTTCTCAGACCATGTCAAAGAGAAACAAGAAGTTCCGTCTAGAACTATACGAGCCTACTTTCCCGTATACACCAAATTCAAATTTATATTCTAGCTATCTCTTTCTCTCTCTTTCTTATTTATCTTTAGTTCTAATTATTAAAATATACCTTTTTCAACGGATAATACATATTCATTCACTCACTCATTCATTCTTTCATTTATTCAGCCATGCATTTATTCATTCATTCGTTACCTCACTCAAGTGTTTATTCATTCATTTACGCATTCATGTATTTATTCATTCATTTACGCATTCATGTATTTATTCACTCATTTATTTATATTTTCATTAATTCAATAATTTATTCATTCATTCTTTTCCTCATTCATTTATTCATTGATTTATTCTTTCACTCTTTAACTTATTCATTCATTCATTATTTCACTCATTGAGTCACTGAGAAATATCCTTGAAAATCCCGATCAAAAAATTTCATAGCAAAATAGGCTCGTAAGTTCTGGATAAACTTTCTATTTCTACATGTTCTACGTTATAAGAGCTTTTCGATAAAGTTTGTTCCAAGCAAATCGGTCCGTTAGATCAGGATTTATATAGGGTTGAAAATTCCCCGTAAGCTCTGTGTTAATTTTTTGAACTGTTCAAAAATGAACAAAAACTGTTCAAATCAATATTTCACGCCGAGAACTCCTTTCAATAAGCTTGCAATAGGAACTTGGCTCTTGTGCCCAGAGTTTACAGAATTTGCTTCAATTTTGTCCATAGGCGCTAATGTTAAAATATTTTGAACTGTTCAAAATTGAACAAAAAATTGTTCAAATCAAAAAGTAAAATATAGAAATGAGATGTCCTCGCCGAGATCTTTCGAATGCAAAAAGAATTTTTCCAATCGGACAATTCGTTCAAAAGTTATTAGGGGGGGACAGACCGACAGACAGACCGACAGACACACTTTTTCCCCATCTCAATACCCTACTTTCAAATTTTTTATTTTTCAATCTTTAATTACTTCACTTATTTTTGACTTTTCTTGATTTTTAACGATATTTTCACGTCACATTAAGCCTTCTTTCATGCTTTATTATTATTTTTTTTACTATTACGGGAAAGTAGGCTAAAAAGAATAACGGTGATCTAAAATTGAGGAGTTTTCAGAACGACTATTTTATTCATTTACTTCTAATTTATCAACACGCAATTTACCAAGTAAAATATTAATATTTTTCTATACGTTTGTCATACATCTCTATCTCTGCTATTAATAAAGTAGCAAGTATGCCTGTGTATGTGTCTTTCCGTCTGTCTATGTCCGGCGTAGGGCCAAGACCGTTCGGTGGATTTTCATGAAATTTGGCACGAAATTAGTTTGGAACATGGGAGTGTGCACCTCAGAGTTTTTTTTCTGAAATTCGAATTTGTTCTCTTTTTATTCCAATTTACAGCCGAAAATTTCATAAAATAGTAGTTTTCTATCGGAAAGAATTATCGCATCTTTTCGAGCTTGACATCATTGAAAAGCGCGTAAAAAACTGTCCGCGAAGGAGTTTTGCTCAACGTGCTAAAATTTAAAGCCACTAAATTAACTAGAAAGGAAGTTATAAGCGATTTTCTCTGCAGTTTGAAATCATTTTTTCACGGTAATTAAGCCATTAATGACCGACGCAAAAACGCAACGTTTTCGCAACGATAGTAAAAACTTTTTTTGCCGTTTTTCTTATGTATATTTTTAGGTAAATTTTTTTTGCATGTGTTACACAATGTTTCAATGAGTATAGGAAGAAAATTCTGCCCAAAAAAGTTACCTAAAAATATACATAAGACAAACGCCAAAAAAAAAGTTTTCACTAGCGTTTGAATAGTTACCATGCCGACTGGCTTATGAGCTTTTTCTTTTTTTCAACGAATTAAATTTTATTTCTTGCGGTTTTATCATTCTGAGGAGCAGCCGATTTTTAATTGATTATTTTTTTTTTGAATTTTGATTATTCTTCTTTTACTGAATTAAAATACTGCACAGGGAGAAATGTTATCCTTTGCAGCAATTTTTGTTATGCCAACCTATTATTACTTTTATATTTTTACTCCAGTGAATTAGCAGACATGTTATTTGCCTATTTGGGCTCAGATGAAAGGTTTTTCCGTTTTCAAAGCTCTTCTTGCTGCTGTTAGTTTCTGCAAGCTACAAAATTTTGTCGTTCTGTTTTACTGTCAATAAATAATAGATAAAAATTATATTAAAAATGTATTAAAACTATTCTAATGGATTATAATCGTTCTTTTTGTGTGGGTACTTTAACTAAATAAACAAAATGAGTTTTCTCTTAAATATTTTCTTGTTTTGTTTCGTTCCTTTCTTTTGTCCTCTTTTATTGTGAGTATTTTGTAAAAAAAAATGCTTAAATGTGCAGAATCGCTGGTTGTGCAGAAATTTTTGTTTACAACAATCATAATATGTATTTCAAGATAAAATACGAAAAGTTTAGGTTAAAAAATTAAATAATTTTCGATTTATTGAGATTTAACTGAATAACTAAATTTACGCGCAAAACCCCCGAGCCCGGCACAATTCCACCGCGAAATGTACCCGTAACACTGTGTTAATGTTACACCACACAACGTGTTATAGATCATCTTAAAAAATATAACATATAATTATTTAGATCAAACGTATTTATGTACATCGTACACCATAATGCAAAAAAGCAGTAAATAAAAAAGTGAAAATTACAGCTAACTGAGAATTAAGTACTTTTTATTGAGTTTGTTTCTGTGCACTAATGGCTTTCCTTTAGTTGCATTAAGTTATTCGAGATAATTCAAACTATGCGTGAGACTAAAATATGAGAATTCTACATTTACTCCTCAAAATTGTACATACAGTCAATAGAAATACTGCCCTCATACGATTAACGATGCAGAACTTCCGATAAATGAATTTAAAAATAAAATACTGTGATTTTACGATTACGGTTAAACTGTTCAAAGCCCTTTCCTGAGAAAGTAGACTATTTTAGTTATAATCCTCTTGAGCTAGAAGTGCGATATACAACGTTAAATGTAATTTCAGAGGAAATGTTCGGCACATTTAACTTCTTTTTAGTTCGCATTTATCTGAAAACTAGAGTTTTACGATTACTGTTAAAATTTTCGAGCCGCTCCTGAGAAAGTTGGTGATTTTGATTATGCTCCTTTTGCACTAGAAGTGCGATATACAACGTACAATGAAATATTATGCTTGTAAACACAGAAAATACCAGATCACCAGTTAAGGTATCAGAATAAAGTTGCGTCATTTCCCAGTTACAAAAAAGTATGCGAATGCACTCTCAAACAAAACCTTTTGTAAATTACTGAAAAATTATACACTTCCGCAATGCAGAAAAGACGTTCCGTAGTTAAAATATAAATATTACATCGCCGTTCCGGAAGAACACCGACGTAAATGCAAAAACTTCAATTTTACAGGAGAGTAAAAAAAAACGATTTGCAGTTGTATAAAACTTATAGTAATTGAAAAGGGTGTAAGTGACAGAAAATAATGGTATAATTAGAGTATGTAGGATATATACTTTACTTTCATTTACCAGGGATTAGGATTTAATCACCCTAATATTTCAACCCATAAGTGCAGTTACGTCATTGTTACTCTAAAAATTGATCGCTGTTTTAGAAGACACAAACTTGTAATTGTTAGTTCATCCATGTTCCCCTGTGTAAGGGATGTGTTTCTGATATTGTATATGGACTTAATTGCATTTGACAAATTTTTGCAGTTGCGTCGTTGTTCTTCCGGACCGGCGACATGATAAGCTAAAGTAAACATTTGGTCACATACAATAAGGGTTGTTGAACGTAGAAATTTCTATTTGAATGAAAATGAATAAGCAGTGGTGAAGCTAAAGTAAACATTTGGTCACATACAATAAGGGTTGTTGAACGTAGAAATTTCTATTTGAATGAAAATGAATAAGCAGTGGCGAAGCTAAAGTAAACATTTGGTCACATACAATAAGGGTTGTTGAACGTAGAAATGTCTATTTGAATGAAAATGAATAAGCAGTGGCGTAGCTAGCTTAGGTGATTGATGGTGTCACCTGCCCCCCTCCCCAATCATGTCAGGGTGAAACATGCATTTTAATGTAATATATTTTTTTTTAAAAAAGACAAAAATTCTATTCCGTATCATGGGCGTTATAATATTTAAAGTATTTGTTGACGACAATTGTGTGTTAGCGGTTAAAAACCACCAATATATTTTTGTAAGAAAACACTATGCTCAGTCAGAAATATAAAATTACGTATCATACGATATTCCAGACTTCATATTTCATACGACGTTCCAAACATTACATACGAGATTCCCCGACATTTTTTTAATACAATATTCGAGAAATTACGTATCATACGATATTCCTGACATTGCATTCCATGCGGCATTTGAGAAATTAAGTACCACATGATATTCAAGACTTTACATGTCATACGACATTCCAAACTTAACATTTCACACAACATTCCAGAAATTGCATACGATATGTCTGCATTTCTCTGTATAAAAAAACTATTCTTGTTTTAAACGCGTGGTGTATAAGAAAACCATCATAAAATTTCTCATACAATAGCTACAGGAAGACACAAGTGCCGTAAAATCTGGTTTGAATGAAGTTCTGAAAAACTTATTTCTCTGGACGGAAGTTGCAAGACTTACAACTCAATTTGATTTATTACATACTATTTGAATGATCAAATTAAATCAATTTTAATAATAATCAAACTCCAGGTGAATCCAAGGAAAGAAATATATTTTATCCAAAAATTAAAACTCACCCAATCTTCAAGTGAAGAAGCTGACATAATGAATAATTTATAAAAAAATTAGTAATGCTTTCCTAAATCTTTAGTAGCGCAACATATAACGCTATTATGTAACAGTTCCAAATCCGAATCAAATTATCATTTAAAATCAAGTAAATTGTTAAAATATTAAAATACACATGTAGGTATTATAAAACTATTTTTCGGGGCAAGGTGTTACACGGCGAGTTAAAACTAATTCAATCGCTTTTATATGGTTGCCATATTCTACTTAGTTTACATTAGGCGCAAATGCACCAAACAAAAAAGGGTAAAGTTTTAGGTTATAGATAACTTTGTTTCGGTTGAAAATTTTAAGCTAGAATTTATTTTTCCGAAAGGCATAAAGTATGGTAATATATTGTACTTTATTACGATATCCTTAATAGGATTTTTCTGATTCATATTATAATGTGCCAAAATCAAGTATAGATTTGTCTCTTTTAATTTTCGCAATTTTTAGACATATTGCCTAAAAATAAGGTTTAAAAAAATAAATGGAAAGTTTTTAAAGTACGGATTTGGTGGCAGTTTACAGTGAAGGTATATGAGAAAGTTTGATTTGACTTGAAGCATTTTGCCTGCCAAGAAAATTAAGTATCTTCTTTTTTTACAGACCATTTTAGGTCGTATACATTTTCGAGATTTTATTTGCTATCTCAGAGGACGTGCCTCAAAGTTTCCTCTAATAGAACAGACAGTACAATACAAGATTGAATATTACGATGCAAAAGAAGGAAATTACAAGAATACATCCAGGGGCACTGGACGGGAATTGAACCGATCACCTCTTCACTGCGCGTTGGCAGGCACCGGAACCAATCGATTCCACTTGGAGGATAGAGAGCTGCTACTTATTTTGCGTTCACCAGATCCCATTAATGTACACGGTTCCGGAGCGAATCAGTCGCGAGAGGTGGTCACCCTTCCAAACACTGACCTCGGTCAATATTGCTTCATTTTTGGTGTTTTTTGGGAACCGAGCAGCTACTAACTGGTCCATTGCGGGACCAGGAGTTAGTTACTTAGACCACTCAGTCACTGAGGCCTCTCTAAGAATATTTGACCATGGTTATCAAAAAAAAAAAAAAAAACAGTAATATATTAAAAACTCTTTAAAAAAAAAACCTAAAAATGCAAAAATAGAATAGGAATTACAAACACAAGGCAACAATCCTTTCTGCATTTGTTCAACTTACGAGTTTTCTAGATCTATCAATATTCGAATTTCAACCTAAATCCTAGTTATTTAGGTTGTAATCGGGATGCATTAGGAAAAATACAATATTTTTTGCATTTTTCTTTCCTTCTCTTTTTCTTTTTTTGACTTTCTTTAAGATGAATTTTAAGACAAAACATGTAAAAAGGGAAAACATGACATTTAAATGTCTACAAAAATCTAAGCCTTGTGTTGCTAAAAGCTTTGTCTTTACGTCGAAATGGCGTTTTGTACCCTCAGAACTGTAAGGGAAACAGTTACCAGCTATATACTTCCAGTGGCACAGTAGATAAATCCGAAGACTTCCACGCCACGAACTGAGTTCGTATCCTGGAAAAGACATGGATGTTACTGATCGGTATAGCATTACAATGATCATATATTAGTGGGTCGGATCCCAATTAAAATATTTAGCCGTTGGGATGGAAACAATTAGCAAGAAGTTCCGTCTCGAACTTATACGAGCCAACTTTCCCGTATACACCACTTCTAATTTAAAATCTAGCTATCTCTCTCTCTCTCTCTTTCTCTTTTAGCTTTAGGTCTTAATTATTTAAAATATACCCTTTTTCAACGGTTAATACACATTCATTTATTCATTCACTCATCCATATATTTATTCTATCATTTATTCATTCATTCTTTCACTCAATCGTTTATTCATTCATTCTTTCACTCATTCATTTATTCATGCATTTTTTTTCACTCATTCATTTATTAATTCAGAAATATACTAAAAATCCAAATAAAAAAATTTCATTGGAAATTAAGCTCATTTAGTTCAGGGGGAACTTTGTATCTGTATATGTTCTATGTCATAACATCTTTTCGATAAAGTTTGCTCCAAGCAAATCCGTTTGTTAGATCCGGATTTATATAGGATTGAAATTTTCCGGCAGGCGCTAATGTTAACCTTTTTTGAACCGTTTAAAAATTGAGCAAAAATTCTTTTAACAGAAAAATACTTCACGTCAAGAGCTTCGAATAAAAGCGTTCAAAGGAACTTTGGTTTTACGTCCAGTGTTTATAACATGAGCTTCATATTTCCGCAATACCGCTAACGTTAAGATTTTTTGAGCTGTTCAGAATTGAACAAAAAATTGCTATAATAAAGAAATAAAATGAGGAAAGGAGATGTGCTCGTCAAAATCTTTCGAATGCAAATTAAAAAAAAAAAAGCTTTTGAATTTCTTCAAATAGACAGAGACGCATTTTCCCCCCCATCTCAAAACCCTACTTTCAACTTTTTTATTTTTTAATTTTCATTTAACTGCTTTACTTATTTCTGACTTTTCTATATTTTTAACGATAACTTTAAGATACATTAAGCCTTCATTTATACCTTGTTTCTTTTTTTTACTTTTACGGGAAAGTATGCTAAAAAAAGTATACAATCTTTCCCGTAAAGGCATTCATCTGTGATTACACAAGTGCTTATTACCATTGTTCGACAAATTGTTTCTTTCATTCATAAGACTACATGCATGTTTCAATGGCTTGAATAAATCTCGTTTTGATGCACCCCTGGCTAACTGATTTTCAACCAGGTGCTTTAAATGAGCAACAAAACGTCGGCGCAATACAAATAAATGCGAGCCAAGTGCCCTAACTTAACCCTACCCTGCGCAATCTTTTTTTTCTTTGCAAAATATTTTTTTTGTGTGTTTGTTTGTGCTAGTTATAAGTTTGAAAAATACTAAAAAAATTCTTATTTAATTCGGAAAAGCAGAATTTGAGAAAAATTGACATGTAGTTTAAAAACAACACTGCGCATTTAGGGGTAACAATATTAATTTGTTTATATAATCATTTTAACAAAAGAAACGAAATCAATATATAGGCATGCATTATAATTATAAAATAGCACTAAAAATATTAAAATAATTTATTTTACTATTTTATCCCTATTATTTAAAAATTTATAAAATTTATTAAAGTAAAAATTTGCAGATGTAACTAATAATTATTAGTTACATGTGGAGATTTTTACTTTGGTTATCAATCAAGTTTAATAATAATTTCACTAAAAGATTTTAAACAAGAAACCTAACATCTGTAGGGGGTCCTATGCGATAAATTTCGTTTCTTCTTTGGTTGAGCGAAAATTGATTTTAAACAAAATTCCTAAATAATAATTTAATCGACCGCTTTAAGCTAATTTGTGAAATATTTAACAAGAATCTTCCAAAAGATACTAAATAAAGTGAAATAGAACAACCTGCGACACCTGTTCTTGTTTATACTGCGAATAATGCAGGAGCATAAAAATTGACCCCGAATGCGCGGTGTTGTTTTAAAACAAGTAGAAAAGGCGCCTTAATATATATTTTTCCCGAAATTTTTCGGACAACTTATATTTATTTTAAAACTATGTAAGCAATTAGAGGTTATTTTTAAAATAAAATTGTTGCTTAAAATTTGTAGAAAAAAATCAAGAAGATATTTTTTTTTTTTACGAAATCAACATGTCTTACGATTTTGTGAAAAAAGATGAACCTTGAGTTCAGTTTACAAGATCAAGGGGAAACTATATTAACTAATATGATCACACATACAAAATGAAACTAAAGAATGCGCTACATGTTAAAAATATTACAAAATAAAAGCTTAGTGAACGAAAAATGGAGGTGTTTAAAAACAACACGGCGTAGGGTTAACTATAAACGGATGAACTGAAACGGAGGAACTTAAATAGACATAATGACTTTGCTATTCTGTTGCTTTCAAGATTAAAAAACATCCAAAAAATGTCAGAATTTTACAATTTTCTTCCGCAGAAACTACTATCACCAAGTTTTCGTTTTCAACAATGCAATTTTTTAAATTTTACAGAAAAGGAGGATAAGCTTTTTTTTGTTCAGTTTTGCAGCAGTGTTTCGTAGTCCTGATTCACCATAGGTTACATACAATTTTAAACGCACCAATAAAGCATTAAAGTAGAAATTTAAATTTCGCATATTTAATTTATTCCAACTTAACACATTTCAAATTTGGGACCATGCCATTGCTGCAATTGATCATATAACGCTTAAACAAAAATCCTTTGGTTATGGTAAAAACTAAAGATTTTATGCATTAAAAAATATGTGCGAGGATGTGCAGTTTTGTGTAAAAATGTTCTTATCGAAAAATGACAGATGAACATTAACATTAATTCTTTCTTGAAATACTCCTACATTGCTTACATAAAATTCATTTATTCTCCATAGCAAAGTAAACTATTTTTGTTTTTAAAGAAAATTTAATTGATAATGTTAATCCACTAAAGTGCCAATGACTACCTTCCAAATTAAGAAATTTTGTGACAGAACGTTTAATGATAGGCATAATAATTGTATTACAAGTTTAATTACTAAAGATGAGCGGACAAGACAATAGAAGAAATGCTCTTTATTTCGTTATTTTATACAATATTAAAATGCTAAAAAAAATCTTGAGAACTAATTCAGTGGAAACAAAATATTACCAAAACATCACTAGATAAAAAATTATGAATGTTCAAACATTAATCATTATACTTAAGCACAATTGAAATACCAAATAAAATTGGGATTCTGTCTTAAGGAACTTTAAACTACTTTCAAATTGTCATTGAAGTACATGGAGTTGATTTTTTAAATGTCAATTACGTAAAAACAAGCAATAGTGATTTTTGTATAATATAAAAACCCATATTCAATGAAAATTGACAATAACAAATATGTCTCAAAACCAACTCGCAGTATCGTTAACAGAAGCAAAAAAAACACAATATCGCATTTATAGTCAGTTTAACATACTTAAATCAAGGTATTTACACAAGATTGCGTCCATTTTAGAAAATTCGGAGCTCCGTAAAAGTCTTACATATATTTTGTACTCCTTTAAGGCATATTTTCCCTCAGCTATAAACCATTTTCTAACAGTCTCAGGTTAATTTAAGAGAAAATTTCCCTCTAGTGATTCTTAAAGCTTTTAAATTTGTCTGCAAGCAAATGGGAGAACTCTGTCAGACATGATTATTGAGAAAATAAACGGTTTTTAAAAATAGATCTATAGATGGTTTTTTCGTTCAAGTGGTTAACCATTAGTTAATGATATGGATATATATATAAACAAGTTTTAGATGAAAATTAATTTATTTATTTGGGGTTTGATTAGCACTTAAATGTATAGAAACATTATTTACAGGTGAATAATTCAAGTTATGCGACAAATAGTCTTATTACGTCATATAATGCGTATTTATAAGTGATCCCAACTCTGATATATCTTTCAAATCAAGGAGGGAAAAGTATTTTCGGTATTAATAAAATCTTTGCACCAATCCAGAATATTGATCTTCCAAAGCATCTTGCTCAGGTGTTGGAGGAGTCAAAGATTTCCTTTTAGGTCGGATGTAGAGTTTTTCGCTATTCGCGTCAGAAGAGGAATCTTTTGGTGGAAGAGGAGGTAACTGCTTCAATTTGTTATCAAATGCTTGATTTCGATCACAAGATTGTGTTCTAGGAATACGAGATGATACAGTGTCATTCGGAAAAATGTCCTCATTTTTGGTGTGTGATAAATTAAATGTTTCTTCGGCGAGAGGTGCGTATGGTTTGAGCAAATCTGGATGGACACATTCCTGCGCAACGTTGAGCGGTTGTTGCTCAGCTACTTGTGGAGTTTCATTTACATCATTTGGCAGAGGATTTTGTTGGGAAAGTGAGAAGCATTTTTTAACGGAGGGGCGAGATGTTGATGAAGATGTGCGCGCTGGAAGACATGGCTTTATGTTTTCTCTGGAATTTAGCAAAAGTAGCGCAGGATCTGGATTTACATCTTTTCTTGATACCAAGAAAGAGGATTCAAGATCCGATTTAGAGTTTTTCTTCCAAGCGTGCAGCAAAGACATTTCATATTCTTTACTTGGAGTCATTTCGCGCTGCATGAAATTGCTGCTCAAAGAATGGAATTTTGATTCTTGAGCTAACAGTTTTCTGGGAGACAGATTCAAGGCTTTAACGGAATGACAAAATTTTTGATAATCTGGATAACTCGCAGAATCATTTCCTTCAAATTTCCGCTTTGCTGGCTTGACGTCTTCAGGCATTTCGTCGGCGAGATGATCTTCTGCAGGGGATTCTAGTTGGCTATTATCGTCTAAAACGTAGTATAAAGGTTCTTGTGAGCTGCCCTCGACAGCATGAACTGGTACAGGACCAACAATTGCGGCGTGTGGAGCTTCTTTCTGTTGACTTCTGTTCCGATCTTCATCATCCAAAACGTTTTGACTTCTCATCCGTGGATGACGATCACAGGCTAGACTTTTACTGCGATCAACATATGGAAATGACATTAGCATTTTCCGACTTTCTTTAGTACCAGTCATTGGGTGAAGATTAGTTTTTCGGTTTTCTTTTGGATTAGTCGCCTGGTTTTCTTCAGTGACAGCCATCTGGTCTTCATCAGGATTAGTTATCTGGCTTTCTTCAGGATCAGTCATCGTACCAACATCAACAGCATTAATTTGATGGCGCATTTTCCCCATTTGATGAGTCAATGTTTCTTGAAAACATAGCATGAGCGGTAACGTTATTTTGAAGAAAAGCTGTAGAAAAAGTAAAGTCAGGATTAAAAAAGCTGTTTGTTAGATGTCATTAAAGAAAGAAATGACAACTTCATTAAAAATATATACATTGTGCAGAGACTTGAAAGTAAGGTTAAATTATGAAGCTTAAACTATGTAACAAATTTTGCACGGACACATTACGTGAAAATGTATTATTGTCATTACGTTACTAGACCTAAGCTAGAGATGAAGTTTGTCGTTAGTAAATCGAGTATAAAGGAATATGATTAGAAAGTTTAGGTTTATCGTTTTGACCACATTTTTCAGTAGACTTACTACAAAAGTAATAATGCTGTACTATAACCACAATCATACCAGTTGAATGTACTTTTCTAAATTGTAAATCAAAAGAGACATTCACTTTGTCCACCATTGTTAACCTTCTATTTGAGTCTTAACGTTGCTTTTGCTACCTTTTAAATCGTAAATGATTGTTAAGACCACTTAAAAAACAAAAAATAAACGCGCAGGTATAATAGGTAATTTAAATCAAACTGAATGTACTGGTATTTAACACGACTTAATAATACTAAGTTCCATGCAAAGGCTGCAGGTATTATATGTCGTAACTCTAGTAAAGTTACGAAGCTGTTAAACGTTAGGAATCAATTTTAGAAATTTAATTTACAGCAGCTAATTTTATGTCCGGTATTTATTTTATTAAAAAAAAAAATCTTGTTTAATTGATATTTATTTTAACGATAAACTACTCACAGTTCCAAGACCAAAAGAGTGTTCTTACTGAAGGTGATTTTTATGGACGGAAAGGACACCTTTATAAAAAAAAATTTTTCATCGTCGAAAATTTCTGAAATTTAAAAGCCTAACATGATTTTTTTTTTTAATGATTCGTCATTTAATTCTTAGATTCGAATTATTCTCCAATTGAAGGACAATTCCCCAATGGAGGACTTCATAAAATTAGGAACTCCTAATCTTATGAAATTTTAACTTCATAAAATATGAAAAAGTTGGCTGCAACTGTAAAACTAAACTGGAGGACCGCGATTAACTAAAGCTCAAACGGCGACCCACAGTTTAGGAAACTGTGCTTTATCCCTTCGCACCCGAGCTTACACGATCGTACGAGTTAAATATTAAGAAAATTTTAATTTTCCTGGATCGCCGGATGCAATAAATGCCGGAAACTATCGTGCTGGTTAATGGAAACGATGTATTACGAATTTTTCTCAACACGTGGTGTTACAAATGCAATTTTAAGCTTTCAAGCATCACTGAAAGCTTTGTCTACATGTCAGTTTAGCATAACAAAAGCTTTAGGTCTTAAAGGGATATCATACTGACGAAATCAACAACGGTAAAATTCCTCCTAATTGACGCTCCTCAGACACGGACAGTTTTTATTTTAATTGCATAGCAGCGAATCATCCTGATAAGAAGCCTGATAAAAACCCCTCTTTTGCGAGACCTCTGTTTCACAGTCAAGTATTTTTGTCCCCCTGCCGTCCGCTATTTTAATGCAGTCACAGCATTGTATACCTTAACTACACCCCGACTTCATTTCCTGTGTCTAATACTCGGCACTTCAATGAATTTGCTATATCAAAGACAGCAACTTCGAGATTTGCAATCACGGAAAGCTTGTTTGTGTCGGAATTCTTACCTAAGGCTTCGGCTAAAAGGTGCAAGGGTGTCCGATGGAGAAAAGCGTCAGAATTTGACGGGAAAAGTTTATTTAGAAGTGTCGAAACAGTGAAACGTCTAAAACCTATTTTATTAACTCAAAATCAAAATCTTTTTTTCTTCCATAAATCTAACAAGAAGTTCCGGCTACTATACGAGCCTGCTTTCTCTTATACATCAATATCAAATTTTTAACCTAGTTATATCTCCCTCTTATTTAGCATTAATTATATGTTGCTTCAAATGTACCTTTTTCAACGATTAATACATATTATTCCACTCCTTCATTCATTCATTCATTCAATATTCATTCATTCAGAAATATACTTAAAATCCACATCGACAAGTTTCATGGAAAAAAAGCTCGTTTAAGTCTGGATGAACTTCGTATCTATATATGTTCGGCGGCCATGTACTCTCAATACAGTTTGCTCCAAGCAGAAGCCATCAGATAGAACAGGACCTATATGGGATTCAAATTTCCCAGTAGACGCTAATTATAAATTTATTGAACTGTTCAAAATGGAACAAAAGTTGTTAACATAAAAAGATACTATTCCCAGTCGAGAGCTCTTTGTAATAGGCTTGTTGAAAGGAGCTTGGATCTTATGCCCAGAGTTTACATAATGTTCTTCATTTTAGCCCATAGTTGCTGATGCTAAATGCTTCTTAACTATTCAAAATTGAACGAAAAATTGTCTAAATCAAACAACAAAATATGGAAATGAGATGTCTTTGCCGAAATCCTTTCGAATGCTAAATTTTTTTAAATATGACAATTCCTTCGAAAGCTATTAAAAGAGGACAGACATCCTCCCCATCTCAAAACCATACTTCAAATATTGCATTTTTCAACATTTCATTCTTATTTTGATTCGTTAATATTTTTCACGATGTATTAACGATACATTAAGCCACCACTCATACCTTTTTTTCTTTAACTTAATTTTTATGGGAAAAAGAGCCAGTGATGGCAAACCTATGACCCCATGGGTCAGACACTGACCCACGCAAGATTTTTAACTGACCTACGATTGCTAGGCATGCATTTGTTTGTTAAAGCAGGTATATTTAGATTTTGTACTTTGTGTAAATAATTTATATTCTATTAGTTTTTCAAGCACTGCATTG
Organism: Octonoba sinensis; assembly: GCA_038502835.1. Lineage (NCBI taxonomy): Eukaryota > Metazoa > Arthropoda > Arachnida > Araneae > Uloboridae > Octonoba > Octonoba sinensis. The sequence continues at coordinate 107,272,311 of CM076606.1, forward strand.
ACACAAACGCTATTAAAAGCTGTCAATAACTTTCAGTTTGATCATTACAATTCTTAAGTTACGCAAATGACGACAAATGTGTATTGTTTGAAATAAAGCAAGAGCGTTTGCAAAATATCAGATAAAAAAGTAATTTTGCTCGCATTTTGTTTGTTGGGAAAAGATGACAAGCCAAAGCAAATAACCATCTTTGAAGCACTTTCTTTAGATAAAATGTATGTAATTTTTGTTACTCCTTGTTCATTTAAACACTTAGTACCATTTGCACTAAACACTTGAGAACTTTTAACCCCACTGAAGTTTTTAAATACCCAAACCACGCCAATTTGTGCCTGTTAAGCCAATTGAATTTTAAAGATATTTAGCTTTAAAAATACTCGGTTCAAAATTTTTAAACTTAACTTAGGGGCAAATGGGCATGAGTGACCCACGATCTAGTACTATAAAAATATGAACAAAAGTTGACCCACGTCTCAAAAAGGGTCGCCATCCCTGAAGTAGTCTAAAAATGGTTAAGACAATAAATTACCTGGAGTGCATACATGAAGAAGACTATAAGTCCAACAATTCCTAGAACAAAGTCAAACACTGCCCATGTTATTGAGCTGTGTCGCAAAGCAACAGTCCCCGCTATGAATCCAGCGATGAACACTACTGCACCCGTAACTACCAAACTCCATTCTATGATGTAGTTTCGAGTCAACGCATTTATAAATCGCTGAAAATAAAATAAATACATAAGTTTATGCACTAAAATGCAGACATATGCTTCGGGATTTCTTGGTATCCCGAAAGATATCGCTTATAAAAATGAACAGTGCCGTATCTCCAAAAAATCGTTTTTATATCAAAATTTTCAGATTTTTGCGCTCTTTATATATTGGGAATACTGCCGTAAGTAAGTGCTCAAAAATGAAGGCTAGAGGCCAACTGTTTTTCTTTTGGTGCGATACTGTAATAACCATTTCTTATAGTTATTTCTAAATTTTTTGAAATTAACATACATCATACGAGAGAAAACAAGAACAATAACTTTTCTGAACAAAACCGATTATAATTATTGAAACAAATAAGGGAATTGAATAAAACAAATTGTAAAAATTCAAACTCCCTCTTGAAAAATGTCCATTTTTTAGGTATGAAACTGTTCATTTCTATCAGCGATATTTCGGGATTTAATGCCCCTTTGTGCTTTCATAACGTGAAATAAAAATTGTTTTTACAATTTACTTGTGCACGAAGTTCCTTTATTATTTTATATAAACTAGTTATTCTAAGATTTTTCAGTAAAACGATGTTAATTTTAGCTTTACCAAGTATTCAGTCTAAAATGAAACGTCCCCAAAGGGGAAAAATCAGACATCAGATCAGTATTTGAACAAAAATGGGAATTAAAATATTTATATTACAGTCATTCAGGATAACTTTTAACAATGGGGGTTAGCTTCGAACCCAGTCATAATTTGGTACATTTGACAAAAAAAAAAAAAAATCTAGAAGGTCCAGCTCTTCACTCTACTTGGGTAAGATACACAATCAGTTTTCTATTCTTAATTTTACGAAATAGGTTTGCAACAAAGTTTGCAACATAAGTTATGAACTTTGTACACAGATAACTGCATAATACAGTAATTCTGAAGTTGCTGTTTGGAAGCTTTTTTTCGATGCTGGTTTGAAGTTGTTTAAATTCTCTAAGTTGTTCTATGCAGTATCAAACTAAAGAAATCTTGTAATGTGAAATTTCATAAAAATTTAGAAATTTTATTTTTTTGGTTCAACCTTGCATAATTATAATACTACTTCTTAAAAATCACTTTTTATGCTTGTTTTAGTTACCCTAAATGGATGGATAACTTTGAAACAGGTTAGAAATTCATTTTAAATGCTTTCTATAAACATTATTTCTTAATTTTTGGTGACTATACAATACAGTATATGTTCTTCAGCATTGTACCTGTAAATACAGCGACACTATTAAAATGCGGCAATTAAAATAGAGAAATTAAGAATCTTAGTTAGGGACCATTCACAAATGATGTCCCGCTTCGAGGGGGGGAGGGGAGTTCGTGAAATCATGACAAAGTGTGACAAGGGGAATCAAGTAGTGTGACATGCATTCTGCAACATAGCGTGACATGTGACAAAGGGGGGAGGGGGGGGGGGTCTGCTGAAGTGTGACTTTGTGACAAAGGAGGGAGAGCGGTCAAATTTATGGGGAAGTGGCGTGACATCATTTATGAACGGCCCCTTGCCCTGATTCGCTACTCTGTTGAATTTAACAATCCAAAATATGTATTTCATAAATCTTTTAGAGAATTTAGCAAAACTTTTGATAATTTGCCTGGTGTAGGTAACTAAACTACAAGATGGTTTTTAATGGGGGTTTTTTTTTTTTTTTTTTGATGAGGTAATTTAAATTTGAATAACATCCGTTACAGAGAAAAATGCAAAACTATTCACTAAAAGCTACTAGGACACATAAGGCAGTTTTTTGTATCAAGGGCGCTACTCTGTATTATTTCAAATACAAGTAAAGTAGTCCATTAACCAGCAATTAACCATAAGGGGTCTTCGGAAGCCGGAAAACTAGAAATGGCCAAGAGTTACACGACGACTGAATGAAATCAAATGCGCGGCCGAATTAATTACTTGAAGTACGAGTTTTTTCCCGAAAAACTGGTAAAAAATGATAGTTTATGTATAGTAAACTGTTTTTGGCCATTTCATTTGCAGGGGGTGACTAGAGAGCGGGGATGGGGTAAAAGTTACATAAAAAATTATTATACAAAGAAAGTGTAAAAGGTTCTCAGACTGGCATTAGAAATAAAATAATGCGAGATACAAGATCGCCCGTGTGAGACACGGTCATGTGCAAATTTGCCAGTAACTTTCGCTCGTGGCAGACACGGTCATGTGAAACCAGTAACTTTCGCTCGTGTCAGACACGGGCATGTGCAAATTTCCCAGTAACTTTCGCTCGTGTCAGACATGGGCATGTGCAAATTTCCCAGTAACTTTCGCTCGTGTCAGACATGGGCATGTGCAAATTTCCCAGTAACTTTCGCTCGTGTCAGACATGGGCATGTGCAAATTTCCCAGTAATTTTCGCTCGTGTCAGACATGGGCATGTGCAAATTTCCCAGTAACTTTCGCTCGTGTCAGACATGGGCATGTGCAATTTCCCAGTAATTTTCGCTCGTGTCAGACATGGGCATGTGCAAATTTCCCAGTAACTTTCGCTCGTGGCAGACAAGGGCATGGGCAAGTTTTCCGGTACCTTTCGCCCGTATTTATTTACATTCACTTAGATTGAATTGATAATATACCTAAAAAGTTACCTCATTTGCTTCAAGTTTGTCAGTGTCGTAAAATTTAAGCACAGATTACAAAATTTTTACCAGTGGAAGAGGAATTCCTAGGCATTAAAAAACTAGAATTACTTGAATTATGCAATTACATCCATCATAAAATTCGCTAGATTTTTTGTACGTTTGCAAACTTGCATTTTTCAATGATTTCTTTATGTGGTTTAAGTAATTTTTAAATAAAACAATTTAAAGTACGGAAGGACTTTTTACACAGACGGTACAAATCCATTGACAGCATAATAGTAAAACTGCGCCAAAATTTGCTTTTTAGTTTACTTGTATTGTTGTAAAGTAATTTCGAAGTTATTAGAGGGAATAGTGATGTTATTAGAGGGAATAGGGAATATCACGGGCAAATGCGTTAAGTTTTTAAAGTAAAACTGGTAATGATATGAAGTTTTGACAAGAAAAACAAGTCGACGAAAGAATCAAAGTGTAATGGGAAAAAGAGACTACGTGATATTATGTAGTTGAAGAAAGAGTCAGGTTTTTTAAGCTGTATGACGAGTTTAATTTAATTATTTTTTTTATTTTTATTTTTAAAGAAATATTTTTTTTTCTTAAATTTAGAGTTAAATTTTGAAAAACTTACTGCAATAAAAGCCGCTTTATCCAACAGACTTAATTTTTGGTAGCGAAAATCAACTCATACAAATGTTTCAGAGCTTTCTTAGCAATAGATGAGATTTGTCTAAAAAAATAATCTCTAAACGAAAAAAAAAATCCTCTAGTTGAATTACTACAACCAGGTTTCTCATTTTAATGCATTAATTATTTTGATTTAAAAAAATGAATTGAACCCATAAAAATCAACAGTATATAAGTAAAAAAGCGCTTAATAAGCCAACTATGATGAAACACTCCAATATAAATTATTTACATTCACTTAGATTGAATTGATAATATACCTAAAAAGTTACCTCATTTGCTTCAAGTTTGTCAGCGTCCTAAAATTTAAGCAAAGATTAGAAAATTTTTACCAGTCGAAGAGGAATTCCTAGGCATTAAAAAACTAGAATTACTTGAATTATACCATTACATCCATCATAAAATTCGCTAGATTTTTTGTACGTTTGCAAACTTGCATTTTTCAATTATTTCTTTATTTATGTGGTTTAAGTAATTTTTAAATAAAACAATTTAAAGTACGAAAGATCTTTTTACACAACGGTACAAATCCATTGACAGCATAATAGTAAAACTGCGCCAAAATTTGCTTTTTTGTTTACTTGTATTGTTGTAAAGTAATTTCGATGTTATTAGAGGGAATTAAAAAAAAAAAAAAAAAAGCGGTAGCAAAAAGAGTAAAAAAAGAAAAAAACATTTAAAAATAAGTTCTAAACATTAATTGTGATAAAATTTGTTAGTGCATTGCTAATAGTTTTAGAACAATTTTTCAATTTCAATAAATCGTGCCGACTTACATTTGCTCGTTGCGAAGATGCAGCCATTGTCGAACACTAAAAATCGGATTTAGCTGAACTGAAATACTAAAATGCAGAGTCATATACTAAACCCTACCTGGTGTAGTTCGAATTCAGATATTTACTTCACTTCAGTTCCTTGGCATGCTACTTCTTCTTCTTTGAGACCATACCGGTAGGTGTGAATAATTGCATAACCTTTCACCTTGTTTCACAACGCAATTCTACCTTAAATTGCATTATTTACACTAAAAAATTTGCGTTTAGTTGCCCCCTTTCTTGGTATTACTGAACACGATATTTGGTGTTCCGTTGACGTAAAGTTGAAAATTATTCCTTTTTGATGTACTTTAACATTTGTTTGTTTGTTTTACAACCGTTTCAGGTCACATATATTTTCGAGTTTATTTGCTTATCTCAATGGATGTGCTTCAAACTCTCGTCCAAGATTACAGGTAGAACAGGACAGTACGATGGTTTATTACAATACAAGGAAGGGAATTACAAGAATACACCCAGGGCAAGGTGGGAATCGAACCCACGACCTCGTCATTGTGCGCAGGCAGGCAGCGGAAACTGGTAACTAAGACCGCTCGCCCACCGAGGCCCCCACTTTAACATTTTTTATGTGGTTACTATTACTATTGCTGTACAGACCATTTCAGGTCACATACGTTTTCGAGTTTAGTTGCTTTTCTCAATTAATATGCCTGAAACTCTCGTACAATGTGACAGATAGGACAAAACAGTACGACAGAGTATTACAATACAAGGAAAGAAATTACAAGAACACACTTATGGCAAGGTGGAAATCAAACCCACGACCTCGTCACTGCTCGCAGGCAGGCAGCGGAAACTGGTACTAAGACCGCTCGGCCACTGAAGCCCCTTTTATGTGGTTGTCTAAAACAATATAGACATTATAACGTTACGTAACTCCAAACATTTTTACAGTGTAGTATGAAGATATTATTAAGTATCTGAGAGGTTTCAACGTCACACGTCTAAGTGCGGGAGAGGCGGAAAGTTACATGCCTCCCCTCGGCCTTTGATGTTATTTCCGATTTTTTTTTTGTGTGTTGCCAATCTTCTTTGCATTGTGTGTACTACAGATTGGTTATGAGTGAAGTTACGCTATTTAGACCTACATAGAGTTCGTTTTAAATATTATATAAAAATATATCATTGGAACTTGGTGTATTATCATTACTGAGCTATGGGGAAAAGAAAAATATGCCATAAGAAAACATAAGTTCAATATTTTTACTATTCTATTTTATTCTATTCTAGATGCTTCTAGCATCATATTAAGAGGTCTGCGCACGTTGCGCATGGCCACTGTTAGATCTCCTAATTTTGAAGGAGCTCCCAGATGAGAAACCGTCACCTAGGTTTGAACCCCCAGAGGTGCTCAATGCAAACCACGGCCATACTGACTGAACCGATTAGGTTATCTCACACTACCCCCCAGTATGAGGGGGTGCGACCGTGGCGCTGTCCTCCGTCATTCCTCCCACAAACTCTCTGACAAACTGACAACCAGCACCAGCCATAGGGGCTGGGCTGGCAGAGCTTTGCCGACCTGCTTTACCGACCCGGGGCCATAGTCATGCTACAAAGCAAGCCTTACGTCACCCGGATCGGATGTTGCTATTTTAGTCGCCTCTTACGACACGCATAACTACGCTGGGGCTATTCTATCATCCCCAGAGGTATCGTTTCACTTGGAGGACATTGGTGCTGCGACGGATTTTACTTGCACCAGTTCCTATTAACGTACTGTCCCGGAGCGAATCAGTCGCGAGAAGTGGACACCCTCCCAAACACTGACCTCGGTAGATGTTGCTTCATTTTCGGTGCTTTTTTTTATCGGAACTTTTACCTTTACATAATGTTTTCTGGAATCTGTATCAATTGCAATACTCCTCGCCAAATTGCTATAATTGATAAAGGAGCTATTCACGCTACAGTTAGACACGTTATAACACTTCGTTCGTGTGAGTGAAGCAAAAGGAATGCCCATTGAAGAAATTCCGCGATAAAATCAAATTTTTTTGTTTCTCATTTGTTTTGTTGTTTTTCATATGCCCTTTTCTCCCCCAGCAAAATTTTGAGCTTTTCCATTTCCACTGCAGATTTATACCCCCCCCCCCCCCATGGTCCCTAAATCCATTTACGTAGTTTCAATGATATACATCAGTTTCAACGTGTTATACGCAGGTCTGAACAGGATAACTAATTATTATCACACTGCATAGACAAGGACGTATAAGGGGAAACTGCGATATTTATTCACATGTCCATATATATAGGTATCCCATAAACAATTGGTGGCCAACTTGTCATTCAAGGTCGACCAACTTTCGACCCTAATCAAATCTACCTCCTATCGACCTATCTACCCAAATAAGATCGACCCTACTTTAGTCGATCTATCTACCCTGAAAAGAGCGCCCTACTTATAAGTCTACTATCTATCCTAATGAGATCAACCTACTTATCGATCTATCTACCATAATATCGACATACTTATTGATGTACTATCTACCCTAATAAGATCGACCACTTTATTTTGAAATTTTTCCTTAATAGAAAAACTTAAACCTAGTGATTATTTTTACATCGTCTTTTGTAAAAGTATATAGTTTCATTTTTGTTAGAACTCGTTAATTTTCAATTTTTTATAAGAATAATCCTTTTGCGCTCTGCATTACTCCTAATGCCATTTACCTACAGGTGGGAAGATCCTCTCCTCTTCATCCCAATTCTCCAATGTAAAATCGTAATTTCACACAGATTGCAACAACGGCAATTGGTGTCAGTCGGAATAGTCAGTTTCTCTGGATATGAAACTAACCTAGAAGATTTATCTAATCCAGTGACTTCATAGCGCTATCAAGGAATCACGGTTCTCTTAGTGAAAGTACATTTTAATAATGGAATAAGAATCCCAAGGTGTGAATACAAAAGCGTGTTGCTTGAATTATGTAAAACAAGTGAAACGCGCTGAAAATCTGCGATGAACTTCCGCAGTTGTCGAAATGGGCGTTAATATACCATAAGCATTCATTCAGAAAAATGTCTATCCGCGAAGTCGGTTCAGTTGCAATTCAAATGCACGTCGTGTCAGCGGAGACAGCAGACTACAAAGGATTAAAAAAAATTTTGCCAGACCAGTAATTTTGACTCTTGAAGCTTCTCTTTGCATAATTTGTTACTAATTATAGTGCAACTTTCAATTGCATTGACTTTTCCTAATACATGGAAAGTAGGACAAGTTAATGAACTGAAAGTTTTTTTTATAAATTTTAGCAGCTTCGCGTGAAATGAAACTTTAAACTTGTTGAAAAAGTTCTGGTAAAATCTAGTGTTAAGGTAGATGCTGATTAGACTTTTTTAGCACTGAAGTAAATTTTTAAACCATTAAGGGGACTCGGCACCTAAAACTCCACCTTCTCAAATTAAACATAATTCAAGGTGTATTGACTGGCAATGTATGTTTATGACCCAAACTTGATGTGTTATAGAAGAAAAACATAAAAATATAGTCCAAAAAAAAATTCAAAATTTTAAAAAATTTACAAAATTAAATTTTTTTTAAAACTGGGAGATTTTTGCCTGGATGTTTTTTACAAGAAAGAAAAAAATTTACTGCTCACTTTGTAGTATGGAATTTTTGACGTCTTCATTAGTTATTGAAAAAAAATTTAAAACTGAAAAATCTCGGTATTGCAAGATTTTTTAGTTAAATGGCTTTAAAATAATTTCTAATAAATTCATCAAAAATTCCATACTAGGTTACATTTAGTTAAACATTTGGAACAAGCAATAAAAATGATACATACATATTTGAAAAAGCCTTATATTCTGACTATTACATAGTATGCAAAAATGCGAGGCCGAGAAAAAGCCATTTAAAGTTTTTGGTTAGGTAAAATAAGTTAAAATGCTCATATAAAATAAAATGTCTTAGAGTGCACGTAGTGTGGGGCTGTGAAAACAGCAGCCCCAAACACGGGGGTTAGATAAGAGGGTATTAGATTGCGTTCTTTTCCGGTCATCGCGGCTGTCCGCTTGACTTTCTCACGGCCAGGTCCGTTGCCCATATAAAAAGCACGGCCCCGAACCCAAGAGAGGAGACTCACTTGGGAACCAGCTTATGTCAGATCTGAAGATGCAGACCTCCGCAGCGATTTTCAAGAAGGGTATGTAAAATCCTCTGGGCTCCCTTATCCCATTTCTCCTTTTCCGTCAACTCTTAATTATGTTTACTTAAATCTCTAGAAATCATAAGCTTGAAATTTTAAATTGTTTAATTTATTTTTTTTCCGTGGAGAGCGAAAGAACTTTTGATACTTTAAGAATTAATAAATGTTTGTTCTATAATATTGTGTTTGGATTATTTTAAAAACTCCCATTATTTATTTTAGACTGTAGCGGTGCGAGTCAGTCCTTCAAATAGCCCTCTTTGCTCCTGCCCAGGGGGCGCGCCTTTTGGGAAAGCGGCTACCACCAAAAAGACCTTGGTTCGACTCCCGGCGCTTCACTGCCACACTCGCACCGTTACATCTCTCACGCAACCTTCATCATCACGCAACCTTCTGATCCGACTCCAGATCAGAAGGTTGCGTGTTCAAATCACGTCCGGGTCACCAGATGTAACGGTGCGAGTGTGACCGTGAAGCGCCGGGAGTCGAACCAAGACCTTTTTGGTGGTAGCCGCATTCTTTACCGCTTTCCCAAAAGGCGCGCCCCCTGGGCAGGAGCAAAGAGAGCTATTTGAAGGACTGACTCGCACCGCTACAAGACTAATTCTTTATTTAAAATGCACACACAACGCAAATGTACAAATACTGAAGGGCTACGGCCCAACAGTAGGACTTTGAAACTTTGCACAAACGTTCTCTAATATATAAAGTATAATTTGGAGAAAAAGTCCGAAAATCGTAATTTTGTCCGATTTTTAGTGCAGAGTCCCCTTAAGAAATATATTTAAAGGATACAGGGGAAAAACAATAAGAGTCTCATTTTAAACTTTCGAGTTATTCAAAAAATAACATAACCAACCTCATTTTTCAATCAAAACAAGAAGTTTGGTTTAATTTTAAAATACCCACATTGCCCCCCGAAAAGTATTTCTATTACCATTTATGCAACAAAAAATGAAAAACCTCTAAAAGTATTTCAAATTGGGAAAAAAAAAGGACTGATCGTTTTTTCCCCTGAACCCTTCATTTGGATATTTATTCCAGTAAAGTTTATTACTTTAATATATATATATATTTTTTCAAATTCTATTTTTTCTTTTTTTAATTTTTTGTATTTGGTTAAAATAAAGATAATTGTTACCTTTTTTAAAATGTTCTAATTTGTGGATAGACCACCTTCACCCCCTCAGGTAATTTAATATTAGTTAACTTTTGTAAAATTGTGAGAAATATGTGCATTCCAAAGAGCCTAGTTAAACCTACGCCATTAGTGCCTCTTAAGTTAATAAGATTGAGTTTGTACTTAATTAAAAAACCATCCGTGGTAAAAATCATAATGAGATTTAATAAATCCTTATTACATAGACAAAGTGACACAGCTAAGACAATCCAATAAAAATAATTTTAAAAAGTTTGTACATATTTTAGCAAAATATATACATAGGCATTTATTTAACATATTTGGGAGGCATAAGATCGAAAGATTAGTAAAAATAGTTTTTAAAAATATAGCAGTACGAACTTTCTTTTCAGCAATTACCAAGCTCAATGTTCGTAAAAACTTTAAGAAACACTATAGTGGAACTTTTTAAAATTTATGTTTTTCATGAAATTGATACTCCTATACAAGTTTTTGAAAGAAATTGAGGGCCTTTAGATTTTTGGCATGTCCAACAATGTATCTCAGTTACTCTTCATGAAAACAAAATCAATAAAACTCAGAGTTTGTTTCTTTAAAATGTCACATCAGTAAAATCTTTTTGAAAAAAGTTAAATGAAAGCTAAAAGGAAATTAGTAAATCTTTCTTTATGATTTCATCCTCCTGAATTTCAATGCACGTTACTATTCTTTTCCGATTCAGGCTCATCTTGATGAAACGCTTGCTGTTCCGCGGTTTGCGACTCGCCAGAAAGAAACACATCCTCTTCCAAGCGTTGAGGTTCATCGCGATGCAAGGTACTTTCTTCCACAGGTTGAGACTCGCTTGAAGGAATCATGCTAAATTCAGCTGGTTGAGGCTCACTCAAAAGAAGCCCAGTGTCTTCGGCTGGTTGAGGCTCACTCAAAAGAAGCCCAGTGTCTTCGGCTGGTTGAGGCTCACTCAAAAGAAGCCCAGTGTCTTCGGCTGGTTGAGGCTCACTCAAAAGAAGCACACTATCTTCTGCTGGTTGAGATTCACTCAAAGGAATCATGCTAAATTCAGCTGGTGGTGGCTCACTCAAAAGAGGCACACTGTCATCAGCTGGTTGAGGCTCCCTCAAAAGAAGCACACTGTCTTCAGCTGGTCGAGGCTCGCTCAAAAAAAGCACACTGTCTTCAGCTGGTTGAGATTCACTTAAAAGAAGCACACTGCCTTCTGATGGTTGAGATTCACTCAAAGGAATCATGCTAAATTCAGCTGGTTGAGGCTCACTCAAAAGAGGCACACTGTCTTCAGCTGGTTGAAATTCACTTAAAAGAATCACACTGTCTTCTGCTGATTGAGGATTATCTAGACATGGGACATTTTCCCCTATTGGTTGAGGAGCATTATTGTGATACTCCACATGCTCTGCCAAAGGATGGGGTTTACCAGGACTCGCGGCTCGTTCCCGTACAGGTTGCGATTCATCTCGTTGCGCGACGCTGTCTTCAGCTCGTTGAAGCTCACCGAGATAAAACAAATTCTCCGCCTTAGGTTGAGAAGTTTCACTGCTACACTCCACACGCTCTGACAAAACTCTGGAACTCTCGCCATGCTCTTCCAAAGGCTGAGGCTCGCCGGAACTCGCGACATGTTCTTCCACGGGTTGAGATTCATCACGATGCACGACACTTTTTTCCTTAGCTTGAGACTCAACTAAAAGAACCACACTTTGTTCCAGTGGTTGGGTCTCACCGAGAAGTACATTGTCTTTCATGGGCTGACAAGATTCACTTCGATATTCCACACGCTCTTCTGAAAACTGAGGCTTGCTGGAACTCTCGATACGTGCTACCACGGATGGAGAGTCATCACGATTCAAGACATTTTCCTCCACAGCTTGAGACTCGTCTAAAAGAGCAACACTGTCTTTTATTGGTTGAATCTCACCACGATGAAGTACATTCTCTTCCATGGGTTGACGAGTTTCACTGCGATACTTCACCTTCTCTTCCAAAAGTTCAGATTTGCTGGAACTCTCGGCACTCTCTTTCACATGCTGACCTTCACCGTGATATAAGACACTTTTTCCCACAGATTCAGGTTCACCAACATGCAAGACGCTATCTTCCACGGGATGGAGTTCACTAAGCTTGACGTTCTCATCTAAAGGTTCACGTCTGCCGTGATCTTCAACACACTCTTCAAGATTCCCCTCATTAGCATCGAGACCTGACAAGGTTTTACTCGAGACATCAAGTACACCTACTTCCATTTCTTCGGGAGATTTATTTTGTTGATGCATATCAACAGACTCTAAATGCGACATAGAGTGTGAATCTGAGATTTGTCCACTAATTGCTGCAAGAGCTTCTGTAGTGTGACCACCTTCTGGAACAGAGTCTTCACTAGCATTTTGCGATTCTTCTGAGCAACCTCCTAGAATGACTTTAATTACCTCTACAGTAGGCCCTATTACTCTGTATTCCTCTACGGATATTGGATAAAGGCGTCGCGATTCCCTAAGACCTTCTACTCGGAAGACTTGACGATCTTCACCAGTAGAGCTATTTTGGGAAACTTCAGCATGCTCTCGAGTTAGTGGTGCATTAGAATTGTTATCCAGATTTATCTCAGTGACTTCTGCATTGTAGCCCATTTCTCTCTCATCCCGAGTGAAATCTAGATTAGATTCAGGTGTTGGCTTAATAAAGGTTTTTAGAATCGCCACAAGTTCCTCTACAGCTGAATTTATTTCTTGCTTCATATCAAAATGATCAAAGCACAATCTTTCTCTTTCATGCGCATCTACCTCAATGTCTTTTTCACGAGATCGTTCCTCAAGTTGCAGTTCCACCTGTTTCTTATCCGATTTAGATTCCCCAGTTTGCTCCCCTTTTTGCCTTGATTCTGAACTCCCCCCCAAGTCTTCCTTTTTCAAAGAAGTTTGAATTTTTGTCTTCTGTGGGTTTATTCCCCCCGAATCAACTTTTCGCTTCTTCATTGGTTCAGGCGATAATTTTCTTGGTGGTGAAACTCCAAACACTTGTTCTAGAGATCTTAAGTCGTCTGCTTCTAAAGTAGCATTACCTGGGGACCTATCTCTTGTGGCGCGAAGCTCTGCGATTGGTTGCCTCTCAGCTCGTGTCTTCGTTGTCAGTTCTTTTGAAGGAGATATTTTCTTCCTAGCAATCAGTTCTTTTAGAGGAGATACTTTCTTCCTAGCAATAAGTTCTTTTGAAGGAGATACCTTCTTCCCAGCACCATGTGTTTCTTTACTTTCGCACTTCAAAGTTTTCTTTGAATAGTAAACTTTCTTTCTAGCTCCACGAACAACTTGGCTACCTACATCTTTCTCACATGTTTCATACTTGTCTTTCGTTGAAGCGTAATCTTGCCCACTTGCGCTTTGAACCTTTTGGTGTTTTTTATTTGAGGCAGAACCTTCTCTTCTGCCACGAATTTGGCTCTCTTCGTCTAAAGGGTAACCTGTTCTGCCATCAGGGTTTGCGTCAGTCTCAGCGTGAAGTTCTTCCCCAGAAAACAAAGATTCCCTCCTGCCACTAGCTTCTGTGCTCGTTTCCTCTGCACCATCCTTATGCTCACTTGAGTTAGAGTCACTTTCTTGTGGCATTTCTGTGCTTTCTTCTTCAGCAGTTGAAAGTGATTCCCTAAGTTGCCTGCGTCGCAAGTTCCAGGCAAGTACTCTCAGCTGTAAGCCGAGAGACCGAACGATGCTACGTCGTCTTCGAGTTTTTCGGTAACGAATTGAATTCTGGGATGCGTAAATACGTCGTAAATCACGAAGTATTTGAATTGACTCGTCATTATACAAAACGGCCATCTGAAAAAAATAAATAGTTTGCGTTAAAAGTTCAACATTATGCACAATACTATTAGCGATTCAGTAATACTATTTAAAATACTAATTGCGATTCAGTTTCTAAAGAAAGAGCGACTACATTACAATACTTTCTTCATAGCTATAGACTATTTTAATTTTGAAGTTAGGGCACACCATAATTGCTTCAAAGCTGGAGCGAATACATTGTAACAATTCCTTTTCAATTAAGGGAATAACATTATTATAACTTTTAGTAAAGTAAATACATTATAATACTTATTCTGCAATTTGTGACTCCATTAAAACTATTACTTTGAAGCTGTAGTAAAGCTCTAGAATGACTAGTTTTGTAGAGTGACTTAAGCTCTGTAATGTTATAATATTTGAAACTGAAGTTATTACATTGAAGTTTCAACTTCAACCTCTTCATTCCTAGTGCACCCAATTGAGTACATTTTAAAATACTGTTTATTAAGGTGACCGACTACGCTAAAAGCATCGATTTTTGACCTCAAGGTTGAAATTTGCGATTTTTATTTGCATTTCTAATATGTTGAACTTTTTCCTTTCCAAAACTGTTTTCCTTTTTCTTCTACGTGCTTTATAAAAAAAGTTATAGCTATTATAAAACATATCGTCTGCTACTACTCATGCAATTCCAGCTTGTTTTTCAACGAACTGGAACTTTCAACTGCAATTTTCTCGAAAGTTATTTTTTCGCAAAACCCATTTACCGTTATCATGATATCTGAAAACATAATCAATGTATTTCACAAAACTTTCAGTGTTTGTTTTTTTTAATGTTAATAAAATATTTTTTTACTTATAAGGGTTTGTATGTGGATTGCTCGTTAAAAATTCCGAAAAGCAATGCATTAGCATACATTTATCCTTGTTATTTTCATAAGTTTTAATACTTCTTTGATTTTAGTTCATTTTTAAGATGATTGTTATTTGTAACTAATGACTGAAAATAATTAATATTGCAGCGATATTTTTTCTTTTACAGTGTTGACCGTTTTGATAAAATTTAACTAAAATTTTTCTCATTTTACACATGCATGCAAAAACTACAGTACATGTGGATTTTTTAAAAGTATTTTTATGTTTATAAAGTATTATTTAAACAAAAAAGTATAAAACCTGTGCAGAAATTTCATTTTTTAAAAAAAGTTGTTCCGAACGTAGTCTGTTGCCTTAACTACTGCTAGTTTGAAAGATGAAACAGCCAATTGTTTTTGAAATTAATCAACAGATAGTTTACTTCGCTTTAAACATGGAAATTGGGCATTTATTAAACTAATTATTAATTAAAATTTTTAAAAAATTAGTTATTTTGTTATCATTTTTTAAATCAGAGAACCGAAAAATTGCGTTAAAATTGTTTATGCTTAGTTCTGGGGTCTGAAGAGGTTATGCACAATACACTCATTAACCCTACACTGCGCAGCGTTGTTTTTAAACAGCACTTTAATTTTTCGTTCACTAAGCTCTTGTTTTGTATTTTTTTTTTAACAAGTGGTGCATTCTTTCGATTTATTTTGTATACAAGATCATATTAGTTAATATGGTTTCTCCTAGATCTTGTAAACTGGGCTCAAGGTTGATCTTTTTTTACAAAATAGTAAGACATGTTGATTTTCTTAAAAAACAATAACTTCTTAATTTTTTTTACAAGTTTCAAACAATAATTTAAAAAGTTTTGAATTGCTTACATAGTTTTAAAATAAATATAAGTTTTTCGAAAAATTTCATGACAAATATATTTTAGGGCGCCTCTTATACTTGTTTTAACACTTTACCGACCGGCCGTCGACTATTCGACGTTTGCTTGCGGTGAAAGGGGATAGTATGTTCGAACCGCTACCGGTCGGTAAAGTGTTAAAACACCATCCGCAAAAAAATGCAGAGTGTAGGGGAAAATAGCTATGTCAAAGGGACTAATTTAAGAGAATTAAGCTCGAGATATTAAGATCAGTTACTGTTAGCATCTCTTTGAATCTACAACAGCGCCGTATAATTTACTAGAGTCAAAATGTTCCATTTCGACGTTTTTTTAAGAGCAATCTAAGCAATTTAATTGCATTTTTTGGACTACATAATAGTAACCAATAAAAATATGTTTAATAGTTTTTATATTACGTACCTGCCTAAGGGTAACTAATGCAAAAAATAAACCAATGCATCCAACCCCTATGCCAATGTACGACAAAGCGGGAATCCGGCATTCAGGTGGACCGTAGTGTGACAGAGAATAGATCAGAACCCCTGCTTGTAGAGCTCCTCCCTCGTAGAAGAAATAACCCACAACTCTTGATAAACTCATGTTATTCTGAAATTGAAACAAATTTACTTTATGTAGCAATTACACAATGCAAACTAAAGATCACTAACGAAACGAATTGAGCGTTAATTACGAGATACCTCGCAGTGGGCGATTTAAGCGATTGAGTCCTTTCTGTTAATTGAGACCCTCGAAGTTTTGATGGTTCACAGGACCCGTAAACATCTTGTTCACCCACATTTGCTTTTAACCCTTAAATGCATGATATTTTGTTTAAAATTAGAAAAATTTAAAACTCGAAGGTTTGACAAAACTGATGCAGGGAAAACTAGGAAAACAATATCCTTTATTTTGAACAGTCATTTTTTGAAAAAAGGGTATGTAGCTAAATGGCAACATCATGCATTGATTACATAATATGACATTGCATTACATGTGAAATTGTTTGAAACCATTATTACGTGTGTTGAGATATAATTTTATACCGCACTTCTCACACTTGGTATGGGTAAATCCTTTGCAGTTAAGCCGCATTTGCACGATGTCAGTTGAAAAGACAATTGTCTCTGGACAGTTGGGGGAATGTCATGGCCAGGTCAGTTGGAAGAGAACCTGTTCCCACTGTGAAAGTATTGGCATGGAAGTTGATGAAAAAACACAGCAGACTTGATTGACACGAGTGAATTGGCACAACAAAGCAAATCAACTGGCTGCAACGTTCACACGGCGCCAAGTGGCTCGACAACTGTGGTTCAGAGTGGTGGGGGGCTTCACTGGGCCCTGTTCATTGTCCTCTGTCTACTCTCCTTGAGACAACTGAATTTTAGGACAACAATCAATTGGCCTGAATTGTTCACACGTAGCCAATAAGCTGTCTCCGGACAATGGTCTCTTCAACTGCATCGTGTGAGAACGCGGCTTTAGGCAGTTTGCATTGGCCAATGCCCAGTTGGGTCAGCGCGTGGTATTCATGCCCAGTTTGGACAAGCATTTTTCGGTTAACCAAAAAATTCCTGTGACCTATTATAACGTTAAGTTATTACGTAGCCGAACGGATACTTTCTACAACAAAGCGATATTTGCTCTAGTGTGACTTTGAATGGTATATTAGGCAATGTGTTGCTGAAATGCAACAATATGCATTTAAGGGTTAAAGCTTTCAAAATCAAACCGAGGCATGCACTTACATAATTTGCGCGCTGCTATCCAACTGCGTTAGAATAGACTATGGACTTTGTTAACCCCTTAAATCACGAGTTTTTTTTTTTCTGAAAAACTAGTATAGTGTACGTTATTCTTTGCAATGCCAGGTTGTGGGTGATATCTAGTAGAGATTAGACGGGCTCAGCCCGAGCCCGAAAGCCCGAGACTGAGCCCGGGCCCGACACGATATCGGGCTCTACATTGTGAAGTTACTCTCGGGCTCGGGCGGGCTCTGGCTCATGGTAAAATATTCATACATCAACCAACAGTCCGGACTAATGTCTTTTTGCCAGTCTTGTGTCCCCTTACATTTTCAATTTGCTCCAGACTAGAGACCCATCTTATTAGTTCTCCTAACTGCAATGATTGCACTGAATATATTCCAGTTTTAAATTCGACTGCGAATCAAGAACTTCCCGAAAATGCTTCCAAACCGAAGATTTTTGCATTTGAGCTCAGCAGAATTTAATCTGAACTGGAGCATTTCATGATAGTTTTCAAATATATGTATTCTTTACTTGAAATTAAAAGAAAAATCATTAGAACTAATTGCGATGGTAACAAAAAGCCTATATTTAATCGATGTAGCACCCCATCTATTAACAACACTTTATAAAATAATTTCGGGCTCGGGCGGGCTCTTGCTTTGACACAGAACAGTATCACTCGGGCTCGGACTTCAAATCTTCGGAATCGGGCGGGCTCGGGCCTGCAAAAGTGAGCCCAAACTCTTTAATATCTAGGGAGCGGGGTAAAAGTTACATAGAAGAAAAATATTATACTAAGTGTGAACGGATCTCAGACGTGCATTAGAAATACAATAACGCACGGGCATGGGAAAAATTTTCGGTAAATTTCGCTCGTGTCAGACGCGGGAAAATGCGTTAACCCCCTTAACGGTCGCATAAATTTCACGAAAACAAAAACAAAGCGCCATTTTTTTCCAGAAAAACAATTTTAAAATGTTTATTCTCTAATTATACTAGAAATAGTTTGATACTATCACTTAGTATGTAAGATAAATAAGTTTTTGGGATTAAGGAGAGGGTTTTTTAAAATTTAGTACGCTACTTTGGAACATTACAGCCCATGATTTTGGCGGGAGCGAGAGGGAAGGGGGTTAAAAGGTTAACTGAACTAAAACAATGACCGGTGTTACATTTGACGTTAGCCTCATGTGGCAAACCTCAGAGGTAAAAGGTCGACTTTGTTCTGTTGCTCATTATACCCGCTATTTGAAAGCTAACAAGAGGAATAGAGCAGCTTTTTTGCACTGGAAAACCGTATTAAATACGGCAGTTTGGCAAGAGACTGCATGAATTCAAGCTTAAGAGCTTATTGCTCTATATTAATTATGCTAATTTTAAATAGACTTACAAACTGTTGTATATGTATTACTTGACATAACATAACGCTAATGTAATACAGCCACAGTAATACAAAAAAAAACATTTGTTACCTGGAACATAACCAAAATTATTAAATTAATACAATATGATCTCTACTACCCGCTAAATACCCACCATGTACACTTGGAAATACGTGCATGTAAAACCCGTGGACCCCACTTTCCCCATTACCACGCCCCGGATGCAGGGAATCCATAAGTCTAGTGCTAACAGGGAAGGAGGTTGTAGGAGAAAAGGTCTCCGGTACACTTAAAAACTTCGCTAGACTTAGGAGTCCACGGATTTTACTTGCATATATCCCCAACTGCACATACTGGATCTTTAGCGGTTCGGGTTTCGGACTCGAACCTTTTAGTTCAAAGAACGACGCCTTAACCACCATGCTACCGCGGCATAAGTTAAGAGCTCTCTTGCCCTTTATTGCTTAAGAAATATTTTAACGAAAGAATGTTTTACCTCATACAAAGAGCTCATGAGGCCCAGTGTGCCAATACTGGTTATCCCCATTCCAAAGCCACTGACAAAAGTAGAGGAAGAGCCGCCCATGTTGGCGAGGGCGAAAATTGTGACGCCAACGGACACAGCCCCGCCATCGAAGAACATAATATTGACGAATCCACGTCTCCGGAAATTGTGAAGAACCTCCGAGATCTGGAAGAAAGAAAAAAATCTTTTAATAATTTTGAGACTATAACCCATTGAACTAAATAACAAATTGGACCACTATCTGAGCAATCGGTTTAAACGTAGTTTAAATCAAGGGAAAAAACCGGGGAAGAGAATTTTGAAATTTTTCAACACATGGGATATTCGAAATGCTTTTTTTCTATATGGATGTTCTTTTTTTAATTAGCTACATAAAAGTTAGCAAATGATAACTAATTCTCTGTGATGGATGACTGGCTGTTCAATCAAACTTGTTGCTACAAACTTTGTACACTTATTGGGAATGATGTAACGAACAATCAATAATCTGTCGCTAACAAAAATAGTAAAACATTTTTAAAAATAACTTGATTTAAAGTCGTTTTATAATAGGTACAACATGTTTGTTAAGATTTTTTTAAACAATAGATATATTAAGAATGATTTCTATTGATTAAAGATTAATATTGGTCGAATGATTTATTCCCAACAAATTTTTCAATTTTTTCAAAATTTCTTTTATTCCCTAAAATTCTGAGCCTCGAAATTTTGGCTTTTTTCCTCCCCGCCCCCACTTTTACACAGGAAATTTGCTCAATTTTAATAATTTTCTATTAAAAATTAAAACTAAAATAAACAACAATTTGAGAGGGGGAGAATTTCATATTTCAGTTGTAACAGCTTATACTTCAATGAAATTTCTATTTTGCCCTCGAGATAAAATTTTAATATTTTTAACTGATAACGAGGTGTATTTGAACCCAAAGTTAAGGGGACTTGGCACCTTTCAAATGTAGAAAATGGCTGAAAATAACGATATTTCAATTTTTTTGCTTAAAATGTGGTTTGACTCTCCTAGTATATCTGAGCGAAGTTTTGAAGCGATACAACCAATATAAATGTAGTTCAGAAATATTTGAGTTCTCTTACTTCTTATGTTTTTGTAGGATTTTGTATTCTTTAAACTCCGTTTTCTCGGTTTGTGTGTTTTCGCCGTATTGTAGTACTTAAAATGCTAATACTTCTACATACATTCATGTAGCAACTTGAAATTTTTTGTGTGTGTTCGATATGATGTGCTTGATAAAATTAGGGATGGAATTTGCTACATATTTTCAAAAAAATTTTTTTTAATGAAAATGTAACAAAAGTCGCTTTTTTTTTCTGTTCTACCATCGATGTAACTTTAAAACTTTTTCTCAAAAACTAATTAATAGCAAAACCCATCCCTAAAATTGTAAACCATATTATAATAAGTACTTCAAAAAAATTTGGTAAAAAAAAGTCAAGAAATGAAAAAAGAAGAAAGAATTTTAAAATTGTTAAATAATTTTTAAAAAATTTAATTTTAAAATTTTCTGGTAGTTGAATTTTGATTTTTCATGTGAAAATCATTTTGTTGAACAATAGCACATCATAACATACAAATGAAACAGGTAAAAGTTCTTCAATTAAAAAAAATTGTCAAAAGGTGCCAAGTCCCCTTAAGAGGCACATGTAAAATTTATGCTACAAATCATAGATGTTTTGTGGGAGCAAGGGCGCAACCAGGAGGTCGTTTTGGAGATTTTCCCAGAGCTCTTGCTTGTAAGCAATATTGCCGATAAATGTAAATGAAATTTTAGCCCCATCCGAACCCTCAGAAAATTCTGGTTTCGGCACTGTGTGACAAAGTTGACTCGCTTAGCTCTGAGCGAACTTTTTCTTCTAAAATAAGAAAATGCTACAAAACATTACGGTTCTGTTGGAATAAGGTCTCTGAAATTTTTCCGAGACCTTTTTTTTAATGCAATATTTCGCATCCTAGTATGGTAATATATATTACGGTGAATCTCCGAAATCGGTGAATGTCGACATTCACCATCTATCAGGCCGGTGATTGTTGACATTCTCCAATTTCTGACATCCGCCGTAACATATATACATAAATGTAATTAAACCCGTCAAGAACTCACAGAAAATTCTGGTTGTGGCACTGCGTGACAAAGTCGACTCGTTTAGTTCTAAGCGAACTTTTTCTTCTAAAATAAGAGTAATGCTACAAAACATATTTATGTTTTGTGGGAGCAAGGGCGCAACCAGGGGGTCGTTTCGGAGATTTTCCCAGAGCTCTTACTTTTAAGCAATAGTGCCGATCCTAGTATGGTAATATATACACATAAATGTAAATAAACTTTATTCCTCAGGAAAAAAATTCTGGTTGTGGCACTGTGGGACATAGTCGACTCCCTTAGTTGTGAGCAAACTTTTAAAACAGGAGCAAGGTAACAGGCTACTTAGCCTATGTTTTGTTTTAAGACCAGTCAAACTATTTCGCGTTAGACGTGCTTAAAAAAATAACTTAATTAAATACACATGTTGCATTTTCTGTTACGAAGAAACAGTGATCGAGAAAATCGTGGCACAATTGTGGGACATAGTCGACTCCCTTAATTGTGAGCAAACTTTTAAAACAGGAGCAAGGTAACAGGCTACTTAGCCTATGTTTTGTTTTAAGACCAGTCAAACTATTTCGCGTTAGACGTGCTTAAAAAAATAACTTAATTAAATACACATGTTGCATTTTCTGTTACGAAGAAACAGTGATCGAGAAAATCGTGGCACAATTGTGGGACATAGTCGACTCCCTTAGTTGTGAGCAAACTTTTAAAACAGGAGCAAGGTAACAGGCTACTTAGCCTACGTTTTGTTTTAAGACCAGTCAAACTATTTCGCGTTAGACGTGCTTAAAAAAATAACTTAATTAAATACACATGTTGCATTTTCTGTTACGAAGAAACAGTGAACGAGAAAATCGTGGCGCAATTGTGAATTACCTTAATATTCCAAACGGGAAAACACATTTAGTAGCACTTCTTGAAGTTACAATCACAGGATTTGATTTGTGGATTTGACTTCTCTAAATTCCCTCCAAGAAACAAAAATCACTCAATGAGGGAAGAATTAAGTAACTCTGACGTCTGATATTTTTTTGGTTTGAAGTGTTCATTTCTTGTCAAAGTTTATTTCTAGCACTAAATTCAACAAAAGCTTACTAATTTAAATCTGTGTTTTTTTCTTTTATTTTACCAATCCGTTTGGTACCACTCCTAGAAATTGGCAAATTTTGTCTTTAATCTAGTTTGTAGCTAGCTATAATTTTTTAAAACTGATATAAAATTTTGGAAGGCATGCAGCTTTCCTGTACTAGATACTGATTAGTTGAGGCTCTCCTCGGTTAGTAAATTACTGAAAAGTAGCTGAACTTCAAATTGTTTGCCAATAATTTATATACATAATGTTCTTCAAATAAAGCATTCAACGACCTGCACAATTACAGAATGGTTCACACTTACACCGCTTTAATTCTAAAGTTAACATTCCTGTAAGGGGACACGGGACCTTTTGAATGAAATTTCCAAATATTTTTTTGGAGTAACCTTTTATTTTTCATGTAATTTATGTATTCTTAAAATAAAAGACTAATATCAGGGTTATTAAAATTAATTATGACCTATTTTGTCAAAATTATAGCAAAAATGAAAAATCTGAAAAATACCCTTCGTGTCTCAAATGTTAACCAAATCACTTAATTTACATAACATAATGGGATAAAGACTTACAAGCATCAAATATTGTTTCACCTAACACATTAAGCAAAAGAAATCTCTTCCGATAATTTTTTTTTTTTTTCAAGAATTTCGACATTCCACTGCAATCAAACTATTTTTTTTTTTTTTTCAAAAATCTAATCAAATTTTCAAAAAAAAAAACCATTCCTTAAATATCTTTATAACGATCATTTGAAACATTACAAAAAGTTTTTAAAAAATTACTAACAAATTGATACGCGAGGGGCATTTTCTATTTTTTTTCATTTTTTTCTATAATTTTGACAAAATTAAGTTCACATTAATGACCATGATATTCATAATTTCTCTTAAAAATATATAAATTACATTAAAAATCATATTACAGCAAAATATATGTATATATATAACTTTCATTTTAAAAGGACCTGTGCCTCTTTAAAACTTCATTATTTACTTGAAAAATAAATAAGCAAACAAATGTAAGAACCCCTGCAAATGCTTTTCAAAAGGCATACTAAGTCACTGAACAACGCAAAAAACCCTTATACGAGAAACTAGTAATCCCGTCTACTTTTATTCTTTTAAAAATTCTGCTAAAAAGAACCCGAATATTGTCAGTTTTTTAAAGTGCAATTGCTACAAAAACTTGAGCATGAGGCATCAAATGCAAGTATATCGGGCAAAACGAGTATATCGGGCATTAAGTATAACTATACAAATTATTTAAGTAGATTCAAATATTAAATCAAAATATGCAAACCAAAATAGGATCAATACTTTTCTAAGGCTAAAATGTATCCCCATTGCCCCTTTTTTAAATTCATTATTTTCATATTAAATCATTTCAATTGTTGGATGTCAAAATGTATTATTTACAACTAGTATAAAAGTCACTTTTTATATCATTTCCAACATAGAAACTTCAAAATAGAGTAACTCTTGCAAAATGACAATAACGTAAATGTAGGGTAATTGTTGTAGAGTCAAATTTCACGTAAGGAAACAATTCAAAGTTTACAATTTAAAACGTATAGAGCGCATATGACAAATTACCAATAATGTTATGGATTATTAAACATTCTGATGTAATGACTACACCATTGCACAAGTTAGATGCGAAAAGCATTCAATACTTTTATTCTAAGAAAAAAGCTGAACGGTTAATTATTAGAGAAACATGATGGTTTATTAGTTTAAAGACACTATAGCCTTCCCAGAAAGTCAAAAAATTTAGAAGCAATTATATTCAAAAACAGATACTGACATTGAAAGTTTAATTAGCTATAGTTTATAATATCAATTTTATAATGCATGTTATGGTAATTATGTTATGCGTAACATATCGCAGTTCCGGAAGAACAATGACGCAACTGCAAAAATGTGTCGAACGCAAATAATTCCATAGACAAAATCAGAACAACATCTCTTACACAGGGGAACATGGACGTAACTGTAGAACGACAGTTTGTGTCTTCTAGAACAACGAAGAATTTTTAGAGAAACAATGACGTAACTGCACTTAGGGGTTGAAATTAGGGTGATTAAATCCTAATCCCTGGTAAATGAAAGTAAAGTATATACCCTACATAGTTACTCTCAATATACCATTATTTTCTGTCACTTACACCCTTTTCAATTATAGTTTTATACAACTGCAAATCGTTTTTTGACTCGCCTGAACTTAAATTTTATTTAAGTTCTTGCATTTATGTTACTGCTCCTCCTTCCTACCGCAATATCATTTAGCAAAATGCTCGTCGCATCAGCTTTGTGTGAAAAAGTTATTTTCGGTCCGTACCCCATTCCGTACAACATATAGTTTTTAAATTTAATGCTTTGTTATTTCTTAAGCCTGATTTTCAAATCCAGATTTCTAAAAAGAAGTAAACTAAAAATTTGAACCCAGTCAGCAACTCAATGCTTCTTAATTCACTAAATATTGGGTAGTATAGAATTTCAAATCTTTTAGAACCTAAAAATGTTCCTGAATGTATATACCAGAGAAAGCACCCTAATATACATTGACAAACATTGAGACATACATGAACAATGTTTTAAACCTGATAGTAGTTTTAATCTACAACAATTGAACAATCATAGAGCTATTTTTCTTCGCATTGTCCAAGAACAGAAATTTAATTTTAATGAAGTACATTCCAGTACTAAATGAATATATACGCGGAAAAATAGTCACACACTCCGCTAAATTCAATCAGATTTGAAAATTTAAACACTTTCGCTAACCATGCTCAACTTTAATTCTTAAATTAAAAAAGAATTCATAAAAAAAACTCATATTAAAAAAAGGACTCATTTTTTTTAATCACACAAACATCACCTTCAAAACAAATTAATAATGTTTATTAAGCAAGAAATTAAGAAAACTCGAGAGACTTAAAACGAAAATTGTACTTACAAAATCTCTTAAAAAATTCAGCATGCTGCTCATTTCAAAGATATGAGCACACAAGTAATGAATGATGGCGTTCCTCCGTTTAAAATATCTGGGCTGGTTACAGTTACAAATGTGATTTTCATATCAGTTGAGTTTTCATTGCAGTTTACTGTAAGGTTAAAAAAAAACCTGTATACATACGCGTATCTTCCATCAGTTAGAAATATTCTGTTGACAGCTTTTAATTCTATATTTGTTAATAACATGGTGTTTCTAACAAGAATGTGCTATTCTCTTGAAATTTGCTGCAGCAAACTTTTAGAAGATTCAGAATTGAGCTCGATAACTAGTATTAGTTATTATGCTTATTATTTATACAATTTACTATGTAGATATATTTTCAGCATTAAGTTTATCCGAAAATAATGGGAAATTATTGATGAATTCTTGATAGACTTATAGCCTTTTCCTAGAATCAGTCTTTCAGCAACCACTTTCTCAAATCAACTTACACACTATACAACAAAAATATT
The DNA here is from genome assembly GCA_038502835.1 of Octonoba sinensis. Classification (NCBI taxonomy): domain Eukaryota; kingdom Metazoa; phylum Arthropoda; class Arachnida; order Araneae; family Uloboridae; genus Octonoba; species Octonoba sinensis. The sequence continues at coordinate 107,298,320 of CM076606.1, forward strand.
TTACCTATGACACATAATTTATAATAGCAAGGAAAATTTTTTTAAAGCTGTTTAAGTCCAAACAAATAAATTTTCTCGATATATTTTTGGCAAATTTTCTTTTTGTGTGTTTTTATGAAATTACTCAAAACTTCTGTTGTAGCAGGTGAGTGCAGTGTTAGGGTCTTCATCTGTATCCCTGAATTCTCCACATGCAGCAGAATTCTCGTATGCCTCCGATAAATTTCGCTATCGCATTCAACCTGGTCACGTGACAAATTTGATATGCGATTGGACAATCGAGTAGGGTTTTGTCACGTGACTGATTAAAAACGACAGCGAAGCTAATCCGATACGGATGATAATCAGGCTGAATATTTTATATCGTGATTGAGCTTTATTGCTGTAATTTTCTTTGTACTAGTTTGCTATAAATGTCTGGTTTAATATCTTATCCGTCTAAATCACTAAATTTCCTTAAAATATGTTGAGATTTAGAAAACAGACAAAAGGTACGGAAAAAGTACAGAATAAGGCAGATTAAGTCCCACATTATACTTACAAGTGGGTTGAAGGGAGGAGTGCGACAGTTCTAGAGCTAAAGTGCTCTAGAATTATTATTATCACCACTAGTGACTTTCTTTTAACTAACGCTCTAAAAATTTTACATGAAAAGTGAAAATGAAACGTGAGAATTTAATGAAATGACGGAGAATTACACGATTACATGAAATGTGATAAAATCAAAAACGAAATCGCGGAAAAAAAATGACTTTAAAACCGATGTTACTATTTAAATCATGACATTTAGAGTGCGGTGGTTTAACTTTATTTTCATTGGGAATCTCTGTTTCATTGAGATGAACGTTATCGTTAATGTCAAGAGCGATGTGCTGTTAAAAGGGGGGGGGGCGGAGTCGTAATAAACGATATTAAAAAATATATTCCATTTTTCATTTTGGTAAGTATCATGGATCTGGAGCAAGACGTGGGGCAGAATCGCGGAGCAAAAGATCAATGAGATTTTGCTCAAAACGAACAATTTCTTCCCATTTTTTGTTGTTTTTTTTTTGGGGGGGGGGGGGCTATAAATTATTTTGTGAACGCAGCGCACATAAACTACTGATAAATAAGTAGTTTATAACTAACTTTAATAATCTTACTTTCAATTTGATGGAGAATTCAAAACGCTAATGCAAATCAACAAACTTTTGAAACGTTGAATGGAAGAAAAATAAAGTGTCACCGCATTTTTATCTCACTATTCATTTAACATTGTTAAATTCATACTGTATTTTATTTTGTTTGATATTGTACAGGACAAACAATCTGACTGACTTATGATGGAAATGGATTAATTGACACCTTGAAATTAGCATTATTTTGCTTGGACGTTCATTTAATAAATTACATTTTCTCTTCTGTTATGCTCTTGTCCTTCCTTCTAATTATAAATATTAGTAACAAATGTATTCAGTATTGTACAAATATTGTAAATTGCAGATGTAAGGAGTTGTATGAAAGTACGAATAAAGAGTTCTAAAAAAAGGCTTCGAATCTTCGACGAAAGTAGAAGAAAATAATTATTAGCTATTTCCAAAAATTTGTATTGGTAACTAAAACTCGTCAAGAGCTACTACAAAAAAAAAAAAAAAAATTAAAAAAATCGGATAAACAGAGGAGAAAATGGTACTGAACTGTTCTGTTTTTGCCTATTTTATGTGTAGATTTTTTTTACCTCTCAATTTTTGTTCAGTCAAACCCCGCTGTAACGAACCCTCAACGGTCCAACTTCGGAGATCGTTATATCCGAGGGTTCGCTATATCCGATTTTGCAAAAAAGTGATAACTGACTAAGATACTGATATATAATAAATATATTTTCAACAATCAGGGTAGAGGAGTCAAATATTAACTTTAAATATGGTTTTTGATAATAAAAAAGGAAATATAAAAATTTTCCTTATTATTTAGCACAAGAAGTCGACAGGGTGGCGTAGTGGTTAGACGCAGGTCTCGTATGCCCAAGATCGCAGGTTCAAACCTGGCCCAAGTCGGTGGATTTTCAAGATGCAGAAAATCGTCTGCGTCCATCTCGTATGATTATGCGGCATGTTAAAGATCCCTTGAGTATCCGTTTGGCATGGGTAGTCTCGGCTACGTTAAATTCCTAGTGCAGATTGCATCAACGAGAGCTCAGGTGCCCCATCTAGGAGAAACTAAGCGTCAAAAAAATTGCGTCAATGGTACCACACTGGTTGTGGTGCCGCGGAAAGGGTTGGTACCAATCTCTGGGGGCGCACTAGGTCTGCAACGATTGATGATCAATACTGCAGCCCCATTAGAAAGAAAAGAAAAAATTAACACAAGAAGACTAGGGGAGGAATGTGGCTTGAGCTTTGAACAGGAGGATCTTGGAGAAAAGATGGGGAACCATTGTAAAAGATAGTGCTTGACTAGACTGGCGCACAAATGGCAAGGAATGTTGTTGAGATAAATCGCATAAGACTTGCAATTTTGGGATTGCTATAGCTGATTTTCTTGATTTCGGTGATCGTTATGAGCGTTTGAAAATGCATTAATGACATAGGATTTCAGTTGGGACCATTTGAAAGGTTCATTATAACAGGGGGATCGTTATATCCCGGGTTCACTATATCAAGGTTCGACTGTGCTTCTACAACATTTGAATTGCAATATATTTCATCGCATCTAAGCACAAAAATGGGGGGGGGGGGGGTGTTAAAATGCTCGTTTCTAAACACACTATGAAATCCATGCAACGTACCGTTATTATTGAAGCATTATAGCATTCCTATTAGTAACAGCTAATAGATTATGAATAGGAATTTCCCTTGTAAAAATGTATTCATGGTATTAAATATGGATATCTCTTTGTATCGGTTTTCAAGTTTTTAGCAAAAACAAATATAAATAGATATTGATATTGTGAGAATTCATTTTACTGTTTTTGCTTTTCTTTTTTATTTCTTTTATTTTTTATAAATTGAACAAATTTTTGACGAAAGACCTAGGTTAGAGGGCGCTACTAGTTCTCACATATTAAAATAATCGGACCTTTAAAAAGCCGCCGACTGCTTGGTCAGAAGAATGTATGTGTACAACCCTATTGGTGTCTGTCGAAATCTCGGATGTGCAATAAACGTCAATTCAAATCTGTTTTTCGGCCTCTAAGGTCTAAACATTATTTTCAACCTTCATATTTTCAACCTTATTTTAACCTTCATTATTGTCAGGAAATTCGGAAGCACTTGCCGCAATTTAACCAGGTAATTCGTTCTTACTCAAATTCATTAATCGTGTAAACTTGAAATTCAAAAATCGTATATCTTATTCCTAACACAAATGATTAGAGTAATTCTGTGTTTTTCTATTGAATTGGTTCGACAAATTATACGGAGAATATTTGAAAGTGTTTAAGCATTCCCATATTGGTATTTCAATTTGTTTGGCCATTTTTGATCTTTTGATCTTTGCACCGAATTTTTACTAAAACTACGATGTCTGACTGCCAGCAAAATTAAGTTTGTCACCAAATGTGTGTGGCTTTCCCACTTACGATATTATCAAAGAAATAGTCTATCTGGAGCGCAAGCAGGGGGGGAGCTTGGGTAATTAAACTCAACGCTTCCCTGCCAATCCTAGTATGGCAATACATTAATTTTCATGTAAGGACTGAACTAGGCTACCTCCCCCCCTCCCCCACACATGGGGGAAAGGCTGGTTGCGTATTACTTCGTAGGTGGATAAAGTGTGTGTGCTCTGCGGCACCTTCGACTGATTTCTTGCAACTTATCACGATATAGATCTAAAATTGCACTGCAGGTATGAAACTACTATTCACACCTGCAAACTTCTAGACTGCTTTAATATAAAAAGTTTGACAACTCTATCAAGACTACTTTTAATTTTATATAAAATACATTTTATAAAAAACTGGTAGGAATTATATTTTGGTAGTGATAAAAGTATTATAAGGTTGAATTTTCGAGGTTAAGTTTAAAGCCGTTTTAAGAACCTCATTTTTTATGACAGCAGGATCCAATGGGAAAGAAATAAAATAAATGGATTTGAATTGTGCGATTATTTTTTTGCCATTTGGATAATATTTGAGCTTTCAGGGTAAACTTTTAGTATGACTATTCACACTATTCCTAGATGGCGATGAAGAAACCGAAAAATTGAACATTTAGTAGTGTCTGTAATAAAAAATAATTTCACGTGCTTTCTTAACGTGAAATTATTTTTTATTACAGCTTACTTGCACAAAGTTAAATTATTATTATTTAGTAGTGTCATCCAGGAATTGGCTAACACACGAATATTCAGTCGTTAACTGGCTTCAAAAAGTTTCGGCAACTGATGAGAGAATTAAATTTCATCCTTAGTTCTGAAGTCAACTAATATCCGACAGTTGTTTCGTAACTTAAATGTAAGCATTACTTAAAAGTTTTTTAACTGAGAAATGTTTGATTTGTTCTCTCAAACCATAAAGTGTTTTGGATTTTCCTTTCTTTTCTTTTTTTGGAGCGTCGACGGTGTGTTAGGTGAATCTGGAGAGAGAAAGAGGAGAAAGATGATAGCAGATGCATGTCTGTAGATTCAATGACAGTGGTAAGGCACTGGCGTCGCACGCTTAAGTTCACAGGATCAAACCTGGCCCAAGTCGGCGGCATCTTTTCAGGATACAGAAAATCGTCAGCGTCCATGTCATATGATTATGCGGCATGAAAAAGATCATTTGTGTATCTGCTTGGCTTAGATACTCTCGGCTAAATAAAATTTCCTAGTGCAGTTTCGCATCGTTAGAACTCAGGTTCCGCCATCTAGGGGTAACCTGAGCGTCGAAATTCTCAAGTGGTAATGTCGATAGGGGTGCCAAATGAAAGAAGGGTTGCCAGTTCCTGGGGAGTGTACTAGGTCTGCTAACGATAGGAAACCAATATGCAGCCCCATTAAAAAATAAAGATTCAATGAGGGTAAAAAATTTATTTATTTTATTTTATATTTAAATATTTTTCATATTTTCGTATTTGGTTTTTTAGTTCCTAGTAAGACTCGACCGATGCATCGGCGCCGATTGTTCAACAAAGCTGCCATCGGCCATCGGCATCGGCGGCAGATGTTAACTTTAGAAAAAAAACGGCCCATCGGCCGTAAAAAACATCTAAAAGCCGATGCAAGGCCGATGTTTTTCGCAGTGACAACTTTCCAGAAAGCATTCTGTCTATCATTTTCTTTTTTTCTCCATAGCTCAATTTCTATTTCCATACAGTAACAGGCAGCACATAAGTTTAAAAAAAAACACACAAAAAAATAATGTCATTCTACAAAGTATTTGATAAAATATTCGGGAAACTAGTTTGAGCGATCGCTGCCCGAAAACCTTCATTGTTAAAATAGTTCTCTTTGAGCAGAATGCTCGCGAAATAGAATATGTTTAAGTAAAAGTCATAGAGGTGTCTTATGGGTGCTATTTGTTTTTCGCACTAGGTTAGTTGCCCCATTTTTGTCCGTTTTTCTTTTAATAATGACTTAGTGCATTAGATGTCATCGTGCAATAATATTATACCATCTGCTTTTAGTTTGTCATGTTTCTTATTGTTCCGAAATTGTAAACAATAAAAAGTCAACTCAATCAAAGTACGATAATAATTTTAATTTTTACCAGCGTAAACGTTTTCTCTTTGCGGTTTTTTTTTTTTTTTTTTTTTTTGCTTCTTCGATCCCACGTGTTACAGTTTTTCTGCAATTGTGCAGCAACCTTGTTGCATCTGCTTTTACTGTGCGGTTGTTCTCATTATTTCATTTTTAGTTTACAACATAGAAAAGATTGGTCAAAAATAAGAAACACTTTCCAGTATAAATATTTATTGATAGAAATTTTATGTGTCCAAGTTCGACTTGCAATTTTTAAAAATTGAATTCTCAAAATGCGAGTTCGCGCGACAGGATTTAATAACATCTTAATAAAAATGGTAAAATTTCTTTATTTTCAAAAATTGATCAGTGCATATATTTTTTTTTTTCAAAATACATCTTAACATTTTTTATACCATAATTATTTTAATAAATAATTTGTATAAACGGAGAAAACTCCGTTTATACTTCGTTTCTTTAGCGCATTTTTCTGGCTTCTTTGATGCCACGTGCTAGACAGTTGACAGTTCTTCTGCTATTGTACAACAATCTCGTTGCATCTGCTTTCAGTTTAGAATATTTCTTGTACAACATAGAAGATATTGATAAAAATATGAATCAATTTTTCAGTATAAATGTTTATTGACCGAAATTTTATGTGTCCAAGTTCGACTTGCAATTTTTAAAAATTGAATTCTCAAAATGCGAGTTCGCGCGACAGGATTTAATAACATCTTAATAAAAATGGTAAAATTTCTTTATTTTCAAAAATTGATCAGTGCATATATTATTTTTTTTCAAAATACATCTTAACATTTTTTATACCATAATTATTTTAATAAATAATTTGTATAAACGGAGAAAACTCCGTTTATACTTCGTTTCTTTAGCGCATTTTTCTGGCTTCTTTGATGCCACGTGCTAGACAGTTGACAGTTCTTCTGCTATTGTACAACAATCTCGTTGCATCTGCTTTCAGTTTAGAATATTTCTTGTACAACATAGAAGATATTGATAAAAATATGAATCAATTTTTCAGTATAAATGTTTATTGACCGAAATTTTATGTGTCCAAGTTCGACTTGCAATTTTCAAAAATTTAATTCTTTAAAAACGAGTTTGGGATACAGGGTGGAACAATACCTTAATAAAAATGCTACAATTTCATTAATTTCAAAAATTGTCAACGTATATAAATATAAATATATATATATATATATATATATATTTTAAATACATCTTAATTTTTATAAAAGATCACATGTTTTCAGAAGATTATTTGTCAACAGAAAACTACTGGTGTTCAAAATATTGGTTTATTTCGATGACCTTACATTGTGCTCATGAAAATATAAAGAACATGTCAAGTATTTCAGTGTAATTTTCAACTCATAAGAAAAAAAATCTAATAAGATTAGTTCTTAAGACCCAGCATTCATTTGTAATGACAAAGAAATCTCACGTTTATGTTTTTAAAGCAATATTCAGTATCTCTTGGTTATGAACAAGGGATATACTGTACAAGGAATAATACTGCGAGCGAAATTTTTTAATATTTTATTTTTATTTCAGAAAAAGAGCTTAAAATCCCTTTTTTAATAAAAAATAAACATGTAATCGTTCCCGCTTTTCTTTTAAAAACGGGTTGGGGGGGGGGGGGGGAATCATGAAAAAATGTGAGAGGAGGGGGTTGACAGTTTCGTTAAAAATACAAACCCACATTATTTGTTAGTCTGTGTCATAACATCTGCATTCCTCTCCATGAAAAAAATAAGAAAATAAAATCAGCTGCACTTGGCATTTGCAGTTCAGGTGTTACAAAGAGAAAATGTTGAAGGATAAGGAATTAGACCCGAGCCGATCCAATAGTTGTTGAGTATTTTTTTTTTTTTTTTGCAAAGATAATAAAAAAAAGAATTGAAAATTCTCTGATATAGCATTTTTTAATTTTTTTAACCTCCAAATAGCGTAATTAATTTACTAGAATAGGGAGTGATTCTTTCAGTTTTAATTATTATGTAAACTTCCCCCAAACAATTTTACGGTGCTTGAATAATGTATTTATGCTTTTATAAACATAAAAATAAATAGTAAATGATTTAAATGACATTTTTGACAAGAATTCTACACGTTTTAATGGTTTAAAGCGACTTTTTTTTCCATCGGCCATCGGCATCGGCCGATGGAAGAAGAGAATAATCGGCAATCGGCCATCGGCCGATCTCGGAACAATCGGCCAACAATCGGCATCGGTCCTTCGGCCAAAAAATGCCATCGGTCGAGCCCTATTTCCTAGCATTCATCTTTTTCGAACTTCATAATTTTTCGGAGAAACGCTTTTCCTAGCCATCATCCCACCATACATTCTCATAATAAACGGTACTAAAAATGAATATTTATGCGGAAGAATGGAAATCTAATAACAACAAATAAGCGACAAAAATCATTTTTCACACGAACCTAGCATCATTTGCCGTATCTAACGGTCCACAATTTGATGCTAGCCCGGGCGTGATTTACGGATGCCAGCCAATTATACGGTTTGGCGAGGCAGTTGGCGTTCTTTGTCCTCAAAGGTTTTTCCATAATTATCCTCGGCGACATTTATAGCCGCGCGCTACCGAGGACAAAGTTTTCGTGCCATTTTTCTTCCAGTTATTGTTAGGATGGTTATTAATGCGTTGTTTACACGGTATTTATTAGGCCGTGACATACGATTACGAGGGATTTATTTTTGACTTGCGATTAAAGGATGCCTTTGAAAAGGATGAGTTATGGAGGGATATTTTCTTGGGGAAGCTTTGAGACTGATTCTGTTGAGGGATAATATATGGCTTGGAGATTGTTCTGATATTGATTGCCGTCAGATTGTTTTACATCAATTTAACTTTAATAATGTGCCAAAAGATTTAAAAGCTTTACTGCTTTAAAGCTTTCACCCCATAAAACAATTTCAAAATTAATTTATTTCATAACATATATTAAAATTATGCAGTCTTTTAAAATTTATTAAATAGATATTTTGAATGAGAAATTTGTTGCATTTTATACTGTTACAGAAATATGAGGCATAAGCGCTGCTTGGTTCTTTTCCATGACAATCTTTTGTTTTCATCTGTTAAGGAATAGTTGCATGGTGAGTGTTCATTGTTCAGATCCTGAATGTTCTCAGATTGCTTTAAGTTAATGAAACTTAAATAGTGTCAGAAAAAAACTATTTACTGCTTAAATACATTTACTCGAGACCTTCTTTATATCTTTATATATAAGCGATTTATTCTGTCTGTCTGTCTGTTCGCTATGGAATCCCAGGCCGTTTTACCGCGACTGCATTCGGCACCGTTAATGTTTCCGACCCGAGAAACTCATGGCTGCAAAAATGAAAGTTGAGACTCAATTAGTTTTTTTTTTAAATTAATTTTTAAATTTTTCAATGATTTTTTATACGTTTAGATCTTTTAAACTACGCAACGGATTTTAATGCGGTTTTCATCAATAGACAGAGTGGTTCAAGAGGAAGGTTTATAGAACCGTTAGGAAAAAATCCTACCAGTAGTTCTTTCTTTATTCCAATTTATTCGATATATTAATGTAATATATCGATCGAAAGCGCTGATTTTTCAGCACAAGATGATAGTTGTTTTAAGTTTCTAAGTCACTAAGAACGCCAGTTATAAGCTTTTTTAGTTTGATTTCTTAAGGCTTATCTTGACCCAAAATAACAATTAGCAGTTTCCTCAACTTTGGCGATGTCCTCAACTCTTCGGCTAGAACAGCGGTCTTTTCGTATGACCGCCGGGATTGCTAGTTGAATACCTGTCTATTTAATTACTTTTAGGCGAAGTAATTGTTCGCATCTGTTTTCTCGTTGCATAGTGCCATCTGTTATTAAAAACATCCCTTTTCTTCCGCAAGATCTGCTTTTATTTCATGATCTTGAAGCAGAAATACTGTTACAATAACTTTTTTTAATCTCACTATTTTTCTTAAGCTGCAATCGCTTGCTCTCAATCCCGTCGCAGTGCGCGTAAGAGGTAAGACAGAGGTACAGTCCGACCACACACTTTTGACGCTTGGACGCTTCTGCGCATGGGCAGAAAAGGACGAATCCTTTCGAGTTTGAGGAAAGTTCGTATTGCAGGTGCTTTCAATAGCACATGAATTAGCATGTTGGCTTCTCAGTTTGTAAAAGCAACCAAATTTAAGAATTGGCATATAAGATCAAATCGGAAGAAATGAAGTATGCGAAACGAGCTAAAATGAGAACCGAATACGGCACATTCCTCATACCAGCAGTTTCTATCTTGAAAATGAAGTGATTCTTCTTGTCAATCTGCCAGTCAGAGGGATTTTTTTTCTTTTGCAGGTCGCACTGTATGTAATTTTATTCCATACAACCATACCTCTTCTCTCTTCCTCTCTTTTGAGCCTGAATTTAGTAACATTAAAACATCCTGCCATTGAACAAATGATACGTATTACACTAGTAAGAACTTAATTTTGTAAGCAATACTTACAAAATAGTTAAAGAAATTCTTTTACTACACTTAGCTCTTCTTAAAATTCTTTAATGATTCTTTTGAGTTACAGACACTTCTATAGTGAAATATTCACCAAACACTAACTGAGCAGAAATTCTTATTACTATTCTTAATTCTTAAAGCACAATTGTGGAACATGAAACATAATAGAACAACTTCGACGCACTATCTGTAACGACCTCTAGCGGATAGAGGCACTGTTGTTAAATGGCCAAGTTGGTCAATTGCACTGCTTTAACTCAAGAAAACGACGAACATTTTTTTCCCATAAATATATTTTCGCAAATGGAACCTTTGAAATTAATTAAAAACTAATTTTTAATTTGAAAATTGTTGCGATTTATACTGCTGGAGAAATGTTAGACATAAACGTTACTTGATTATTTTTCCATGACGTAAAGTTTTGCTCTTTGATACTGAAAAATAATGTGTGACTTGGAAATTGTTCTTCTCTTGGCTGCTATCGTATTGTTCTATTATAGCTAAACGTTGTTGATACTTTGGGTGTACTTCGAACCATTGATCATCTTGTACATGTACAGTATTGATTTTGCGAATCTCTAATGTACGAAAACTCACGATTTTTCGGAAAGTCTTCGGCTGAAGCAATACATTTTCCTTTCTGTTTTTCTTCCTTGTACAAAGTACTCAAAGTATTGAAATCGCAAAACATTTCGCTCTCAAATTTCCGACTGAATTTGCATTTAGATTATAAATTAACCGGTTTGGACAGTTTTTTACACAATGTTAGTATGCACGCACGTAGGGACCACTGAAATACCAATTTTGACCAACCCTGAGTCCGTTTTGATGAGTTTTGTCGTGCTGTCTGTATTTTGGTATGTGCTAATCTCGCATAAATAAAAAGAATGCACTTGAAGAAGCAATTTTATTACTTCTAAACTTAACTTAACTTAATATAAAATTGAATTTCAATCATAGGTCTTCTTCACTTATGCGTCTTTTTGGTCAGTCCCTTGTGCCAACGTGCAAGTGAGAGATTAGTGCTTCAAAAGCTAGGGAAGAAATGGCATTTAAAAATGCTCTTTTATTTATTTTTGTTTAAAATCCTGTAAACTTAATTTGATCCAAAGTAACGTTGAATTTCATTTGTAGGTCTCTTTCACTTATGCGTCTTTTTTTAGCCAGTCCCGTTCATCGACGTACAAGAGAGAGATCACTATATTTCCAAAAGCTAGGGAAAAAATTGCAATTGAAGATGCACTTTATTACTTTTAAACTTCATTTGATTCAAAATAAAGTTGAATTTCATTAATTACGAGTAGTAACTTTCATTTATGCGCCTTTTTAAATAATCCCTAGTGCCAACCCGTGAGAGATTACTGTATTCCCAAAGCCTAGGGCAGAAATTGGGTTTAAAAACGATCGTTTATTTATTAATTCTTTATTCTTTAGGCTTAATTTGATCCAAAATAACGCTGAATTTCATTTATAGGTAGGTCTCTTTCACTCATGAGTCTTATTTAGTCAGTCTCTTTCTCCAGCATATAAGTGAGATTATTGCATTTCCAAAGCCTAGGGCAGAAATTGCGTTTAAAAACGATCGTTTATTTATTAATTCTTTATTCTTTAGGCTTAATTTGATCCAAAATAACGCTGAATTTCATTTATAGGTAGGTCTCTTTCACTCATGAGTCTTATTTAGTCAGTCTCTTTCTCCAGCATATAAGTGAGATTATTGCATTTCCAAAGCCTAGGGCATAAATTGCGTTTAAAAACGCTCTTTCGTTTACATTTTTTTAAACTCCTTTAAACTTAAGTTGACTCAAAATAGCATTATTCAGCCTAGTAATTTCATTACTAGGTCTCTTTCACTCATGAGTCATATAGTTCTCTTGCGCCAACATGTAAGTGAGAGATTATTGCATTTCCGAAAGCTAGGGAAGAAATTACACTTGAAGAAAGAAAGTAACACGATGGTGAGCCCCGATCGAAGAGTTTTATAGAGTTAGATTCTCGAAGAGGCGCTGCTTAGAATAGGACCAAAGCATTCATTCCCTCATAACTCAAATGCTACGACCAACCCAAATGCCAAGGAAAACACATCATGCTTTTCCGCTTCGGAATAACATACAAAAAGAACGTTCGAACACGGCCACATACTTCCATACGCCTAATGAGTGCTGTGGGAAGTCTTGTGTACGTTACGGTTGCAGTTAGTTACGTGCAAGGAAGACTTTTTCCTCCGGTGTGGTCTTCCAGGCAGAGATATATTTAGAATTTCCCTTCCTCTTCTACGGTAATTGAAGCACTGGAATTTCGGCAGTGAATCTAATGTGAGGGCTTTTGGAATACGAGATGTTCTTTTTATTTTCGGAAGCGAGTTTTGCTCGTGCCCTTTTTTTGTTTCCCTAATTTTTCATTTGTGGGTAATAGATGGAGAAGGATTTTTGGACCCAGTCCGGATGGAGCGGGTGTAATCGAACAAGTAGAAAGCCAATTACATCTGCCGGTGATGGATGATCGCTGGAAGTACGCTGAAGAGGTAGAAGTCACAAAACTTTGTGTTTCATATTGCCTCTATTTTCAAAATTGCTTCAAATGTGCACTCCGTTTGTAGATCTGTTTCGCATTCTGGAAAACTTGTTGCACTTTGGGGAAGATTTTTAAAAAGTTCTAACATTAATACAACATTTACGTAGTGTTAAATTCCTTTTCTGTTTGAATATATTATTTATGAGTATGCATACTTTTCTTTCTGAAGGGATATGTATTTTTTGGCACAAGTGATCCAAATCGTGCTTCCGGCAGTGTGCCCATGTTGCTTATCCTGCTTGCCACACAATAGATACCCTACTGGTAACCTGAAGGATTTTTTTCACTCATGGGGACTTCTGAAGCTTTCCTTTCTTATTAGTTACTATGTTTCAATACAATCCTATGAATTTGATCTTAAAAGTTCAATATTTAACTGAACGTTATTGTGACTATTGAATAAGTAGCATTAACTATTGAACAAGTATCGCATTCTGGAAGATTTGTTGCACTTTGGAGAAGTTTCTATAAAAGTTCTAATATTAATGCACCATTGACGTAGCGTTAAACTCCTTTTCATTTTGAGCATACTATTTATAGGTGTGTGAAATTTTCTTTCTTTTTCTTCTGAAGTGATATGTATTTTTTGGCACAGGTGAGCCAAATGGCGCTTTCTGTAGTGTGGCCGATGGCACGTGTCCTGTCTGCCCCATCACAGATACCCTTCTGGCAACCTGCAGGATTATTTTCACTGACCGGATTTCTAAAGCTTTCCTGTCTTATTAGTTACCACATTTCAGTACGAACCTATGAATTTGATCTTAAAAGTTAAACATTTTACGGAACGTTTTTGTGACTATTGAATAAGTCAATTCAATAACAATTAATAGCGCCAATTTAAACAATACCTGAGAAAAAGATTCAAGATATATGCAAATGCAAAGCAGTGAAGGAAAGTTGTTCGAAAAAAAAAAAAAAGACTGAGATTCAGTGGAATAAGAGAAAAGATTCAATTGAATAAAAACAGAAAATTTATTCGAAAACTTCTTGTGCGATGTCAGTTTCAGAAGTTTCGCTGAATATAAACTTAGATAACAAACATGTTTTTCATAAACAGATTGCTACAGATGTTTCGCAAGTACAGGAAGACCAATTCAGAAATCGGGGTAAAATCTACATCTTGATCGAGAGTTGGATTGAATTTCAAGTTTTGAAAAGGAAGAAAGAAAAATCCGCCCTTGAAATGCATCCGAACAGATTGCCGAATGGAAGTTCTCTTTTGACTTGCAAATCGGTCACTCTGAAGGTCAAGGGAATTTTAAATTGAAGGGGGTCCAAGATCCACAGATAGAATGCATTGAAATTTTTTCTATCCCCAGACTATGATTCAGACGAAGTAGTTCAGGGTTGGGATGCAGAGAGGTGGGCAGAATTCCTCAAGAGCACCAGTCGATTATCGTCTGAGATTGATCAAATTGTATACTACTCCCCCGACTAGAGATCACATTTGCATACTGTGGGCTATCCAATAAAAGAAAGAATGCTTATTGAAAAGTCTATATTTTTTATTTCTCCATAACTGACTCTGCCATCGTTGTACAGTAAAAAATACACGGATATTTTGGCAAATTGATTTAGTTGTTGTTTTGAAGTAAAAGACACTTTGCAGCCTTTAAATGTAATTACTTTCGTTTTTAAACTTTATTTAAGCTCAAATCTCCACAAACATTAAAAGAAAGGTTCGTTTTTGCTTCAATAGTCATATATACCCCCTTTGAACTGAATAAAACATTTCAAGCCACCGATACGAAATTTGAATTTCAAAAACGGTCCGAGTTTCACCCCTCAATCTCGAAATTTCAAATGGGTAGAAACATTTTATTGTGTTATATTGACTCTGATTCTCAAAATGTGCATAGATACATTTTTATTTGTTAAGATTTCAGACAGACATGCAGTAGAAATTTATTTGTGGAGGAAAATCGGCGTAAAGTTCTGCATTGTTTCATAGTACGGTGCTGTTTTTGGTTTGCAACACGCAGAAGCCAACAGCAGCCCATTAGAAAAAAAGGAAAAAAAAATGTTTTACTTAGGAGATGAACAGCTTTTACTTCAGCCAAGCTTAGGCAGTGTGCTCCAATTATTTCTCTCCACAAAGAATTTCATATTTCCCCGAAACAAGCAACCCCTGAGAACCGAAACATGAGCAAACCACGGAGATTATCTCCTGCAGAACTCCTCAATAAATTTGCTCGCCGCGTCTGGACGGATTTCCCAAACAGAAAGTGGATTAAAATTCCATCCAAAAGAGACCCCCGCCGTAATCTTCCTGGGACAAGAGGAAGTCAAAATCCCCAAAAAGCACCCTCAAGATTTAACTCCCACGAAATAAATCCATCCCTACCAACAGCAAGTTCAGTGAACATGAAGTGCTTTTGACTGCCCTCTACTTTCCCCCTAAAACCCCCTCGCCAGTGTTCTTTGAGGGATGGCTTTCGAATTTTCGCCATGACTTTCAGGGTTTGGGAAAGATACCCAGTTATGTTCATAAAGAATGCTGCGTTATGTTTCTGCGAAATTTCGAGGGAAAAATATGTTGTTTATGCTTTGCTGTGGGATTAGAGAGGAGACGCGTTACCGGGAAAATGTACGAATGATACTTAAAGTATTTGCAAAAGGGTTTCCTTCCCCAGTTGTTCTTCTTGAGAAATTGCATACGCCACTTGTTTTTTTTTTTTTTATTTTTCATGGGCTTGGTTTTTTGTACTCAGAAATGGGCACAGACAAAGTGTAGCGTGTTAAGGCCAAGGAATATATTTGCTACTAGCGGTACCGGCACGACATTGGCCGTGCTGTTCTAGCTAAGAATATATAAAACGTTGCCTGCGGTGCTGTCCTTGCTCAGAGTATAAAAAACATTGCCTGTAGTGTTTGAAACACGTGGTCTGCGTATTTATCAAAAAGAAACGTTGGATATTGTTAACACTTAAAGTAATATAATATATCGCCGTTCCGGAAGAACAGTGACGTGAATGCAAAAACTTCAATTTTACAGGAGAGTTAAAAAAAGGATTTGCAGTTGTATAAAACGTATATAATTGAAAAGGGTGCAAGTGACAGAAAATAATGGGAAATTGAAAGTAACTATGTAGGACATATACGTTACTTTCATTTACCAGGGATTAGAATTTAAGCACCCTAATTTCAACCCCTCAGTGCAGTTACGTCATTGTTTCTCTAAAAAATGTTCGTTGTTCCAGAAGACACAAACTGTCGTTCTGCAGTTACGTCCATGTTCCCCTGTGTAAGGGCTGTGTTTCCGATATTGTCTGTGGAATTATTTGCATTTGACACATTTATGCAGTTGCGTCATTGTTCCTCCGGAACGGCGATATGTTGCTCTATTTTTCATCTGGAATGAGTTTCGGCAATGACCTTGGATTGATTGCAAGAACGCAATAATTACAATATAATATTAATTTTACTTTCTGCTCATGTTGAACTGTTGTCTCAATAATAGAAAAAAAAAGTTTTATAGTTAAATTCTGAATTCAACAGTATTTTTCGTTTTTCTGCATATTCTACAGTTCACACGTTTACTTATTTCAGACATACTCGACCACAAAAGTGAGTTTCATTTGCCTGTTTACACACATTAGAGAGAAGTTGAGTTGTACTTAGCACGATACGCGAGTAAATTTGGAAAATTAATTAAATATTAAATTTTTTTAGGAGTTAAAAATTAATAAAAATTGCCAAAGTTACTTCTGGTGAAATTCTGAATCCAACAGTATTTTGCCTTTTTTTCTGTACGTTCTATAGTTAGCGCATTTGTTGTTAAACATATGCGAACACAAAAGGGAGTTTTATTTACATAGATTCTGTTATCCAGATATGTTACAACAGTCACAGAACATTTACTGATTTTCACCTACAGCGACGAAAACTAGCGATCACTTTGAGAAAATAATCTTTAGAGTTGATTTTTAGAGTTGAAGTTTCGGGATTTCAGGGGAAGGGGCCTTCTGAATATGGCTTTGCCCTTCATGAAAAGGGGTTTTAAATAGTCGAACTTTTGCTACGTATGTGGAAGTACCTATGACAGCCTCATGCTATGCTTCGTAAAAAATGTGAGCCAAAAATTCCTAGTAGTTTTTTTTTTTTTGTTTTAATGGGGCTGCGTATGGAACCTTTGCAGACCTAGTGCGTACCCCGGGAATCGGCATCCACTTTTTCAAGTAGCACCACTTTCGGTGGATGCCATGCCACTGAGAATTTGGACGCTCAGTTACCGCTAGATGGCGGCACATGAGCTCTCATTTGATACGACTTGCTCCAGGTATTCAATTTAGCCGAGAGTATCCAAGCCAAACGGATACTCAAGGGATCTTTAACATGCTGCACGATCATGCGACATGGGCGCAGACGATTTTCTGCCTCTTGAAAATCCACCGACTTGGGCCAGGTTTGAACCTGCGATCTTGGGCGTATGAGATTTGCGCCTTACCACTACGCCACCCTGCCGACAAATTCCTATTAGTATAGTTGATGAATTTTTTCTCTAGGTCAGATTTCGCTTCAAAACTTTCTTTTTTACGGGAAACTCCTGTGTTTTCTACAGTCTTCTACAACAAACTCAGCTTCTTGTTTAAAACAAGTGACATCAAAAGTATTTTTAATGAAATTGGCTGTGTTTTCGGCGGTCCTTTATAGTGAACCCACTTAAAAGCAGCAGCATCAAAAGTGCACAGTGGAAGTGTACCGTGTTTTATACAGTTCCTTAACATCAACCCGGTGGTCGATCAAAAATTAGTTATACTTTTATTGAACTTTGATGTGCTTTCTGAAGATTTTGGCAGAGAACCCTGCTTAAAACCAGCAACATCCAAAAATAATAATAAAAAAAAATACGGAAGTGCACCGTGTTTTATACAGTTCCTTAACATCAACCCTTTGGGCGATAAAAAATTAATAATATTTCTCCTGAAATTTGATGTGCTTTTTGCTGGTTTTTGTAGATAACCCAGCTTAAAACCAGCAACATCAAAAGTATTTTTATGGAAATGTACCGTGTTTTCTGCAGTTCAACCCGGTGGTTGATCAAAAATTAGTCATATTTTTGCTGAAATGTACTGTAATTAAAACTTTTTTCTGTCGGTCCAAAATAGCTTCCAGATCCTGAGCATTAACTTTACGAGATATTTTTAATAAAGGATTAAGCCCAAAAGCATGTTCAGACATTCCAGCTATTCGGTCATTCATTATCTTAGCTTTCCGACTCAGACTGCACCCCTCAAGCGGCCCCCTGATGTTCCGAATCGTATCAAGTTCCCAGGGAGAGAGAGGGGAGGATGAAGGCAACTAAAGAGTAAGTTGCTCCGAAGAAAACATGGCACTGTTATTCCACCATTTGTATCCATGACTTCTAACAGATCGCGTGAGGGAATTTTTTCCTGATTGAAATTTCCGGCTACGGATGGGGCGGTGATGTGTGTATGCTGGGGTGAGGGCTTATTTTCTCAAGCAATGGAGGGGGTGGAGGGGGGCGTCTTCGAGAGCATTAATCATGGGCACGTTTGTCAAAGTCTTTGCACCTGTGATGGATCAGTATGTAGCCACTCTTCCGTTGCAAAAAGGACGCGGTTATGGAAATTGTGTCGAAAAAAAGAAAAAAAAAAAAAAACTGGCGGATGAAGAAAAGATGATTAACACATTATGAGCGGGCGACGTAGCACGCGCAATTATGTTGCGTAGCGGGCTAAGTTGACTAAGTTAAAAAGTGTTCTAAAAAAATACATTAATTCATACATTATATGAAACATTATTTTTTCCTTTGTGTGACTTAAAAGCGGTGTACTTTTAAACGGGTACAAATACCAGCCCCGCTTTTAACCCGCAATGCACGAAACGAGTATTAGTCCCCCCCCCCCCCCCGCCCCCACTTAGAGGTAGCAATCCTCGAAACAGGTACAAATATCCGCGCCATTCTCATGATGTGTTAAGATTTTTCTTTAAATTAAGCTGCGCAAAGAGAGGAAAAAAAGAGAGAGGGAAAAGAAAGGGGAAAAAAGTGCGTGTCCGTATGTATCAGCATAAAAATTTATACTTCTTAAATTTTTAATTTTTTCAACCGCTTTTAGCTTTTTATACGAAATTTTAGACACTTTATTGCACTTATATATTTTTTAAAATATTGACACTGGCGAATCCAAACGTAAATAATTTTATTTGCCGAAGTCTGAATTTTTGCACACAACTTAAATTAATAGTTAATAAGCATTGTGAGTGCAATAACATTCATTCCTGCCTTGTTTTTTTCTTTAAATTAATATATTTAAAATTTAATTTTAAAAAACTGGTAGAAATTAATAATTAAATAAGGTTTATTAATAACGATATTGACAGGATTTTTAAAAAAAATTTCGAGTATGAGGGTATTTTAACAATTCAATAAAATAATTCAATCCAGAGGCAAAAACGAAACATCCGACTATTTAGCACCCTTTTAATCCTGTGCCCTCTGGTGGAAAGAAAAAGCTCAAATGCCCCACTCTAATGCTCAGTCTAATTTTTTGAATCCTTCTTGATTCCTTCAACTGGATATTCCATATGTGAAATTAAGAACATATTTCTTTATATATGTTTGTCTTGCGTTATTTTGACATTGTCTATGTCCACTAAATGTGTTCAAGTAAAATGTTACTTTTTTTATAATTCAAGACTTAATACGCTGACTGCCAACCTACGAGATAACTCCTAGTAGGTAAACTTGTTGAGAAACCAAATTACAAGTTATCTCGTGGTTGCCGACTTTTTTTCATTTTTCAATACATTTATAGAAAGTTAGTAATTTTTTACTTAATAAAATGTTTTGTAAAATGTTGTAATTAAATTAAACTATCGTCTGGAGATCCATAAACTACAAATAGCGCTGTCAGTCAGGCGCCGGCAGTCAACGTGTTAATTATTTAAATTTGCTACTAGTAGTAGAAAAAAGCGAAAGTAATCAGTATTCATCAATATGAAAAACAAATGCGTTCCTTATTGGGCTCATTGTTCAAAATTGTTTTATAACCGCAATAATATTGCTTTTTTTTCCTTGAGTAAATTAATTATTTCAAATCAATACTCATTTCCAATTATTATTATTATTATTATTATTACTATTAATATTATTAAGCTGTCAACAATTGTTTAGCAAAAGTTTTAAATTTAAAAATTCCACAGTATGATTTTGATTCTGTATCTCATTTACAATGTTTTTCCTTCGAGAATATTAACTAAAACCAACGGATAATAGAGACGATGTTCTGATCCTGTATCAAAATATGATAATAATAATAATAATAAGTGCATATGCAGTTTCTTTTTTACCCAAAGACCGCGACTAGAAAACATACAAGGCACCGTTTATAAATGATGTCACACTTTTTTTCAATATATTTGACCCCCTAACCCCTTTGTCACAAAGTGTCACACTTAACATACCCCCTCCTCTCTTTGTCACATGTCACGCTATATTACATTAGCATAAAAATGGTTTAATTTGCTGATTTTTAATGGTTTTAGAGAAATCAAAATGTACGATGTCACACTTCTTGTTACCCCCTCCCCTCCCTTGTCACAAACTGTCACACTTTCATGAATCCCCCCCCCCCCCACGCTCGAAGTGTGACATCATTTATGAATGACCCCCAAGTTATTCGAGAAGCAACATGTTACTATCAACGTCATATTCGTTTGTGGCCATAGCTTATTTCTTGCAATGCTTGATGTTTGCAGGTTATACAAATCACGCTTTCAGTTTGCCGGAGGCCTCAGATTTTATTAAATCCCAAACCTTCCATCCCACACACGTGTAAGCAAAGCTTTCACAGCCCGCTTCATTCTTATTTTGAAGATTAACGGAAGGATAACAGTGCTGCTCAAAAGCACTTCCCACGGAATCTTACCTCCCTTCTTTGCCAGGCATAAATTCAAGGAAATGCAGAAACCTTGTTCCTCTTCTGTATCTACCAGATTAGGGCCCCGCATCAACAAACCCTTTCTAAACCATTCTGGAAATTTCCCAACAGATTATCTATCCTCTTCCCACCCACTGTTTATGAAAGGGTTTTCCCCCACCCCACTCTCCCAGGAGTGACTGGGGGTGGAGGATGCGAGGGTGGTTTTGGAGTGGGTCCTCATTGTCCTTATGCGCAAAGTCAACAGTGTCCATCGAGCATGAGGAGATTGCCGTGAGAGTGTTATCTTTTGCTTGGTGGTCGGATTTGGGAGGTTTTCCCTTTTTTTGAGTTTTATTTTTGGGATTGATTTCTTATGGTTTAACGCTGTTTTGAGCCGTAAAGGGGTTGATGCTGCTTCCGTCGCTGATAGGAGGGTTTGTTTAAGTTTTTATCTTTTTTTCCTGGAATGCACCCCTAAGGGCACACTCCTTTATCGGGGATTTTGCAGTCACGAGAGATTGGGAAGGGAAGGTTTCGGTTTTTGTTTTGTTTTATTTGATGTGGGAAATATATTACAAAACGCGGGAGAAAAGTCAGGAAATATCCGCTTTGTTTTTATTTCACGAATGCAGTTCGTGCGTACCTTTCCTGATTAGGGCATGTGGCTGAGAGTTCCAACTTAAAGTATTGAGTAAACTATGGAGAGAGAGAATGAGAGATAATATACATAATTTTTTTCCTCAATTTTAAAAAAATATATATTTAAAAAAAAAAGTAAAATAAAATAAATTTTTATAATTTACATGTTTTGCTCTAATTTTTGAATAAACACGCTTATTACATTTCCATAAAAATGTGTTTGTTACATCTAGACACATGCAGCTCAGAAACTGCAACACCGGCCGAGGTCATTTAGAGCTACTTTCGACACCATCATTGCTCAAAAACTATTAGACAAACAAACTTGAAATCTTGTACGTCTAATAGGGATCCCTTGAATCCCTATGATATCAAATTTCATTGATATACTTCTGACAGTCATGGAATTATTAAGTTCTAAAACGTGTCATTTTTATCACTGAAGGACTGTTAAAAATTTACACTGTTAAAAATTTCCGTAAGAAAATTGTAAAATAACCATTTATTTGATTGTTATTTTACCATATTTAATTACAACAGTTGAATAACTATTAAAAAGATGGTACTCAAACCGCTTATTGCGAAAAAATCGTCTATTCTCTGTTTCTACTAAAGAACGTTTAATTAACCGTAATTTACAAGCGCTCAGTAAGAATAGGGCGTCCATCTTGTTGCGAAACCTTACCGGTCGTACGTTGTTGTGAAAATGCGAATACAGTTTTATCAGTTCAAACCTGCATGTGTATATAAAAAAAGAAGAAAAAAAAAGTGGCTTAAGCAGTTCCTACTAACTAGACACACATACACACGTAAATCAAAAATTGGAGACATCGGATTCCCGAACTGTTTGCGAATGAGCGAACCCATAACTTGAGCTGCTGAAGCTCAATTATACAGTACGTCAATATACAGTAAATTTAGATCAAAGATGGCTTTGGATTCAATCAAAAGCTGAAATTTCAATTTTAATGCCGTTTATTTATCAATAAGTCTTTCTTCTCTTGTTGAAAAGAAAGATTTATTGATAAATAAACGACCACACATTGAAAGAGCCGCAGGCTGCCGACCCCTGACATAAACAATACTCTCTCGTGCTTGAAGGCAAATAATTGAAACATTAAATTCCCTTTCCGCATTAGAGAACATTGTACAGTCTTACAGCTATGATTAAAGGATCTGCTATGGAACTTGGCACCTATTAGATATTAACTCTTTTATCGTTGACCCTGATTACTCCAAAAGAAGTTTGTTCTATCAAACTTGGCTCTTTTTTCGCATTTATGTTTTCGTTGGGATATCAATTAACTTCACACACTTTTTTAAAACCCTGGGCATTAAATATAAAATCAAGTTGGGTGTCTTTCATTTTATGCATCAAAATCATTTATTTTAAGGAAAGCAAAATTGTTTTTTGTCCTACTTGTTGGCTGTCTCACGGAGCGTTGAACACTTCTAAAATGATTAAATATTAGCAGCAAAATTTTCAAGGAGTAGCTTATTCCTGACAACGAATTCTGAGATAATTTCACTTCTCGCGTAATTTATCAACCATGTGAGGAAATGGAAATTGTATTCAGTTTATTCGTCCATCAATATTGAATCATAAATTTGCATACTTCATTTATTATTGCATATTTTAGATCTCATTTGTGTAATTAAATGTCTGCACGCTTAAGTTTCCAAGACATGAATATGAATGAAATATTATCTAATAATAGCTGTAACTTTTCCTCTTAATGCCTGAATGTTTTCGGGAAGTAAACAGTATGTTTTCCACTTGATGGAGTTCCGCTGAAATTAATTTTAAAAAGTTTGTGTATTTAAATCATTTTATTCAAATATTTCACGCTGCGTTTAGGCATAATATATGTGGTTAGCAATTATTTTTAAGAAAGTAATTATGAAATATTGTTGCCAACAAACTTCATATTAATATTTTTCATCAGTTGATTGATCTGTTCTGTCTATGCTGTTGAATAAATGCATAAATTATAATCTAAAAACTAAATAAGTGTGTGATGTAAACAGAAAAGTATTGAAAAAATCATCTCATACTGATTTAATTTTTCTGTACAGTAGATGTACCGCTTATACGATGTTGACATTTATACGTCGCTTTAGTGTGGTCCCAATTCTTGGATTTAGCCCGAAGGATAAATCGATTATACGACAGACATTTATACGACGTTTACACTTATACGATGTTTTAATGTGGTTCAAATTCTTGGATTTAGCCAACAGGATAAATCGATTATACGACGTTAGAGTTTATATGACGCTTTTCGTAATCCCTTTGGCGTCGTATAAACGATAATCCACTGTATTTTCAACGAACATTTGTACGACGTTTTAGTGGGGTCAAAATTCTTGGATTTAGCCAGAAGAATAAATCGATTATACGACGTTTCTCGATAGTCCCTTTGGCGTATTATAAACGATACCCCACTGTATTTCCAACGATCATTTGTACGACGTTTTAGTGTGGTCCCAATTCCTGGATTTAGCCAGAAGTATAAATCGATTATACGACGTTTCTCGATAGTCCCTTCGGCGCCGTATAAACGATACTCCACTGTATAATAAAAAATTAATGAGTATACAAGTTACGAACTTATTGTTAGTCTGGCAGCCAGTGGGTAGGTCAGGACCAGTAAGTTACATGCACTGTAGAGAATCGATTAAACGACGATAATTTATACGACGTTTACACTTATACGAATGACGTTTTAGTGTGGTTCCAATTCTTGGATTTAGCCAGAGTAGCAAATCGTTAATACGACGATTTACGACGATTTTCGATAATCCCTTCGCGTCGTATAAACGATACTCCACTGTATAATAAAAAATTAATGAGTATATAAGCTACGAACTCATTGTTAGTCTGACAGCCAGTAGGTAGGTCAGGACCAGTACGTTACATGCACATTAGAGTATCGTTTAAACGACGATAATTTATATGACGTTTACACTTATACGAATGATGTTTTAGTGTGGTTCCAATTCTTGTATTTAGCCAGAAGGGTGAATTGATTATGCCACGTTTTTTGTTAGTCCCTTCGGCTTCGTACAAATGGTACTCTGTTGTACATGCATATTTATAGCGTTTCGTATTATACAATTTTTTCTTGATAATCTATAGCAAATACTAATTTTATCTGTATATTTTAGTCTTTCTTTTCAAGATGTTTACTTGTACTTTCACAGCTAAACTCTTTTTAAAAAGTAAATCTTAATTATAGTAGAGTATCATTTATACGACGCCGAATAGACTATCAAAAAACGTCGCATAAACGATAACGTCGTATAATCTATTTACTCTTTTGGCTAAATCCAAGAATTTGGACCACACTGAAGCGTCGTATAAGTGTAAACGTCGTATAAAGGATCTTCGTATAAACGATACTCTACTTTACTATTAATTTAACCCTTTCTAAGGGAATAGGAAGATTTGGTATTATACCAACCAAATTTATAGACATATAATCGCTTACAGTAAGCAATTTCTTCCCCTTTGGTAGGCAGAAATTCGTAAAGACAATAGGAAGTATATTTGCCACAATGCTTCACTTTTAACGTGTGAGGCATATCTACCAGCCAGATGGGAGGTGGGGCTAAAAAATCATGGTAATTTTATTGAATCAGCTATATGAGTTTCCAATCTAAATCCTGAAAATATTTTAAACCTTTAACAACCGGAATATATTCACTTGAACGCCAAAAAAAAGTATCCAAAAATTGCATAAATGGCGATACATCTATTTCTACGTATATGTCATGAGTTTCTTACATGAACTTTCGCCATAGCAAATTTTGTTATTGGCTAACCAGTAAAAACAGTAAATTACGTCAATTAACGTCAATAAATCGCTTATTGATGTTACCCGTACCACAGGAAAGTTTCTCCAAATTGCTTATTTACGTTCCCCGTGCCACAGAAAAGTTTCGCCAAATCGTCTATTGACGTTACCCGTAGTTAAGGGGTTAATATTCCACTGCTAGAAAAACATGGCTCATTAAAGTGTTAAATAAAGAATATATAATAAAAATTGATCAGTTTAAAGTATAAATAAATAAAACCGCTTAAATTGTAACAAAAACCAAATTATGTGCAATGGAAATAAAGCAAGTTTTGTATATTAACTGTTACTAAGCGCCAATAAATAAAAAAGCTTAAATTGTAACAAAAACCAAATTGTGTGCAATGGAAATAAAGCAAGTTTTGTATATTAACTGTTACTAAGCGCCAATAAATAAAAAAGCTTAAATTGTAACAAAAACCAAATTGTGTGCAATGGAAATAAAGCAAGTTTTGTATATTAACTGTTACTAAGCGCCAATAAATAAAAAAGCTTAAATTGTAACAAAAACCAAATTTTGTGCAATGGAAATAAAGCCAGGATGTTGATTATAATTTCGGTTTTCAGTTTTGTATATTGACTGTTACTAAGTTCTTTAGATTTTATTGATTAACCTAAACAACAAATCCATTTTCAAGAATTCTTCTAATGAATCAGAGATATTTTGTCCCTTTTAATGAGTCATCCACTTACCTTTGCTTCAAAAGACATAACCAGATGATTACACCAAGAGCTCTGAAGCAGAATGCCCGACAGCAATCTGCATTATGTCCAAACTCCGCACAACAACAGCAGTTAACAAGCTCCTAGCAAATTATAAGCAAATATCGAATTTAGAAAAATTCCTCTTTCGATACCCACTTCAGAAACGGTCCTCTGTTCTATTGTATGGAACAAATAATGGGTGTGTGCTTGAATTTTCTGCCTCGAGCTCTCAGTTTCCCGCCCACAAAACTGATCGTCGGGCCTGTTACGAAAAATAAGTTATTGTCTTTATTGAATAATAAAGCGATCGTTCCTAAGGATGCTTGACAAAAGAATACTGCAGGAATATTCTTGGAAAGAATATCAAGGTATAACCTTTTGTTTTAATATGAACGCTTAAAATTTACCGATTCGCTTAGTTGCTCGCTAGATAAAATTCGCTTTATGTTAACTGATTCTTTGAGCAAGGATTTAACTTCCCAATCAGGCGATTGTTTAAGGATCGTTTAAACTGCAGCGGTTACCTTCATATTCCCAACATTTTGGCTTTCAGACAACATGTGACAAAGACAAAAAAATAATAATAATAACTTGTCTTTTCTCATCCAAGCAAGCACAGAGCATATTTTTGCCACACATTGGCAACGTATTTTATTTTGTCTTCACATTGGCAACCCTTTCTGAAAAGAAATTATTTTATCCTCGTCATTTATTAAAGTTACCACCTAGGAGTCGATACGTACGTAAGGGTAGAGTCGATACCCTTCATTATGTACGTTTAGTAAATACACTGATTGTAATTGACTACCTACTTTGTCTGTACTGCTTGTAAAGATTTTTTCATATAGATTTGAAAAGGAGTTAGTGTAATTTGAAAGGGGAAGTAGGATACGACATGCTATACATTACAGAAATCAATACCTGAATGAATCAAATTAGAAGTAGCATATTTCGGTTGGGAAAAAGTTAACCGAAAACTGAATCATTGTCTTATGGTTCGTTTTTGCAGTGTTTTAAAGAATGAGGACTAGAAATGGGAAATGCTTTTGTTTAAAGTAGCTAAATCTCTCTCTGTGGATGATGGTGATGATTTTCCCACAAAGTATAGGCACATGCCTTGTCGGCATTCGCCCTTTTCAAAGCCACGTTAATCGTGAGCCATTTGTGAAGGATCAGCAATAACCCTAACATGCCGTAGTTGGATGACAGCAGATGGCGGCAACTCAACTACGCCACCTCCCTTTTAGGGACCTTAGACTGAAAAGGAGATAGAATTTCTTCAGCCTCCAGTGCCTTTGGGACTGCCTCAGGACTTCCAGGCCCACGGATTTTAGATGCACGTATCTCCAAGTGCACATGGTGGCTCTTCAGCGGGTTGAGTTCCGCCCCCGAAATCTTTAAGTTCTAAGAATGACGTCTTAACCACTAGGCTTTATCACAGCCTCTCGATGATGATTTCCATTCCAATGCGTGATGAACATTTCCCGGCTGAGCTAACTTCTTAATTTTTTAATCTCACATCGCGAGATACATAGAAGTGTGATATCAGTCCCTAATTTTATAAAAATATCAACATTGAAGTATGAAAAATTCCGTCTTAATTGCGTATGAGAAAATATGTGCCAAGTGCGAATCTGAAGGATAATGAAACAACTGACATATTATCAATTACAAATACTGTTTGCAGTTTAGCATCACATTTTGAAATCAACTAAAGCTATGAAATAAATCAGGAAACGTGATGAAAATGACATTTTCAATTACTAAATTTTATCAAGGGGATGTCATAGATCCCGAAACCTTACTTTCTGTATGAAATTTAAATATGCATCGTCGGGAAAATTATGATATTCGAGTATAAATGGAACTTTTGTGATATTACCAAATCCGTACGTGTGTGTCTGAAAATACCTCATTAAATCATTTAGAAACGTGAGAATAATAAAGCAATTCAATATTTTTCCTTGATTGTGCTTGAAATGTAAACTCATAGATTATTCCAAAAGCGAAGATTTCACATAATTTACTTATTAATTGTTCTTTAGTGAGCTTTCTAAACTATCAAGATAGATAGATTATTTGATATTTTTCTTAACCTAACCTAAGAAAAGCATTAGAAAATTGACAAAGAAAAATATAAGACAATTCATATATTTCACACCTATTTTTTGGAAATGCATCTATTATACTTGCATAAAAATCTATCACATTTCAATTTACTTATTAAAACCACGAACATAAAATTTAAATCAGTGCTCTGCAAAATTTTCTTAACGCACCAAAAGATAAGTAAATACATAGATAAAATATATCAGTTTATAAAACTTCACTCCAATATAGAACTTGAAAATATTCAATGATCAAAATTATTTTGTCTACAGTTGTGAATAAATTTTGAAAAAAAAAGGGGTCAATATTTCATACATATGTACGAGAAATTACAATCAATCATTGAGATATTAATATGTTGCTTAGACAAATGTGTCGGAGAAAATAATAATGTCAAAAATTTGATATCCTCTAAACAAGTTGGTATCAAAGCAACAAAGAATCACCCTCACAGTCATGAGACAAGACTCATCAGGCAACTATCTCTAAAAAAAGAAAAAGAAAATATCCCATCTTCCGGTACTGCGAAGCACCTCTTCAACTACGGTCGTCTGCGCCATTGTATGGAACAAATAAAGGATGCACTCCAATTTTCTGCCTCGAGCTCTCTCAACACCCTGCCAGTCACTCCCCACCTCCCATCCCTCCAGATCATGGAGTTAACTCCAAAGAATAACTCATTGTCTTTATTGAACAATGAAGCTATGGTTTTAGGAAAGTACTCGACAAAAGATGGTGTCTGAGACAGGATTTCTACTTTGTCGAGGATCGGTTTTGTGAAGGAATGTGTAAAATGATATTTGTGGTATTGTTTGGAATAAAGTGTGCTGCTTCAAGAAAAGGATAATCGTGATAACATCTGATGTTCGATTCAGCTTAAGTAGCTTCCTTAATGAAAATCTTTTCTTCTACTTTTGTCTTAATCATCGAATTTGGTTGTATTAATTGCTACCGTTTGTTTACGATACCATCCGTCGGGATGATTCTATTCGACAAGGGGTCATTCATAAATGATGTCACGCTTCGAAAAGGGTCCGGGTTCAGGAAAGTGTGACAGTTTGTGACAAAGGGAAGGGAGGGGGTAACAAGAAATGTGACACCGTACATTTTGATTTCCATAAAAACATTTAATATCAGCAAATTAAACTTATTTTATGCTAGTGTAATACGGCATGACATGTGACAAAGGGGGGTAATCAATGCTAACTGCAGCTATACCATATATAGCATCAATGGCCTTCCCGGACTACCCCTCAGTATGAGGGGGTGCGGCTGCAGCGCTGTCCTCCTCGAGCTTATGACCGTAGTTAGCATTGATTACCCCCCTCGACAAAGGGGGGGTAGGGGTAATCAATGCTAACTACGGTCATACTGTATGTAGCATCTATGGCTTTCATAGACTACCCCCCAGTATGAGGGGGTGCGACCGCAGCCCTGTCCTAATTCGAACCTCCCACAAACTCTCTAGACACTTGACAACCAGCACCGGCCATAAAGGGCTGGACTGGCAGAGCGTTGCCTACCTGCTTTACCGACCCGGGGCCATAGTCATGCTACAAAGCAAGCCTTACGTCACCAGGATCGGATAATGCTATTTTTATGTTGAAGTGTGACACATAGTGATAAAGGGGGAAGGGTGTCAAATATATTGAAAAATCGCGTGACGTTATTTATGAACGGTCCCCAAAGGGGATGCACTGGGACGAGCACTTTTCGAAAACATATTTTACGTTGTCATTTTTGCTTTCCCCCGATAATGATGCATTCTATTTGCAATTTGAATCTTCAACGTAAAAGAGAAAAGAAAAGAAACGCAGGGAGTAATAAAAATAAAAACTGAACATTTCCTAATCTTTATTCACTCTACTTCGATGAAATAGAAGCAGACATGACGCATGCGCAAATCGAGGAAAGTCTAGACTAAGAATATCAGGCAATAGAATGGTCTTTTATAAAAGAATTTCTATATTTAGGTGCGGAGGTGGAGATGGGAGAGGTTAGATTGCGAAATTATGAATAGTTGATGTAAAGCCTTACAGAATTGACTTGATTACTTTTTGCAAAACATCAAGTTACTAAGCTGTTGAAAAATTACCATAGTTAAAAGATGTACTAAGATGTAGTAAATGCTTCTTGAAAAGTTTTAAACGGTTTTGTTGTTTTTATATGTATCAAAAATTTCTGCCTGAACCCATGAAGTATTTAAATAGCCATTTTCGTTTTAGATAAAATAATTTGGGTGTGAAAACGCACACTATTGTCCCGGTCATCTTCATTACAGGTTTAATAAGAGATTGAACCTGTATCTGTGTAATATTTTGATGGTCATTTTGTACAGGGTGACAAAAAAAAAAAAAAAAAAACGGGATCTTTTGTAAAACTCACCAAAATTGCAAAAACTCCTACAAAAAGATCTAATTGACAGCAATTAAACCACCACAACTTGACATTCAAGACACACTGATATGAATTGTAAACGACTATTATTTTTATTATTGTTTTTAAAGTCAATGAGAGCTTGGAGGGTGCGAACTGAGAATTATGGCATTTTTTCAACTCAGGGGAGAGAACTGGTTGGGTTAAACCGAAACATGGCATGAATACGTGAATTAAAAACTTGAAGAGACTAAATGTGCTGTAAAAAGAAAACCTGCAGAACGACCAAAAAGTTCTGTATAGGGTACTGCTGTTATAGAAGGTTACAGTTGTTTTTTTTAATTCTCTCCATAAAGTTCTTTTTTTTTTTTGGTAGAATTATTCTTGGTTCAGGCAGTTACCAGACAAAACAGAATTTTCTTTTGCCGCCGGGTGAAAAATTGGATAGGGGGGTTCTTAGGTGCTTCTATATTATCTAACTAAGATTGGCAATATGACTTGCCACTAAAAGTTAGCCCTAGCCTCTCCTCCGCTGCGCTCCTATAGACACTACATACAACATGACGCCATTCGATCGCCAGCGACTCGTCAATTCATTGCATTTTCCCACAAAAATGGCATCACTTTCAAACCAGATTCCTATTCCAAAACAGATTCGGCTGCCTAAACGAAGACTGTTTTCTAAAGAACTTATATAACTATCAAGGTGCGGAAATTAAGAAACATAGCTACATTAATGTTAATACGTGATTCCCAGATAATTCCAAAACGCATGCTTCCCATGCAAATTTATGATCTCTCCTCCGTTTTTCATTTCCTACGTATTTTACGACCCATTTTCCAAATCCCGACCGCGTTTAGCATTCGTGGACGACGCCGCGCTTAATTACGCTATTACATTTGTTCCTAAACCCCCTTACCCCACCCTTGATAACAGCCTCGTAATTTCTTCGGTGTTTGCTAATCCCTCGTTCTATTTCAAATACCCCCAGCACAAAATGGAACTTTTAAAATGTGCGTGACTGACTTCGGAATTGCCGATTTTAACTGTGATTCAATTAAAGCACGTTCTGGAAGCGGATATAAAGGTTTAGAGACAACTCCGGAAGATATTAATAGATGAAACAGAACATGGTATGTGGTGTTGATGTACACTACACAAACACTTATGGGTGTTTTGGGGATTGTTTTTTAGGGAAACTGAGTAATATAATGCTCAGCATCGTTTAAAAGAATTTGGAATTTCCTTTTCCAAAAATAGAGAAATCTTAGATGAACTTTTGGCTTTAAGCGGAGTTAATATCTAATTAAATTTGCAAACTAAGACATATGCAGTTGTTGCAATAAGTCAAGATCTTGATCTGCTACTTACCAAGGGTCGGAGTTGTTTTACAATTAATAGGAAGCAAACCTTCTGATCCGTGCACTAAGTAAACGCACCAGCAAAACGAACTTCCCTAAAACTCTAATGGATTCGTCCTTTCCTGCCATGCGCAGCAGCGTCCAAGTGTCAAAATTTTGTGGTCGAACTGTACCGTTGGTTTTACGCTGATGTGTGAACACGGTGTGTGATGTGAGACATTTTTGTGTGCTCAAAATCTGCACATACTGTAAAACCTGTAAAGGTGGCCACCTTTGTAAGCTGACCACCTGTCTAAGTTGGCCACTTTTGTGAGGAACGGAATTTGTTCTATATTATACAATGTACGGAAACCTTTGTAACTTGACCACCTAATTTGACCACATGTCTAAGTTGACTACTTTTGCGAGGAATGGAATTAGTCCTATATTATACAATGAACGGAAACCTTTGTAACTTGACCACCTGTCTAAGTTGACCCCTTTTGTGAGGAACGGAATTATTCCTATATTATACAATGTACGGAAACCTTTGTACGTTGACCACCTGTCTAAGCTCACCTCTTTTGCGAGGAACGTAATTAGTCCTATATTATACAATGTACGGAAACCTTTGTAACTTGGGCACCCAATTTGACCACCTGTCTATATTGACCAATTGTCCCTGTCTATATTGTACGCCAAATTTGGGTGGGAGTATTATAAAAAATCCTTTGTAAGTTGACCACCTGTCCAAGTTGACCACTAAAGTGCTGCACTGAAAGTGGTCAACTTACACAGGTTTCACTGTACTGTAAATAAGTTGTAAATAAATTGCTCTGTCTGTTCAAAAAGTTAGTCATCTGTTTAAAGTACGACGAACCCGTAACAATATACAGTGAAACTTGTGTAAGTTGACCACTTACGGTGCAGCACTTTAGTGGTCAACTTATAGAGAGTGGAGTGGTTAACTTATAGAGAGTGGAGTGGTCAACGTACAATGGGTATTTTATAATACTCCCACCCAAATTTGGCGTAAAATACGGACAGAGACAGTTGGTCAAAATAGACAGGTAGTCAAGTTAGGTGGCCAAGATACAAAGGTTTCCGTACATTGTATAATATAGGACTAATTCCGTTATTCACAAAAGTGATGAACTTAGAGAGGTGGTCAATTTACAAAGGTTTATGTACATTGTATAATATAGGACTTTAATTCCGTTCCTCACAAAAGTGGGCAACCTAGACAGGTGGTCAGCTTACAAAGGTGGTCAACTTTACAGGTTTTACTGTACAGTGAAACTTGTGTATGTGCACTTGCGGTGCAGCATTTGAGTGGTCAACTTAGACAGGTGGTCAACTTATAGAAGGTGATGTAGAGGGTGAAGAGCTAATTCTGTTCTTGACAAAATTGGTCAACTTTACAGGTTTTACTGTAATTACAATAATACAATAACAAACTCAGACTCTCTCCTTATAGTTTTCACCCTTTTCAGCCTTCTATACCATAATTCAGAGTTTTCTTTTGCTGCCTCATTAACTCGGATCTGAAAACAGATCGGCCAGATGTTGCCCACCATTGCGGCTCACATATAAGCGTCTGTGTGAGGCGGAGCATTCCTTCATTCTATCAGTCGGATACATTTGTACGTTATAGCACTCATTCCGTTTGTCGTCTCCCGGTTTTTTTTCATCACTGGCCACTATTTCATTGCTTTCTGCCCGATTGGATCGACTTTCGGGGTTATGTTTCTTGCGGTGGAAGTGCTTTTGTTTTGTAAGAGAAAGAGATGTTGTTGTAGATAAAAAATATAAATTAGATATATGATATCATAAGAATGGTATTATCTTCTTGGAAAAATGTTTGTAACACTAGTACACTATTGAACTATTTCTGAAATAATTTCATACATAGTTAAAGTTAATAAGTTTTTGCAGACAATACTGATAATTTCACGAACATAGCTTTGTAAATTAATAAGATTTCGTAAAAATACTCTAGGAAAATTTACATAATTTTAGTTGATTGCGATATAAATACCCTGGTTGTTCATTGCCAAGACGATAAATTTTATAAACCCCCCTCGAGGAAAACACCCCCTATCACAATTTCTAGAACCCTCCTCTCCCCTCGAAGCGTAACATTATTTGTAAATCATCCTTTTCCACTAATTTCATCGAATTTTTCTTAAGCAACTTCAAATAGCAGTTAAAAAAAACATTACCGTAAACTTTACTGTTCCAAAATACGTATTTCATTTTAGCTTTCCCTCATCTTTGCAGGAATCAAATAATTAAGGAACTACGCACTACTTTTCAAAGACTTTATTTTCTTTTGCAGCGAGTAAAACATGTTGATATAAAATCGCCCAGTGATTAAGATTGATCAGCGTTTTTTGAGGATGATTTTTTGAATTTGTAATGTTGCCAGCCTATATTGATGTTTTAAAAACAAACATTATTTTTGAATGGCTTAAGGAGGTTTTGCATGTGATGATATTATTTGAATCATCCTGTCTTTGCTCTTTTGTTTTACTACATACATATGCATATAATTTGTTTTATCCATTTTTAAACATTTCTTAACGCCTTAAAGAGTAAAGACTTGCCTTATTTTTTGGTAGTCGCGTAAAAATTAATCTTTACAAGTCTTCAAACTTCCAAGTGTCTAATGAGCTGATGTCTGCTCGGTTGCCTTTCATTTCATAGATCTTTTTAAAATTTTGGTTTCCATTATTCATGCATCTATTATACATATAATTAGGTCATTCCCTTAGGGCCCCAACCAACCGGTAGGCCATTAACATACTAGGTACGAAGGACCTATAGGATGATACTTGTTTGTTTGTTTGTAATGTGGGTGCTTATAGGCTCCTTACCATTTTCAGACCTAGTGCATTCCTTAGGGATTGGTAACCATCATTTCATGTGGCACCCCTATCGGCAGTTGCCATTACCAGATGAGAATTTTAACCCTCAGTTTCCCCCTAGAGGGTGGCCCATGGGCTCTAACGATGCGAAACTGCACTAGAAATTTAATTCAATTGAGAGTATTCAAGCCAAACACATACTCAAGGGATCTTCATGCCGCGCAATCACACTACATGGATGCTGACGATTTTCTGCATCTTGAAAATCCTCAAACTTGGGAACTTTGAGGCCAACGCCTTACCACTACGCCCCCCTGCCGGCACGGGATGAAACTAAAACTGTTTGTGCTTGTGCCATTTTCATTATTTATACGTAACAAAAAGAAGCAAAAAAATAATGAAGACTGATTTGAACTATCAAAATATATTTCAAGCACAGTACCAGGAACTCTTTTTGTGACCATTTGTTCTGTAATTTAAAAAAAAAAAAAAACCCTCTGACCTCAACTTCAAGACTGAGATTAAGAAATATAACTTTTCAATCACCAACAAAAATTTTCAACAATGTATTTTCCTACTTTTAAAGTACACAAACAAAGGAAACATAATATTTCTTTAGGAAATTTTCAAAAAGCTTTGATGAAAAATCATCTAATTCTTAAAAAGGTTGTGGGTGGAAAAATCAATTTCCACTTCAAACACAAAAATGCTTCACTGTGCCAAATAGGATCTGTTGAAGTTTGGAACAAAACTTCACTCTTCAAGTAAAACAAATAGGAGTAATTGGTAAAAGAAATAGATTTGAAAAGTCGATATATCGGAAGGGGAAAAAATACAGATCTTTCCTGATGAAAAGGCAACGAAATGTTAAATTAAAGCGGATTTTTTTGTGCATTTAAGAAGACGTATTAATGCTAAATGTGTAGAAAAGTGAGATTTTAGTGAATTAGATGTAGATAATTATTTTAGGGGATAATTATTACGACGATTAAAAGAATTTAATCGAAATAATGGTTCGAAATACGTTTTTGGAAATTAAACATGACACAAATTAACTTGAAGTAATTTATTATCCGTTAAATATAAATTGTTAATTAATTATAATCATGAGTGATAACTACTTTGCGATCTGATCTCTGTGTTTGCTTGAAAATGCATTATGTTAATGTGAAAGACATAATTTTGGCTCAATTGTTTTAATACTCACATAAAGCAAATAATTTAAAATAATTTAAAGCACACGTCTATCGAAATTATCACATTAGTTATATATAGTTAATGTACAATTAATATTTTTGTTTCGAAACAAGGCTCTGTAAATGTATAGCAAAGAAGTTTTACCAATGATAAACCGCAATTTTTTAAAGAAAAAAGTGCGTCTAGACATGCATATTTTTTCGAACCTCCATTCCGTTAAAAAATAAATAGTTTATTTCAATTAAACTCGAGAAAAAAGAATTCGAATAGGAATTTTTTTCCGCCAGCCTTTTTACCGCCATTCCGGTCGGACAGCTTCGGCCGCAGTTACCACTCGACCAAATTTACCAGTCGGATTTGCCAGTGGTCAGTCAGACACTTCGACATGTGTTCGATTCACCCCTTTTTGAGGGGTAAATCAAAACACCATTAAAAATAAATAAACAAGAATAAATACTACTAATAATATTATATGCGTAGTTTTTGTTCAAAATTTGCAAGAATAAAACAAAACAATGTTTCAAAAAAATTAGTTACTTTTTCGTTACCTTCAAAGTTGAAAAGTCTGCCAATTCCCGCCATTTTACGGTTACTTCTTATGTTTCGGTATGGAGTTTTCGACTGCTTTCTAGAATTATAAATAAATCAAACGTCTTCGATCGACATTCTTTTAATTCTTACTAAAAGTACTTCTGATTATTTAACACCACTCCCGCCATTTTAGTATCAGCACAAACTCTTAAATGACCTCTTCCACACATTCACAAACACAAAAGCTGCCTCCCAAATAAGTTCCTCTCCCATTTCCAGCTGAAATTCTGTTATTCCATATTTTCCGCCCCATTAGGCAAACATTGGCGAAATGTATGTAACAGAATTTTCGCCCGGAAAAGCAATTTATGAGGCATTTAGCCAATAAGGCGAAGGAGGACATTCGGACGAATCATGGGAATGTTTATTCCGCGTGGATATTGCGAGAAATGGATATGCTCTGTCGCGAATAAAGGGAATTCTTAATGCGACAGAAGTTGCACCTATTGATGATTACAGCCTTTTGAGAAAATAGAAAAATAATGGAGGTTAAAGAAATTCATAACGAAGTATTTCAATACCAGAATTGAAGTGATTTAAAATAAAATTATAGTTTAACAAGAGCTAGGAAAAATACGCTTTTGTAGCAATATGAGCTAAACAGTTAAAAAATAATTCTTTAATATATATGACAAAAATTCCCAAACTGTACCACTACGCGTACCACTAGTGGTACGCGAAGCCTCTAAAGGTGGTACGAGTGAAGGCAAAAAAAGGGAAGAGTTTAATACACAAAAACTCTTGATTGAAGATCGAATTTGCCCGATCAGAGTTGGGAGAATCTTGGCTCAAAGTTAAAAATGAATTCCCCGTTATTGTCAAGAAAAGCATCGCTGCTTTTGATTCAGTTCACAACCACTCATCTTTATGAAACTGCTTTTTCCAACATGATACTTATTAAAAATAAATATAGAAGCAAATTAAATGTCAATTCAAATTTGAGGTTAAAACTAACTTCTTCGGAACCAGATATCACCTCGCTTGTATCTGCCATGCAGAACTTTTTCATTAATTTTGTTTTTTCATTTTTTTACGTGATAGGCATTTTGTACTTAAAGACATATTTCTAACGCTGCTTTGGAAGTACGTAATAAAGATATATTTCATATATTTCATTTTATACGCACAGCTTTATTCTAATAAACGCTTTTCTCTCCATTAACTATAATAAATGGTGTGACTGAAATAACCTAGTCGTCGTAGTATCTTTCTGCAATCTATTAGTGTTCTATTCTATATAATAAAGTTACATTAGCAGTGGTACGCAAACAGTTTGCAAGAAAAAGGGTGGTACTCGAAAAAAAAAAAAGATTGGAAACCGCTGATATATGATATAATAAAATAGGAAACAAAATATATACATTAAAATAATATGATATTATAAAATAATATAATAAAATAAGATATGTTCAGTAGCAATGCGATGTCCCACAACTGAGTGTAAGTTAATTGCTTGAATGGGGGGAGGGCTAAAATAAAAGGAATAAAATCATAGCCCACACTATTAATTTTAAAGCTTAAAAAAAAAATGATGGGGCGCTTGATACCAGTTGTTTTAATTTTTTTAATGGAATCAATTCACCGCTAGAGGGACTCATGAACGATCACCGTTGCCACGTGACATCCGCTCCTTGTTTACTAAGATTTTCAATTGAGTTCTACGTGGAGTTCACTAGGCAAAATTAGTTATCTTAAAATTAATTAGACTATTTGCACAGCTTTTTCTGATTCTAACCCAGTAGAAATAAATAGAAATAAAATTTCACGTTAAATTAAAGCACAAATAAGCATTAAAACGCAGACATATGTTTCGGGATTGCTTGGAATCCCTTTTTCAATGCGACAGGGAGCTTCTAGATGCAAAACATCCAAATGAAGCAGACAGAACAACAAAAACAAAGCTTATATAGCCTAAGAACTAACTGTAAACCAATGAGAATAAAGGCAGTGTAAAGTGGAAGTAGAAGTAGTAGGAAAGGCACCAATAAGAGAGCAACAAACGAATGCAGTTGGAAGTACAGAAAGTAAAAAGGAATATCAATAAAAACAAAGCAAAAAAGACAACAGCGTGCATAAAAATGTGAAAATACATGAAAATTGCAAAAAAATAAAATAAAATACAAAGAATAAAATGGAAATAAAATAAGTACAGAAAATACCAAAACAAAGTACACATGCAAAAGAGGGGGAGGGGGGGGGGGAGAGAGAAAAAAATTGACACAAAAAAGGAAAACTAACAAGAAAACCAAGAAAGAACAACAAATTAAATTGAACTTATGCCAGACCTGTAAAAAATAAGGACTTTGACTTGAATTGTAAAAAGGTTTCAATTTCAAGTTGTTTTTGCTCCTAGCAACAAACTTTCCTTCTCTTCTCTTAAAGATCCTGTTGATCAACTTAATACTTGGGGTATTTACCAAATTAGTTGCCGTTGCGGCCTTTCTTACATTGGACAGACAAAACATGCTCTGAAAATTCGGTTAAATGAGCATAAAGGTTATGTACGAAAGCAAGAGCTGAATAAGTCTAGCATTGCTCAGCATTGTTGGAATTCCAACCACTCTTTTGATTTCAATTCTGGGAAAATTATTCAAAAATGTTCTTCCCCTTTAGAACTTGACTTTTGGGAAGCTTATCATATTAACAGGAATAGTTCTAATTTGGTTAATGATTCTTCCTCAACTCCTTATTTTTCACAGGTCTGGCATAAGTTCCTTTAATTTGTTGTTCTTTCTTGGTTTTCTTGTTAGTTTTCCTTTTTTGTGTCAATTTTTTTCTCTCTCCCCCCCCTCCCCCTCTTTCGCATGTGTACTTTGTTTTGCCTTTTGTTTTGGTATTTTCTGTACTTATTTTATTTCCATTTTATTCTTTGTATTTTATTTTATTTTTTTGCAATTTTCATGTATTTTCACATTTTTATGCACGCTGTGGTCTTTTTTGCTTTGTTTTTATTGATATTCCTTTTTACTTTCTGTACTTCCAACTGCATTCGTTTGTTGCTCTCTTATTGGTGCCTTTCCTACTACTTCTACTTCCACTTCACACTGCCTTTATTCTCATTGGTTTACAGTTAATTCTTAGGCTATATAAGCTTTGTTTTTGTTGTTCTGTCTGCTTCATTTGGATGTTTTGCATCTAGAAGCTCCCTGTCGCATTGAAAAAGGGATTCCAAGCAATCCCGAAACATATTTCTGCGTTTTAATACTCATTTGTGCTTTAATTTAACGTGAAATTTTAATTCTATTACTTTGCACAAAGTTTAATCATTACTATAACCCAGTATTTGCATTTAATTTAATCATTATAAAAGACATTTATTAATTATTGCAATAGTTATAGTGTTGTATTTAGTGTTAATTTTAAGTAATGTAGAAGAACTTTATTTAGGCCTAGTTTTTAATTAGATTTGTCGAACTCGAAGTAAAACGATACTACGGATTCCTTTGTTTACATTGCTTTCATCTCTGCCACGTGACCAATGAAGTTGCTTGAATTGCCTCCATTGTCATGTTAACTATTTGTTATGTAGAATCACAAACGCACACACATTACCAAAATGTAAAAAGAGAAGCAACCCACGCTTTGTGTATATAATATATATAGCTATTTCTGCATCACAGCGTTGTCCACCCACAACCTCTTAAAAATGAATAATAAATAAATACAATAGTAAAATTTAAAAACTTTTGTGTTTCTATAAACTGAATTGCAATATTTAAAATTTAGCTATTTGATGTTTAAAGTGATGAACTTCCACCAAAAAATTCACAGAAAAAATGTTTTAAAAATCTAAATAAAATGTGTTTGAATTTTGTCTTTCGTTTTTTTTTAAAGAAAATTAATCAAAACTTCTTTATTTGCTTTCCAGGTGCACAAGAACATGACATGAGAAAAGAGGAATTAATGTACTAAAAGTCTGACGCAAAGGATTTTTAAAAAAAATTTCAATATAATTTGAAATATTTTATTTTTACTTGAAATCAACACATGAATAGCATTACTTTATAAAGAAAATGGTCGTAACATACCCTATTCCATTACTGTTTAAAAACAGGATGTTATCTGCGATGAAATGTTCACCAATTTTGCTAAATAAATGAAATAATCGCTTTAAAACTTAAACAACTAAGTTAGTATTCCAAAATGTTTCATAAACTTCTACACATGCTTCGAAACACTCTTAAGCTTTTATATGAGTAATTCAATAATATGCACTTTAAATAAAGACAATGTAATAGTGTCGCAGAATATTCCCTACGTCTTCAAACAATAACAGATCGCATTTTTCCAACTTAAATCGCTGAAGCCGTTTCTCCCCTTTCATCGCAATTGTTCATTCTGAAAATGGGCGACAGGCTTATTTTTAAAGAAGTCACGCTTTTTAGCACTGCTTGCATTATAGTGGATAAAGAGCCCTATCTAGAAACATCGTAGCAATTACAAGGTATTGTTATCAAAGAATAGCAAGAACCGTATTGTGGTAATTAAGCACAGCAGGCGAGCA
This sequence comes from Octonoba sinensis, assembly GCA_038502835.1. Classification (NCBI taxonomy): domain Eukaryota; kingdom Metazoa; phylum Arthropoda; class Arachnida; order Araneae; family Uloboridae; genus Octonoba; species Octonoba sinensis. The sequence continues at coordinate 107,339,129 of CM076606.1, forward strand.
GAATGTTAAATTTCCAAAGCTATTTAACTATGTAACAAAGCTTTTTAAGCAAAAGCAAACTTCTGAGTTTGTTTATTTTGCATGAGAATTTTTATTTATAACGTCTTATGAATGAAGGATTAGAGTTTGGTACACAGGTTGGCATTCAAGCTCTAAAGCGGAAAAATGCAAATAAATTAGCTCAGGAAAATCCTCGCAACAATGTTGTTTTGAAAATCAAGCAGGAAACGATAAATTTTTTTAAAATGTGGAAAACAAAGTTTATTATGGAAAAAATTTATGCGAGAACAAAATAAAAACATTATAGAAAACAACTGATATCGTATTATGTTCCCTAACTAAAACACTGTAGATAAAAGTATAAGGTTCTCACACAGGTATTAATCCATATACGTATTTATATCTCATTTTTAGCCTACTTTTCTGAATAAATGAATGAATGAGTGAAAGATTTAATTAATGAATAAATGAGTTTATAAATGAATGAATGAATAAACAAATGAATGCATAAGTGAAAGTATTAATGAATGAATAAATGAAATAATAAATGAACGAATGAATAAATGAGCGAATGCATGAATAAGTGAAAAAAGGAAGGAATAAATGAATAACTGAGTTAATAAATGAATGAATAAATGAATAAATGCATGAGTGAAAGAATATATGAATGAACAAATGAGTAAATAAATAAATGAATGAATAAGTGAGTCAGTAAATGAATGAGTGAAAGAATGAATGAATAAATGAAAGAATAAATGAAAAAATAACGAATGAGTGAATAAATACATGAATGAGTAAATAAAAGATTGAATGAATGAATGAGTGAAAGAATGAATGAATAAATGAAAGAATAAATGAAAAAGTAACTAATTGAGTGTATAATACATGAATTAGTAAATAAAAGAATGAATGAATGTGTGAATGAATACGTATTAACCTTTGAAAAGGGTATATTTGAAGTAGTTGAGTACTAAAGGTTAAATGAGGAAAAGAGAGAGATAGCTAGATTATAAATTTGAAGTTGGGAATGTACGGGAAAGTAGGCTCGTATAGTTCTAGACGGAGCTTCTTGTTAATCAATTATTTAAAATATATTCTATACACACACACGCAAAAATAATGTATATATGTATATCTGTATAACTAGCGTTTTCAATTTATTTATAAGCGTAAAACACAATGTAACAAATATATGCTTATCTTGATAAAGCTGTTAATTTTCCGTGCAAGAAAAATTATTTTAGCATTAAAAAATTTAAAAAATCATTTCGGGTTTGAAGGGCCTTTGTCCGTACTAGTTAACACAGTTTCAAGAAGTCTTAAAATTTTTAATCGCTAAATGTATTGAAGAACTAAAGCCTAAGATATCGTTATCGGAAATTTACAAAAGGACGATAAATTAAATCTTGAAAAATACAGGATCGACGCTGTAGAATCAAAAGCGTAGAAAAACAGATAAGAGGGGAAAACCTAACAAAAAAGAGATAGATGAAGAAATCGATGCCCACTTAAGAAAGACAAACTTTGAGGATTTTAACCAAGTTATAAGATCGTCTGCAAGAGCTCATTTGTCCACTGCCGCCCAAGACACTCAGTCCCGGAGAAGCAATTGGAAGAAAAGGAAGAAAAAAAGAAACAGTTTAATATTTCTTTTCCCTTTGTCATTTAAAATGAAAAAACACATTGACTATCTTTTTTTTCTTAAACTGATGATAATAGCTGATGATAAAAGCGTTGTACTCAAGGATAAAGGAAGATTTATTTTATTTTTAAAGACAAATACAATTTTTACAATGAAATTCAAAAACTAATTTTTAGATTGGTTATAGAAGTTTGTGAAAGACATATCGTTCCTCATAGATACGTTGTGTTGTTCGTTATACAAGCTGTCTAGAAACTTGATCTTTGGATTTCATGACTAGTTTATACTCAGCAGAAGTACTACAGTACAGTTTTTCCCCCTTATTCCAAAATGAACCAAGAAGGCACGATTTTGGGAAAAAACTGTCGAAACATTTTGTTTAAACTCCAAATTACGGGGAATGCGATTTTCGTGGGTCATTCCCAAGTGACAAACGTAACATTTTCAGTAACGAAGGGCCATTAATTTTTTCATAAAGGTTACAGAATAGCTGCATACATAAAGCTTGTCATAAAGTTGTCACTTTAATAGCTCCTTATTAAATCCAAAATTAATAACAAATACCTTTAAGATTAAATTTCAATTTAATTACTATTTATTGTTGATGGATTTATTTCTACATAAATTGATTTTTAATTTAATTGTTTTGTTTTTTTTTAAGTTAATTGATTTTTTTTCTATAAGGAGTCAAGTAAACAACGTAACATAAGGTTAAAAAAAGTGGGGCTGTGCTTTTCACATGCCTTAATCAAGACAAAATTATTCAAAACTTCAAATTTCTGGAATGCAATTTTCGTGGCTCATTCCAGTGACCAACGTAACGTTTTCAGTAGCAAAAGGCAGTTATTTTTTTATACTTATTACACGAAGAGTTGTATTAAATCCAAAAACCTCAAAATATTTCTTCAAAATTGAATCTTAAGAACTATTGGTTGATTTTGTAGTTCTTAAGATTTAATTTTCACACGCAGATGTGAACGAATGCTACGCTTGTCGCATGTCTTAGTTTAGACCAGGGTTGCTCAACGGGATCCGTATGGCCCCCTTGGGGCCACAGAAAAAATCTGGGGGCCACAATAAAAAATAGCAATATAGGGGAGCCATAAACCTCCGAAAAGAGACCACGAACCAATCATTTCAAACTGATAAAATATTCCACATTCCAACCAATGGTAAAATCTTACACATTATTCTGATCAAATATATTACAAGTCTGTAGTATATGAAACATTGTATTCTTCTCCGAAAACACGAATGTGCTTACTACTCAATGATAATATCATTGAGTGCAGTGGTATCTCTTAGATCAACAGTTGATTTGAATTTCTTATATATGGTAAATTATACCAGCTATCAAAACTGGAGAAGCAAATTCATAATGAAAAATTAGAGTTCACACGAGGGAGGCACGACAAAATTTGGTACTCATAAGGGGAGGGGGTGGGGCACGAGTTGAAGAAGGTGGGCCACAAGTTGAGAACCCCTGGCTTAGACAACATTATGAATACTTCTCCCAATATGTAAAGCATTTTTTTTAATAATTTCTAGACCTAATACAATGAGTATTATTTTTTGTAAAACTTTTACTCTAATTAACATCAAACAAACAATAATTGGCTAAATTTTTGAAACAAAAATTGGCAACTTGCCTGGTTTACGTTAAATGTAATCCAGTGTAAAAAAACATTCAGTACTTGGCCTTTATTCTTGCAAACATACGTTCAAAATTAGCTCTATTTTGGTGCTAATAGCAGTCAGAAACTCGATTTTTTTTCTTTCCTCACTGCTGCTTAGACATATAATAAATTACCTAAACAATGTTCTGCGCAAAATACATGTATTATAAGCTTAAAGAAAGTGAAGCAAATTCCTTTCCGCTTTGATTTTTAGGTTAGAATGATACATTAGTACTTGTTTTCAGTGTAAAGAAATGCAACCATCTTTAGAGTTCATTAATTATAAAATCTCATTAAGGAATTCAAATATACGCATGCACTTTTATTTCTTCACGACAATAGAATTATGCATTTATTCATATATTTGTTCAAGGTCTTTTTAATCTAGTTTTTGTAGTTTATTGTGAACAATGTTCCGCAGAAAACAACATGAAACGCTACTTCTATTTGCTGGTTGTTTTTCATTATTAATAACAAAAGGAAACAACACATTTGTTATTCAACCATATAATAACCAAAAGGCTTAGCAGTTTTTATAATAAATAGAGATAAATTCAATCCCTTGCGTGGTAGAAATTTTATATTAACTGCTAAGCCCTTTATTGTTACTTTTAATTATTAAAATATTCATTAAGGTCATATTCAAAACGTTACGGGTACATAATTATTAAAGAATTCATAATTATGTACTGGTAAAATACTCGAAAAAGCTGTAAATACACAAGTTTACGGTTTTATAACCATTTAAAAATGGTTTCAAAGCAAAATATTTACCGTTGTTGAACCATTTCGAGGAGTAGAAACCGTAAACGAAGCATGCGGGAATCGAACACGGGGGTATGGTATACCAACCTTGCTCTCTAACCATTCGGCCATCTGGACCACACATAGCGGTCGTTTATTTATCAATAAATCTCCCTTTTCAACAGGAAAACTGCATTAAAATTAAGATTTCAGTTTTTGATTGGATCCAAAGTCATCTTCGGTCTAAATTTACTGCATATTGACGAAAATCCTTTTTTTTCGCTGCAAAAATTAAAATACAAACAAGCTTCAGCAACTCAAATTAAAGGTTCGTTCATTTGCAAACAGTTCGGGAATCCGATGTCTCCAATTTTTGATTTACGTGTGTATGTGTTTCTATTTAGTAACCACTGCTTAAGCCACTTTTTTTTTCTTCTTTTTTCATATTCACATACAGATTTGAACTGAGAAAACTTTATTCATATTTTAAGTACGACCGGTAAGGTTTCGCAACCAAGATGGACGGCCGATTTCTATTGAGCGCTTGAAAATTACTGTTAGTTAAACCTTCTTCAGGATAAACAGAGAATAAACGATTTTTTTCATAATCAGCGGTTTGAGTACCATCTTCTTAATGGTTATTCAACTGTTGTAATAACCATTAAAAAGGAAAAATGACAATCTAATAAATGGTTATTTTACTATTTTCTTACGGAAATTTTTAACAATGGACAATAAGTTTTTAGAAACTTTTTTTTTTTTTTCAAACTTAACAGATTTTTATTGATTTTGAATATTTTATTCTTATTTGTCTCAGAAATACTTAATTGTCATTCTATTCTAAATTCAAAACTAAAAAAAAAAAAAAAGAAGAAGAAGAAGCAGAAGACAATATCCTCCATTTATAGGGACGATGCGACTAATACTTTTTTCTAAAACGAGATCGCTTTTCTAAAACGAGACATACTTATTTTACTAGAAAACTAGCTTTCTTGACTCATCAGAAATAAGCTTCGTAAAATCACTTGTAGATATTGCGAACGAAGTTATACAGGATGGGGCAAAAGTAATGACACGGTTTTGAAGGGTTATTAAAGAAAAACTAATACAATTTGAGACATAAAACTTTTTTAGTTTTGATCTGTATTTAATACCTTTTTTTCCATTAAGTTTTGAATATCACTTCAGCAATATGGCGGCCATCAGCAGCAATAAACTGATACAGTCTAGTTTTCCACGTAGAGAGAATAAACTGCATCTTTGTGTGCATTTCAATATCCCGCGTAACGTTACGGTCCCTAAGCTTTTTTTTTTTTTTTTTTTGTGGGGTCATTTGAAGGAGAAAGTTCCCCATACTTTAGAAGAGCTGAAGTACCGAATTGTCAAGGAAATATCCGCCATACCCCTGGAAATGTGCAGAAATGTTTCCCAAAACTTCAGAAATGGACTGCATCAGTGTATTGGTGCTGAAGGCCGCCCTCTTGCTGAAGTGGTTTTCAAAACTTAATGTAAAAAATGGGATTATATGCAGATCAAAATTTAAAAATTTTAAAGTCTGAAATTACAATAGTTTTTTTTTTAAATACCACGTCAAAACCAGGTCATTACTTCTTCTTTGTGTGCATTTCAATATCCCGCGTAATGTTACAGTACCTAAGATTTTTTTTTGTGCAGTTTTTTCAAAGAGAAAGTTTGGAAACATTACCTGCATACTTTAGAAGAGCTGAAGGGCCGAATTATCGAGGAAGTATCGTCTTCCATCCATCTTAAAATTGTAACTCATATAATTGAGTGATTATAGCATAATTGGTTAAGGAAATAAATTTCTAAAATTTTACGTATTTTAGTAATTTTTAAAAATCTATTTTTTTTCCTTTTTTAAAAATTAAATTCGAATGCGGAATTCGAATTAAATTCCGCATTCGAATTTAAATAATTCGAATAATTCAGAAGGCCTTAAACAACAGAGCTGAAATTTGGCGCACTTATTATGTGAGGAAATTTGGTCAACAAATAGCCCTTACGGAAAGTGAATTTCAAAGAAATTGATTGATAAAGAAAGCCTAATGCATAGGCATCACTTTTGACGAAATATTTACAGTAACCCTCTCACGTCTTAATTCGGAACAATCCACGTGGGAAGCAAAAAACATAGTGATTCGGTAAGAATAAGAGGTAAAGCCGATAGAGTTCGGCGCACAATTGGAAAACATGAAAAGAACGAAAACATTTGTAGCGGTGCGAGTCAGTCCTTCAAATATAGCCCTCTTTTCTCCTGCCCAGGGGGCGCGCCTTTTGGGAAAGCGGTAAAGAATGCGGCTACCACCAAAAAGACCTTGGTTCGACTCCCGGCCCTTCACGGCCACACTCGCACCGTTACATCTGGTGACCCGGCATTTACGCACGCAGCAATGGAGACCCGAACACTCCACAGATGGCGCCACGAGATGACTTGCTCGCACGCATTCGTGCGGTCTGCACGCGCTCGCACTTGAGCCCAGCCACGGATCCGAGCAAACAGGCTCAAACTTCACTCACTCACGCAGCAACCTCAAGCAGCCTTTCTCTCGCGCTGGTGCACCCATCTGTGGTAAAATATCGTTCACTCTTCCCCTACTCGTTCACTGGGGGCGGAGTATGTAGCGGTGCGAGTCAGTCCTTCAAATATAGCCCTCTTTGCTCCTGCCCAGGGGGCGCGCCTTTTGGGAAAGCGGTAAAGAATGCGGCTACCACCAAAAAGATCTTGGTTCGACTCCCGGCGCTTCACGGCAAATCTCGCACCGTTACACATTAATTGTTTGACAAATTTTGGTCAATATTATAAACAACATTCCTTCTATATATATATATTTTTTTTGCCAAACGCTATAAATTAAAGCGTTCGCTGGAATAAAACTAAGACACCTCCTTAAAGGATGGGTGAGATTGCGCACATGGGAAATGGCCTTCAATGATAAGTAGATTATATTGATAATAACTCCAAATAAATTGTGAAAAATATTTGAAAAAGTTTTCCCTTAAAAAGTATCTTGCAGTACACACACATCACAATGAAAATCAGAGGAACAGTAAGGAAAGTTCAAGCCCTTCCATTTGGAAAAGCATACAATAAAAACAACGTTTTCAGACAAACAACTTATGAGTACAAGTAGATACTATTGTGGCTGCACAACGACCTGCAATTGTGGTGTACCTCCCCTTCCCCTCAACAATTCAAGTGTGCCATCTCTCCGAACGTGCAACTTCACCAGGTTTTATCTTGACTAAAATATTCTTACTATATTCGATAAGTTTAAAATTTTCAAAATGAACAAAATTGCATTCGAAATAAATTATAAAATACCTGAATACAGTAAAACCCGCTTAAGAAGTTTTCCAGGGGACCAAGTCAAAAAAACTTCTTATGCGGGAAAACTTCGTAAACGGTTAGGCTTTATGATTGAAAATGAATATACTTTATGATATTTAGGCATAATATTATTTTATAATTTGAAAATTTTTAAATTAGACAGAAAATGGACACCCCCATAGACCTAGGAGACTCTACAAACATTCCTTTTCTCCCCTTATCAGTCATCAACTGACTAATCCTCTCTGCTAAACCTTCTTCTGATCGTTTTTCCATTAGAAAGAAAAATAACTACGTAGATTGAAAAACATGAAAAAAAAAAAAAAAAAGAAACTCTAGAAGTCAATTGAAAGAAAAATTAACCGATATGAAAAACTTATTCAGAGGGAAAAAAATTAAATCAAAACTTTTTAAAAGGGTTATTTTACATTAGGGAGATGGGAATGAAACTGGTGTTGAAATTAAAAACTTCTTAAACGGGAAAACTTCTTAAGCGGGAACTTCTTAAACGGGTTTTACTGTATATCAAAAGGAAACATATATTTGAAATTAGTTTTTTTCACTTTTGAGTTCATACGTCGCATTTTAAGAACCAGTCATTGCAAAAAGGTTTTTTTAGAAAGAGCTATTAATTTTAACTTTTGGAAAAGAATACATGAACTTTTCTAGCATCGGTGCCATTCACAGCAAACGATTTACTTGACACGCCTAAAATAGTATACATTCCAATGACACCAAAATCGTGTTGCCACACCTCTTTCCACAAAAAACAACCGGATAGTTTTTGATGCTGAAACCCTCTCAGAAGATTTCGTAAACAAGAATCAAACTTGAAACAAAAGTTTGATAAATAAGGAAAAATAAATAAGAAAAGAAAGACAAAAAATCATGTGAAGTGGTCAAGAGGAAAATCAATGCCTCCTCGAAGGTAGACAAACAGCGGTGGAAGGATTTAACAAAGTTATGGGTTCGGCTGTTTGAAGGGTAACTTCTTCAACGATTGCAAACTTCTGTCCTGAAGTAACACAAACAAGTGGAATTGGAAAAAGAAATAGGACATTTGAAACGTTGAGAGAGGAGAAGCATTTTAAGGGAGGGTCTTTCCTAGAAAAAGCTAGTTCGGTATATAAAACGGAATTGTGAAGGTTGCTGGGTTTTGTTCATTTTAATGTATTGTCAGGAAAGCACATTGAAGTGTCAGGTTATTTTAGAATTTTAATTTTTGGAACTCTTGTCTCCTTTGATGTCTCTGGAAGATATGAAGGGTCCACTGGAAAAACGACCTAAGTCACATACTACTTATTGAAATTTCCTTTATGTTTTATTCAATTATTTTATAACATAAATGGTAATTTTAACTGTACGAGCCTACTTTTCCGTAACACCCGAATTCAAATTTATAATACATATATTTATAATACATAATTACATTCATTTGTAATACATAATTTATAATAAAACATAAAGCTAAGTTCAAAAAGTAGTATGTGACTTAGGCCGTTTTTCCAGTGGACCCTGCATATGCTTGACACTTTGGCCATGTTTAGTTAACTTCACACTTTACATGCATGGCTATTAGTATTAGAAGTATTATACAGTTGAACTCGCTCAATACGAAATGCCAAAACTTCGCGAATTTGTTCGTAGTACCTGTTATTCGCAACAACCGTGAATAGGTAAAGTTGTGTAAAAGAAACTATTACAAATGCATGTTTATATTTTAAAAACAATTACTACTACACTGTAAAAAAATCAGGTTCAACCTTTCACTAAAAGTTGGTGAAATGTAGCTGCAACCAACAGTTGGTACTAATTTGAACCATTATGATGGTTTACTAGTTTCACCATGAATGTGGTTCAGCACTGAGCCATGATTACGGATTTTTTCTAACCAGCATTACGGTTCAACTTTGAACCATGATTACGGAGTTTTTTCTAACCAGTAATGTGGTTCAACTTTGAACCATGATTACGGATTTTTTTCTAACCAATTTTACGGTTCAACTTTGAACCATAATATCAAATTTTTTTCTAACCAGTATTATGGTTCAACCTTGAACCATAACCATAGATTTTATTTTAACTGCTATCTTGGTTCAACTCTGAACCATAATGATGGACTTGCTACTAGCTACTGTCATGGCTCAGAGTTGTACCATGAAAGTGAAGTTTGAACTGCACCGTTTTATGTTGCAATGGTGACTTTTAACTTGAACACTTTTAATTTTTTATGCTCAAGCGTAAAACAGGAAACAAGCTTATTACCAATTTTAATTTGCAAAGCGAATTTTCTATTTTTTAATATGTAAATTTAACTTAAGTTTTTGCTAATTATTAGATTTAATTATAAGAATAGATTCATGCGTCTCAATAATTGATCCAGTGTTCCTTATATTTATATATATGAACATCCCAATGCACTGTATCAGAAACTAATAGTAATTTTTAAGCAACTACTTTACTTATTTATATTTTTCAAAATTGCAATATAAGTCACGGTTAAAATTTTCAAGTCCCCCCCCCCCCGTAAAAAAGGCTTTTGCAATATATGTACACTTTTTATGTTCGTCAACGGATAGTTTTAACAAAAATGGCATTTGAATTTTCGCTTATAAGTGTAATTAATTGATAGCAACATTTAAAATTTCTGAATTATGTAACTTTTTTTTCAAAAATATATTTCAACACTCTTTAGCATCAAAAATATTAAATTTATTTATATGCATACAAAGATGACTGAAAAATATGCCTAGAAGTGAAATTGAAAAACCATGAAATGCACAAATAACAATAATTAAAAATTATTGGGTGGCTCCGACACAGATGTTACTCCAAGGCTAAAACGTGCAGTAGTTCGTGGCACTCCAGGCTAAGACCGCCCAGATGAGTCTAAGACTTCACCCTGTAAAGATATAAAAGAAATGACAGTAAAGCGCATCTGATTTGTATGCCGTCTATTCAATGTTATGCTGACATCAACCGTGTAGTACAATGCACCGTTTTTGTTGATAAAACATCTATTTTGCATTTGGAGATCTGAAATATCCGATTGCAAATTTTTCCCCAATTTCTAAAACTCTATTACTGAAATAGGTTCATTTGTTTAATTTTGTTAGAATGATTGGGACGAAATTTTAGAAGGAATTATGGGTGAAAATTCTGTAAAATGTCAGTCGTGGTCGTAAAATGAAAGATTTTGAAAATACAACAGGTAGTCAGGAATAATTTCTTGAGAGAACATCAGGAAGTAAAAAGTAGTCTAAAATCCATCACTGTTAGTGGTTAATTAAATATACATATATATAAAGAGCAGAAAAGAGAAAAGTAACAGCTCAGAAAGGGGGTTTGGTAGTAACGAGAGAAAAAATAATGTTGCAATAAATGTAATAAGAAAACGTGCAATTTTCAGTACGTAAACAAATCATTGTTACAACTGTAAGTGTAGAGCTGGAGCAAAATGTAAAATACATGGGGGGGGGGGGGGGGAGTATTAAATCACGTAAGAAGCAAAATCAAGTAAACATGCACAGGTTGAAAATTTTGGAAAAAAGTTAATTTAACGTTAAAGGCAACGAAACTGCTATTTCGAAAATCACGCAAAATTGACCCAATTTCTCGCAAAATTTCTATAGTAGACGTTTTGAATACAAAACTGGTTTTACCTGCTCTTGGTGGAATAGTTAGTTCGAATGATTAGGAAGTAAGAATCATTACAAATCAAAGCCACAACCTGGAACGGTTTTCGAGGGGGGTGGTGGGGGGCGGAGGCCAAGTTGATGAAAGTGTTTTTTTTATCAGAATATTTTTGATTTTCAAATTATCCTTCAGAGCATGTAAAAATTTCAGGGCGGGAGGGATTCTCCCCCCCCCCCCCCAACTTCCTGGCTGTGGCCTTGGAATCAAAATTCAACTAACTACAATTATATAAATGAATGTTTTCTTATCAGACTATCTTTCACTCACTAATTTTCAAATTTTCATTTATAGCATGCAAAATTTTAGAAATTTTCACCCCTTCAGCTACGGGATCGGAAATAAGCAGAAGAACTGAATTTTATACAAATGAGGCTTTCTTATCCGAATATTCAAATTGTTATTTATAGCATGTGAAACTTCAAAAAATTTCGGGAGTGGAGATGGGTGCGAACCCTCGCCCCCCCCCCCACCCCCCTTCCACCGGCTACGCCTTTGATAAAAACTACGGGTAAAATTGTGCAAAATGGGTCGAACAGCAAATAAGTTCAATAAATTTTAAAAAGACAGCAACAGGCAATTAAATAAAAATTAAGAGATGCAGCTAAAAAGGTAACGCCGTAGAAAAGTATTGTTGGAAATAAAAATGAAAAAAAAAATGATTTAGAGTAAAAATCCCGATAATAGATGCAATTTTTAAAATGTAAAGAAGGTCAGCGTTACAACTTTAAATGTAGATCAGGGGAACCAAAAGTAAAATGTATGGGGGTGAATTATAAATCAGGATAAAAAAAAATAGTTTAATATCGAAGCAAAATTAGATAAATATACACAGGTTTAAAATTTTGAATAAAGTTAATGAGTCAATTTAACACTAAAGGTGACAGGATCGGTATATGATAATAACATTTTTGAAATAGGCTTTACAATCTATTTTGTGCGTCACAGAAAACAAGACAGACAACACAGAATACAATCACAGAAAACAAGAAATATCAAACATAAAATCAGATATATACATCGAAGTTTACTTACTTTTTACTGTTGTGAAAAATAAATGCTTCAAGTCACAGCTTGACAAGATGGTGGCTCTCTGTTTCCGGCCGGGGAACGGGTTCGTCTTTTTGGTTCAAGGTTGAACCGAAATTATGGTTAAAGGCGTAACTTTAGATTTCGCACTTCTGCTTGAACCATGATTTTAGTTCAATCATCAGCAGCCCTTCAGCTTTCACCATATTTATGGTGCAACGTTGAACTGTTTTTTTTTACAGTGTATTTATAATACAGAGTAAAATACACTCTCGGAAACGCATGCTCAAATCTCACGAAACTATCGTCATATTTGATGAAATGGCTTCGTGAAAAATGCTCCTTCGTCAAATTGGTGAAATTTGTGCAGTGACTTTTTTAAGTCACGTGATCGCGCGAGAGAAAAATCGTTATAAATGACAAAATTTTCTTGACGATTCAAGAATCGTCAAAAGTGAGAGCTCCATTTCTGAGAGTGTAGATACAGTGAAAACAAAGGATTTATTTTTACTAATATACACCTTTTAAACCTTTCTTATAGGTACATTGAGAAAAAGTGAACTCACCTTTTTAAATTTAACAGTTTTAGAAATTTTTTTTTAATGATTAGTTGTTTTTCGAGGTACATCAAATTTTATCATATGCGTACTTGGTCGTTTACAAGAACTGAAAATAACCAACAATTTCTTTAAAAAAAAATAATTATATAGCAATCGAGAAATCTTTCGTTAATAGGTCAGAAATTTTGTTTTAGTGCAAAATAGTAAACCAAACTTAATCAACAAAATGTTCGTTTTATCCGTGATTTCGTATTAACCGTGTTCGTATTAAGGAAGTTCAACTGTATTAATCTTCCAGCTCGATAAACTTGATTATACTAAATTTCACGTGAACATGAAGAGTTTTGGGAAAACTATATTTTTTGCACAATGATGAATAAAATAAAATATTTAATATAAGTAAAAAAGGTTTTAAATTAAATAAACAGATATTATACAAACAAAAATGACTTTTTTTATTAACAAATACAACTTAAAAAAAGTAATTTTACATTTAAAATATATTTGAAATTTGGAACTATAAATCTACTGCCAATTTAAAAATCTATGTGGAAAAAACTCTATAAAACCTCTATTGTTTACCAGAAAGAAATATGCAATCTCGACCAGACTTCCAATAGCCTGTATTTACTTGTTATATTACCTGCTACTTTTTTTTCTGTACTTGAAATGCAGCCTTTTGTTTTCTAAAAGGCTGTATATTACTAAAATAATCCCTGTAAAAAACCTGTATTTTTATTCTCCTTCCAAAGAAGCTGCACTAACCTTCAAAAACCCTGTATTACAATACACGTTTTATGCTGACATTTTTTCCTGGGCGTCTTTAGTCAAATTTTGTCATAGGGATGGAATTTGTCAAGGGATAGTGCATTCTTGGAAAATGAAGCGACTGAGTCTTTTACAATATAAACGGAACAGAAGAAAAAAAGAAAAAGAGGCCTGTATATTACTGAAATAATCCGTGCGAAAACCTGTATGTTTCTTCAAAACCCCTGTATTACAATATAGGTTTTATGCTGACATTTTTTTCTGGGTATCCAATGTTGTCGGGATGAACGAATTTGTCTTCGTATGTGCTTTGAAAATAAAGCGACTGAGTTATTGTCATTTAGAAGACAAAAGGGAAAGAAAACAAGAAAGAAATAAGCATGTATATTGCTGGAATAATCCTGTAAAAACCTGTATTTTGCTTCTCCTTCTAAACAACCTGCACTAACCTTCAAAAACCCTATATTACAATACAGGTTTTATGCTGACATTTTTTCCTGGATATCAACTTTTTTCATAGGGATTGAATTTGTCAAGGAATCGTACATTCTTTGAAAATAAAGCGACAGAGTTATTGTCATTTGCAATAAATTGAACTCATTTACAAGAACTGCAGACAAAACCATTGCATCTATACTTGATTCTTATTCAGTAGAAATGCAGTACATGAATATAAATCTCATCAAAAAGCTCTCACTCTGGGGAAGGAAGCCTAATAATAAGAAATTGCCCTAATATTTTTTACTTCATTGTTCTAAAAATTGGAACTCATTTGTGAGCATTACACTGTAAAAACTTCTAGTTTTACCTTTCACCAAAAAAAAAATAATTAAAAAAAATGGCGAAATTTAGCTGCGCCATAATAATGGCTCCTACTTTGACATTCATGGTGAAACTTGGAGAAACTACACCACTATAATGGTTCCTACTTTGACATTCATGGTGAAACTAGGTGAAACTACACCATTATAATGGTTCCTACTATGACATTCATGGTGAAACTAGGTGAAACTACACCATTATAATGGTTCCTATTGACATTCATGGTGAAACTACACCATTATAATGGTTCCTACTTTGACATTCATGGTGAAATTATGTGAAACTACACCATTCTAATGGTTCAACTTAATACCAAATGTTGGTTGCAGCTAATTTATTTCATTTTTTGGTGTAAGGTTGAACTTGAATTTCTTAGTGTGCTTTTGATATTAATTAAATATTTAGTTACTATCATATCCAAGTGATAGTATCATTCTGTGAAGAAAAATATTATGATTGCTGTTCAGAAAGTCGCAGAAATTTCACAATGGGATCATTCATAAACGATGTCAAGCTTCGAGGGGGGAGGGGGATTCGTGAAATTGTGACAAAGTGTGCCAAGGGGAGGGGGTAACATCATGCTTATGCAACATAGCGTGACATGTGACAAAGAGGGGAGGGGTATGTTGAAGTGTCACATTTTGTGACAACGTGGGAGGGTTCAAATATATGGGGGAAAAGTGTGACATCATTTATGAACTGTCCCAATGCTTTGAATAACAGTAGATTACTTGAACTCATTTTGTAAAACCGGAAGTATCTCCCATTTACAATGTTACTCTTTCTCCAAGCAGGATTCTTTTAGAGCTGTCTCAATTAAGATAACTGATGCAATTGTTGATAAGATAAGCTGATAAGACATTGCCCAGCTTCAGTTTATCTAAGCAACGGAAATTTGTTCTAAAGAAACCTTATTAGAGGGAGGAAATATGTGGACGACCAATATTTCATTTTTGTAACTGCTCCATGAACAAACAATTCAACCGGGCACAGCGATAAACAATACAAGATATTCTAAGAATAAATGAACACTCATTCCCGCAGACGACAGACGAGACTGGTGGATACAAATCTCCAGGAACGACCAAGACCACCCCACTGGAAAAAAAAAAAGAGAATGAACTTTTTATTTTTAGAAGCAAAAAAAAAAAAAATCTTAGACACAGAAGCTAGTTGAAGACATGGCAAAGAGGCGTTCTAATTTATGTGACAGGGTCGGATCTGACGATCCCCAGACGATCCGCTGCTGTGGTGTGGACGGACGCTCTCTAATCAGACGATGTGACGCTGATGCCAGCATTGACGGATGAGAAGAGGGGTTGTTGAAGATGCACGTGCATGTGTTCGGTCGTACAGGGATCGGGATTAAGATAGCAAACTTGGAGTTGTGGAGGGATGACATCAACAGCTTTGTGGTGTCAGATGAACTGATGATAGCGGGTTTTAAATTGGGGTCAGACAATAACTTTAGAATTCGAACCTACAGGGAACGTTAACTTCTTTATAAAATACTAAGAAATTAGCTGATATTGAAGAATGAATTATCATTTGCTATTTTCTTACATTGTTTTCAAGTATGATCAGACCTGCAAATTTCCTCCCCTACCATCTAAAAACATACAGCTGTTATAATCAAATATGTCCTTTTTTTTTATATTTCGATACTCTGGTCCTTCAACAAGCTCAATGTACATATTTTTCATTTGATTCTTTTAAACTTTTACTTCATTTGTGGCTTACTCATTGTAAGACCTTTCAGAACTTTAATTACATTTTTTTACAAAGTAATTAATAACTATTGTAACTTTAATTTTTACTTGGCAAAAGGGTTTTCATACACTGTCACCGACACCAACACCGCAAGAGATGTAGATAGTGCTGATAAACAAGTATGTCCTGTTAAGATCACAACATTATTACGTTTCATGAACGTCGGAAAAGATATATTTAATAATAAAATGTTGATTTGCGTTGTTACCACCAGGTAAACAGGGCGCGCATGATAATTAAAAATAAATTAGAAACCAACCATAACAGAGAAAGCATCCATCCTTCATTTGTTGCACTGGATGTCACTTCCTTCCTAAAATCATTTCAAGTAACTCCTAATGCGTATTATTATTATTAATCATATCAATCTCGCTTCTTTAACTGGTGCATTCCACTCTTCTTCATTTTTCTTTCTTTTTTATTTTTTAACATTTTTCTTTCATTTCGACTAGGAACTCAATTTAAATTAGATATCTAATAAGTAGGGATCATTCTTGATGATATGGTGTTATCAAATTTTGATCGTGTTGTTGTTGTTGTTACTAATACCCTTGGCATAGGAAAGCCTACTACCAGGTCCAGAAGATCACTAATCCTCAAATTTTGATCGTGTTGTTGTTGTTGTTACTAATACCCTTGGCATAGGAAAGCCTACTACCAGGTCCAGAAGATCACTAATCCTCTAGCTTGGGGTGATATGCAGCTTCATTTTAGAGCGAGGAACCACGAGGGCTGAAGACTGACTTGACCTCAAAATTTGTGGTCACTTAATTTTTGAACCAGATCCGAAATGAGAGATCATCAACCTGGGATTGACACCCCCAGGGGTATCGTTCCACTTGGAAGACTTTGGAGCCACAACCTATTTAACGCGCACCAGCTCCCTTTAGCGTACACGGACTTTTGATCGTATATGTTGTCACCATCTGGAATTAAAACTGATGATTCTTTAAGAATTATTGGAATTCTTAAGGAATTTGAGAATGGAGAAATTTGGTTTAATGTAAATAATTAATGCCTTTGGAACCATCACTGTTGAAGAATAATCATGTCTTGTAAATATACACGAATACTTTTGATGTAGCAAAAGCATAAAATAAACTGGGTTATGTAACTGGCCAGTATTGTCATAATATATATAATCTAGAAGAATAATCATGTATTGTAAATATACACGAATACTTTTGATGTAGCAAAAGCATAAAATAAACTGGGTTAAGTAACTGGCCAATATTGTCATAATACATATAATCTAGAAGAATAATCATGTATTGTAAATATACACGAATACTTTTGATGTAGCAAAAGCATAAAATAAACTGGGTTAAGTAACTGGCCAGTATTGTCATAATATATATAATCTAGAAGAATAATCATGTATTGTAAATATACACGAATACTTTTGATGTAGCAAAAGCATAAAATAAACTAGGTTAAGTAACTGGCCAGTATTGTCATAATATATATAATCTAGAAGAATAATCATGTATTGTAAATATACACGAATACTTTTGATGTAGCAAAAGCATAAAATGAACTGGGTTAAGTAACTGGCCAGTATTGTCATAATATATATAATCTAGAAGAATAATCATGTATTGTAAATATACACGAATACTTTTGATGTAGCAAAAGCATAAAATGAACTGGGTTAAGTAACTGGCCAGTATTATCATAATATATATAATCTAGAAGAATAATCATGTATTGTAAATATACACGAATACTTTTGATGTAGCAAAAGCATAAAATAAACTGGGTTATGTAACTGGCCAGTATTGTCATAATATATATAATCTAGAAGAATAATCATGTATTGTAAATATACACGAATACTTTTGATGTAGCAAAAGCATAAAATAAACTGGGTTAAGTAACTGGCCAATATTGTCATAATACATATAATCTAGAAGAATAATCATGTATTGTAAATATACACGAATACTTTTGATGTAGCAAAAGCATAAAATAAACTGGGTTAAGTAACTGGCCAGTATTGTCATAATATATATAATCTAGAAGAATAATCATGTATTGTAAGTATACACGAATACTTTTGATGTAGCAAAAGCATAAAATGAACTGGGTTAAGTAACTGGCCAGTATTGTCATAATATATATAATCTAGAAGAATAATCATGTATTGTAAATATACACGAATACTTTTGATGTAGCAAAAGCATAAAATAAACTGGGTTAAGTAACTGGCCAGTATTATCATAATATATATAATCTAGAAGAATAATCATGTATTGTAAATATACACGAATACTTTTGATGTAGCAAAAGCATAAAATGAACTGGGTTAAGTAACTGGCCAGTATTGCCATAATATATATAATCTAGAAGAATAATCATGTATTGTAAATATACACGAATACTTTTGATGTAGCAAAAGCATAAAATGAACTGGGTTAAGTAACTGGCCAGTATTGTCATAATATATATAATCTAGATCATGCATTTCAGTCTTTTTGCATCGTTTTCTTTTTCTTTCGCATCCCTACATTATCAGGTGAAGTGTTTTGCTCATCTCTTCGAAAGTCAAATTTTACCCCTATACTTTTTTTTACGATTACAAGAGAAATATTAAGTCTACACACATACTTTATATTGTGCTTAAATAAAGGACAATTAAGTTTGCTACAAGTACATTTCCATGACATTTGTAGCAGAATGTGAGATTATGTCTAGTTTGGAAGCAAAACGTTATCAAACTCAAAATTTTCATCTTTTTGAGAGAAAAACGATGTATTTTGGAAATGCATCAGAAACTAATAGTCATAGAGCACTATGGTTGAGCTTAAATTGTTGCAAATGTAATGAGATTTAATGTTTGTAAATATAAATTTCATAAAAATTTGGATTGTTTCGGAGTTAGGGGTGATAAAAGAAAAAAGTCCTAAAAATGTACAGTTTATCACGTGCTATGCAGCGAGCACAGGTTTTTCGAGACTACAGACTTGGATTTATACTACCCTAACTGCAAAAACTACACATTCAAAATCAGTACATCACGCTTCGCGATTTTAGCCTTTCTCTATGTACGTTTTGACTGGACTATATTCATAATTCACATTTTTGGGATAATTTTTAAAACATGTACGAAAATCATTGTTTTGTGTTTAAATGTTATTACTTAATAGAATTTATAGAAATTATTATTATTATTATTATGGTTATGATTATATTATTATTTTCATTTCACGATGAAGTTTAATTATCAGCAAAGTCATCAAATGTGAAGTTGCATAGAGGATAGTTTGATTTCTTTTATTTGAGTTGCCCCAAAAGGTAAGTCCCATTCCTATTTGAATGAATTTAAATGCAATAATAACGTCTCATTCTATTCATTTCTTATTACAATCATACATGTTTTCTGTTTTATTGGAAGTTTTTTAATGTTATTCAATTTTTGCCCTTGCTACAGTTTTGTTTCGCTATTAATTCCTTTACTGTTATTTCACTTTCTATTTGTTTATGTGTTTAAGTTTTTCTTTGAATGTATATCACTTTTCCGTTTGAAGAATGTTCATAATTTGAACTTTCCTAATTAAGACACTTTACAAATTGACGGAATAAATATCGCACCGTGTTGCAAGTAATATAGTAATAACCGTATTGTTACGCAATCAGGTATTAACATTGCAAATGAACTCAAACAGATGACGAAACAAAAGTCATTTGTGCTTTTATAAGCATTTTACTTGCGGCATCTATAAAAGAATTAGTTAACAGTATTGCTGGATCGCGTCAACAATATACTAATCTTATTTATCCTTATTAGCATATTTCTTATTTAAGTTCATAGAAAAGAAAAAGAAATATACCAAGATAGTGTAAACTTACAAAAACCATTCATCTTTTTTTTTTTTTTTTTAACTACCAGTAGAATTTATAAATTTGTGTATATATATATATAAATAATATTTAACCATAGCAAACTGGAGGATCCGAATTTAAGACTCTTGTATGTCTCTCTTGATGTTTTCTCGAGAGGCCGGAAAAGTAACCGCTAGTTCGGTACTAATTCGTTCCAGAAGGCAGTTCGAATGGCGAATTATTTTTTCAGTTAAGATACAATGTAAATCAGATTAATCCGTTCCAGACCCACACATGGTTGCTTAATTAAACCTATTTAAAACAAATGTACGGTACTCTACATGAAATAATAGATAAATAAACATTTCACTGCATTTTGCTTGTACTGAGGTGAGCAGATTTCATAAGTGGAATGTTGAGAGGAGGAACAGAAGAATTGATGTTACTGTTTGGAAGAGGACTCACCTTCCATAAAAGCATCAGGTAACATCCCTTTAGATATTTTCTCCCTTTCTGCTGTTCTTTCTTTTTTCACTAGAATAATCTTGGGGTTTCTGTCTCTAAAAACGTATCCAATGTTGTCTTTGACGATTGTTCAGACTTTTTCTAATATCGTCAATAACATTGTCATTGAGCAAGTTAATGCTGTTGACCACAGCAGTGTTGGATGCCATTTTCCCACAACTCTTTGTGTTTTCTCGCAGAGGTGGCACATCCCTTTAATTTCTGCAAAGGAAATGCTTTCCTTAGTAATTTCCTCCTTTTAAAGAAGAAAGTTCTTCAACCACTTCCTCTTGATTCCCCCTTAGAAAGTTAAAATCGTCAGTAAAATCTCAAAAAGTATTACATTTTTTAAAAATATCCAAAACGCCAAACAAATTATTTCCAGACGAGTTCAAAATTCGCATAATTTCTTGATTTTTTTTCTTAAAATAGTCAAACTGCTACCCAGATGGCCCCTGGCGCCGTACAAATCGTGGGACGAATACGAATGTCGAGTTGAATTTTACTTGAACAAGTTGGACGAATAGCGAGTTGTACGAATAGCGAGGCAGACGAATGGCGGGGTTCCACTGTCATTTTGACAATCAAAATTTTAAGAAAAGGATCAAAACCACCTTTATTCTACCTTTCTTTAACTCAAGGACAAAAAACCATTTCGCTGACCAATTTTTTTCTTTTTTTCGTAGGGAGGAGAAGTTTCTACTGTCGAACTCGGTTATAAAGACAGCGACGTTTGTAGCGACGCATCTGATTATTCCCCCCTTGATATGATTTTTAATTTTATTCTTTTTGAAAAAATTTTTTTAATGGTTTAAAGTGAAAGAAAGTCAAGAGGGCTCTATAATGTCACCCCTAATCCCACTAATAGCAGTTGTGAGTCATGGTTTAATTTGGAATGATTGGAAATAGCTTTGAACCTGTACAAGACATTGTCCATTTCCTTTATCTCAACTAATTTCAACCTAAAGCTTAATACTTCAGCACAGATGGGTGTGTGTGCCAGACATTTTGGTGAATTGGCGTAGAAATAACGGGCTTTGAAATCAGTCCTGAAGAAAAGAATATTGTCACGGGATCAGCAAAATTGGTGAAGAACCAAAGTTTCATGAAGATTATTACGAAGCAATTCGTATCTAAGTTCCTACGCCACACTAGTAAGATGCTTTTATTTTATTACAGTACATAACATGTTACGTAAGACACTCCTCAAAACCAGCCTTGTTTATAAGTCGCCTTGGTTTTAACGTTATAAATACGGCAGTACGTTAGATGTTGTTATAACTGTGGGGGCCGTTCATAAATGATGTCACGCTTTTTTCACCAGATATTTGACCCCCTCCCCCTTTGTCACATGTCACGCTATGTTGCACAAGCAGGATGTCACGCTTCTTGCTACCCCCTAACCTCCCCTTGTCACACTTTGTCACAATTTCACTAACACCCCCTCCCCCCCTCGAAGCGTCACATCATTTATGAATGATCCCCGTGATCGACTGCGGATATTAAAAAACTGCTACATAAGTTAATTGTAATGGTTTCATAAGGATTTTCTTGCAATTACATTTAAAAATAAAGATAGCGAGTGCGATGAAAGCTTCCATCAACGAACGGTTTTTTAATACTGCCTATTCGTCCGCATGCTGATCGATATTTTTTTACGTAATTATGTTTTTAAATGAAAAACATTAAAATAAAATTATAAAGCATTAAAAAAAAAAAAAAAAACAGCACATCTTTAACAGCAGATAATGTACTGTTGCGTTACTTTTTGAAAACAAATCAGAAGGTGTGCTACGTGTATCTAGGCCCTTTTTACCATTACGCCCGTGAGGCCCGGACCTAGGGATCGCACTTTGAGAGGGCCCCCTAATTTTGGTTATTATTATTATTATTATTTTGTAATTTGAAACTTTGTAGAAAAATATTTAAAAATAGCATCTTTCAAAAACAAACTGTTAATGTTCAGTTGCTTCACAGGCAATTTGTATTATTAAATTATTTTAAAACCACAAGGAATTTTAACTTTGAGGGCCCCCAAATTTTGGTCTGACAATTTGAAATTTGAAAAACAAAATCGATTTTGCCCTTTGGGGCCCCCAAATTTTATTCAAACATTTTGCAATTTAAAAACAAAATCATTTTGCACATTGGGGCCTCCAAATGTTAGTCTGACTCTTTGACATTTGAAAAACAAATTAGTTTTTGCGCTTTGGGGGCCACCAAATTTTGGTGTGACTCTTTGAAATTTGAAAAACAAATTAGTTTTTGAGTTTTGGGGCCCCCAAAATGTTATGTTTAAAAAAATTTTGTTGCGTGAGAGGCCTCAAACATGAGTTGCGCTTATGGTGATTCAAAATGTAAATCGGGCCCTGCGTATATCGCCGTATACCCTCAAATACTGCCCCGGATATACCGAGGCTTGGGGGGTATATCCAGCCTCGGTATATCCATATTTATAATCGGGCTCTACTTATGTAGCGAAAAAGAATAATAAACCCAGCTCATTATCTCCTTACTCATTATGCATCCTGTCCTTACGCAATTTAAGCTTGAGACCACTGATATTAAACACAATGGCTTCACAGCCATTAATTTCGAAAACAGATAAAAATCCAATTCTCTTGAACGAAATTAACGATAGTTCCTTATCATTAACAGCTTTTAACATCAACTTTGAAGCATCCAGAGCAAAACAGGAAATGGGCAACAAAGCTACCGACCCGGAATACAAATGCGTAACGTTCAGGGATGTGAGCAGCTACCGGGCCGCACCTCTTTTTCAATTACTTTAAGACTTGTAAGCTATTAATAATAAAATGCACCTCCGATTCGATTGCAATTGCTTATGAATTGCTAAGGGAGTTATGCCGGAATGGTGTGAACATTGTGAAATGGCTGATAACAACGTTCAGCTGTCATACAGAAAGAAACCAGACGTTCAGATGATGACGAAAACACGGAAAAATGAGTATAATATCATGCAAATGTAAAATAATGTCAATGAATGGTAAAATATAATTTATAATAATGTAAATAAATTTTAGTATATAATGTATACTATAATGTAAAATATGAAATGGTGTGAACATTGTGTAAGGGCTGTTAACAACGTTCAGCTGTCATACAGAAAGAAACCAGACATTCATATGTTGAAGAAAATGCTGAAAAATGAGTGTAATATAGTGTGAATGTAAAATATAATGTAAATAAATAAAATATTATGTAAAATACGAAATGGTGTGAACATTGTGTTATGGCTAACAACAACATTCAGCTGTCATACAGAAAGAAACCATGCATTCATATGTTGACGAAAACACAGAAAAATGAGTATAATATAATATAAATGTAAAATATAGCGTATAATAATGTAAATAAATGTAAAATGTATTGTATAATAATGTAAATAAACGTCAAATATATAATATAAGGTAAAATATGAAATGGTGTGAACATTGTTAATGGCTGATAACAAAGTTCAGCTGTCATACAGAAAGAAAACGTCATTAATATGTTGAAGAAAATACTGAAAAATGAGTATAATATAATATAAACGTAAAATATATTGTGAAATAAGGTAAATAAATGTAAAATATAATGTATAATAATGTAAAATATAATGTATAATAATGTAAAATATAATGTATAATAATGTAAATAAATGTAACATATAATGTAAAATAATGTAAATAAATGTAAAATATAATGTAAATAAATGTATAATATAATGTAAAAATATGAAATGGTGTGACTAGTGTGTAATGGCTGACAATGACGTTCAGCTGTCATATAGAAGGAAACCATACATTCTTATGTTGACGAAAACAACTAAAAAATGAGTATATTATAACATAAATGCAAAATATAATGTAAAAAATTATAATGTAAATAAATGCAAAATATAATGTATAATATAATGTGAAATATGAAATGGTGTGAACACTGTGTAATGGTTGATAACAATGGTCAGCTGTCATACAGAAAGAAACCATGCATTCATATACTAAGGAAACCACCCCAAAATGAGTATGATTATAAAGAGTAAAAACACCTCGACCTTTGATGTTTATGGAAAATTGAACATTTTTACGCATCGCACTTTTAACAAAAATTCATTGAACTGTTTAAATGCTTGACATGCCATTCTATCGAGATAAAAATTAAGAAAATTTGTGTGAAAAATTCAGAAGAATTAAGAGTAAGCAGAAAATGGTGAATGTTATTTTCCAACCTGGAAAAATTCATCATTTGTTAAATATGTATAAAGGAAAAATAATGTGTACTTACATCTAAACAAAATTAAAGTTTAAATTAATTTACATAGTAAAAATTGGAGAAAAGTGTAAATTTTGCTGCAACCAACATTTAGTACTAAGTTGAACCATTATAATGATGTAGTTTCACCATAAATTTAAAGCTAGGAACCATTATAATGGAAGTACCATTATACCAATAAAATATGGGGGAAAAAAGGTGCAATTTATGCAGCAAGATTTCACTATTTTCCCTTTTTTTGGTGAAAGGTTTAACTAGAATTTTTATAGTGTATTAATTGAAAGTGCTGTGGTCTTTGTGGACCGCAGGTAACCGTGATAAGTGTACACACACATATAATATTATATATATATATATATATATTACCCTTAATAACTTAATGAAAAGTTTTCTTAACCCTCCAATTCCCAACTCCGCCTTAAGGCGGACGACGAAAACAAAACTTGGGCATTAGAGGGTTAAGTTAAATTTAAATAAGTTAAAGAAATGATTGAACAAAAATAACACTAAAAATTTATACCAAACTATTAACCACAATGTAAGGCAATGAAATAAGTGTTTAATTAAATTTCTAATTCCCAACCGCCTTCCGTCCCGCCTCAAGGCGGACGACGATAAAAAAAACTTGGGCATTAGAGGGTTAAGTTAAATTTAAATAATTTAAAGAAATGATTGAACAAAAATAACACTAAAAATTTATACCAAACTATTAACCACAATGTAAGGCAATGAAATAAATGTTTAATTAAATTTCTAATTCCCAACCGCCTTCCGTACCACCTCAAGGCGGACGACGATAAAAAAAACTTGGGCATTAGAGGGTTAAGTTAAATTTAAATAATTTAAAGAAATGATTGAACAAAAATAACACTAAAAATTTATACCAAACTATTAACCACAATGTAAGGCAATGAAATAAATGTTTAATTAAATTTCTAATTCCCAACCGCCTTCCGTCCCGCCTCAAGGCGGACGACGATAAAAAAGGGCATTAGAGGGTTGTTAAATTTAAATAATTTAAAGAAATGATTGAACAAAAATAACACTAAAAATTTATACCAAACTATTAACCACAATGTAAGGCAATGAAATAAATGTTTAATTACATTTCTAATTCCCAACCGCCTTCCGTCCCGCCTCAAGGCGGACGACGATAAAAAAAACGGGCATTAGAGCAGGGGTCTCCAAACTTTCCAGCCTTAGGGCCATATTGATTACCCTACAACATAATTATTCAACATAAAAATAGATTACTTCAGTAAACTTAATTTAATTTGCTATAAAAAATAAATATGTTCTCTAGAAGGAGTTTTCTTTCAAGTATGCTAGCTCTCCGCGGGCCGGACAAAATCTGTCCGCGGGCCCGATGTGGCCCTCGGGCCGTAGTTTGGAGACCCCTGCATTAGAGGGTTAAGTTAAATTTAAATAATTTAAAGAAATGATTGAACAAAAATAACACTAAAAATTTATACCAAACTATTAACCACAATGTAAGGCAATGAAATAAATGTTTAATTAAATTTCTAATTCCCAACCGCCTTCCGTCCCGCCTCAAGGCGGACGACGATAAAAAAAACTTGAGCATTAGAGGGTTAACACAACTCTTCAGAAATTCAAGCTACAGTCAGAGAAAAAATGCAGTACAATTTATTTGTTCAAGTTCCTCTTCTTAACCTTATTATGAACAAGTGCCATGGATGTATTATACATAAAAATGTTCACACATTACATTGAATTTAGTAATATAGTTTTACGAAAAATCGTATTGGGAGCGAAAAACGCGCAATAAAATAATTAAGTATCTTCACTTCGAAATGAAGCATAACAAAACCATAAACGAAATAGGAAGAAAGCGAATTGCATCTCTTGTAAGGTCAATTAATTCCAACAAGGCGCAGTCAAGAAGGTTAACAGCCCACGATTTTGTTAATTATTCCCACGTTCCAAATGTTAACAGGGTCTGGTTCCTTTGTGCCTGGCAAGAGCCTGCACTTATTGTCTCCTAAAGTATCTACTTAACTTGTTTCATTCTCAAGGCAATGAGCTATTAGTTTGTAAAAATGGACATAAGGAGATGCGAACGCCATCTAAATGTGGCGTAATGAGCTTTAAATGATCTACAAGGATTTATTATTTTTGGTAGAAGAAGGTGCTTAAGAAAAAGTTATTCATTTATTTATTCTGAAGTGTTGTGATTTTTATGGACGTTGTCTGTTTATGGTGATATCCTTTGCGTAAAAAGAATTTTTTGATAGCGCATTAGATCGTTTTTATACAGTCGTTATTTATGTTGTCACATTTTGCGTGCAGTTAAAGTTAGTTAATTGTATGAAAATTATTTTGTGTACAGTCAATCAGGGTAACTTTGATTCACAATACAGTCAATCAGCGTAACTTTGATCCACAATACAGTCAATCAGGGTAACTTTCATCCACAATACAGTCGTTATTTATGTAGTCAAATTTTGCATGCAGTTAGTTAAAGTTAGTTAATTATAACGTGCACGTCAAAAATATTTTGTGTACAGTCAATCAGTTTAACTTTGATTCCCAATACAGTCAATCAGCGTAACTTTGATCCACAATACATTCAATCGGTGCAACTTTGATCCACAATACAGTCAATCAGCGTAACTTCGGTCCACAATACAGTCAATCAGGGTAACTTTGATCCACAATTTCTCAATTTTTAACTTCCCTCTAATACTTTATTTCTATTATTGTATTTACTAGCTTAAAACTGAAGAACTCCTAAAGTAGCACATAGAAACCAGAAATTGTGAAATAGTATTGATAAAAACCATTTAAAATAAAATATTAAACTGTTTCAGAAGGATCCTTTCATATTGGGTAAGCTTGAACCACGTCAGGAAAGTGATTTCAAGAAGAATAATCTAAATAAAATAATTATAGTTGTGAAACTATGAACCAAAAAAATAAAATTTCAAAACAATAAAGAAATGTATTTCACAACATCACAGGATTTCTATAATTTATAATAATGCGTAGAACAACTTCAAGAATATCAACAACTTCAAACCAGCATTTAAAATGGCTTCCAAGCAGTGAATTCTGAAAAACTATTATACTACAATTATATGTGTAGTGTTGCAAACTTATTTCGTAAAATAAGGAGTAGAAAACTGATTTTATAGCCTAGCAAGCTGAGGCAGCTCTGAACCTTCACTTTTTTAGTCAAATATACTAAAAAATATGACGTAATTTAACTTGAGTATGATAAAATATTATTTAAAAAAATATTTTTAAAAACAAAATATTTGAACCAAGTTCAAATTATAAATTGCGCTAAAAAATGAAAAATAAATTAATTCTTTAAACAAAATCGATGTGACTTTTAAACATAATTTTAGAAGTCGGTGCAAAATTAGGATAGATAAAATCATTTATAACCATGAATAAATGGTTCAGAATTAGCAAGAATTCCAATATGACGTAGCACATGGTGTGGTGTTAATTAGACTCATAAATTTTCACAGACTTCTAAATTTATGTTTAAAAGTCACATCGCTGTTGTTTAAAAAACTAATTTATTTTTCATTTTTTAGCGCAATTTATAATTTTAAGTCGGTTCTATTTTAAAAAATATATTTTATTCCTTTTAATGTAAATATCTTTTTTATATAAATACTCTAATTTTAAAAATCCATATCAAAGGAAAAACCTTCCTTGAATGAATGATACTGAGAACTAATCACTTGTATGATACATTCCGTTTTGAAGTCGATTTTAGCAAACAAACTGATTAAATTTTATTTTTGCCTCAGAGAAGTTTTCAGTCAAGCTTGTGCTATAATTGCTTTTAATACTACAGCTTAATGCCCCCAAACTCTTCTTTAACAATGACTTTTATATTCATTAATAGTTTTCCCAAAAAAAAAAAAAATCAAGCCAAGCCAAGCCCTTCCAATTAAAGTAAATAATTACTTATTTTTCATCCTGAACGTTTTTTGTAAAAAACAAATGTAGTCAAATTGATGTGCGATATTTGAGTTAGACGACCCTATATCGATAAAAGAAAAAAAATCATCAAAATCCATTCATTTAGTCAAAAGTTATGGATAAAAAAACAAAAAAATGACTATACTTCTGCCCATATCTTTTTTTTATAATTATCGAATAGGGTCGAACGAAGGTACGGGTACTATGGGAAGCCACCCGGGATCGAGTTTAAAAAAGATCATGAAATTCGGTTCATCCGGTGAGAAGTTATAAGTGGAAAAACAAAAAACAAAAAAAGAAAAAAAAACCGACATACATACAGTACGAATGTATAACCTCCTTCCTTTGTGAAGTCGGTTAAAAAATAAAACCGTCAATATCTTAACTTCTTCAGACCCCAGAACTAAGCCCAAACAATTTTGACGCAATTTTTTGGTTCTCTGATTTAAAAAATGATTACAAAACAAATAAACTAATTTTTTTTTTTTAATTTTAATTAATAATTACTTTAAATAATAATCAATGCCCAATTTCCATGTTTTCCATGTTTAAAACAAAGTAAACTATCTGTTGATTGAAACAGTTGTTAATAAACATCATTTTAAAATGTACCCAATTGGGTACACTTGGAATGAAGAGGTTTTTTCAAAACTGACATTAGGTTAGGGTAAAGTACGTCAATTGCACAAACAGCAGTTAATAAACAGTATTTTAAAATGTACCCAATTGGATACACTTGGAATGAAGAGGTTAATTCAAAACTGACATTAGGGTAGGGTAAAGTACGTCAATTGCACAAACAGCAGTTAATAAACAGTATTTTAAAATGTACTCAATTGGGTACACTTGGAATGAAGAGGTTAATTCAAAACTGACATTAGGGTAGGGTAAAGTACGTCAATTGCACAAAAAGCAGTTAACGAACAGTATTTTAAAATGTACCCAATTGGGTACACTTGGAATGAAGAGGTTAATTCAAAACTGACATTAGGGTAGGGTAAAGTACGTCAATTGCACAAACAGCAGTTAACAAACAGTATTTTAAAATGTACCCAATTGGGTACACTTGGAATGAAGAGGTTATCCAAAACAAGTACTATTGATACTTTGTTCATTTCGAAACCCACATCTGAAGCTTATTCAAACTGACGGGTGACTTCAAATTTAGATTCGAGAGAAGACATTCCAAGGTTTGGAATTAATAACAATAACCTGGCACCCTTCTGTGGTGCGAAAGGATACGAATGATCTGGTTCATAATGGAATCAAATGGCAGCTGTAACACTGTCCACTCGGACGCATGAATATTATTCAGCAGCAGGTGATGCGGAGATGGTTAATAATTAAATTCTGTTTTCGTAAGGTATTAGATGACACTTGAAGATTAAATTATATTCCATATAAGTTTCAGATTATTATGTTCATTCAGCTGGAGAGGTATAGAAGGGGAACATATTTATTTTAAAATTATTTTATCGTAAATCAATGAATATAAAGGTACATAAGACTATAATTGCGTACAATAAAAATTTCTAAAAATGGTGAGATTTAGCTGCAACCACCATTTGGTACTAAGTTGAACCATTATTATGGTTTAGTTGCAGCTAGTTGCACCATGAATGTGAAACTAGGAACCTTTATAATGTTTCAACTTCACTACCAAATGTTGATTGCAACTAAACCTTGCACCATTTTTTTTTTGAAAGGTTAAACTAGAATATTTTGCAGTTTAGTTAAATAGATTTTTTTTGTTAAAGGATCTTCTTTAGTAAGCACATACACTGTTAGAAAATTCATCATGAAATTACGGTTAAATGACCGGCAGCAGCCTGTCCATCTAATTCACTGTTAAATTTACGGTTTGGAACATTTTTCTATCTTTACGGGACCTAACCATTTCCAATCAGCTTGGTTAAAAAGCCATAAATAGAAAGATTTACGGTTTTATAACCAATTAAAATTGGTTTCAAAACAAAATTTTTACCGTTTTTGAGCCATTTCGAGGAGTAGAATCTTCGAAGCGTAGAAACTGTAATTGAAGCTAGCGGGAATCGAGCCCGGATGTATAGCATATCAGCCTTGCTCTCTAAACACTGGGCCATCTGCAACACACAAAGCGGTCATTTATTTATCAATAAACCTTCTTTTTCAACAGGAAAACTGCATTAAAATTGAGATTTCAGTTTTTGATTCTATCTAAAGCCATGTTTGGTCTAAATTTATTGTACATTGACGAAAATCATTTTATTTGCTGCAAAAATTAAAATACACACAAGCTTCAGCAGCTCAAATGATGGGTTCGCTCATTTGCAAACAGTTCGGAAATCCGATGTCTCCAATTTTTGATATATGTGTGCATATCTTTCTGTTTAGTAACCACTGCTTAAGCCAGTGGTTTTTTCTTCTTCTTTTTTTATATACACATGAAGATTTGAACTGATGAAACTTTATTCATATTTTAACAACAACGTACGACCGGTAAGGATTCGCAACCAAGATGGACGCCCGATTCTTATTGAGCGTTTGAAAATGACGGTTAGTTAAACGTTCTTCAGGATAAACAGAGAATAAACGATTTTTTTCGCAATCAGCGGTTTGAGTACCATCTTTTTAAAGGTTATTCAACTGTTGTAATTAAATATGGTAAAATAACAATCAAATAAATGGTTGTTTTACTATTTTCTTGCGGAAATTTTTAACAGTGTAAATGAACGCAAGCTTTCGTTTAAGTTGAAAATGACATAGGCTTAAAGCATATTTTATTTCTTTCGCTTCTGAAATACTTTGTTGGAGCCCGCTCAATGGAATAGCCAATTTGGCACGAAATATAATTCTGATAATCCGAATATTCAATTATCCCGGATCACAAGAACAACATTGAACATTTATTACATTAAGCGGGATATTCTTTTAACCGATATTCCAAAGAAAGATCAAGCCAAGCTTTTCCAATTAAAATAAATAAATACTTATTTTTCATCCGCAACGTAAGCGGGTTCGACTGTATTTAGAACAGATCTGATAATATTAGTTGATAAAGACTTATTGATTGAAGTTGATGATGTTAATGAAATATGCTCCGCTTTGTTTACTAACGAAATGAGAGATTCTAATTTTTAAATAACGCAACAAGAATAAATTTCCCTAATCAACAAGCGAAAACCCCCTTTCAAGTTTTAATGATAAATTATAAAGCATGCACTTTGAATATAATCTCTTTATAGTCTGAGTATAGTCTCTGGATTCGTTTCGGAGAATTCTTTGAATAAAATTTTCACAATAATTCATGTAGGTCATTTTGTGTATCGAAATTTGCCATTAATTGAATTATTCTGACATTTTCAATCGTATTTGAAAGATTCATTAAGTCTTATTCAAGAGCAGTTATTAATAATGACTCAATCATTCTGAATTTAATTGATAAGATATGATTCACATTGCCTCGTTAATGCTAATTTACATTTTAAGGAATATAGCCGATACGATGTCGTCGTGGTAAGGCGCGGGACTCGTACGCCCCAGTTCATATCATCGAGCCTGTCAGTGTCGGTGGATAGCAAAAAATCGTCTGCGC
Source organism: Octonoba sinensis (assembly GCA_038502835.1). Classification (NCBI taxonomy): domain Eukaryota; kingdom Metazoa; phylum Arthropoda; class Arachnida; order Araneae; family Uloboridae; genus Octonoba; species Octonoba sinensis. Next base: position 107,371,317 of record CM076606.1, read on the forward strand.
TCATGTCGTATGATTATGCGGAGTGTAAAAGATCCTCATGTGGCTTGGATACTCAAGGCTAAAATAAATTCCTAGTACAATTTCGCATCAACAGAGTCCTGGTGTTCAGGTGAAGAAACTGGACGTCAAAACTCTCATGCAGTAATGTACCACACTCATTTCTTCATTTATATTTGCAAAATACCTTCTTAAAATAAACGTTGATTAAGCTTAATCTTACACAGTAGCAATGCACTACGATTTATTTTACAAAATACTTCATTGAAACTCACGCGAAAAAATTTATTTTTCTCTCGAAATGACAAGAACTTTTAACGTTTTCCGCTCTCAAAAAAAAAAGTTTTTTGAGCAATCAAAACATCGCTGTTTGGTATCTTAACTTGAGTCAAACTGAAATAAGAAGAACTTTAAACAAAGCAAAGAAGATAAAAACACTAAAAGAAAACCCAGTGAAATACCTCAGGGGGTTTCGAAAAGTACTTCCGAAAACCGAACGAATAAGAACTTGTTTAGATGGCAGCTGCGTTTAGATCTTTGATGGCTTAGAATTGTTATTCCATGTTGAAGAAGATTTTATGCAATTCAAGTGCAGCTTCATCTAATCTTGGTCGAAGCTACAAATGATGAACATTTGAATTGAACGTATCTGGGTCTTCAGGGCTCCACAAATACTGGTGGAAAAAGTCGCTATGGCTCTTAGATTGTCAGAGCTGGCACCTAAAATTCAAGAATAAAACAGTCTGCAATTACAGAGTTTTCAAGCAGCAGCCTTAACTTTACATAAATCAATTTTTTGCATAACTGTAATTTTATCTTTTTGAAAAATTCCGCATATTTTTAAAGAATAAGATATGTTTAAAATTCAGCCAGATTCCCCCCTCCCCTCTCTCTCTTTCTCCCCCACCCCCTAAAAAAATTATGCAAACAAATGAACTGGAGTCATTTTACGCCGAATTTTTAATGGTAGAATAATATTTAGTATTATTATTATTATATTTTATTTAAAGTTTTTTGTTTGTTTACAGTTTAATCAAATCAAAATATGATATTGCAAAAAGAAAAATAAATGTGGATTCCTACTAATTGGTTAAAATTTATTCCACGGCATTTTATTTTCTTGTTCTTGTTATGCTACTGAACAAGAAAATAAAATGCTCTCTCATTTCAATCCCGATTTTTCTTTTGCTCAAGTCCTTTTCTCTATCATCTAAAAGAAAATAACTGTTTAAATTGCGAACTAAAAGTTGTAAAATATGCTCAAAAGATGCGACTTGAAAAAAAATTAAATAAATGAATAATAACAATTAATATCATTATTCTACCATTAAAAAACGAAAAAGGGAATAAAATGGCTCCAGTTCATTTGCACGCATACTTTTTGGTAACACTGCCTGTTATTGAAATAATGCAAAAAAAAAAAAAAAAAAATAATGCCTTCTCAAGTTACAATACGGCGGGAAAGTTACGAATTCGGAAGACTAAAAAGAGGTAAAAAGAAATTAGAATGCATAAATAAACTTAGTTCACATTTTTCAGTCTCACATGTTCTCTAAAGATGGTCGACGACGATTTTTACGATATTTTTAAATTACGTAAAATCGAACGAAATTACCAAATATCGAAAGTAGTTCAATCATTCGGAAATATTTTTTTTTTTTTTTGAATACAGATCAAAACGTTTGATGGAAAAATAGGCTCGTTCAGTTCTAGTTGAACTTTTTATCTGTACATGTTCTACGTCATAACATATTTTCGATAAAGATTGTTCCAAGCAAATCCATCTGTTAGAACAGAATTTATACAGCATTCAAATTTCCCCGTAGGCGCAAATGCTAATATTTTTTAACTGTTCAAAATTGAACAAAAATTGTTTTGAGCAAAAAAATTCCATGTCCAGAGCTCCTTTTATTGAGTTTGGTTGAAGGAACTTGGATCTTAGGCCCAGAGTTTATAGAATTTGCTTCGTATTTCCCCAATACAGATGTTAAAACTTTTGTACCGTTCAAAATTTAACAAAAATTGTTCAAAGCAAAAAATAAAATGTGAAAAGGAAATATACTAACCAAAATCTTTCCAATGAAAAAAAAAAAAAAAAAAAAAACTTTCGCATCGGGCAATTTCCTCAAAAAGAGGGGGGGGGGGGAGACATACAGACATACAGACGGACAAACACGCATTTTCTACTCTTAAAACAACTACTTTCAAATCGTTTATTTTTCTATCTTTATTTAATTGCTTTACTTAGTTTTGACTTTTCTTTCATTTTAACGATATTTTTATAATGCATTAAACCTTCTCTCATACTATATATATATATATATATTTTTTTACTTTTACAGGAAAATAGGCGAAAAGTGAAAAATTTATCTTGAATATACCTACATTTGTGCGGATGAACTTCAAGCGAAGTACAGTAATTTATGTTCGCTCAGTCGAATCTTGAAGCCAAATGCTCCAAGACATGTGGGAAAAAAAATAAATAAATAACGTTTCATTTAGTGTCACTATTTTTAAATGATTGCTCTTAAAAGCAATGTCAAACCTCAATGGAGACAATTCACCGCTAGAGGGACTCATGAGCGATCATCGTTGTCACGTGTTATCCGCTCTTTGTCTACTAAGTTTTTCAATTGAGTTCTACGTGGAGTTCACTAGGCAAAATTAGATATCTTAAAATTAATTCGACTATTTTCACAGCTTTTTCTGATTATAACCCATTATTTACATTTAATTTAATCATTATAAAAGAAATTTATAATTTTATTACAATAGTTATAGTGTTGTATTTAATGTTAATTTTATGTAATGTAGAAGAACTTTATTTAGGCCTAGTTTTGAATCAGATTTGTCGAACTCGATGTAAAGCGACGCTACGGCTTCCTTTGTTTACATTGCTTTCATCGGTGCCACGTGAGCAATGACGTTGCTTGAATTGCCTCCATCGTAGGCAACCGTTTTTGTACGAAACATCGTGAGTCATTGAGAATTATGAGGAAATAAAACATAATTTACAAGCGATCAATCTAACCTTAACATTAATATTTGAACAACTGTAACTGCGCTGTGAGCCAAGAGCGCCACATTAAATCACAAACTGAAATTTACATCGATTAATTAATTTAATTCGATTTAATATACGAGTACTTAGTACTCTTCTATTTAAAGTTACCCTCTTATGAAAGAGCAGCATTAGAAATACTTCGGGTCATCACTCTAAATCACTTGACGAATTTGATGTTAACAATAAATCTTTTCAAATCACAAACAACTTTCTCTTAAGTAAATAATTTTAATAGTTTTCTTAACGCATTTTCCTCATTACCCTTTTACTTGGCGCTAAATGAGTGCTATTAAGGCCGATAGTGACTCGTATGAAGCCATTGGGAAAAGCCAATAAAAAGAAGCTTCCTCAATGCTACTCTAGGAGAAAGGACTTCTGAGTCATTTACTCTATTTGCTTAGAGTTTTGGGAAAGTCTTGAAAAGCATAAATAGCTTTTAGCCGGCCAATTAGCAGATATACAGAGGAGAAATATTTATTTGAGTCTTTCTTTATTAAGTGCATTTGTTTGAAGGGAAGTTGAAATGCATGAAATAGGTTAAAATGGAAATTATATGGAAATGGGGGGGGGGGGGGGGGTTTGAAATGTTAAATATTAACTGTGATTAATGGTAAAAAGTTTCGCAGTTTTAAAAAACATCATTGATTCGAAGTAACCTTGAATATATTAATCTAAACTCAGCGGCGCAACAGCACATTGGGGGCCATGGCCCACTGTGCCCATCCCAGTTTTCGACTGAGGGCATGGGGTGCTGAAACAGATGTTCCGGTCAAGTAGCCGTCCTGACGCGGAATATTTAGTGTTTAGATCCCAAGCATGCTTGGTCCTCATTTTACCGACCCTACTGAAGGGATGAAAGGCTGAGTCGCAGCACGGGAATCGAACCCCGGACCTGGAGTATAGTAGCACGGAAGGCTACCATTCAGCCACTGGTTATTAAAATACAGCAAGTATAACAGACGGTTATCATTTACAACAGTGGTTCCCAACCTTTCTTCCCGCGCGAACCCCTTTTAACATCCGAAAGAAAACGGCGGCAAAAAACTATAAAAGTTGCTGAGACATTTATTTTCCTTGTTGCACATTAGTTCCTAACAGGAAATGAACATGTAATTTTAAATCATCTAAGTTTAAACAAAAACAAAAATACAACTACAAGAAAATCAGTATGTTTTTAATTATTACTTTTTATTACATTTTTTTTTTTTTTTTTTTTGAAATATTAATAGGGCTTTAAAAAACATATGTATTCACAAAAAAAAAAAAATTAAATTATTTTCCCGGTAGTGTGAAAAAATGTAGAATGGCATGAGAACTAACAATACGTACAAAATTTTGAATTAACCAATAAATATCTTTCGGTTCAAAATTCGCAAAGGTTGTGTAAGTGTACAATATTAAAATCCATATATTTTCAAATTTCTCAATGCGTAAATGCAGACCATTTCGAATAAAGTGCGATGAAAATAAATACAAAATTAATGATATGGATGATTTTCAAAAAGATTGACGGTTTGATGTCCGTAGTATAAAATCTGAATTTCATGTGCATAAAACTATTATTCTGCCATTATAAAAACCAGTAGGGAAGCATCATTTCATAGCTAATTAAATGCATTCATTACATTTATTCCAAGTTGTGAAATAGTAGGCTTTTTCTATTACTTTAGTTGGAAAGGAATGGAAAATTGGAAAGGAATGGAGCAAAAAATTCACAGAACCAGAGTCTTTTTTTTATCATTCCAAGTAATTTTTTTATTCAATATGATTTAAAACATGAAGTAATATGTGTTTACTTAACAAAAATGCAAGTGATTTTACTGAAATGTTTACCTAAACCTAATATTTTAAAATTTAAAGAAAGTTCTTGTCCTCACATGCAGCTTATGAGTGTTACCTCGAGAAAGTTCCTACCATTCAACTTTCAAAATATTTAAATATTGTAATTATTTTCTGTGGTACTGAAGCCTCGTATGTTTCTTTTAACCTCGTACCATCTAGAATAGGTTAGTTTTATTCCTTTACTGTTTTATAGTGGAACAAACAATTCAACATGATGAGTATTTTTATTACTTCTCAGGAGTGTTACCCATTTATTTAACAATATTTTTTACAGCATAAAAGTAAGCAATTCAGCAATAGTGTATTTCTTGTATAGGAATCAATCGGTCCAATTAAATTTTCAGAAACACAGTCAGAATTTCTTTTGGTGAAGAATTTCTTAATAAATCTCATGAGTGTTACTTGTGAAGAGAAGGAAGTTACAATCATGATTGAAAGAACCAAATAATAAATAAATCTACAGATATAGATATTTTATGAGCTTTAACTCAAGCTGATATTAGTTTTTTATTCAAGATTATATTTTATTTCTCTCTCTATATATATATTAAAAGAGATACCCTGACACAAAATTTTCACGTTGGCAGATAAGATTTTTGTGTGTTTTGTTGAAGATGTGTTTTATTCTTAAGGGGTAAATAAAGAAAAACTCCCTTACTTGTAACCTAACCCCGCCCCCCACCCAAAAAAAAAAAAAAAAAAAATTAAATAAATAAATGAGTAAAAAATAAACACTTGTTCGGGTATGCCAGTTGTTACTTTATGTAAATTAGAAAGTGATGTGTTGCAAACTATTATGTTCCTTTTACTTGCATTAAAGATATGGTTTGCAGAATTATAACTATTTATTTCGATATTGTTACTGCTTACTTTGAAACTGAAATTAATTTTTCATTAGTTCTGTCTAAAAACATCTATTTCTGGATCAGAATCATAAGAGTAGTGATGTTTTATTACATTTTTAATGTTGCATATCAATTAATGGGGTAAAATAATTTCAATTTTGGTCTCTCTTCTTATAATTATTGTTATTTTTATTACTATTATTATTTTTGGTGCAATATTGCAAGAGGATTGCTTGTTTGTCTCATGAGTGTTACCGTAGCTAAAAATTAGAATTATATTAATATATTTGTTAGTTAATAATTAAAAAATGTTTTGCTAACTAAGGCTATCCAGTTACTTCTTATAATTGCAGTGAAAACTTAATTTTTAATAAAATACATTTTTATTGAGTGTTATATGCTTCATTTAAGAAACAAAGTAACACCCCCGAGATAAAGTGCAATTAAAATAGTTCAAAGATTTTATATATGTCAATTTCAATACTATTTTTACTTCTTTCATAGTATTTACGATTACCTAAACAAGAATTTTTAGATAAATTATTTATTAAAGGATTATTTTACAGAATGTTTAATGACGGTAACACTCATGAGAAAAACAATCACTTGTCAAGACAGTTTGAAATATCTAAAATATCATTAAATTAACTCGAAAAAAACTACTTCCTCAGAATGTAGTAAATTATAAGGAATTCATGGTAGGCAAGTTTTTATGTTGGATGCAACAGAAATTTACAGATTGTGTCAAACCCAATCCGTCAATAAATTTGAAAATCACCCATTAAATATCTTCGATTAAGCTTTGGTGTCTATATGTGAGAAATTAGCCGAAAATAATGCAAAATTTTACAATTCAGTACATTTCCATATTGTTTTTCTTTTCATTTCTTTTTTTAGTGTATTGAATGTAGTAGTAAATTCTATTACATTCACTTTTAAAATTCTATGTTTCTTCTTCTTTTGGGCCTAAATGCAGCGGTACATTATATTAAAAGTTGACTTTTGAAATTCATTTGTTTTCCTTCCTTAATAGAAGTATAAATTCTATTAAATTTACCGTTTGAAGAGTTCTATAATTTCATTCCCATTAATCGTCGGGGTAAACTCCATTGTAGATTCTCTTAAAATTATGTGTCTCCCCTTTTTCCCTGTTTTAATCGTTCTGCTGAATTCTATTGAAATTTTAATTTTGCAATTCTGTATTTTATTTCTGTTTTTTCCCCTGCCTTAATCGTAATGGCAAATTCTGTTTTTACTAATCGATCCCCTGCAGAACATCTGCGTGCTATAAGTTCAACAATCAAACTAAACATGATGATCGCTTGATGTACACAAACTAAACTGTTGCCACTCCAAAGAATCAGACTTTAACCATTTTAAAATCATAAAAAACGCTTTGAAATTCGAAAGGCTTAAGAAATCTCTAGAAAAAAACATGAGAATGATCGCTAGATATAAACAAACTAAGGTGTTGCCAATCCAAAGAATCGGATTTTAATTATTTTAAAATCGTAAAAAGCGCTTTGAAATTCGAAAGGCTTGAGAAATCTCTATATATAGAAATGAGAATGTGTGTGTGTGTGTGTGTGATCGCTCTATATAAACATACTAAGATGTTGTCACCCCAAAGAATCGAAAATTAAAAATTGAGTCACGAATGGAAATACTTTTTGAGAAACATAAATATTTTTTTTTAAAGTCCGTAAATGACGATAATAAGTACAAATATTATGTTACTTTCCTATGCTAATCATTAAACAAATTTTAAATTATAGTTTTACCACATTTTTTTTTTTTTTTCATGACGTCAGTATCGTACCGTACCACAAAATTTCGATTTTCATTGGCCGCACATTTTATTGCATTTCCAAAAAAAGTTCTGGCAACATTATCCAATTAATGGCCGCCTTGCGTAAACTTCCCATCCCAGATGAAGATTTGTAAGCGCTAAAGATATACTTCCAGGAACTTCTTAGCCAGAAGAAAGGGCCGTCCCATTAACTTGATTTAGCTGGAAGTTTATTGTTAAGGCCTTGATGCCCAGTCACCATGAATTTTCGGTCTTACGGGAAACAAAGCTTTTAAGAGGAGCCATTTTGTTTGGCTCTCAGGGCGCTTTTAATTACTCAGGGCACTTTGGAATGCCAGGTCTGGTGTTAGTGGGTGACGTAAGAGGGGTGCCCGGAGTAACCTCCTCACAATTTCGAAGAGATTCGACGGCGTTAATGGATATGAGTGTGCTGGATGTGAGTTACTTAATGGTAATGAGATGGAATAGTACAAAATCCCATTTAATGGGGAATTTCCTTAAGAATGTCTTATTAAGAAACGAATGTCACTTTTTTTTTTACTAATTTGCATTTAAAAGAAGTTTTTCAAATAAATGGCAGCACTTCTTTGTGTCAAGGTTTTTTTTTTTTTTTTTTTTTTTGAGAGACGTGTTTTGCACTAAGGTGTCATTCATAAATGATGTCACGCTTCGAGGGGGAGGGGGCTCATGAAAGTGTGACAGTTTGTGACAAGGGGAGGAGAGGGGGTAACAAGAAGTGTGACATCGTGCATTTTGATTTCTATAAAAACATTTAAAATCAGCAAATTAAGCCTATTTATGCTAATGTAATATAGCGTGACATGTTAAAAAGGGGGAGGGGGGTCAAATATATTGAAAAAAAGTGTGACATCATTTATGACCGGTTCCTAAGGGGTCATCATAAATGATGTCACGCTTAGAGGGGGGAGGGAAGTTCGAGAAATTGTGACAGTTTGTGACAACGGGAAGGGAGAGGGTAACAAGAAGAGGGACATTACACTTTGTTTTCCAAAAACAAATTGAAAATCAGCAAATCAACTTTATTTTTAAGGTTTTTTTTTCAAAGCAAAGTAATACTAATCTTCAGGTGTCAGCTAATCCATTTCCAAGTATGGTAAGTCAGTCAGATTGTTTGTCCAGTACAATAATAATAAAAAAAAAAGCCATTTGAGTCTAGCAATGTCTAATTTAATATAAAGTGAGGCAATACGTGCGGTGACGCGTTAATTTGATTCGAATCAATGTTTCGTGAGTTTGTAATTTTCATTAGCGTTTTTAATTCTTATGGGATTGAAAGTGAGTGTTTGTGTTTCTAATTAATTTGATATTAATAGGGTGGCATGTATATTTTCTTTATACATATTTTCTTTACACGAGAAGGAGTGTAGCGAGATGAAATTTATGTATAATATGTGCTACAAGTTATTGAGCCTTAACTTTTGACAGTCAGTGTACTAACTTTAAGTATCTGAGTTATCAATACAAGAAAGCTCTCCTTGCTGAATAGTAGGAATCACTAATAGGTTTTTAGAGTTCAGCTTATTTGAAACAATATTTTCATTATATTGCAATTTTTCACGCAATGGGTTTTTGTTTTGAGTTAAAAAAAAACGCGTATTTAAGTAAGCGAACTGTATTAATACTTCTATCTTTTGGAGAAACACATCGAAACACAAAAACAGGATTTTTGAGGCCTGTCACTAAAATACGAATTCAGATCTAAATTGGACGCTAGCCCAAACCTGCCTATGCATTCAAATATCGGAGATAAAACCTCCTACCTTTACAACTATTATTAACAATAGAGTGAAATAATTTCATTTTTCAAGTTAATGAGACTTATTTTTAAATTGTAACAGTTGTGATACGTAACTATGTTTTCTTATCTTCCATTGCAATATTTTTCATCGACAGCCTGATAACTTAAAAATAAGTTGCAAAGGTGGTTAATTCAGTAGGATAATCAGTGGTCCTCAGTTTTGAGAATTTTAGTTAAGTTCTAAATCCAAGAGCATTCGTAGAAATTTATTTCGATTAGCGGAGGGCAAAGTGGAGCAAGAGACATATAAAGGGAGCCTTTCCACAAATTAGGTCTTTACAATATTAAAGCCTTCAATTCAAGATATGTAGTTTTAAATTCATTCCCACCCAGGGGGGGGGGGAAGCCCCTTTAAATGTGCTTTGTCCAGATCCTTAATTTTGTGATTTTCAATAAAAACACTAATGGGGGTTCCACAAAGTAAAAGTGAGTAGTTAAGGGTTTGTTTGTTTTACAACCATTTCAGGTCACATATATTTTCGAGTTTATTTGCTTTTCTCAATGGATATGCCTCAAACTCTCGTCCAATATCACAGATAGAACAGGACAGTACGATAGTTCATTACAATACAAGGAAGAAAAGTACAAGAATACACCCAAGGCAAGGTGGGAATCGAACCCACGACCTCGTTACTGCGCGCAAGCAGCGGGCGGAAACTGGTAACTAAGACCGCTCGGAAACCGGTGCCCCTCGTTAAGAGTTCCGTGGTCAAAAACGTTTGGGAACCGCTGGCTTGATACAGGGAAAGCCTTCAAATCCGAACTAATTGGAGCTGTAGCCTGTTCGGATTTCAATTTGTTCGAATTAGCCGAAAACTGTGCATAAAATTATAACGAACCCTCGTCAATTCGACAATTGAAGATAACGGAATTCAAGTGAAAGGTTAAGTGACATTTTGTGAGTTTCTATTGTTATTTCATTGTTTTTGCAAAGTTATTAACCTAAAAATTTTCAATAACCAACTTTTACCGCTTTTCAGTCCTGCATGACATAAGTATGCAGACAATTTTTAGTTCGTGAGGTATGCTAACTGTGTTTCCTTGTTAATTTTCCAACTAATTATATAAAATAAGGTTGTAGTAGTTGTTCTATGACAAATTAAATAAGTTCCTCTTTTTTGCGGGTGTTTTTCAAACTTAAATTCGTTAAGAGAAACTCGTTCGGATTTCCCGGGATTTCGGAGTTTCGGGTTTGGATTTGAGGGCTTCACTGTTGTTTGAATTATTTGACCAATCATGGTGCTGCCAGAAAAAATATCTTCAAGAGTCACCAGTGTTTAAGCGAGTCACGTATTTTTCGTAATGATTTGGCGTAGTTCACACGTTTCTATTTCTTTGGTGAACCAAATTAGAATGGAATAAAACGGAAGCACAAAAATGCTTATTCTTTTATCCTCTTGTTAGGCAATTAATCTGCACTGGGAAAATTTCTGCCTTATTCACGATCCACCTTGAACAATTTAATTTTTTTTCTTGTTTTTCTGCCTAATAATGCTTTAGATCTTTTTTCTGACAGTCCAATATACGAGTTTTACACATCTGATGCAAGTAAACACATACATTTTATTATATTTTTTACAATTTTCACGAAAAGTTGAAGGGAAAGAAAAACGACATGAAGGTCGAAAAGCGATAAGAATTTGAAAAATCAAACCCATTAACGCGTTGATTGGCTGTGCGAAATGACCGGTATAACCTTCAACGCTATGCAATTTATTCAACGACGATAACCATCTGTTGTCACACGCATTAAGCGCTAATATGGAAACTAGTTTCAGAGAAATCCGCCTCAAGTTATACATTCTTTCCTATGATGTTCAATTAAAGAGAGTGAAATAAAATTTATCATCCGAGATAAGAGACTGAGATAAGTTTCTAGTTAGTGTGTCAACATTGTTGGTTTTTGTCTTTGGCGGAATTAAGGAATTTTAATTGGGTTAATTAGAAGTTAAAGATTTATTTTAGGGAATTGCTTGATGAGAGGGATATTTGTTTAATATGATGTATTTACATTCACGTGTATTTCCCCTTCTTGTAGGAATATTTTCGTTTGGGAATTGATATTGAACTCTGTGTGGAAATTCGAAATGGGATACAATGTGAAAAATTTCTTCAGAGTTGATTAGGTTACTTAGTCACTCAGAAGTTATTTAAATTACTTAGGTACTTAGTTATTAGTTACTTGCTTTCATTAAAATCATGTTGAAGCATAGTAACACTCAACACGGTAAATGAAATAGTTACTTTTATAGAATGTACAGAGAAAGTGACATTATACAGTCTGTGAAAAATCAGCAGACAGAAATTTACAAGGCATGCTTCAAGAGTAAACAGAGAATCAATCAAGAACACTGCTTCCAGAGTAAACAGAGAATCAAGCACGAGCTGTAAAGAAAATCAATCAGGAATCAATCAGATAATTAATCAACAGCTCTGTTTCAAAGGTAAACAAAGAATCAATCAGGAAACAATCTGTTTCAAGAGTGAACAGAGAATCAATCAGAAACCAATCTGTTTCAAGAGTAAACAGAGAATCAATCAGAAATCAATCTGTTTCAAGTGTAAACAGAGAATCAATCAGAAATCAATCTGTTTCAAGTGTAAACAGAGAATCAATCACGAGCTGTAAAGAAAATCAATCAGGAATCAATCAGATAATTAATCAACAGCTCTGTTTCAAGAGTAAACAGAAAATCAATCAGGAATCAATCTGTTTCAAGAATAAACAGAGAATCAATCAGAAATCAATCTGTTTCAAGAGTAAGCAGAGAATTAATCAGAAATCAATCTGTTTCAAGAGTAAGTAGAGAATCAATCAGGAATCAATCTGTTTCAAAAGTAGACAGAGAATCAATCAGGAATCAATCTGTTTCAAGAGTAAACAGAGGATGAATCAGAAATCAATCTTTTTCAAGAGTAAACAGAGAATCGATCAGGAATCAATCTGTTTCGAGAGTAAACAGAGAATCAATCAGAACTCAATCTGCTTCAAGAGCAAAGAAAGAATAAATCAAGAGCTGTAAAGATTTTCATTCACAAGCATCTAAGACATGCAGTTTTGAAAAGAACCAAACTAATTTGGTCAAGAAAAATGACTGTTAGCATCAGAAAAAGGAAGAGCATAGGATGCCGGTTTTGAGTTTTGTCCATCCGCATATAAGTTAAGTAAAAGGAATGTGTCATGTTACAAACTAGTCATCCATTACTCTGTTAATCTGGTTGATCATGGTCGAATGGAGGAAATGCTTTGGCCCATCACTGTCTATTGCACCAGTAATGATAACGATAAAATGTTTTCAAATTAATACAAATGTGTGAAAAATTCGTATAACCTCCTTAAACTATTTATATTATTCATCTCATAATAGAAGTTGATAAACGTTTTGTCCCACTGTTACCCCCTTCTCCCCCAAAGCATGACCGTTTCTTGTTATTTTTGTAAAATTATTGAACATTGGTGTACAAAAAAATATGTAACTGTTTTGACAAACATCCCACATTTTTTTAAACCCAATATCCACTTCTTTCGGAAAATCCTGTAACAGAGCTAATTCAAGAAACTGCGGGAGAGATTTACTATGTCTTTTCATTTTTTCATCTAGGAATTTATATTCTTCCCATTTAGAAAAGTTAAATCAATAACGAGAAAAACCAATCGGAACATTTGAAAATGACTTTTGCACGAGAGATTTTCTTTTTTTTTTTTTTTTTTCCTATCCAAGCCATTACAAAAGATTTTAATCACAGTATTAAAAGTTTTCCCGAAGTTTATCAAAAATCCTCTTTCCAACTTTCGCAAAGCATACTTAGAGTCCTGTAAAATAAAGCGATGTTGAGGTGAGGAGCAATTTTGTAAACGGTTTTGGAAAAATGGAATTATCTTCTAAGAAGCTGAACGAAAGTTAACCTAGTTAATTCAATTCTACGATTCCAAGTGTTTTGAGGGAAAGTTTCCGGAGATTGTTTATTAATAAAAGTATATGAAGGGCCCACTGGAAAAACGACCTGAGTCACCTACTACTTGATGAACTTTGCTTTATGTTTTATTCCTTCATTTTATAACATAAATGTTAATTTTAACGATACGAGCCTACGTTCCCGTAATACCCAAATTCAAATTTATAATATAATTTATCGTGTAGTTAAAATTAACATTTATGTTTTAACATGAATGAATAAAACATAAAGCAAAGTTCATCAAGTAGTATGTGACTTAGGTCAACTGGAAAAACGACCTAAGTCACATACTACTTGATGAACTTTGCTTTATGTTTTATTCATTCATTTAATAAGATAAATGTTAATTTTAACTACACGAGGCTACTTTCCCGTAACACCAAAATCCAAATTTATAATCTAATTTATAGTATAGTTAAAATTAACATTTATGTTATAAAATGAATGAATAAAACATAAAGCAAAGTTCATCAAGTAGTATGTGACTTAGGTCAACTGGAAAAACGACCTAAGTCACATACTACTTGATGAACTTTGCTTTATGTTTTATTCATTCATTTTATAAGATAAGTGTTAATTTTAACTATACGAGCCTACTTTCCCGTAACACCAAAATCCAAATTTATAATCTAATTTATAGTATAGTTAAAATTAACATTTATGTTATAAAATGAATGAATAAAACATAAAGCAAATTTCATCAAGTAGTATGTGACTTAGGTCAACTGGAAAAACGACCTAAGTCACATACTAGATGAACTTTGCTTTATGTTTTATTCATTCATTTTATAAGATAAATGTTAATTTTAACTATACGAGCCTACTTTCCCGTAACACCAAAATCCAAATTTATAATCTAATTCATAGTATAGTTAAAATTAGCATTTATGTTATAAAATGAATGAATAAAACATAAAGCAAAGTTCATCAAGTAGTATGTGACAGGTCGTTTTACCTGTGGACACTTCATATTTTTCTGCAAACTTCTTGAATTAAAACAAATAGCACTGAGCTTTAGTTGTTGAAATTCTCTTTTTTCTTCTGATATCATTTACCGAAAATGTAAAAGAGAAATTACGAGTATCAGTGCATTTCATCATTGTTTATAAATGTATTAAAAGAAAGACATTCACTTTACTCATATGTATTCAAAATGAGTAAAAGCAAGGGCGTTATTAAAAGGTTAAAAGCGGCATACCGTTTTCAAAGGCAATCGGCCCCCTTCGCCAGTATGCATGGGTCCAAAATGTTCAAAATTTGAACCGCGGAATGAGGATCTAAAAAATAGTAAGAAATTAAAGAAGGTCTAACCAAGCACGCTTTTGAATTTAAAATTCAAAAGTTTACAGAGAAGACAAAGAAAACGCAAAAAACATCCCATTCCAATATTATTCGTCGTCGAAGTCTCGGAAAAGTCCCTTAAATTGGTATTTCGCCAGATGTCAGAAATATCCCCATCGACATACTTCTTCCTCAGAACCAGATTCTTTACAAGACTTGATTATGAAATAGGTCAATTTTCAAAGCGATGGAATAGGTTTATTCCCGCGTACACACGGTATTTATTTAAGGGGACTTGGCACCTTTCAAATGTAGAAAATGGATGAAAATATCGATTCTTCAATTGTTTGCAATGTGGCTTGACTCTCCTACTATATCTGAGCGAAGTTTTAAAGCGATACAACCAATATAAATGTAGTTAAGAAGTAAGAGAATTCAAATATTTCTGATGTTTTAGTAGGATTTTAAACTGCGTTTTCTCGGTTTGTGTTTTTTCGCCATATTGTAGTACTTAAAATGCTAAAACTTTTACATATATTCATGTAGCCAACTTGACATTTTTGTGTGTGTTCAATATGATGTGCTTGATAAAATTAAGGATGGATTTTGCTATATATTTGCAAAAAAAAAAAAATAAATAAATAAATAAATAAATAAAAAATTAAAATGTAACAAAAGTCGCTTTCTTTCTGTGTTTTACCATCGATGTAACTCATTTCTCAAAAACTAATTAATTAATAGCAAAACCCATCCCAAAAATTGTAAACCATATTATAATAAGTACTTTTAAAAAATTTGGTTAAAGAAAATCAAAAAAAGAAGAAGAAGAAGGAAATTTAAAATCGTTAAATTATTTTTTTAAAAAATAAATTTTCAAATTTTCTGTTAGTTGAATTTGGATTTTTCACGTGAAAATCATTTTGTTGACCAATAGCACTTCATAAGATACAAATGAAATAGGTAAAAGTTATTAAATCAAAAAAAGTTGTCAAAAGGTGATAAGTCCCCTTAAGTGCAATACAGCTAAATATATCAGCTAATATTTTTGTAAATGACCATTTCATGTCACATTTATTTTCTATTCTCAAAGATATGCCTCAAACTTTCGTCCATATAGAACAAAACAGAACAGTAAAAAAATTACAGTACAAAAAGAAGGAAATACACGCAGGAGAAAGTGGGAATCGAACCCACTCCTCTTTCACAGCGCGCAGACAGGTAGCGGAAGCTGGTTCTAAGACAGCTCGGCCACTGAGGCCCCTTAAAAAAAAAAAAAAAAAAGGAGGAAAAACTAACTAATAAATATAAATTTGTAGCAACATCTATTGAGGAGAAGACAAATCTCATCACTGATAAACGTACCGGGATTTAAAGATTTACGCAACTTACTTTGTTCGCTCTCGTTTTTTTAATATTTAATTTTCATTTATGCCAGTATATGTTTTGAGATTTTGGTTTTTAATGTATCGAATTACCGCTTATAGATTATGCATAATTTGAACATTGATTTAGACGTTTTGCAAATTGATGGGAATAGATTTAAAATCGATTTTACAATAACTGATCATGAATTTCTACCACAAACATATTGCTGCTGAAAAAAATATTGAATAACTTCCCAGATGGCGCCACAGAAATTAAACCCTCATTTAGTTAAGATGTTATTTTCACTATCTGTGAACTTTTTAAAGACACTTTTTCGTCCTCTGTACTAATAAATATCGCCAATAATAAGTTTTCAAATGCAAAGCAATGTTGATTTTTTGAATTAACTATTCTTATTACCAAAAAAAAAAAGACGAAAATCAAGGAGACAAATGCTTAATAATGTAATTGTTTAAAAATCAGTGGTGCAATTGGAGCTTTTGCCGCGGAGAGGGGCGGGGGCGTCCTGACAAATATGCATATGTATTGTCATATTAGAATCGGAAATATTGCTTAGAACCCAGATTTCTGGGTGTTGAACCCGAATCTTTTCAGGTTGCATCCCAGTATTAAATAAATCTTAATATTCGAAGATTTTTTAAATTTTGCTACCAGTGTTTTTACTTTTCAGTGTTACTATTTATATCTATAGTAAAATAAGAAGTTCTGTCTTATGATAAATCTGAAATTAAGTCCCGCAAGTCTCCCTTGAAAGGCTCAAAGGGAAGACTACATAGAAGGAATGTAAGCTGATAGTGTTTGCCAGAGCATGACTAGCGGCGGCAATTGGAATTTTTCTCTTATTTTACAGCTTGCGGTACCCGCCCGGCTATACCCGTGTTAAAAAATGAAAAGACCAGTCGATTCGCCATTGTGTATAGTGATAGCTTTTTAATGTGTAAATTATGTTATTTTATAAAAAGCATTCCACATAATTAAAAATTAGCCGCCCATGGCAATAAATCAGTAATCCTACACATTTAAACATTTTTTTTACAAAACACCCACAATAAAGAAAGGAAAAAAAGAAAGAAACAAAACGAAAAAGAAAAAGAAAATATTTAACAGAAAGCTAATTTTGTTTGTGTAGTTCAAGTACCCACACAAAAAGGACGATTTTAATCTTTTAGATCAGTTTTAATTAATACATTTTTAGTATAATTAATTTTTACTATTATTCATTGACAGTAAAACAGAAAGACAAAATTTTGTAGCTTGCAAAAACAAACAGCAGCAAGCAAAGCTTTGAAAGCGGAAAAAACCTTTCACCGGAGTTCAAATAGGAAAATAACACATGTGCTAATTCACTAGAGGAAAAAAATATAAATAGTAGCAATAAGCTGGAATAACAAAAATCGCTCTAAAGGATAACATTTCTTTAAACCCCTGTGCAGTATGGAAAATAGTCCCGTGAAATACATGTCAAAATAAAGCTATCAATCGCCTGTGAGCGGCAGGAAATAAATTTTAATTCGTTTTATAAAAAGAATAATCAATGTAAAAAAAATTAATTAATTAATTAATTAAAAATCGGCAACTCCTAAAAATGCTACAAACCGCAAAAAATAAATTTTAATTCGTTAAAAAAACATCATAAGCCAGTCGGCATGGTAACAATTCAAATAAAATAAAAAACAAGCACTTTATCAATCGTCTGGAGAAAATAAAATAAAAGTTAATTAAAGTGAAAAAATAATTTCGAAAAACGCTTATAACTTCTTTTCTAGTTAATTTAAAGATTTCGAGTTTTAGCACGTTGCGCAAAACTATTCCTGGGGTAGTTTTTTAAGGGCTTTTCAATGATGTCAAGTTCGAAACGATTTGATAATTTCTACCTATAGAAAAGAACCCTTTTATGTAATTTTTGGCTATAAATTTCAATAAAAAAAGTACAAATTCGAATTTCAGAAAAAACTCTCCGAGGTGCACACCCTGTTCAAACTGATGTCCTGCCAAATTTCATGAAAATCCGCCGAACGGTCTTGGCCCGGACACAGACAGACACACGCAGACATAATTGCTGCTTTATTATTAGTAGAGATGAAATGGTGCACCACCTCATTAGGGTGACCATTTCATAGGGTGATGGATTAGAAACGATCCTCGGCTAGACAAATTACTTAATATAACGCAGCCAGGTTTTCTTCCTTTAAGAAATTGTGAAAATAATCGTTTATAGAGAGAAAGAGACGAACACTGAAACACGACCTAAAATCCAGGATTACGATCACATACGATACGCTGTGGATGCCGACATGATTGTGGTGTGGGACATTTCATGGTATCTAGCTATATATATTATTTATCTAGCCTGTTGTTCTGTCGGTCCGCGAGATCTTTCTTATTCCTTTATCAAATTCCATGATTTAACCCTCATTTTAAAGATTATCGTGCCGTCTAATGACGGAAAATAGACGCACGGTCTAAAAATAGCCCGAATCATTTAAATTTGAGATTTAAAATAACCTAAGAAAAGGTCCTTTAATGCAGCGGTTCTCAAGCTGTGGTACGTGTACCAGTAGTAGTCCTCGAAGCCCCTCCAGGTGTCTCCAGACGTCAGCAAAACCACCCTCGACATCTTCTTCTTCAGAATCAGGTTCTTCAGAAGCCTTAATTTCTAAATAGGTCGCTTTTCGAAGCAGTGGAATGAGCTTACACACGGGTGGGCTTATACACTCGTACACACGGTATTTATTTAAGCGAAATATAGCTAAACATATCAGCAAATGTTTGTTTGTTTGTTTGTTTGTTAACGACCATTTCAGGTCACATAAATATTCGAGTTTATTTGCTATTCTCAAGAACGTGACTCAAATTCTCGTCTAATATGACAGATAGAACAAGACAGTACAACAGATTTACTATACAAAGAAGGAAATACACCCAGGGTAAAGTCGGAATCGAACCGACGCCTCTTCACTGCGCGCAGGCAGGTACTGGAACCAGTCGGTTAGACCGCTCAGCCACTGAGGCCCCTCAGCAAATGTCATACCAACATACTTTATTTATTTCTAGCTTCTTCTTCGGAGAAAATTTTAAAACTTAATTCCAAGAAATCATTAGAAGATTAAAAGATCCAACTCGAGAAAAAAAAACCCTGCTTTTTAAAATAATAATCAATGAGTCGTCAATTTATTACTCAATTAATGCGAAATTTTACCACAAAAAGCGTTTTTCCTTGGTAGTTGTTAATGTGACAACACTAAAATCTAATACTTTAATGTCGACATTGCAGCCAATACTTTCACTGTAACCGTCAGAAACTGTTTGTATGCTTTTAAAAAAAAATGGGCGTTTTCCACGGAGTTGCTACACTTTTATGTTTATTGCGTAGGAATATATTGAACTCAATATCTTGTGTCAAATATGGAAAGAAAGAAATCCCTTGAAATCAGGTATGAATTCAGGATTATTTCGCTTTACAATTGTTTATAAAATTTAAAGGGGGAAAAATTTCATTTCGTTGAGACAAAGATTAACCAAAGGTTTAGCTGTTAATTGTGCAATATAAAGACCATCTTAAAGTGATATCGATGCAATATTGATTAACTTAATTTTGATTGTACATTGTTTTGTACCAAAAACGTATCATATATGTCATTAAAAGATTCTGTGCATACTGTATAAGAATAGAAAAATCTGGTGTCCTTTTCTTATTAAAAAAAAATCATAAAATAATATAAAACTAAAATAAAGTAACATTTAAAAATATTTCTTAATCTTTTGTAGCTTTAAGGCTTATACATATTTCAAAGAAAATCAGTTGCTATACGATTATTAAATGATTCTCTGCATACTGGATAAGGAAGTAAAGTTCTGGAGTTATTTTCTTATAAATGAATCATAAAGGGATATGAAACTAAAATAAAGTAACATTTAAAAATGTTTTGATGGTTTGTAGTTTTAAGGCGTTCACTTATTTGAAAGTAAACAACTTTCTTGATGCTTTTCCAATTATATATACACATACTGTAATTTAATACATTTTAACAGGGTGAGTTGGGGTAAGTACTTACCGAAATCTTCTTGGATCACATTCAGCAGATTCAATGCTCTATAAGAAAAATGTGTGTGACGGTCAATCGTTCAAGTTGCGTACGTGGGTTCTTTATGAAGGTTTTTAAAGGTTAAGGTATTATGACGTGTGGTTACAATTTATGTTATAAGCTGTATGTAAACATCGTTGATAATAATTGTTACAGGTTAAACGTTCAAATGGTTTTAAAAAAAACCTATCAACGTATAGCAGAAAGTAGATGCGGATGTAATTAAAAGAATTGATAATTAACAGACAATATACCTCTTCGTAAATATAAGTCTGTAAATAATGACACATTATCGCTAACAGACATGTTTCTAAGATATAGTTAAAAATTCCTATTTGACTGATTTATGAGATTGACTTTATTGACTAACGGAAGATTTTATGATTGCAAATCTAAAATTAAGGAAAAAAGAGCTAAACTTTAATATATCCTTCATTTCAGTTAATTATTAAGTTGTATAAAAGTTATACATTTAGTATTAAATATTAATACACATTTGATTTTATTAACCCTTAACTGCCGAGCAAAATTCACTCTATTCGCTTCCCCGTACCACCGTTTTTCTAATAGGTGCGCGAAGTTACGCGTTGTACTAGGGATGAAAAGCACGTTCTGCATCCCCCACCCCACCCTCAGAAAGAAATATATCCTTCACAAACACTCAGAGGGTCACTTTATGCCATTTCAAAGCATCCGCTGTAATTTTACTGATAGCAACACAAGTCAAAGAATCGCACTTCGGGAAGGCATATATATACGCTCGGGGCAGTTAACGCATCGCCTTTGCGAGGCGTATATAAACGCCCGAAGCAGTTAGGCGTTAACAGACGTCAGTAATGTATAATATGGTTTCGAATTTGCATGAACCCTTTCTCGCTCTCTCTCTCTTTCTCCTCGTTTCTTTACTTCTGTCTTTTCCTTCTTCTTTTTTCGGGGGATATTTTTAGAAATAGCAACCTTTTACACATATTTTCATATACATATATCTTGAGCATGCCGGCAAGTTGGTGTAGTGGTAAGTATGCCCAAGTTCGCAGGATTAAACCTGGCCCAAGTCGGTGGATTTTCAAGATGCAGAAAATCATCTGCGTCCATGTCGTATGATTATGCGGCATGTTAAAGATCCCTTGAGTATCCGTTTGGCTTGGATACTCTCAGCTAAATTAAATTCCTATTGCAGTCTGAATCAATGAGAGCTCAAGTGCCGCCATGTAGAGGAAACTGAGCGTCAAAAAATTGCGGCAATGGTACCACACTCATTGTGGTGCCGCTGAAAGAGTTTGTACCAATCTCTGGGAACGAACTAGGTCTGCAATGATTAGGAACCAATATATGAAGCCCATTAGAGAAAAATAAGAAAAATGAGAAACATGAGCTTTCGAAACATATATCTAACTTTTTATTGAAAATGTACTTAATAGTTAACCTTTAATAGTTTCCAAATAGGGTACATGTTGTTAAAAATTGTTGATGAATACATACAGTTCTAACACCATAACAGGACCTTGAATTAACAAAGTCTTTTCAAAGAAATTTCAAGATTTACTGATAATTGGTCCAATCAGATTAACGACTTAAAGTTTTAAGCCCTTAAAACGACTAATACATTTTACTAATTCGTAAAATTTCCTGTAATCCACCATATGATGAGCAATTATCTTGTACCCAATAAATGCTCAGAAACGATCCGATGGCGATCAGGGAGAGGAAAAAAAAAACACACCTTGATCGCATAATTTCCCGTTGACGAGTGGAGTTGAGTTGCCGGGTGCCATTTGCTGGCGCATTAATTCATGCCTCGGCGAGCCATTAAGGGAAAGATCCAGTGAGCAACATTGAAAATCAACCGCTGTGGCTTCCTGTATTCTCTGTTCCCTGTATTCTCTGAGCAGCAGCTCCTCAAATTGTTCCGCTCCTCGGTTTCTGGGGAGCGTTCCGAATTTAATTCTGAGAACGGCTACTTAGGCTACTGGAGCGTAAGAGGAGGAAACAGTGGGGACTTGGGGTATAAAATTAATTTTGGAGATTAAGCGCTTTAAAACGTTCATCGATTTGGCGTTTACCGGGGGATGGATAGGGGGTCCGTATTTATCTAATTCCTGGGCGACGATTCCACCCCACGCGAACAACTCTTGATTTATCAGCAAAGTGGCTTCAGGGAGGAAATGAATTAAGTAGACCTTAGCCTTTTCTGGAAGGTCTGTCGTTTGGATTCACGTGAGACATTTAAAAAGGTTTTTTTTTTCTTTTTTCCTATTAAAAAAGGCAAATTCAATTAAGTTTTCTTTCAAAGCCCTTAAGCCTAGCGCACTAAGAGGTTTTCTCTACCTCCTCGCTAAATTTCTTAATGCGAGAACTATTTCAATTTTATTCAACTCACTTCAGCCGAAAAAAGGTACTATCACACTATTTAATGATTTTCCAACATTATTTAATATAAAATAAACTTTAAAATTGTACCTGTGTGCGACTATTGAATATGAGATATATTTTTGAATCTTTCTAACTATTATTATATTTTTGCTCACAACTTTTTGAAATGATGACGAGTTCCTCCTAACACAGAAACACGCGTACAAAATTTATTTTAAAGTTGTTTGGTTAAAACATTGGGGACTTAGGGTATACAATTAATGCGTGCCTTCCATAAAAAAAACACTAAGCAAATACCTTTATTCAACATGTAAAGCAATCGAAAACAATATAAAAATGCACAAATAGGAATAACGCTTTTCTGCGCGTGGTTCGAAATTACAAGGAATACCTTTCTCGGTTCAGAAAAAAAAGTTCCACAATTTACCGGTTTTGAATTTTGATTTAGTTTCACTGTTGGGTTTTTAGTTATATTGCGAATTATAAACTCATATATTATGGAAAAATGTCTTGAAGACATTTTTTTAAAAACTAACTTCGCGTTTTAATTTTCGGAAAATACCGCTGACAACTGTCTTTCTTTCTTCCTGTATTTCTCTCCTTTTCTTTTTTCTTTTTAACTACCGTTACTGTGCGGCAGCATTTTTTTTTTTAATTTAAATAATTAATTTTTTGAGGATTTATTTTAATTATAAATATTCTGCACCATTATTTTATTTTAATTATAAATATTTCGTACCAAAATTCATCGCATTTATAAATGCGATGAAATAACGTGGAACCAAATCTACATTTTAAAAGTTATTTTATGTTGCTTAAAAAAAGCTTAGTGTTCAGACCTCTACTTTAGCAATTATTAAAACTCTCATCTGATATTTAACTTAATTCAGTAAGATTAAGAACGGCATTGTGACGCATTAATTACAATAACGCTATCCATTATTGTACCAATTTTTGCGATTATGGTAAATAAGAAACAATTGCAATGACACTTACAAAATGTGCCGCTAGTACAAGAATTGAAATCATAAAATTATATTTATTAAGATACTAAGTATTGCATCACTTTAGTACTATTGCTATAGATCAAATTATTGATCCCAAGCTTCATCTATAGAAACAAATATGCAAAGGCAAAGCAGTTCAGAACCATTTTCAGCTATGTTTTTCAGCCGAGTTTCTTACTTTTCTTAGTAGCTATTAAAGATCGAGATTAACGGTCGCCACTCGTCATTGGCGACTAACAATTTTTATTGGGCGACCACAAAATGTCATGTCGGTCGCCAAAACTTGCGACTTGCAGTTTTTTTTATTGTCACTTGGCCATTTATAATGGCGATCCATTAAAGCCGCAAATGCAAAAACGAAATTTTTTTGAAATACTTCTTGAAATTTATTATTATTTTTTAATATTGGAAGACAATTTTCACGCGATAGTAAACAACGGAGATGAAAGATTTTTTTTAAGAAAAGGTTTGTAATTTATTATATTTGTTTAAATGCATAAACATTTTTTAAATAACTTTTGTGTAATTTTGTGACAAAGTGCATTTTATGGTATAGAAACTGCATGGGGGGGGGGGGGGTTTGTATGCAAAATGAGGCCCCTGTGGGGGAGGGGGGAGTAGTTTGCAACATGGTTCGAAGTGCCGACTAGCTTTATTGGGTATACTCGCCGCTGGCCCCCATCAAATTTTTTTCGTCTCAAGCATTAGTAGCTATTAACGAGTTTAAGTGATATCCATTAAAAAAATTTGGAGACAGTTTGTTATTAGCTAATTATTTCCCCTTTTATTTTGTCAGGCAAGCCTCATTTATAATTGCAATGCTACACTGTTATAGATAGCAGATGGCAACGTGTCTTGTTTGAGTAAATGATTACCTAATAAATATAAAACTCACTGCTAAAAAGAGTTTGCTACCACTAAGCAGTGACATTAAAAACAATTATAATTAGAGTTTGAGTGAAGGCTTCTCTGAAACATTGAAATGAAAAATGTAAATAGTGTATGGAAGCAAACCTTTAAGTGTTATTTAACTGCCACTCATCTTTCTACGAAATCGGCAGAAGTACAAGCGGCTGCATTTATGAGCGCAATTGGTCCTTCAGCGACGATTTACAATACGTTTGATTTAAGTGAGGATGATCAAAATAAACTCGACGTTAAAATCGACAAATTCGTTCAGTAATACTTATAACTTATATATAAGCAGCTTACGTTCCGTCTGTCTGTTCGCCGTAGAATCCGAGGCCGTTTTACCGATCGGGACCACGTTCGGCGCGGTTAATGAAAACGACCCGAGAAACTCGTTGCTGCAGAAATGAAAGTTGTGACTCAATAGGCTTTTTAAAATTAATTTTTTAATTTTTCAATGAGCAATGTAACTAATGCAGCTGCCATTGTTGTAACACATGTCAAATATACTAATAATCGAAACATTTCTCTAGCATTTTGAGTGAGGCATCGCTAGATTTGCAATCTCCGTCAAAAGTTAATGTGAATGCAAATTTAATTTAATCACTTTTTTTTTGTGTTAATTTATTCATCGTCTGTGCTTTGTATATATATTAAAGTGGCAGCGCTCTTTTTTCCAGGTTTCGTTAAAACTATTGTTCTGACGATGATTACTAGAACAGCGGTCATTTCGTATGACCGCCGGACTTACTAGTAATTAGCATAATGTTCTTAATGCTAAATTTCTGAATATTATGCTCCATCTTCTTCTGTTGAGCGAACTGTAGTCTTTTAAACTTTATCATCAAACTTTTTTTGCTTTGCTTCTAAAATTACCTCGCAATCCACCATTTAGAAACAACTACATACTTTTGAAAACTAAATATTAAATGCAAACTTTTTTCAAAAGAGCCGATCGTTATTGAGAAATAATTACTTTTGCTTAAGTTCATGCAGTCAGAATAACGGATGCAACTACTTCCACGTAGTTTTCAGATTTGAGCAGATTACAAACTCTTGAAATTTAAATATTAAAACACAAACTTTTTAAAAAGAGCACAAACTTGTTATTGAGCAATAATTGCTTTTATTTTTATTTCACGCTTGAATGAGCTATTAGAAGATTGGATGCGAAGACCAATATTGAAAGACGGCTATCTACATGGCGTCCTATTTTTATTGGTATCACTGATCTCAAGATTATTTCACTTCAGTTTATCCCCTGGGTAACGGAAATTTAATTCCAGAAAGTTCTAGGACAAGTGAAGCGAAAGGAGTTCAGACAATGGGATGTTGAGTATAAAATTAATTTTGGAGATTAGGCCCTCTAACTGTTTATCGATTTGTAGTTTACTGGGGAGACGGAGGTTTGGACGATTCCCGCCAATTATAGGAGTTTATCTGTAATAATTAAGTAATGAAATGATCAAGAATCGATGCAATATTTTTGTCTGATCAATTTATGTTTCTTGCTCTGATAGTTAACTTCATGGGGTGGGGGAGAATTTTAAGGACTTATTTGGCGAATGTTACTGTAGAAAAACTGATGTATACATAAACAGTATAAGGCATACCGAATATTTTTAAAAAAATTGAAATTTTTATTTAAAAAAGTAATTAAATTTTAATTAAATTTCAAAATGTGCCTCCAGTAACAATTTTAGATTTTTTTGGTTTGAAGTTGCTATACAATGAAGAAGTGGACCATTACAATCAAAAAACAGCATTCATCTACGAATATGTTGGTAAGTCATTTAAATAAATATATATATATATATATTAGTCCTTTAGTAGACCAGTCGGTAGAATCTCGGTTCCCGCAGAACACCGAAAGTGAAGAAACATCGACTAAGGTGCGTGTTTGGGAGGCTGACAACCTCTCGCGGCTGGTTGCTGTGGTCCGTGTACGCTAAAAGGAGCTGGTGCACGATAACCCATTAACGGTAGCATAATTTTCAAGAAAGCAACAACAAAAGCGCCTATTTTTTCCCAGAGAAACATTAAAAAAATCTTTAACCTCTATTTATACTATCAATAGCTTGATACTATCATCTAGTGTGTAAGACAAGAAATAAATAATTTTTCGGGATTGAGGATTGGATTTTTTAAAATGTTTTTCTTTTTTTGCGATGCTCTGGAACACTTCAGCCCGTGATCTTGACGGGAACGAGAGGGACGGAATTAACCCCCCCCCCCCTTTTTTTTTGCGATGCTCTGGAACACTTCAGCCCGTGATTTTGACGGGAGCGAGAGGGACGGGATTAACCCCCCTTTTTTTTTTGCGATGCTCTGGAGCACTTTATCCCGTGATTTTGACGGGAGCGAGAGGGACGGGATTAACCCCCTTTTTTTTTTGCGATTCTCTGGAACACTTCAGCCCGTGATTTTGACGGGAGCGAGAGGGACAGGATTAACCCCTTCCCTCGTGGACGTGGCTCCAATGTCCTCCAAGTGAAACGATACCTCTGGGGGTTCCAATCCCAGGTGACGGTCTCTCATCTGGGAGCTGGTTCAGAAAATTAAGAGACCTTTCAAAGGTTGGAAAATAGGACTCATGCCTATGAGGGCCCCATTAGACTCGGGAGCAGTGTAACCATTCTTGTTCGCCACGCGCGAGGGCACAACAACAACACAATTTTTTTTGTTGGTTACTGCTACTTTTTTCGCAAAATTTCGAATTTTTGAACTATTATTAACATTTTTAAATTACTTAATATATTTTAATCACATAATGAATGCCGAATTTTGTTTAACTATATAAAAACTAGCAAATCAGCCTTACGAAGCAAAATTCAGTAGCAAGGAACATTTTGAACGCTCAGTAAACAGAGAAATTCAGTTTCGTGTACAAAGCATTCCAAATAACCGTTCGCGCTAAAATCACGCCGACATTCAAGCTTTAACCGTTAAAATCAACTCATTTTTATGCATAATTATTTTCTTTTTGTCACAGTGAAAAGCAGGTCCACTGCAATAAAAATATGAGTGAAAAAAAAAAAGAATTTTCGACAGATTTTGGAAAAGTAAGGCCATCACCTTAAAGCTAAATCATTCAACTTTCTTGAAGAGCGATCCCTTGATAATAAACGAGTCAGATTTTATGAGGTGCAGGTCTGCATATATGACCCTTTAGCTCAAGAGGCTAAGTATTAATTCTTAGGACTCGAAACTCCTAAAAGTTCTACAGAAACCTTATTCCATTTTCAGCCTCAATTTTCTCCTTCGATTCAGACGGATCAGGGACTGCCCCGCCCCACTGCCTTCATCCGCGCGTGCTAATGAGCATGTGCTATTAAATTTGCATGGGCGTATGATTATGGAAATTGATAGATCCCAGTGAATTAGATGAATAATGAACTAATGACTGCCTCACCAGACATTCTATCCTTATAACTTCATTAATTCCGAAAGGGAATTTCCTTGAGTTCCCCTAGGAGCAGTGGCAAGGTGGAAGATGATGTTTTTTTATTTTCTTTTCCTTTTTTTATTCTTTAGGTTTAAATATGCATGAATGTATCCAGCTTTTTTCACACCTTTTTCCCCAATGAGATAATAGTTTAATGATTTATGTTTGGTTTTCTTTTCGATTCTTAATGAGGGTAATATTTGTTGGGTTGAAGTAAAAGGATGAGTTTGGTAGATAGATGGCTGGTTCTTTTCTTCCTTGTTTTCTCTAACGTTTTAACATATTCGATCGCATTTTGACCATTTTCCACTGATGAGCACTCGTACGTACCCACATTACACTCTACAACTTTTGATTGACTTATTTTGTTAAGTCATCTAACACTAATGATTGAATGCTTGCGTGGTATACTCGTACATAACCTCAACCTCTGTTCGAGCAATCTGGTATTTTTTTTCGTTGGGTTGGAACGACTGCGTTAGAAGGGATCTGTTTAGTAGAGGGCTGGTTTTTTTATCCTTATTCTCTAACATATTCATTCGACCGCAGTTTGACCACTTTCTACCGATGGTCATTTGTACGTGTCCACATTACACTCTACTACTTTTGATTTACTTCTTTTGTTGATGCATCTAACACTAATCATTGAATGCCTAAGTGGTTTAATCGTACATACCTTAAACCTCAGTTCTAGCAATCTGGCATTTTTTTCGTTGGGTTGGAATGGCTGAGTTAGAAGATTTGTTTTCTGGTGGTGGAATGCTGATTCTGTGTTCTGTTTTCTGGAAGATGGATGGTATTTTTCATTCTTGTTCTCTAACGTGTCAACCTATTCAATCGCAGTTTAACCAGTTTCTACTGATGGGCACTCGTACGTGTCCACATTACACTCTACTACTTTGGATTGAATTATTTTGTTGATGCACCTAACACTAGTGATTGAATGCCTACGTGGTTTAAACGTACATACCTTAAACCTCAGTTCGAGCAATCTGGTATTTTTTTCGTTGGGTTGGAATGGCTGAGTTTGAAGATTTGTTTTCTGGTGGTGGAATGCTGATTCTGTGTTCTGTTTTCTGGAAGATGGATGGTATTTTTCATTCTTGTTCTCTAACGTGTCAACCTATTCAATCGCAGTTTAACCAGTTTCTACTGATGGGCACTCGTACGTGTCCACATTACACTCTGCTACTTTGGATTGACTTATTTTGTTGATGCACCTAACACTAGTGATTGAATGCCTACGTGGTTTAAACGTACATACCTTAAACCTCAGTTCGAGCAATCTGGTATTTTTTTCGTTGGGTTGGAATGGCTGAGTTTGAAGATCTGTTTTCTGGTGGTGGATGGCTGGTTCTGTTTTCTGGAAGATCTTTCTGAAAGATTGCTGATATTTTTCATTCTTGTTCTCTAACGTGTCAACACATTCGACCGCAGTTTAACCACTTTCTACTGATGGTCACTTGTACGTGTCCACATTACACTCTACTACTTTGGATTGACTTCTTTTGTTGATGCACCTAACACTAGTATTGAATGCCTACGTGGTTTAATCGTACATACCTTAAACCTCAGTTCGAGCAATCTGGCATTTTTTTCGTTGGGTTGGAATGGCTGAGTTAGAAGATCTGTTTTCTGGTGGTGGAATGCTGATTCTGTGTTCTGTTTTCTGGAAGATGGATGGTATTTTTCATTCTTGTTCTCTAACGTGTCAACCATTCAATCGCAGTTTAACCAGTTTCTACTGATGGGCACTCGTACGTGTCCACATTACACTCTACTACTTTGGATTGACTTCTTTTGTTGATGCACCTAACACTAGTGATTGAATGCCTACGTGGTTTAAACGTACATACCTTAAACCTCAGTTCGAGCAATCTGGTATTTTTTTCGTTGGGTTGGAATGGCTGAGTTTGAAGATCTGTTTTCTGGTGGTGGATGGCTGGTTCTGTTTTCTGGAAGATCTGTTTTCTATTTTCTGAAAGATTGCTGATATTTTTCATTCTTGTTCTCTAACGTGTCAACACATTCGACCGCAGTTTAACCACTTTCTACTGATGGTCACTTGTACGTGTCCACATTACACTCTACTACTTTGGATTGACTTCTTTTGTTGATGCACCTAACACTAGTGATTGAATGCCTACGTGGTTTAAACGTACATACCTTAAACCTCAGTTCGAGCAATCTGGTATTTTTTTCGTTGGGTTGGAATGGCTGAGTTTGAAGATCTGTTTTCTGGTGGTGGATGGCTGGTTCTGTTTTCTGGAAGATCTGTTTTCTATTTTTCTGAAAGATTGCTGATATTTTTCATTCTTGTTCTCTAACGTGTCATGTCAACACATTCGACCGCAGTTTAACCACTTTCTACTGATGGTCACTTGTACGTGTCCACATTACACTCTACTACTTTGGATTGACTTCTTTTGTTGATGCACCTAACACTAGTGATTGAATGCCTACGTGGTTTAAACGTACATACCTTAAACCTCAGTTCGAGCAATCTGGTATTTTTTCGTTGGGTTGGAATGGCTGAGTTTGAAGATCTGTTTTCTGGTGGTGGATGGCTGGTTCTGTTTTCTGGAAGATCTGTTTTCTATTTTTCTGAAAGATTGCTGATATTTTTCATTCTTGTTCTCTAACGTGTCAACACATTCGACCGCAGTTTAACCACTTTCTACTGATGGTCACTTGTACGTGTCCACATTACACTCTACTACTTTGGATTGACTTCTTTTGTTGATGCACCTAACACTAGTGATTGAATGCCTACGTGGTTTAAACGTACATACCTTAAACCTCAGTTCGAGCAATCTGGTATTTTTTTCGTTGGGTTGGAATGGCTGAGTTTGAAGATCTGTTTTCTGGTGGTGGATGGCTGGTTCTGTTTTCTGGAAGATCTGTTTTCTATTTTTCTGAAAGATTGCTGATATTTTTCATTCTTGTTCTCTAACGTGTCATGTCAACACATTCGACCGCAGTTTAACCACTTTCTACTGATGGTCACTTGTACGTGTCCACATTACACTCTACTACTTTGGATTGACTTCTTTTGTTGATGCACCTAACACTAGTGATTGACTGCTTACGTGGTTTAATCGTACGTTCCTTAAATCTCAGTTCGAGCAATCTGGCACTTTTTCGTTGGGTTGGAAGGGCTGAGTTAGACGATCTGTGTTCTGGTGGTGGAATGCTGGTTCTGTGTTCTGTTTTCTGGAAGATGGCTGGCATTTTTCATTCTTGTTCCCAACGTGTCAACATATTCGATCGCAGTTTGACCGTCACAATAGAGACTGCCGATTCTATTTTCTCATCAAGCGTCAGGTAGCAGTGGCTGCAGAAAGCATTTTTTCCTTGTTAGTTCATGAAAAGCATTAAGTTTACTTATATATTGCAGTACTAGGATTGGTAACGTAATGCGAGGAGCGGTGGGGGGGGGGGGGGTGCCCATTTACTTCACTACTTCAAAGAGGCTCTACGCCACTTTTAACCGACTTTCGACCAAAGGCGCGCAAAAGCTCCATTTCATAAATATTTTTTATTAACATTGTGACATATATTTTTTACTAATTTTATTTATCTGTTATTTTTAATGGTTTTTTGAAGGCATCTATGAAATATTTGTAATTCAATTGAAATAAACAGTTTCTGTTGAGACATTTTCAAAATTGCTTTCGGCAGAATTAAAAAAGCCCTGCGTTTGCTCAAAGGCTTTTTTGTTTTTGTTTTTTTTACAACTTGGAGGCACCTTCCTTGTCGACATTGGCCCTTTTCAAAGCCACGGGAGTTGCTCACCATTTGTGAAGGGTCACCTGACAGGTGGCCTGCATTAACCCTAACACGCTGTAGTCGGATGACACCAGATGGCGCCACCTCAATTTTTTGGTCTTGGGACTGAAGGGGAGGGAAATTTTCGCCTGCCTCCATTACCCTTGGAACTGCCTCGGGATTTCAGGGTCCACATATTTTATCTGCACGTACCAAGTGTGCATAATCGGTTTTCAGCTTAGAGGAGGTATAGGGTAGAGAGAGCAAGCCCATTCAATCCCCAATTCAAAGCCGCGCCAGAGTAAATCAGCTGTTTTGCGAATCTCGCCAAACGGGATTTCAGTTACGGAGCGCAATCGCTACTTTGGCGAAAAGTACCTTAATTGCCCGTCGCGCGCTTTCTGTTTGGATTTATATTTTCTTGGAATCACTTATATTTAGTTTTGCGAAGTCTTGAAGATTAACTCTTAGTTCGCTGTTAAATGAAATTTATAGAAGTTGCACAAAACCTTTCAGCACATAAAAATTCTGTGTTATCTTCAGATAGATAATTTTATGCATAAATAGTACAATTTTTTTAGAGGTTATTTCATGAAAAAATATTTGTTTGTACACATTACTATGAGCAAATTTATTGTATAATAAATTCATAACACTTAGAGTGACAGAAAAAAAAGTTTTTTTTTTTTTGCTACCTAAATACAGCTTGGAAAAAAATTACACTTTTTCGGTACAGTGCGGCAAAAAAGAACTAAAGCGTAAAAATAAAAATTTTCAGACGCATATATACATAGGGTGAGCAGATAAAAAAACTTACTTAACATTTTCTTTTTAAATCGTGATACCGCGGAAAATTTGCGAATTGGGGAAACTAAGGTGAGGTAAAATAAATAAATAAATAAAATCAGTTTACGTTTTTCAGTCGCGCAAATTCTCTATAGTTTGCCGAAAGTTGGAAAAAAAAAAAACGATTGAAAATAATAATAAATTATGCTTACAAGTGTTACTAATGGCATAAAATAAATTGTTTTTAAGCATTTAATCTTGAACTCAGTAAAGGGGGAGGAGTAGAACTTGTTAGCAAGACGAAAGGAATTTCATTAGTCATGAAATTTATCTTCATACTGAATAAAACATATTTACATTATTTCTACAAATGAAACATACATCGACTATTTAAGTCAAGGAATGAAAAAAAAAGAAAGAAAGAAAATAAAAATAAAAAATACTTTTCTTATCTTCATATTTTACATAATAATAACAAAAATATGCCTACGCATTCGATTTCAAAAGCTTGTATACTGCACATTTGGCGAGAAATAAATTCGCCAAGTACAATTCGAAAACTTAATAAGAAATATGCTTAAAACAGAATAAAAATAGCTTCAAGAAAGAGATAAATTAGTCAGATAGTATTTGTACATTACTAAAATGTATTTTACATTTTAAAATTTTATTTATACGAATAAAAAATTAGCATTTCTAGTTAAAATGTGAGAACAGCACATGTCCGATGAACAATTGTTTAAGTTTTTTAAGGAAAACAATGAATAAAAATGCAAGTTTTTTATTGTGAAATGTTGTAGGATTCTCGGTGACATGTCTCTCAGTGCATACATAAGCACAGCAAGATATAACCATTTTTAAATGAATTTATTATCCACGATTCGTGATGCTAAAGCTAGGCCTCCGTAGAAATAACATAGGAACGGGAGACACTGGTAAAACTCGTTTGCCTAAAGTCACGTGACTTTTACTTTGGATCGGGAGCTGTAGGGTTGCGCTCTCTCTACCAACAATTTCTCCTCTAAGGTTTTCAGTGGGTCAGATTCCGTACCCCAAACCTTTCCTTTCGAAGAACTACGCACTAACTACTAAAGTGTGCAAAAACCACACGATTTATTTATGCCTCGAGTGGCAAATGCAAATGTTTTCAAATATTTCCAGAAAAAAAAACATAAATTCGATTGCCAACTAAATGATTCATTCAGTAATTTGGCGGCAAAATATTTTTAGAGCTCGAAGTGTTTTTTGGTGTTTTACTGTATAATTTAATCATATTTCAATGAAAATTATACCACATTTTAAATGAGTTTTCTGTGCTTGTCTTGAAATGGGTCTTTTTAATTAAGTTGATGTTGTTGTCGAGTCCTCGTGCGTGGCGAAGAAGTATTGGTACGCTGCTCCTGAATCTAACGGGGCCCTTATAGGCAGGAGTCCGGTTTCCGCCCCTTTGAAAGGTCTCTTAATTTTTCGAACCAGATGAGAGACCGTCATCTGGGATTGGCATTCCCAGAGGTATCGTTTCATTGGAGGACATTGGAGCCCCGACCTATTTAACGTGCACCAGCTTCCTTTAGCGAACATGGACCACAGCAACCTTCCGCGAGAGGTTGTCACCCTCTCAAACACTGACCTTAGTCGATGTTGCTTCACTCTCGTTGTTCTGTGGAAGCCGAGCTTCTACCGACTGGTCCACTGCGGAGCAAAAGCTGTTATTATTGTACTTAAACGCTTTATTTAAATGATAGCACTTAAATTCACATCCATCTTTATCACATTTAATATCACTTGCACTTTTTTCTTTTCATTTTTTCTTTTCTTTCGCTTTTTTTCCTTAAGAAATGTAATGGTTTCTTGTATTTATTTGTGAAATTTTCCTACTGAAAGTAGTAGGAAAAAAAGAGGGACTCTTCCATAATTACAGAGAACGTTTTTTTCGCTGAAAAGTAAATTTCCGTTGCTATGAACTGACGTACATGAAAAGAAAGCACTACAATTTATGAAAAGTCCACTAATAATCTTGTCTCAATACAGAACTGATATGAACTTGATTATTCGTACATCGCAATAAAGTGCTGGTCTGCATTTCATTGTCCTAAAAAATCTAGAACTGCACACCGTTTTGTACTGAATTTCTTGTTTCCCAGAATGCAATAGAGTACTCTATTATCGCTTCTTTTTTCAAATTAACTACATTTTATAGTTTGGAAAATGTACATTATTCTCTAAAACCAGTTTTTAAGTAGATAGTAACGTAAATATCTGTGACAACCTGAAATACGGAGTAGCAATAATTGAACTGCAGCAAAAATGTTGCATGTTATTACCCCTAGCCGTGCCTCTAGTAATAAGAGTGGCGACAACGGATTTTACCAGCTTTAACTTTTTACCAACGCGCCTGCGCATCGCCGCTTTTACAGCGCCTCTTATTGCGGCGGGGTGCATGCGCAGTAGCCGTTGTCATCACTCTTACTACTTGAGGCACGATAATTGCCCCTAGTGTGAAGACGCCAAAAACCGTTATCGCTCTTCATCAAGCAGTATCAGCGATAGGCATTCTAGAGAGCCCTTCCTGATTGGGACATTTCACCGCGACAATTTTTAAGTTGAAATTTCCTCCTATTTATATTTATATATATGTAATACGGCATACGTGTTACTGGTGGCAAAAAAAAAGTATTTCGACTACTTTGATTTGATATCATTAATTGTTAAAAGAATGCATAAGAGTGTTTTACAAGAGTTTCTTTTTTACACCCGATAATAATTTTTATTAATGCATTTCATTACGAGACGTATCATTCGTTTTTGTACAGTCGAAGGATCAATACATTTAATTAATCAGTATTTTCATAGATAGGACTAGCAAGACAATTTAAAAGGCGGTCTTCTGCTGATGGTATATTAATTTCTGTCGCGTCATCTGGGAAATGAATGCCTAACTAACCAATACGGCAGTTATCAGCTTCATCGATGCTAGTCTTCTTACTTTCGTTCAAACGATGTCAAATTCAATCAGGGAGTTTGTAAAATGGACAAGTTCAAATTATCAGTATTAGTGAAAGCTTGACACATTAACAACAAAAAAATAAAAATATCATTTTTCATTTGTTGAAATTGATTTTTATTTTGACGTTTTGTTGAATCAAGTAAGTTGAAAAGATCAACTTTTCAAGAGCTAAAATCGACAATACAGCCTGGTTGTATATTAGTATGAATTTAAAAATACTTTTGAAAGGTCGCAAATCCGAAGGCTTTAATGATGTGCCATTTACTTTCCGAATTAGGTTTGGGTGGCGAACGAAACGTCAATGACTTCATTTGAACTAAAACGGTTAAATAAAAATGAAGCCTCCTTTTTTTGGCAAGAAAAAAAAGCAAATTAAAAATAAAGAAAGAAATAAAAAAAATATCGTCTAAACACAATTTTACATTTGATGACATGTAAGGTATTCACCGCAGAATTTAAAAATATTTCAATATATTTTAATAATTAATAACATTTAAAAATAATGAGCTTACTTTTCTAGTCGGACAAATTTTTAAAAATTATAATTATCACAAAATTGGTGATGTATGAATGTGTGATTCGCATGAATAAAAGAGAAAAAAAAAAAAAAAAAAAGAGTTCGTCGAAACCTCCTTCCACATTACCGGAGCCTGTAGCACAACTAGAATATTTTGCCTGTTGTAAGGGAGGGGAGGCTATCAAATCGCTCATACGGATTTCTGTACTAGAATTGGTAACATAACGTTACCAATTGACAAGTCTTCTGGGAAAAGTTGACCCTTTACACCTCCTAAACCTTTAGCAGGGGGGGGAGGGGGGAATGTTAAAAGGCTCCTAGTTGCCTTTACTACTTTCCCTTTTTTCAAGCCACATATAAAAACTTAGCGGTACACATTTAAACATGGCAGCATTACCGTTCTGTTTTTGTTAATATTTTCTATTTATTGTTTGTGATCCGAGTACGGTTTTATGAGGAACCTTTAAATTCTAAGCCATAATTTTGGTGTCATGTGACCGCGATAAAAAAAAAAAAACTCTGGCAGAGTGCCAAGGAGAATCCATTCACTTTCAAGGGAGAAACTGCTGGTTTAACACGTTGAGTGCCACGTCATTCACCGGTGACTGACACCGACCTTTCCGTTCAGGCCGCGTCAGTCACCGGTGACTGACAAGAAGTTACTGACATTATCATACCCGAAGTGGAGTTCAATGTAATATTATCTCCAGCGGGCCAAACTATAAACAAAACAGGCGAGGGGCCTAACGTGTTGAACGAATGCTTATATAAGCATTCCCTTTCGAACAGAAATATCTTCCACTATGCTAAAAAACAATGGCCCTAATACGTTTTAAAATTTCCATTGAGTAAATTCTAATTTGCCAGTATTGCGCTTCGCATGGCTGTACTGCGATACCTGCGCGCGCGGCCTGACGGGGAAGTCTACAAAACCGCGTGGCACTCAACGTGTTAAAGAATGTGCCATATTCTGCTCTCGTTTTAGTTCGTTTATCATTTTTGATTTGTTCCGAATTGATGTTGTCTACCAGTTTAAAAATTTGATTGATTTCAACAAGTAGAAACAAACATTCGCATAAACGCATTTGCAGTAGAAACAAACATTCGCATAAACACATTTGCAGTAGAAACAAACATTCGCATAAACGCATTTGCAAAAAAAACTCCTTAAAACTTGAATGGACTCAACGTGTTAAAGAATGTGCCATATTCTGCTCTCGTTTTAGTTCGTTTATCATTTTTGATTTGTTCCGAATTGATGTTGTCTACCAGTTTAAAAATTTGATTGCTTTCGACAAGTAGAAACAAACATTCGCATAAACGCATTTGCAGTAGAAACAAACATTCGCATAAACGCATTTGCAAAAAAAACTCCTTAAAACTTGAATGGACTCAACGTGGCACTCAACGTGTTAAAGAATGTGCCATATTCTGCTCTCGTTTTAGTTCGTTTATCATTTTTGATTTGTTCCGAATTGACGTTGTCTACCAGTTTAAAAATTTGATTGCTTTCAACAAGTAGAAACAAACATTCGCATAAACGCATTTGCAAAAAAAACTCCTTAAAACTTGAATGGACTCAACGCGGCACTCAACGTGTTAAAGAATGTGCCATATTCTGCTCTCGATTTAGTTCGTTTATCATTTTTGATTTGTTCCGAATTGACGTTGTCTACCAGTTTAAAAATTTGATTGCTTTCAACAAGTAGAAACAAACATTCGCATAAACGCATTTGCAAAAAAAACTCCTTAAAACTTGAATGGACTCAACGCGGCACTCAACGTGTTAAAGAATGTGCCATATTCTGCTCTCGTTTTAGTTCGTTTATCATTTTTGATTTGTTCCGGATTGATGTTGTCTACCAGTTTAAAAATTTGATTGCTTTCAACAAGTAGAAACAAACATTCGCATAAACGCATTTGCAGTAGAAACAAACATTCGCATAAACGCATTTGCAAAAAAAACTCCTTAAAACTTGAATGGACTCAACGTGGCACTCAACGTGTTAAAGAATGTGCCATATTCTGCTCTCGTTTTAGTTCGTTTATCATTTTTGATTTGTTCCGGATTGATGTTGTCTACCAGTTTAAAAATTTGATTGCTTTCAACAAATAAAAACAAACATTCGCATAAACGCATTTGCAGTAGAAACAAACATTCGCATAAACGCATTTGCAAAAAAAACTCCTTAAAACTTGAATGGACTCAACGTGGCACTCAACGTGTTAAAGAATGTGCCATATTCTGCTCTCGTTTTAGTTCGTTTATCATTTTTGATTTGTTCCGAATTGACGTTGTCTACCAGTTTAAAAATTTGATTGCTTTCAACAAGTAGAAACAAACATTCGCATAAACGCATTTGCAAAAAAAACTCCTTAAAACTTGAATGGACTCAACGTGGCACTCAACGTGTTAAAGAATGTGCCATATTCTGCTCTCGTTTTAGTTCGTTTATCATTTTTGATTTGTTCCGGATTGATGTTGTCTACCAGTTTAAAAATTTGATTGCTTTCAACAAGTAGAAACAAACATTCGCATAAACGCATTTGCAGTAGAAACAAACATTCGCATAAACGCATTTGCAAAAAAAACTCCTTAAAACTTGAATGGACTCAACGTGGCACTCAACGTGTTAAAGAATGTGCCGTATTCTGCTCTCGTTTTAGTTCGTTTATCATTTTTGATTTGTTCCGAATTGATGTTGTCTACCAGTTTAAAAATTTGATTGCTTTCAACAAGTAGAAACAAACATTCGCATAAACGCATTTGCAGTAGAAACAAACATTCGCATAAACGCATTTGCAAAAAAAACTCCTTAAAACTTGAATGGACTCAACGTGTTAAAGAATGTGCCATATTCTGCTCTCGTTTTAGTTCGTTTATCATTTTTGATTTGTTCCGAATTGATGTTGTCTACCAGTTTAAAAATTTGATTGCTTTCAACAAGTAGAAACAAACATTCGCATAAACGCATTGATCTACTCCTAACGATTTCACCAAAAGATCTGTGTAAAAATGCCCTCCCGGGGCCTGAGGCCCATCAACAAGTAGAAACAAACATTCGCATAAACGCATTTGCAGTAGAAACAAACATTCGCATAAACGCATTTGCAAAAAAAACTCCTTAAAACTTGAATGGACTCAACGGCACTCAACGTGTTAAAGAATGTGCCATATTCTGCTCTCGTTTTAGTTCGTTTATCATTTTTGATTTGTTCCGGATTGATGTTGTCTACCAGTTTAAAAATTTGATTGCTTTCAACAAGTAGAAACAAACATTCGCATAAACGCATTTGCAGTAGAAACAAACATTCGCATAAACGCATTTGCAAAAAAAAACTCCTTAAAACTTGAATGGACTCGTCCTTTTCTGCTATGCGCAGAAACATCCAAGTGTCTGAACTTCCTCGTCGAACTGTACGAGCTTATCAGTTAATATATGTATTTTTTTTAAACATTATCTGTTATATAACACGTTGTGCGCGGGACACGTACTAGTACCGGTTAGTGTCACGGCATGGTTTCTTTGTATCTCTTTAAGAGAAAGAAATAGTAGGCTGGAAAACACATTTTTTGCTATTCTTTGTGCAAAATGAAATGGAACAGAGCATGTCAAAACACCTTTGCAGTGGTATACAAAATCACAGTAGACGGCCCATAGCGCTAATAAGTTTAACGATTTCTATTTTCATTTTTTTTTATAATGCAGGAATGATTGTAAATAATATAATTCAAAAAAATTAAAACTATATATTTCTGTTTGATTTTTCTTATATACGATACCATTATAAATTTATCCACTAAAAATTTTATTTTTTGTTTACAACAATCCTAATGTTATATATTTCAATATAAAATACGAAAAGCTTAGGTAAATAATTTTCGATTTATTGAGAATTAACAGAATAACTAAATTTGCGCACACAACCCCCAGCCCGGCACAATTCCACCGCGAAATGTACCCGCACACATCGTGTTAAAAGCGCAAGGGAGGTTTTTTTTTCTCATAAAATCTTTATGTACTAACTAACGATAATTCTCATTTCCTTTTTTATACCTTCAAAGTTTTTAATGACAGAAAAATCCTTGTAATTAAAAATATCGAATAAAAACGAAAATAAGTTGTAATTCGCATAACAAAACTCCGACTACGGTGTTATTTAAATAAAAGTGCGTATTTAATTTATACCCGAACATACACACCCCCCTATTCATCTTTCTTACTTCATTTAAAATGACGATGTTGTGGAAACGAGTACGTTTTAAAAAGAATCAAATCTCATTTATTTTAAATAATGATCAAAATTATCTCACAAAGAATTAAATGTTGTTCCATTGAAGTTTATCTTAATACTAGTTTAAACGCTCCACCAAATTTCGATCTATGCGCGTCATTAACGTTCGTTGAAAGATTTATATTATCAAAAATTTAAACATATCGCTTACCTTTTTCTTTTTTAATGTTTTAACTCGTATCATTTTCGTTCCGTAATTATACACTTCGTTCGATAAAAGTGTCGCTGAAAAAATTTTTTAGAAAGTATGAAATTGCTGGCTTAGATAATTACAAAGGCGAAAATATCTTTTATTTTTTGACGATACAGATGGAAATGATAATCGTGATGTTTTAATGTTTTTTTGTTTGGGCATTTTCAAACTATATTACATTTTCGGACGTGACATGTCATTGATGGAGGCTGTATTGCTAGTATAATCGAAAGTGGTACGGTTGCACCTTTGACCTCGGTTATTACGATAGTAGTAAGCAGTGCGGTCATACGAAATGACCGCTGTGCTAGATATTATAAAGTGTAATTAAAATGATTTGTGCAAAGGTGTCTGCTAATTTAAACTGAATTACGAGGTCGGGCGGCGAGGACGCTCCTTTGCTTACTGCCCCACACTACAATATATTTATTTAATATATAATCAAATTGTTTGTGAAAAATATATATTTACCATCGAAAGAACTTATTGAACGTTTTATTATGCTCTTCAAAACAAAAGCTTTAACGAAAACTGGACAAAAAGAGCGCTGCCACTAGAATAAGAAAAATATAAAAAGCGCAGACGATAAATAAATAAATTAAAAAGAAAGAAAGGATTAAACTAAATTCGCGTATACATTAATTTTTGACGGAGATTGCAAATACAGCGAGGCCTCACTCAATATGCTAGAGAAACGTTTTGATTATTATTAGTACATTTGTTACAACAATGGCAACTGCATTGATTTGTTTGTTCACACGGCAACTGTAATTCTATAGTTGGAAACAATGCAAAACAAAAACGGGCCAAAAAATCATTAAAAATTTTTTTAAAAAAAGTTAATTTAAAAAAAAACTTATTGAGTCACATCTTTCATTTTTGCAGCGATGAGTTTCTCGGCTCGTAAACATTAACCGTGCCGAATGTGGTCCCGATCGGTAAAACGGCCTGGGATTCTATAGCGGACAGACAAATCGACAGACAGAATAATAAGAATATATAAAATAGGTAGCCTAATGGTTAGGATTTCGGACTTATAACCGGAAGATTGGGGTTTGATACCCGACCCACTGAAGACCCACCATGTACACTTGGAGATACGTGCATGTAAAACCCGTGGACCCTGAAGTCCCGAGACTGAGGGTGCCGCAGGGTGGAATATTTCCCTTCCCTTCACTCTTAGGTCAAAAAAGGAAGGTGGCGTATTTGTGGTGGTGCCATATGGTGGCATCCATAATGAGCCTAGTCGTACTTGCACCGTTGTGGTGCTCATGTATGTAGACGGAAGGTGCTCCTTACTGCCTTGATTCCTGGTCGCGAAAGGGGAGCTCTGTATATGCTAAAAATTATCAAATATCGTACACCGTTTTCCATGCCCCAATATCTTGATAAACATAAAAAACTGGATCCTTGTTACCCTGTAAAAAGTATATGCAATTTTATGCTGCTTCTGTAACTGTTGTTTATTCCATTATTTAGCTGATTGAAATTTTAAAATATATTGTGAAATGCTACTATAGGGTTCGCACGCTTTTCGGACACGCCCCTTTAGTAAGGCTTTCACCACCAGTATAAAGCAAAATTATTATTTTTCTTAATTAAAGAATTTACAATTCTCTATCAAATTATAGTATTATTCAATTAATAGTGAAAAATTACTAATAAAAGTAAAACTCTGTATTGTAAGGTTTAAATTTAAGCTATTGTTTGAACATTTGCTTATCTTTGACAATCTTTTGTCCTATAGGGAGCTATTAATGCGTTGCGTTAAATTTCATAGCTAAGCACTGATTCTTGTTAAAATCCATGTAATGCAATATTTCAATAAATGTGATAAGTTCAGGTGCTCGTTCTGCCTCCTAGCGGCGTAGAAGACCGCGAAAAAAGATCGTCTGATAATGATCACTTTCCGGAATTTATCGTGGTGGTGAGATTTCCTGAAGGCTTTTGTTTTCTTTTGGAACGCAGGCGATAAAGTGTTAAGTCGCGAAAAGCCCCGTGAAATATTGTCTGCAAAATCCCCATGAATCGTATGAGGCGAGCAGATTTAATTGCTTCTGGTATTCGTAATCTTTTATTTGTTTTTATTTCCCCCTTTGTTGTGGCATCGGAGTTGATTTTCGAAAATCCCGCTATTTTGATTGGCTGCGATGTTCGAGAGATTAAGTCGCCGGTGGTGGCGTGAGGGGCAGAGGTAATGAAAAGGGAATTGCGGGGAAAAGTTCCTTTGGAAATGTATTTGCCGGTAATAGAAGTGAAATGAAATAAATTTCACTGGAGGATTAAAATCTGGAAGTGAACTAAAAGCAGGTATTAAGAGATTTGCGTTACTCAAACCCAAAGAATTTTTTGGTCGAACTAATTTGCATAGGAGATTTGAAAACTCTTAAATAAATTAAGAACATATTTTGAATTAATATTTCAATTAAGTTCTTTCGGAGAAGTATTAAGAATTTTATGAAGAGAGCTTTTTCTCAATTAAAAATAAATATTTAAATAAGGCAATGGTTTAATGCGAGATATGGTTATTAACGGATATTTTTGAGAACCTGGTAAAATGGTGATTAAAATATATTCATTGTGATAAACTCCTTCAAGCGTGGAATCTTTTATGTAATTATTTCATAGCTTTTATTTTTGTGAACGTGTTTAGAGCTAGATTAAGGTATTTATATATAGATAAAGGAATAAGGGGGCTTCAGCAGACAGAAGTTTTGAGCGTTAAAATATTTCCTAAAACCCTTGGTTTTGAGTCACATTGGCTTTATGGTAATACATATACTCTTCTCCTCTAACCTCCGTCCCTGTTAGCGATGGGTCTTAGAGATGTCCGGGCACGGGGCAGTGGGGGCAGTGGGGTCCCGACCTTCGGGTTAGAAGTCCGACATCCTAACCACTAGGCTACCACACACTCTCAGAGACTCAGGCTCAAACCTCACGAAACTTTCGTCGTATTTGACGAAACGGCTTCGTGAGAAATGCCCCGAGTAAAGCTTTCGTCAAATGCGCGAAATTTGTGTGGTAACTTTTTTAAGTCACGTGATCGCGCGAGGAAAGAAGCATTAGAAATGACGAAACTTTCTTGACGATTGAAGAATCGTCGAAAATGAGGATTATATTTTTGAGGGTGCATATATACCAGGGTTCCCGCTAGCCCGCGCGATTGCTCGATTCCCGCAATATTTTTTGAAATCCCACCCAAAAAAAATTTTGTTTGAGTTAAATTTTAAAAATCCCACTTAAAATTTTAGTCAAGGTAGAAAATCCCACCTGGTATTTTTCCCCAGGTCGACAGGGGTGGCATGGTGGTAAGGCGCATGCCTCGTACGCCCAAGATCGCGGGTTCAAACCTGGCCCAAGTCGGTGGATTTTCAAGATGCAGAAAATCGTCAGCGCCCATGTCGTATGATTATGCGGCATGTAAAAGATCCCTTGAGTAGACATTTGGCTTGGATGCTCTCGGCTAAATTAAATTCCTAGCGCATATTGCATCAATGAGAGCTCAGGTACCGCCATCTAGGGGTAACTGAACGTCAAAATTCTCATGCGGTGAAGGTACTACACTCATTGTGGTACCGCTGAAAGAGATGGTACCAATTACTGGGGAACGCACTAGGTCTGCAGTGGTTGAGGACCAATACTGCAGTCCCATTGGAAAGAAAAAAAAAAAAAAAATCCCCAGTGTGAACCCTGTATACAATAATATATATACAGTAAAACCTGTACAGTTGACCACCTTTGTAAGTTGACCGAATAAAAATAACTATATTTTTATAGTTTACCTATTTTTGCAAAAATGGAAAAAGACTTAGATAACTTCTACAGGATATTTTTAATGCTATAATGTTAGACCAGTATGGTTGGATGAAACATCGATATTAAGTTTGCCTAAACCTCTTTGTAAGTTAATCATATGAGAAAACTAATATGCGCACTGTTTTATTCTTTAAATAAGTTTCTTCTTTTTTCTTCTATCTGATATAGCCATTTTGGAAAATGTTTGTATTTTTAGAAAACCTTTACTATCATATAAGTAACTTACATAATTAATAAAATATTTATCTTTAGTTTTACTGAGTTCTTTACCTTTAAAGTTGTATAGGATACATTGTAAGACATTCAGGTTGAATTACTCTAATTATATTTTAGATAGTTGAAAAAAAAAAAAATCTAATCAATATTGTAAAGTAACGTTAATACAGGAAGCTGTATTTTAATCAGTTACAAATTTGTCAATGCATAGTGTAAGAAATGAGAAAAAAAATAATCTCCACCCTCTATAAGTTGACCACCTGTCTAAGTTGACCACTAAATTGCAGAACCGCAAGTGGTCAACTTAGGCGACCCTATTGTGCTCAAATTTGGTCTACATTTGGAATTCACTTACATAACACTTTTTAATAATTTTAAATTGCCCTCTTCCAGAATGAAAGAGCTTAAGTTTTAATATAAAAAAGCCAGAGGCAATGACCTTGAAACATTATTTAAAACCCTCAACATTTTCCGATGGCGCTTTGCTTCTGATTCAA
Organism: Octonoba sinensis; assembly: GCA_038502835.1. Lineage (NCBI taxonomy): Eukaryota > Metazoa > Arthropoda > Arachnida > Araneae > Uloboridae > Octonoba > Octonoba sinensis. The sequence goes on from CM076606.1 coordinate 107,416,233, forward strand.
TGAAATTTTGAGGAAAATATAAAGAGGAAAATTACAAAATAAGAGCAAAGGTTCAAGAGAGATTTCATTAAAATTATTGAATACAAGTTACATATTTAAAAACATTCCGGTCCCTATGTCCTCATGATCGGAGCCTGTTAATATACAGTAAAAAAATGGAGACACTGGTAGGAAACAAAATGCATTTAACTTACAAAAATTACTTGCTAACGTCCTACAAGTGTATTTATTAATAAATACTTATATATATGCTCCAATTTGTAACTCGTTCATCCGTTTGGCTTGAATACTCTCGGCTAAATTGAATACAGTAGAGCGCCGATTATCCGGACTGGTCGGGACCGAGGCAGATCCGGTTAAAGAAAGATACGGATAATTGAATTGTCAACTTTAAAGCACAAATAGGGCTAGGTTTTCTAGGCAGATTCTCTTCATACGTTTTTCAGGCTTAGGACTGGCATTTTCAGTTGTGCATATTTTATCACATTCCAAATGGAGCGTTTAGAATTTTTTTTTTCTTTTCTTCTTCATTATTTTTTTTTTAATATTTACAAAACGTGATACAGAAGTAGCACTACTGTACTGACAGTATAAAAAAATCACTGTGGAGTGAAGTAATTATTGATAGTCTCCCTGCTACAAAGAGGATGTTGTCTTTTCATCGTTTTCCTTTCAGCGCTGCCTTTTCTTGTCCGTAAAAAACTGATGCCAAGCTTAAAATTGCATCGCTTTTTTTTTTTTTTTTAAATATCTAACATAGTTGATGTGCCATTGCCATATTCAAGGGCTATGTTGTTTCCCTTTTCTCCTTTCTTCAATCTTTTAACAATTTCTATTTATTTATCTAAAAATAACACTACTCTTTTGCGCTTCCCAGACATGTTTAAAAAACACCTTCTGCACTTACAGATCGCAATCAGAAAAATGTTTGTTCCTTTAGCTTTGTGAAGCACGAGTCCAGTATGAAAGCGCACGCGTGATCATTTTGCGAGGTGCACTGCACAGTCTATCGTTTAGTCAAGTGAGTTTCTCAACAACAGTTTTCCTGGAAATTTAGTTAAGCATAAATAATTGAACTCGACCCCTTGACAGTGAATGCAGTACTTCCACTATTTTTCTTCTGTTAGTTTCAATTCTTTACTTCCGCAGTAATGCCTCTAAAAAGAAACTTAATCCTTTTATTCAGTTCCTTCTACTCCCCACCCCATGCTAATTGTAACTGAATCGGACATAACTAAGCGGAAGGGAGGGGGAGGGAATCCCCCTTTCTTGGAACGCCAAAAGGCAGAGGAATGGTTTTCGACCTCCAATCTGAAGGTCAGGACTTTATATATATATACATTTATATTTTGCACAGCACAGGAAGAAAAAAACCGCGAGGTCCCTGACCGATCCGGTTGATTGGACATCCGGTTAAGCGGAGTTCGGATAAGCGGCGCTCTACTGTACCTAGTGCAATTCGCATCAAATGAGAGCTCAGGTGCCGCCATCTAGGGGAAACTGAGCCTCCAAATTCTCAGTGGCAGTGGCATCCATCGACAGTGGTGCTACTTGACAAAATGGATGCCGATTACCGGGGTACGCACTATGTCTGCAAAAGTTAATGACCATACGCAGACCCATTAGTAAGAAGAATAGAAATTTTGAAACTTTTTCACGGTAGTTAAGCTTTTTTTAAGTACTTTATTCATTACTTTTTTTTAAAGCTTTTACGCTTTAAATTTTGTACTCCACAAGAAAGGACCCTCGAATGATTTGCGATAGTGAGTTCCCCTGAGGACTAGGCTATCGTATTCCATTAATTTCTTCTTATTAATTTAGATATATTTATATTTTTATCATTTTTTATTTTTTGATCGAAATTTGTTTTTTGTTCCATTTGTTATATTGGTGTTTTATTTTATTTTGTTTTATTTTTGAAATTTTACCTGTTGAATTGGCTAATGCACGTACATAACTTTCCCTTTTCAAGCATTTGTATCAGTCAAATCTTAAAACAAACCTAATCATTCTTATTTAATTTTAATTTTAACATTTATTTAAACTCATCATTAGTTATACTCGGAAGATACGGTAACTAATGATTATTAAAAATATTAATCTAAATTATTGCATTGCATATTTAATTCATAAATTAAAATTACTTTAATTCTGAAAGTTGTGAAGCTTGAATAATTTTCCATCATCTACATATATATTTTACTCAACGTGGACCAGGTACGATTAAATTTTGCGATACGAAACGATATATTTTCATTAAAAACTCAAATGTTTAATTTCCGATTCTTTTGAGTGGCAACACTTTAATTTGTTTATACCAAGCGATCATTCTCATGTTTAAATCTAGCGAGCTTTTCTGAAGCCATTCGAGTTTGAAGGTGTTTTATGCGATTTTAAAATTTCACTCAACAAGGACCAGTTACGATTGAATTTTTCGAACGATACGATATATTTCCACTCATAACTAAATTTTTAATTTCCGATTCTGTTGAGTTTCAACACCTTAATTTGTTTATACCAATCGATCATTCTCATGTTTATATCTAGCGATCTTTTCTTAAGCCTTTCGAATTTTAAAGTGTTTTTACGATTTTAAAATTTACTTAACAAGCAGCAGTTACGATTGAATTTTGCGGAATGATACGATACGATATATTTCTATTCTTAAATCAATTTTTAATTTTCTATTCTGTTGAGTGGCAGCACCTTAATTTGTTTGTACCAAGCGATCATTCTCATGTTTATATCGAGCGATCTTTTCTTAAGACTTTCGAATTTTAAAGTGGTTTTTTTTACGGTTTTAAAATTTCACTTAATGAGGATCAGTTACGATTGAATTTTGCGAAATGATACGATATGATATATTTCTATTCTTAACTCAATTTTTAATTGTCTATTCTGTTGAGTGGCAACAGTTTAATTTGAAACTACCAAGCGGTCATTCTCAGGTTTATATCTAGCGATCTTTTCTTAAGCATTTCGAATTTTAAAGTGCTTTTTTTTTTTTGCGATTTGAAAATTTCATTTAAAATTTCATTCATCAAATTTGTTTCTATTTTTAAAAAAGTATTTCTATTCATACCTCAGTTTTTAAATTTTCGCTTCTTTGGAGTGGCAACACCTTAGTTTGCTTATATCGGGCGATCGGTTTCAAGTTTAATTGTTGAACTTATAATCCGCAGCTGTTCTGTGGGATATCAGCTACTTTATTTTTATTTATTTAAAACAATAGCGAATTCTATACCAAATACAATTAAAATGAAAAATATACCAAAAGCTAATATGTCACGTGGCATATTTTCAGTGAAGAACAAAAAAAAATTAAAAATAGCTTTGAGTAAATTCGTTGTAATATATGCTACAGTTGCCGATCGGGTCACTGCGCTAAATCGATTTTCTGGCTAACTTTCACGATATAATCTTCGTAATCGAGCGAATGAAAAATGTATAAACTACCTAAACATGTAATATACGTCATTGCGCACCAATTCCGCTTAAAGTACTCTGCAGTGATTGAGTACTCCAATATATAAAATACACCAGGGGGGAAAGATAAAAAAAAAAAAAAACTAAAGCAAATTCTCCGAAAGTGTGACAAGGCTCCCAATCCATTACATTGTACAAAACATTCGGGGAAGGGGGTGGATTCTGAAATAATGTTCCATTTCGTTCCGCCTCCAACAAACGCGCGAACGAAGAATTCGTCACGTTTCAGTTCACATTTCCGTCGGCTCTGCCTCAGCGAGGAATATATATATTCCCAGCAGCCCTTGCGCGGGCTCCGGTTTCATTTCGAAAATTACCAGAACTACTGTTTCATGCCCCACAACTCAACTCCACTCTAACGGCATCCCGAACTCCATCAGTTTAAAAGGGATAAAGTCCCCTGTTTAGAGTGGGGGAGAGTTTTATTTTTCAATTTTTCACTCTGCATTTTCCACTTTCGTTTTTTTTTTTTGCTCCGCGGAGAACTGATATTAATGTTTTCCCTTCTGTTTTTCATTAAGCGGCTCCGTTTTTCCCATGGTGTGCGTTACGTGAAATATTCATTTTGATAATTGCATCGAAGATGTTTTTTGGAAACGGTGAAGTATATTCTTTCCCTTGAACGCAAATAGATGCTTATTGTAATTTTCATTGCTCTTCCAAGGACTCGTGTGTTTTTATGTATTTAGGAGTACTTAACTCTTCCAGTTTTTCTTTTTTCCTTCTCTTAAATGCAGAGGTAAAATTGCCTTGTGTACTTCAACGATTAACGTACATGCTGGTGCGTAACACGCATTTATACCTTTTAAATATATATTTTTTAAATAGCTAGCTGATCCCCTGTAGAAGATCTGCGGGCTAATATTGCGGGTATTTTAAAGCAGTAAAAAACGCTTTAAAATTCGAAAAGCTTAAGAAAAGATGGTCATATATAAACATGAGAATGGTCGCACGATGTAAGCAAACTAAAGGTGTTGCCACTTCCGACAAAGAACCGGAAATTAACCACATTTAAAAATCGTAAAAAAACGCTTTAAAATTCGAAAGGCTTAAGAAAAAAATCGCTTGGTACAAACAAACTGAAGTGTTGTCACTTGAAAGAGTCGTAAATTAAAAATTGAGTTAGAAACGGAATTTTTTTTAAAAAAATAGAAAGAAATTTGCTGAAGACCGTAAGTTACTATAATAAATACATATATTGTTACTTTTCTATGCTAATCGTTAAACAAATTTTTAAAAATCGTTTTATCATGATTCTTTTTTGCACGATACCAGTATCGTATCGTACCGCAAAATTTAATCGTAAATGGTCCGCGTTTAGTGAAATATGTATATACATTTCAGGTACAATGCCAAGATTCTGAATATTTTTCTAGGAAATCATAGGGGGCAAAAAGTTTTGATCCGTTTCTTAACCCCTTAACGCATTTGCCCGTGTCTGTCACTGGCGAAAGTTACCGGAAAATTTGCCCATGCCCGTCCGTTATCTTTCTAATGCCCGTCTGAGACCCGTCTACACTTTGTTTGTGTAATATATTTTGTTTATGTAACTTTGACCCCGTCCACCGCTCCCTAGTCAACCCCCAAAACCTGAAATTTCAAAGAATAACATACACTATACTAGTTTTTCAGAAAAAAAAATCGCGCTTTAAGGGGTTACTCGCCCATTCGGAAATACAAATACAAAAGTGACAACCAGCAACAGGCTCAGGGCCTAGCTAGGCTGGTCCTAGTCAATTTAGCAGTCCCCAATGAAGATCAAGAGCTTTCTTAAAAGTTTTTACCCCGCTGCAATGAACAGTCGCTTCTGGTAAATTATTCCAATTGCCTATAACCCTATTGAAGAAGTCATTTTTCCTAATTTCAAGATGAGCCTGAGATTTGAAAAGCTTAAAACAATGACCTCTGGTTCTACTTTCAGCACATAGCTGCAGTCCATCGACATTTCCCCTTTTAATGAATTTAAACAACTGAATCATGTCCCCTCTAACTCTCCTTTGCTCAAGACTGTACATATTGAACCTTTTAAGCCTAACCTCATAATCTAAGTCTAAAAGACCACTTACCAATCTAGTAGCTATCCTTTGAACCCTTTCTAATAAGGTAATATCCTTTTTTAGGTACGGAGACCAAAACTGAACAGCATATTCCAAATGAGGTCTTACCAAACTTCTGTATAGTGGCAATACAACTTCCTTAGACCTGTTCGAAATAGCCTTATTGATAAACCCAATCATACTGTTAGCTTTGTTACTTACTATGCTACACTGCTGGCTGGACTTGAAGTCGGGACTAATCAATACTCCTAAATCAACAACTGCTTCTGCTTCCCTAATGACGGAACCTTGTAAATAATAGGTTGCCTGTCTATTTCCATGACCAAAATGAAGCACTTGACATTTCCCAATATTAAAAGACATACCCCACTTAATTGCCCACCTAGAAATTTGATTTAAATCCTCTTGAAACTGATTGACTTGTTCCTCCGTGTCCACAATTCCCATGATTTTGACATCATCAGCATTTCAGCAAATTAAGGAAATGTATTTAAAATCCCGTTTTCCGTTTAAATTTCCGTCAAAGCTAACAAGTTATTTTCATAGCACGGATCATTAATAAATACTACTTAAATATGATATGGTACATACTACTTAAAATATGACAATCTAATTTTTTATTGACTTTTACTTCAGAAATTATTAATGCAGTAGTAAATTGTATGTAATCACAACGGAAGTTTTCGATAAAACCATGATCAAATTCTAAGAAATCGCAAGTGAATTTCCGGCTATAGTGAACTCTTTATTAAATCATGCGCGGTTCCCAATAATTCGGTTCCACCAGTGAAGTCATGAAATTACATATCCCGGAATATAGGATTGATGTTAAGTGCTCAGCAGAATTACAATTTGCACTACTCGTGAAACGATAAACTGCATGATCGAAAATCACACACGCATTTGCGGGGTTATGTGTGTGTATTAGGACGGAGCGTAGAAAACTTTTTTTCGAAATTGTTTTTGCGTGAGGGGTGAGAAGTTGTGGGGCGGCATGAGGAACATACACACAAAATTTTAACTGAATCAATTAATATCTTCCGGTTCCAGTTTTGGATCAAAAAACTCAAAAAACGTAAACATTTAGGAAAAAATTAATCAATAATTTTGTAAATTTCCAAAATTTAATTTTTTTTTGTAATAATGACGAATATTTAGCAGAATGTATGATAAGCATAAATAAAAAATTTCAAAATAATCCATCAATATCTTTTGGTTTCACTTTAATATTCACGTTTCCGATTTTCTTTTAGCAAAAGTGTAAAAAAATTGTGCAATAATATGGAAAATTAGGATTAAATTATAATAATAATCAATACTTATCTTTGGCCTACTTTTTTTCTATATTACTAAAATCTGTCGAAAATAGAAAAAAAAAAATTACAATTTAATAACAAATGATAAATTTTTTCTTGACCATCAATTTTTGAAATATTTAAACATATATTTTGGAAAACTTAGATGCTTGAAAATAATAATTATGAACATTGAGCAGTAAATATTACTAGAAAAGCACCATTTTCGTGTAACTAAATGAGTCTTCAGTCAAAAAGATGCGTTATGACTTCATTCTCTAAGATCTATATTTTTCGCTTTGCACTGGTGTTTGGTTTCAAATGATGGCATGAAACACCTTGAAATTTTGTGTGAATGTACCCCACAATATTTCAGAACTCACGCAAAAACAATTTTTAATAAAAAAATTTTACGCTCCGCCCTACTGCGCATTCTTCAAATGGTTAAAAATAATTACATTCATACCAAATTCACGTAATTATTCCTCCATCAACAATAACACCACTAACTTTTTATGTCGAATTGACATACGGTTATTCCTTTTTTAAAATTTCTAGTTCCTATGATAATCTAAAATATTTAACATTCTAATCTTGTTACGAATACAGGAAACACTTAAACATTACCCGGAAACAAATATCAATATACAGTGGAGCACCGTTTATACGTTTCTCGTTTATACGTTTTTATCATTTATGCGTTTTTTTGAACGGCCCCGGCGAAACCTCATACAAATTAATGTTAAATAATTTCGTTTATACGTTTTCCTGAAATTGCACATTTCATTTATACGTTTTTTTTCTCCCTAAGTCAAAGAAAAAACGCACATTTTAACGTGATTATACGCTAGCGATTGTCCAGTTTAGAAATCCTATTTGACCTTGACCCACACCTGCTGTGACCACTTACGGTGGTCACGCACCTGCCTAAATGAACAAAAGACATACCCCGGAAGAATGCGAATATCCTAAATTCACAGATAAAAGCATTCTGATTGTGGTGCTACCTAGAAATAGCAGGTGACAAGCGCTTTTCCTCTCCTACCAGTGTTGCCACGGCAGGCGCCCTTAAATTTCAGTAAGTAGCCTGGGGACTTTATGGCAACCCAGCAACACTGCTCCTACCAACTTTATAAAATTCTGGGATCTATCGTTCACTAGCATTCACGATGGCTTCGAGCTCGCGTAGTAGAAAACCTCTGTCTCTGAAAGAAAAAATGTGCATTTAAAACAAGCGAATGAAAACCAACATTTAAAAAGAGTTGACCTAGCCAAAAAATTAGGTTTACCAGTTTCAACTTTAAGCACCATAATTTATAAGCGTAAGATCATCGAGGAAACTTATAATCAAAGTGGTGCTAGTGCTTCAAAAAAACTTCGAGTTCAAAGCGGAAAATTTTCGGATGTAGAGAAAGTGCTTTTACAGTGGTTTAATCAGTGTCGTAGTGCAAAATTTCCCATCAGTGGTCCTTTGCTTATGGAGAATGCAAAAGAAATTTCGAAGAAGTTAAATGTAGAACGCGATGCGTCATTTTCCTCGGGATGGCTTCATAAATTTAAGTTAAAACACGGCATAACAGGCAAAACTGTAAGTGGAGAGTCAGGACATGTTGATTGTGAAACAGTGGATGATTGGATTCAAAACCAATTGCCAGAACTGCTAAAAGAATATGAACCAAAGAACGTTTTTAATGTGGATGTACATACTGCATGAATATGAAACGTAGTGATTGTAATTCAATGTATTATTAAAAGTACTCATTATTTACTTTTCATAATATTTTAAGTTACTGTTTTGTTTTCTATTACGAAAATGTTCGTTTTATTTTGTGATTTTCGTTTATACGTTTTTTTATTTATACGTTTTTTTCGCTCGGTCCCTTGAAAAACGTATAAACGGTGCTTTACTGTATAAAGATGCGTCCTTCTTTGAAACATCAGCAGATAGTTACTTCCTCGGAGAAAAAAAACGAACATCATTTAGCTTAAACAAATGCAAATTAAAATCGTTTGAAACACTTTTCGGAAGTTTTAAAGGCATTCGAATACGTAACGAATACGAGCCGATATCTTTTATGCTAATCTGTTGACTCAAGTTTGATTTGAAACATTCGAGTTTAAGGTTGTGCATTTGTAACGAGTTCTTAAGGAACTTTTGCATGTTTCGGAGAAAACAGCATTTTCAAAGAGTTTCAGAATTCAGTACTTTGAAGTTGCCTTCGCTTGTGGCGTAACTATTTAATCCTATGATTTCAATGCTTTCAATCGGCAATAAGATTTAAGTATTATTTAGAGAAATGCAAATAATTTTGATCGAATATCAGTCGTATCTTTTAAAAGATTTCATATTGCTTTACAGAATCGTTGTTAAGTTTTGTCTTAATGCTAATCCTCTCGGTTGATATGTTTGACATGTGCAATTTTGACACACTTTGTCAGCTTTGCCATGTGCAACTTTGACTACTGTTCCATGTGCAACTTTGACTACTGTTCCATGTGCAACTTTGACTACTATTCCACGTGAAACTTTGACTATTGTTCCATGTGCAACTTTGACTACTGTTCCATTTGCAACTTTGACTACCGTTCCATGGGCAACTTTTGACTACTGTTCCATGTACAACTTTGACTACTGTTCCACGTGCAACTTTGACTACTGTTCCACGTGCAACTTTGACTACTGTTCCATGTGCAACTTTGACTATCGTTCCATGGGCAACTTTTGACTACTGTTCCATGTACAACTTTGACTACTGTTCCATGTGCAACTTTGACAATTTTGACCTGTGCAACTTTGCTCCCTTCGCGTACATTTGCACGTATACATTTGCACTACCATTCAAGAATTTTAACCGTTTTTTTTTTCATTTTATATTTTTGAATATAAGTGAGCATCACGTATCTTAGGCAAATTATCAAGTTCATGTATATAAAAATACGTAAAAAGTTATAATTTTTTTCAACATACACAAATGACATTTTTAAATAACCCATTTTGTCTTTAAAACTTTATGCTTTGTATTAAGATACATGAGGGATAGTTGCATTCTAAAATATGAAGGTTAAATGCTAAAGCTAAAAGCTCTTTACTTTTATGGCAGAAATATAAGTACAAATGTCACAAACGCAAAAAAGGATTGAACAACTTGCGAGTCATATTTTGATATGATAATCGTCTTGTATCTGACACATGCAAATTTCGTTTCATTAATTTTTATCAGGAATGACAGCTATTCAATTTGGCATGCTTAAAAATCAAAGTTTCTTAAAACTTCGTTAACAATTATTTTATTCTGAAGTTATTTTTACATTGTAATCGTGACATTACCGAATACTCCCAGTAGTGATATTTATGTGTGTAATTTAAAAGTCAGTGTTACGGAGATATTTTTTGTTACAGGAATAAGAGATACAATTTCCTTATTTTAAATTAGAAATATTTCCTCCTAAAAGCGTGTGTAATTTAAAAGTAAGTATTATTAAGATATTTTTTATTACAGGAATAAGAGATACAATTTCTTTATTTTGAATTAGAAATATTTCCTCCTAAAAGCTTCATTAAAGTTCAATAAGTATCCTTATCCTTGAACATAATAATGAACATTAAAAGGATATGAAAAATTTCTTGTTTTAAAAGTATAAAGGATTTTTTATGTCGTTTCCAAAATCAACTTCCAATTTTAAAATGAAGAATCGACTAATGAAAACTTCTTGTTCATTACTTTATTGTAAAGCTTCACTGAATATAAAACACAGAAGAATGTCAGTGCTTCACTTTTAAAAGTCCATTCCATTAACGAAAACTTTGAAAGCACTCCGAGAACAAGCATATTTACTATTCTCAAATACTTTCACTTCAAAAGATCATTCATATTCTCTTTTAAGTACGTAAAAACAAACTATTTCCACGCCATTTGCTAAAATAGATGCAAATTAAAGTCAAAGGAAGTGCTCGAAAGTCCTCTAAAAGGCTTAGAAGCGGGCCAACATCAATTATGCAAAGTTGTGTATTCCACTTTAATTCAGCAACATCAAATTATTCAGTTGCTCATTTGACATCAAGTTTGACATCAAAATTGTTTTTGTCTAGAACTCCCTGGGGTGCAAGATGCTAATAAAGAATGAATGGTATTTTCAGGCACATTTTATTTCGCCATTTTAAATTTTAACTTCTTTCGTTTTGATAGAAAAAATTCATTTTAATGCACTAATTTTCGCAAATTTTAAAAAAAGTTGCAAGAATACGTTGAATTTAAACTTAATTTTAAGAGAAAAGTCAAGTTTTCATCGTCATTCAGGGCGATTGATTAAAATCATAAATAAAATAATTTTTGAAAAAAAAAAAAATAGAACCAACTTCCAACTGTAAATTGCGCTAAAAAGTAAAAAATAAAATTATTCTTTAAACAACTTCAATACGACTTTTAAACATACTTTTTGAAGTCGGTGCAAAATTATGACAGTCTAATTATCATTACGCCATGCGTTATTTTACATTGAAACTGTTGCAATCTCTACGCCATTTATATTTGTAATTGATTCATAGTTACAAAAGGAATCATGCATCAAAATCCATCATAATTTTGCACCGACTTCAAAAATTATGTTTAAAAGTTGTATCGAAGTTGTTTAAAGAAAAATTTTATTTTTTACTTTTTAGCGCAATTTATAGTTGGGAGTCGGTTCTATTTTTATTTTATTTTTTTTTTTCAAAAATCATTTTAATTTATTCTTTTTAGTGTAAATGCATTTTCATATAAATACTCTATTTTTAAAAAATACATATCAAAGGGGAAACCTTCTTTGAGGGAATGACATTAAAAAACTAACCGTTTGTATGATAAATTTCGTTTTGAAGTCGATTTAAAAGGTTACTACAGCAAACAAACTGATTGGATTTAATTTCTTTTTCAGTGAAGCCTTCAGTCTATTTCTTATTATAATTGATTTTAATATTACATCTCAATGGCAACAAACTCTTTTTAAACAAGGAGTGTCATGTAACAATTTTCCCAACAAAGAAAAATCAAGTCCAGCCTTTCCAATTATAATGAAAAATGCTTATTTTTCACTCGTAACGTTTTTTCTAAAAAAAACAAATGTAGTCGAATTGGTGTGCGGTATTTGGGTTAGACGACCCTCTATCGATTAAAGAAGAAAATCATCAACATCGGTTAATTTAGTCAAATGTTATGAATGGAAAAGCAAAAAAATGAGCACAGTGGGATAAAAAGTTTTTAACCATTCAGAGACTTTTATGCTTTAAAACTATTTTAATTATTAAATTTTCTGTATTTTCTTTGTTTCTGAGCAACAAATCAATATAAAAAGTAAAAAATCGCATCTTTATGTGTTTTTTTTTTTTTTTTCAGTGTAGAGGAAATGCAGATTTTATTAAGTGACGCTGTTTAGCTCTTTTCATATTATGGACAAGATTATAACACAAGACTATGCGTAATGTGTTCTAAAAAAAGTAGTTTTTTTATGATTTTTTTAAAAATGATATCTATTTAAATAAGTTGCGGTATTTATTGGAATACAGCGTATTTCATATAACCTGACCGGCAAAAGCGTTTTTTTTAAACTATTGTCTATTAATAAGTTGCAATATTTATTAGAATACTGCGTATTTAATGTAACCCGACTGGCAAAAACGTAAAATGCTAAAGAACTTGGACATACCAACAAAAAAAAAAGTATGTTTTCCAAGAAACTTAAGATTAGCTATAAAGATTAAGAAGTAATAATGAATATTTTCATCGTTATTTTCGCGAACAAGATACAAATGATTTCCCAAAATTGCATTATTTCTAATAGACTCGTTAAATTTAATGAGTGGAAAAATTGTGGAACTTTAAATGCCTTATTGGACTTGTTTCTTACAGATTTAGTTTTCTTTCTTGATTACCTTATTTATTTGAAGTTTCATTACGCTAACCCATCGCGTATCACAGCACTACTTTGAGTGAAAACTTCAAAAAAAAAAAGTTCGTATCAGGTTTTCGTTTGATTTCTTAAATCAATTACAATGCAGACCCCTTAAATAAAAACGCCAGAATTCAAAAGTTTGAGTTTGTGCAACAAACTCGAATTTTTGAATTGCAAAAGTTGTTCCGAACGTTGGTTGATTGGTTTGCGTTTATTTGAGCAAAAACATCTAGGAATTATGATTTAGTGCGAAACATTTGTTGGATTTTCGCTTAAGTATTTTTTAAGTTATTTTGTACTCAAAAAACAATATAACGAAAAAACAAACCTGAAGTGAATTAAGTTCATGAAATTATAAGTCCTTAAAGCCATTTTTGAAAGGTTAAAGCACAAATAGTATTTTAGAGATTTAAAAGACGACATATGTAAAAGTTTGTACGAGCAACTGAAAGCCAATAAAGTAAAAGAAACCCTCAATGATATTTGAATCTGATATTTTGTATGTAAAAGCTAATAAAGTAAAAGAAACCCTCAAATGATATTTGAATCTGAGATTTTGTATATAAAAGCTAATAAAGTAAAAGAAAGCCTCAAATGATATTTGAATCTGATATTTTGTATATAAAAGCTAATAAAGTAAAAGAAACCCTCAAATGATATTTGAATCTGAGATTTTGTATATAAAAGCTAATAAAGTAAAAGAAAGCCTCAAATGATATTTGAATCTGAGATTTTGTATATAAAAACTAATAAAGGGCCATTCCATGAAAACAGGTACATGGGTGGTCAATTTTAAAATCATACTTATGTGGACAATTTTGGTATGTATTAAAAGATAAAATGTCAAATTTTATGTTTTGAGTAAGAAATCAAAGTTTATCATTTCTGGATTGGCAACACAGTACTCTAAAGATGGTTGATTTGTGCAAGCAAGTTCATTGAGTTTTCGAACGAAGTTTGCATGATTGTTTTGGATAAAAGAAATCAACTGAAACTCCTGATGTCAACTTTATAGGTAAGTCTAAAAGTTAATTATTTTATTTTATTAAGCTTTAAGATCTAGGAGATATCTCAATAGCTATACTAGCACCCACAAAGAGCTTATTTTTCGTGTCCCGCACGTGACGAAAAAGATGAATATTTTCATTTAGGTTAAAAATGAAGCGCATTTATTTTGTGAAAATGGCATTTCTAAAGCAGATTAATGTAGTACACATATCCTATGCTAGTTTTAGATTTTAAAGTTACTTTTACTTGTAAAAAAATCCAAAAACAAAACTGTCCCGCACGCGACGCATTACAAATGGGAAACACAACTCCAATTTCTAAATGTTGATAAGAATTTTTTTTTCAACATAACTTGAATTCTTTAATGGTTTTTTGTTTTAAAATTGTGTTACTCTAAAGAAATAAATTATACATTTTCTCATATTTATGATAGTTTTTGCTAAATTATGTATTTAATAGATCATACATTTCTAAAATTTTACATTTTCATTACAGAATGCCCTATCATTTCAAGGATCATTTATGTTTCAGAACAGATTACTCAAGTCATATAGAAAGACGAATAAGAATAAGCTAGTTTAAAATATTCATAATAAATTATAAAGCAACTACATTTTTTATCGATGAGTTGCTTGGAAGAGCATTATTTTTGATTTTTTTGCAATATTTGATACAACATCGTAACAACATAGCTTAAACATTATGAGATTTATTTTAGAAAGTCTATTTAGAATTAGAGCTGAATTATATTTCCCTTTTATGACTTTTTGCACAACAACTTCAAATAATATTTTAACTTTTTAACATTAATAAAATTTGATTTTTATTGAACAGAAATGGATAATGGAAGGATCTAAATCAAGTGCTGAAAGAGTGAAAAAGATGAGAGAAAAAAAGGTCCACATTTCCAGAAGGAAGAAAATAAAAGGACAAAGGACTGAATAAATGAGGAAAGACTATAACTAAAGTCGAAAAAGAGAAACGAAAGCTCTAATAGTACAAGTGGCCAGAGCACCCTTATAGAATTCCCTATCTCTTTAAAGATGTTTTAAGAAAGATATCAGCTCCCGCTTTATCTAACAACAGAAAATTTTTAAAATTTTGAAAAAATAATAAAACTTTTTTTTCATTTAGTCTAATTCTAATTAAAATTTTATATATTTCTCGGAATGATCAATTTGCGCATATATTCTATTAAAATTAATGCTTTGTGTTTTAAAGTGTATAACCAATACATTGTTTGATGTTTTCATTTAATTTCCAACATTCTGAAAACATGTATCACATAAGCATTTGCAATATGTCCCGCACGTTACACGATACATTATAATTTTTTCAACTATTAAAATTATTATTTCTCAAAACTTTAGATATGTTTTATTTACATTGGAGCCTTGGCTTTCAATTCCCCTATATTTTGTTTTGTCACTGCGTGATTAATAGAGCAGAAATTCTAGTTGATTCATAATGAGAGTCTAGTCATTCAAATTAAAATTATTATTTCTCAAAACTTTAGATATGTTTTATTTACATTGGAGCCTTGGCTTTCAATTCCCCTATATTTTGTTTCGTCACTGCGTGATTAATAGAGCAGAAATTCTAGTTGATTCATAATGAGAGTCTAGTCATTCAAATTAAGAGAGGTTGACTTAAAGTGTCCCGCACGTGACACATGAAGATTAATTTTATTTTAAACTATAAAAAAGATTTTTGAAAGATAAGTACGTGTCAAAAGCATCTTTGCACCATAAGTAAAGATTAAAAAATGCAATTGCTTCCACTTGTTTAAAATCTTCTGCTCTATGACAAAATTTTGGTAAAACTTTTGAGTTCATTTGTCCCGCACGTGACGGTGGAATGGCCCTAAAGTGAAAGAAACCCTCAAATGATATTTAAATCTGAGACTTTGTATATGGTAGCTAATAAAGTAAAAGAAACCCTCAAATGATATTTGAATCAGAGATTTTGTATAAAAAAGCTAATAAAGTAAAATAAACCGTCAATTGATATTTGAATCTTATGATATTTTGTATATAAAAACTAATAAAGTAAAAGAAACCCTCAAATGATATTTGAATCTTATGATATTTTGTATATAAAAACTAATAAAGTAAAAGAAACCCTCAAATAATATTTGAATCTTATGATATTTTGTATATAAAAACAAATAAAGTAAAAGCACTGAGATTGTGCAGGGAGTTCACATTATATGAAAGATGTCTTTCATATGATGTGAACTTTTGTAAGAATTTAATGTTGAATAAATTTGTTACAATTTAATTGAAATTGATCTATAGATTCCATTCGTGCTGCGATTATATCCCAATAGTTTGATTTTGAATGAACCACGGAATTCGTTTAAGACATTACATTGTAGTAATTTGATTGTAAATATATGCGTGAATTATATTTGATAAACGGCTTTCTTAAGGCGCGTTCTGACGAGACAGTTTTCCCCTGCAATATCTGTCGAGACAGTCACTGTCCATGTCTGAACGAACCCGACAGTCGCTCTCTGACAGTATCTCGCCGAACCGGTTTCTCGCTCTGACAGTCACGTCTGACCACAGTCGGACACTTTTCAGAGCTACTGTCGCAAGTTCTCAGACCAAGTTGAAGTCCTTGCAACTTTTTCCCGACTGTCTGACATTGATTCCCGCGAAAAAACGCAATTGCTTCTATTAATGTCCTAAAAAAGTTCAATTAATTTCATTATTGTTCTGAAACTTCTGTTTAGTGGTTGATATATTTGGATATTAATGAATATATTCTTTTTTCCTCGCGAAAAACAGCAATTGCGTCGACTTATGTCCTAGAAAAAGTTCAATTAATTGCATTATTGTTCTGAAGTTTCTGTTTAGCGATTTAATCTGAGAGAAATGAATGTAACCTCTATTTCTTGGTTTAAAATCCAGAAAATTATGCTTTTAATAAATGCGTAGTTTAGTAGAAACAAATTTATATATTATATTGAAAGTCAAAGAAAAAAAAACAATTCAGAATTAAGAAGTTAATTTAATGCATGGCTTTAAACGGATTATTTATTTAATTTTATTATTTACTTTACTTTTTAATGCTTAGTACTTTAACCCTCTTCCAATATCAAAATTTCAAATTAATATTAAAAACTGATTATTGTTATCAGTACTTGCAATTATATATGGAACACATTTTTTACTTGTGTGCTCATATTGAAGTATACATTAAATAAGTAATTAATTTTATGTAGCGCTTCAAAACAAATATTTAATGCAAAAATCCTTTTTATTTCTTCGTTAAATAGAAATATTGTCAAGTGCAAACATTTATTTTGAGATAAACTTTTAAAGCTGTCAACGATTTATAGTTTCCTTTTAACTAATATTTTTTAAAACTTTTTATTGTTATCTGTGTTTAATATGTGGGAAATAATATACATTACAACCTCGATCGGCCATTTCCACGGGAATATTCATTTCATATATGGAAAAATGATGAACGTGGGTCAGAATAACGTCCGAAGAAATCGTTAAACCATTAAAACAAGACGATACCTACGTTAAAATGATGGATGCAGGTACAATGCATAAAGATTTTACTGTATTGTAATCACTTTAAATTAATCCTTTTTATTATGCTATCATGATTTAGCAAAAGGTAGCCAACAATTATACAATTGCAATTAATCTTGTACTTATTACCAATGAAAATTCAACATCAAACTTTGATTCATGTAAAACCTTTATATGTAAAAAAGATTAAACCTTCCTTTAAAACATTTAGAAATTAGCTTTATTGATACGTAGTTAAATTTATTAAACACTTTTGTAGATGAAACCGCTACAAAAGGGTGTATAGTTGTAAATTGTTTTATTTTCGTTTCATTTTACTTCAGGTAAAAATGTTATATATTTTTTAAAACCTACATTAGTTTGTGCAAGTAACTTTTAACTGCACTCACACACAAAACTTTGTGTTAGGTTGTTAAAAAAAATCTAATATATCCTGTCATAATTTTAATCTTTTACTGTCAAAATTGTGATCATTTAAAAATCCAATTTTAGGAACTATACAGCGAACTTTTCGTAATAAAAATATCCATTTATTAATTCTGTGCACAATTCTAATCTTTATTTTTTTTAAATTAATCATTCAAATTTTCTGACCTTTTTTACTGAAGTATTATCTGCACTTTCCATAATTAATGTGTCGATAATACTTCAGTATATATACAAATCTAATGTAGCTTAAGAAGATACAAAAACAAAGAAGTAAATAAAAAAAAAATCAGCAGCAAATACAACACATTGCGACTCCTCAGTTTTTCGGAACAGCGTCTCAAGTACTGCACAGAATGAAGAAACCTTTCTTCTGCGCGAGAACCAACTCCGACAGTTGAATGCGAGAATTGCATGACTTTTCCCTCCGCCGACTGTCGCTGCGAGTTCTTGCTTGCAATTTTTGCTGTAGTGTGAACACTCTAGCAACAACTGTCGGACATTTTCGCGTGAGTTTTCTCGCTCGTCAGAACGCGCCTTTTATAGTAATTCAACTATAGAAAAAGGTTTTACGAATCGCTTGCACGTCACCTGCGCATTTCTGTAACTCATGCAGTCTGTCTTTCTGAGTTTGCAGTTATTTCGAAACATTTCACAATAGAAATACTTTAATTATCTCGCTCTTATTTACATAAATTTTTTACAAGAGACAATCTCAGAGTAGCTTGATTTTTAAATATATTTCTTGTTGCAAAATAGTTGTTGCTGTCGCTTTTCTCCCGAATAGAAATTGGCAATATTATAATTACCTACAATAATTTGCAACGTCAGATGTCTTAATCAAAATTAACTAACTTCGCGTTGTCTTACAACGTGTGGAAAAAATGAGATTACCTTCAACAATCAAGGTGAGGTAATCAAATTACCTCAAATTCACCCTTAATTACAACGAGCAAACTGAGATTCCTTATGCATAACTGCTCTAAATTTAATCAGATTATTAAAATTAACCCAGATAGAAATATTGTGAGTTGCTTAATCAGGATACGTTACATTTCAATAATAGCTAAAAAAAGATACTTTAATTACCCTAAATAACATGTTATACCTAAATAATAGTACGTTGCATTTTAATAAAGTATAAGAAAAATAGTTAAGTCTGCTAAAGATATATATTCTAAGTCTATTCACAGGGAAAATTGAACTCTTTTTAGAAACCCAGATTAACATAGTGAGATGCTTTAATTAGGATATCTCAGATTTCACTAATAGCTAAAAACGATACTATGATTAGAATTACCCTAAATAACTTCCTAATATACCTCAATCATAATACGTTAAATTTTAATGAGTTATAAAAAACACAATTACGTTTTTCAAAAGATATATATTAGAAGTCTCTCAGGACTATCCCCTATTCAAAGTTGATATTGATTTTTTTTTACCCAGATTAAGCTTGTGAGATGCTATAATTAGGATATCTTAGATTTCACTAATAGCTAAAAATGGTACTATGAGTAGACTTACCTTAAATAACAACACGACATAACTTAATCATAAAGCGTTAATTTTGAATGAGTTGTAGAAAAAAGCAATTGTCTGCAAAAGATATACATTCGAAGTCTCTTAGGACTATCTCCCATTCACAGGAGAAATTGATTTTTTTTTACCCAGAGTAACATTGTGAGATGTTTTAATTAGTATATCTTAGATTTCACTAAAAGCTAAAATAGATACTAAAAGAATAATTACCCCAAATTACAACATGATATATCTTAATCATAATGCTTTAAATTTCAATGAGTTATAGAGAAAAAAATTGCGTCTTCAAAAGATATATATTCTAAGTCTGTCAGGACTATCCCCTATTCGCAGGGGAAATTGAATTTTTTACCGAGATTAACGTTGTGGGATGCTTTAATTAGGAGGCCTTAAATTTCACTATTAGCTAAAAAAGATACTATAAGCAGAATTACTCCAAATTACAACGTGATATACCTTAATCATAATAAGTTAAATTTAATGAGTTATTGAAAAAACAGTTGCGTCTGCAAAAGATAGATATTCGAAGTCTCTCAGGACTATCCCCTATTCGCAGGGAAAATTGAATTTTCTACCCAGATTATAATTGTGGGATGCTTTAATTAGGAGACCTTTGATTTCACTAATAGCTAAAAAAGATATCATAAGTAGAATTACCCTAAATTACAACATGATATACCTTAATCATAATACATTAAATTTTAATGAGCTATAGAAAAAACAGTTGCGTCTGCCAAAGATATACAATCGAAGCCTCTCAGGACTATCTTCTATTCACAGGGGAAATTGAAAATTTTTTTTTCATCTTTCTGAATCCCCCTAAAAGAAAAAGCACTTGATTTTTCTAGAACGCCGCTCAGTCAAACGACATATGCAGCAGGGAGTTTCTTTCAAAGTCATCCCCCTTTTGCCTCCCCATCAGATGATCAGGTTTGACGCAATTGTTTGTTTAAAGACAGGTTGTTCCTGGGGGTGGTGGGGAGATTCGGAATCGATATTTTTCCTACCCACTTTCTGCTGAAAATTGAAATTTGGCCCGAGCCGGGAAACGACAGGAAAAGGATGAAGTTTTCCAAAATTAGATGAAAAAAAGAAAAAAAAACCTCAAAGTAGACTGGAATCAATGATGAGGCAGCAAAAACACTTGATTGTGTATGGACGACATTCTGATAGAGAGAATGACTTTTCTGGAAGCTTTTCAATTTTAACTAATACAATCTTTATATATTTCTTTTCCAAAATAAATGCAAAAGAGCAAACTCCGTATATTTAAATAGAGCAATGTGTGTCAGCATACTATATGCATATATATATATATATATATATTAGGGATGTTACAATAGTGATTTGGCCCGAATACCGAATATTCGGAAATTTGTTCCAGAATATTCGGCCAATGTCTTAGGCCGAATACCGAATATAAATATATATAGAGAAATATAGATGGGAGAGAGAGAGAGAGAGAGAGAGAGAGAAGGTGAGGAAAGGAACAATATAGAGAGGGTGTAGGTGGATTTTCAAGATGCAGGAAATCGTCTGCGCCCATGTCGTATGATTATGTGGCATGTAAATGATCCCTTGAGTAGACATTTGGCTTGGATGCTCTCGGCTAAATTAAATTCCTAGTGCCGTTTGCATCAACGAAAACATAGGTGCCGCTATCGATGACGAAATTGAGCGTCAAAATGGTACCACACTTATTGTGGTGCAGCTTAAGGAGTTGGTACCAATCTCTGGGAACGCTCTACGAGGGTCATTTTTTAGGTAAGAACCGTTTTGTAATGGAGTAAAAGAAACTTTATTTAATAACACAAATTGTATCAAAAATTAAAATATGAACATTTTTTCACTTTACAACATAGTCGTCATCAACATTCAAGCATTTGTGACGCAGTGGTACCAGCTTTTGGATTCCTTCATCGAAGAATTCGCCGCCTGATTATTGAACCAGTTCGTAGCTGTTTCTTTAAGCATGTCATCCTTTTCCAAACGCTTCCCACTGGGAAAGGCCTTAAGTTCTGGAAAGAGATAAAAGTCTGATGGTGCCAAGTCCAGACTGCAAGGCGGATGATTCAGTACTTTCCAATGACAAGTCCAGTTGCGTTTTTGCTTTTGAATTTCAGCAGAACGAACGTTTTTTGCTTTCAAAAACCGAATAACGGCACGCACTTCACAATCGGCGGCATTTCTGATAGACATGACGACAAAGTACGCAGTATAACCACACAACCAGCAGTGGCAGAGACGTGAAACTTAATGGCGGTGTAGTGGGGGACCTGCCAAGAGTTGCTGACCTTGAACTGACGTCACCTGACTGGATGCGCAAACACGATGCGCAATCGGTTCTTACTTAAAAAATGACCCTCGTAGATCTGAAGTAGTTGAGGACTAATACTGCAGCTCGGATGCTCTCGGCTAAATTAAATTCCTAGTGCCGTTTGCATCAACGAAAACTCATGTGCCGCCATCGAGGACGAAACTGAGCGTCAAAATGGTACCACACTCATTGTGGTGCCGCTTAAAGAGTTGGTACCAATCTCTGGGAACGCACTAGGTCTGCAATGGTTGAGGACCAATACTGCAGCCCATTAAAAAGAAAGAAAAACGAAACAGGATAGTATCAAACTATTTATAATATAGTCGATTCCGGTTAATCGGACCACATTGGGACGCGATCATTTTGGTCCTGTTAACCGGCTGTTCCGATTACGCGAATATGTCACAAGACCGGACGTACTATACGTGATATATGAAGTATTAAAAAGCACACAACATTAAATTCTGTGTTCATTACCCGCTTAAATCCGTTCTACGCGGGCATCTGATGGCTCCTCTTTTGTACTTGCTTTCATTTCTCTTGTCCGATTATTCAGATTTTCGGTCCCAATAAGCGAATAATGAACAGGAAATGTTCTGGTTCTTTGAAATTCGGTCCGAATAAGCGGCTGGTCCGATTATCCGGCGGTCAATTAAGCTGATTTTAATGTAGAACTTGAAATTCACATTAAAAAAAATATATTTTCCGGACTGACTACTTAACGCATTTGCACGTGTCTGACACGGGCCAAAGTTACCGGCAAATTTGCACATGCCCGTGTCTGACACGGGCCAAAGTTACCGGCAAATTTGCGCATGCCCGTGTCTCACACGGGCCAAAGTTACCGGCAAATTTGCGCATGCCCGTGTCTCACACGGGCCAAAGTTACCGGCAAATTTGCACATGCCCGTGTCTCACACGGGCGATCTTGTATCTCGAGTTGTTTTATTTTTAGTGCCAGTCTGAGATCCGTTTGCACTTTGCCTAATAATTTTTTCTGTCACTTTTACCCCCCCCCCCTCTCTAGTCACCCCCTGCAACTGAAAATGCTATACCTATAGAGGCCATTCATAAATGACGTCACGCTTTTTTCCCATATATTTGAGCCCCTTCCCCCCCTTTGTCACAATATGTCACACTTCAGTGGACCGCCCTCCCCCCTCTTTGTCACGCGTCACGCTATGTTGCATAATGCATGATGTCACACTTCTTGTTACCCCCTCCCCTTGCCACACTTTGTCACAAGTTCACGAACCCCCCCCCCCCCTTGAAGCGTGACATCATTTATGAATGTTTCCACGTATTCATTTTCTGTCAAAAAAAAATCAATCATTTTTTGGCAGTTTTTTCAAAAAAACTCGTGCTTCAAGGGGTTTTGAAAAGAAATTGGCGCTTTTGTTGATGTTTTCTTGAAAATTAGGCGATCGTTGAGGGGTTAATAATGTATAATTGGATGTTTTTTCATAGAGTTTAAACGAAAAGGTGAAATATATTCCGAAAAGCACTTTCACCCTCTAAACCATAGGTTCCCAAACTGTGGTACGCGTACCACTAGTGGTACGCGAAGCCTCTTCAGGTGGTACGCGTGCAGGCAAAAAAAAAAAAAAAAAGACACAGACTATGCTATACACTAATTTCTACTGTGTTTGGAAGTACGTATTAAAAGTATATTTATATATTTTACGTATGGAGATTTATTTTTATAAGTGCATTTTCTGCCTTAATAACAATAAAAAATGGTGTGATTTATATTAGCAAGTCGTCCTAGTTATTTTCGATAATCTATTATTATTATGTACTATATAATAAAGTTTTATTCGTAGTGGTACGCAAATGATTTACAAGAAAAATGGTGGTACGCAAAAAAAAAGATTGGGAACCTTTGCTCTAAACCTTTATCAAAATATTTCATTCCAATATTTCTAACATATATATATAAATACGAGAGAGGCATACAAATACTCTTCCTGAAACTCCAACAGCAACCCCTCGCTTTCCATTCTCCCCTTTTATTCTTTTCCCACACTCCTTTCGGTCTCCCCCCCCCTCCCCCCCTTTGTAGCAGAGACAGAGTCGGAAGTAATTACAGTTGCAGCGTTCAGAAATCCAGATCCTGTAACTGGAAATGCCAGACGGGGAAGTCTCACATTTGAAGTGGGTGGCTGGAAAACTCTTTTTCCAGCTTGAGGCAACCTCCCCAGCCATCAGTTTCCTCCATAAAGTTTTAAAATTTAAAATGGCAACTCTGATCTGAGAGGAAACATATGCACCGTCTTGGGTTTCAAGGGAACAGTAGATTTCGTAGCTGTTACGGTTTTTTTTTCTTTTTTTTTTTTTATCCATGATGTGCAAAATACCTTATTGCGCATTGAACTTTCGATTATCCGTGTGTAAATTCCAGATTGTATAAGCAATGTTTGAACATGATCCCTTTATCACGGTGCTTTGGGTCAACCGTGCTAAAAGAAACTCTCAAAAAACTGCGAAGTTCATGGAGGTTTTAATGAACCCAGTAATGGGCTACTTTTTGACGTGCATACGTCTTTAAATGGGCTACCATACGGGAGCAATCCAAAAAATCTAATAAAATCGGGGGATACAGTTTGGTGTTGTAGTTTCGAATCTATCCTCTTCATCCAAAATTAAATAATACCACTGGATAGCTAAAGGATCAAAGAATTCATTGCAATAGGAGAGAACAGTGACGCATCGCGGGGGGCAAAGAGGGATGCGCCGCCATTTTGAGGTTGTTTTGCTGCGTATCGAAATTTGCAATTAGTATAGCTTTTGACACGTAGAAGCTACTATGTTCGTTTACGTTTTCATCATCAGCTGTCGTCAAAATCTATCGATTGTATATAAAACATTAGTTTAAAGTAGTGACAGTGA
This sequence comes from Octonoba sinensis, assembly GCA_038502835.1. Lineage (NCBI taxonomy): Eukaryota > Metazoa > Arthropoda > Arachnida > Araneae > Uloboridae > Octonoba > Octonoba sinensis. The sequence continues at coordinate 107,440,732 of CM076606.1, forward strand.
ATATAATAAGGTGTTAGAATAAAAAAATGTAAAAAATATATAGATGTCGGCTTATACGCATCGAAAAGCCAAAACTATGAAGTTAATAATTAATAACGCAATAATTATTTGTTTCCTGGCTTTTATTCTAAATACATAACTAAAAATATTTTATTTAAAGTATATAACCCGTTTCACAAACGTATTCACGTACACACACGGCTGTGTCCATGACACAGTCATACCCCACATTTTTCTCTCAGTGGTAGATTAAAATATTTTTCACAGTTAAATTGGGTGCAAAAAATAAATTCATAATAAATTAACTTTATTCTAAGTAAACTGTAATGAAAAAATATTTCTCGTTAAGAAAGCACAATAAAGAATTAAAATTCAGACATAATGTTTCGGGATTGCTTGGAATCTCTTTTTCAATGCGACAGCGAGCTTCTAAATGCAAAAATATCCAAATGAAGCAGACAAAACAACATAAACACGGCTTACATAGCCTAAGATTTTTTATTACACATTCATATAGAATATGTTATTGAATCTATAGATCATTAATCCATTAACGGTCGGGTAATTTTCAAGAAAACGGTCATAAAAGCGCCTATTTTTTTATCCCGGAAAATTAAATAAAAATGTGTAGGAACAATATATATCTTAATTTTTAATCTCTTGTTTGTTTTTATTTTGAAATTTTAAACACTCCAGCCCGGAAGTATCACGGGAGCGAAAAATAGAAGGTGACATCTCAGCCCGTCAGTTTCACGGGAGCAAGAGGGAAGGGCTTAAATAGGATTAACACGAATTTTATTCCATCACCCGTCCTTTTTTGGAAAGTGAGAGTTGTTCTTCAACTTAAAATTTGACGCACTTGATGGTAAATATGAGGCCAGGTGGCTCAGGGGTAGCCTTCTGTGCTGCCATGCCACAGGTCCGGGGTTCGATTCCCGGGCTGGAGAAGGTCGACTTAGCCTTTTATCCCTTTAGTCGATAAAATGAGGCCCAAGCGAGGTTCCGAGTCAGGCCGACCACTTGCAAAGCCTGAGCGCTTTCGACACAAATGCAAACATTTCTTTTTTTTTTTTTTGAGGGAGTTAAGACATTTCTCATATCACTGACGAATTTAACACCTGTTACTCTTATTCCCCCCCCCCCCTCCCCAAATGTACATCGAATCACGTCTTACAGACAACTAAATCCAGTTGCTTTGCGTTTCTGGTCTCTCGAGAAATATTCAAGAAAGACTCGCATGAAAGGCAGATTATTGATTTAATAAAGAAAGCAATTAACAAAGGTAGATATTTATATGTATATATATACTTATATTATATTATACTGGTAGTCAAATAAAATAATTAATAATAAAATAGACTCTGATAAGCAAAAATTGATTTCGTATCATTACTTGCAAGTATATAATGTTTTATAAATTTTTCGAGTGTCATATTGCGTTGCGTCTTACAGTAAACAAAATCAATTTGCGCGCAGTTTACCTTCAGCGCTTTTGCCTATGCGGGGATATCTATATAAACATACATACTTATAATATTATATTTCACAGGTAATCAAATAAAAGGAGACAATAACAGCAAAAAATATTTTAGTTGCAAGCAGGTAATGTTTTATATTTTCCAAAAAATGAGCAAAGAACAATTTCATATTAAAAAATCTTGTTATCAGTGATATCGCACATTCGAGTAATCTTGTTTATTTCATAGATAACGCTAGTGAAACACTTTAAAATAACAAAATGTTTCAATCGCGACATCTGTTAAGTATTTGGATAACTATTGCGGAAGTTTTCTTGCTAGCTTCTCTTCTGCTTACTTACAATTATAAAAAATATATCACTCCGTGGATTCTTAAGGTTTTGTTATTAGGCATGTTTGAATTATCAATGTTCTTTAAAAGGAGCTTGACACGTTTGATTCCAAAGTGAGAAAATATAGCTACATAACAAAGAGAAAATGAAATAATAAAAGTAAGGATAGCAAACCAAGCAGTATCAAAAAAAAAAGTGGGGTATGGCTGTGTCATGGACACGGCCCAGCGTTGTACGTGAATACGTTTATGTCACGGGTTATATATTTTAAATAAAATATTTTTATTTATGTATTTAGAATGAAAGCAAGGAAACAAATAATTATTGTGTCACAATATAACTTTATTAATTAATAACTTTATAGTTTTGGCTTTTCGACGCGCATAAGCCGTCATTATCTATATATTTTTGATATATTTTTTAAATTCTAACACCTTATTATATTCACTGTCACTACTTTAAACTAATGTTTGGTATACAATCAATCGATAGATTTTGACGACAGCTGATGATGAAAACGTAAACGAACATAGTAGCTTCTACGTGTCAAAAGCTATACTAATTGCAAATTTCGATACGCAGCAAAACAACCTCAAAATGGCGGCGCTTCACTCTTTGCCCCCCGCGATGCGTCACTGTTCTCTCTTATTGCAATGAATTCTTTGATCCATTAGCTATCCAGTGGTATTATTTTATTTTGGATGTAGAGGATAGATTCGAAAATACAACGCCAAACTGTATCCCCCGATTTTGCTATCATTAGATTTTTTGGATTGCCCCCGTATGGTATCAAATTTAAAGACGTATTCACGTCAAAATTTTTGAGAGACTTAAACACACACACACACACAAAAACATAATTATTCAAGTTGTCCACATTAGCCCTCCTTCTGACCTCAAACGCCATAGCTGCATTTGAAACATAGCGTCAATTCTGGCAATAATATACTTCTATTTTTATTCCACGCAATAAAAGTAACTTATATTCAATAAAAATGTCACGCAAAAGCCTAAAAACTTTTTTTGCGTATTATTATACCATGAATCAAAAAGTCATCTGTTAATGTCTCAATCAAAAGGAATTGATGCTGCGCCAGAACAAAATTTCGAAATTTTGTTATGTTTGATGTATGGCTGTGAGAGCATTAAGAGATTAAAGCAAGATCTGGTCACACTGCAGTTTTGAGTGGAAATTTATCTGTTACATTTAAGCATGTTCGCTATTTATAAAGCCGCATAACTCTGTTTGATGGGTGACATGGCCACAACTAAATTATCTCAGCAAAAAAGTCGTAAAATATTTTAGTGATTAATACAGTGTGATATTTAGCAGTTAAGGTTAACGGAAAAGGTTCTTTTTTGCGTTAATCATTACCACAATGAGACCTTTAAAAAGAAACGTGCTCTGATTAATCTCTGGATCACCAGATGGAAATTTGAAACCCATTTTGGGTCATTCAATGACCCCATCGTTAAAAAACACGTATCTGTTTACTATATCAATTAAAACATCAAATTTATCTTTTGAAAGCATTTAATAATATTTGTTAGGGTTACAGTCATAGAACAAATAAAAAAGGCAGTATAGATGCAACAGGGCCGTGCCGTGGTAGCCTAGTGGTTAGCACGTCGGACTTCCACCCGGACGGTCGCGCGTTCGATACCCTCTGAAGACCACCATGTATACTTGGGGATATGTGCATGTAAAATCCGTAGACCCCACTACCTCTCCCCGTGCGTAAGCAATCCTAAGGTCTCGGCTAACAGGTAGGGGTCTGGTGGAGAAAAGTATAGATGCAACAAAATACTTCAAAAATAAAATGATGATTAATTCACATCAGGATTAGGAATTCGAATACAAAATGATCAATTTAACTTAAAGTAAAATTCATTTTGATTACTGCACTCATGACATATTGTTGTTATGATGTTGACGTGATTTCTGCAAACCAATCGATTTGCACTTACTAACATTTCTTGGTGGTTTTATTAACGACCTGGTGAGGTCATTTAGTGACCCCAAATCAAAATGTAACTTTCGATGTATTTTTTTTTATGGGGGAAGCGATAACTTCATAATTCGTAATAAAATAGTACAAAACTCAGCTATAAAAATACTGAAAACGATAAATTTTTTTTTAAATTAAATATTCGACAAAAACTGACATCAAGAAACAGTAAGAAAAATATAAAACGACAACTCACGTTACTGTACTTAAACTGGGAAAAACGGACATTGGGGACATTTTACGACCCCACTTGGTCATCCGAAGGTTAAAGAAGCGATTTAACCATGCAATCAGAAAAGACTCAATTTCGGTTATTGAGAACTCTTATTGGAAATTATTTCAGTATGAGTTATAAGGAGCATGTTATTTTTCCTATCATTTTTGTCTTCTTTAAATTTATCAATTTGAAATTGTGCCAGTTAAATATACTTAAAAATTTGAGGCCGTAGTAGACCCAGTGGTTAGGATGTTGAGCCAAAAGATTGAGGGTTCGATACTAGACCCGCTGAAGACCCACCATGTATAATTGGGGACGGATGTAAAATCCGTGGACCCTAAAGTCCCGAAGCAGTTTTTCCAAGTCCCCTGGATAATTTTCTTTCCCTTGACTCTTGGTTTAAAAGAAAGGTGGCGTGATTGTCGTTGCTCCATCTTGTGCCATCCAAATACATATTGAACCAAGTCGTACTTCCACCGTTTTGGTGCTTATCTAAAAGCTGAAGGACGCACCCTTACTGCCTTAATTCCTGGTCGCTCTGGGAAGAGGAGCTTGGATATCCAAGTAGCGTTAGAAACAACAACAAATGAAAATTTGAAATTTGACTTATTTATTGAATCTAATAATTTTGTTTTACGTTATTTTGTTGGTTATTGGTTTGTTCTGAGTGTGACGTCACTCAGCTTATGACGACATTTCATAGAAAATATCGAGGATGATGGGATAATACGGTTTGACTGTTCCGTATTATAAAATACCTTCATTATATGAATGGCCGACCAATTGCATAAACTACAGTCCTACTGACATTTTCTCTCTGTTTCCCTCCCCCACCCTTTTCCCAGTGGCCATTTTGTGATACTGAATAGAACATCGAAATATTTCTATTCCTCCCATTTGTTACAGAATTCTCCGCGGGTAAGAGAAAAATGTATTTGCGACTCTATTCAGCAAGAAAAGTCGTTTGAAGCACTTTTTTGAGTCTTGAATTTTTGAGGAAGTAAAAGGATTTGTCTTTTTTCCCCGTTGTCTCTGTACGTAGGAAATAATAACAGTTGTTGTATGAGTTTGTTTTTATGTTATTGCTCGTCCGTTCCGCTGAAGCTTGGAAGAATTGAACTCCCCCCCTAAGATCACACCACTAAGTCATAAGAAAGGGGGAAGGTATCTAAAGGGTACAAAATCGAAACGGGGAAATTGATGTAAAAGATACAAAATCTTAAAAAGGCTGGAAGGAATGCAAAGGGTACAAAATCATAAAAACTGGGTGTTCCCCCCTTAATCAAATCGAGGGTATCAAAAGGTTTCAAAATCATGGACAAACGAGGAAGGGATGTGAAGGATGCAAAATCATAAAAAGGGGGAAAGGTATCATAGAGCAATGTTTGGTGTCTGCTGCTTTCCTAATAGTTATAGGGTTGCAAGTTTGTCGCTGGAAAAAGAGCCAAAAATTCGCAGCAAATTTCGTGAAATGTTCGCAAACCACAAATATAATAAAATATAGCATATCTGCAATGAAAGTCGTTCTCCATCGTCAAACATTGGGATATTGTTAAAAATAGAGGAGTAATTAAACATTTAAACATTTGTATTGAGTGGGATAAGTATTCAGAATGATTTTAAAAAAATTGAAGCTGGTTGGCAAAGTCTATCTTTATTGTTACTGCTTCCAAAAAATAATTTTGATCTTTTTTTCTTGTCATAAGTTTAGAGTCTTTTTAGACGTTGGGTACTCACAGATTTTATCTTTGCTTTCTGAAATTCCGAAAACTAGGACATTTTGCAAGTAAATAATTAAAAAAAGGAAAAAGAAAGGAATAGAAAAATTCGCGGGTTTTAGGAAAAAACTTTAAAAATCGCGAAAAACATCGCTGGAATTCGAGGCGCGATAAACTTGGTAATAGTTTATGCTAAAAAACTGAACATTTTCATTTCACTGCTCGTTCATTCTTCTCGAAAAAATTGATATTTTGGGATCCGACTCATGCTAAATGAAAAATGTCTGTTAAGTTTTTAACCATTCAACAAGCTTTCGATAATTTTGAAACTCTTGGTTCGGATAAATATTCAGAAGAAGGCAGTATCTGTATGTTTACCCCCTGATCCTAGTCTTGCTACAGATGAAGAAAGTGTCGCTGAAAACGAAATTACTCTTAGCACTGATTTTCCTCTGGACGTATGTGGAGAAGTCAAAGAATCACTTTTAAAAAAATTGAAAAGAAGAAAAAACGTTCCTGAAATTCCAATAAAGGGAAGAAAATTTCACCAGTAAGATCAGAATACAGTAATGAGAGTAAGAAATCAAAACATAATTTTAAATATGCCGCGGAAAATGATACTATTCTTGATATGGATGTTCCAGAAAGACACACATGGAGAAGCTGCTATTTCTATTATAATAGGTCATAAGAGAAAAGTGATCTTTCCCCTTAAATCGGAGAAAAAAAAGGAAAATTATCCCTGATAAATATTATTGCAGCAAAAATATTGATAAGTCGAGTGAAAATTTCAAATCTTACAGCTCACAACGAAAACTTACAAAAGCCAATCCCAATACAAGGAAAAGCATCAAATCTGCTATCTATTGCTACTAAATAATTTTTTTCGACAATTTCTTAGTTGCATTTCCATAATATCTTCCCACTAGTACACGATATATAACATTTATCCCTGTCATTGAACGCAATTCCTCTAAAACAGAGTAGAAAAGAAAAAGGAGGCGTTTCCGAAGCAGAGAAGCATTTTCCCCTCAAAGACGCCAAAGCGCCCGTTACGGGAACAGGCTATAACTTTTGAACGGTTACAGTTTTTTTTTTTAATTTCAACTGCATGATAATAGAGATACATAACATACATAAAAAAATTAATATATTATAGATTTTTAATGTGGTTCATATAGCGGCATTTAATGGGTTAATTACTTCAAATATACCTTTTCCAACGGATAATACATATTCATTGACTCACTCATTAATTCTTTCATTTAAATTAAATTTAAAGTCCTAAATTATTTTACATTCTGAAGGGAAAAAAATGTTGTATTCTTAATTTTTTTTTTCGAGTTTTCCATAAAAGTTACAGCATACTATAACTTTTAGTTACTTCAATTAATAATTTTATATTTAATTCAAGTATTAATTCAATAAAGTCTTTATTATTGAATCTTAAAAATCTAAGAGTGTACTTAGAAGTACACTTTTAGATTTCACTGAAAGTATTTACTATTGTTTTTATTGGAAGCTGAATTTTAATTTTGAAACAAATGTAACAGAGAATTCACTGCAATGAGAGTATTATTGTAAAAAAGCAAACTTTACAGCGAAGCGGCAGTAGCTTCGCTAGCACTTCTTAGTCATGACATAGGGTAAAGTCGCCTAATATAACGGTACCTCTGAATATGGGATACCTATTTATTTTGCCCGTAGGCACGTAACATGTACTGGCAAGTATCAGACAGTATTCTGTATGCAGAACTACACCATTTTGTGGGCGCTCGCAGTTGGTGAGCTGCAGTTTGTAGCGTCTCTATTTGTTCGTGTGAATCCGCCATCTGAAAAAAATAAATAAATAAATAAGTGTTAGGAAAATTAGGCTGGTGCCATGTTGGAAATTGAGATTTTGATTTCGCAAGTGCTTTATTTATTTCGTTTTATTACTAGGTACATATTCAATCTGTAATTGTTCGCTTTCATGCATCTGTATAGCACGCCATTACGAAGGAAAACAAAGATAACAAGATACTTAATATGAGGTACAGTTATTTGAACAGTGGAACAGTTGCAAGGAATGTCTGAAATGGCGTCACATAAAGTGTGCAGATAATCGAAAAAGAGCTTCATGTGATTAAAATGCCAATAACGAAATAAAATGTGACATCTGTTTTTTTTTTTTTTTTTTTTTTTTTTTAGAGGGGGTCGTTCCTTGTCAAATCAATAAGCCTCTCAACTTGACCATCATCAATTTCAACAAAATTTACAGGGTCAAATATATCATTGAAATGATACAATTTTTTTTTTGTTTTTTTCAGGTTTTTTAAGCACTCGATTTTTTGCAGCCCATTAAAAAACGCCAGAAAAAGACAATAAGTGAAGATCAGGTATTTACAAAACATTTTTTTTTCTCAGCTTCTATTAGAGCTAGAGCGTTAAATTTGATGTCATTTTAAAGCTCTTGCAATAGGGTTTCGTATGATACGTCATTTGGCAGGTTTTTTTTTTTTTTTTTTTTTTTTTTTTTTTTTTTTTTTTTTTTTTTTTGAGGTTAAAACTTTAAAATCATTGAAAACCATTTACCTAGAATATTTCAAAAAGTATATTTTTCAAAAATCTGAAGAATTTTTTTTTTTTGCCCTCCAATGTGGTGTGCATGTGAAATAATCAGATTGGGATTGCAATGGATTCATGTAAAAAACGAATTTCTCCTTTTACCCTCCCATAAATCTGAATTTCAATGTTGATGGCTTTTAAACGGTTTATTATTAGTTAATTATTTCCCCTTTTCTTTTGTCAGGCACGTCTCTTTTACGATTGTAATGTTACATTGTTAAAAATAGCAGATGGCATCATGGCTTGGTTGAGTCAATGATTAGATAATAAATATAAAACTCATTCTCCGAAAAAATTTGTTGCTATTAAGCAGTAATATTAAGAGCAATTATTAGAAGAGTGAGTGAAGACTTCTCTGAAACAATGGAATGAAAAATACGAATAGTGTATGGAAGAAAACATTCAAGTTTTATGCACCTATCACTCAACTTAGTACGAAATTGACCGAAGTACAAGTGGCTGCATTTATGAGCGCAATTGGGCCTGCTGCGATAGTTATTTGCAATTCGTTTATTTTAAGTGAGGATGATAAAAATAAACTCGGCGTTTTATCGCCAAATTTGATGTTTTACACTTATATAATTAAATAAATAAAATACTGTTTCCGATGCTAAATTTAATTCTTACGGTTGAATATCAGCTGTTGAGCGAACTCTAGCATTTTGAATTTTACTTAACTTTAAAGTTAACATTTCCTAAAAGAGAAATTCGTTGCAAGGAGACTTCGCTGTAGTGTAACTCTGCTGTATTTGATAGAAATAAAATCAAACTTGCGTTATTTATTGATGTTAATAATGTAAATGACTATCCATAACTGTAGATTGTTATGCAATATATTTAATTTAGACAACACATATTACGGGTTTAATGCAATAACTAAGACGCTTTCTGTAGATGTTTTCAAATAAAAACTCGCATCGTAACCACAAACTGTAACTAAATAAAATATGGCTTGTGCTGAAATGTTGTGCTTGTGCTAAATGCTGTGACTGTGCTAAATTGTGCTTGCGCTAAACTGTTTGTGCTAAATGAGACGCTTTCTGTAGATGTTTTCAATAAAAACTCGCATCGTAACCACAAACTGTAACTAAATAAAATATTGCTTGTGCTGAAATGTTGTGCTTGTGCTAAATGCTGTGACTGTGCTAAATTGCGCTTGCGCTAAACTGTTTGTGCTAAATGAGACGCTTTCTGCAGATGTTTTCAAATAAAAACTCGCATCGTAACCACAAACTGTAACTAAATAAAATATTGCTTGTGCTGAAATGTTGTGCTTGTGCTCAATGCTGTGACTGTGCTAAATTGTGCTTGCGCTAAACTGTTTGTGCTAAATGAGACGCTTTCTGTAGATGTTTTCAAATAAAAACTCGCATCGTAACCACAAACTGTAACTAAATAAAATATGGCTTGTGCTGAAATGTTGTGCTTGTGCTAAATGCTGTGACTGTGCTAAATTGTGCTTGCGCTAAACTGTTTGTGCTAAATGAGACGCTTTCTGTAGATGTTTTCAATAAAAACTCGCATCGTAACCACAAACTGTAACTAAATAAAATATTGCTTGTGCTGAAATGTTGTGCTTGTGCTAAATGCTGTGACTGTGCTAAATTGCGCTTGCGCTAAACTGTTTGTGCTAAATGAGACGCTTTCTGCAGATGTTTTCAAATAAAAACTCGCATCGTAACCACAAACTGTAACTAAATAAAATATTGCTTGTGCTGAAATGTTGTGCTTGTGCTCAATGCTGTGACTGTGCTAAATTGTGCTTGCGCTAAACTGTTTGTGCTAAATGAGACGCTTTCTGTAGATGTTTTCAAATAAAAACTCGCATCGTAACCACAAACTGTAACTAAATAAAATATTGCTTGTGCTGAAATGTTGTGCTTGTGCTAAATGCTGTGACTGCGCTAAATTGGGCTTGCGCTAAACTGTTTGTGCTAAATGAGACGCTTTCTGTAGATGTTTTCAAATAAAAATTTGAATCTTGAAACCACAAACTGCAACTAAATAAAATATTGCTTCTGCTGAGATATAATAGATAAATTTGAGTCATAACAAGAGTAAAGAAACCTCAAACATGGTGACAAATAGTTCTTTTAAATATTCTTTTCGAAACGAATCCAAAAAAAAAGGAAATTCGAACCGGATTCGAATTTCCATTTTCTGCCCATCTATAAAGCAAATCCTCGATTCCATTCCAATTCGGGGCCTTTTTCGAATAAAGTCAACGACGTCCTAAGTCCGGAAATCAGATTTTACTTTCAATGGAGTCGTGAGAGCATTTTTCTTACGCCTCGGAACTTTTTAAAAGCAGATGAATAAACTTCTGTACCGATTCGGCGGAGAAAGTGCATTACCGCAAAAATGTAACTTTGCAATCTGAAAAATGGGTCAGCGACATTATTTACAAAAAATCGAATTTTTATCCCTCCATCTCTTCTTTACTTTCATCATTTTCTCACTTGTACACTAAAAATTTTGCGTTTAGTTGCCATAATTTTTTGGTGTTACTGAACACGATTTTTTGTGTTCAGAAGTCGAAAATTTTGCGTTTAGTTGCAACCATTTTTGATGTTACTGAACACGATTTTTGGTGTTCAGTTGGTGTAAAGTCGAAAATTTTGAGTTTAGTTGCAACCATTTTTGTTGTTACTGAACTCGATTTTTGGTGTTCAGTTATCGTAAAGTTGAAAATTGTGCGTTTAGTTGCTACCATTTTTGTTGTTACTGAACACGGTTTTTGGTGTTCAGTTAGTGTAAAAATGAAAATTTTGAGTTTAGTTGCCACCATTTTTGTTGTTACTGAACACGATTTTTGGTGTTCAGTTGGTGTAAAGTTGAAAATTTTGTGTTTTGCTGCCACCATTTTGCTGTTACTAACACGATTTTTGGTGTTCAGTTGGTGTAAAGTTGAAAATTTCGCGTTTAGTTGCCGCTATTTTTGGTGTTACTGAACATGACGTTTGGTGTTCAGTTGGTGTGAAGTTGAAAACTGTTCATTTTTAATATACAGTTGAACTTGCTTCATACCAAAAATTCGCATATTTGTTCGTATTGGCCGTTATTCTCAACAACCGTGAATACGTAAAATTGTGCATAAAAAAAAACTATTAGAAATGCATGTTTATTCTTTAAAAATAATTACTCCTATTTATAATGCAGAGTAAAATAAATAATGAAAGCAATTGATTTATTTTTACTAATATACACTTTTAAATCTTACAAGTACATTGAGAAAAAGTGAGCTTACCTTTTAAAATGTAACAATTTTAGAAAAAAATGTTACTTATTAAGTAACTAATTATTAAGCACTACTTAGTAAGTAATTACAACTTATTAACTCACATTCCTTGTTTTTATGTATAACATTTCTTATTGTTTGAGAACATTACAAACTGTTCATTCATTGGGGTGTGATCATTCACTGGCCGGTGCACCTTATTTAATATTAGTTTATGACGTTTCCATTGTAACCCCTACAAAAATGAATATATCAGACATAATGGAATCTTCTTTGCATATTTTTGGCTAATGTTATGCCTAAGTTTATTCTTAAGCCAAATAATATAATATCAGTTCTCAGTTTCTTTCAATACGTTACAGGATTTTCCTTTCCACATTCTTATCTCCGATCAGTTCATCGTAAAAATATTTCTTCTTAATATGAATCGGAATAACATTTTCTGTCCATTTCCAGCCGGTTTCTTTAGAAGCGCATTAACTGTGATCAATGCGAAGGGGGGGGGGGGGGTGGAAGCTTTAGAACATTTTGAAAACATAAAAAGATTACTTACCATTCAAACCATCGCTCTTTTTGGTGGGATGGAATGTTCTGATACGAAAATATACTACTTGCCATTACTCCTTTGTTCCGTACATGCATTTACCATTTCTCTTCTGGATGCGATGTTTGTTACAATCAGAGGATTTATTGAAATAATGATTATAACAAAAAATGTTACATTTAAAAATCAATGGAATTTTTTTAACTTTCAGTGGTTTCATACATTTACTATTTTTTTTCTTCTGGATGTGATGTTTGTCACAATCAGAGGATTTATTGAAATAACGATTGTAACAAAAAATGTTACATAAAAAATGGGAAAATTTTTTAAATGCAGTGGTACATACATTTGCTATTTTTTTCTTTTTAGGTGTGATGTTTGTTACAATCAGAGGATTTACTTTAAATGATGATTATAACAGAAAATGTTACATAAGAAAATGGGAAAATTTTTAACTTTCAGTGGTTTCATACATTTACTATTCCTCTTCTGGATGTGATGTTTGTCACAATCAGAGGATTTATTGAAATAATGATTGTAACAAAAAATGTTACATAAATATCAATGGAAATTTTTAACTGCAGTGGTACATACATTTGCTATTTTATCTTTTGATGTGATGTTTGTCACAATCAGAGGATTTATTGAAATAACGATTGTAACAGAAAATGTTACATAAAAAATGAAATTTTTAACTGCAGTGGTACATACATTTACCATTTCTCTTTTTGGATGCGATGTTTGTTACAATCAGAGGATTTATTGAAATGATGATTATAACAGAAAATGTTACATAAGTGTCAATGGAATTTTTTTAACTTGTAGTGGTACATACATTTACTATTCCTCTTCTGGATGTGATGTTTGTACAATCAGAGGATTTATTGAAGAATGATTGTAGAAAATGTTACTTAAATATCAATGGAAATTTTTAACTGCAGTGGTACATACATTTGCTATTTCTTTCTTTGTGTGATGTTTGTTACAATCAGAGGATTTATTGAAATAATCGATTGTAACAGAAAATGTTACATAAAACAATGACAATTTTTAACTGCAGTGGTACATGCATTTACCATTTCTCTTCTGGATGTGATGTTTGTTACAATCAGAGGATTTATTGAAATGATGATTATAACAGAAAATGTTACATAAGTGTCAATGGAATTTTTTTAACTTGTAGTGTTACATACATTTACTATTCCTCTTCTGGATGTGATGTTTGTCACAATCAGAGGATTTATTGAAGTAATGATTGTAGCAAAAAATGTTACTTAAATATCAATGGAAATTTTTAACTGCAGTGGTACATACATTTGCTATTTTTATCTTTTTAGTGTGATGTTTGTTACAATCAGAGGATTTATTGAAATAACGATTGTAACAGAAAATGTTACATAAAAAATGACAATTTTTAACTGCAGTGGTACATGCATTTACCATTTCTCTTCTGGATGTGATGTTTGTTACAATCAGAGGATTTATTGAAATGATGATTATAACAGAAAATGTTACATAAGTGTCAATGGAATTTTTTTAACTTGTAGTGTTACATACATTTACTATTCCTCTTCTGGATGTGATGTTTGTCACAATCAGAGGATTTATTGAAGTAATGATTGTAGCAAAAAATGTTACATAAATATCAATGGAAATTTTTAACTGCAGTGGTACATACATTTCTATTTCATCTTTTTAGTGTGATGTTTGTACAATCAGAGGATTTATTGAAATAAAGATTGTAACAGAAAATGTTACATAAAAAATGACAATTTTTAACTGCAGTGGTACATGCATTTACCATTTCTCTTCTGGATGCGATGTTTGTTACAATCAGAGGATTTATTGAAATGATGATTATAACAGAAAATGTTACATAAGTGTCAATGGAATTTTTTTAACTTGTAGTGTTACATACATTTACTATTCCTCTTCTGGATGTGATGTTTGTCACAATCAGAGGATTTATTGAAGTAATGATTGTAGCAAAAAATGTTACTTAAATATCAATGGAAATGTTTAACTGCAGTGGTACATACATTTGCTATTTTTATCTTTTTAGTGTGATGTTTGTTACAATCAGAGGATTTATTGAAATAACGATTGTAACAGAAAATGTTACATAAAAAATGACAATTTTTAACTGCAGTGGTACATACGTTTACTATTTCTCTTCTTGATGTGATGTTTGTTACAATCAGAAGATTTATTGAAATGACGATTGTAACAGAAAATGTTACATTAAAAAACAATGACAATTTTTAACTGTAGTGGTGCATACATTTTCTATTTCTCTTCTTGATGGGATGTTTGTCACAATCAGAGGATTTATTGAAATGATGATTGTAACAGAAAATGTTACACAAATATCAATGGAATTTTTTAAACTGCAGTGATGCATACATTTACTATTTCTCTTTTTAATGCGATGCTTGTTACAATCAGAGAATTTATTGAAATGGTGATTGCAATAGAAAAGTAACATAAATTTAATACCATTGGATTTTTTTAATTGTAGTCATACATACATTTACTATTTCCCTTTTTGGTGTGATGGTTGTTACAATTAGAGGATTTATAAAATGATGATTGTAACAGAAAATGTTACACATATAGCAATGGCATTTTTTAACTATAGTAGTACATACATTTAATATTTCTTTTTGGTGTGATGTTTATTACAATCAGATGATTTATTGAAAAAATGATTATAACAAAAAATATAACATAAAGAGCAATGGGAAATTTTTAACTGTAGTGGCACATACATTTACTATTTCTCTTCTGGATGAGATGTTTGTTAAAATCAAAGGATTTATTGAAGTAGTGATTGTAGCAGAAAACGTTACTTACAGTTCAATGGATTTTTTTTTTTACTGTTGTGATACATACATTTACTATTTCTCGTTTTAGTGTGATGTTTGTCACAATCAGAGGATTTATTAAAATGATGATTGTAACAGAAAATGTTACAAATATCAATGGAATTTTTTAACTTGTAGTGGTACATTATTTACTATTTCTCCTTTTAGTGTGATGTTTGTTAAAATCAATGGATTTATTGAAATAATGATTGTAACAGAAATTGTTATATACAAATCAATGGAACTTTTTTAGCTGTAGTGATTAAGGCTTCTTCAGTGAAGTTTCTGCATGACGCAGTATAAATATTGGCATATTATTCGTAAATATTGCATGCCTTTAAGGGCCTATTTCCTGCATTGTCAAATCTAGTGCTGTGTGGCAAAGTTGCAATGGAAATTTCGAGCATTGATTTGTTACACATTCTGCAGTGCAAACGAAAACTCTTTCTAAAATAAGCAAATAAACAAATGCATTGGTACTATGTGAAAAAGGTTTACTCAGTTTGCATGCAGTTTTTGTTACTTATATATGTTAATGCATTCAGTCAACACAAAGATTACAAGAACTCTGAGTGTCTGTAGGTCTGCACATTAAGAAAGACGGATTATATTGGGGTTCCTTATGGTGTATTTACAAGTTAAGGTTAACAACAAAAGAAGTTGATAAAAAAATCTTTTCTGAAGACAATGAAAACTGGTATGCAAGTACTCTACTATATCGCTAGTTAATGACTGAGAATAACTTTAATACTTTTATCTTTACATAAAACGAGTGTCATGATGAGTAATCTGTTATTCCGGCTGTAACGCAAAGTACTAATCTCTGTACGGTAGATCTACACATTAAAAATGCGGATTATATTAGTGTTCTTGATGGTGTATTTACAAGTTAAGGTTAACAATAAAAAATAGTTGGTAAAATGTCTTTTCTGAAGAGAGTGAAAACTGGCATGCAAGTACTCTACTGTATAGCTAGTTAATGACTGAGAATAACTTTAATACTTTTATCTTTACATAAAACGAGTGCCATGATGAGTAATCTGTTATTCCGGCTGTAACGCAAAGTACTAATCTCTGTACGGTAGATCTACACATTAAAAATGCGGATTATATTAGTGTTCTTGATGGTGTATTTACAAGTTAAGGTTAACAATAAAATTAGTTGGTAAAATGTCTTTTCTGAAGAGAGTGAAAACTGGCATGCAAGTACTCTACTGTATAGCTAGTTAATGACTGAGAATAACTTTAATACTTTTATCTTTACATAAAACGAGTGCCATGATGAGTAATCTGTTATTCCGGCTGTAACGCAAAGTACTAATCTCTGTACGGTAGATCTACACATTAAAATGCGGATTATATTAGTGTTCTTGATGGTGTATTTACAAGTTAAGGTTAACAATAAAATTAGTTGGTAAAAGGTCTTTTCTGAAGAGAGTGAAAACTGGCATGCAAGTACTCTACTATATAGCTAGTTAATGACTGAGAATAACTTCAATACTTTTATCTTTACATAAAACGAGTGCCATGATGAGTACTCGGTTATTCCGACTATAAACTGGTATGCAAGTACTCTACTATATAGCTAGTTAATGACTGAGAATAACTTTAATACTTTTATCTATGCATAAAACGAGTGCCATGATGAGTACTCGGTTATTCCGACTATAAACTGGTATGCAAGTACTCTACTGTATATCTAGTTAATGACCGAGAATAACTTTAATAACTTTTATCTTTGCATAAAACGAGTGCCATGATGATTACTCGGTTATTTCCACTATAACGCAAAGTACTAATCACTGTAAGATCTTTATTCTTGATAATAGTTTGGTACAACATTTTTTACAGTCAATAAATTTATTGAAATGATCACCTTGTGTCTTCCGAATGTATTCACATATCGAAATCGTCAGTCGAAAACTTCCAACAAAAATTGTATTTAAAACGTAATGCAATGTAAAACAGTCTTACCTGTCGGTAGTTCTGTCTTTCTCCCCCCCCCCCCCTGACGACTTTTGAAGAAATTGTCCGATTCGAAAGATTTTTTTTTGCATTCGAAAGGATCTCAGCAACTAAATATGATTTCCAAACTTTTCTTTTTGGTTTTGAAAAAATTGCGTTCAATTTTGAACAGTTCGAAAAATCTTAACATTAGCGTCTATTAAGTACACAGATATATTTATCAGAAGATTTTCATTCTCATATCGTTTGTATTTGATGCATGAAAAATCCGCTATAGAAGAAATGTTTGTGTAGTGAATCACTTCTATATTTCATTCCTAGATGGCAGAGTTAACATTAGTTTACCTTTATTGCTTTCCTTCTACCATCTACAATTGAACTAACTTTAGATAATTTAAACAATTTACACTGAATCTCACCTACTACATAAATGTATAAAATAGTGTGCGCTGCCTTCAAATATATGTCTTATTTATTGGTCAATGCATATTTTTTATGATAATTGAATTTCTAAAAACATCATAGACAGCTGAACTTCAGAAATTTTTATCCTCTATTAACATTTCTAGAACAAAATTTAATTCAAATACAATTTAATACCAGTTTGTTTTTTAATTTACGTAGCTATATTTAAATTTTTAAAAATAAATAATGTTTAGAAAATTCCTCTATGTTTACGAGTTTTTAAATTCGCGGGTCTGAATTTATAGTTCATGCCTGCAATGCAATAAATAAGATTTAAATGGAGTAATTTTCATCAATAAAATATTATATGTTCTGTGAATTGCTACAGGAAAAAAGTTAGAAATTTGACCCGCTAAGAAAGATAAAAATCTGGTAAAATAATAAGGATTCAAGTTAAGCAGCACACTGAAAGCTTTAATGTAATTTGCTACTTATAGCGTCCCAAAGCGTTACAAGGTTTCGCATTGAAAAAAGTGTTAATGGTATTCCCAAAGCATGTATTTTAAACTAGGGATATTAACTTGAAAAAGATACATTTTAAATTGCTGAAATAAAGAGTCTCATACTGAAATTTTACAATCAACTTCTTTTAAAACGATTAAATTTGTATATTTTCAGAATGAAAGGCTATCTATTAAGTTTTTCAACTAATTTGTTTTCTTATCTAACCTAATGATAGTGTTGCAGAAACCAATCAAATCGTAGCGGCTACTAACAGCAGCTAATCAAAAACGAGATCGCATCGGAAGTGCTCGCGTTTATTGTTTAAATTAATTTTTCTGTTATCTTGAGTGCCAGCACGATCGTTATGCTTTTCTTTGATTTTCAAGATTTTTTTACAGTTCAAAATTTAGAGTGGCAACACGGTTGGGAATATTTGAAAAACTGACACTCTTGGAACTAACTTTTTCTTATGCATTCTCATTTAAAATTTTCTTTTTGCTAAGGAAAACATTAATGTTCTTTAAACTTTTACGCGATTTCTTTGAATCCAAATATGAAGTCGTCGTTACACAAATTTTAAAATATGCAATAAAGGGTTGAGTTCGTAAATTCTTCCTCTCATAGCCAAGAGTCATAAAAATAAATTTCATTTAATCAAAACCTCTCTAAGCTTTTGACACTGTAAAATTGGTTAATTTCCATAAAGCTACTTTAAAATAGTTTAGTTTAAAGAGCAAGCGAAGTGATCCGAAGAAGCTGCGTAAACAGTTCCGGGGGTTGACGAACGATAACGAGCAGGGGACGTTAGCCCCCTAGTATTAAAACAAGTAAAGACTTGTCTTTGACAAGTAGTAAAAATAGACAAAGTGAGAGAAACCAACGATGGGAAGCACAGGTTGCGAAATGAATGAAATTAATCATACATATATGTGTGCATTTTGTTTCTAGCAGCAGTACTCGATAATTACATTTCACATACGTATTTCGAGATACAAGAAACCACTTTTTCAGTCGACAAAATTTTGAGCTTAAAATCGTAATCTTGAGAACGTAAAGTCCTTGATACATTTGCTGCATTTTTACGTCGTCCAATAGAATGTGACTGATGTTGGTGTAGGGAGTACATCAAGATTAATTTTAACTGTTTTTTACTTTTCAATACAATAAATGTAAAATATGTAGTGTATGATAACGTAATACTATAAAGTCCTGAATTGAAGTACATGCAAATATTTTCTCTGTCGCAATTGCTTCTTATAATTTAGAGTAGAGAAATGTGCATTTTTTCTATTGATTCTCAAAAAAATGCAACATAATTAGTTTTTAATTGAGATATACTCTTATGTAAAGTCATTTTTAACAGCAAACTGATGCTTACTTTAGGGTGCAGCGAAGGGGGAAGTTGAGGGTTTGAGCAATTCTCTAGAAACCTTGGTCTGAAAATGGTGGAAAATTTCAATAGAGTAAAATGATTGCTGTGAACCCCCTTCTCTACATAAAAAATTCTGATTGCACAACTTACAAATGTGAGTCGAGCATAAACTCGTGTGAGTATTCTTCGAGAACGAGAATATTCCCCTCCACTTGTATTTTGGAGAATGGTAGGTTGGGGTGCAATCGACATGAAGAACTCAACTTAGAAGTGTGAGTCGAGAATCTCATATTCCCCTCCATTTGTATTTTGGAGAATGGTAGGTTGGGGTGCAATCAACACGAAGAACTCAACTTAGAAGTGTGAGTCGAGCATAATCTCATGTGAGTATTCTTCGAGAACGAGAATATTCCCCTCCACTTGTATTTTGGAGAATGGTAGGTTGGGGTGCAATCGACACGAAGAACTCAACTTAGAAGTGTGAGTCGAGCATAATCTCATGTGAGTATTCTTCGAGAACAAGAATATTCCCCTCCATTTGTATTTTGGAGAACTGTAGGTTAGGGGTACAATCGGGCAAGAAGGCTTATGATTTTTTTTTTAAATTGAGCATGATTTTTACACAATAGTTAGATGTTTTTATTGTTCTCCAAAAATATTTAATATTTTTAATTTGCTGTAGCTTTACACAAATAAAGTTTTTTAGAATTGTGCCGCAGAAGTAATTCAATACCAGACGTCCTATTGAGCAATCTTTGTGACCATTTAAGCTGTTGGAGTTTGCTGGAATTTGAATTGCCGCTGTAATTCAAATTCATTCTTCGAGAATGCGAGTATTCCCCTCCATATGGATTTTGGAGAATGATAGGTTAGGGATGCAATTGGCACGACGGCATCACAAGACACCTCTTGGCCAACTTTTCGGATATTTTGTTTCCCTCCAGGTCAACATGCGAAGGAATCCATTATAGGTGTATGCGATTTAACAATGGTAGTCGTTTCATTGTGTCAAGAATAGTTACTCCCATATTATCACGCCCACTATGCCAATGGAGACAATTCACCCCAAGAGGGACTCATGAGCGATCATCGTTGTCACGTGATATCCGCTCTTTGTTTACTAAGATTTTCAATTAAGTTCTACGGGGTGTTCACTAGGCAAAATTAGTTATCTTAAAATTAATTAGACTATTTTCACAGCTTTTTCTGATTATAACATAGCATTTACATTTAATTTAATCATTATAAAAGAAATTTATTAATCAATATAATAGTTATAGTGTTTTATTTAGTATTAATTTTAAGCCATGTAGAAGAAGTTTATTTAGGCCTTGTTTTTAATTAGATTTCCCGAACTCGAAGTAAAGTGATGCTACGGCTTCCTTTGTTTACATTAGTTTAATCGCTGCCACGTGACCAATGACGCTGCTTGAATTGCCTCCATTGGCTAGGTGTTGAATAGAACTTTTACTATCTGACAGAATCCAAATTTTCTCTCCACGAGGGAGAGGGAAAAACGAAACAAGGCTTTCATAAATGGCCATTAGTTCACAGCGGAATACAGAACAGAAGTCAGTATTCCTTCTCTGAATGTGAACATCATGATTTAACATAAACTGCACTGCCAGAACAGTTAGGGGTCGTTCATAAATAATGTCACGCTTTTCCCCACATATATTTACCCCCCCCCCCTTTGTCACATGTCACGCTACGTTGCATAAGAAGGGATGTCACACTTCTTGTTACCCCCTTCCCTCTAGTTGTCACACTTTGTCACAATTTCACGAACCCCCCTCTCCTCGAAGCGTAACATCATTTATGAATGATCCCCCTACTGCTGTCCGTATACAAGGAGTTTCTTGTTGTTTTTGTTGCTGTGATGTTTGCTGAAAAAAACGCAGAGTAATAATAACTTGCTTTCATTTACTTGGAGTTTCTGGACTTGTTTACTTAGAGTCTTCAAATGTTTAAAGACACCTATCTCGTTCTCCAAGATACTCGCATGAGTCAATGTTGTTCTTAAGAAGAAATGCAATATTGTTGCAGAAAAGCGCAGTATAAATACAATCTATAATAAAAGCTTTAAGAAAGCTTCTTAGTTGTTTTTTTATTCTTTGTTATTTTTTGAAGTAATTATAGGACAGCGAACGTATGTATTCTCAAAAACAATGTACGGAAATTGTTTTCCCGTTAATGGAGAAAGGTTGTGGATTTCAAGTTCTTCCTTGCTTAAAATTTACACTTTTAAGTTATTCCTTGCTTTAAATTAGCACGTTTTAAAGTGGGGGGATAGCGTAGATTTGAAAAAAAAGCATGATTAATATGAAAACGACTATGAGACCGCTCATAAATAATGTCACGCTTTTTTCCCACGTTTTTGTCACAAAATGTCACACTTCAACGCATCCCTCCCCCCCTTTGTCACATGTCTCGGTATGTTGCGTAAACAGGGATATCACACTTCTTGTCACCCCTCCACTCCCTTTGTCACAATTTCACGAACCCCCCCTCGAAGCGTGACATCATTTATGAATGATCCCCATAGAGCGAGACATCACTCGCTCTATAGTCTGTATAACCGCTCTCCCACGATTTTAGTAAATGTCCTGTAGATTAAAAGCGTAGGTGTCTTTTGAACTGCAAAATGTGCTTAGTGTAAAATACATAAAATATTTTTTCAGAAGGTGAACATATATTATTTTATTTTTCATTAACAGTAACGAACTCTGTTTCAAGCAAATAAATGTCTCTTTTTCAAAAGCCAGCTCATTTTTTGTTAATTAGGTTATCATACACTATGCTAACTTGTCGTATGATTTCCTTTAAAAATTTAGTCGCGCACGGAAGCTATTTCTAATCCCATACCTCCTCTACTGAAAGTGCCCCTCCCCCCAACTTCCTCCTCTCCACCAGCTCCTCGCTGCACGCAGCGTCCTTTATTTCACGAAATCGAAAGTAATGCGGAATAATCTTATTTGCAAACTTCGAAGCGGAATGCACGTTGCATTCATCACTTATGCATAGTCCGACTCTTACATCCAGTGCTCTGAAGCTGGAGGGAAAAAATCCCCAGTGAGAAGGACTTTTTCCTGACGAAACTGGATTTAACGCATGAATTTCCCTACTTTTGGTAAAGTGCCGTAAAATATACTCCATTCCGGTTCCAGTTCTTTTAGAGATTCTCTTGTTTGTAAATGGGATTTATAGTAAGAGTAGCAATGAAAAGAGCCGGAATTAATATTCTCAGATATTCGTAACTGGCTTTTGAGCATGTATATTTTTTTGTCGTTTGCTAGAGATGCTTTTGTTCCAAATAAAGTTAAGTATTTTGTAATGTATTTATTTATAGCTTTGTTTTTTAATCTTTTATTAGATTTCTTGTCTTTAAATAAGCAAAAACTGTATTTGTTAAATTTGTGAATTTTTTACGCGAGTAATAGGGTTTAGCGGAAACGTGATACTGAGTTTATATTCCTCCACCAGTAATCCACCTATAATCATTTTCCATCCGTAAGCCACCTATAATCATCTTCCATCCATAAGCCTCCCATAATCATCTTCCATCCTAGCCTCCTATAATCATCTTCCATCCGTAAGCCTCCTATAATCATCTTCCATCCGTAAGCTTACCTATAATCATCTTCCATCCGTAAGCCTCCTATAATCATCTTCCATCCGTAAGCCACCTATAATCATCTTCCATCCGTAAGCTCCTATAATCATCTTCCATCCGTAAGCCTCCTATAATCATCTTCCATCCGTAAGCCTCCTATAATCATCTTCCATCCGTAAGCCTCCTATAATCATCTTCCATCCGTAAGCCTCCTATAATCATCTTCCATCCGTAAGCCACCTATAATCATCTTCCATCCGTAAGCCACCTATAATCATCTTCCATCACGCTAAACGTCTACAATACTATTTCTGATTCCTATGTGCCTTCAGCTGCTATATAGAAGATCCTAGAGTAAAGATATGTACCGGAACCTTTTACGATACATAATAGGTATTATTAAGTTTTAATCTCTAAATATCAGTCCGAAAGTTTGTTTTTTAATTTAATATAATACGAAATAACTATGAAATTAAAACTTGTAGAGAAAAAATTGCTTTAAATTAATAAATAAGTTAGTTAAATTACATATTAAGAAAATATTATTAGTGGGACAGTTCTAAATTAATTATAGTTAATTAAAAATCAGAATGTTAGAAAAACGCTATTTTAATCTATTTTAAATTTTCTCTAATATTTACTTTTCTTCTTCGTATTATTGCTACTTCTAAATTATAGTTAATAAAATTATAATGTTAAAAAAAGTATTTATTCTATAATAGTAATATTAACTTTTCAAAGTTGAAAATTATTGCTATTTTGCTTTAATTTAATGAAATTTTATTGTTATTACTTGTATTCTATCTATTCTATTGGGATAACTTGAAGGTTTTGTTGCAAAAAAAATGCTTATTATACATCGTCAATATTAACATAACATTGTAAGGGTACTTTCATATAGTAATTTCAATCTGTATTGCATTTGAGTTCATTTGTATTTAATAATACTTAATTTTAAAAAATCACGAGTGAAACTAATATTTAACTGCCTTGTGGTTGAATTTCTAACAAAAAAAAGCGAGACGCCTGTTAGTCTTTAAACTTATTTCAATGAGTAAATAGCCTAAACTCAAACTAATAAACTGAAATTCTTATAAAATTGAAAAGAAATATGGGAGCTGATCTAACGTGAGTTTTTTTTTTTTAAATTTAAGCTGTGGCCTAAGGTTGATTTATATAATCAACCTTAACTAATATTAGAACATTGGTGCATGTCGATCCTGATACAGTGACCACTTTACCCCATCTTAATTAAACTACTGTAAAACAATATATGCAATAAATCTCGCTGAACTTGTTAGTGAGGAAATATTTTTGAGATATGTGTAAAGCTTTCTATACCGTCAGTTTGTTGCAAATTCTTCAGAAAAAAAAAATTCAGGGAGAATTTAAAAAGGACTTTCCGGTTTCAAAATGTTGTAAAGCCAACAAATTGACTATTTTTTCCAGCTAAAAAGTGGCCATTAATACAATTTTGAATGTAAAATTTTATTCTTAGTTATTGAAAGTTAAAATTTAAAAAAATATACGCCAGTTCCATTATTTAGGGGCCGTTCATAAATGATGTAACGCTTTTTTTTCGATATATTTGACCCCCTGCCCCCTTTGTCACAAAATGTCACGCTTCAACGGACCCCCTCCCCCCTCTGTCACATGTCACGCTTTGTTGTATAAGCCTGATGTCATACTTGTTACCCCTCCCCTCCCCTTGTCACACTTTGTCACAATTTCACGAACCCCTCGAAGCGTGACATGATTAATGAATAATCCCTTATTCCAAAGCTACAGTTTCCTATTTGTTGTATGTCCACTTTTCCCCACCTGACTGTATAGAAAGAAAAAGAAGAAAAAAACTCTCGTTTTCTTAAATGCTGGGGGTAAAGAAGTGACATTAGTGTCATTATCGTGGAGTAACTTCTCCAGAGAAGCGACGGTAAATTTCTTTGTCTCATTCCGGAAGACAAAAATCCCATTTAAAAGCCCATGTTTCTCCGGCAGGACAGATCCGGGACTTTACGAGATTGTCTTCTCCGCGAAAAGTACCCATAAAATCCAATTTCGCGTTGCATCATGTTAACATCCTCTGTTAGGAATTTCACCTTTCGCCGATTCCGGCGGAGAAGCGATGAATTAATAATGCTAGCCGGCACGTCCCGTCTCAGCCATTGTGTGTGCCGCTTGCAAATAAGATAATGGTCGTACACTTGTGGCAATGGGGAATTGGATGACTGCCGAGAGATGGACTCGGACGAATTAGCTGCTTGGTGCACGAGTGCAGTTCGCATGCCACTTAGCGGAGGCATTACGCTTCTTTTGTTTGATTCTGGTGTTTTTCGGGGTTGAGCGTTTTATCATAGCAGCTACTTTGTACATTTCTCGGGAGTTAATGGGAAAAGCTTATAATGTATGTGTTGGCTATATTCTTTTCTTTGTGGGGTTTGATCGTGGGAAGAAAAAAATGGTGCTTACCTATATATAAATAGGCAAAGACTAAACAGTTAAGAGCTATATTCTCCTCGATTTCTTTAACCGATTTTGATTGTTTTTTTTATTTAGCAGCTGTCGATGGGTTTTAGTGTTATCACGGTTAAAAAAAATCGAAATACATAAATAGACAAAGAAAATAGTTAAGAACTATTTTCTCCTCTATTTTTCAACCGATTTTGATGCATTTTTTATTTAGTAGCAGTTGATAAGTTTTAATGTTATCAAGATAAAAATATTTTTGAAATACATAAATGGACAAAGACAAAACAGTTAAGTACCATTTTCTCGTCTGTTTTTGAAACTATTTTCATACTTTTTTTTATTAGTAACTGCATTTGAAACTATTTTCATACTTTTTTTTGTTTAGTAGCTCTTTATAAGTTTTAGTGTTATGAAGATAAAAATCTTTTAGAAATACATAAATAGACAAAGACAAAACAATTAAGTACCATTTTTATCTCTGTTTTGAACCGATTTTTATACTTTTTTTTTATTTAGTAGCTGTTGATAAGTTTTAGTATTATCAAGATAAAGATCTTTGCGAGCTACATAAATAGACAAATCCAAAACAGTTAAGTACCATTTTCTCGTCTGCTTTTGAAACTATTTTCATAGTCTTTTTTATTTAGTAACTGCATTTGAAACTATTTTCATACTTTTTTTTGTTTAGTAGCTCTTTATAAGTTTTAGTGTTATCAAGATAAAAATCTTTTCAAAATACATAAATAGACAAAGACAAAACAGTTAAGTACCATTTTTATCTCTATTTTGAACCGATTTTGATGCTTTTTTTTATTTAGTAGCTGTTGATAAGTTTTTGTGTTATCAAGATAAAAATCTTTTCGAAATACATAAATAGACAAAGCCAAAACAGTTAGGTACCACTTTCTCGTCTGTTTTTGAAACTATTTTCATACTTTTTTTTTTATTAGTGACTTTTCATGAGTTTTAGTGTTCTCAAGATAAATTTTTTCTTCTGAAATACGTAAATAGACAAAGACAAAGTACCATTTTCTCTTCTGATTTTCAATCGATGTTTTATTTTTTAATTTGTTTAGTATCTGTTGATGAGTTTCAGTTTTATCAAAAAATATTTTGGATTTTTTTCCCTGCTACATTTGACGCAGATTCGAAGGCTTTTTTTAGAAGTATTTATTCATGATACTTTTATACTACTCCTTACATATACAATTCACAAAATTTGCTCAACACTCAATACATTTTTATGCATTTTAGTCAATTAAAAAGTTTTGGAAGCAGTTTATTATTTGTTAATTATTTCCCCTTTTCTTTCACCAGGCAAACCTCATTTATGATTGTAATGTGGGGTAATAAATATACAACTGTTTGTTAAAAAGCGTTTGTTGCCATTTAGCAGTAATATTAAGATCAATTATAATAAGAGCTTGAATGAAGGCTTCTCTGAAATAATGAAATGAAAAATGAGAACAGTGCATGGAAGCGAACATTTGTTTTATTCAACTGCCACTCAACTTAGTATGAAATCGGTGGAAGTACAAGCAGCAACCTTTATAAGCAGAATGGGCCCTGCGGCGACAATGATTCGCAATACGTTTGCTTTAAGTGAGAATGATCAAAATAAATTTGACGTTATAATCGCCAAATTTGATGAATAATTATACAATTATGTAAATAGCATAATGTTTTATATGCTAAATTTAATTATTTGACTTCAATGTGCTAAAAATTGTCAAAAAAGAACGTACTGTTTATAATTTAACTTAAAATTCAGAATAGGTAGTACAAAGCGAAATCTTCTCTCTATTTTTTGTAAGATAAACCTTTCCTGGAAATAGATATTTTCCTTTGGGCTGAGACTTTGTTTTTTCCTAATCATAACTGCTCATAAATTTTGCATTTACTTTAGAGCTAGCTCACATCAGCAACTTCTGATTAATAGATGCTCCAAACATAGTAGATACATGCGTTGAATTTTTTTCAATTTAA
Organism: Octonoba sinensis; assembly: GCA_038502835.1. NCBI lineage: Eukaryota > Metazoa > Arthropoda > Arachnida > Araneae > Uloboridae > Octonoba > Octonoba sinensis. The sequence continues at coordinate 107,468,053 of CM076606.1, forward strand.
TGTAGCAGAAAATTAATTGATTAAAAATACAGATGAATTGATAAAAATAGTCACTCTCCATGACAAAAAAAAGCAATTTTTATGAAAGTATTTAAAAAAAGAAATTATTTTCAAAAAATGGACAAAAAATACTACAAAACAAATGTAACGTTTACTAAAGATTATCTGCTGTGTAACCTCGAGACACGTGTCTGAAATTTTTGCAACTTTCGCACTTAATTTTAAGTTGATTTTTAATTTTTCTAATGATAGAAATGTTTATGCGTTGCCATTTTTTTTTCAATTTGCTAAAAAAATAATTAATTAAAAATACAGATGAATTGATAAAATATACACGCTCCTTGACTATTAAAAATACATTAAATTAATTAATTAAAAATACAGATTAATTGATAAAAATAGCCACTCTCCGCGACTCAAAAAGCGCTATTCTTATGACAGTATTTAAAAAAAATAGTCAAAAAATACCACGAATAAATATAACGTTTACTGAAGAACATCTGCTTGTGTCAGAGAATTCCGCCTTCGGAAGCTAAGAGAAACGAACTTCTTCAAAAATAAGGAAAATATCTTCCTTTGGTTCATAGATCCAAAATCAACAAAGACTTTAGCTGAAGTTATTCTGTTGACTTACCCTGCAATAAAGAAACGTCAAAAAAAGAAAAAAAAAACTTCGCTTTCGTTCATTGTTTACGTAAAGATATTCAGTTTAGCTTCTGCGTAGGTCGAGGTATTACTTTTGTTATCTTATTTCGTCAGAAGGATTTTATTATTTTCTATAGTTATTTCGGGCAAGTTTAAAAGCTATCATAAAATTTTTAGCGAAGGAGACCCTTTCTTAAGCAGCATGCGTGTCACCCGGGGCGGTAATTTGTTATGTCTTACCGTACCCGAAAACAAAAAAAAAAAGGTACGTTATCAAAAATTGCTTTTGAGATGGAAGAAATTTTCTTTTAGATTATCTGATCCCTGAACCCCTTCCTTCCCCAACCATCCCAAGTTGAATCATTAGCTGAAGGTAGTTAAAACTGAAATTGTGCCACTCAGCAATAAAATCAGTAACGTTAATCAATAAATAACATTCTAGAATGGTCATTGCCGTAAATTGACATTCACTCAACCTATACACAGGACGTTTAACTCATATTTTTGCGCAAACGATGAGTAAACATTTTTCCTTTTTTTTGTGTTTTTAATCGATAATTGAAAGAAATTATTCTAAACTCAAATTATATCAGCCAGTGGAAGAAACACCGTTTCATAAAAAAAACGAGACATTTAGTTAAGTTTATTGTTGAACACTTTAGCGCTTATCCTAGATAGGATTACAATATTCCAAAATCGCTAAATGCATTTCGCCCCTGGCACACAGTTATCTCTTTAAAGACATGCACATTTAGAACACACAGAAAATTTTCTAAGCCTTATCCATGAAATTAACAAGAAATGCCATTGAGGTTGGAAGTATAATAAGTAGGGTCAAAAATTTGCACACATTTAGTTTTATGTGGAAAAAAATAATAATTAAACATGCATTCACAATTTTACGTTTTATGCTACCATTATTAAAATACTTAACAGTAATTTAAAATTTGATAAACTGCAATTACCTCAAATGCTCATTTTTTACTCAAATAGCAATGCAAAAGTAACTGTTTACCTGAAATTTAACAACCCAAGAGCAAATTCACAGTGAAAAAAAAAATCCTCTCCAAAAATAGACAAAGGGGGCGTTCATAAATGATGTCACGCTTTTTTCCCATATATTTGAGCCCCCTCCCCCCTTTGTCATAATATGTCACACTTCAGCGGACCCCCCTCCCTCTTTGTCACATGTCACGCTATGTTGTATAATGTACGATATCACACTTCTTGTCACCCTATCCTCCCTTGTCACACTTTGTCACAATTTCACGAACCCCCCCTCCCCCTCGAAGCGTAAAATCATTTATGAAGGATCCCAAAAACAAAACTTTTAAAATGATAATAAAAGGGTGCACTAAAATTTTTCGAACAATAAACATAAACGTTTCAAATTATAGATAGGATACGTTTCACGTCAAAAACTTGTCTCTTCGTTGTAGCGATTTCTACCAGTTTATTCCTACAACCATGTTTCACAAAAAAAAATTTTGTAATTGCTATCAGATATGACTGTAGCACAATACCTATAATAAACATCACCAATAATAGACATGGTTCGACTCGCAAGAAAAACTTCCCTCTTTCGTAACGATTTCTACCAGTTTCTTTCTGCCTAAAACCATGTTTTACACGTAAAACAGCTGCACAAAGAATTTATTTGCAATTGCAACAACCTTATATGACTCTAACTCAATATCTATAGAGTCAAAAATCGATGCGGCAAAGATTCATTCTTCTCCGCTCAGGTTATGTCAACAGGAGCCGAATCCTTGTGTTGACATAAGAAGTATGAAAACACAGCGCTATTTTGTGGAGTGTACTTTGTGTTTCAGTTCAGTCAAGCACAAAAATTCAACGGCGCTGAAGGTCATCGAGGTCCCCGGAGATTGGCGTTTGTTATGAGAAGCTTCTCTTGTGCCTTAGAAAATGCGAAATGTCTTACACTGAAAGTCAGATTTGTTGCGAAATATTGTTTACTAGATGCATCGTATAAGAATAATGTTGAGGTATTGGTAATTCTAGGAAGTTATTGATTGATCAACTTTGTTTACCTTTTTCTGATTTTTTTTGGGAAGATTGATACATTCCCCAAGTTTGTTGATTTTTTAAAAGGTTTGTCGTTCATTTGATGTGTGTGGTTTCAAAGGTAATTGACTGAGTCGGCTCATCATTAACTGATTTTAGTTAAACCTTTCACAAAAAAGTAGAGAAATTTAGCTGCAACCATTTGGTACTAAGTTTAACCCCTTGCCTCTCGCTCCCGTGAAAATGACGGGCTGAGGTTTCGCCTTCTATTTCTCGCTCCCGTGAAAGTGACGGGCTTAGGTTTCGCCTTCTATTTCTCGCTCCCGTGAAAGTGACGGGCTTAGGTTTCGCCTTCTATCTCTCGCTCCCGTGAAAATGACGGGCTGAGGTTTCGCCTTCTCTTTCTCGCTCCCATGAAAATGACGGGCTGAGGTTTCGCCTTCTATTTCTCACTCCCGTGAAAATGACGGGCTGAGGTTTCGCCTTCTATTTCTCGCTCCCGTGAAAATGACGGGCTGAGGTTTCGCCTTCTATTTCTCGCTCCCATGAAAATGACAGGCTGAGGTTTCGCCTTCTATCTCTCGCTCCCGTGAAAATGATGGGCTGAGGTTTCGCCTTCTATTTCTCGCTCCCATGAAAATGACGGGCTGAGGTTTCGCCTTCTATTTCTCGCTCCCGTGAAAATGACGGGCTGAGGTTTCGCCTTCTATTTCTCGCTCCCGTGAAAATGACGGGCTGAGGTTTCGCCTTCTATTTCTCGCTCCCGTGAAAATGACGGGCTGGAGTGTTTAAAATTTCAAAAGAAAAATAAATAAAAAATTAAAAATAATATATATATATAGTGTTCATACACATATTTTTATATAATTTTCAGGTATAAAAAAATAGTCACTTTTATGACCGTTTTCTTGAAAATTACCCAACCGTTAAAGGGTTAACAACAGTTATAATGGTGTAGTTTCGCTTGGTTTCACCATGATTTTCAAACTAGGAACTATTATAATAGTTCGATTTCGTACCAAATGTTGATTGCAGCTAAATTACACCATTTTTTTTTGGTAAAAAGCTGCACTAGAATTTTTGACAATGAATAAGTAGGAAATTGTTTCATTTTGAAATTATTTGTACTTTTACCGATTTTATATTTTCCCCCGTATAGAAAAATATAAAAAGAAAAGAAAGGAAATATTTCTCGATAATTCATTAAAGATATCGATTATAGAAATGAACAGTGTCATATCTGCAAAACGGACATTTTTCAAGAGAGGAGTTTGAACTTTTTACAAGCAGTTTTATTTAATTACCTTATTTGTTTCAATGATTATCGAAATCGGTTTTGATCAGAAAATAGTTAATGCTCTAGTTTTCTCACACATGATGGATGTTAATGATGTCAAAAAAATTAAAAATAACTATAAACAGTAGTTATGACAGGATTGCACCAAAAAATCCAGTTGGCTTCTAGCCTTAATTTTTGAACATTTACTTACGGCAGTTATCCCAATATAAAGAGCGCAAAAATCTGAAAATTTTGATCTGTTCATTTGAAAATCTGTTCATTTCTATAAGCAGTATATGTCGGGAGTATTCCTGAACTTAAAATTTGAGACTAATGGATAATGTTATTAGAAACATTATTATTACATTTTTGCTATAATATTGAGTTATCATTGTCAAAACATGAAGTAACAATAGTATTGTCTTTATTTCACCAATACAATAAATAATTTCATTCAGAAAAATTTTCGCTGAACAGTGTGAAACATTTAGGTCATTTGAGTGAATACTTATCAATAAGAGATACATATTAATGAGCTTTTAAATGTAGCTACAGAGAAAATGACATACAAATGGAAATTGTTGTATGAAAAAATTAATCATTTTTTAAAAGCCTACTTCGGAAACTGAAAAAGGAAATTACAAATAAAGAAGATGAGATTTAATTTTAATATAAGTATTTTAGAAGAACTTTCTTATAAATATCGCTTGAACTTAAATTGCTCCTAAAAAATCTCAATATTGATTCTAGGAACACTTTATATTATTTTTAAGAACTGTTTTAAGCACTACAAAGTGTAGAGGAATAATTCTGAACATTGTTAGACAAAGAGTACAAATGTTTATTAACTTAATTGTTTGAACAGCTGCTTTTGTTTGCAAAAAAATCTTAAAAACAGATTTTTAAATAGTAACACCATTTAAATTATTGCTTATTTTACAAAACTTTATTGCGTTTTTTTTTTTTTTTTTTGAAGTTAATGATTCAAAATTCACACCTAAAATGTTTAATATCGTGATAGTATTGTAACTAAATTTTCGCGGAATTTCGCCAATATATTCATATATGAGAAGATAACCTCCAAAGGATAATAACTAATAATTTTTCTTTTTTAGTGTTCATGTTTTATCAATCAAAATAAAACCAGGCAAAACATATCCTTATAGTTGCAGCCATTACTTAACTCGTCATTTTCTACTGAATGATTCATTCATTCATAACATAATAACAGTTTCCAGAAGGCGTAACGCCATACGACGTCAGCCGTTTACGTCAATCAAGTTTTAATTTCCCACAATGCACCGCTTTTTCATTAAGGAAAACTGACACGTTCTGTAATCACAGAAATTGTTAGATAATGGGGCACTTTTTCCGCTTTAAGTGAATAAACATAAATTGCACCCATTATTTAATATTATTTTCTGTGTGGGCGTCGCTGTCGAACCTCCTGCAGTAGTAGCTTTTGGGATGTGAAAAGTTGGCTAAATTTATGCCTTCCCTACTTCCGAACTATCGCATTTTATTTCGGTCTAAAAGAGGTTTGCTTGCGCGCTTGGCCTATTTTCAGATTTGATATTTAGAAGATTACTTTCGCTGAAGCGTTGCAAGAGCAATTCAGTAAAATTATCTTTATCAGTAGCGATGATAATAATGGTAATATTCACAGCAAATGTAGATAATAGTTTGCAAACCGTTTACTGCGAGCTCTTTTGTAACAGGAAAAATTGTTTGAAGCGAACAAATGCAGAGCTCATGCATCTACACATTACCAAACAATTTCTTTTTTTCCGCCCAACTATTAATATTTCTATATCTCCTTAAATAATAATTATTTATTTATTCTGAAAACTATTTGTATATTATTGTTTATTATAGATACAACATTTTACAATTATTGTAGAGATTTTGGGTACTAATTCAAAATTTTGGCCTTTTTTTTTTTTTTCCTTTCTCTTCTTCTCCGCGTTTAAATTGTTTTAATGCTCAGGGAAGGGAGCAGCGACTTCTTTAAAGTTGTACCGCTCCGAGTTTTAAATATTTGCTCCGAGCAGTGATCCGATTAAATCTGTGCTCCGAGTAGTTTTAATAGGAATCCATAGTATTTATCTATTAAGTTTATTATTTTTTATTTTATTTTTTAATCAGTAAAAATGTGTTTCTTATTTATTCATCCTCGTGGAGCAAGACAAATACACTTGCTCCGGTTTCGCTCTTGCTCCAAGCAAAAAGTATTGGCTCCACTGTTCCTCGCTCCCTTCCAGATCTTTGAGTATGTTCACTATCCATTATTACTTTCTCTGAAAGTCATTGAATTTTATTTGAATTGTAGATAGTTGGAAAACAACAAAACGCTCGTTTAGAGTTGTGTGAGTAATATCTGTGAGAAATAAGCATTAATAAACGCTACATATATCTATATGAAAATAATATATACATAATTTTTAAGATGCCACAGTATTGTAGTACAGCAGCGATATGTTTTTCTGTGTAACTTCTCAGGTCAAGGACAATTCACTTTTTAAAACCACGAAAAATATTCCAGTAATCTAGAGTTTGTAAAATCGAAAATCAACCAATGTACGATTTCTAAGGACTGGTAAACTGTTCGTAAAATCGGTCGTCAACTCTACAAATTTGTGATTTCGTCCCGCAGCCATATTGTCATTCCTCACCTCAACCATAACCCATATCTACGATACATATCTGAAAAACCCAACTTTGCCAATCCCACCGTCATTGTCATTCCTCATCTTAACCATAACCGATCTCTGCTGTACACATCTGAAATACCCATGTCAATTTTTATAAATTCCACAGTCATGTTGTCATTCCTCTTCTTAACCATAACCGATCCCTGCGACACACATCTAAAATAGCCACGTCAACTTTATAGATCCCACAGTCATATTGTCATTTCTCATCTTAACCATAACCAATCCCTACGATACACATATGAAATATCCACTTCAACTTTATAGATCCCACAGTCATACTGTCATTCCTCATCTTAACCATAACTAATCCCTACAATACACATATGAAATATCCACGTCAAATTTATAGATCCCACAGTCATACTGTCATTCCTCATCTTAACCATAACTAATCCCTACGATACACATATGAAATATCCACGTCCACTTTATAGATCCCACAGTCATTGTGTCATTCCTCATCTTAATCATAACCAATCCCTACAATACACATATGAAATATCCATGTGAACTTTATAAATCCCACTGTAATACTGCCATTCTTCATCTTAACCATAAATTCTCCCTACAATACACGTATGAAATATCCACGTCAACTTTATGGATCCCACAGTCATAGTGTCATTCCTCATCTTAACCCTTTATCTACTAACGGTACTTATAACTACCATTATCTATAAATTCCATCCAGAAATCATTTTTACCAGTATTCTGATGGTACTTTGTAGGAACACTCTTTAAAAATTCCACTTTTTCAGGATACTATAGGGGTTCTATAGAAAGTATTTTAACAACGAAATGAAGGTAGTTTTGAAACCGATGCGGTGTTTTGAACTGCCATTTTGTTCAAATTGCTCCCTTTTTTAGAGTTTCGTTATAGAAAAATAGTAAAATTCAAGAATTAACTCACTGATACTTTTTTAATGTGTTAGTTAAGAACTTAGAAAACTATTTGACGAAATATTTTGATTAAAAAGTGTATGTAATTAATTTCACAGTTAAAATACTCCGTGGCGTGTAGTAGCTGTAAATGAATAAATTCTTATGGACCGAACATTTTATGTGTGTAAATTCCTTAATTTTCAGTGTAAATACCCAGACAAACTATTTATGTAAAAAAAATTACTGCAGATCATAATGCAGTAGATAAAGGGTTAACCATAATCCATCCCTACGATACACTTCTGAAAAACCCACGACAACTTGACGTAAGAGTCGTAGCAACAATAAAATACTCAACAGCGTAAAACATCACACTCTGACCATACCTTAATCACCCGCATTCCCCATTCAGTGCACATTTCCCTAATTCCTCCCCGGAGCTTTAATCAATCTCAAAGCAACAAATGCTTGAAACGACAGTTGGGGCGGCGCCTCCAAAACCGAGGGCGTCCATACATCACGACGGGCCCTTCTTACAGGGGCGACAACGCCCTCAGGATTCTGTCGCATGGCAATGCATTGGTGTCGTCTGCATGGAGAGTGTATTGGACATCATTTATATCTGGAATATTTGAAGTCCCTGGCCTGCTGGGAGTTAGGCTGGACAAGTACCACATAGGAAAAAGTTCGTGATTAAGCTTTTCCTTTGCAAGTTGGATGTTGATGAATCGTCAGGAAGCGATTTTGTAATTTGTATAATGGAGCCTTTACAATGGATGCCTGAGTTCATTTTCATTTTTTGTCTCGTTATTGGCATGGGGATTTTCATTTCCTTTGAGGCAGTTATGAACATGACGTGTATTTCTACAAAATCTCTATAACTTCTGTTATTAGCAAGGCATCTTCTTGTTTTCTTTAACCCATCATGTTATTTTGTATCGAACTAATGTTACTTGTTGAAAATGAGACGATGGCTCAAAAAGATGTTCTGAAAGCTTTAAATTAACGTGTAATTATATTATTATTAAGGAAACATGGGTTGAAATGAAAATGTCTCAAAGATGTAAAAGAAAAGGTATTTACTGTACATATTATGAAATGAAAAAATGACGTTACATGCGTACAACTATCTAATTTTACATGTACACATCAGTAGAGTACATGTTCCAGTTAAAGTTGTTTCTTATAAACGTTTATGTATGGTATATTGTTTTCTGTTTAACAGAACTTGCTCGCTTCTTTGCTGCCGTTTTACGCAATGGTTGTAGCTGGTGAAGCCGCCATCAGCGCCAAAAAAAAAAAAAAATCTCAAGGGCAAATATGCCTCGGTTAACCCGGAACTCGAATAGTTGGGGCTCGATAACCGAGGCTCTACTGTAATGATGAAAAAAATTGAAAAATCATCCGTTAGAATAAAACCTTTTAACTCAATGCTGTTGGAGGGTAATCCCTCATTTGGGAAAGGGGGAGGGGAAGAAATCTAGTATAAAAAATGAACTAAAAAGAGAACAGAATATGAGACATTCCTTATACTGGCAGTTCCTTCCTTGGACATGAATGAATTCTTTTTGGTACTCTTCCAGGCAGGGATCTTTTTTATTTTTTTTTTTTTTTTGCTTTAGGAAATGCACAAAATCTAACCAAAAAACAATAGATAAGTGTGGTTCTAACATGATATCAATACCGAAAACTTTAAGGAATGAGTGTTGACAAAAGAGCACCTCATTCTATTAAACGTTTAACAGGGTGTAAAAATATAGAAATATACACAGCTCGAATTGAGGGGAAAAAACTGATTTTTTTACCCTGTCCCTATTAATTTACACAGTATCTTATATATAAACGGCATATTCTGTCTGTCTGTTCGTTATAGAATCGCAGACCGTTTTCCCGATCGGGACCACATTCGTCATGGCTAATATTTACGACCCGAGAAATTCATCGCTGCTCAATTATTTTTTTTAATTATTATTTTTTAATTTTTTAATGGTTTTTTTGACTTGTTTTATTTTATTTTTGCATTGTTGCCGTCGTTTTGCCGTGTGAACAAACAAATCAATGCAGTTGCCATTGTTGTAACAAATGTAACAAATATACTAATAATGATCAAAACGTTTCTCTAGCATATTAAGTGAGGCTTCGCTGTATTTGCAATCTCCGTTAAAAACTAATGCATGCACGAATTTAATATAATCCTTTCTTTCTTTTAAATTTATTTATTTATCGTCTGCGCTTTTTATATTTTTCTTATTAGAGTGGCAGCGCTCTTTTCCCCCAGTTTCGTTACAACTTTTGTTTTGAAAAGCATAATGAAATTTTCAAGTTCTTTCGATGATAAATATATTTTTTTCACAAAAAATTTTTATCTTATAGTAAATAAATATATAGCAGTGTGGGGCAGTAAGCAAAGGGAGCGTCCTCGCCGCCTGACCTGTGTAACTTAGTTTGAATTAGTACACCCCTTTTGCACAAATAATTTTAATTGCAAACTATAATATCTAGAACAGCGGTCATTTCGTATAACCGCCAGGTTTACCAATACTAGTGTAATACAAGTAACATCTAGAGTTGCTGCGCTTAAAAATGCTCGTCAAAATACATTCAGTCACTTTGCATCATAGCACTTTATTATAAACACCACACAGAGTTGCATTTTCTAAAATCTTCCCTGAATATGAAGCAATAAATTACACAAATGAGAGAGTTTCGAATAGAAAATTAAATGATTAAAGCTAATGTCTGGTAGAACCGCCCTCCTCGCAACCGACGAAGTCAGCCATTAGCGACGCCAACTATAAATTTCCCGCCAAGTGTCAAGGATTGTATTGCAAAGGGAAGATACACATAATGGCGGGGGAAAGAATTATGCATATCGTAAAGTGGGAGCTTCGGTGACGTTATTATCTTGTTTTATGGATGTTGCGCGCTGTTTTTAAATGAGTTGACGCTTGTTTTCCATCATACAGGAAACAACTCCAGTTTCCTTTCGTGATGAGATTTTAACCCTTTATGTACTGGATTATGATTATTTTTTTCGCTTAAAAGTATTCTTTTTCTTGGGGGAGAGGGTAACTGTACTTAAAATTAAGGGATTTACAATAACCCCTTTGCTCGTGTCTGACACTGGCGAAAGTTAGCGAGGGTGGATGTTGAATCGAAATGATTTTGCTACCTCTTATCTGTATATTGACAAGAAGTTCCGTCTAGAACTATACGAGCCTACTTTCCTGTCTACACCAATGTCAAACTGATAATCTCTCTCTCTCTCTCTTCCTCATTTAGCTGTAGCTCTTGATTGTTTCAAATGTAAAAACAGCTGGTTGAAAAACAAATACAGCTGGTTTAGAACTACCTGTTATTATTTTATGCATTCCCTACGTATGTTTTGAAATTTCGTTTTGGGGTACATCAAATTACCGCTTAAAGAAGATTCAGAATGTATACTCTCTGATTTATGGTGCATTACAAATTCACGGAATGGATTTGAGTAGCTCTTTGCTTAACCAATAATATTTTTTTATATCATAAAAACTACTGCTACAGTTATAACAGAGATGGCGCCAAAGATTTATCTTCATTAAATGTTGTGTTACATTCGCTATTTATGAATTAACTACCTGGATTTTTTTTCCTTCTATGCTGATAACATTAATAATATATTTTTTAATACGAAATTACTGTTAGTGTTCAGAAATAACAACTTTATATTGTAAAAGAGAAACCGATTGAACAATAGACATAGAATAAAATTGATTTGGTTTCTATTATATGAGTCCATTTTTTTAAGCTACCAGTATTTTTTTACTACGACTAATATATTAAAGTAAAGCCTCCATCGAATTTCAGCATTTAATCCCAGCAACAGTCATGAAAGTGTCTCCAGAACTTATGTAAGAGAGACTGGAACGAGAAGAAAATTATTTCGGTAAATCAAAAATTCGGTTCGATTGTGTGTGCAGTGTCCGTGGTAGTCTAGTGGTTAGGAGGTCGGGCCTCCAACCGGAAGATCGGGACTTCAATACCCGACCCGCTCACACATGTACATTTGGGGATACGTGATATAAAACCCGTGGGTCCTGAAGTTCCGAGGGTGGAGAATTTCCCTTCTCTTCAGTCTTAGGTCAAAAAAAAGAAGATGGCGCCATCTGGTGTCGTCCAAATACATAATGAGACAATTAGGGTAGCGGAGGGTTTAGAATTTCCTTTCCCTTCACTCTTAGGTCAAAAAAGAAGGTGGTGTCATCCAAATGCATAATGAGGCAACTAGGGTAGCGGAGGGTGGAGAATTTCCGTTCCCTTCAGTCTTAGGTCAAAAAAGAAGGTGGCGCCATCTGGTGTCATACAAATGCATAATGAGGCAACTAGGGTAGCGGGAGGTGGAGAATTTCCTTTCCCTTCACTCTTGGTCAAACAAGAAGGTGGCGCCATCTGGTGTCATACAAATGCACAATGAGGCAACTAGGGTAGCGGAGGGTGGAGAATTTCCCTTCCCTTCACCCTTAGCTCAAAAAAGAAGGTGGCGCCATCTGGTGTCATCCAAATACATAATGTGGCAACTCGTACTTCCACCGTTGTGGTTCTCATCTGTAAACTGAAGGCGCTCCTTAGAGCCTTAATTCCTGCTTGCTGGGCGAAGGGGAGCTTCGATACCCAAGTGGCATTAGAAACAACAACAACAACAACTTTAAATATTCAAATAAGTGCACTACATCGATCGTAAATCGTTCCTACTTGATATTGAAAGAAAAGGACTTCATTTTAAGTGGGCGCATTTCAAAAGGTAGCCTTGGGCTGTTTTAAAAAGTAATCAAGAAATATTTTATGAATATCATTAAAAATATTTTTCTCTAAACTGCCATTACAAATTTGTTCCTTTCTTGGAAAAATATACTAAGCAGATTGAATTTCCAAAGTCTGAACTGGCGATATTTCAGCAACCACGATATGCAAACTTTATGGTACCTGCCGATAAAACCTCCTTATGCATACTTTCAGAACAAGACAATCCTTTGACTTCATTTCCAAGGACGGAAAGTCGTCTGCCGGCTAAAGTTAAGTTTTTAATCGGATTATAAAAGGAGCTTGAGTGTTCAGAATGCAGAGGCGAATTTAAGAACCTTCTGTTTGTTTTAGAGTTTGGGGTTTTATATTCAAAAGCACTGCAGTGGAGAGTCCAATTTCTTATTGAACATTGGTAGAAGGATAGTGATTTGAGCTACATATTCAACGCTAGATAAAAATTAAGATGGAAAATTAATTTTTCTTAATACCTGGATTATCTTTCAAATAGCAATTCAGTGTGAATAATTCTTATTAATAAATTCAATGTTATTAATCTTAGCGGGGTAGTCGTGTTTCTCAATGTGGTTTGGGTTTCGAAAAGTTTAACCTGAGTCCACAAGTTTATTAGCAAGAAATCTAAAATCAGAAAAAAACCGCTTTAACAAAACGATAAAATGTATTAGGCTTTTGGATACAGACTGGCAAACCTTTGTACATGTCTTTACGCTTAGTTTTCATTTGCAAACTAAATTTTGCAATTTAGTTGCAATACTTTAAAGAATTATTAATTCACTTCACCTAATAGAAATGTTTGAAATTTAAAATCGAAAATTTAGTTATAACTGTAATTACTATTAAGAGGAGTTTAATTTTAAGAAACCTAATGTAAAATTCTCAATCATTTAACATTAAAATTAATGAACTTTAAAATATTTTAAACGGGTCAACTATGATTTGCAGTTTTTTTTATTTGTTATAGTTCTCCCAACAATCGAAATTAGACCGTCATAATTAAATTTATCATTGAAAATGTTATGCTAATTATATAATTATGTAAATATTATTTATGAAATTTAGCGATTATAACGTCGCGTTTATTTTGATCATCCTCACTTAAAGGAAACGTATTGTAAATCATCGTCAACACAGGGCTAATTGCGCTCATAAATGTAGCCGCTTGTACTGATGTAGGTTTCGTACTAAGTTTAATGGCCAGTAGAGTAACACTTAAACGTTTGCTTCCATACATTATTTTCATTTCATTGTTTCAGAGACGTTTTCACGAAAACTCTTACTATAATTGCTTTTGATAATAGTGCTAAATGGCAACAAACTTTTTTTAACAATGAGTTTTATATGTAATACCTAATAATTTACTCAACCAAGACATGTTGTCACCAGCTTTCTACGTCAATATAACGTTACAATTATAAATGAGGCTTTTCTCACAAAAGAAAAGTGGAAATAATTAACCAATTATAAACTATTTCCCAAACTTTTCAGTTGATATCACTAAAACGCGTCAATTGCTACTAAACAAAAAAAAAGTAAGATAGTCGGTTGACAAACACAGGAGAAAACGGATCTTAACTCTTTTGTGACTTTGCCAAATTTATATACAGATTTATATACCTGTATACATATATTATATTCATTAATTTATTTAAAAGATTCCTTTAAACTTACATCTCAAAAACGTGAAAGCTCTCCCCAATAAATTGTACACCCCGGGAATGCACTTACATTTAACTGATACGTGATTATGCATTCATTATGTCAAATAAGTATTTAGTCATAAAAAATATACTGTATGTATTTATGTACTACAGCGCGTATTTTTGAAATTTCCAACATTAATATGGCCTATCAGAATTATGGTAACATGTAAACAAGTGTGATATTTACATTAATGTGGGATCTACACAGCCGTTGGTGAACAGTTGAACTGATTTACATATGGAACTGAATTACAATCGTTACTGAACTGAAATAGGTTTTTGCCGATTGGCAACGGAGCTGGCATAAAAGGCGTTACAAGCTGTGTTCCAGTGCAGTCAGTTGACTTGAGCTGAATTGAGTTAGTTGTTCTTCGGAGAGAATGACCAAGCAGTGCTCTCTCGATGTTAAAATTATTTTTTTTGTACATAGCTGTAAAATATGTTCGTTTCTTGATTAAATGGTTAAAATTCACTTGCTGCTTCTCGGACCAATTACTGTAAGAAAATGGGAGTACTACATTAATGTGGCAATATAACGCTTGACTGAATGCTAGTACCGCTTTTTACCTAAGGTACCTGTGTCCAATATGGACACCTTAAGGTAAATGTTTTTTTTTCACCCCCGTGTACACGTCATAGGACTCCAAAAATGTATGACCACTATCCCAGGACTATTAACTATCATTATTAAAATTAGCGACCTTGTAATTATCCTGGTTTATTTTAAATGATAAAAACAAAAAAAAAATACAAGTGTCCATATTAGGAACCACCTGTCCCTATTATGGACACGCATGTCCATACTAGAGACAGGTGGCTTCTTATTGCCCTACTTTTCTCCACCAGACCCCTACCTGTTAGCCGAGGCCTTAGGATTGCTTACGCACGGGGAGAGGTAGTGGGGTCTACGGATTTTACATGCACATATCCCCAAGTATACATGGTGGTCTTCAGTGGGTATCGAACGCGCGACCTTCCAGGTGGAAGTCCGACGTGCTAACCACCAGGCTATCACGGCCCTTCTTATTGCCCTACTACACGGGGTGTATGGAAGATACACTCTTCCAAAGGATTTTAGAGGAGAGGGGATAAAAAAATCTAGCTTAAAGGAGGAGGAGGAGTGGGGTACAGTAAATATCTCCATAGCATGCACTCTAGAAGGGAAGGGGGCATTTTCGGTTATGGCTCTTCGAAGAGCCATGCAAAGCACCTCAGTTACTACAAAATATTATGAAATAATATAGTTGCTTTTGCTTAGCTTTATTGCATCTGTCTGCAGACTGAACCTCTGCTATTACTCAGTCCTCACACAATGGACAAATAAAAACTTCATCATGGGCGCTAAGTCCCACACAGTCCTCATGGGCATGTCTGCCGCATTTGAGGCATGGCCACGTGTCTTCAAAAGCATCAATTAAAAACACTTATAAACATTCAATTATTATGAATTATCAAAACAAAGTAACATTAAACAGATAATTTACAAATTTGTGAATCTGAAGATTCACTTGCTGTACTTCATCAACAAAGGAGATCTGGTACTGCTCCTTATGAAGTATTGATTCTGTAGCAGACATGTGGTCATGCATCAGCTGCGGCAGAGAGAGACCATGAGAACTGTGTGGGACTTAGCGCCCATGATGAAGAAGTTTTTATTTGGACATAAGGTGCCCATATTGGGAATCGGGCGTAGTTTTACTAAATCTTGGAATAAATAAACAAAGAAAATATTTTTAAGCGATATATTCAATAGCAATCGAAAATATGTTTTATCAGCTTTCTAAAACACTCCACTTTTTAATAATTAAAGTAAATTTACCATTTCTAATACGAATTTAAACTTACCAGTAATTACGATCAGCACACCACGAAAAAGCAAGTTTCCTTCAAAATGGCGATCAACGCACTTTTTTTCACTTTCCTGGCTAAATTATCTCTTCAACTGCTTTACTTCGCGGACATGTAGTGCTATTTCTCGATCAAATTTGTTACTTTTAAAGATATTAGGGGTGTCCATATTGAGAGCACTGTCCATATTGGGTACAAGTACCTTATTTGTTACCGCTTATCAAACATCAAAATATCAAGATTCGAAAGTATGAAAATTCAACAGGAATTTTATTTCTCAAAAGTTTACCTTAATCCCCAACCACTTGAGTTTTGTCCTCTATAATGCAGCTACCCACTGTATACACTTAGATTGAACTGCTACTTGAGCCTGCATTATTTTAACATGATAGTTTAAAAACTTATTACATTAATATGGCCCGCAAAAGTTTATGTGAATAAATTTTCAGGAATTGCAATTACATTAATACGCATGTATAACGCGTGACTACATGTAGAGTCCTGAAAACTCTGCCGAAGGATGGCCGAGATTGTGAAATTGACGGGTTAGCGGGAACGTTAATTTCACAATTTTAAGTAAGAAGTAAGAAGAATAAATGCAAGTATTTCCTTTTAGGGTATACACTTTTATGTATTGTTTGCTTGAGAGTACTAGAGTACAACAGAAATAAACCAATTAAGAACACTTCAACAAAAGAAAAATGCCTACTTTATGAATGCATACAGCCTTACAAAAATGAATGAATGCGCAGTGTGCACTAATTTATCTGATATGACAAACCTTTAAAAAAAAAACATCTTTATGAGGGCATAAAGCGGTCTATAAAAGAAATAAATTAGTTGGCATTGTAAAAAAACTGGCCTTTTTGTTTTTAAGTAACGCGTAATGTCTTGTGAATTGTCTACTGCACTGCACGCCCTGCCCGGCTGTGGCCGAGATATCCGGACTGCCGGGTTATCGAGTGCCCAGTTATCCAGACCACTGGGTTATCGAGTGCCGAGTTATCGAGACTACCGGGTTATCGAGTGACGAGCTATCCGGAATGCCGAGTTATTGAATGACAAGTTAAATGGACTGCCATGTTATCGACTGCCGAGTTATCTGGATTGCCATGTTATCGACTGCCGAGTTATCTGGATTGCCATGTTATCGACTGCCGAATTATTGAATGACGAGTTATCTGGACTGCCAGGTTATCGAGTGCCGAGTTATCGGGACTGCCGAGTTACTAAACGACGAGTTATTGGGACTGCCGGGTTATCATATGACGAATTATCTAGACTGCCAGGTTATTTCCTTTAACTATTTAGATAGTTATTATGAGTATTTTTATTTAATACAACACATACCTGTATATTAATTTACAGCATTGTCAAAGGAGTTTATGCATCTATTTAATTATTACTTTAGGAAATTTAGATCTCACATCGGCGAGCTCAAAATATTTTCCACACATAAAATAAAATCACATACAAATAAATTCAATAATTTCAAGATTTCAATTCAGCAATTGTAACAGGAAAAACTACAATACCTTCCGATACATGTAAATAAAGATTTTTACAATTTCCTAATTTCAATGCTCTCATAATTAAAATTTTAAATCACAGCTGAAACGCTTTTGTTTGTGCTTCCCCACCAAATACGATATCTGTCAAATATTTCCAGAAAACAATGTTTAGCTATTACGTCCGTAGGGCATTCTTAAGTAGCGTTATTTTGTGGTGTAATTTATCTCTAGGTATTTACCCGAACCGAGAACTTCTTTTGTTGCGTTTGAGAGAATTAAATGCCTCGATTAGGAGCCCTGTCGCTGCTTTAAGTCGCATTGCTTGGAATTCCAAAGAGAGTCCCCGAGAATTATTTGCTGAGCCCGGATTTCTTTGTTCTCAATTATGATCGTGTTAACAGACCTCAAAAGGGGTAATTTTGGAATGTTACGCGATGGGAAATGCTTTTCAGACAATGGAGGTTTTGTGCACTCTTCAGCAGTTTTGGTGAAAAGAGGAAACATTTTGCTTTAATCTTGAGAAGAACGGCATTTATTTATTGATGTTAAAGTTATGATGCTAAATTTATCCTGTTTTATCCAGTCTCATATGCGTGACGTTTTAAACTACGACTTACAGCAAAAGATTTTGTAATATTCTTTATCGATTTAGTATGTTGACGTTGGACCACTTGTAAGTACTTGAATTTGATTGTAGTGAAGAAAGGTTGTCAACAACTTTTTTTCTGTTTCAAGTAGAATATTAACATGTTTGATTAACGATGTATTATTAACCACTGTGAAGATTATATGGTACACACTTGTCAGGTTAGGCCTAGGCCGGCAAACCTACGGGGCCTACGTGACAGGACAAAGGGGCCTAGACGACAGGAAATGGTGCACGTGTGTCCCCTTGCCCTCAATGTCGGCCTAAGGTCAGGCACCCCCTATATAAGCTGCCCTCAAAAGCGGGGGCGAGGAGATCGACTTTCGCTTGCCTAGAGGTTGCGGTCGGATGAGAAGGAGGTCTTCGGATGCTGGACAGGGAGGAGTTGCGCCCATCCAGACGTAACATTGTGCGGGAGAGCTTGCGCCCGTGAAAAGAAACACCAAAGAGCTTTAGAACGTTTATTGTGCGGGAGAGCTTGTGCCCGTAACTTTGAAGCGGCTAAGAACTTTAGACCAAGGATGTGGAATCTGAGCCACTGTAAATAATATGTAGATAATAATGTAAATAGGCAGCGAATTGAATAATTGTTTAACAAGAAAATATAACCAAGAATCGTAACTACACTAAAAAATACTTTTCTCCCCTTTTCATTAATCCTACCTGTGATCATTCTGTGCTATTTTGTTGTTGCTTATGCAACTTGGATATCTAAGTTGTTACTGTTTTTAAGTTTTTACTGTAATTGTAAATTGAATAAGTTATTTATTCAAAATTTTAGTTTTCGAAATCATTGTTAGTCATTGATGAAGTTTTTGATACATTTAGCATAGGTATTTTTTTTGCTATTCGAAAAAAATATATATAATATACATATACATATGAAAGGATAATTAATTGTTAATTTTTTATTTAAATTTTAAGTAAGTAATGTAGATCTTTTTTCAAAAACCGATTCTAATGTCCCATTAAATTGTTTTACTTTTTTTAACCGAACGAATATTACGTTTCAAGCTCAAAAAGTCAACTCTCTTTAGATGAAAAACGCTGACATCATAATTCTTTACTTCGTTTTTGGTTAGAAACCAGTACTTTAATCACGTGGGTAAAATAACTTAACTCCCAATTATATGTCAATCAAAGTGAAATAACCAATTAAAGTAATATTTCCCGCCCTAGCCCTCTGGCGAGAAAAAGAGGAACAGTTGGGTATTAAAAGCGCAGCACGGGAAAAAAGTGGGCTCCTGGTTTTTCTGGCATATCTCCGGATAATAACTTACGCCCGGTGGAAATAATGAACGCCGCAAGTCCATACTATGATTTAATCAAGAAATAAAGAGTAGTTCCAAACAATATCGGCCTCATCTTTGAACGTTGAACATCTTGAAGTCAATTAATAGCCAGAATAGAACATCCATACTTCCAGTCCAGAAGGCCCGCGCTTCTTGTGAGAAATGCGTAACGACAGGACTGCATCGTGCTTGAAAGATCGGCTCGAACATCGAGAGCCGTAACGGAGAAAAAGGGCGACTGACCTCATCTTCGTTACATATATATTAAGCTTCTATGGGTTAAGCTATATAATCCTAAAACTACCTTTACAAGAACAATCCCCTTTACTTTTAAGTTATTTTTCTTGTAAAAAATGTTATAGATAAATAGAAGTGTAGAACTACTACAGCAAATACTTAAATAAAAATGCGCAAATAAAAAAACGTAATTAAAAGTGAATAAATTTAAAAAATGAATAAAGAATATATCGAAAGTTTTGAGGGGAAAAATAGCAAAATGTTTTTAAAAGTCCTTATTAGGTAAACTTTTAAATTGTTCTGCTTAATCTCTGGCAACTTTTGCACATTCAATAAACATAGTGAGTGTGCTTGAAATTATATAAAACACTAATACTACTACTTTCCTTAAAAATTAAGATTTTTTATTTTCAATAAATAAATTTTGTATCAACAGAACAATTCATGTAGTTAATGTATAAAAAAAGAAAGTAAAAGAAAAAAGAATAAAACGAAAAAACAACATAAGACATTTTTTTTAATTTTTAAAAAAATAATGCGTGTTTATATTTAAAAAGATAAATTTTTCTTAGATTAATTTATCCTCATAAGCAAAAATATAAATCTTTTTTGTTGATCTTACCTTGTTTCAATCCAAAAACAATCTTCACTCTATGTTTTTATTACTTTTTATACAAATAATCGTATTTCGTAACAATCGCCGAAATTAAATGGTATTCAGATAGTGTGCCAACAATGAAAATTGTCCCAATGGGATCATTCATAAATGATGTCACGTTTCGAGGGGGAGGGGGTTCGTGAAATTGTGACAAAGTGTGACAAGGGGAGGCGAGGGGGTAACAAGAAGTGTGACATCCCTGCTTATGCAACATAGCGTGACATGTGACAAAGAGTGGAGGGGGTGCGTTGTAGTGTGCCTTTTTGTGACAAAGGGGGGAGGGGGGTCAAATATGTCCGAAAAAAGCGTGACATCATCTATGAACGGTCTCCAAATAAAAAAATAAAGTACATAAAAAAGATTCTACTTGAGTTCGAATGGCGATGAAATAGTCTTGGTAAAATGAATTCTAAAAGAAAAGGGGAGGGGGGGTTCACAATATGTAAAGGTTGGAAACAAAAATATGATATTTTGAACATATTATACCAATCTACATCTAATCTGCGGTGCACTTAAAGGTAAACTTTTATTGTCCCAGGTCGCGCTTATAACTTTGATCTATTACATCAACTTCATTCATAAAGAAAATCATCCTACTCGACCATTTCGTTGTAAAATACCTTGAGATCTAAAAGATTATAAGGATTTAACATTTTATTTTATTCTTCGTAGTTCTGTGACTTATGCCCATTAACGCGCAAGAGCTCACTGCGAAAAACCCTCTAACCTTCGCTTTGCTGCTACAATGGTGCTTCAGCGGAAAAGATACATTTACAGTGACGTAAAGGGTTTCTTAATCGGTCTGATTTTTCTTCGACCGGGTTTTGGCAAAAAAAAACTTTTTAAAACGACTTTTCGATTCATAGACTTCTGACACACATGATAACTAAGAATTAATGTTCCGCTGTTAGGATCTTCCGTGAATTATGCTAACTGCTCTTATAATGAATTATGTTAATGTCAGAACTAGAAATTTCTAATTTATTTCCTTGTGACACGCATTCATAAGACATCAAAGTTGAATGAATTGTTATGTTTCAGTAAGTTTACTATCGGAAAAAGAACGTGAAATGATCGATTAAGAACGTGTCCATGTATATTTCCTAAGATATAGTTGAACTGCAATTACCGAAGTTAATAATGCTTACTGCCACTTAAAAACAAGTAAAAATAAACAAAATGATGAACAATTAAAATTATCAAACAAAAGGTAAATAAACAGTTAAAATAACCAAGTAAAAAATAAAGAAAGAAAGAAAAAATTAAAACCATCAAATAAAAATAAATAAATAAATAAACAATTAAAGTGATCCAATAAAGAAAATAAGAATAAATATTGCCGGACTCCAATGAATAGAAAACACAGAAATATTAGGAATTTAAATAGAAAATTTCAATATTGCTAACATACAAACATATAAAACAAACACAGCGGTATACAAGAAAAACAGTATTATTTTTCTCAATATCCGCTTTTACAACATTCTTCAAATTTAATTCAAAATGTCTGTTTTACAAAAATAAAAATATATATATAACTGAACTGAAATATACACTGAAATATAAATTTTTTTGGATCATTTTAACCTAAATTTGATTCACCCTTTGGATAACTCGTCATTTATAAATATTTATAAATATATATTCAGTGCATAAACTCATGTACAATATGTGTTGCGCTTTGGAACATTGTCAAATAAAATCTAATCTTATTTTAGATAAGAAATACATATTTATGGTAATTTAATCCCATTAAAGTCTTCAAGATTTCTTTTTTCGAAGTCAAGATTTTTCTTCTGTGCAGAACATTTAATACGAATTTGTACCGAAAATTGCTTTCTAGTTCTACGCATTGATGAAAACGTTTCTTGTAGCTCTGAAACGCACCTTGCAAATTTTCCTGAAACGTTTATTTTCTTTCGCTTTTGTCGTTTTTAGATTATGCGTTCAAATGACCGAAAGAAAAGAAAGTCTTATCGTTAAATTTCTTTGTAAAAATAATGTTTCAAATACTTGATAAAAATGAACTTTTCTTTTCTTTTTTTTCAATGCACTCATTCTAAGAAGATTGTCTTTTTTTTTTTTTTTTTGAAGTCGTACAAAGGGAATGGGGGTGTGATAGTCGATACCTTCAATTTTCGTAAAACTCTCAGGATATGTTAGTGGTACTCTGATAAAAAAAAAGTGAAATCTGTCCTCTTTGAAATCTGATTAGTTTGTCCTTGAATAGGGGTGAAAGTTCAAGCTTTCGAATGTATGGCGCAAATTGTTCCTGTTGCTTTTAAATCCGTGATTAACCCATGATATTTTTTTAAAACATGGATACTAATTTATACTAGGTACATATTAGCATAAATAATTGGTGGCAGCTTGGGGCTTTGAGGGCAAAGGTCAATCGAAAATGTTGGCTTTTCGTCTCGCCCCCTGAATATCTGCTAAAGCGTCTAGTTGCCTACACAAATAACTATTGAATTAAGTTACACACCACAGTATAGTACTTAGAAAAACATAAAACAGCATTGTTCACGCTTGGCTTTGTAGTTAAATGGTCTCGAAGCTAATAATTTTCAAAAAAAAAAAGGATCAAATTTTAAGTTCAATAACTCTAATCCAAGAATTAATCACAATGAGACGCATATGTACTTCTACTTTATCTTGTGTAGTTTCAGACCTAGGTTAAAGACCTATGGTGCCTGTGTAGATTTTTCTTAAATACGGGCCTCTTTACACCCTCCATCAGGCGCTTTACATAACGAAACATCATACAAGCTTTAACTATTTCTTAGGTTATTTTTGGCTTAATAATGATCAAAAATCAATGAACTAAACTGAAACTAAACTCAGTGGCGCCACAGCCTACACTGCTAGAGATTTCATCATGAAATTACGGTTAAATAACCGGCAGCAGTCTGCCCATCTAATTCACTGTTAAATTTACGGTATGGAAAATCATTCTATCTTTACGGGACCTAAACCATTTCCAATCAGCTTGGTTAAAAAGCCGTAAATACAACAGTTTACGGTTTTATAACCAATTAAAAAGGTTTCAAAACAAAATTTTTACCGTTTTTGAACTATTTCGAGGCGTAGAATCTTCGAGGCGAAGAAACCGTAAACGAAGCGTACGGGGATCAAACCCGGGAGTATGGTGTACCAGCTTTGCGCTCTAGTCATTCGGCCATCTACACCACGTAAAGCGGCCGTTTATTTATCAATAAATATTCTTTTCCAACTGGCAAACTGCATTAATATTGAGATTTCAGTTTTTGATCGGATCCAAAGTCATTTTTGGTCTAAATTTACTGTATATTGACGAAAAATATTTTATTTGCTGCAAAAATTAAAATACAAACAAGCTTCAGGAGCTCAAATGATGGGTTCGCTCATTCTCAACCAGTTCGGGAATCCGATGTCTCCAATTTTTGATTTAGGTGTGTATGTGTTTTTATTTAGTAACCACTACGTAAACCACTTTTTTTTCTTCTTTTTTTAAATGCACATACAGATTTGAACTGATAAATTTTACTCATATTTTAACAACAACGTACAACTGGTAAAGTTTCGCAACCAAGATGGACGCCCGATTCTTATTGAGCACTTGAAAATTACGGTTAGTTAAACGTTCTTCAGGATAAACAGAAAATAAACGATTTTTTTCACAATCAGTGGTTTGAATACCAACTTTGTAATGGTTATTCAACTGTTGTAATTAAAGATGGTAAAATAACAACCAAATAAATGGTTATTCTACTATTTCCTTACGGAAATTTTTAACAGTGTATAGGAGGCCTGTTCTGCCCATCACAGCTTACGAGAACAGGGCCCTGGAGGGCAGAAGCAGATATGCTGGTCAGGTGGATTAAGAAAAATTTTAGTGTGTTAACACGTACAGATAATTAATTGAAGATATAAATTAGGATATCATTTAGAAAACAGAAGATAATAGAAACAGTTATTTATGTGGGGCACTTGTTGCTTTTGCAAATATTCAGGTAGAAAAACGGGACAAGAAGCAACGAAAACGACATTTTCTAATGAATGACCTTTGCCCGCAAAGCCACGAGTGACCCACCAAATTATGTATACTAATGCGTACCTAGTGTAAAGTACAGTATCTATCAGGTCTCGAAAATTATATTTCCTGACATGCCCATAGCATGTAAAAATTCCGATAGAGAATGAATATTCTATCTTTACATACCCGGCAGGACATGTAATTTTTTAAACAAACATTTCTTTTCCAAAATATCTTCCAAAACTTTCCTTTTGTCTGCTTAATGCTATACTACAAATTCAAGTGTTTTTATTTATGTGCAATAACATAAGGCCTGCAAAAAATTTAAGATTCTTCGAGCTCTGATATCTATATTTTGAAAAGAAAAAATGTCATGGGTCATTCACGGTTTCAAAAGTAACAGGGACATATAATTTGCACCATATATTTGATAACTTTAACTTTGACTCCTCTTTGAGTACAAGCAAGTCTGATTTCAAAGGGGAATGGCTTCACTTTTTCTTACCACAGTACCATTAACATATTCTGAAAGTTTTAGAAAATTTGAACACATCAACTATCATAAGTTGTCGAATATCCAAAAAAAAACGACTCAAAAAGAGGCTTTATAGAATGAATGTTTAGTATTTTACATCGTGTACTTTCAGTCGTGTTTCTTAAAATAACATATCACGTTTAAGAAAGGCTGCTTTTATTCCTTCCAAAGAGAAGGTTTTCTGCTTCATGTACTCATATTAGAAAATATTCTCACGGGAAAGGCTCTTACAAAAAGCAAATGATATGCATTATCACATAAAAGTGTATTAAAAATATATTTTAAGCATCGTTTAGTTTAATAATAGCTCAATAAGCGGTTCAGATGTTTGCAAGCAGAGCAGCAATAGCGATGAAATACGTGAAAAAAAGAATCGATTAAAAAGGGAAGTGGGGAGCTGTGTAGAAAAATACAAATGTTTTACAAGGTATTTTTGAAGTAAGTCTCCTGGGATAGATTTTCAAGAAAACATGTTGTTTGACAGAATAAACTTTCCTAAAAAGGATCTTTGTAGTGCTGAAAAGATTTGAAGCTGTTAAAATGTTCATTGTAATATTTAAGTTTTTAATAAGATTTTCTTAAACAATTTTTGAAAGAAAAATTGACTAATAAAATAAATTAAAACAGGTAGAGTTGGCACACAATTGGAAAGCATGATAAAAAATAATGAAAACGTTAATTTTTTGCAACTTTTTAACGCAAACTTTTGTTAATATTATAGACCACATTACTTCTGTATTCAGCTCCATCATTATTTTGTAGTTTCGCTATAAATTATAAATTAAAGCGGCAGCTGTAAACTAAGCAATCTATTTTTCGCTTCTTTCCTTATAAGGTAGGTGAAATTGCGCACATGGGTGGTTTACACGCATTGGAAATGGCTTCAACTTTTCCCCCAAAAAATGTTGAAATTTAGCTACAACCAGCATTTGATCCAAAAGTTGAACCATTACACTGGTTCGACTTAGTACCAAATGTTGGCTGCAGCTAAATTTCACCATGTTTTCCTGTTTTTTTTTTCTTTTTTTGTGAACGGTTGAACAGGAATTTTGTTCAGTGTACAGTTAGAGACAAGAAACTTAAAGGGAAAAGCTTTATAGAAAAGGGCGACATTTATTTGTTAAACTTTTTGCATGGTTTATTATTTTGTTTACTTTATTTTTTTTTATTTAACTTGATTTGTCACGGAAGTTTGTTACACGGTTTTCGACCACTATTACTTCATAAATTATATTCAAACTGAGCACACAAGCTTATCTTCGATGACAATGCATTATTCCATCCATTTTTAGCCTACTTTCCCGTAAAAGTAAAAAAAATAATAATAAAGCATGAAAGAAGGCTTAATGTATCGTGAAAACATCGTTAGAAATCAAGAAAAGTCAAAAATAAATTAAGTAATTAAATAAAGATTGAAAAATAAAAAATTTGAAAGTAGGGTTTTGAGATGGGGAAAAAGTGTGTCTGTCGGTCTGTCGGTTTGTCTGTCGGTCTGTCCCCCTCTAATAACTTTTGAACGAATTATCCGATTCGAAAAATTCTTTTTGCATTCGAAAGATCTCGGCGAGGACATCTCATTTCTATATTTTACTTTTTGATTTGAACAATTTTTGTTCAATTTTGAACAGTTCAAAAAATTTTAACATTAGCGCCTATGGGTGAAAATGAAGCAAATTATGTAAACTCTGGGTACAAGATCCAAGTTCCAATGAACAAGCTCACTGGAAGGAGTTCTTGGCGTGAAATATTGATTTGAACAATTTTTGTTCATTTTTGAACAGTTAAAAAAAAAAAAAAAAAATTAACATAGTGCCTACGGGGAAATTTCAATCCTATATAAATCCTGATCTAACGGGCCGATTTGCTTGGAACAAACTTTATCGGAAAGCTCTTATGACGTAGAACATGTACAGATAAAAAGTTCATCCAGAACTAACGAGCCTATTTTCTTATGAAATTTTTTGATCGGGATTTTCAAGAATATTTTTGAATTAATGAAAGATTAAATGAATACACAAAATAATGAATGAATAAATGAGTGAATAAATACATGAATGACTGAATAAATGAATGATTGACCGAATCTGTATTAACCGTTGAAAAAGGCATATTTGAAGCAATTAAGAACTAAAGCTAAACGAGAAAGAGAGAGAGATAGCTAGATTATAAATTTGAAGCTGGTGTATACGGGAAAGTAGGCTCGTATAGTTCTAGACGGAACTTCTTGTTTAATTTATTATATCGTTAATTAGGAAAAGAATTTATTATTTTGGCTCTGAGAAAATTATCAAATTATTTGTCGATTGGCAACGATAGTTTTGTTTGGAATGTTTGGATAACGCAATGATGTTTTGAATTTTAAAATCCTTAAATCATGGCGAATTTTTTTAGTTTTTTTTTTAAATAAAACCGTGTAACTTAAAATATTTTTGCACGGTTTTATTTTTATTTATTGTTATATTATTTACTTAATTTTATTTTATTTATTTGTTAATTCATTTATTTTGTTTTATCAATTAACTTTATGTATTTATTTATTTATTTATTTAATTAATTAATTATTTAATTATTTATTAATTATTTATTTATTTAATTATTTATTTGTTTATTTATTTATTTATTTAATTATTTATGTATGTATTTATCTGTTTATTTATTTAATTATCTATTTAATTATTTACTTAATTATTTAATTAATTATTTATTTATTTAATTAATTAATTAATTAATTATTTATTTAATTATTTATTCATTTAATTATTTAACTTTCTACTCATTTTTTTTATTTGCGTTTATGACTGAATAATTTAACTTTTGGAAAAGCGACGGCCACTTTTTTTTTTTTTTACATTGCTCCACTGAGTTGTTTTATTTAGTCTAATTAAATTCGCTTTTGGTATTCTGAAAAATTTGTTGAACATCAGTTATGTTGTTTTTCTATGGATGACTGCAAAAATAAAAACTTAAAAAACACAACTAAATTTAACTCTTTAAAATCGTAAAGGTTGTTGATTTGCAAATGCAAGATTTATCAACTAGTAATAAATATAAATAAGTAACTAATGTTTTTCTCTTTATGCTTACCAAAGCGTAAAAGTACTATATATACAGACGGCGCTTAATTATATCGCGATTATTATGTGCACATGCAATAAAAGCTATTTGGCTTTAAAAAACTATTGAAAAAGAAAACCTCCGCAGAAATAATTTTATTTCTTACAACGCGGTAGTATGTTCTCATGGGCAATTACCTTAATATCTCATTTGTTGAAAAAATATGTATTACAGATGTATGTAATTATAATTGCTTTCTTTTTGGTGTTGCTTAAATTCCCGAAAAGAGAAAAAGCAGCAGTAAATTTTATGAATATTTTCTTATTTTTAAAGCATTAAAATTGTTTTTATGGTCATTATATGTAATCTTACTTAACACAATTGCTCACACAGTTTTAATTTTAAAATGTAATGAGCGTTAGAACAAATTATCGTTTCAACAAAATTCTTTTTCGTGACGCACTTGATGATTTAAACGCATTTCATAAAAACTATAATTATGCTTCAGGTAAGCAAGGTTTGAATGCTTTAAAGGAAAGAATATGATGGTTGAGATAAGTTTTGTTTATGAATACAATCGGGCAATATTGAAAAATGCTTCAATGACTTAGAAAATTATTTCATTAACTTTAAGAGTTAATCCACTAAGAGAAAACATTTTTGTCAAAAGTTTAACTTGTATCAGATCATAACGCAAAAATTACCTTCAAAAAAGATTTTTTTTTTTTTTTGACATAAATAAACATTTTTATTAATTTAACTGTACAGAGTGTAATTAGTTTTGCTATTCAAGTCAAAGTAATTTCTTTCATTATTATTAAACTTGTCACCGAGTTCCAATTTATGTTGATTAGTTGAGTTCCGGTTTATGTTATTCTGTTGATCCAAAACGTAACTGAAAAAAATTTAGGAATGATTTTTTGAAATTTCTATTATAAAATTTTGTCAACAAGAAATATTTGAATTTTTTTAATTTTAAGAATGAACGTGTTTGAGTGTTTTCCCAATTCAAGCTTTTATGTTTTTAAAGCAATAAAAATGAGATTAAAATTTAAGCACATTTTTAATTCATTGAAGTCTATATAATTTTAGTAAAACAAACATTTTAATGTAAAAAAAAAAAAAAAGAAAATTGCAATTTTTGTTATAATTGGTGAAAAAATTTAGTTAATTTTATCAGTTGCTGGAGAACAAAATTGCGAAAATATTGTATACTAAAATAACACATTAAAAACGCAATTGTTTTCTCAAACGAATCAACATTTAGCAAATACTATGCAGTTACATTATTTTTTATATTTACTTTGATGTATACACTTTAGAATGGAAACGCATAGTGAAATAAGTATACGTTTCTAATTTTTTTTTTTCTGCCAACTATTCTTAAGGAATGCTTTACAAAATGCACTATTTATAATTTTCTTTTTGTCTGAAGTGGCGCAGAAAGATTGATTGAATAATTTAAAAAATCTTATTAGGTTCATTAAAGTTTTTATTTTGAAACTTTTTTTAGCAACATACTTTTTTTTTAATATATTTTATGGCATATTGACTTTTCCGTGTTTTAAAGAGAATGTCTTTCATCTAAGCGCAACTAAACAAAAGAAAAATATTCCACATCCATGCTCTTACAATGTTACAAAATATAGTTTGATTGACAAAAAGTTTTACCCGAAGTTATTTAGTTTCGAGATTTTTTTTTTAAATCTTCAATCAACAATGTTGTTTAAGGGAAATCTTTCTTTACTGTTTTGATCAAAGAATCCTTTTTCGAAAATCTCTCTTCACTTCATGTCTTTCTAAAAAACGTGCCCTGGAAGAATTACAATAAAAGTTCAAAACAAAAAAAGATTCAAAAAATTCTTGAAATTTATTTATCAATTGCAGAAGAAAAATAGCTTAACAAAAATATTTTCAGAAGAAAAACACAAGAGCTTCATTAGGAAATATGCTTTAGGAAAAACTTAGTACATTATTTACTGCTTTTGTTTTTGATTGCTTATTATTTTCATGTTAAAAAACACGTTTTGGGTAAGAATATATAAGCATTACTGCAAATAAGATTTTTATAGTAGTGTAAGGAATGGGAGTTAGTTTTAAAAACATATGCGGGAAATTTAATCTTCAAAATAATGTACTTTATAAAGACGCGTAACATATGGAAACGAAAGATTTTCTCTTTTGAATTATTTTTTTTTTTAAGAAAATGCTCTTCAAACTTCTACTTTACTTTCTCTGGTTTCAAAAAATAATGACTTTAAAGATGCAGGTTTTTTTTCCTCTCTGAAAAGTTCTCATTAAATACAGTATTTTATTACCGGCTATAAGGAAGTAAATGGTAAATGTTGTACTCATGTCACTCAAAACTAGGACGATGCATTTAAAGATGTTAATATAAAAATAATTAAAATTGTCTCTTTCCTTAATGCCGACAATGTATAATGAAAATGGAGGCAATTCAAGAAACATCCTTGGTCACGTGGCAGCGATGAAAGCAATGTAAACAAAGGAAGCAGTAGCATCCTTTACTTCGAGTTCGAAAAATCTAATTAAAAACTAGGACTAAATTAAAGTACTTCTACATTACATAAAATTAACACTAAATAAAACACGTAGTAGTTAATAAATTTCTTTTACAATGATTAAATTAAATGTAAATACTGGGTTATAATCAGAAAAAGCTATGAAAATAGTCTAAATAACTTTAAGATAACTAACTTTGCCTAGTGAACTCCACGTGGAACTCAATTGAAAATCTTGTAAACAAAGAACGGATATCTCGTGACAACGATGATCGCTCATGTCTCTCAAGCGGTGAATTGCCTCCATTGCGGCAAACACAGATAAAATAGCGTTTGCTTCTTTCAGAAGATGACTAGTGTACCCGTGCGGAATTCCGTACTAATTTGTGAAAAAGGACATTATGAAAAATAGAAAAAAGCAAAAGGATGTTGCTACAAAAGAAGACATGTAATTGAACACAGCAGTACAAATAGGTGTTACAATTTTTCCCTACTATTATTTAAATATTCAAAATAATAAAATAATCACAATAATAATGATAATTATTTCTGTTAGTATTCATTGCATTCAAATACACTAACGAAAAAGTTCCATTACTAAAAATAGTGTTACTGTTGGTTGGATCGGCTCTACCCACTCATAATATAAATGAATGTGAAAGAATATCTTGTTTTCACATAAAATGCTTTAAATTCAGCAGCTAATAAATTAATAATAGTAGAGTATGTTTGATGAACTCACTCCAAAAAGTTATTTTACTTAATGAATATTTAATTTAATAAATAATTTTAATAGTATACTTTCTACTATATTTTAATTTTCTGCATGGAATTAAAAACACCAAATAAAATATAAAAGAGCCCTTTTCATATTCAGTTTATCAAAAATCAACGATCCAGCAAAACAATTAATTGGAGAAAACGTAAACGAAAAGCGGGACTCGAACCATGGCTGTTGTGTATACCAGCCTTGCACTCTTAACCACTCGGCCACTTGGCCTCTAACCAGCAACCACAACACCAACTTGGCATCAAATTAAAGGACCTTTTCTTAAATGATTTTAAACTTCAAATTTAAGAGAAGCTGTACATTTTTAGAGTATATTGTATATTTTTCCGGTGTAGCGGTTAAGGAAAGCTTTAAAATGATGCCTCATTCATGAAATTTGATGAAGTATTAACCCTCTAATGCCCAAGTTTTGTTATCGTCGTCCGCCTTGAGGCGGAATTGTAAATTAGAATGTTAATTATAGAGATCTTTCATTGTCTTACATTCTGGTTAATAGTTTGGCAGAAATTTTTAGTGTAATTCTTGTTCAATCACTTCCTTTAAATTATTTAAATTTGACTTAACCGTCTAACGCCCAAGTTTTGTTATCGTCGCCCGCCTTGAGGCGGATTTGGGAATTAGAGGGTTAAGGAAGTTATGGCGTACCGACAAAAAAATTCCTTGAGAAATAATATATATGATCCTAGGTACTATATTGCGCAAATTAATAGGGACAAGCTATACTGTAAAAAATTCTCGTTCAACCATTCAGCCAAAAAAAAAATGTTGAAATTTAGCTGGGACCAACATTTGGTACTAACGTTGAACAATTATTATGGTCCCATGTTTATCATTCATGATGAAACTAGGTGAAGCAACAAAATTATAATGGTTCAACTTGCTACCAAATGTTCGTTGCAGCTAAATTTCACCACTTTTTTGTTGAAATGTTGTTATAATTTTTTAGTGTACAAGAAGAGGTTTTTATCTCATAAATAATCATTCATGGACTATTTTACTCTATCAATCACAAATTTATGTACTTTATTATGTGCTTCACTACTCAAAGTAAAAATAACGAGCGTCCACTCACCAGGGCCTCTCCGTGAATTCTGAAATAATTAATGCGTATCATATCGCTCGTTAAAATCGAAATCGCAAGTAATAGTGAGTGAAAGTCATTACATTTAAATATCCTTCAAAAACATTTTCAAGTGCTCAAATTACATATGACATAAAAACAGAAAACAAGGGCAGGGGAAGCTTCGGCGAAATTTTCTAGTATCAACACTTCAAACTCTCGTTGATACTTAGGAGTTCCGTTTTCGCAAAAATCAATTTCACGTCAAATCGAAACCGAAACCATCTTTCAAAATTCTCCGCCGTAAAGAAATTAGAGACCTCTCATAATAGCCAATTTCCTGCAATCGGATGACTCATTAGGAGTCCATCCATTATGACAGTTATTAAGATTAGGAGAGGGGAAAACGAAAACAGAAAAAGAGACAAAGCGAGGGTTCAGATTTTTAAACATCATGGCGGAGCAGCGCCATTTTTATTTTTTATCTAAGCCTAATTACATTGTATTCGTTAGTGTAGAACTCAAGAAGGGGAGATGACTAATTAGTGACGCAAGCGGTGCAAGAATATAAAACTTGCGTCTGGGCGTATTTTTGAAGTAACGGCTTTAGAGGAATATTTCGATGCGGTGCAGCTATTTCTTTTGACGCTCGGTTCAATTAATTATTATTGCGTGAGACGTTCCCTTCGTTGTAATTTAACCGGGAAAATAAAAGTTTCAAGATGAACTTATTTATTTCGGTGATTTTGATGAATCGGTTTGTAAGAGGTAATGCATGAACGCTGTTAATTATAGGACGATTGATGGATATTCCCATAAATGTTTTTTTCGAAAATTTGTATTATTTATCCTGGTATGAATAATAATATGCATACGTTTCTCATGATTGCTTATTTACCACTGTTAATCGAATCTTGCAGCGTTATACTGGTTCTCAGAGAACCTTATTGAGCTACAAAGGGACTCAACTTTGTAGCTCATTGAGGCTCCCTGAGTGGTTCTCTGAGATAATCATGGAGGATACAAACCTGCGTAGTTTACGGTTATGTCACGTCCAGTTGTACACATGTACAATGAAAGTCCATTCCATAAGTTTTTTTAACTTGGCTGTCACAACATTTTGAATTAATCTCAAACACAAAATATCAAGCTCTTCAGTCCAAGTGTAACAAATTGGGTTCATTTTAAAATACCGTTTATCGACTACTGTTTGTTCAATTTAACAGCTAAAACACCCAATTGTTTTTGAAATTAAATAACAGATAGTTTACTTCGTTTTAAACATGGAAATTTGGCACTAATTATTATTTAAACGAATTATTAATTAAAATTTTAAAAAATGTTTAGTTATTTTGTTGTGCAATCATTTTTTAAATCAGAGAATCAAAAAATTGCGTCAAAATTGTTTGTGCTTAGTTCTGGGGTTTGGAAAGGTTAAAATATCTTACATCGTAGAGTGAAAACAAATGAATGTGCTAAAGTTGTAGCTATTTTCGCTCTCTTTTTAGTGGAAATATGAGTATTTTTTTCTTTAGTTTACAGTGAACATAACTAGCACCAACATGTGTTGAAAATTATCTCCGAATATTTGCAACATGTACAGACCTACCGGCAATTAAAGAGTGCAAGAAGAATTTATTTATATTAAAGGGGGAAACTGCTCGTATGCGAAATGTGCCATATTTTGTTCTCGTTTTATTTCGCTTAGCATACTTTACTTCTTCCTAGGTGATGTTATAAGAAAGTTTATTAATTTGGTTGCTTTCAAAAAAAAAAAACCGATGTAAACATTCTGATTTGCGTGCTAATAAACGCTCTGTCAAACGAACTTCCCTAGACTAGAATGGATTCGTCCGTTTCTGCCCATGCTCAGAAGCGTCCAAGTGTCAAAACTCCGTGGTCGCACTGTTGCTTAATTCCATGACACGTTTTTCATGCCTATCGCAACCCTTTTGCTTCATTTACAGTAATGAACACTAAAATAACTCGAAACATTTTAGTGTGCTCATACATTGTATTGCCTATTTTTAAAATAACGGAAGAATTTCAGTCTAATAAATAAATATTTTGAGTTCTTATAAAAAAATACTAGTAAGCCCGGCGGTCATACGAAATGACCGCTGTTCAAGATATTATAAATATACAATGCTCCCAGTAACCGGAAATGCACATCAAATCCAAGAGATATTAAAAAAACATCATCATCCGAGAAAAAAACATCTGTTATAATAATCTGTAAAATAAAAATATTATTTACTATATAAACAAATTGTTTACGAAAAATATTTATTTATATCCAACATAATCATCGCCAAAACAATAGTTTTAATGAAACTGGAAAAAAGAGCGCTGCCACTTTAATATATATAAAAAACGCAGACGATAAATAAATCAAAACAAAGAAAGAAGGATTAAACCAAATTTGCGTTTACATAAATTTTCAACGGAGATTGCAAATCTAGCGAGGCCTCACTCAAAATGCTAGAGAAATGTTTTGATTATTAGTCGTTTTGATTTTAGAAACAGTTGTGTAGATGACAGCACGATGCAGTTTTATCGGAGTAAGAAATTCGGAATATCAATCTGCGACAAACAGACACTTCAGCCGCTTATATATAAGATAAGATGCCGTGACAGACACGACTAAAAATGGACACGTCTATTGCCACATGTTTTTACACGTATTACTTCAAAATTTTATTTCTTAGCCTAAAGCTCTTCTGGTATTTGTAAACTGAGCATGAAGATGTGTAAGCACACAGCAATTGATTAAGTTAGTTTAATAATTTCTATTTGAAGCTCGACAAAAAATGTGTGTCAAAAATCACTTTATTTTACAAACATTCTCAAGATAACTAGCTTGATTCTCTAGCTCATTATTATATTCTGTCATCCAAGGAAATAGCTACTTCTATTATCCTGAAGCAATAATATAGTCTACGCAGGATTTTGAAAGCAAGAAAGAAACGATACTAGGAGATTATGTTTTACCAAATTCCCAAACTGAACTATAACAAGACGTTTCGGCTAGAACTGTACGAGCCTACTTTCTCGTATACGCCAATATCAAATTGATTATCCAGCTGTATCTCTCTCATTTAGCTTTAGTTAACTAAGTACTTCAAATGTAGTTTTTCAACGGTTAATAGATGTTGATTCACTCATTCATATATCATTGATTCACTCATTCATATGTTATTGATTCACTCTTTCATGTATCATTCATTCATTCACTCATTCATTCATACATTTATTCACTCATTCATATATCATTCATTCATATATCATTCATTCATACATCATTCATTTACTCATTCATTCATACATCATTCATTTATTAATCATTCACCCATTTATTAATTCATTTACTTATTCATGTATTCATTCAGTTATTCATTCATTTATACATTTATTCACTTATTTATTTATTGATTCTTTCGCTCATTCATTTGTTCATTCGTTAAATCAGAAATGTCCTTAAAACCCCGGAGAAAAATGTCATGATGAAATGAGCTCGCTTCTGCTTGAACTTCGTATCTATACATGTTCCACGTCAGAAGATCTTTCCTATAAATTGTGCTCCGAGCAAATCCATTTGTTGCTTTACATAGGATTGAAATTTCCCCAATAGCGCTAATGCTAAATTTTTTGAAGTGTTCAAATTTGAGCGAAAATTTTGATCAAATCAAAAATAGAACATGTAGGAATTAGATGTTCTCATCGAGATCTTTCGAATGCAAAAAAAATTCGAATGCATGCCTTCTGTCATTCTTTGCTTTTAAAACTTTTATGGGAAAGTAGGTTCATAAAAGTTCTAAATTTGATATGCTTTAGTAACTAAACTAAAGTTTAGTTTATGAATACCTTGTGCTCAAACAAAAGAAAAGGTACCTCAATCCAGAAGAAAGTTAGGGATAGAATCTATACATTTTCTTTCTTTAACAGAATGATAAATTAGTTTTGTGTCGCATATATCAAATATGTATAAATAAATTAATCTCTTGAAAAAAATTATGTCTTTTGTTTAAAAAATGAATGTTCGTCATCAATGAAAATTCTTGGAATGTTTTCTTGTGAAAAGCCGACGAGAAATCTAAATAACAAAACTACCTTTTAAACAAATAAACATTTTTCTGTGAAAAATTATTCCTCTAGATAAAACGCGCGCTGAATTTCAAAAGTATTTGTTTGACAACAAAAATAAAAGTTGTAATTATTTTGTTATCTATTTTTTGCGATGCCTCAAGTAATCCTTCTTGGAAAAGTTAAAAGTGTTTCAATAAAAATAGCAAGAATAAAACCAATTTGTAGCTGTGAGATATTTTTCTTTTTGATATTCTGTAGAATTATTTTTAAAAAGTAATGAAAAGTAATCAGTATTGGTATTTAAACAATTGTAAAAATGACGACTGATAAATTATTTGCATTTTTAAATGCATTTTGCAAGTTATTAGGTTTTGTTCAAAATCACACCAATCTGATTGAATTCACTTTTTTCTTTAAGTATCAAAAGAATTTATTTTTTTTATTTTCTTTGATGATGTTGCTTTAGTTAGTATGATTTAGGAGAAGGATAATTTATTGAAGTTTTGCCGATTTCATGATTTTAATAACACTTTCCACATATTTTTTGAAACATATGTATTGAGTTCCGTGTGTTAGAATTATAGTTACTCAATTAAAATATGCACTCTATACTCTTCTTGGGCAGTAGACATCTGTCTCATTAAATGGTCATTAGTATCAATAGAAAAAGAACAAGTAAAACGTCAACTGGTTTGAGTAGAATCATTCTGGAGGCATGGCTTTACTCAGAAATGTCAGATTCAAACTTAAAATTTTCGGAGACATAGAAAAAGCGCGATATATCCGAATGAGCGTTATAGCGAGGCGCGATATAACGAGGATTTAACTGTATATAAAAAGTAATAATTACGAATTTACCACCAACTCAACACCAAGATAGTGTTCAGTAACACCAAAATCCAATCAGTAACACCAAAATAGTGCTCAGTAACACCAAAATAGTGTGCAGTAGCCCCAAAATAGTGTTCAGTAGCACCAAAAGTGTTCAGAAGCACCAAAAATTGTGGCCACTAAACGAAAAATTCGTACTGCAGATTTTTTTTTCTTTAAAGCTATACACTTTTTTAATTAGTCTTCACCATCGTTTCATCCTGATGAAATGAACGCTATAAAATTGTTAACATTCGGGATCGCTCATAAATGCTGTCACACTTTTTTCAATATATTTCACCCCCTCCTCATTTGTCACTGTCACACTTCAACATACTCCCTACCCCCTTTGTCATATGTCACGCAACGGCGGATCTAAGGGGGGGCGATGGGGCGATCGCCCCCCCCCCCCCTTGGGCCGATTCAAGTGGATACTACATCGACAATCCTAATAAGTGAGTTTTTACTCTTTGTGCCCCTGGACCAGCCATGTTTTTATGTTCTTGGAATCCCAGCCTAATAGCCCAGTTTCAAGTTCTATGCTTTCCCCCTGTCCCTTTGTCCTTTAGTATTGCTGAGTTGCTAATCCTCGGAATAATGGGAAAGAGATTCCCTGCTCTTTTCTTCTACCTATCAACTGGTGACAGCTAGCCAAGCCTTAGCACATGGTGTAAATTCCTGCAGCATTTACGCTAAAACCTGGGGTCTGAAACATTTCATTTAACATTCATAATTACAGATGTTTACGTAAATTGCACATAGACGTTGATGGTTTTTTAGTACATATTTAGTATTACATTTTTAAAATTTTAGAAAATATATTACTAACTATTATTTTGTAATTTAGACATATCAACTCAAATTTAGAAAATGTATTTACAAGCCTACATTTTTCTTCAGAAAGCTTGAAGGAAATCCTAACTTGGTTAAAACTTGGCTAAGAAGCAGAATGAGGGATGGTAGATTCACTGGGTTAGCGTTATTGCATATCCATAAAGATATTACATTGGACGTTGAAAAAATTATAGACAGATTTCCGAAAGCAAAAAAACGGCAGCTTGTGTTCCTTTTATACGGGCTTTGAATATGCATTGAAAACGTATATGCATTGAAAAAATGTGTCAGTAAAATTTTAAATATCAC
This sequence comes from Octonoba sinensis, assembly GCA_038502835.1. Classification (NCBI taxonomy): domain Eukaryota; kingdom Metazoa; phylum Arthropoda; class Arachnida; order Araneae; family Uloboridae; genus Octonoba; species Octonoba sinensis. Next base: position 107,506,365 of record CM076606.1, read on the forward strand.
AACACTAGCATTTTCTTTTTTGTTGTTCCTGCTGTTTGAAAAAAAAAGGGGGGGGGGGGACTGTTGAAAAGGAATGAAGAATCTCCTCCATCCATCCTTTCCTTACATTGAACCTCGAGATTTCCAAAATCGCCCCCCCACCCCCTTGAAGATTTTCTAGATCCGCCCTTGATGTCACGCTATATTACATTAGCACAAAATAAGTTTAGTTTACTGATTCTAAATACTTTTATAGAAATCAGAATGTACGATGTCACACTTCTTGTTTCCCCCTTCCCTACCCTTGTCACAAACCGTCACACTTTCTTGAACCCCTTTTTCGAAGCGTGACATCATTTATAAATGACCCTTTCGATAAAAACTCAAAAAACAACGTAAAAATGGCAAGGAAAATTCCATCCAACAGACCTCTGGGTCCTCTATTTTAGGGGCCTCTATTTTAGGGGTAAACGAAACGAACATTTTGTTGAGTGGCTTTTCATCCATAACTATGGAGTACTTAATGATATTTACGTTTATTTACGTTCTTTTGGGTTTGCAAATTCAACCTTATTAAAGAACAAGTCTGGAAAAATAATCCGTATAAGTATTTCGGAGCAACAAGGAGGCAGTTTTTCAGTGCTGAAAAGGTTTAACCCTGTAATTGCTTATCCCAGGGGTCCCCAACCTTTTTGGAAATAGGAGCACATACCAGAATATCGGTCGAATGGCGGGCACCATTTATTTTTTCAAGCTAAATTTATAGTTGGTGGACATAGTACACACCATGTAATGCACAAAAAATTTAATTTCAAAAATTACTTTAACATGTGAATATTAGTATTAATATTCTTGTGTAAAATGTATGATTACTAAATTGCTTGCAAAACATACGAACTATAAAAATTATTTATAAATTATATAAAATACAGTCAATGTGATCTTTGGCATTGCATTTCACTGACCAGCGCTTCATAAGTGGGAGAATATGATGAAATTCCTTCTCGCAAGGCCTGAAGGTGTTCATCTGTAAGTCTTAATCTATATTTTGATTTTATGATATTCATTCTCATTTATCATCATAGGATTATTCATAGTTATATGGCCCTTTATTCATACACTCATGATTCTAAACTCTCTCTGGTTTAAAAAGGAAAACTGAAATATTTTATCGTTGGGCACAAGCAGCGGGCGCGCCTAGTGTCCCGTAATGGTAACATCGAATCAGAGGTTAAATAAATATAAATGCTCAGTTCAATTATCTCACAATATTCCTTTCGCTTTATTTCCTAATAAGTTAAAACGATAAGTACTCATGAAGATTAATTAACTCAATAAAACTATGCTAAATAATCAAAAACCATTTTAATGGAACACAGCACAAAACTAAAACAGAATACAACTGTTGCCATTTTCACAACACAAACTATAAAGCACCAAAACAAAGATAATGATAGGGAAGAGTGTTAACACCTAGACTGATCGGCGGGCTCTATGGTGCCCGCGGGCATAGGGTTGAGGACCCCTGGCTTATCCCGTGATTTCCACCACATGCGACGTAAATGTAGCGAACATTGCCCCTCACCCGTTTAAATCGAGAATAAACTTTTTAAGTGTACTTAAAATATTAGCCCGCTGTTTCATCGCTTGAATAACAGTAACGAGATTTCTGAAGTACTCAGACTGTAATTAATATTTTATTCCGGAGATGGCTTTTGTGTAAAGTTAGCGAATTTTGTGCCTAAAACTGATGTTTCAGGACCTACGATACAAAATAATAGTTAAAAAAATCTTTGTTACAAAAATATGTTACTGATTTAAACTCCAAAACATAACAACATTTCAAACACGTAATTTAAAAAACATGCATATTTTGAAGTGAATTCGTTAAAAAAATGTGCAGTCAGTGGTCTAACATTCTATGATATGCTCCATGCATAATTAAGTGTTGGTGGTGCTTTGCCTGGGACGTTCGAAACGTTTTCTATACAGCAAAATGGGCTCCTTTGCAACGTCAAAACGTGTGTATGAAATAATTTTGTAAACTAGTCCTTTATCCCCTTAAAGCACGAGTTTATTTTTTTAATGGAAAACTAGTATAGTGTAATTTATTCTTTGGAATTTCAGGTTTGGGGGGTGACTAGGGAGCGGGGGGTGGGGTAAAAGTTACGTAGAAAAAGTATATTATACAAGTAAGTGTAAACGAATCTCAGACGGGCAGGGGGTAAACCTTCCGGTAACTTTCGCCCAATAGACACTGGCCAATAATTCGTAAAGGAGTTAGTAAAACTTCTTTACTATTAACTACCAGGGACCCGGAGCTGGAGCCCGGATCCGGAGTACCCCGGAGCCATGTTTTCCCTGGAGGTGGAGCAGGAGCCCAAAAATTCTGAAACTTTTTCCTAAGAACCGCTGAAGCTTAATCCTGAAACTTAATTCCTAAAATCTGAAACTTAAAGCATTAAGGTATACTAAAATTGTGGAGCCGAAACTGGAGCTTTTCCGGAGCTATAGCTTATTACCTGTGAGCGGAGCCGGAGCTATAGCTTATTATCTGTGAGCGGAGCCGGAGCTATAGCTTATTAGCTGTGAGCGGAGCTGGAGCTATAGCTGATTATCTGTGAGAGAAGCCGGAGCTATAGCTTATTACCTGTGAGCGGAGCCGGAGCTATAGCTTATTATCTGTGAGCGGAGCCGGAGCTATAGCTTATTAGCTGTGAGCGGAGCCGGAGCAATAGCTGATTAGCTGTGAGAGAAGCCGGAGCTATAGCTTATTACCTGTGAGCGGAGCCGGAGCTATAGCTTATTATCTGTAAGCGGAGTCGGAGCGATAGCTTATCATCTCTGAGCGAAGCCGGAGCAATCTTATCTGTGAGCGGAGCCGCAGCTATAGCTTATTATATGTGAGTGGAGCACGAGCTATCGCTTATTATCTGTGAGTGAAGCACGAGCTATAGCATCTTATCTGTGAGCGGAGCCGGAGCTATAGCTTATTACCTGCGATGGAGCACGAGCTATCGCTTATTATCTGTGAACGGAGCTGGTGGCGGAGCCGGAGCATCAAAATTTTTTGACGGTTGTGGGTCCCTGCTAACTACAAATCAAAATGTATCAAACGATAATAAAATATACATTTTATTGATAGTAATCAATCGCAAATTATTCGACAATGGATAAAAATTCCATGACAGCATTCAATCAGCAGCTTTATTTTATAAATAGACGGTTCCAGATATTCAATAATTATTTAACATTAAAATAACGCCATCATATTTTCTTCTTGTCACAAATAAATAATAAATTTGAAATAAAATATGGCGAATGTATCTTTTAAGCGAATAACTCATATCTCTTTTAATAAGAAAGTCAAAATATTGCCTCTTGAGTTATCGTGGAATTTGGGAATTCGAATGAACTAATGAATGGCTCAAGAACTACGGTTGCGGATAAATTACAAGCGGCCGTATTTTAAAAATAATGACTGTTGAGTTGAGAGGGTTAATATTCAGCTTCTCGATGCAACTCGTTTTCATCGCTGAGTTGCTTATTAATAATGAGCGTGCAGCGGGTTTTCTAGTTCTTTTTATTCCGTTTTATTAGTGACGGGAAAATTCTAATTCTGGAGGAGAGTTTTATTGGAAAGTTAATTGCAAAATTGGAGTAAAAATATTTTAAATGTCTCGTTGATGTTCGTCACATTTTCTGCTGATGGTTATCTCAATTATTTGTATCAAAGTACGAGATTTGTTTCGAACAGTAGATGATATTGTTTTAGAAAGCTGATTGAACTCATAATTTAGCATAATCTGAAGCAATAGATGACATGCTAAAAAAAAAAAAAAACTATTGAAAAGCATGTAGGTGTCCCATTTGCGAAATTTCTTTTTAATGAAAAGTTTTGTGACATTCAGTGATTATGTTATGAGAACTGATAAAAATAATAATGAATAGTGTGTAAAACTATAGAGAAAATGTTGAAGTGGGGCTTTTTTCCTTTTAATACTTGCATTACATAGACAAATGACTTTTTACTTCTATGAACTAAAATTTAAAAAAAAAGAATTTTTTTGAATGAATTAATATATTTGTGCATTTATACTTTATAATGAAACTAAAATGAAAATAGAGAAAAAACTTTTTTGCAAAGAGGCAGTAAATGATAATGTAATATTTATTTTTTTTGAAGAAATTCAGTTGGAACATTTGTTTTATAAATGTATGAGGTATCTTTTACCCTTTGTGGTAGCCTCAGTGTCATCAAGACAAAGATAAGTTGCACATTGGCGAACATTAGCGCTAACTAATTACTGATCTCAAGAGTTTAGAATTAAATAATAAATATCGTGTTTTCCTTTCATATAAGGGCTTTCTTTCCCAATAAAATGCATTTAGTAGTTTTCCAATATACAGTATGGCAAGCAGCAGTTGCGTGAATGATAATTTATTAATGTCTGAAAATTAAAATATGCGATAAAACAGGATTATATGCTTTGTTTTTAAATTTAATGTATTTCCTCTTAAACAACATTACTTTGTTAGTTAACCCTCCCATGCATGTAAGCCTCATATGAGGTGACGTAAATTTTTGTTTGAAATTTTTATGCAGATTCGTTTGTTAGTTAACCCTCTCATGCATGTAAGCCTCATATGAGGTGACGTAAATTTTTGTTTGAAATTTTTATGCAGATTCGTTTGTTAGTTAACCCTCTCATGCATGTAAGCCTCATATGGGGTGACGTAAATTTTTGTTTGAAATTTTTATGCAGATTCGTTTGTTAGTTAACCCTCTCATGCATGTAAGCCTCATATGAGGTGACGTAAATTTTTGTTTGAAATTTTTATGCAGATTCGTTTGTTAGTTAACCCTCCCATGCATGTAAGCCTCATATGGGGTGACGTAAATTTTTGTTTGAAATTTTTATGCAGATTCGTTTGTTAGTTAACCCTCTCATGCATGTAAGCCTCATATGAGGTGACGAAAATTTTTGCTTGAAATTTTTATGCAGATTCGTTTGTTAGTTAACCCTCTCATGCATGTAAGCCTCATATGAGGTGACGTAAATTTTTGTTTGAAATTTTTATGCAGATTCGTTTGTTAGTTAACCCTCTCATGCATGTAAGCCTCATATGAGGTGACGTAAATTTTTGTTTGAAATTTTTATGCAGATTCGTTTGTTAATTAACCCTCCCATGCATGTAAGCCTCATATGGGTGACGTAAATTTTTGTTTGAAATTTTTATGCAGATTCGTTTGTTAGTTAACCTTCTCATGCATGTAAGCCTCATATGAGGTGACGAAAATTTTTGCTTGAAATTTGTATGCAGATTCGTTTGTTAGTTAACCCTCTCATGCATGTAAGCCTCATATGAGGTGACGTAAATTTTTGCTTGAAATTTTTATGCAGATTCGTTTTTGTGCTATTTTCAAGTCGTCCTCATCTGGAGACTCCAAACAGTTTTTGGAAACCACAAAATGTTTCATAGGGTATTCAAGATAGCTAAAAGATTAAGATATCTTTAGAAGTCCATGGAGGATTCAAGAAAGCAGAGAAAATCTCAGTTGAAAATCAAATTATGTTTATTTATTTTGAAGCGTGTATTACATTACTCGGAAGTTTGGTATTATTTTATACCTTCTTATTCCGTATAAATGAAGTTTGAATATTCAGTTTTACCATGTTTATTATTATATTGAATAAATATGACAAAAAAACATAAAAAGGCCTCATATAAGGTTACGAATTTTTGACTATACTGGACAAAAATTTCCAAAATAAATTATATCACTACAATCCTGAGATACTAAATTGGTTTGTAGCATATAAATTTTTCTGCTATATGACACCAATAAATAAATGCATGCATGAGAGAGTCAAATACATTATTAGAAAGTATCTACACTGATCAAATTAATTCTAGTCTTCTGCTGTCGATATAATAGCGTTGCCAATAAATAACTTGAAACTCCACCACATTTTTCAATTAGCTTTGGTATTTCAAAGGTATGCCATTTTGCTACCGCTAACCCTAATTGCAACGCGAACGCTGAGATGTGTTCTATGTTGGGTAACTTTTAATGAATGACGATAATGGTACAGGCGCACCAGATGGTAATTTTAATGAGTTTGTAAAAGAGGAATAATTTTACGCTGCACTGTCCTTGCAAATGTGTGCTCTCAGCGTTTTTTCCCTTTTCTTTTTTTATAAGTTACGAAATACTTTGTCAACTCGAATATCTTTTGGCGTTTTTAGTGGTTATCTATAAGGGTACAGATATTTTAGAAATATTCAATACATTTCTAAAATATCTGATCATAAATACTGATCATAAAGCACTTAGTTACAAAAAGCCTTCCAGTTATTTATGAGAGAGCTTTCAACAGCTTATTAAATTGCTAATCATTTTACCTTACGATGTTTTACTTATTAGGAGTGGTTCTGCACAACATAAAGCAACTTATGCTTCGTACTTTTTAACCCATTCCCTGCCGCGCAAACTTCTTATGCATATTTGAACGAGATACCATTTTCCTACCTCATATCGCCGTTCCGAAAGAACAATAACCTAACTGCAAAAATGTGTCAAATGCAAATAATTCCATAGACAATATCAGAAACACATTCGTACACAGGGGAACATGGACGTAAATGTAGAACGATAGTTTGTGTCTTCCAGAACAACGAACAATTTTTAGAGAAACAATGACATAACTGCACTTAGGGGTTGAAATTAGGGTCATTAAATCCTAATCCCTGATATATGAAAGTAAAGTATATATCCACTATAGTTACTCTCAATATACCATTATTTTCTGTCACTTACACCCTTTTCAATTATACGATTTATACAACTGCAAGTCGTTTTTTTTTACTCTCCTGTAAAATTGAAGTTTTTGCATTGACGTCACTGTTCTTCCGGAACGGCGATATGTGTTTAAATTAACATGCAAGTGCAGTCGAATAAAAAAGAAGTTTCATAACTTAGGTCCTGTAAAATAATTGTTTTTAAAATGGTGCGAAAACGAACCATCAGCAGGGAATGGGCTTAATGATAATGGACAACAATCACTTTCTGTCGTAGGAAGGGAGTTAAAAAGTACTCGAGCATTGCTGACTCTTCGGGGGAGAATATAACCTTATATTCATATAACATATTCAAATACTCAAGCGTTGATTACACTGACGGGGAAAATATAACCTCATATTTGTTGGAATATGATCCGATTCAACCTTGAGCCAGACGCCAGATTATTGCTTTCCCCCTATTGTAGAGGCTATGAACTGACGAAGTGAAACTTTCTGTTTTTATATGCGCGCGCAACATTCTTTGTATCTGAAGTGTTAATTTTTCTTTCTTCTCTCCTTAGATATGTGTCAGTGTATGTGGTAGAAATATGTTGCTAGTATCCTAATTAAATATGTGATTATTAATTCAGTGCAATGTCTTCTCTGAATGGATTTTTATGTAACTGATTCATAGCTACGACTGTACCGGATGAAAATGACAGGTCAGTTGAAATTATAACTATTGTTTTTCCATTCCCAGTGTGGTGAAGCTCGGCGACCGCTGCGTGCCAATTAACATTCTTTGTAAGAATGAACTCACCCTTCCATCAGATTATGAGACTGAAGCTGAATCTAGCGCTCTGCTCTCAACAAATGACAATAACATTAATATTTAAATGAAAGATATAAACTATATATGAACATTAAAGACTATTTAAAAACATTATCTACCATTCATATATATTAAGGGTTAAAAATACAAGTGGAAACATGGCTTCTTTTAAAGAAAGCTTTTCATTTGAAAAATTAAATAATAATAATTACTCTGTCTGGAAATTGAAGGCAGAAATGCTCCTAATTAAGGAGGACTTATTTAATTATATAACTGATAATCCACCAAACCCTATGACTACAGAATGGTCAAAGAAAGATCAAAAGGCCAGGGCACTGATTAATTTATTAATTGATGACACACAAATTATACACGTGAAGAAGGAAGCGACTACAAAAGGCACCTGGAACGCCTTAAAAAACATTCACGAAAGAGCTAATTTATCAAGCAAGTTGTATTTGCTTAGAAAGCTCTATAGCGCCAAACTAGAAGAAGGCGGAAATATGAATAACCACATTGTAAAAATACTTGAAACTACCGATAAGCTCAAAGCTATCGGAGAAGATATCAAAGACCAGCATCTACCTGCATTACTACTGTGCTCATTGCCATCTTTGTATGACACGTTAATAACCGCCTTAGAGGCTAGAAATGAAGAGGAATTAACATCGGAATTTATAAAGTGCAAACTTACTGATGAATTTCAGAAAAGAGTTGAAAACTCAGCGTCAGTAAATGAAAATGCAACAAAAGCATTTAAAGCTAATAATAAAAAATCATATCCTAGACGGGAAAACAACAAGTATTGCACATTTTGTTACAAGAAAGGAAATGAAAAATTACAATGTTGGCACCTCAAAAATAAACAGTCAAATTATCAAAGAAATGAAAATAAACACTACGCGCAAAATAATTCACACAGAAATGAACGAGCAAACAACACACACTCGAATGAGAAAAAAGTGTACACTGGTAAAACAGATCATTTAGCGTTCATCACAAATAAACCTAATAATAGTGGTTGGATTATAGATTCGGGATCGTCGGCACACATTTGCAATGATAAATCATTGTTTACTGAAATAACAGACAATTATCAAAGCTGTGTAACCGTTGCCAATGGCAATGTATTAAAAGCGCACGGCTCAGGAAGCGTTAAAATAAAAACAAAAACTTTGGATCAAAAAATAAATGAAATAACTTTAAAGGAAGTTTTATATGTTCCTGAAATTGAAACTAATTTAATGTCAGTAAAGAAAGCAACACAAAACGGATGTAAATTAACATTTAAAAATGATAGTTGCGAGTTAAAACACAATGGAAATATTTACCTAGAAGGTAAAACAAATAACAATTTATACGAGGTTATCTTAGATACTAAAAATGAACATTATGCTAAATTAGCGCATCATTGCAATAATAATAATTGCATTGAACTGTGGCATAGAAGATTAGGACATAAAAACTTTAATGCGATAAAGGAAATAACACAAAAGAACCTTGCAGACAGGTATTAAATTAGAAAATTGTAATCACGATACATTATGTGAAAACTGCATTAAATCTAAACTAACCGACGCACCATACCCGAAACAGGCACAGCATAGGGCAAAACAAGTCCTTGAATTGGTACATACGGACATAGCGGGCCCAATACAAACTCCGACAATCGGAGGCAAAACGTATTTTCTTACGTTTATAGATGATTTTAGCAGGTTTACAATTATTTATCTCTTAACAAAAAAGAGTGAGGCACTCGCGAAGTTGAAACAATACGTTGCAATGACCAAAAATAAATTTGGGCGAATAATGCAAACTCTCCGATCCGATAATGGAGGAGAATATACAAGCCGGGAAACGGAAGATTTTCTAGCGGAAATGGGAATTCAGCATCAGTTAACAGTACCGGGATGCCCAGCGCAGAGTGGTGTTTCGGAGCGTAAAAATCGCAGTTTAATAGAAATGACCCGTTGTATGTTATCTGAAGCAGATTTACCAAAGAAGTTCTGGGGAGAAGCCGTAAATACGGCTACCTACCTTCAAAATCGTCTTCCCACTAAGTCAAACGACGTAACCCCATACGAGATGTGGACAGGCTATAAACCTGATTTATCCCACATCAAAATTTTTGGATGTAAATCCTATGCATACATTCACAAGAATAAGAGGGGAAAGTTAGATGACAAGGCAATACAAAAAATTCTTGTGGGATACGACAATAGGTCGAAAGCATATCGAATATACACAGAAGGAAAAAACGTAATACTAGCCCGCACTGTAAAATTTGTCGAAGAAACAAATTCAAATATACTTGACAAAGAATATTCAAAGCATAATTTCGACGAAATAAATAAAAACAAGGTTCAGCGCGAACAACTGCAACACCCGATAGTAAGGGAAATTTCGCCTAAAGTATAAATAGATATACAGGAAACAAATGAAACTCCCGACGTTCACAACGCAGTAAATGACCAGCCTAGGAGGTCAGAACGACAAAACAGGGGGGTTCCGCCGGATCGTCTAGCTTATTTAACAAAATATGACTTAGTACGCGAACCAAAAAATTGGAGCGAAATTCAAAACATGCAAAATCCATGCGAGAAACAAAATTGGATCAATGCCGCTAAAGAAGAGATGAATTCTCTCGAACAAAATAAAACATGGGTTTTGGTAGATCCCCCGCGTGGCGAAAACGTAATAGGATCAAGATGGACTTTTAAAACGAAATATAATAGCGAAGATAAAATTGAGAGGTATAAAGCGCGACTGGTTGCAAAGGGGTACTCTCAAAAGTTTGGGGAAAATTATGACGAGACCTTTGCTCCAGTGGTATCCCATACAACGATAAGGGCATTATTAGCAACTGCGATACACAAAAAATTAGACGTCCACCATATTGACGTAAAAACCGCTTTCCTGCATGGCGACCTAAACGAAAATGTATACATGTCGCAACCAGAGGGCTTTATTGTCCCTGGAAAAGAAAATAAAGTTTGCCGATTGCAAAAGGCTATTTACGGTTTAAAGCAAGCCGCCAGGGCTTGGCATTTGAAAATTGCTGAATCAATGAAAAAATTAAAATGTGTACAAAGCACTGCTGATCCTTGTTTATTTAAGAAATGTATCGATAATGAAACTGTTTACATTATAGTATATGTCGATTACATACTCATATCGGGGACAGAAAATAACATTAACAGCATAGTAGATGAACTAAGCAAAAAGTACGAACTTAAAGATTTAGGTGAAATTAAATATTATCTTGGAATTAACATAAATAAAGACAAAGATGGGAATTATTTGTTAAATCAAAAAAACAAGATCGAAGAAGCAGTAGAAAAATTTAACCTGCAAGAAGCAAAACCATATACCACACCTATGGAAACGGGATATCTAAGAGAAGATAATGAAGTAAATTTACTTCCGAACAATACAAAGTACCGTCAAGCAATAGGTGCTTTACTATACATTGCCACCGTAACGAGACATGATATTACTGTAGCCACTAATATATTAAGTCTCAGAGACGAGAAACCACGCCAGTCGGATTGGAATGCCGTGAAACGGTTAATAAGTTACCTTAATCATTCTAAAAATCTGAATCTTATCATAAAAGCAAATAAAAAACCAGATCTAATTGCTTATGCCGATGCAGATTGGGCCGGAGATAAGACCGACCGCAAATCCACAACCGGCAACCTTTTCTTAGTTGGAAAATCACCAGTACATTGGTACGAAGCAAGTAAGAAGCAATCATGTGTCGCATTTTCGTCGGCTGAAGCCGAGTATGTTGCTGCAGCAAACGCCACACAAGAAATACAGTGGCTCATCAGACTGTTAAAAGACCTAGATATGCCTCAAGAACTACCAATCACACTCTATGACGACAATCAGTCGTGTATCAAAATGATACAATGTCCAAAATACGTCTCGAAAACGAAGCATATTGACATAAAATTTCATGCAATAAGGAACTTGAACGAATCAGGTATCATCCAGATGACCTACCTACCAACAAAGTTAATGAAGGAAGACATGTTAACAAAACCTCTGCCCAAACCGGACTTTCTGAACCACCGGTCAAGTCTACTGGTAATGCCTTATGGAATTTCATCGGATCAAGGGGGACTGTTGGAATATGATCCGATTCAACCTTGAGCCAGACGCCAGATTATTGCTTTCCCCCTCCTGTCTGACTCTTACCTACTGTAGAGGCTATGAACTGACGAAGTGAAACTTTCTGTTTTATATGCGCGCGCAACATTCTTTGTATCTGAAGTGTTAATTTCTCTTTCTTCTCTCCTTAGATATATGTCTGTGTATGTGGTAGAAATATGTTGCTAGTATCCTAATTAAATATGTGATTATTAATTCAGTGCAATGTCGTTTTCTGAATGGATTTTTATGTAACTGATTCATAGCTACGACTGTACCGGATGAAAATGACAGGTCAGTTGAAATTTTAACTATTGTTTTTCCATTCCCAGTGTGGTGAAGCTCGGCGACCGCAGCGTGCCAATTAACATTCTTTGTAAGAATGAACTCACCCTTCCATCAATATTTGTATCATATTCAAGTTCTCAAGCGTTGATTATACTGACGGGGAGAATATAACCTTATATTCGCATCATATTCAAGTACTCAAGCGTGGATTACACTTACGAGGAGAATATAACCTAACTATATTTGTATTATATTCAAGTACTCAAGTGTTGATTAACTGACGGGTGATAATATCTATATTCGTATCATATTCAAGTACTCAAGCATTGATTATACTGACGGGGAGAATATAACCTTATATTCGCATCATATTCAAGTACTCAAGCGTGGATTACACTTACGAGGAGAATATAACCTAACTATATTTGTATTATATTCAAGTACTCAAGTGTTGATTAACTGACGGGTGATAATATCTATATTCGTATCATATTCAAGTACTCAAGCATTGATTATACTGACGGGGAGAATATAACCTTATATTCGCATCATATTCAAGTACTCAAGCGTGGATTACACTTACGAGGAGAATATAACCTAACTATATTTGTATTATATTCAAGTACTCAAGTGTTGATTAACTGACGGGTGATAATATCTATATTCGTATCATATTCAAGTACTCAAGCGTTGATTACACTGACGGGGAGAATATAACCTTATATTCGCATCATATTCAAGTACTCAAGCGTGGATTACACTTACGAGGAGAATATAACCTAACTATATTCGTATTATATTCAAGTACTCAAGTGTTGATTACACTGACGGGGAGAATATAACCTAACTATATTCTTATCATATTCAACAGTAACCAGGTAAGGAGAGTAGCCCATGGGGGCTAAGAGAGGTCTTAAGGCGACGGTGGACCATTAAATGAAAGGTTTTTACTTTTTCTTGCAATTCTTCGAAATTTTCTGTACTTGAAAATTGAAAATCATTCAATGAATGTACCAAATATTCAAAAAAAAAAATTCATTTGAAACAAACTTTTAATTGAATATCAAAATGTTCCTTCCGATACAATTTTTTTATTTTTGGCTGAAAGTGTTATATAATGAAGACATGGAACATTATAAACGAATTATTTCCGCATTCATTTAAGAATCTATTGATAAATTATTTAAATATATATATATATATATATATATATATATATATATATATATAGTTATTTACCACTATATTTTTTCGCAAAATTTCTAATTTTGAACCATTATTAGCCCATTAATGCATAACGTCCCTTTTTAGGGACAGTGAAAAGTACGTCTGAAGCACCCAAAAATATACATTTCTACAAAAAATTGTTTTAATGTACTCGTAACTTTAAAATAACTAGTTAGGAATACATTTTTAAAAAAATGCGTTTTTTTGGGGGGGTTACTTCAGACGTACTTTTCAGATTGTCCCTAAAAAAAACGTCAGGCATTAATGGGTTAACAGTTTTAAATTACTTAATATATTCCAATCACATAATCGATGCGGAATTTTGTTTAACTGTACAGAAACTAGTAAAAAACAGATACTTAAGGGACCTTTAGCATGCCGCAGAATCTATACGACATGGGCGCAGATGATTTTCTGCATCTTGAAAATCCACCGACTTGGGCCAGGTTTGAACTGCCATCTTGAGCGTACCAGGCCTGCGCCTTACCACCACTCCACCCTGTTGACTAGTTTTATAAGATTACGGAAGAGTCCTTACAAAATGGGCGTGGCCTAAAAGTGTGCGAACGCTGATTTAGATAATTTTACAAAGTAATTTTGATCATCAAAGCATTTTTTTTTCGTTTTGTAGAAGTATTCTATATTCTTAATAATTGTTTGTTCAATATTGAATTAAATATTTTATTAATGACACTAAGAGTGTTGTTCATATGTATTTGCGAAATTGTTTGTTCTGAAAGTTTCGAAGTGAAGAGAATTATTCCATTATTACAGAAAATACAGCAACTCCTCCTGACGGGCACACCTCTTACGGTGCTTTAACACCAAAGGCCACAAAGACAAAAAACATGTCTGTTCTCATGTGCGCAAGCACATAGCTTATTTGTGAAAGCAGAAAGCATTCCTTGCGCTGGCGCAGCTGAGAAAAGACAAGACTTTTGTCGCCTTGGGTGTGAAATCCCCCTCAGACGGCACTTTTTGATGAATCTCCAGCCAAGCATTGAACCTAAGAAAACTTCGCAATGAAAATTAATTTTCATTGCAATGAACTGATAAAAGAAAACAGATGTGCTATCATTTTTGCAAAGTACGATTTAGAAAGCTTGTATTTAGTCATTCTTACTAATTTTACTAAACTACTTTAATTTGGAGCGGCTCCCAATGACTTATGAAATTAATACCTTGGTTTCTGGTCCCCGAAGAAGCATTCATGAGAGACCGGAATGAAAGATTTCGTCCAACAGATCAGCAAACAATAAGATTGAATTTTCCTTCTTATATATATGTAATAAATATAAGTTCTACTGGTAGTTAAAGAAAAATACAGACTAATTGTCAAAAAGTGCTTCGTTCTCATAATTCTTACAAATGTACATCTTTTTCAGTCTCTTAGTTCTCCAAAACACACAAGTAATTAAATACCAAAAATTGAATTTTGTATTAAAAAACAAATTTCTTGAGACAATAGCACAGATAAAAGCAAACAAGAGATTTAGTTAATGTATTATTTCGCGGATGACTATAAGCAGAGTCCGACAAAAACGCGAAAATCTTAGGAGCCAGGGAAAATTTTTAGGGGCCATTTTTTCATTTGCGAACTAGTCGCCACCTGAAAAACTAGTCGCCAAGGCATTTTTTTAGTCGCCCGGACGACCTAGCGCCCGGGATTTGTTGGACCCTAACTATAAGTGACTCGATTTTGAATTAACAAATGTTTTTAAGTGTGCCATCTAGGAAGTAATCGGCTAACTAATGCACTAGTTTTTTTTTGCTTTTTAGCCTACTTTCCCGTAAAAGTAAAAAAAATAATAATAAAGCATGAAAGAAGGCTTAATGTATCGTGAAAATATCGTTAGAAATCAAGAAAGTCAAAAATAAATTAAGTAATTAAATAAAGATTGTAAAATAAAAAATTTGAAAGTAGGGTTTTGAAATGGGGAAAAAGTGGGTCTGTCGGTCTGTCCCCCCTCCCTAATAACTTTTGAACGAATTGTCCGATTGGAAAAATTCTTTTTGCATTCAAAAGATCTCGGCGAGGACATCTCATTTCTATATTTTACTTTTTGATTTGAACAATTTTTTGTTCAATTTTGAACAGTTCAAAAAATTTTAACATTAGCGCCTATGGGCGAAAATGAAGCAAATTATGTAAACTCTGGGTACAAGATCCAAGTTCCAATGAACAAGCTCATTGGAAGAAGTTCTTGGCGTGAAATATTGATTTCAACAATTTTTGTTCATTTTTGAACAGTTCAAAAAAAAAAATTAACATAGTGCCTACGGGGAAATTTCAATCCTATATAAATCCTGATCTAACGGGGCGATTTGCTTGGAACAAACTTTATCCGGAAGCTCTTATGACGTAGAACATGTACAGATAAAAAGTTCATCCAGAACTAACAAGCCTATTTTCTTATGAAATTTTTTGATCGGGATTTTCAAGAATATTTTTGAATTAATGAAAGATTAAATGAATAAACAAAATAATGAATGAATAAATGAGTGAATAAATACATTAATGACTGAATAAATGAATGATTGAACGAATCTGTATTAACCGTTGAAAAAGGCATATTTGAAGCAATTAAGAACTAAAGCTAAACGAGAAAGAGAGAGAGATAGCTAGATTATAAATTTGAAGCTGGTGTATACGGGAAAGTAGGCTCGTATAGTTCTAGACGGAACTTCTTGTTTAATACTGGAGAGGCAAAAAGTTAGTATATATTGACAAATTTGTAAAACCGGAAAAATTACCAAATTAAAAATTACCATTGATAGGTCCCGGGATGTTTTTAAGGCAAGAAAAAAAATTGAAAATCCAGGCTGGTATCGATCCTATCCATCTAATCTCTCGGAATTGATAGATGCTATGAAAGAGCTGTCATGTATACAGTAGGACATGCTGCACTCCGTTGCTGGATTTGTGACACTTCTTCAATGTGTTACCACCTGTTGCAGTGGACACGTGAACTAATGAGTGATTTAGTAACCTTTTTCTTTTCTTTTGTTCCTTTTTGGCTATTTGCTGGTCGTTCATTTACCTTAGTTTCGAAAGAAACCCATCGACTACTTTTTAATTAATATTTTTTTTAATGCTAAAGAAAAAAACTCCGGTGACTTATCGTTGCTGAACCTGCAAACTGTTTCTATATGCTTAATTTTTCGGAGTTTTATAAATAAGTTTATAAAGTTTCTACGGACTATTTGTTCACCCTGTACTTGATAATTTACTATTGTAAAAACATCGTAAAATTCATTCCTTAAGTTTCTGAAATGTCGTAATTAGATAAATTAAAACCTTTAATAAGCTTTAAGGTTACACTAAGGCAACATACGCTAGGATTGTAAACACTAAACAGGCTTGGGTCCAAGGGTTTTAGGGTACCAAAATATATTTGACCCTTTAACTACCAGAATATATTCACAAATCAGCTTCTCTAAACGCTAAAAAAAGGAAAAAATATCCAAAAATTGCATTAATGGCGATACATCTATTTCTATGTAAGTAAATTACCTCAATTAACGTCTATAAATCGCTTATTGACGTTACCCGTACCACAAGAAATTTTCTCCAAATCGCTTATTGACCTTACCCGTGCCACAGAAAAAGTTTCGCCAAATCGACTATTGACGTTACCCGTAGTTAAAGGATTAAGCAAAATTATTAGCTATTCAATAAATTTTTTCACAGAATAATTTTGAAAAATTTCAGAATCAGTAAAATAATTCCGAAAATAGGCCGATATAGGAAAAGTATAAAAGTTAGCAAAATCCAACTTTTAGAGCATAAATGCTAAAGAAACAATTTCAAGAAATTAAAAAAATTTCCTTCTAAAAGCCGTTTAATAACCATAATCATTGAAAAGTTCCCATTTAAAGAACAAAGATGGCGGCGGTCTGCCATTTTTCTAAATTAAGCCTAATTACAATGTGTTGATTAACGTCTAACTTTGAAAGTAGGTTGTGTAATTAAGAGGTAAATAAACCAGCGGGTAAAAATTTATGATAATGAGTTTGAAGATACGTTTGTTACTTTGTGTCGCTGCCACTTTTAGTTCTGGTAATTATTATATTCATCAGAGCGATGCTGTTTATGAGATTGTGATGATTAATTTTCGTTGCTATGTAATTTGAGTTAATTAAATCTTCAAAAAATGAGATATTTAGATGACTTTTATATAGTTGTATATTTTATAAACTTCTGAGTTCTCTGCAATTCAAATATTTAGTTTAGTTCCTCGTGTGTGTTTATGGAATGAAAATTGCTTTTTGTTTCTAAAGCAGATTAGACATATTTACGTCAGAAAGACATTTTGTAAAAATTTTGCTTAATCAATATTTAATAATTAATCTTAAGAGGGGATAATTATTCCGCGCCTGTAAACTGGGAAAACTCTACACAATATTTTAGTTTAGTGCCGTCTCTTCTTATTTAAAAGTAATTTTAAATTTATTGTTAAATATTTCCCCCCATTGGTGCTTATGAGTTATTTTTCACAGCTCCTTTACATGTCTTCCAGTTGTTTGACATAAAGTTATTAAAAGCCATTTAAATCAATTTTTGTAATTATATGTATATATATATATATATATATATGTATATTTATATATATATATATATATATATATATATATATATATATATCAGCACTGTATTATGAAGTCGGTGTAAGATTATTAGGGTGAAAACAATGAAATATTTAATTAATTAAATTAAAAATTAAAAAAGGAAAACTACTTCATTTTAGACTTGTATGCATGCGGATAGTTTTACGTGTGCAGTAGAACTATCAAAACGAAAAAGATGAAAAACAATTAAATAAAATAAAGAGAGAAGGTTAGAAAAAAAGAGACGGAGAAAAAGAAGAAGAAAAGAGAACGAAAGAAATAATATTTATCACAAACAGTGAAATTCGAACAACTTATTGATAGTTACTTTGCGAAGAATTTAAATTCACTAGATATATTTTAATTACATAGAAAGGAATTTTTATGGAATAATCTCTGACCCATATGACTAAGGTAGTTAAATCTCAGCAGTTTTTTATATTAGTTGGATTTTCGATACTAAAGAACTTGAATGCATAAAAAAGCACCATGAAAAATAAAGCGCATTCCTTGTATTTTCACATAAAATTCATTCACAATTCAAATAGTAAGCTTGGCACGAGTTTTTCAGTACATTAAATGCCTTAAATTAACCCAAGCAAAATTTCTTACTTGTGAAATCGCAACTCGATCTTTGCTGTTGAGATATGTAGGTAACCGCGTGTAGCGCATTGTTTCATCATAATTAAGTTTACACATACAAAAGGAAGAAAATGCTCATAATTGAGCTGTAGAGACAAAATAAGGTCGTGGTAGCTTAGCGGTTAGGCTGTCGGGCTTCGGTTCGGAGGATACCCGAGTCGCTGAAGACCGACCATGTACAAGGAGATTCTTTCATGTAAAATCCGTGGACACTGAAGTCCTGAGGGTACCGTTTGGTGGAGATGCTCCCCTCCCTTCACCCATAGATCTAAAAAGGAAGGTGGCGCCATCTGGTGTCAACCAAGTACATTATGAGTAAAGTTGTACTTCCACCATTGGTGCTTATCTTGAAACGGAAGGCGCTCCTTACTGTCTTAATTTCAAGTTAATATGCTTATCTGATACTGGTTTAAAAAGTTCAATATTAGCTACATAAATCTTCATCCAGTTTCCGTTGTTGTTGTTGTTGTTGTCGTCGAGTCCTCTCACGTGACGAGGAAGAATGGCTCTTGAGTCTAACGGGGCTCTTTTAGGCAGGAGTCCGATTTCCGCCCCTTTTTGAATGGTCTCTTAATTTTTGTACCAGCTCCCAGATGAGAGACCGTCACCTGGGATTGGCACCCCCAGAGGTATCACTCCACTTGGAGGACATTAGAGCCACGACCTATTTAACGTGCACCAGCTCCCTTTAGCGTACACGGACACCACAGCAACCAGCCACGAGAGGTTGTCACCGTCCCAAACACTGACTTTAGCCAATGTTGCTTCACTTTCGGTGTTCAACGGGAACCGAGCTTCTACCGACTGGTCCACTGAGGGACTCCAATTTCCGTTCAGGGATTAAATGACGAATTTAAATGCGATATTTGATATCTGACATTTGATAACTGCTTTATTTAAGTATTTTCAAAAGCATTGATCTAATTTTTTCTTACTTGTAGTTAGACATTCCATGCTTGAAGTCATGGGTTGTATGTTAAAAATCATTTAAGCAACCGCATTAAATTTACGAAGCAATTAAAAAGCAAGATTTAATTCCCAAAGATGGAAACAAAATTATTCACCACGCAAGAATAAAATTTAACATCCTCCGAGTCCCACTTGCATAAACAATATCAAGTTTACGCCGAATGGAAAGCTCTGCGTGAAAACGGCGCAATTTTAATGTCATAGCACCTCGTAAATGTCAAAAGCAAAAAATTGGAAAGTCGGGGAACATAGCCCATTTAAGAACACGAAGGCCTAGAAAATCACAGCCGCTATACATTCTCCCTAAATCGGGGAATATAAGAAAAAGGAAGGGAAAAAATGTTCTGCTATATCTGCCTCTCCGATATCAAATGGCTTTCACTAAGTAGCATCAACTTTAAATACTCGTAAGGCCGTTAAAGAGGACGCAGCGGCTTCGGCTTTAACCCTCATAGGTCATTAAAAAGAATTTCAACTGCCGGGAGAAGTTTGTAAAAGTTGTAGGGGGGAGAAAAAAGTAATTCGAGATCAGTGATTAGACAGCGTGCACATCATTTCATTAACCTCGCTTATGTGTGGAAAAGAAAGGAGAGGTTGCCATTTTTGGCGACAAAGCGGACTCAATTAGGTTTTGTGATGGAAGTTTTCCAAGGCTCGCCGGCTATCGCTCCTTTCGGAAGCTTCCAGAAATGAAACTTAAAACTGAAAGACCATAACTATGGTTACGACCGCTAGTGTTTTAAACATATACTGGAAGTAACTTCATTATATCTTTTTACAAAAGATTTCTGAATAGTACTTCCCATACGTTCTAGAATAAAAGTTGGCATGGAATTCAACTATCTGAAACTTAGTTAAATTTTAATATTTTGTTTTCGTTGAAAACCCAGAGAAAATGACGAAAAATTCAAATTCAACAAACAAGTAGAAACAAACTACAACTTCAGAGTCAAACTCATGCTAATTTCTGTTAAGCATGCTCCATGCAATGTACGTACAAAGTTTTAGAGCTGTAAAACATTTTCAACTATCGAAATAGGTAAAAAAAGGCGACATTTTGAGCAATTTTGAGGTAGTGTGCCCCCTTAAAACAGAAAGCCCGTGAGTACTGTTACGACTACTCGTATTTGTAACACATACAGGACGAAACTACAAAACGATGATGAATGAATTGCTCTTTTGAAACGAATAGGCAGATTAACTGTTGTGGTGTTAATGCCCAAATTACGCGCCATCTATGGATATCTGTAATTACAATATTGCAGGGATACAACCGGAAGTTTTGAGGAGAGCAGGGGGTAATGATCCTTATAAGTTTGCATATAGGCATACTAGAATTGACGATTTGGCTTGTTGCGAAGTGGTACCAGGATTTGATCCTGAAGACCAACTTCTGGTGAACGCTTCGAAGATACACTGACTACATCTTTCTAAATGAGTAATTGCAGCAGACGTAATAAACGATACAATTGTTTTTAACGAAAACTGAAGTGAATAAAGTGACGATCTGCATCAGGTCTACAGCAAGTTTTCCTGCTTTCCTTCAATTTAAAGCCTAATGCGCTGCTACTTTCAAACCCTTCGAGAAAGAAAGAAATACTAATTTTCCATGCCCACTCATTCTCACCGCAGCTATTAGTAAATTTTCGGGAAACCTCTGGATCTTCCTTAAAGCTTTAATATTTTCTATTATCCGCTTAAATTGGGTTTAAATTTAGCTGTCCCAATAAGCATAGAGTATGGATTTTTTTAAACCTAAAAAATAAAGCGCGACTGCACAATTTAAAAAATCTTCTGAAGTAGAAAAAAAAGACTTTTTATTTGTATAAATAGTTACTAAGGAGATAAAATAAGTTATTATGCTCATATATTAAGCATAGTAAATAACTTTTAATGTACTCATAGAAAAGGCAATGGAAGCGAAAAAACCACAAAGCAATTGAAGTTTCGTGTACGGCACTATAACAGTTCTATTTGTCCACCTCCAACAGCACGAACAGCTATGTGGGTAGATAAACTCACCAACAAGGCAAGGGCAATAACGGTGCAAAGAAGTCATCGGATGCACAGTATTAGGAAAAAGGGCTGAAATAAAGACCATGCGCAAAATAGTACACATTGCTCCAATCAAATAGCATGAAATGCTGCACAAAGTGTCATAGGATGAAAAACAAATTTCGCAGAACAGCTGTAGTTTTTAACTCCATGGCATTAAAGAAATTGTCGGTCTGTGAGTGTGTGTGAATTACATGTTATAATCATTTATAGCACAATTTTTCTAAATTAAGTAATTAGTTAGTTCGGCTTTAGGTTAATTTCTTAATTGTAACTAAATTTGTTTTTATCTTGTGTGGGAACCTCTAAAATGTCTTCTAACTTTTCTGATGCAAACCAGGATCTGGAGAACACTAATATAAAAGGTGAATCTTATGGTTTTCGAACAGCCCCCGAATTCATTACCAGAATGAGTTTGGCGACATCTTGGCGTCCATGACTATTCACAGTAACCATGGCAGCAAAACTTTTGGCGTCGTCCTTTTCCCCCATTCAGAACATCAGCATTCAAAAGAAGAAATAGATATTAAAGCGACAGTATCGGAGGGGAACCGCTAATTCCATTTTAATGGAGTTATAAATTCAGCTTTGACGATGTCGTGAAAAAGATTCCCGCTTATCGGCCCGGTGGTTTCGCAGAAAGAAATGTTTTATTTCTCCGAAGTCTCATTTTATTTTTTGTAAATGTTTGTGGAAGCCTTTTAAATCATCTTTGGAAAGTTTGGGGAATTTTAAGTGCCTTTGCTGGGTTTGTCCTCCAAGAAGTGACGAGTTCGCGAAAAGTGCCATGGGATTTCATGTGGTTTTTACTTGCAGTTCTGATTTATTTTTAACATCCAAAAGCCCCCCACGGAGATTTTTCTTTCATTCAGAGCTTTTAATATATGAATAGCGACAAGGAGTAGCGACAAGGGTTTCTCCTTTTCGGGAAAAATATTATTCCTGCAATAAACCCATCAACATCAAAAATTACTTTTAGATATCTTTCTTTTTCAATTTTAGGCTGCTGATTAAATCAAGATTCAGGAAACCTGGTTGTTGGTGCATTTGAACAGGTTTCTCCTGCAACTTCAATTAAAAAGAGAAAAAAATTTGTACTTAAAATCAAGAAAAGTGTGCCCATACACCGAACAATATTCAAATCAGTTTGCAACATTGAGGAAATAATTTTAAATCCTTGGCATTCTGGTAAAGTCACTAAATTCGAAAAAAAACTATTGCATTAAAGTAGAATTAACATTGGTTATTTCGATATAAAAACCAATTAACACTAGATTTACCAGGCCGTTTTCAACCATTTCTAAACTTTCATTTTACACGAAGCTAATAATTACCATAAAACTTTCAGTCATATTCACTTGTCCTACTTACTGTGTATTAGGAAAAGCCAATGCAGTTGAAAGTTGCACTCTAATGAGTAAAAAATTATGCAATATGAAAGCTTCGAAACAGTCAAAATGACTGGTCTGGTAAATCTAGTGTTGAGGTAAAATCTTGGTGAGATGGCGTGGTCGGAGTAACTTCAATATACAAATTAACTAAGAAATAAAAATATATATTCTCTATTGCTCTACCATAATACTTCAAAGTTTTTCAATACGCACGAAAGCAATAAAATAAAATAATTTTTGAGAAAAAAATTGAGCCGACTTCAAAGCAGAACAACTCTAAATTGCGCTAAAAAGTAAAAAATAAATTAATTCTTTAAAAAACATAGATGTGACTTTTAAACATAGTTTTAGAAGTCGGTGCAAAATTAGGATAGATAAAATCTTTTGTAATGGATTAATCAATTACAAATATAAATTAGCATAAGGGAATTAGCAACAGTGCCAAGATGAAGTAACACATGATGTAATGGTAATTAGACCCATAATTTTGCGCCGACTTCTAAAACTATGTTTAAAAGTCACATCGATGTTTTTTAAAGAATTAATTTATTTTTTACTTTTTAGCGCAATTTATAGTTGTTCTGCTTTGAAGTCGGATCAATTTTTTTCTCAAAAATTATTTTATTTTATTCTCTTTAGTTCAAATATTTTTTCAATAAATACTTTATTTTTCAAAAAATAAATATCAAAGGGCAAACCTTCTTTGAATCATTGGCTCTAAAAACTAATCATTTGTATGATAATTCCCGATTAGAAGTCGATTTTAGCAAACAAACTGATTGGATGTAGTTTTTGCGTTAGAGAAGCCTTCAGTCAAACTGTTGCTACAATTGCTTTTAATAATACAGCTCAATGGCAACAAACTCTTTTTATTTAACAATGACTTTTATATTTATTAACAGTTTTCCCCAACAAAGAAAAATCAAGCCAAGCCTTTCCAATTAAAATAAAAATATACTTAATTTTCACCCGTAATGATTTTCTAAAAAACAAATGTAGTCAAATTGATGTGCGATATTTGAGTTAGACGGCCCTCTATCTATTAAAGAAAAAGTCATCAAAATCGGTTCATTTAGTCAAAAGTTATGGATGAAAAACCAAAAAAGGACCCTATTTCTGCTCATAACATTTTTTTTAATTATCGAATATGGTCAAATGAAGGTACGGGACCTATGGGAAACCACCCGCGATCGATTAAAAAAAAATCACGAAAATCGGTTCATCCGGTGAGAAGTTATGAGTGGACAAACAAACAAAAAAAAAAACGACATACATACAATATGAATGTATAACCTCCTTCCTTTGTGAAGTCGGTTAATTACTTTACTTCGATATGCAAATTAGCTAAAGAATATAAATATACTCTCTTTTGCTGTACTATAATGCTGCAATTTTTTTCAAAATCCACGAAAGCAAGTACTTTACTTCAATATACAAATTAGCTGAGCAATATATATATATTATCGATAGCTGTACCATAATCCTTCATTATTTTTCAATATCCACGAAAGCAATTACAGTAAAATCCGTAAAGTTGACCACCTTTGTAAGCTGACCACCTGTCTAAGTTGAACACTTTTGTCAGGGGCGGAATGAACGGAATGAGCCCTATATTATGTTATGTTGAGAAACCTTTGTTACTTGACCATCTAAGTTTACCACGTGTCTATGTTGACCACTTTTGTCAGGAATGGAATTATTCCTATATTTTATAATGTAGGGAAACCTTTGTAAGTTGATCTCCACATTTGACCACCTGTTTAAGTTGCCCACTTTTGTCAGGAACGGAATTATTCCTATATTTTATAATGTAGGGAAACCTTTGTAAGTTGATCTCCACATTTGACCACCTGTTTAAGTTGCCCACTTTTGTCAGGAACGGAATTATTCCTATATTTTATAATGTAGGGAAACCTTTGTAAGTTGATCACCACATTTGACCACCTGTTTAAGTTGCCCACTTGTGTCAGGAACGGAATTAGCGCTATATTTTATAATGTAGGGAAACCTTTGTAAGTTGACCACCACATTTGACCACCTCATTTGACCACCTGTTTAAGTTGCCCACGTTTGTCAGAAACGGAATTAGTCCTATATTTTATAATGTAGGAAAAACTTTGTAAGTTGACCACCACATTTGACCACCTGTCTATATTGACCACTTATGTACGCCAAATTTGGGAGGGAGTGTTATGAAAAACCCTTTATAAGTTGATCGCCTAATTATTACTATATTTATTTTTTTATCCATTTTTGGAAACATAAAAAAAAAACTAAAATAGCTCCTCCAGGATATTTCTTATGCTATAATGTCAAACCAGCATTTGTCTGGATGGATGGAACATCGATATAAATTTTGCCTAAACTCTCTGAGTAAGTTTATCAAATGGGAAATCTACTATGATCACTCTTTTATTCCTTAAATAGGTTTTTTCGTTTTTCCTTAACCTGCTATATCCATTTTGAAATTTAGGAAATCTTTAGCATCATATAGGTAACTGACATAATTAATACGATATTTATTTTAATTTTAACTAAGTACCTTACTTTTGAAGTTGTATAGGATGCAGTGTAAGTCATTCGGGTTAAATTTCTTTTAATGATATCTTAGATAATTGAGGGAAAAAAAGCTAATGACTATCTTAAAGTAACGCCATTACATGAAGCTATATTTTAACTAGTTATAAATGAAATGCATAGTATAAGAAATAACAAAAAAAAAATATTCACTCTCTAAGTTGACCAACCACCTGTCTAAGTTGATCACTAAAGTGCTGCACCGCAAGTGGTCAACTTGCACAGGTTTCACTGTACTTTACTACGCTAAACAAATTAACTTAGGGTTAATCGATATACAGTAAAACCTATAAAGTTAAATACCTGTCTAAGTTGACCACTTTTGTTAGGAACGGAATTGTCCTTCAGCTCACCCTCTATACTTTGACTACCTGTCTAAGTTGCCCACTAAAGTGCGGCACCGCAAGTGGTCAACCTACACAGGTCTCACTGTATATATATTATCTATAGCTATACTATAATTCCTCAACACTTTTCAATATCCACGAAATCAATTACTTTACTGCGCTATACAAATTAACTTAGGGTATATCGATATATAGTAAAACCTGTAAAGTTAAACACCTGTCTAAGTTGACCACTTTTGTTAAGAACGGAATTAGTCCTTCACCCTCTACCTCACCCTCTATGTGTTGACCACCTGTCTCAGTTGCCCACTAAAAGTGCAGCACCGCAAGTGGTCAACCTACACAGGTTTCATTGTATATATATTCTCTATAGCTATACTATAATTCCTCAACACTTTTCAATATCCACGAAATCAATTACTTTACTGCGCTATACAAATTAACTTAGGGTATATCGATATATAGTAAATCCTGTAAAGTTAAACACCTGTCTAAGTTGACCACTTTTGTTAAGAACGGAATTAGTCCTTCACCCTCTATGTGTTGACCACCTGTCTAAGTTGCCCACTAAAGTGCGGCACCGCAAGTGGTCAGTCAACCTACACAGGTTTCACTGTATATATATTCTCTATAGCTATACTATAATTCCTCAACACTTTTCAATATCCACGAAAGCAATTACTTTACTTCGATATACAAATTGACTAAGGAATACAAATATATATTCTCTATTACTGTTCTATAATATTTCAACATTTTCAATATCCACGAAAAAGAAATGTATTTTTTGATATTGAGTTT
The DNA here is from genome assembly GCA_038502835.1 of Octonoba sinensis. Taxonomy (NCBI): domain Eukaryota; kingdom Metazoa; phylum Arthropoda; class Arachnida; order Araneae; family Uloboridae; genus Octonoba; species Octonoba sinensis. Next base: position 107,533,022 of record CM076606.1, read on the forward strand.
GGCATTCTAAACTAACATTAAAAATTCCGGAAACAAAATATTCATACAAGCTGCATTCAATCACAATATATCAAATCAAAGCATTTTCCATTAACAACGAAACCCTATTTAAAGACCATTAGAAAGATCTCGTCTGATTCAACTCTACTAATTCCATTTTAATGGAGTTACAAATTCAGTTTTAATGATGTAAAAAAGAACTTGCTTATCGTAACACGAAAAATACATTGCCAATTTATCAGCAAATACTGCACTGGGGAGCGCTTTAAATCCCATTCGCGAAACTTTTTCGAATCTTAAGTAGTTTCTTTGACTAAGTTCTGCTCTGCTTTGGAGTGGGCGAAGAAGTTCGAAAATTGGAATGCTTTAGTTACTTCTAAACCTCCTTTTTGAGTGAGTCGGGATGTTTTGAATAGCAATGGGATTGGAAAAGAGGAAAATACATTTCGGGCTCCGATGCTTGTTATTAGTTATTGAAATGTAAGGCTTAGGTAAACATGATTATCTTGTCGAGTGGAAGATTATGGAGAAATATTTCATTTATTTGTTATTTATTCACTTTACCTTCTATGAATAATGCTAAGATTTTTTTTTCTTTCTTTATATACTTCAATCTTTCCAAAATTTTTGTCATAAGTTACCTTGAATTAAAAGAGACGGGCAATTAATACCTGAATCCAAATTGGATTCGTTCATTTCTACTATTTCATACTTCCTTTTTTTTTATCATCTTTTATATAAGCCGCTTAAGTGTATGTGTGTCGCCGATAGCTTATTCCGAATTTCTAACTCTAAGAAAACTGCATCGTGCTGCCATCTACACAATTGTTACTATAATGAAAACGACTAATAATCGAAACATTTCTCTAGCATTTTGTTAAAAATTAATGTAAACGAGAATTTAATTTAATCCTTCTTTCTTTGTTTTAATTTATTTATCATCTGAGCTTTTTATTAAGCGCTAAGTGGCAGCGCTCTTTTTTCCAGTTTCATTAAAACTATTGCTTTGACGATGATTATGCTGGATATAAATAAATATTTTTCACAAACAATTTGATTATATAGTAAATAATATTTTTATTTTACTGATTATTATAACTTGGATGTTTTTTTTCGGTAAGAATATTTTTTCCTAAATTATTATATGTTTATTATTTATTCATTAAACTTTACTGTTCTACCTGATAAATATCTCTTTGATTTGATATGCATTTCCGGTTATTGGGAGAATTGTTTATATATAATATCTAGTACAGCGGTCATTTCGTGTGACCGCAGGCTTACTAGTGAACATGTAAGAGGAAATATATATATATATATATAGTGAAATCTGTGTAAGTTGACCACTTGCGGTGCAGCACTTTGGTGGTCAACTTAGACAGGTGGTCAACTTTACAGGTTTTACTGTATTTATATACCGTAAGCTGGGGTAACATTGGCCCAAATCTGAAAATTGTTTATAGTTTTATCAGCTCCATATTTTTTGACATTGATTATATTAATTTTTAATGTAGACTTACTGAGTAAACAAACTTTATATCATTAAATTAAAACCATATTGAGACCTCATAATCATTTTGCAATGTTACACTGAATTTTTTTAATGATTGGGTCAAAGTTGCCTTGAATTGGGGAAACATTGTCCCATACTTTTAAACCGTATAAAGCCTATGCTTAGTATTGGTTGGGCTAAAGTTAGACAAGATAAAGTTACCACCAGACATAAAAGTTTGTTGTTTTGCCTGCTTTTACTTCAAAAACATCCCTGAAATGGTGAGAAATTGGAATAAATGAAACAAACTTCTTTTTAGTGAAAAAAAATTGTATTCTATAACGAAAATCCATTTCAACTACAGGGAACATATAGTCTGACATTTTTATTAAATGTTGTTCGAAAACATGCTCCTTTTCATCACTAAAGATTCTTGCACGTCCTACATTTTTTGTATGACTCCCTTTAAGTTTGTTTTTTTATTGTAGACCTAGGTATGTTATAACTTTTTTCTGCAGCTCTTTGGGTTAAGGCACCAGACCTAATAGCCTCTAAACACTCCTCTAACACTTCTGGTTTGTAATTGGAGTAAATTCCTGTCCAAAGAGGTTTTACCCGATTTCTCGGCATTTTTCTTGCAACAAAATCCAAAAATTAGTGCTTACAATAATAAGAAAAATATTTTAAGTGGTTGTGTCTAACAACCTGCTTATAAAATACTACCTACTCAAGTTTTATATCGAAAATATGTGCCTTGGGGTAACTTTGGCAGAGTCACCATCTTGGGCCAAAGTTACCCCAACTCTGGGCCAAAGTTGTCATGAAATAGTAAAATCGAATTATTTTGTAAACAACAAAGGTAACAGCATTATTACACCAAAAATACTTGAAACGATTGAATATATAATATTATTATGCACTTACCTACTAGTAGCTCTTCAAGAATTAGCGTTCACAAGTTAAAGTTGGGAGACAACAAATTTCATCAATTTCTTAAAGTGAAAATGGAGCAGCACTGGAGTGATGGTGAAATATGGAACTAAACCTCCACTTCATCAACAGTCAAGCCATTGGTGCTACCTATCCAATGAGGCACAAACTAGGTTGATAACTCGTCATATGATTACAATACAGCACAGAAAAACTTTTTCTAACTTTGGGCCAATGTTACCCTTAAAGGGCCAATCTTACCCCAGCTGACGGTAACGATATAAATTGATGAAAAATGATAAACAAACAATTAACCCCTTAACGCATTTGCCCGTGTCTGACACGGGCCGTGTCAGACACGGGTGAAAGTTACCGAAAAGTTGCAAAAAAAAAATTGCGCTATACCTAGACATTCATTTTCTGTCAAAAAAAACTGTCATTTTTACCACTTTTTCCGCAAAAAAAAAAGGCGTGCTTTAAAAGGGATTAAACCAATAACTTAACAAGAAGTTCCGTCTAGAACTATACGAGCCTACTTTCCCGTATACACCAAATTCAAATTTATAATCTAGCTATCTCCTTTCTCTCGCGTTCTTATTTATCTTCAGTTCTAATTATTGAAAATATACCTTTTTCAACGGATAATACATATTCATTCACTCACTCATTCATTCTTTCATTTATTCAGCCATGCATTTATTCATTCATTCGTTACCTCATTCAAGTGTTTATTCATTCATTTACGCATTCATGTATTTATTCACTCATTTATTTATATTTTCATTTATTCAATAATTTATTCATTGATTCTTTTCCTCATTCATTTATTCATTGATTTATTCTTTCACTCTTTCATTTATTCATTCATTCATTATTTCACTCATTGAGTCACTGAGAAATATCCTTGAAAATTCCGATCAAAAAATTTCATAGCAAAATAGGCTCGTAAGTTCTGGATAAACTTTCTATTTCTACATGTTCTACGTTATAAGAGCTTTCCGATAAAGTTTGTTCCAAGCAAATCGGTCCGTTAGATCAGGATTTATATAGGGTTGAAATTTTCCCGTAAGCTCTGTGTTAATTTTTTGAACTGTTCAAAAATGAACAAAAACTGTTCAAATCAATATTTCACGCCGAGAACTCCTTTCAATAAGCTTGCAATAGGAACTTGGCTCTTGTGCCCAGAGTTTACAGAATTTGCTTCAATTTTGTCCATATTCGCTAATGTTAAAATTTTTTGAACTGTTCAAAATTGAACAAAAAATTGTTCAAATCAAAAAGTAAAATATAGAAATGAGATGTCCTCGCCGAGATCTTTCGAATGCAAAAAGAATTTTTCCAATCGGACAGTTCGTTCAAAAGTTATTAGGGGGGGACAGACCGACAGACCGACAGACAGACCGACAGACAGACAGACCGACAGACCGACAGACACACTTTTTCCCCATCTCAAAACCCTACTTTCAAATTTAATTACTTAACTTATTTTTGACTTTTCTTGATTTTTAACGATATTTTCACGATACATTAAGCCTTCTTTCATGCTTTATTATTATTTTTTTTTACTTTTACGGGAAAGTAGGCTAAAAATGGGCAAAGCTGCAATAGATTGTAAAGTGAATTAAGTCCTGTAATGTGTTACTATAGTCTCTGTAATCAAAATAGGCGCATCAAGGTCGAGTTTTCTGCTTCGTTACCATGGCAACTGCGAGAAAAATAATAGCGCCAGACTTTTTTTTGTTTTGCACTGCAGTTAAAGCAATTGCACTACTATACCTCCAATTCAAAATATTAGAATAATTTGTAAAAAGTAATATTCCAAGCATTTATTTTCCATTTATTTATTTTTGATGAGAAGTAAATGCAATTAAAGGCCTCATAAATTAAATCTGTATTGTTTAGATAAGATTTTAACATTTACAAAATATAAAATACAATAAATTAGGTATACAATAGCTTTCTAAAACACATCAAAATATTAGAATAAGATTTAGATTGGTTCAAAATATTAGAATACTTTATCTGACGCAATCTATTTTTGCCATTGAGAAATAGATCTGATTTGAACCCGTCTATTATTATTATAACTAAAACAGCAAACATACTTATCGTATTCGTCAACCCAACGTGGGGGGAAAGTTTCTAGCACGGATACCATGTCGACCAGAAGGGGAAAATGTAGAGTTGTGTGACCTTGACGTAGCCGATTTTAATTACACTGACTATAGCTAAGTATGAGACGCAGGCATATTATAGGCATCTATATAGAATGCAGGATTTCATACATTGTTAGCACCATACATAAATATGTAACTCGTTTATAAAGACATCGCTTTTAACGAAACTCATAAGTGCTCTAGAATTGCCACCCTCGTCTTACCTGCAATTGTAACTGGAACGATTAAAATGAATGATTGGACTAATCCTTATTCCGTACTGCTCATTCTGATGATGCTTACAATGTACGAGACCCACACACACACACGCACACCACCCACACACATGTACGATATATTACCTCAGAATTGTGCTATTATTACTGAAGATTTGTAAGGAACCCTGATTTTATCGTGATTGGTGCATCATTTAAAATGCGGAAGCACTGTTTCCCACGCAAGGTTGACAGACTATAAAAAACTAGTAATTCCGGCGGTCATACGAAATGACCGCTGTTCTAGATGACATATATTGTAATTGAAATGGTTTGTGCAAAGGTGTCTGGCTAATTCAAACTTATCAAAAGATCGCCAAAGTTCAGGAAACTGCTAATCGCTATTTTTGGGTCAAGGTAAACCTTAAGAAATCGAACTAAAAAGCTTATAACTGCCATTCTTACTGACTTAGAAACTTTTAAATAATATCATCTTGTGCAGAAAATCAGCGCTTGTGATCGATATATTACATTAATATGTGCCAGGTTTTTTTCACCCCCATATTGGGGAATTTATGTGTAAAATTGCGTAAAATTGGAACAAAAAAAAAAGACCTGTCGAATTTTTTTAACGGGTCTATAAACCTTCCTCTTGAACCACTCTATTGAGGAAAACTGCATTAAAATCCGTTGCATAGTTTAAAAGGTCTCACCGTACATAGTTTAAAAGATCTAAGCGTAGAAAAAATCATTGAAAAATTAAATACCTAATTGAGTCACAACTTTCATTTTTGCAGCGATGAGTTTCTCGGGACGTAAACCTTAACCGTGCCGAATGTGGTCCCGATCGGTAAAACGGCCTGGGATTCTATAGCGAACAGCTCGACAGACAGAATAAGTCACTTATATATAAGATAATATGGTGTGCACATACATTAAAATTACGGATTAAATTCACATTCGCCGTTCCAAATTTTGTTTATTTTTGAAGATACATTTTTTTTTTTGTATTTAATTAAATCATATGAACTGCCTTACATGTAACTCGGTATCTACGTTTTAGCAACCGCAATATGCAGCACATTTCTTTAACTATAATTAACTTTCAACGAAAAAAACTTGAAATGCAATATGACTTTACCATTACGCTCTATGGACGATGACTTGGAGAGGAAAATATTCCTTTCCAACAGACCACAGACTAATTTATGGAAGGTAGCAAGTTAATAACAAAGCTCATTGCCAAGCACCAGGGGAGAAAATACAGGAATAAAGAAACTTAGGATGTGCTTTATGCACTACGTTTGTGTTTTAGAAACTGGAAATTTATAATTATTTTTGTAAGCAATTACTTTACTTCGTTATAGAAATTAACTAAGGAATATAAATATATATTCTCGTTTGTGTTTTAGAAACTGGAAATTTATAATTATTTTTCTTAAAAGAAATTTTCTCTCCTCTTACCGTAAAGGCCTAACCAGCTGCTAGATATTTATAGTGGAATTAAAACCATTTTTTTTTCCCTTATTAAGAAGGTTTTATGCATTTCTTAGTGAAAGATTCATTTGAATTACTTTTGAAAACAATATTTTGCTAAAAAATGATGAATAAAGGCACACTAAAAAGCAGATACGGAGTCCGTAAATCTTCTGTGCTGCCATCTGCCATCTATATCGATATAATATTACAGTTATAAATGAGGCTTTCCTAACAAAAGAAAAGTGGCAACAGCTAACTAATAACAAGAAGTTCCGTCTAGAACTATACGAGCCTACTTTCCCGTATACACCAAATTCAAATTTATAATCTAGCTATCTCTTTCTCTCTCTTTCTTATTTATCTTTAGTTCTAATTATTGAAAATATACCTTTTTTAACGGATAATACATATTCATTCACTCACTCATTCATTCTTTCATTTATTCAGCCATGCATTTATTCATTCATTCGTTACCTCATTCAAGTGTTTATTCATTTATTTACGCATTCATGTATTTATTCACTCATTTATTTATATTTTCATTTATTCAATAATTTATTCATTCATTCTTTGCCTCATTCATTTATTCATTGATTTATTCTTTCACTCTTTCATTTATTCATTCATTCATTATTTCACTCATTGAGTCACTGAGAAATATCCTTGAAAATCCCGATCAAAAAATTTCATAGCAAAATAGGCTCGTAAGTTCTGGATAAACTTTCTATTTCTACATGTTCTACGTTATAAGAGCTTTCCGATAAAGTTTTTTCCCAAAAGCAAATCGGTCCGTTAGATCAGGATTTATATGGGTTGAAATTTCCCCGTAAGCTCTGTGTTAATTTTTTGAACTGTTCAAAAATGAACAAAAACTGTTCAAATCAATATTTCACGCCGAGAACTCCTTTCAATAAGCTTGCAATAGGAACTTGGCTCTTGTGCCCAGAGTTTACAGAATTTGCTTCAATTTTGTCCATAGGCGCTAATGTTAAAATTTTTTGAACTGTTCAAAATTAAACAAAAAATTGTTCAAATGAAAAGGTAAAATATAGAAATAAGATGTTCTCGCCGAGATCTTTCGAATGCAAAAAAAAATTTTCCAATCGGACAATTCGTTCAAAAGTTATTAGGGGGGGACAGACCGACAGACCGACAGACCGACAGACAGACAGACCGACAGAGCGACAGACACACTTTTTCCCCATCTCAATACCCTACTTTCAAATTTTTTATTTTTCAATCTTTAATTAATTACTTCACTTATTTTTGACTTTTCTTGATTTTTAACGATATTTTCACGATACATTAAGCCTTCTTTCATGCTTTATTATTATTTTTTTTTACTTTTACGGGAAAGTAGGATAAAAAGCTGTTTACAAAATTTTTTTAATCTCGTTAATAGCTACTAAACAAATTTAAAAAGTTAAAAAAAATCATTTGAAAATCAGGAGAAAATGGTTAACTTTCTTGTCTTGCCTACATATATATATATATATAATTCAATTAATTTATTTATTTATGGTTATAAAGTGTTCTTTGCATTTATTTGCAAAATTTTCTCCCTCGATTACTTTGTTTGGAAGAATATTCCATAGAAAAGGGAACAGTTGAATTCTGTGATGTAAAAATAATTTTCTTTTGCGATGAGCTTACACGATAAACAAGAACTGATTATTTGAGCCAGAACTGATAGTATGAACTCAGTACTGTACTTCGGAGGGTATCGTTCCAATAGGATTAACATCATTATCCCCGGAGGGCGAAAGAGTCCAAATCTTGGACTGTTTGTTAGTTTCTATCTACCAGTGGTTAGTTGAACAAAAGATATATTTTTGTGCTTTTTTAAAAAAATTTAATTTTTTTTTTATACATAGATTCTAAAGGATTAAAATGAGTGAGAATGAAAAAGTTCCAAGCAAGTTCCACTGCAGCGAGTTCTTTTTTTTTTTTTTTCCTGATAGAAAAGTCATCACGAGACCGCATGAAACGCTTTTTATCATTTAGAAATATACTATACATTATAAATTATACTGGTAGCTAAAAGTAATAGCGAAAGTAACACAAAGATTAATTCTCTTTTTATAGTTTTGCGTTTATATAAATTTTTATGCATTTCCTTTTTTTATTTGGCAAAAACAAGTAAACCAAACTCAAAAACTTTTGTAATGATAAACCTATTATTACTACTATTAGAACCGACCCGATCAGTTTATTAGTTTGTTGTAGATGGCGCTGGCACAAGACTCTTTAAAAAAAATTATAATTCTTAGAATTATATTTAAAACCAATTTTTGTAACATTACATGGAAAAAAAATAAAATTATTCTATGAAAGTTCATAATTTTTCAATTATTTTATGAACGTTAAGCTCTTTACCGTATCTCAAGATGTTGTAGTATTTCAACCAAATTTTTAAAAATTATTTTTCAACCTAAAAGGCAATTTTCCCAAACTATAACCGAAGTAAAATCTTTAAAAAAATGTTTAAAGACCTATTTTATAATTTTTCATTTTTTTAAAAATTGCAAGCTCTTTGCGGCACCTCAAGATGATGTAGTATTACAACCAAATATTTTACAACTCTTTTGAGTCTAAAAGTCAAGTTTTCCCTACTATAACCAAACTAAAATACAAAAAAAAAAAAAAAAAAAAACGAAAAAAAGAGCCATTTTCGTCCTACCCTCTTGCTCATGTCTTTAAAATATTTTTTTTAACTTTGAAATCTTTATTTTCATAACTTTTATCTAGCTGTGAATAATCGCCAAACAGAGCTAAAGACAAAACTATTTCCTCTTCTATTTTATGGTAACCCTGCAACCAAAAAGGCTTCAGCTTCAAAACATCATACATTTACAGAAATAAAAGCTAATACAAGTAGCTGCTCACCAACTCCAAGCTAATATCATTACAAATTCAGTTTTCCCAGTGTTGCTAGAAAACCTCTTATTTATCGAATCTTGGGGCATCATAAATAAGTGTTTTATTCCTCTATCGGCTTTCTATATTCATAAAAGAATCAATGGGCCATCTTAAATCATCATTCCAAAACTTTCCAGCTATTTTAAGTGACCCTCTTTTGATATCCCTCTGAGACCTCTTTTCTGAAAGAGACTAATAAATCAGAGTTTGCAAATTCCAAGAAAGTTCGTGGTCTGCGAGATTTAAATAAATTAAGGAAACGAGAGAGAGAGAGAGAGTCGGTTTCATTTACATAGACATGAAGTTTTAAAAATTAAGATGTTTAAAAGACCATGTAGGTGACCTTTTTTAATGTATCGCAATTAGTAGTACAAATTTTATAGTGAATTATGTCATTATATTATTTTTATAAAATTTTGCAGAGTCCTTATTTACTCGGGAGTTTTCTGTAATCACATTAAAAATAACAGCTGTAAAATATCGTCTAAAAATATTTCTTTCCCTTGTGTTCTTTTTGGAAATACTTGTGCAAAATGAAGGGGGAAAAACGCTCTCTGACGAAACACAAATGTTTGGAACGTATAAGTGAGCAAGGTTGGTCATTTTTCAATTGATTTAAAATTTTATGACGTAACTCCATCCCACACTTCCGTTGCATGTGAAATGAAAGCGTCAGATAGAGTGACGTGCTAAAATTTGGAAATCAAATGAAAAATTGCGGTTTTGGTGCAAATTACTGTAGTAGTGGTATACTTTTGTTACTGTCGTAGTGGTGGTTGTGGCAGCGGAAGCAGTAGTGGTGGTGGTGGTAATGGTGGTAGTAGTAGTAGTAGTAGTAGTACGCCCAGTGATACGTTCCCAACTTTTGCTCTTTGTTGGAGAGCTTTTTGTTTTTGACAAATTTGCACTTGAGAAGCTCGCCGTCGTTGTTTGCACCAGGGTTTATGTCACGTGCCTAAAATTGAAATTAATTAAATCGCAGATTTAAAATTAAAAATTTAACTATCACTGCTTCAAGCTTGTTCCAGGACGCCAAGAACCGTGCACTTGTGCAAACTTCGTACCAGTATGCCACAGGCCCATTACAAAAACTAAGAATTTTCGTTGCCATATAAGAACGCAATAATAAGATTAAATCTCAAGACTGAGGAAAAATTGCATTTCAATCTTATTATTATTATAACATATTATTATTAGTAGTAGTAGTGGTAATAGTAGAGTTAGTAGTAGGTTTCCAGAACTTACTGCAAAGTACCGTACTGTGCGTACATAACTTCCGCTGCACGTTAAAATGACTCATCGTAAAATTTATAACGAACGCGAACCTTCCCTTTGTTTTTCCTTGCTATAGTTAATAAGTTTTTAAACTTGAAAATGAAAGAATGAAAATAATACTTAAATTTTAAATTCGATAATTCCAAGTCATTCTAAATTTGCAATTTCTAACACATCTGCACCGAACACAAACGTATTCGATTACAAGAATTACGTCATAATTCTGAACATGATATCAATTGAGTAAAACTTTACAAAAACTTATTTTAGCAATTTCGTTAATTAAATATAAATGACAACCACAGATTTAACTATAGGCCCAACAACATTTCCAAAATAAATATACTCCCCCCCCCCCCCAATCTTCCACTACTAAAATAATCACTTTTGTAACCGAATGAATTAATATTATGTTCGCGAAAGAATTACTATCAATACGAACTCTGAAATATTAATTTTTTCCACCAATTATTAATTTAAAATATTCTTATGCCAGTTCAATGATCTAGCGATTCAAAATTTCCTTGTTTTCGTAATATTCGCTCTGATCCTTATATTATTACTAATTTAAAAAATAATAAAATGGCAAGGAAAGGAAGCTAAATAAATTTAGAACTTAGTTATGCTTGTTTGCAGAGAAAAAGCTGTATTTGTGGAAGAAATTACAAAACTGTAGGATTTGAGAAATGTTACGTTAATTTGCTTCCTGAAATTTAATTAACATCTCAAAATACGAATTAATTTCACAAGTGCAATGCTTATTAAATTTACTTATTTATTTATTTTAAATTAGTGTATTTGGTCTAAAGCAACGTTTCTTAGTTTCTTTCTTTTCTTTTGATTCACGGGCCAGTAAAATTGTAAATCATTTCGTCTTCAATCTGTCTCCTTTTTCTTTTTTTTTCATTATTTTACAAATCAGTAAAGAGCTACTACAATAGCACAATTGTTTTAAGTAAGAAACCTAAACCTTTGATAAAAACCACAGAAAAGTACTTAAAAAGTCCAATCTAGTTCAAAAAAAAAAGTTCCGAGACGTAACAAGTGAGTATTGTAAAAATAAGTGTATGAGTCAAGCTCGCGAGCAAATTTAGCTCAGATATTTTCCCAAAATTATAATCGTATCATCCTTTCGCAATCATTCGTCGAATTATAATAAGCCCATTAGGGATCATTTATAAATCGACAGGGTGGCGTAGTGGTAAGACGCAGGTCTCGTACGCCCAAGATCGCAGGTTCAAACCTGGCCCAAGTCGGTGGATTTTCAAGATGCAGAAAATCGTCTGCGTCCATGTCGTATGATTATGCGGCATGTTAAAGATCCCTTGAGTATCCGTTTGGCATGGATACTCTCGGCTAAATTAAATTCCTAGTGCAAATTGCATCAACGAGAGCTCAGGTGCCCCATCTAGGGTAAACTAAGCGTCAAAAAAATTGCGGCAATGGTACTACACTCATTGTGGTGCCGCAGAAAGAGTTGGTACCAATCTCTGGGGACGCACTAGGTCTGCAATGGTTGATGACCAATACTGCAGCCCCATTAGAAAGAAAAAAAAGGGATCATTTATAAATGATGTCACGCTTCGCGGGGCTAGGGGGTTTGTGAAATTGTGACAAGGGGAGTGGAGGGGTAACAAGAAGTGTGACATCCCAGCTTATGCAACATAGCGTGACATGTGACAAAGGGGGGAGGAGGGGTTCGTTGAAGTATGACATTTTGTGACAAAGAGGGGAGGGGGAAGCGTGACATCATTTATGAACGGTCTCTTATGTAATGTTTTCAAGACAAAATTTTTCTACCTACCGAAGTCAGTCAGCCAGACAATTAGTGGAGAATCCCTGATCTAAATTAAACGAAGGCGTGCTTTTGTTATTGAATACAAAATTTCCATATTATACATTTTTATCATATTTTAACAGTATTTAAAGGAGTTTTTTTAATTTATCAACTTTCGAGGCTTGGTAATAACAATGAATAAATAAACAAATGGATGGATAAATAAATATATAACATATACAGAAAAGAGTAATTTATGTGATAGCTGTAAAAATAAAGAAAATTTCCAGTGTTAATTTTAAAGCAAAAGTAGCCATTATGAAGAAAAAAAACCGAAATCGACATTGTAAAGAATTAAATGAACATTTACGATGATGTAACGTAACAGTTGTTTAAAGTTTAAAAAGTAGGTAATTGAGTAGCTGATGAAGATTAAGTAATTAATCACCAATAAGGGAAAATAAGATCTATATACAGAATAAGGAAGAAAATTTTGAAGTTTTCTGATGCTTCAGAATATCAATTGCCATTGTACAATTTAGTGTCCTCGCTTTAACCACTTGACGCATTTGCCCGTGTCTGACACGGGCGAAAGTTACTGGCAAAGTTGCATATGCCCGTGTCTGACACGGGCGAAAGTTACTGGCAAATTTGCACATGCCCGTGTCTGACACGGGCGAAAGTTACTGACAAATTTGTGCATGCCCGTGTCTGTCACGGGCGAAAGATACTGGCAAATTTGCACATGTCCGTGTCTGACACGGGCGAAAGTTACTGGCAAATTTGCACATGCCCGTGTCTGACACGGGTGAAAGTTACTGACAAATTTGTGCATGCCCGTGTCTGTCACGGGCGAAAGATACTGGCAAATTTGCACATGCCCGTGTCTGTCACGGGCGAAAGATACTGGCAAATTTGTGCATGCCCGTGTCTGTCACGGCCGAAAGATACTGACAAATTTGCACATGCCCGTGTCTGACACGGGCGAAAGTTACTGGCAAATTTGCACATGACCGTGTCTGACACGAGCGAAAGTTACTGGCAAATTTGCACATGCCCGTGTCTCAAACCGGCAATCTTGTATCTCGCGTTATTTTATTTCTAAGGCCCGTCTGAGATCCGTTTGCACTTTGTTTGTGCAATATTTTTTTAATATAACTTTTACCTACCCCCCGCTTTCTAGTCATCCCTACTACTGAAATTGCCAAAAACAATTTATACTATACTCCAATATATTCATTTCATATACTCCCCTTCTTATACTCCAATATATTCATTTCATAATATATTAACCCCTTGCCATACCATTTAGCTCGACCAAGCTCTGGCGTAGTCGGTAGTCGTCCGATTATCCCTTCACGAGTCTAACTCGTGATATTTATATATGGCCCAATTATTCCTTCACGAGTCTGACTCGTGATATTCATATTTGCTCCAATTATCGCTTCCGGAGTAGAACTCGTGATATTCATGTTTGGCGCCAGTATCCCTTCACGAGTCTGACTCGTGATATTCATATTTGGCCCGATAGTCCCTTCACGAGTCTGACTCGTGATATTCATGTTTGGCACGATTCTCCCTTCACGAGTGCCTGATTATCCCTTCACAAGTCTGACTCATGACATTCATGTTTGGCCCGATTATTCTTCGCGAGTCTGACTCGTGATATTCATGTTTGTGTTAAAATCTTCATCACGAGTCAGATTCGTTAAAGTATATCAAGGGGTTAATATCGTATATTCATTTTCTGTCAAAAAAACTCGATCATTTTTTAGCAACTTTTAAGAAAAAAACTCGTAATGCAAAAGCTTTATCTAATTTCGTCCCCAAAAGTTGAATCTTATATAAAACTGAATTCATGTTCGTACGTACTTCATGGAGCTTGCATGTCGGAAAATATTTTTCTGGGGAAAAAAAAAGAAGTCGAATTGCCTTTAAAATACTTGAATCTCTGAAAGCAAAATTCTGCCAGGAAAGAATAACCCTAATTTTCGTGGTTTATGATCACCATTACAAACTTCTTTTCCCGTGGCCAATTAAGGGTATTGGCTTAATAAGGATCATTAGAAAAGAGATATTTGAACTGGCTTCGGTTTTTTAACTGAATTTCTGCTTAGTTGGATGTTTTTTTTTTCTGTTGAAAGCTATTTTCCGAAAACGTTGTCAGCATGTATTTTTTTTTATCTTTAAACTTCAATTAAAGGAGATGTGTTGAGTGTGCAAGTTTCGTTTTCTAACGCTAATCATTATATTATAACTGTCTGGGAGCTACGGATATTTTATTTTTTTAGAGGAAATTTAGTTACGTTATAGTTAAAATGCGTATAAAAAAAATATGATGACGTGCACTTGTGTGGGTTTAGGATGTAATGAAAATCAGTAGTTAAATCTTCTTAATGAAGGCGTTTAAAATGTATTTTAATGCATTATTTATGATTCGTTTAGTTGTGTTACTCCGCGTCCCTCGTCGCCAATGGGAGATGATTTCTTAAGTCGTGTGGTCGGTGTGTGTGTGTGTATATATATATATATATATACAGTCGACCCTCGATATAACGACCATCTGTGTCCCACAGAAAAAAGGTCTTTATAACGAGTGGTCGCTATAAGAGGTAGAATTTTCTTTAAAAAATATACATGCATCATGCATTCAGTAGTTCTATTAAAATTGGTAATTTTTAAAAAATTTCAACTAAATGCTGAAATTATTTTTAATCACTGGAATTTAAAAAAAAAATATCAGCAAAATATTATAACAAATATTAACAGATTTTAAAGTAGAAAATGGAGGGAAAAAATTACATTCACACTTCTGAAAGCAGAGCTTCTGAGCTGACATGACATCTAGTACGGTCGCTGTATTGGAGTAGACCAGGGGTCTCCAAACTACGGCCCGAGGGCCACATCCGGCCCGCGGACAGATTTTGTCCGGCCCGCGGAGAGCTAGCATACTTGAAAGAAAACTCCTTCTAGAGAACATATTTATTTTTTATAGCAAATTAAATTAAGTTTACTGAAGTAATCTATTTTTAAGTTGAATAATTATTAATATGACATCTACATTGATATGGTCATGGGCTAACTACTCATAACATTGTTGTAGGTTATTATTTACTAACTAACAAATTATTGAAATGAATCCAACTAACATTTTATACATTTTAAATGAAAAGATAACTTATAACAAGCATAACGACATATGAAATACTAATGAGATTTATGTAATTGAGATTTTCCACTGACAATAGTTTGTAGTTGTGGACTAATTTTACTTGTACCAATTATTAAAAGAGATTTAAGATGCTCATCAGTTAATTTAGATCTGTAAACATTTTTTGTGTACTTCATTTTGGAAAAGGTCTTCTCACACAAATAAGTAGTACCAAAAACAGAAAACAGCCCACGAGCAAATTTATGCAAATTATCAAATTGTGTCAGTGGAAGACACTTATAAAATTCCAACAAAGATAAGTTTTGATATTTGTTCTTAATTATATCACTGCACTGTAGATCAATCATTTCCATTTGAAGTTCCGGGGCTAGGGTTTCAATGTCAGTATCAAAAGGATTCTGAAAAATCTTAATTTGATTCGCAATGGCATCAAAGTCCGAGAAACGAGTATCAAAATTTATTTTCAAAGCACTCAAAGTTTCGATTGCAAAATCGATAGGAAACTCGGTCTCAGTGGTGTGGCTAAATATTTCACATGTTTTAAAATGTGAAAAACATTTACTTCGTAGTTGTGATTGAAACAGTATCAATTTCTTCCGGAATGATTTCATATCATTGTATAAATCAGGAAGATGCTGGTTTTCTCCTTGCAATCTCAAATTCAGTTCGTTCACATGTTTTGTCAAATCAACATAGAATGCTAACTTCCACAGCCATGCGTTGTTTTGCAATTCAGTAAGAGGGCGATGCTTTTCATTCAAAAAAAATTCGATCACTGCTCGAAGTTCAAAAAAGCGCTGAAGGACTTTCCCACAACTAAGCCAACGTACGGCAGTATGATAAGGTAAGTCATTTTCTCCAATCCCTTTAATAAATTGTACGAGTTGTCGGTGATTCAGCCCAAAAGATCTGATAAAATTAACAGTTGATATGACTGGTTTCAGAACTTCAGACATATCCAAACATTTTCCGCACAAAGACTGTTGATGAATGATACAATGTAAGACTATTGGTTTTGAACCACCGTCATTTTCTACAGCCTTTGACACAAGAGCGACCACTCCTTTATCTTTCCCACTCATGTTTTTGCCTCCATCAGTTGTAATACATTTCAAGTTTTTCCATCGAAGGTTCTTTTGCTTAATGGCCATTTCAACTCCTTTAAAAATATCTGAACCAGTAGTTGTGCCATGAATACTATACATATCAAGAAGTTCTTCATGCACTTCATAGCTTTTATCTACTCCTCGAATATAAATCAACACCTGAGCAGTATCTGACACATCCGTTGACTCATCCAAGGCCAAAGAAAACCACTCAACATGTCCATTTTTGTTGAACAGTTGAGAGGATATATTTTCAGCGATGTCTTCTACCCTTCGAGCCACAGTGTTTGCTGACATACTGACAGTTTTTAATAAATTTACCTTTTCAGGGCACATTTCTTCGGCTACTGCGATTATGCATTCTTTGACCATTTCTCCATCGGTGAATGGTTTTCCACGTTTTGCAATTTCAAGAGCCACACGAAAGCTGGCACGAGTTGCAGCCTCTTGTTCAGTTTTGAGTTTTGTAAATAAAGATTTCTGCGATTTCAATCCGCGCTTCATAGCTTCGAATTTTTCTGTCCGCAAACTTCCTGTATATTTTGAGTAATTTTGAAAATGTTTTGCTTCATAATGACGTTTAATGTTATATTCTTTGAGAACGGCTATGCTTTCATTGCAAATCAAACATAGCGCCTTGTTACTGGACTCAATTACGAAATACTGAATGTTCCACTGATCTTTGAATTTTCTGCATTCACTATCAATTTTTCGCTTCTTTTCCATTTTACTAAATCACACACAAAAGCAACAATTCAAATAAAAATATTGTTACAAAGATGTCTTAAACTTAAACACGCACAAACACGTTTTAAGGAGGTACGCACTATTTTATTTCACAGCAGTGTCATAGGAACTGACTTGTGGTTGCGCCACTAGCCTTCTTATATATTTCACTTACTGCCATCTAGAAGTGAGTGGAAGACACCAGAACTTTATCGAACCAACGAGATTATTCTGTAAGTGCTATTAGCGCCATCTGTTAGGGATAGAAGGTACTACCTATTTCTGCTTGTGTCCACCAGATGTCCTGTCACGTTACTCCTCATGGCTCGCTCGTACTCTACGACTAATCTAGAAATTACAGATAATGACAGGAAAATTAATAATATGCAGTGTTGCCGTTTTGCGGACTTTAGTTCGATTTGCAGCCTTTTTTAAACGTGGCGTACTTTTTCGGACTTTTTTTTTCATGTAAAAAAATACTCATTCGTTACTTGAGTACTCGTTAGGAACCGAAGTAACGATTACTGAAGAAAAAAGTAATCAATGATTACTTGTGTATTTCATTACTTTTGTAATCAATGATTACTATGGCGATACGATGCGGGTACCCCATTATAACGGATACCCATACGATACAGAAAATACATCAGCTTCCCCGTCGCTAATGGCATCTGGCAAAAAAGTAATCATATTTTACACCACTAGTGGACTGATTCAACTTTTTACCACCGGCAACAATTAATGATAATATGGTTTTGGCCCTTGGAATTTACTGGAGTAATCAATATGGCCCTAAGGCTGGAAAGTTTGGAGACCCCTGGAGTAGACGATTCAGAAAGGTCGCTATACCGAAAGCAAATTAACATAGAGTTCGTAGGGATCAAGTTGAGACTTTTACCACTGGTCGTTATAATGGAATGGTCTTTATAATGTGTGGCCGTTATAAAGAGCGCTGACTGTATATATATATAATACCTGTATACAATAAAACCTGTAACTGTTGGCCACCTTTGTAAGCTGACCAACTGTCTAACTTGACCACTTTTGTCAGGAATAGAATTTGCCCTATACTTTATAAGGGAAACCTTTGTAACTTTACCACTAAGTTCACCACCTGTTTATATTGACCACTTATATACGCCAAATTTGGGTGGGAGTAACATAAAAATCCCTTTGTAAGTGGACCATCTAATTATTTCTATATTTATTTGTTTATCCATTTTTTTCAAAGATAAAAAAAAACTAAAATAAATTATCCAGGATATTTCTTATGCTAAAATGTTAGACCAGTGCCTAGTCTAATTTTATTATGTGTCTGGATGGATGAAACATTAGTGTAAAGTTTTCCAAACTTCTTTGTAAGTGGACCATATGGGAAAATTACGATGAACATTTTTTTACTATTTAAATAAGTTTCTTCTTTTTTCTTCTATCGGCTGTAGCCATTTCGATAATGGTGAAAAAATAGCTAATAACTGTTTTAAAGTAATGTTGCTACATGAAGCTATATTTTAATGTTACAAATGAATGATTGCATTGAGTAAGAACTGACAAAAAAATATTTCCCTCCATAAGGTGACCACCTGTTTAAGTTGACCACTAAAGTGGTCAACTTACACTTCACTGTATATGCATTATATTTATACATACATACAGTGGCAATATTTAGTGGTGCGTACAGATTCATCCGAACCCGCTGTTAAAGTTTTCAAACGTTTCCAAACCTTGTTTGTTTTGGATTCGATAATAATTATGGCTGCGTCTGTTATATTAATACCTCACGATAAAATAAATAATTATTAAAAGTGTTTTCCTGCTTAACTTCTTTCGATATTCCACCAATTTTTACAAGTTCATGGAATGTTTTGAACGAAAACTGTAGAAATATGTACAAAATAGACCATTTTGATGTATTTTATATTATTTATCTAAAACAAATAAACAAGTAAACAAAAAGTTCTGGCGTAAGCAAAATAAAAGTTTAACTGATTTAATTTTGCAGAAGCATTTTTTTTAAAACTTATTTTTGTATTTTGAGGTCAAGTTTAGTGCTAATGCCCCATTTGAGCAAAACAAAAATTGTTCAACGTTTTCCTTTAGCGAACCCATTGTTAAAAACTTCAACTGTCATCACTATATTATAAATACATATACTAGTCGATCCGTGTGGAATTTTGCACTGTACTTTTCAAATGTACTTATAAGAAATGTCTGACGTGGAGGGAATGTTTTGGTTAAGTTGTTTGTAAGCTCTTCTAAGATTTCTTTGGCATAAGTTCTGTTTATCATGAAGGAAGTACAATTTAAAAAAGAAATAATCAAACGCTGATGTTTCAAGTGGATATCTGATTCGATATTTATGGAATCTGATTCGATATCTATCGAAAAATCAACGCGCCCATTAATAGATCTCTTCTTACATGATTTAAAATCTCAAATTTGAGAGAAGTGGTGCATTTTTAGATCGCGGGTCTATTTTTCGTCATTAGCCTGCACGATAAGCTTTAAAATAAGGGGTAAATCATGGAATTTGATAAATAAATAAGGAAGTAATCGCGAACCGACAGAAAAACACACTAGAGAAATAATATATAAAGATATATATATAACAAAGGGAGAGCTTATGAAACACGTTATTTTTGCAGTCATGGCCATTTTCTAATTAGATTCCAAATTACCACCCTCAAAGAATAAATACGTACTCATGGCATAGGCCATATCCAAAGAATAATCCTGCTTTCCAATTAAGTTGACTTGTTAGTGCTTAGCATTAAGTCGCCTCATTACACAAAAGCGAATCGTTTCGCCCTACTCTGAATATGGAATGAAATATTCATATTTTTTTGCAGGTGAGAGTAACGAACAAGCCTGGCAGTTGCATGTTAAAGGCAATTAGTTGATTAAATCTTTATTCAGTTACATTCCTCAGGTGTTCTTCTCGTGTGTTTTCCTGATTGAGTTAGAACAGGGGTTCTCAACCTTTTAGTAACCACGTACCACTTGAAATTTTCAGAGATTTTGACGTACCACGTTATATTTATATATATTTTTATTTATTTATTTATATATAATATATAATTTACATTTGGTCATGTTTAGGAAAATAAAAATGTATTCTACAACTGTATGTATGTAAATAGAATTTACTTAGATACAAAATTAAATGTATCATACATTAAAAACAATCTTACATTAGTCATTAGTTCATTGAACACAGTCATTTAAATTTAAACAGATCCTAATGAGCTCCCTGTTGTTGTTTGTTCTTGACCAAATTTTCTATATCTGGGTCGATTGAACTCAACTTGATTCTTAAGTCCTCTTCAACACTAATGCGGTTTCTGTATTGATTTTTAATGTACAGCAGTTCTGAAAAGCCCGATTCACATAAGTACGAGGTTACAAATGGAAGTAAAAAGATTATTGCTTGCTTGAACACAGATGGATATTCAGTTTTTGTCCCCATCCAAAAGTCTATTAAAGATTTTTCTTTAAACGCTTCTTTCATTGAGCTGTCACTTATAAGGTCGATGAAACACTCTTTTGAGTGACTAGGAAATTTCCCTGAAAATGGATTTCTAATCCACTCATATTTAGAAAAATCTTGATTAAAATATTTATCAAAACTCGTTTGAAGGGCTTCCATATGACTAGTGATATCATCAGTCACTTCTGGCTTCAGAGAAATATCATTTTCTTCCAAAAATGATGCAAGAGTAGGGAATGCAGAGAAATCCTTGTCCTGTGCTTGAGAGCGAAACAGAACCAACTTTTTCTTGAAGGATGATATTTTATCGTTGGTAGTGAACACTGTTGTACTCGGCCCTTGAAGTCCCATGTTCAAGATATTAAGCCTTTCAAAAATATCAGCCAAATACGCCAATCGTGACAGCCATTCTTCATCATTGAACAAGTGTTTCATGTCATGATTTTGTTCAATTAAAAACCTAAAGGCTTCAGACCTCAGTTCAAATAGACGAGTTAGGATCTTGCCTCGTGACAACCATCTAACCTCGGTATGTAGGAGGAGATATTTTCCACCCATATCTTCACACATCAAAGAGAAAAGCCGTGAATTAAGAGCCCTGGCCTTAATAAAATTAATGACCTTCACACTATCTGTTAAAACAGACTTAAGATTGGCAGGCATACCCTTGGAAGCCAAAGCTTCTCGGTGAATAACGCAGTGAGTACTTTGGCATTCTGGAGCAACTTTTTTTATTCTTGCTCCTAATCCACTTAAATGACCCGACATAGCTTTTGCTCCGTCCGTGCACAAACCAACACATTTAGACCATGATATTCCCGCTTTCATAATGTACTCATTTATGACATTAAATATGTCCTCAGCTTTAGTGTTTGATTCAAGAGGTTTGCAAAATAAAAATTCTTCCTTTACTTCATTTTGATAATCAAAACTTATGAATACAAGAAGCTGCGCCATATTTGTTATGTCTGTGCTCTCGTCTACTTGCAGTGCAAAATAATTATATTCGCGCAGTTGAAGTAAAAGCTGTTCTTCAATACTCGAAGACATCTCAACAATTCGCCTCTTTACTGTGTCATTCGACAACGGAATTTTCTCGATTTCCTTTGCTGCCTTTTCGCCTAATACTGCCTCGATTATATCCTTAGCGACCGGAAGTAAAAGTGTCTCGCCAATTGTATGAGGCTTCCCTTCTTTAGCTATTCTATAACTGGCAAGGTACGATGCTTTGACCAGTTTTTTGTCTATGTTTACAAATTTTGCCATGCACTGATTTTCTCTCTTACACAATTCAGATTTTCTTTGAAAAAATTCAATAGGTTTGTCAACCAAATCGGGATGCTTAGTAGTCTGGTGCCTGTTTAGTAAGGAAGGCTTCATTCTCTGATTTGAAAGTGTTTCTGAACATACAACACATTGTGGAATAGGATTATCGTTATTTTCTGTGCCAGGTTTTACTATAAATCCTAACTGTAAATACGCTGCATCGTACTTACGATTTGGCTGAGGTTTAATCTTCTTTTGACTGTCCTTAGAGGTGGAGGGGTTAGTCAAATATCGCTTCATTATGTCCACTAAAAACTAATGCTGAATTACTACTAAAAACTAAAACTAAACTTCACTTCATGGAACACAATCGAGAAGCAGCTAACATTGGCATCAGAATGAAACTACTGGGTGAGAAAGTATCACAAGAGAACGTGACACCAGCTCATGCCACTGTCAAAACAAAACTGACGGTGTGGGATGGTCGTGATGAGTGGCGGGGGGTGAGGAGTGGGAGAATTAATTGAGTCACTCGGGTTGTTTGTGTAGCGTCAAGGTCAGCGTCAAACTGCCACTATGCTATGTAAAACACAGATGGAGGAATTGTATTCTTAAAGCGGAAATGTTACATCGTAACTGTAAATTAAAGTTATTCACATTCAACAGTTTTTATTGTTATTGTTATTATTAATATATGACTGCGTACCACCTGAAATGTCCCCGCGTACCACCGGTGGTACGCGTACCACCGGTTGAGAACCCCTGAGTTAGAACATGACGCCATCCGCATGGAAATATTGGCGGGAAGTATTCTTGCATTTTTCACGATGTGCAATTACATGATTTTAAATAATTATGAATTGTTCGTGAATGATAAATAATACTGTGATCCAAAATCTGTTGTTTACTTTTGTAATATAAGTAATTTTTTAAAGGCGTTTCACCGAGTAAAAATACAGTTATCTCTTACTTATAACTATTTGTATTCGTAAAACACTTTTTTATGCATCTCTCTCAATTTTACGTGGATTTTCAAAAGCCCTTACTGAAAGTATTTACAACAGAGATCTGGAGCATCCACTTTTTTGAATTTCTCCGTTCCAGCTCCACTCCGACTTCTAAATACTCGCTAAATCTCCACTCCGACTTCTAAATACTCGCTCCAGCTCCACTCCGACTTCTAAATACTCGCTCCAGCTTCACTCCGACTTCTAAATACTCGCTCCAGCTCCACTCCGACTTCTAAATACTCGCTCCAGCTCCACTCCGACTTCTAATACTCGCTCCAGCTCCACTCCGACTTCTAAATACTCGCTCCAGCTCCACTCCGACTTCTAAATACTCGCTGCAGCTCCACTCCGACTTCTAAATAATACTCGCTGCAGCTCCACTCCGACTTCTAAATAATACTCGCTTCAGCTCCACTCCGACTTCTAAATAATACTCGCTCCAAATCCACTCCGACTTCTAAATACTCGCTCCAGTCTGCTCTGTACTCCAAATAATTAACCGACTTCCAAAAGGAGAGGGTTACCTATTCATACCGTATGTACATCGCTTTTTTTTCTTTTCTTTTGTCCATCGATAACTTCTTACTGGATGAGCCGATTTTGATAATTCTTTTTTTAATCGATCGAAGGTGGTCTGTTATAGGTCCTTTGGTTTCGCCATATTTGATAATTAGAAGAAAAAGTTATGGGCGAAAAAAATATAGTTTTTTTAAAAATTATTTTTCGTCCATAACTTTTGATTAAATGAACCCATTTTACTGATTTTTTTTTAATTGGTCGTCTAAATTAAATATGGTTTATCGATTTGACTACAATTGTTCTTTAAGAGAGGATTTTATGGGTGAAAATTAAGTATTTTTCTTTTAATTGGAAAGGCTTGACTTGATATTTTTTTGTTGAGTATATTATAAATAAATATAAAACTAATTGTTAAGAAAAGGCCATTAAGAAATAATATTAAAAGGAATTATAATAAGAGTTTTTGAGTGGAGGCTTCTCTGAAAGAGAACTTGAGTTCCTTCAGTTAGTAACTTAAATTATAATTTTTAAGATCAACTTCAAAGCGGAATGCATCACACAAATGATTAGTTTTTGGTGTCAGTCATCCAGTATCGAGATATCTATATCAGCGTTTCTTACATTGTGTTCCGCGGTACTATGGGGTTCCGCAGAGCTCCCTCAAGCGTTCCATGTAACTTGCAGGCTTTTCCTTCATAACATTTAAGAAGGTCATTGAAAAATTTATCCAATGTTTAGCAGGCGTTACGCCTTCTCCGAATTAAGAAAAATAGAATAATAGCCAACTTTCTAGTATAACTAGTTATTTAAATTGTTGGTGAAAATGCAACTGTTATCGCGAGTTTCTTGATTAGAATAGGGAATCTCAAAAAACAGGAAATGTAGGAGAATCACTATACGCCAGCGTTTCTTAAATTGTGTTCCGCGGAACCCTAGGGTTCCGCAGACATCACTCTAGGGTTCTATAAACTTACAGGCTTTTTCTTCATAACATTTTAGAAGGTTACTTAAACAGTTTGAGCGAATGCAACTGTTATCGAGAGAATAAGGAATGTTAAAGATCAAGAAATATGGGAGAATTCACTGCACAAGAATGCAAAAGAGTGCTGAATTTAAAACATTGTCTGACTCTGATATTTAAAGTTATTGCAGTAATTTTTGGTTCAATTGTTTTTGGAATTGTTTTTAGATATTAATTGATGTAAATGTCATTTTTATTGCAAATTATTCATCACCAGAATATTTTGTAAATATTTTACTACAGAAATCAGGTGTTCCACGGTTGGCTTTGACTTTTAAAAAAGAGTTCCGCGCAAAGAAATTAAAAAACGTTGATATATATAAATTAGATCACCTACAATACTAGTGCCACTAAGAATGAAAGTCTTTTTACCATTTTAAATACCATTTTTGCCTATGAAAATATAAACATATGAAACTTTAGAAGGCCAAAAGCTTCTAATATGAATTAGGACAATTTTAGCTTATCAATATCAATTTTACTTTGACTACCAGTTTTGTTTATAACATATTATTAATATATAAATTTAAAAACATAAGATCAAAATATATACATAGGTTTTAATTATAACAAATCCCTTCTGAAGCATTCTCGAGGGATTAGCAAAACCGTAGAATAAATCTAGTTTTGTACTAGCATTGATCTTGTTTTGAGGTACAGATACTTTTTCATGTTGTAAGGTTGTCAAACTTCATTGGATTACCAAATGAGTGTGGACATTCACAGAAACTTTTGACCGGATGTATTAGAGTTATGAAACGAAACACATGAATAACTCATGAAAATTAGCATCCCATGTCATAAATTAATATTTAAATTTTAAGTTCACAATCAAGTATTTTCTCTTTTAATTTAAACCACTCATAGTTGTGTCAGCTCTCAAACTATATAAATATTGGCGGTTCAGCCGTTCAAACCTCTATTACGACCGTGGTAGCCTAGTGATTAGGCTGTCGCTTTTCTAACTGGAGTGTTGGGGGTTTCAGATACACCTTGTACACTTGGGGATACGTGCATGTAAAATCTGTGGACCCTGAAGTCCCGAGGCAGCTCCGAGGAAACTGGAGAATTTCCCTTCCCTTCACTCTTAAGTCAAAAAGGAAAGGTGGTGCCAATTGGTATCATCTGCATACATATTCTGTTCTTGAACCAAGTCGTACTTCTACCCTTTCGCTTTATATACTTGGATAAAATGAAATAACACCATTCATATTGCTTTTCGCACGTGTTTATTTGACCTTTTGCAAAGCCGGACTCCATAATGAAGTAGCTATTTCAATGTAAGAATAAAGTAATGATGAGAAGAAAGCAAAGTAGTTATGAGCAGCTTAAAGTCTACAGTGAAACATATAGAGTGACGTCAGGGACTGACATGTTAAGTTCCACATAAATTTTTGCGCGTAGGGTTATTAAAAATTCATGAAAAATCAGTTATTGGTTTTCTCACTCTGGCGTTGTTGAATTTTAAAGTTTTTTTATTGTCTTAATCACATTTAGCTGTCAAAATAAAAATGTTTAATAGAACGTTCTTTAGAAACGTTTAACGCAAGGTTAAGAGCAACGGGAGATCTATAGTGAAACATATAGAGTGACGTCAGTTGCTGACGCGTTAAGTTCCACCTCAATTTTTGCGCGTAGGGTTATGAAAAATTAAAAATCAGTAATTGGTTTTCTGACTCTGACGTTGTTCAATTTTAAAGTTTTTTTATTGTCTTAATCAAATTTAGCTGTCAAAATAGAAATCTTTAATAGAACGTTCTTTAGAAACGTTTAACGCAAGGTTAAGAGCAACGTAAGGTCTATAATAAAAAACATATAGAGTGACGTCAGGGGCTGACGCGTTAAGTTCCACCCCAATTTTTGCGCGTAGTGTTTTTACAAATTAACTAGAAATCAGTAATTAGTTTTCTGACTCTAACGTTGTTCAATTTTAATTTATTTTTATTCTCTTAATCACATTTAGCTGTCAAAATAGAAATTTTTAATCGAACGTTCTTTAGAAACGTTTAACGCAAGGTTAAGAGCAACGGAAAGTCTATAGTGAAACATATAGAGTGACGTCAGAGACTGACGCGTTAAATTCCACCTCAATTTTTGCGCGTAGGGTTATTAAAAATTAATTAAAAATCAGTTATTGGTTTTCTGACTCTGGCGTTGTTGAATTTTAATTTTTTTAATTTTATCTTAATAACATTTAGCTGTCAAAATAGAAATCTTTAATAGAAACGTTCTTTAGAAACGCTTAACGCAAGTTTAAGAGCAAAGTAAGGTCTATAGTGAAACATATAGAGTGACGTCAAAGACGTACGCGTTAAGTTCCATCCCGTTTTTAGCGCGCGAGATATTTAAAAATTAATTGAAAATCCATAATGGATTTTCTGACTCAGGCGTCGTTGGATTTTAAAGTTCTTTTTATTGTCTTAATCACATTTAGCTGTCAAAATGGGAATATTTAATAGCTCTAAACTTCCCTATTATATTTATCTTCTTGCACGATATTGAATTGATCTCCGTAACAGTGGCGTAGCTAGACTTGGATTTAGGGGGGGGGGGGCGGTTCTTCGAGAGAAGTGAGCTAATTTCATTGGTTTACAGGAAAAATTGGTCAAATTCTAGACAATCTTCACCATTTTAGGGGGGGTTTCTTTGGGAAAAGTAAGCTAATTTCATAGGTTTATAGGAAAAATTGGTCAAATTCTAGACAGTTTTCCTATTTTAGGTTGTTTCTTCGGGAAAAGTGAGCTAATTTCCTTATTTTACAGGAAGAATTGGTCAAATTCTAGATAATCTTCACTATTTTAGGAGGGTTTCTTTGGAAAAGTAAGCTAATTTTCATTGTTTTACAGGAAAAATTGGTCGAACTCTAGACAATCTTCACCATTTTAGGAGGGTTTCTTTGGGAAAAGTGAGCTAATTTTGTTGTTTCACAGGAAAAATTGGTCAAATTCTAGACAATCTTCACTATTTTAGGGGGTTTCTTCGGGAAAAGTGATCTAATTTCATTATTTTACAGGAAAAATTGGTCCAACTCGAGACAATCTTCACCATTTTAGGAGGGTTTCTTTGGGAAAAGTGAGCTAATTTCATTGTTTTACAGGAAAAATTGGTCGAACTCTAGACAATCTTCACCATTTTAGAAGGGTTTCTTTGGGAAAAGTGAGATAATTTCATTGTTTTACAGGAAAAATTGGTCAAATTCTAGACAATCTTCACCATTTCAGTGGGGTTAGCCCCCCCCCCTTATCTACGCCAGTGCCCCCCCCCCCCGTAATATATTCCTAATCAAACACGTTCCTCGAACGTGCAGTGTAAAAGCGGATGGTAATGAGCCTCTTTCATGCAGTGGTTGTTGTTTTTCCTCAAACGGACTCTCCCAGGCATTGTCGTAGACAGAGCAAACAAAAGCTCACAGCAACCAACAATTTCCACCCACTGGTTTCTGTCCTTCCACAATCTACACAAAAGACTCCAGCTTAAAATAAGGCCTTCCATCTTCTGGACCGAGTTCAGGACCACCTACGTAAAGCGACTTTAATGGTGAAGAGTCGACGAGGAACAACGCCACATTCAGAAGCACGTGGCTCTGCTAATGGGCCTGCTGGATGCAATGCCACCCGCGTTTTGTAAACTTCAAAGGAATACACCGAATGGCGAGGAAAAAAGGTTGGACGGAGGGAAATTTGTGTGAATGTTTTTTTGGTTTTTCCGCTATTAGCAAAAAAGGCAGACGAGAGATTCGGGTACAGAATATTTGCATTCGTTGAAAGTGGAAGAAAATTTTGGAGGTTTTCTAGGGGAAAAAATTTTTTTTTGTGTGAGAATGGAATTCACGTCGGCTTTGAAAAATTGTGTAACTCAGGATATATGTGCTGCTGCATAATTTAGTGTTGGAATAAGTGTCCAACCTACGCACAAATACAAATCCCGCTGCGTTGAATTCATAATGGTTGAAGAAATTACTCATCTTTTAGGTAAACGTTAGGAAGTACTTAATAAAAAATAGAGGACAGGCAACGCTCTTCACCGTTTGCGGATGAAATTCTTGTATCTTGACAAAATTCACAATAGAATTCACCGATACAAAATTAACCTCAAAAGCATTATACTATTTAATAAATAGAGGCTGGATTATGTGCACAAAAAATCATTTAAATATGCATAAAAATATGTTCTAAAAATTCCTAAAATAGGCACTAAAAACTAAAACATCTATACAAATAAGTTTTTTCCACTTACTTAGAAAAAACCTCTTATGCTAGTGAGTCGAATTAGATTTTACATTTTTTCATTCAGTCAATCAGTATGTATTAAAAATTTATTCACACAAAAAATGGAATGTACATTAATTATTGTACAGTTATTGCAATAAGTCACACACTATATTCTTCAGTTTTCTGTAGTTACGTAGTGACTTTTGTGATTAAATATCATTTCCAAATATTTAAATGTCCTATTGACTCCTACTTATGTTTACTAAATCGCATTTGAAATATGTAAGTTTTCCTGTGTAATATCAGTAAAAATATCCATATCCTTACTGTTTAGAAACTTATCAAGCTTCTTCAGTTTAAAATATCCGCCATTTTTCCAAAAATATAGTGTTTTTTTTCCCTTTAACTTTCCTTCTCTCTTTCCAAGTAATACAATAAATTACTTTTCCATCTGTAGTAAAATTGAAGTCTCGAAGTAGTAAAATCGGCTATGCTTTTACTGATTTTCATTTCAGGCCCATTTATGCATGGAAGTTCAAATAATATTCTGAAAAAATGGAGCCATTGTTTTGCAACTCAAGAATGTCAGTTAGTAATTTATCCTTTTTTTTCATAATTAATACCAAAATGGTATCTACAAAAGGAGCTTTCCATATAACTTTACAATCCTTGTAAATAACAAAACTTTTAGTCGTTATTTAAAATTAAAAATAAATCAAGAAGCTAGGAAAAATACATAGCTGTTTGTAACTTGCAATTACGTTTTTTAAAATGCAGTTTTTATGCATTTATATGCACTAATGCCGAAAGAAATAAAAAATATGTAACTGCATATGCACACATACATTAGCGTTTAGTCCGTCTCTATTGCACATAGCATTAATCAAACTATAATTAGAAATTTCATTGTGTTTGTTTTTTAATCCTGTTGGGCCTCCTTTTTACTGGTAGCTTATTAGTTTTACACTTGATATGTAAACAAACATTAATTTTGATCTAAAAGTCACTCAGTTTCAAAATACATTTCCAAAACAGCGAGTCATCAGCAAATATTCCATTACCTTTCGAATGTAATTCTCTTCTTATATGATATTTGTTCTGTTTAAATAAAGATCGATTACACACCCCTAATGCGTTTTCGAACGAAAACGTTGTATTTCAATGAAAAATGGTGTCGCTGCCTCGTAACGGCTGGAAATTTCCTCACAACCGTAACCGAGGAAAAGAAAATTGAAAAATCACGCCATCGTGTTTAATATGAAAAACAATCGCCAAATGATGTCGTCCATCTTGAAGTTTTCAGACATTCGTGGCTGTTGCAGCTTTTATGCTATTTTTTATTCGTGAGAGATGATGTTTGGAATGATTAGAGTTTTCAGTGGTTGTTGAGTTGATTAGATGGATGGAATTGGAATTTTTGTGGTTTTTCTTGAATGAAACAAGCACTATTGTTTGGATTGTTCTTCTCTGCGTGACAGAGTAGCGAATTATGGTTTTAGGTGTCTTCATCTAAGGGATATATCGTTTTGCTAGTGATGTATAGACTTTCTTGAGATGTTTTAAAAACACAAAATATTTGTGGCATTGGCATTTATTTCCATGCTTGACCTCAGAAATGATTGCAGATTATTTATTTATATTGTCTCAACTAAAAATAGACCAAACTGTAACCATAAGCTAATCAGACCAACAAGTTAGCAATCCAAATAGAGACCCTCGCTTTCGGAGTTGAATACTTTATATACAGTGATGGTGTAACGTAAATAATAAGTAATGAAAGAATCTGGAATGTTCTAGAAGCTATCTAGAATTAAATGTAAATTAAGAACGACGTACGCTCTGTGGGGCTCAAATACTCCATCTCTAGATCCGAAGCTTCGTACTCTACCGACTGAGCTATTGAAGTCGTGAACCGCGGCAATATTTATTGTATTATATAATTTATTTATCTCATTTCATTTTTTAATAAATTTAATTATCTCATTTTTTTTTCAGTTAAATATTTTTATTTAATCACCTTATTAATTTTACTGATTAATAATTATCCACTCCTTTAACTATTTCGTAAATCTTTTGTAAAATTATCTGTTTTTTTTTTAAGTCCTCATTGTCATCTATATATAGCTTGGCAAAGACGAAGCAGTTCACCATTTTCTCTTCTGTTTTTCAACCGATTTTCTTACTTTAAAAAAAAAATCGAGAGCAGTTTAGTATTAGTTAACAATTACCCCTTCTCCTTTTGTTAGGAAATCCTCTTTTATAATTGTAATCATATATTGTTAAAGATTCTAAGATGGCATCATGACGCACAACAGTGAAATATATACTTAAATATTCTTGGAAAATTTCACATAAATCAATTTGATACGTAATTTGCTAGGGATATTAGGGAATAACTGTCACGCTTCGAGGGGGGAGGGGGTTTGTGAAATTGTGACAAAGTGAGACAAGAGAAGGGTAGGGTTAACAAGAAGTGTGACATCCTACATTATGCAACATAGCGTGACATGTGACAAAGGGGGGGAGGGGGTCCGCTGAAGTGTGACATATTGTGACAAAGGGGGAGGGGGTCAAATATATGGGAAAAAAGAGTGACATCATTTATGAACGGTCCCTTAGCACGAATAGAAAATTCGAAAACGCGGCTTTTAGAAAGACAAAAAAAAAAGTAAAAAATGAGAAGAAATTTTTGCGTATTTAGAATTAAAAATATTAAAATTCTCAAAATCTTTAAAAACAATTTTTTTCTTCAGAAACTACGCTCACCTTAAAAATAAGAAACGGAGAGTGTTTTTTTTTCTCTTTTGACAGGATAATGAATTGTAGTTTTTCGGCTTCGAACTGTAATTTACGCACATATTCCCTCTTTCTCTGAATCGCTTACTTATTCTTTACTTCTCATTTGTATTTATCAGGAGAAACACCATTTTCCCTCTCTTGTAACACCACAATGAATTTTAACTTTTTTGTTCGACACCTTCTTTCTCTTCCGATTCGCTTACTTATTCTTTCCTTTCCATTTGTATTTATCATGAAAAATATTTAACACCATTTCTAAACGAAACCTCGTTCCTCGAAAAAAATTTCAGTGCTCGGAAAAATATTCCCAAGAGCAGAAAGAACCAAAAGCTGCATTAAGCTTAAAATGATATTTGGCACTGGATATAATGCGCGGCTAAATAATAGATTACACTCCTTAATGCTTATTTTTGTCATCAAACCTTCCCTCGCTGAAAAATGATATTTCACTTTGATAGCTATAGTTAAGTCAGTCTTTTGTGATAACCAGAGAAAAATAACTCGAAACTATATTTGTGAACAAAAGCATGAACACATCACAAAATAATGTTGTTATCCTTTTGTTTTTCGTTTTTGAAAAATGATTATTTCAACGCTCTTTTCCTTTCATGGAAAAAAAATGAGCTTTTTAGAGCGATGATTAGATGAAATGGTTTTATCTGGTTGGAATAGTGCTCTTTATTGCTTTCTCTTGGCGAAAAAGGCCATTAGCTTGTGTCATGTGACTTTGATGTCGTAGCTTCTACTTTTGTGGTGTTTAAGAGAAAATTACTTACGAAGAATGAAAAGTGTTAAATGCTTGGATAGGAAGTTAAAAATACAAGAAGTTTCAAACTCCTTCCATAAATCAGGATACTAAATAGATATACAGATGGATAGATAGTTGTGTGCAGGTATTTTTCAATTTTGTCGCTTTCATGTTTCCCTAATAATATTTTTACTAAATAAATATACAGATGGGATAGATAGTTTAACAGTATTTTTTCAATTTTGTCACTTTTATATTTCCCTAATAATATTCTTATTCAATAGATATGCAGATGGATGGATAGATAAGCAGTATTTTTCCATTTTTTTTTTTCTTTTTGATATTTCCCTAATAATATTTTTCCTAAATACAGATGGTTAGATAGTTGAGCAGTATTTTCCAATTTTGTCCCTTTGATGTTTCACTTATAACGTTTTTACTAAATAGATGTACCGATGGATAGATAGTTGGTTGAGCAGTATTTTCAAATTCTGTCACTTTGATATTTCCCTAACAATACTTTTACTAAATAGATATACAGATGGATGGATAGCTGAGCTGTATTTTCCAATTTTGTCCTTTTGATATTTCCCAAATAATATTTTCACTAAATTGATATACAGATGGATAGGTAATTGATCAGTATTTTCCAATTTTGTCCCTTTGATGTTTCCTTAATAATATTTTTACTGAATAGATATACAGATGGATAGATAGTTGGTTGAGCAGTATTTTCCAATTTTTACACTTTAATAATATTTTTACACCTATTACACCTAATAATATTTTTACTAAATAGATATACAGATGGATGGATAGCGGAGCAGTATTTTCCAATTTTGTCACTTTGATATTTCCTTAACGATATTTTTACTAAACAGATATACAGATGGGATAGATAGTTGAGCAGTATTTTCCAATGTTGTCTCGTTGATGTTTCCCTAATAATATTTTTACTAAATGCAGATGGATTGATAGTTCAGCAGTATTTTCCAATTTTGTCCCTTTGATATTTCCCGAATAATATTCTTACTAAATAGATATAGAGATAAATAGATAGTTGAGCAATATTTTCCAATGTTGTCTCTTTGCTGTTTCCCTAATATTTTTACTAAGTAGATATACAGATGGATATATAGTTGGTTGAGCAGTATTTTCCTATTTTTTCACTTTAATGTTTCCCTAATAATATATTTACTAAAAAGATTTACAGATGGATATATAGTTAAGCAGTATTTTTCAATTTTGTCCCCTTTATATTTCCCTAACAATATTTTTACTAAATAATTTCACAGATGAATAGATAGTTGAGCAGTATTTTTCAATTTTGTCACCTTTATATTTCCCTAACAATATTTTTACTAAATAATTTCACAGATGAATAGATAGTTGAGCAGTATTTTTCAATTTTGTCACTTTGATATTTCCCTTCACATTTACACCTTGAGTGAAATGGATTGAAAGCTTAAAAAATTTAAATTATACGAATAAGATCATATCAATTTGCATTTAACGACTATGATGAAAATTGCATTTGTAAATTATTAATTTGCAAATTGAAAATTGTATTTGTAAAAAATGCAAGGTGTAACACGTCTCTTCAAAACATTTAAAACCAGCAAGCTTAATATGTAACTTTTTCTTCTTTTTTTGTAATTTCTCACAACATATTTTAAGTAATTTACGCATCTAAACCTTTAAAAGCAGTTTTTTCACTACACAAGACGGGATCGAGCAGCTATTTCAGTCACATCGCGTTCGCTCTTCCTCCGTCTCGATGTCTTGATCCTTTTCCTGCTCAAAAGCCGTAATGACCCCGCCGACGAGCAAAACAACTTATCTTTCGATTCCAAATCTCTTTGATCCCTCAACTCTTCAGGAGGAGAGGAAGAAGGGAGCTAAATAAATGGAATAAAAAGTTGGGGCGGTGTTCGGTGTCACTTCGCTCGCATCCATCCATCACTCATGCTCTACTTGGCAAAATATCCAGCCCAACTTTTGCCACCACTTTTTTTCCCTCAAACTTTCATTTACATGCTTATTGTGATCTTTTTACCTCCGGAGGCGTTCGGTCGCGTAGCTGAAATGCTGAACCGTTGCCCGTGTTAACCATTTTGGATGTGATATGAGCTGTGACTTCTCTTTCATCAGTTCTTACTTGAACGATAAAACTCCATCATCCATATACACATCAACTTCTGCAGTACATGCAGCAACAAATAACACAACCTTTCCGAATAAACAGCAAAAGCATTCATCTCGCTTTTCCTTAACTTTCATACAGAATTTCTCTTCTTGAGGTTCCTTAACAGTGCAATGGAATCTTTTTACATGGTTTTATTTAACTTGACTTGTGGCGGAATTTTGTAAGGCGGTTTTCGACCACTCTTACTGCATAAATTATCTTCAAATTTTGCACACAAGCTTATCTTCGATGTCAATACAATAATCCGTCCATTTAATAATGTATTATAACGTTAATTAAGAAAAAAATTAATAATTTTGGCTCTGAAGAAATGATCAGCATTGTCATTGTTGATTTTGCCGTTTGGCAACAATAGTTTTGTTTGGATAATGCAACGATGTTTTGAACTTAAATAAAACCATGTAACTTAAAACATTTTTGGCGATTTAATATTATTTAGAAACCAAAACATTCTGAGTTTTTTATTAATTTTTCTAAGTAATGAAAATTACATACACGTTAGTGTCCCTCTTTTTCAGATCATTGGAATGTGTCCTTGGTTTTAATAATTAAAAAAATATAGTAACAAAAGATTTTCTTACAAAGAAATTCTCCAGTTGTCCATCGTACAAAAATGTTTACAAGAAAATTACTAGTATCTGTTCTTTGAAAAACAGAAAGCAATGGTATCTATAATTTTCATTTCAAATTGTTTCTTATTGTTTTGCATTTCTTCAAACGTGTAGACGGAATATATTCCCCGTCATACCAAAAAAAAAAAAAACTTTCTCAATGGAGACAATTCAAGCAGCGTCATTGGTCACGTGGCAGCGATTAAACTAATGTAAACAAAGGAAGCCGTAGCATCACTTTACTTCGAGTTCGGGAAATCTAATTAAAAACAAGGCCTAAATAAACTTCTTCTACATTGCTTAAAATTAATACTAAATAAAACACTATAACTATTATATTGATTAATAAATTTCTTTTATAATGATTAAATTAAATGTAAATACTATGTTATAATCAGAAAACGCTGTGAAAATAGTCTAATTAATTTTAAGATAACTAATTTTGCCAAGTGAACTCCACGTAGACTCGATTGAAAATCTTAGTAAACAAAGAGCGGATATCACGTGACAACGAGGACCGCTCATGAGTCCCTCTAGCGGTGAATGACTCCATTTAACTAAAACTTTAAGAATTCTTTCTTAATTTAAACAAGAGTATATATATTTCATTACATATTAGCGCATCATTATGCTGATTGTCTACAAATGTACCGTTGGCATAGTAAAGTTTTCATTTCCAACAAAACTGTAGTTTTGAACACAGTGTACCAAATATAAACAGACCTGACTTTACCATACTGTACAGTATATACCGTACACTTATTCAACTCTACACACTCACAACGTAAGATAATGCCGAAGCTTTTAGCTAAAAAGAAGTGCGTATTTTTATTGTAATTACTTTTTAATGCATGATATTATGTGCAAGATAAAGAATATGATAATATTTTTTATTAGGTCCAAAATCAGTTTTTAGCTTTAATTAATTATTTTTTATTTATTTTTGTTTATTTCTATTATACTTATTTATTTATTATTTGTTTATTTAGTTATTTATTTACTTTCTTATTCATTTTTTAAATTTATGTATTAATTTTCTCATTTATGCATTTACTTTTTGAAACCATTTTTACTGTCCTATAATTGTTTGTTTGAATATTCTTCAATATAGGGTATTAAGGAGGAGAGACAAGGGCGTACTTTTACCTTTTAATCCATAATATTATTTGAAAGATAATAAGTATGATAATATTATTTATCAGGTTGAAAATTAGTATTTATTTTCAATTAAATATTTTTTACTTATTTATGTTTATTGTATTTTTGTTCTTGTTTATCCAGTTATTTATTTACCGACTTACTGCTTATTTTTTTTACTTTTTATTGATGTATTTAATCTGTTTAATTTTCTGATTTATAAATTTATTTTTTATAAAAATTCTGAATGCCTAATAATTAATTGCCTGGTTTAGTATCCCTCAATGTTTCGAGATTGGCCTTTCACCGATTTTCTGCTGTAGGTCTAAGTATCTGTCCATCTATAAATTTGTAGAGGGATAGATAAATAGGTGAGAATTTTTATAGTATCCACTAACTCCCCCGAAAATAAAAAACCTTTTAGTTTTCCTCTTGTTTTATGAGTAACTTTAAAACATGGGAAACTAATTGTTTTCCTTCAAGTTGACGTATAAAATAAATTAACAGCATATCAACTTTTTGTGTCAAAGTGTCTCCTAATGCGTCGCAAGCACCGTTTTTGTTCTCTTCATTTCCTTTAAATATTATCTTTGAAATATTTCTTTCTACATTTCCTTTTTTTTTTTTTTTTAAATATCGCATTAACTTTTTTTTTTTTTTTTTTTTTTTTATTTTTCTGGACGAAAAAAAACATTGATGATGCTGTTATCCAGCTATCTCTTTTGATCGAAAACATTGCTCTAAAAATTGCAACCCACTTTTTTCGTTCTATTGGTCGTTCCATTTTTCTAAAACGAGTCAATGAAGAAAAAAACTGCAGAAATCTGTCTCTTAACAAAAGTTCCAGCGCTACAAAAATCTTCTACAAAAGTGGTTCTTAAAAAGAAAATAAGCCATATCTTTATATCTCTGGCTTTTTTAGAGATTAGTTTCATATAGCAGAGCCAGAAAAAAAAATGATGTATAAATCTTAAAACGCCATAAGATCATGAAATCCGTAAAACTTTTTTCGAGATGGGAAAAAAATGAGAAATGTTTCTTGCGTTTTTTCGTTAAATAATAAGAAAGAATGATTCCTCAAAATATGCTGTTTTTTTTTTTTTTTTTTTTTTTTTTTTGCAATTGAGGTTCCAATTTCGTCTTGTAAATAAAATGTCGTTCCATCATTAGGTAGCTCTTATTTACTTAAGAAGTAATATCTCTTTCATCTCAAATTTCTTCCCAAGTTTATTAAATGTTTTGTTTATTCTTTCAGTATTCCTGAGCTTATGAGTTACTCTTAACTTGACTTTGTCATAATGTCGTTTCTATTTTAAGGAAGTTTACAACTAAAACTTTTCTTATATATAATATAGTGATAAAGAATAACTTGGTGGCAATAACTATATTTTTAGGAATCGTTTTATAAAGAAATCTCTGTTTAAGGAAATACAAGAAAACTGTATTTGTATATGTGGTAAAAAATCACCTGGTGGCAATAAATCTATTTTGTTAAAAATATAGATATGATTTTTGTCGTTGGAAGGACAGAGTTGTGTTGAAGATATGCGTCTTTTGATGCAATGGAGACTAAAAGGGCGTTGTAAAGCGGAAGTGTTTTGGGTGAAGTCATAAATTAAAGTCATTAATCAGCAATGTATGCATTTTTCCTTTCTTTTTAGTTCGGAAAGACAGCTCTCTGTTTTAAAACAATGCTATACACACTAACTAGCGGACATGGGTATTTAAACTGTTTCAGGAATTTTTTTAATGCCTTTGACGATTTGATCACGATCATGTGTTGAGTTTGATGATTTTACCCCCCCTCAAAAAATAATGAAAAAATAAATAAACAAAGAAAGAAAGAAACGGTAATCTCGGCGCTAAACCGCATTTCAAATGTTGGAGCAACTGATTACATCATGAATAGCGCATTTCAGAACTTGTGCACTTATGGACACTCTAAGTCATGTAAGTTTCTCTCAAAGTTATTTGAGTGAAGGCTTCTCTGAAAGAAAAATTAAATGCTTTCGTGCTGTTTGCTAGCGTTACTCTTTAAAATCAACTTCAGATCGGATTTTATCATACAAATGTCTAGTTTTTAGTGCCAGTATTAGTTTTAAGAGTAGGTATTCATTAAAAAAATGTATTTTCACAAAAAAAGAGTAAAATAAGATCTTTTTTTTAGAAAAAAAAATATAGAAACCGATTTCAAATTAAAAATTGCGCTGAAAAGTAAAAAAATTAAATTTAATCTTTAAACAACATCGGTACGACTTTTACACGTTTTTTTTTTTTTTTTTTGTCAGTGCAAATTTATGATAGATAGAATCTTTTGCAACCGTCCATAAATTAGAAATAAAAATGGACGCAAGTTTGCAACAGTTCCTAGATAAAATAACACATGGTGTAATGGCAATTTCAATCTCATAATTTTGCACCAACTTTTAAAATTGTTTAAAAGTTGCATCAATGTTGTTTAAAAAAAGAATTTAGTTTTTACTTTTTAGCGCAATTTTTAATTTGAAGTCTGTTCTATTTTTTCCCTAAAACTATTTTGCTTCATTTTTATATCTGAAATCGTCATGTTTTGAAATTTTGTTTTTAAATACGTTAAATTTCCGTGTAAACGACATTGAAAAACTGACGAAATGCTTTTGACATTGTTTTTAAAATAACTGATAAGATATTTACGCAGAAAATAAAACAGTTAGTTAGTTTTACTTTCAGAGATAGCGCCACCGAAATCAAATTTTGGTTAGGATGCATGTTTCTTACGCTAGCTCTCTCTATATTGTTTACTGCATAACTTGTCTCTTGCAAAACTAATATTACTAAAGACATGCTTTTCAATGTAAAACTTCTGTACCGATTATTGATGCCGATGAGTTTATGAATATTTTTCATAAATGTCAGGGATTTTCAGATTCTATCAACTATCAACTTCTTTTAACAACGTTTACTTAGCAAGCATTCCCTCCTTCCCTCCTTAAATCAGTAAAAAAATAACTTTACGAATAAATGTAATTGCAAACTAAATCTGGAGTCACGCCCAATTTTGTAAGGACATTACTACCAGTTTAAAAGAACGAGTTCTTTCTTTAATAAGAAATTCACAATTCATTTCTAATTAAGTTGTAAAATAATTAGTGTTATTGAACACAATTTTTTGGTGTTCAGTTGGTGTCGAGTTGGAAGATTATTCATTCTCGAAATACCTTGTTTTTTTATTTGGTTGTCTAAAAAATATAGACAGTATAATGTTTTTTAGCGCATGAAAATTTTTAACTCCGGTACGTATCGAAATTTCATTGCGATTGCTCATTTTTGTGAAAATAGAATAAAACGGCAATTGCAACGAATTTGAAATGCGTAGGTGAGTTAACGAACATCATATGCTAAAAAAAAAACATTATGCTGTCTGTATTTTTAAATACAGATACTTGGAAATTTTAAAACACATAAAAAAGCTGAATAATTTTCAACATTTTCACCTACTGAACACCAAAAATTTTTACAGTGTAGTGGTAAAGTTCTTATCAGAAGGACCGTGGCCTAAGAGCGTACGAGCCCGTAAAAATCGTTTCGAAAAATGTGTCCCAAAATAAGTAATACATTTGTAGAAAGTAAAAATTGTGAATGAAAATACCAATCTGCCCCAAATAATATCTCAACTAATACGATTTTAATTGATATTTCAGAAATTTTTCGCACATCATATAGCTTCGGGATTGCATCTACTCCCAAGACTCCACCTACATAAAATGTAGCAACGAATATGGGACAAAATTTTCTATCTAAATGTAGCAACTAATTAGAAGTGGAGGGAGTATTATATTTTCAAATCACGACTTATAGAAAGAACTTTTTGAAACTATAGAGAGTCGAAGATTTGAAATGTATTAAGAGTAAGTTTGGGTCTGACAATACATGTGCTGATAAACTACCAGTTATATTTATAGCAATGTTTAATATGTTAAAATCATAATATGATGCTTTTTTTGCACACTCTATTATATACGCCTTAGATTCATGTAAGTTTCTCTCGAAAGTTAGAGAGAGACTCATTGCTCGTATATGCACTCATTCTGGTCTGTTGAACTACTGCCGAATTTCCGATGAAAGAACATTCATAGTGTACATAATAATAAAATTACACGTTAATTTAAAGCACAAATGAGAAATAAAATGCAGACATA
The DNA here is from genome assembly GCA_038502835.1 of Octonoba sinensis. Classification (NCBI taxonomy): domain Eukaryota; kingdom Metazoa; phylum Arthropoda; class Arachnida; order Araneae; family Uloboridae; genus Octonoba; species Octonoba sinensis. The sequence goes on from CM076606.1 coordinate 107,573,462, forward strand.
TGTTTCGGGATTGCTTGGAATCCCTTTTTCAATGCGATAGGGAGCATCTAGATGCAAAACATCCAAATGAAGCCCTAGTTTGCATCTAGATGCTCCCTGTCGCATTGAAAAAGGGATTCCAAGCAATCCCGAAACATATGTCTGCATTTTATTGCTGGTTTGTGCTTTAAATTAACGTGTAATTTTATTATTATGTTTACTTGCACAAAGTTAAATTATTTTTATTCATAGTGTAGTTACAACTATTGATGCCACTAATTTTGGGGGAAGAAGTATATTCAGTTTGACTACCAGTACAATTCTGTTTTCTTCCTATATATAAAGAATAATCTTCAGTCGAGATAGAAAATATCCAATTCTTCACCGTCCGTTTAAGTGTATTTTGAAAGCGTTTCGGAACACAGTAGCCGACGCCATCAGTATTTATCGCTATTTAAGGATTGAACTATCGATAGTTTTCGATAGTAAGGAATTTAATGTTATTACAGCCTGCGATGCGAGTGATGTAGTGCTCCCATCGCACGTGCTTACATTGTTTACCCGAAACTAAAACTGTTCAAAAAAGTAAAAGCGAACCCAAAGTCGAAAACAAATGCGCCAACCGTAAAATCGGATGTTTACCCTTCCATCTAATCGGTAGTAGATCAGTACAGAAAAACCAAGCAGTAAAAGTTTAACTGATGCTGGATCTTTGATAGGAAGTACCACATTGGATTACCCCCTGCGTTATTACGCGGTTGGTTAACCAGGGGGGAGGGGATAATGCAAGGGTGTAAGCGCAGTTACTAACCCACTGGGTTAGTAACATTAGTTTTCTCTACATGTGGAAGTTAGACTCATAGTAAAAGTATTATTGACACTAATTAGACGTTGTTTTGTTACGAATTTGCAGTTTATGACATACATGTTCCAATTATTAATGTAATTTGGATACGCAGTCACACTTCTATAACGTTAGTAATAGAATATAGTAACTGTAAGTTCTTTTCCTATAAGAATTTTTTTTTTCGTTTTCCTTACTGACGGTAATTAAAAGTACCACTGCCTTTAAAATTCCATACAGTAACCACTTTTTACGAATATTTTGCAGGAACATTTTTAATTCCACTTCTTCGGATACATTTCAGGAAGATTTATATAAAGAGTAAGGGGGGGGGGGGGGAGAGAAAAGTATGCTGAGCGAAACCATGTGTATCAGCCCATTCAATATGTAGATGTGAAAGTTGGAATCACAGTAAAAGTATTATTGACGCTAATTAGACGTTGTTTTTGTTACGAATTTCGGCACTGTTTGTTGTGTCAAATATTAAGTAAGGGAGAAGAAGAGATTTTTAGTTCGAAATTTAAAGTTCGTTAACACTAAACGGCTATATATTTTTAAGAGAATGCTTACCAGTGCTAACTTCAGTGGAAATGGTGTAAGGATAATTGCAAAAATAGGGATGAAAGTCAACTTTTGCTGATGATAAATCTACGTAGGTTTTGAAGTGAATTGTAGAAATATATCTAAGCTTTAAAGTTCGTCTACAAACTACAGCAAAGTGATAGTAAAATTTTCGTTGGCACTAATTTGACAGAATTTTTTAGCAGATTCTTACGATTTTCACTTCAATGTAAGGTAGCGGAATTTTTATTACTTTTGGCTATAATTAAGAAAATTATAGCCGCAATGGTATTTTCACTAAGATAGTGGTGTCACATTGTCACTAACTTAGTTGTGGACGTACGTTTTTAAACGAACACTTTCCACCTGATAACATAGGGAGGAATGAAGTAGCTTTCGGGATTCAGATTCGATAAAACTTCAGTAATTGAAGCGTTTGTATGATCACACGTGCACTTCAACCACACTGTCCCATATACCACCTAAACCTACAGAATCTATCAATTAGAGACTGGAACTTTTAAAACTGTTCAACATTTTACCAAAACAGTCCCAAAATTCCTCAAAGCATAACAACCAGTCTGATTTATTCATTAAACAAGGCGTCACCATGACATGGGAATTCACCTTCCGTATTGTTAATTAGTAGAGGGAAATTTTATTAGCAAACCCCTGTCTGAATCATCGTGGGAGATTCGGGAACTCCCCCAAAACCCCTTGCAGAAGACGTTCCAGCCACCCTCTTCATAATCTCCGACACGTTTGTCTTTGGGCTTTCAACCCTTTGAATACCAGACAGCTTCCGGTGGGGGCAAAAGACACACTTTATTGCTTTCCACGGAACCCCTCGAATGTTCCCGAATTGGAAATATTTGGCAATTATGGTTACTTGCTTACGCTGATGAAAAGTTTTGTTATTTTTAAGCAGACGGGGAGTCATCTCATTACAAAAATTAGCATTTGGGGTAGGCTGGAGTTTGTCGAAAGTGAAATAGCGGTTTGGTGTTAGCTTCCTTTCAGCAAGAGGACACGGAAAAAGTTGATTTTGCAATTAGGCTTTTGTTTTTTAAGCACAACGTACCTTTTTGAAATACGCATACCGTCAAGTGCGCCAACTTTGTGCCACAACGTCCTTTTAGACACTAGGACTGCCTAACGGCTGTTGAGGTGTAACTAGAGCTTAGAAAAATTTTTAGAGTTGTAAAAAAAGTTTTGAAGCTCTATTTACACCTCGGCATCCAGTTGGTAGTCCTAGTGTCTAAAAGGACGTTGTTACACGTTGGCGCACTTGACGGTATTATTCTTCTTATTCTTTATGTGTCTTACGGCATTTTCAAGGCCCAAATTGGGTCGTTCATAACTGATGTCCCGTTTTTTCAATATATTTGATCCCTCCTCTATTTTGTCACAAAATGTCACACTTTAACATACCCCTCCCCCCCTTTTGTCACATGTCACGCTACATTACATAAACAATACACTTGTGCTTTGGGGTTTCAGAAACGCAACTCTAGGTTTATAGATCATAATTCCTTTTTTTTCTTTAAACTTTTAATCACGTTTTTGAGCTTATCTGTGCACTTAATTTGCATAAAGCGAGGTTAAGGCTTGCAGAAAAATAAGTAATTAACTCGCAATAACAGTAAAAAATATTTATAGTTTGAATTCTGTAAAAATTATCCGCGACATTTTATCTTAAAAGTGTAAATGCCCAAAGAAGGCTGAAAGCTGCCTTTTCAAATTTGAACTTATAAGTAGAAGTTAATTTAAACCTTAATCAGCAGCGATATTTTCGATATAAAATGAAATAAATGAGAATACAAAGCAAATAAATAAATGATATAAATCAGCGGTTTCCAATCTTTTTTTTTTTTTCGCGTACCGCCATTTTTCTTGCAAACCATTTGCGTACCACTGCTAAGGTAACTTTATTATACAGAACAAAACGCTAATAGGTTATAGAAAAATACTAGAACGAATAGTAAATATAAATCCCACCATTTTTTATAGTTAATGCAGAGAAAAGCGTTTATTAAAATATAGCTGCATGTATAAAATAAAATGTACGAAATATATAAAATATATTTTTAATACGTACTTCTAAAACAGCAGAAATACGTCTTTAAGTACAAAATACCTATCATGTAAAAAAATGAAAAAGCAAAATTAATAGGAAGGTTGCATGACAGATACAAGTGAGGTGATATCTCGTTCCGTAGAAGTTACTTTAGACCTCAAATTTGAGTCGACATATAACTTGCGTCTATATTTGATTTTAATAAATATCACATTAGAAAATTCAGTTTCACAAAGATGAGTGGTTGTGAACTGAATTAAAAGCAGCAATGCTTTTCTTGACAATAACGAGAATTTATTTTTAACTTCGAGCCAACAATTTTCCAACTATAATCGGGCAAATTCCATCGTCAATCCTGAGTTTTTGTGTTTCAACCTCATCTTTTTTTTCCCTTTGCCTGCACGCGTACCACCTGGAGAGGCTTCCCGTACCACTAGTGGTACGCGCACCACCTGGAGAGGCTTCCCGTACCACTAGTGGTACGCGCACCACCTGGAGAGGCTTCCCGTACCACTAGTGGTACGCGTACCACCTGGAAAGGCTTCCCGTACCACTAGTGGTACGCGTACCACCTGGAAAGGCTTCCCGTACACTAGTGGTACGCGTACCACCTGGAGAGGCTTCCCGTACCACTAGTGGTACGCGTACCACAATTTGGGAACCGCTGATATAAGTTATTTAATCTTCTAATTTTAAATGTTTTTATTTTAACTAAAATGTGTGATGTAGCACTTCTTTTGCTGCACCCTCCTCTCCCCTTGTCACAAACTGTCACAATTTCTTCAACTCCCGTCCCCCCCTGGAAGCGTGACGTCCCCACCCTGACGAGAATTAACTTATATCAACTGTTTGCACAACGACGTGGTTAAGCAAGTAATTACTGTTATCATGGTTTTTTTTCTGAATTAGAAAAAGAAAAATATCTTAATGAAGTCGTTTGAAAATGCTTGATATTTTTCAAAGAGTGACTTGTGAACTGAAATAAACGTTTGGTATTACAGGAAAATATGTGCTCTGCACTGTAAAAAATTCTAGTTCACCCTTTCACCAAAAAATGGTGAAATGTAGCTGCAACCAACATTTGGCACTAAAGTTCAGCTATTATAAAGTAAAGTGCCTTAAAGCGGACACCCACAAATAAAAAAACATTTAAAGTATTACCAATTCCCTAAAATAATTTAAAATGAGATTTTCTTTCTTTTTAAACGGTAACACTTCTTAAATCTTTTTCAATTGGTAATATTGTAAACGTTCTTTTTATTTGAGGGTGTCAGTTTTGGGAACCGGTTTTTGGATGTCAGCTTTATTTAGAGCACTTTACCTTAACGGGTCAAAATTTCAGATTAATGGCGAAACTACACCATTATAGTGACTCAACTTAGTACCAGCAAAATTTAAACATTTTTTTTTTTGGGGGGGGGGGGAATGGTTGAATTAGATTTTTTACAGTGCGTATTGACAAATTAAGCGACCAAAACTGTCATTGAATTTCACTCTTTTTTTATAGGAAAAATAGGAAATAAAAATTGCTTATTAGTTTATTAAAAAAAGAAAATTCCTTTACCAAATTACTCAAACCGGTTATTCGTGGATACAGTTTTTCCCTGTGAAAAATAGAAGCATGAATCCCCTTCGCTTATTAATTCTTCTACAAGTTTACTCACTCAAGGATTTAATAGAAGCAGCGGGCTTCGATGACAAGTAGCGCATAGGTGGGTAAAGATGGCTGTCTGTGTGCACTGTTGTTTCTTCAGCTCCAAACGCATCGTGTACTATCTGCCAAGAGTTAAAACGTAGAGTCATCCCAACACCACCTGTCTTTAAAAATAACAATAACAATAAAACCCACTCGAGGAGGAAAAAGAGGAATATCAAAACTAGGGGAATCATTCCAGACCACCCAACGCGTTCGCTCTCCCACCCCCTTTTAACTTCCGTTTATGCCTCTTAGTAGCGTTTTGTGTGCCAGCTCTTATTATTATTAAGGATGTCCTGCTGATTTTTTTTCCTGATTTTTTTATTATTGCATTATTCAAAAGGGAAGGTTTCTTTTCACTTTTAATGCGTGGGGTTCTTCCAGGCTCATGGGGTTGATAGGGTTAACTGGTTTTGTCTCTGCAGGAACTGATTCGGTTTCTGAACCTCCTTCTGCTAAACTTCATCAGCAAGGTTTGTTGTCACAATAAAAGACATAGATAAATGGCACGAGGAAACACATGGCGAATTTTAGTTATTTTTTAAGCTAATTTAAGTGGCAGTCGTGGGGAAGGAACGCAATGTGAATGACTTTACAGTATTTTTTATTTGTTGCCCTTTCACTGACCGTACCATAAATCGTGCATTGATTGCAGGATTGGGAGCAGATGGTTTAAGTATAGACAAAAAATTCTTGGGCATCGTTAACGTAATCAAAATTTCACATCCCTTCATATTTTCAATTAACCCTTAGCGTGATTCCAATTCAAATCATGGATCTACCCTGGTAATTTCAACTGGCATTACCTTACCGCCTAAATCACAAAATGTTGAAGGAAATAACATGAAAATTCCTACTCTGGGGGGAAACATATTATGTATATATTAGAAAAACAAAACACACGTATCATTATTTTCTTGAGAAAGATTAAGCATACGAAAACAAAGAACAAAAAAAAAAAATTAAACATGAAATTTAATACGCTTGCAATAACTTCCTTCGGGTTTTATCTTGGCTAGCCAAAGTTGGCAATATTCAAAATTCCTCTTTATCTCGCATTTTCATACAGTTTGAATGATTCCAATGCGAAACACTTATTTAGCCAAGGCAATTCCAACTGGAATATTCTTTATGCGTGTATCGAGAAGACATGATAAGGGCAAATGAAGTTTCTTGCACTGGAACACATTTTACCAAATACAGAAATATTCGAAAAATGTGCAATACGTAATTATAGGTAAAGCCGGTAGAGTGGGCGCGCTATTAGAAAACATGCTAAAAAAGAATGAAAACATAAATGTTTTGCCAAACTTTTGGTGAATGAACCATTACTAACAATTTCAATAATTTCATTTAACTCTTTCTTTATTTGTGATTCCAATTGGAATTGTTGGATTTGCTAAGTCATTTCCAATTGAAATAATCGTACATACAAGTAGAATTTCGGACGATTTCTTAACAACCAGTTTTTTTTTTTTTAAAGACGACATTTAAAGTCTAGATTTCGCTCGATTAGTCGCTAATTCAATTTTTCAATACATTTGAAAGGGTAGAAAAAGTGACAGTTTAAAAGCTTCATCTAGAAAAGAAGCAGAAAAACACTTTTAATTCACTTTAAGAGAAGGATACTTTTCTTCGCCTATTAAGGAAAAATGAAAAAACGACACCATCTGTTAATAAGGCATCCCGCCTGCCACACTCATTAAAATCCCTAATTAATGAATTCACAGAAAATCCCCATTATTTTCCCCACAAAATCCAAGGGAAAGAGAAATTTCTAAACCGTAAAAAATGCAGAAGCGATTCAGTACCCTGCGATTTTTTTTCGCTATGATTAATTCATCTCCGGTGGCAACACAGAGGGAAGGGGAGCTCGTTTTACACATCCAGGTGGTTTTCTGATGGTGGGAGTAGGCAGTAAGTAATGTTTTAGTTATTTATTTAGTTTTTTCACTTTAATTTGCTAAAGTTATTTTTTACATGGCTGCGGAACTAATTGGACGGATTTAAGTGGATTAAGAGTAATTGTTTATTTCAGACAGCAATGAACACAGCCATTTTTCAATTTTATTAAATATTAAAGCATATAGAATCAGAATGGATTGACTTTAATGAGTAAAATGTGGTATTTGAATGAAAAATAATGATGGTTTTTAAAAAGAGGAAAAAAATACAAACGAAATTAAACAAAACAAATCAATTCTTCCAATTTTCCTCGTCTTGTCAGGTAAGCAGAAGTTCCGTTCAGAACTATACGAGCCTACTTTCCCGTACACCTACATCAAATATATGATGTAACTATCTGTCTCCCTTTCTTCCTTACTTCAATTGCTTCAAATATGTCTTTTTCAACGGTTAATACACATCCATTCATTTATTCAAGTAGTTAGAGCAGTAGTTAGATGCAGCACTTTAGCGGTCAACTTCGACAGGTGGTCCACTAACAGACGGTAGAGATTTGTTTTCTTTTTGTCATTTCTTACGCTATACATTTATTTATTCACTTATAACAAATTAAAGTATAGCTTCATGCAATAACGTTACTCTAAAATAGTGATTAGCTTTTTTTTTCACAATTATCTAAAATATCATAAAAGAAATTTAACCCGACTGACTTACAATATATCCTATACTGCTTCAAAAGTAAAGTACTTAGTTAAAATTAGGGGACTTGGCACCTCTCTAATGTAGAAAATGGATGAAAATACCGATTTTTCAATTTTTTGCTTAAAATGTGTTTTGACTCTCCAAGTATATCTGAGCGAAGTTTTGAAGCGATACAACCAATATAAATGTAGTTAAGAAGTAAGAGAATTCAAATATTTCTGATGTTTTAGTAGGATTTTGTATTCTTTAAACTGCGTTTTCTCGGTTTGTGTTTTTCCGCAATATTGTAGTACTTAAAATGCTAAAACTGCTACATAAATTCATGTAGCAACTTGAAATTTTTTGTGTGTGTTCAATATGATGTGCTTGATAAAATTAGGGATGGATTTTGCTATATATTTTCAGAAATATTTTTTAAAAATGAAAATGTAACAAAAGCCGCTTTTTTTCCTGTGTTCTACCATCGATGTAACGTAAAAAACTTTTTTCTCAAAAACTAATAAATGAATAGCAAAACCCATCCCTAAAATTGTAAACCATACTATAATAAGTACTATTGGTAAAGAAAAGTCAAGAAATGAAGAAGAGGAAGGAAATTTAAAATTGTTAAATTACTTTAAAAAAATTAAATTTTAAAAATTTCTGTTAGTTGAATTTTGATTTTTCACTTGAAAATCATTTTGTTGAACAATAGCACTTCATAATATACAAATGGAATAGGTAAAAGTTCTTAAATAAAAAAAAAAATGTCAAAAGGTGCCAAGTCCCCTTAAGATAAAGATCATATTAATTTTGTCAGTTACTTATATGATGGTAAAGATTTAATAAAAAAATATATTCTTCAAAATGGCTATATCAGAAAGAAGAAACTTATTTAAAGAATAAATGCGTGCTCATAGTAGTTTTCCCATTTGGTTCACTTACAAAGAGGTTTAGGCAAACTTTATATTGATGTTTCATCCATCCAAATACTGGTTCAACACTATAACATAAAGAATATACCGGAGAAGCTATTTTAGTTTTTTTTTTTTTTTTTTATGTTTCCAAAAATAGATAAACAAAAAAAATATAGTAATAATTAGGCGGTCTACTTACAAAGGGTTTTTTATAATACTCCCTCCCAAATGTGGCGTACATAAAAGTGGTCAACATAGACAGGTGGTCAACTTACAAAGGTTTCTCTATATTATATAATATAGGGCTAACTCCGTTCCTGACAAAAGTGGTCAACATAGACAGGTGGTCAACTTAGGTAGTCAAGTTACTAAGGTTTCTCTATATTATATAATATAGGGCTAACTCCGTTCCTGACAAAAGTGGTCAACATAGACAGGTGGTCAACTTAGGTAGTCAAGTTACTAAGGTTTCTCTATATTATATAATATAGGGCCAACTCCGTTCCTGACAAAAGTGGTCAACATAGACAGGTGGTCAACTTAGGTAGTCAAGTTACTAAGGTTTCTCTATATTATATAATATAGGGCTAACTCCGTTCCTGACAAAAGTGGTCAACATAGACAGGTGGTCAACTTAGGTAGTCAAGTTACTAAGGTTTCTCTATATTATATAATATAGGGCTAACTCCGTTCCTGACAAAAGTGGTCAACATAGACAGGTGGTCAACTTAGGTAGTCAAGTTACTAAGGTTTCTCTATATTATATAATATAGGGCTAACTCCGTTCCTGACAAAAGTGGTCAACATAGACAGGTGGTCAACTTAGGTAGTCAAGTTACTAAGGTTTCTCTATATTATATAATATAGGGCTAACTCCGTTCCTGACAAAAGTGGTCAACATAGACAGGTGGTCAACTTAGGTAGTCAAGTTACTAAGGTTTCTCTATATTATATAATATAGGGCTAACTCCGTTCCTGACAAAAGTGGTCAACATAGACAGGTGGTCAACTTAGGTAGTCAAGTTACTAAGGTTTCTCTATATTATATAATATAGGGCTAACTCCGTTCCTGACAAAAGTGGTCAACATAGACAGGTGGTCAACTTAGGTAGTCAAGTTACTAAGGTTTCTCTATATTATATAATATAGGGCCAACTCCGTTCCTGACAAAAGTGGTCAACATAGACAGGTGGTCAACTTAGGTAGTCAAGTTACTAAGGTTTCTCTATATTATATAATATAGGGCTAACTCCGTTCCTGACAAAAGTGGTCAACATAGACAGGTGGTCAACTTAGGTAGTCAAGTTACTAAGGTTTCTCTATATTATATAATATAGGGCTAACTCCGTTCCTGACAAAAGTGGTCAACATAGACAGGTGGTCAACTTAGGTAGTCAAGTTACTAAGGTTTCTCTATATTATATAATATAGGGCTAACTCCGTTCCTGACAAAAGTGGTCAACATAGACAGGTGGTCAACTTAGGTAGTCAAGTTACTAAGGTTTCTCTATATTATATAATATAGGGCTAACTCCGTTCCTGACAAAAGTGGTCAACATAGACAGGTGGTCAACTTAGGTAGTCAAGTTACTAAGGTTTCTCTATATTATATAATATAGGGCTAACTCCGTTCCTGACAAAAGTGGTCAACATAGACAGGTGGTCAACTTCACTGGTCAAGTTACAAAGGTTTCTCTACATTAATAATATAGGGCTTCTTCCGTCCTGATAAAAGTGGTCAACTTAGACAGGTGGTCAGTATACAAAGGTGGTCAACTTAACAGGTTTTACTGTATATATAACTTAAAGAACTACTGCTTGGATAACTTTCAATAAATATCCTTTATGCAGACAGAGATTGTCTTATTTAAATATTTAATAAATATTTGAAGGTGGTATATTACGGGTATGAAAGTTTAAATATATTATGTTTACTTATTTGCATTATTTGTTAATAATTATATCTAAGAGTTTAAATATGCAAAACATTGTTATTGTGAAAAATAAATTCGTTAACGCACTCATACTCCTGAAACAATTTCAAACAAGCTAGAAAATCAAGGAGCTGAACAAACTTTCGCAAGTTTAAAATCTTCTTTATTTGATAAAATCGACCTCAATTAAAACGTTGTTCTACGGTAATCGCTTTCGCGTAAAATTTATTTCACAATAAAATTCCCCTGCGTTGTGAAGATTACACAAACTTAACCCATTTCAGAAGGCTGCTGTAAATTTTCAGAAAATCACCAAATGTTGAATATTTTTCCGAAAGATAAACATAATATTTTGCAGTTTTATGACGCAGAAGCGTACTTTTGCACTGCAATAAACTATGCTTTCCGGACAAGTGATTCTTATATGATCTGAATTTAACACATACTTGTGAATTTTAATTAACGCTCTTTGCCTTGGTGTGTGTAGAGAATCAGACCTTCTAATGCGTTTTTTCTTCATGACAGCTATTTATCTTTAGCATGTATCTTATTAATATATTAACACGTGACTTCTAACAGTCCCTGCTCAGGTGTGAAGAAAATATGACTTCCTTACTCATATGAAGGGTTCACTGGAAAAACGACCTAAGTCACATACTACTTTTTGAAATTTGCTTTACGTTTTATTATAAAAACGACCTAAGTCACATAAAAATGCCCCTTTTTTAAATTTGCTTTATGTTTTATTATAAAAACGACCTAAGTCACATACTACTTTTTGAGCTTTGCTTTATGTTTTATTATAAAAACGACCTAAGTCACATACTACTTTTTGAGCTTTGCTTTATGTTTTATTATAAAAACGACCTAAGTCACATACTACTTTTTGAGCTTTGCTTTATGTTTTATTATAAAAACGACCTAAGTCACATACTACTTTTTGAGCTTTGCTTTATGTTTTATTATAAAAACGACCTAAGTAACATACTACTTTTTCAGCTTTGCTTTATGTTTTATTATAAAAACGACCTAAGTCACATACTGCTTTTTGAAATTTGCTTTATGTTTTATTTATTTTATAACATAAATGTTCATTTTAACTATACGAGCCTACTTTTCCGTAACACCCAAATTCAAATTTATAATACATATATTTATAATACGTAATTTATATTCATTTATAATACATAACTTATTATAAAAAACATAAAGCAAAGTTCAAAAAGTAATATGTGACTGATGTCGTTTTTCCAGTAGACCCTTCCTATATTTTGTAATTTTTAGAGAGTTTCCTATTGGTGTTGTATAAGATTTCAATTCCCAGTGTGGTAATATATACAAATGGTGCGGACACCCCCCGCCCCATGTGAAAATTATGGTTTGCCCCACTGGGAGCATAAAACCCTGACAAATAACAGGCGCCAATTCTTTTAAATGTCTGCTCGCTTCAAAATAATATATATATTATTTTTATTCAAGTAAAATATACAGCACTATAAGACCTTTTATTGCTGTCAAATATGTGAAATTTTGATAACAATACAGTTGAACTTTCTTAATTCGAACACGGTTAAAAGAAATCACGGCTAAAACGAACATTTTGTTCATTAAGTTTGGTTTACTATTTAATTGCGCTAAGTATCTCACGCATATTACGAAAGCTAAAATACAAATTTCGACTAAGACGAACAAAATTTCTGACCTATTCGTGAGGAATTTTCTCGATTGCAAATAATTTATTTATTTTCAAAAGAAATAGTGGGTTATTTTGAGTCATTGTAAACACCGAAGTGCGTATTTCGGATTATACGTTGCATCTTTCTGGGTATCATTAGCTTATAGCTAAGCTGAAGAAGCTTTAGGTACTTTAATGAACTTTTATGAGATGCGTTCAGAGAATGACAATATAGAAATGGCACTAGGCATTTTGCGCCGAGATATGCTTATGATAAAATTTAATGTACACTGTTAGAAATTTCATCATGAAATTACGGTTAAATGACCGGCTGCAGTCTGTCCATCTAATTCACCGTTAAATTTACGGTTTGGAACATTTTTCTATCTTTACGGGACCTAACCATTTTCAATCAGCTTGGTTGAAAAGCCGTAAATACAAAAGTTTACGGTTTTATAACCATTTAAAAATGGTTTCAAAACAAAATTTTTACCGTGTTTGAACCATTTCGATGCGTAGAATCTTTGAGGTGTAGAAACCGTAAACGAAGCGTGCTGGAATCGAACATGGGTGTATGGTATACCAGCCTTGCGCTCTAGTCATTCGGCCATTAGCACCACGCAAAGCGGTCGTTTATTTATCAATAAATCATTGTTTTCAACAGGAAAACTGCATTAAAATTGAGATTTCAGTTTTTGATTATATCCAAAGCCATCTTTGGTCTAAATTTACTGTATATTGACGAAAATCATTTTATTTGCTGCAAAAATTAAAATAAACAAGCTTCAACAGCTCAAATCATGGGTTCGATCATTGGCAAACAGTTCGGGAATCCGATGTCCGAACACGTAAATCAAAAACTTTGATTTACGTGTGTATGCCTTTCTATTTAGTAACCACTGCTTAAGCCACTTTTTTCTTCTTCTTTTTTTATATAAACATGCAGATTTGAAGTGATAAAACTTTATTCATATTTTAACAACAACGTACGACCGGTAAGGTTTTGCAACCAAGATGGACGCCCGATTCTCATCGAGCGCTTGAAAATTACGGTTAGTTAAACTTTCTTTCGGATAAACAGAGAATACACGATTTTTTTCGCAATCAGCGGTTTCAGTACCATCTTTTTAATGGCTATTCAACTGTTGTAATTAAATATGGTAAAATAACAATCAAATAAATGGTTATTTTACAATTTTCTTACGGAAATTTTTAACAGTGTACCTAAAAAGCAACTAACCATTAAGTACTTTTTCACTTATTGTTAAATTTTAAAAGGTAAGTTCACTATTTTTCAATGTACTAGTAAGATTTAGAAGTGTATACTAGTAATTTTACTCTTTAATATAAATAGTAGTAGTTATTTTTAAAATATAAGCATGCATTTCTAATTCTTTTTTTTACACAATTTTACTTTTTCTCGGTTATTACGATTAACAGCTAATGCGAACAAATTCGCGAATTGTTGGCATTTCGTATTAAGCGAGGGACCTTTATTCATTTTTACTGGAAACCTAAATTTTTAAAAAAAGTTGTTCCAATTTTGTTTGCTGGAGTAGTTTTTTTTTTTTTTTTTGGTGGTACAGTATTTGTCCGCTATCTAAGACTTAAGTTTGATTGTAGTGAAGAAAGGAAGTTAATATTTTTTTCCGTTTCTAGAAGAATATTAATATCTTCGATTCCACTACGTACTATATTGTGCAAATTATTTGGGACAAAGTAAAGAAGTTCCTGGTTGCACATTGGTGAAACTTAGCGGCAAAAGAACATTGGCACTAAGTTGAACCATTATAATGGTGTAGTTTCACCTAGTTTTTCCCTGAATGGGGAACTAGGAACAAATATAATGGTTCAAACTTAGCGCCAAATGTTGGTTATTTGGACAAAGTAAAGAAGTTCCTGGTTGCACATTGGTGAAACTTAGCGGCAAAAGAACATTTGGTACTAAGTTGAACCATTATAATGGTGTAGTTTCACCTAGTTTTACCGTGAATGTTAAACTAGGAACAATTATAATGGTTCAAACTTAGCGCCAAATGTTGGCTATTTGGACAAAGTAAAGAAGTTCCTGGTTGCACATTGGTGAAACTTAGCGGCAAAAGAACATTTGGTACTAACTTGAACCGTTATAATGGTGTAGTTTCACCTAGTTTTACCGTGAATGGAAACTAGGAACAATTATAATGGTTCAAACTTAGCGCCAAATGTTGGTTGTAGCTAAATTTGACCATTTCATTTTTTTTTTTTTTTTTGCTGAAAGGTCGAACAAGGATTTTTTCAAAGGGTTGTCTTTTCAAGAATTCAAAAAAAAAAAAAAAACAGGTTTGCAACAGGTTCTAAGGCTAAGAGTTTGATTTAAGAAAACAAAAGTTGAACTTGTAGAAATTAAAAGCACATTACAGTAGCTTAATAAAATAAAATATATATAGGTCAAAATGTTTGGACTTTCGAAATGAAACTTTTAAGAAGCTCTGGAGATGTCGTAGTTCGTTCTAGCCTTAAATTCTAGAAATTGCACTCTGACAAAGAGTAGCGAACTAAAAGGGAAAAAAAATCGGGGGTGGGTGGCAAATGTTAGAGGTTGAAGAGCAAAAGAATAGCGATACGGCACAAAGAAGAAATGGTAGAGAAACAAGAAGGAGAAAAAAAGAACAAAGCGCCAACTGGTTGCTGTTGATAGAAAATGAAGAGAAATTGAGACCTATAAAATTCGGCTTTGGTCGCGAAATCGAACCGACATGAGAAGGAGAGGGACAACTAAACACCACAGAAGCAAAAGCAAAAGAAAAGAAAGAGAAGCCATTTTTATTTTTCTCCCAAAATGAAAGTGGCAGCACTGGAACAAAGAAAATAGGCCTGGAGATTTTTGTTGCATGGGCCAGAGTGTCAGGGCTAAGAGAGAAATGGATACTGAAGAAAAGGGGGGTCTAAAGTAGCCCCCTGAGCGTCGTAAATCCGAAAGGGGCCTCTCTGTTTTCATCCGTAAGGAATTAGAAGCTTTGAGGTGAAGAAAGTTGGGAGCTTGAAAATATTTCATCCTTAATAGATTTTATAAACAAAGTCCATTTATTGGAAGATTGATTTTGATATCGCAGTAATATTTCATAGAAGTGCAATTAAATTGGAGCGCGGGGTATACTCCTGTGGGTCAAAATAGATTTCTGAATTAATGGGGTGTCACACTCCAAGGAAAATACTTCTCCAAGTTTCAAAAAGATATTTTCCAGCACATAAAAAATGCAGCATTCTTTATCCCCGTAAAAATGAAAACATCCTTTTAGTTTTCTAATTTACTTCTTAAAATGACACGATGATTTTGATTTCCTTAATATATACATCATAAGAAATTCTAAAACAAAGAAAATATATCACTAGAAACATTAAAATATAGTCAATATATCATTAGAAATTCTAAAATATAGTCAATATATCATTAGAAATTCTGAAATGTAGTGAAATTACATCATTAGAAATTCTAAAATATAGTCAAAACATTATTAGAAATTCTAAAATATAGTCAATAGTATATCATTAGAAATTCCAAAATGTAGCCAAATAGTACCACCAGAAATTCTAGAATTTGTAGTCAATGTTCTTTTGGATCAGCAACTAAGAAGTTAACAGGCCAGTAGATCATGAGAATGTGAGTGATCCACTTGAAGTTAACCATGAAACATGTTTCTGCATACTCTTAAAAGCATTTTCAACTAAGCATTATTTATTTTTCGTTAAGTTTGCAGAATGCAGGTAATTCTATTTAATACTAAAATGGTCTTGCATAAAAAAGATACTTAAAATTAGTGTAAAAACACAACTATTAAAAATAAAAATAAATAACACTATGAAACGATTGTCGGTGATAACATTGACTGCGTAAACGAAGCATATAGGATGAATATATATATACTATTTGATCCATCGCAGAACAACTGCGGGTATAAGTTCAACAATCAAACTTAGAATAATCGCAGGATCTAAATAAACCAAGGTGTTGCCCCTCCAAAGAATCGAAAATTAAAAATTGAGTTATGAATAGCAGTACTTTTTAAGAAATAGAAATAAATTTGTTAAAGTCCGTAAATTACGATAATAAATAAATATTATTATGTTTCTTTTTTATGCTAATCATTGAACAATTTTTTATCGTTTAACCAAAGTTTGTTTTTCGTATGATGTCAATATCGAATATCGTTCCGCAAAATTCAATCGTAACTGGTCCTCGTTCAGTGAAAATTTAAAATCCCAAAAAACGCTTCGAAATTCGAAAGGCTTAAGAAAAGATCGCTTGGTATAAACATGAGAATGATTGCTTGGTATAAACAAATTAAGCTGTTGCCACTCAAAAGAATCGGAAATTAAAAATTGAGTTTTGAATGGAAATGTATCGTATCGTACCGCAAAATTTAATTGCAACTGGTCCACGTTCAATGATACATATATATAGATATTATCTCTGAAGTGTAACCTTTGTGAGAAAATCCTTACTAAGGGTCTAGTTTTAAGGTTTTAAGTAAATATTAATGCATCGGTTACGCTCCTGTATTGCATTCTTTATGCCCATTACAGCTGCCACTTCTAATAAGCATCAATTTTCTAATGTACAAGTTACATTTACCCAACACGGCCCACATAGTCATCCTTAATTCCTACATTCTGCTCAATCGATTATGGCGGCACCCATATCTCATTTCCCGTAATTATTCAAGGTCGGCTGCAAGTTGAGTAGATTCTATTATTCCAATCACTCCAGGCCTAATGAGTTTCATCTCAGGCTAACATCAAATGTCCTTCCAGCCAGCTTGTCACACAATGGCTGCCCATCCTCAAAAACGAAAACCATGCATCATCGTGTTGCATAATCACGTGACAGCTGATTGTTATGATATAATCACGTGATGACAGTGAAGTGTAATACTCGTCAGCTACTGGAGACCACGCATGCGTTACTTGCGTGCGGAATGGTCATTAGGGGAGGCGCTGTAATGACAAATGGTACCTTCTGTTGGTCATACAACAGGAGTGCATGTAAATTCTGTTATGGTTTTTTCTTTTCTTTTTTCCCACATTCAAAACTCCGATTATAGGAGTGAGAGAAATGTAACAACATCCACCGTTGCTGGAGTTAACGCAATCTGTGAAATGTTAGTACAGTCAAACCTGTAAAGTTGACCACCTTTGTAAGTAGACCGCCTATCTAAGTTGACCACTTTTGTCAGGAACGGAATTAGCCATTCACCCTCTACCTTACCCTCTATAAGTTGACCACTTGTCTAAGTTGACCATTAAGTGCTGCACCGCAAGTGGTCAACTTACACAGGTTTTTACTGTACAGTCAAACCTGTAAAGTTGACCACCTTTGTAAGTAGACCGCCTATCTAAGTTGACCACTTTTGTCAGGAACGGAATTAGCCATTCACCCTCTACCTTACCCTCTATAAGTTGACCACTTGTCTAAGTTGATCATTAAGTGCTGCACCGCAAGTGGTCAACTTACACAGGTTTTTACTGTACAGTCAAAGCTGTAAAGTTGACCACCTTTTTAAGTTGACCGCCTATTTAAGTTGACCACTTTTTTCAGGAACGGAATTAGCCTTTCACCCTCTACCTCACCCTCTATAAGTTGACCACTTGTTTAAGTTGACCACCAAAGTGCTGCGTTGCATGTGGTCAACTTACACAGGTTTCACTGGTCAGTCAAACCTGTGAACTGGACCACCTTTGTAAGTTGACGGCCTATTTAAATTGACCACTTTTGTCAGGAACGGAATTAGCCATTCACCCTCTACCTCACCCTCTATAGGTTGACCACTTGTATAAGTTGACCATTAAGTGCTGCACCGCATGTGGTCAACTTACACAGGTTTCACTGTATTTTGGCACTCATCAGTAACATTTGGTCAGCTTCCAAGAAAGCCGCGAGCAGGTCGCTATTGCAGAACTTTTCACATAAAAAATAATCGAAGGGCACGGAGCGTAGTGCTCGTCCTTCGAACGACCGAACTAGCGATTGTCCCCTACCTGCTTTTTACCGCCCTGGAGCTGCAGTCCTTCTACAAAGAATGCTTAGCATCCGGCGCGAGCCGATTGGTGGAGATTCAGCGTTACCCAGGCCGCACCACGATTAAACCCAAACAAAGTCAACTCATCAGATATTTTTTTGTTTCATTTCTTTAATACACTTTTTTCACATCCAGAAAACTAAAGAAGATTTACTAAAGAATTAATCACTTCCCTGTTCAGCTATGAGCAAAAAAAAGGCAAGTCCAGAAATATCTTATCTACTGAAACCGATAATTTTTCTCCAATAGTGTAAAGTGCCGGACTAAGACTATGATTTCTAAGTATTGCAGGGCTCGTTTCTAAAACCGTGTAAAGAGAATTAATATTGTCTCTCATATCTTATGTTTTTAACACAAATTTAATACATAGCGTTCATTAATTTGATACCGTAAGTTGGATACTTGAACCAAAAAAAAAAAAATTACGAACAGTAGTTGAGCACCTCAGGCACTGTGTAGTGCTGCTACCTGGCAAAGAAACAGAATACATGTGTAACCTTAAAGAAATAGAACCTGGACAACTTTAAAAGAAGCTTTAGTACTTTCGGTATACAAGAGAAAAGGAGAGTTAATGTCAATACAATAACAAGAAGTTCCGTCTAGAACTATACGAGTCTACTTTCCCGCATACTACAACTTCAAATTTATAATCTAGCTATTTCTCTCTCTCTCGTTTAGCTTTATTTATACCTTTTTCAACAGTTAATACATATTTATTCACTTATTCACTCATTCATTCATTCATTTATTTAGTATTCATTCACTCATTAATGTATTTACTCGAACATTTAGTTATTTTTTCATTCATTCGCTCATTTATTCACTCATTTATTCATTCATTCTTTCGCTTATTCATTTAATCATTCATTAATTCAAAAATATTCTTAAAAATCCCGATCAAAACATTTCACAGGAAAATAGGCTCTTTAGTTCTGGATGAACTTTCTATCTGTACATGTTCTTCGTTATAAGAGCTTTCCGACAAAGTTTGTTCCAAGTAAATCGGTCCGTTAGATCAGCATTTATATAGGATAGAAATTTCCCCTTAGGCGCTAACGTTAATTTTTTTTTCCACTGTTCAAAAATGAGCAAAAAGTGTTCAAATCAATATTTTACGCCGAAAGCTTCTTCCAGTAAGTTTGCTCATAGGAATTTGGATGCTGTGCCCAGAGTTTACATAATTTGCTTCATTTTTGCCCATCGTCACTAATGTTAAAATTTTTTGAATTGTTCAAAATTGAACAAAAAATTGTTCAAATCAAAAAGTAGAATATGGAAATGATATATCCTCGCCGAGACCTTCAGAATGCAAAACGAATTTTTCGAATCGGACAATTCGTTTAAAAGTTATTAGAGGGGACCGACAAACAGACAGACCGACCGACACACTTTTTACCCATCTCAAAACCAATACTGTCAAATTTTTATTTTTCATTCTTTATTTAATTACGTAACTTATTTTTGACTTTTCTTGATTTTTAACGATATTTTGACGATACATTAAGCCTTTTTTCTTGCTTTATTATTATTATTATTATTTTACTTTTACGGGAAAGTAGGCTAAAAACCAAAACACATTATTTATATTTTAATGAAATTCGACGTAACACTTTTTAGTAGAGCAAATTCGCAAATAAACTCCGAAATTATTTTATGTACTATACTGACAAAGCTTCGATCTTCTTTGTCCTATCGGAATTCATTTTTCATTTTCAATAGCTCTCATTTGAGGAAAAATTTCGCCATTGTACTGTTTAATAACATTGTTCATACAAATATAGGCAAATACAATACGCAATGTCGATTCAGTGGCGCAAACTGATTTTTTTCCTTGTTGGTTCGTTAAAATCCTTTTAGTGAGCATTCATAAATAATGTCGCGCTTCGAGCGGGGAATGGGGTTGGTGAAATTCTTACAAAGTGTGACGAGTTTAGGGGTAACAAAAAGTGTGACATCCTGCATAGCAAAATGCAGTTGAACTTTCTTAATACAAAAACGCTTAATTCGAAATCACGGCTAAAACGAACATTTTGTTCACTAAGTTTGGTTTACTATTTAATGACATTAAATATCTCACGCAGATTACGAATGCTAAAATACAAATTTCGGCTAAGACGAACAAAATTTCTGACTTATTCACAAAAAATTTTCTCGATTGCAAATTTTGTTTTCAGAAATTGTTGGTTATTTTGAGTCATTGCAAACCACTAAGTACGTATTTTGAACCATAGGTCGAATCTTTCTTGGTAGAGAATAGAGCTCATACACGTGTTGCTCAGGGATCAAACCCTCTATTTTCGAATCATTCGTCTTCGATAGAGTTCTTCAGCAGGTGCCATTGAAACTGGTTCGAAAATGACGGCCCCCGTCTCCCTATTTTAGGCTCATTTACTAGAACATCGATAGGGCACGTTATTTCACTTTGTAAATCAGTTTTAGAGTCAAGAAAATGACAATATACAAATAGCATTTGGCATTTTACGCCGAGAAATGTGTATGATAAAATTGAATGTACCTAAAAAACAGCTAACCATTAAGGTTTTTTTCCAAAATTGTTACATTTTAAAAGGTATGTTCACTTTTTCTCAAATTAACTATTAAGATTTAGAAGTGTATATTAGTAAAAATAAATAATTTGCTTTCACTATTTATTTCACTTTTTATTATAAATAGTAATAATTATTTTAAAAATAGAAACATGCATTTCTAATACTTTTTTTTTACTCATTTTTACTTATTCACGGTTGTTACGAATAACGGCTGATACGAACAAATTAGCGAATTTTTGGCATTTTGTATTAAGCGAGTTCAACTGTATATTGAAAAGTAACAGAAATCAGTTTGAAATACAGGAAGTAACGTCAGTAATTGGAATAGTCTGAGGAGTAATAGTTGAAGTGCAGCAAAATCGTTTAAAGTAGCTCATGTTATTGCCCTTGGAGAGGCAAAACGCAGTTTTCTACTAAATTGGAATAAACGTAGACATGCACTATGGTGCGCGGTTATTTGAAGCGGTCTGCATGCATTGCGGAAAGTTTCCTTTCCGACCCATTAGAAGCTGAAAAATCAAATATTTCTGTTCAGCCATACACGATTAAATACGTCGAGACTCCTTATCCAGATTCTTAATTAAGTTTCTTTTTCTAAATTTCTAGTCTCTCAAATATTCCGAGTAGACTCACTAGAAACGTTAGGATTTAAATACCTGATATTTTTTTTTTATATATATATATGCTATAAGTGTTAAACTTTACTGGTGGCTAAAAAAAATTAACTATTATTAGTTGTTGCCATAATTTATTGTTTTATAAGCTTTTTATCGAACGTGTATACAAAAGCAGTTCAACCGATAACTTTGAGAACTTTCACACAAAAGTCACGTTTCTAGTGGTATTGATTGGAGTTGAGACGAAAGATCAATCTAATCAGTTACAAACACTACTTAATACACTTGTTAAGAAAAGAATATGATTTTAGTTGCGCTATTTGTGAAATGATCGTGTGACTAATGTGCGAATTCAACATTGTCAAATTTCATTCAATCAGTTTCTAAGGTGCCGTAATTACGTAAGTGCAAATCGTCAATTATGTTCTTTAATCAAAGACTAGAACTTACATACTTATGCAAGTAAAGGGGTAAATAAAAATTCAAATTAGCCTATAACTGTAGTTTTATACTTGATGATGTGGTAATTATTCATCACAGACTTATTTTTAAAAAATGCCATTTTAATAACTAACAACGTTCAAAAGTGAAACAACTTATTTTTCTATAAGGCAAAGTTTTAAAAATTAAAATTATTGCAAAGTTATGATCTATGAATCTACGAAACGCCGGTAAGAAATGAGAAAAAATTCATGAAATTAACCCACATATCATTTGTTCAGAGATAATTTTAACTCATGTTGGTGGTTATTATGTTGTTATGTTGTAAGTTAAAGAAAAAATATATGTTAAAATTCACTCGAAATTTCGCCTCAAAAAATTAGATGGTATTTGACAACATTTATTTGTTTGCACACAACGGAAAAAATCTACACAAGTCCTAATTCTTTCTTTTACACTTAAATATTAACACGTTGGCAGCCAACCTTCGAGACAACTCGGAGTATTTGAACTTGTTGAGAGACCAAATTACAAGTTGTCTTGTTGTTGCTGACTTTTTTTCATTTTTCAATACATTTATAGACAGTTAGTAATTTTTTACTTAATAAAATGTTTTGTACAATATGTTTTTTTATTAAATTAAACTATCGTCTGGAGATCCACAAACTACAGACAGCGCTGGCAGTCAGCGTGTCGGCAGTCAACGTGTTAATGTAAAACTCATCTTAAACTTTAATTTACTTTAAACCTGCTTCAAAAAATGTTTCTTATTTTATGACTTTGTTGTAATAACTATAACCAGTCAATGTAGCTGTCTGAAAAGATCTAGTGTTCTTTCAGATCGGTTATCATGTGAAAAACATTCATTTTTGTTGTTTCATGTGTAGATTCAATTCGTTGGGAATCCCTTCACATTTGGCCACTCGCCTCAGAACAATACACATTGAAAGCTAAAATTTGACAACTTAACAAATTATGTACGAATAAAAACGAGACAATATCAATACATTAAAAAACCTTCTAAAATACACCAGTAAAATCTTAAAATTCAAAGGGAGTCTTAAGATTCTTGTTGTTATCGAGTCCTCGCACGAAGCGAGGAGGAATGGATACGCTGCTCCTGAGTCTAACGGGGCCCTTATAGGCAGGAGTCCGATTTCCACCCCTTCGAAAGGTCTCTTAATTTTTTGAACCAGCTCCCAGATGAGAGAAACTTCACATGGGGTTGGCCCTCCCAGAGATATTGTTTCCCTTGGAGGACGTTGGAACAACGACAGATTTAACGTGCACCAGCTCCCTTTAGCATACACGCACCATAGCGACCAGCCGCGAGAGGTTGTCACCCTCCCAAACACTGGCCTTAGTCGATGTTGCTTCACTTTCGGTGTTGTGCGGGAACCGAGCACTGCAGGACTCAAATTCAAGTCTAAAGGGGAGTTAACAGGGTGCTTAGGACAGTTTTTTTCACTTCGCGACCCCATTATTAACAAATACGCTTCCCATGACTATAGATGTACACACTGCACACGCACACACACTTTCTCGCAAGTATTTTGACACAAAAACGATACGTTAGACTCCAAACTGTTTCTGAATGCGACATCACGGTAAATGAGATTATTTTATACGTCGAAAGATTGTAAAATAAAGAAGTTTACATGTAGTTGGACTGGAAAATTGCATTTTTATTTTAGCACTTTTCTCTGTCCACTGTAACTCCAAATATGAAAATTTTTATGTGACTGGACAATTTCTTTGTAATTTATTCCCTTAGGTTTAGCACAAAATAACGAAATGATATTTTGTATTGGAAAAAGAGGGGGGATACGTGCATGTCAAATCCGTGGGCAGTGCATCCCTGCCTAGTATTGGGAAGGAGGTTGGAGGAAAAAAGTATAAGAAAGAATCACTTTGTCGATGTGGCAAGATTTTTTTTTCAGTTTAAATTAGCAGTTACGAGTATACGGCGACCTCATGAGAAGCGCCTCGCGAGCCCAGATGGGGTCGCGACCATCACATTCGGAACAATTGGCTTAGGACAGCGGTCGGCAACCCAAACTGACTGAAGATCTACCTTCCAAGTTCGGTGAACACCAAGATCGACTGGGAGGACCGGGTGGGGGGGGGGGGTTATACACAATTAATAGGGCATGTTGGTATTGCGCCTGTCTTCAAATTGTAGGTTAATTCTTGTCAGAACAAGTTCTGATGCTTAAAAAACCTACTTTAAAATTTCTAAAATAATGGTTTGTTAACACCCCGTTAACTTGCATAAAAACAATACAAATACATATTATTTCTTTCGAATTTGATAAAAAAAACTGTTAGTTTTTGTTTTGTTTTTTAACTAAAACACACATGTGAAATGTAGTTACATTCTTGAATTAACTCTCACCAAGAGTATTGTTAAAGTGACAACTGACAATCCATATTATTGGAACTTTTTTTAGGTCCGGTGAATGGTCTGACAAACTAATAAACATTTTCTGAAGGAAAAAGTAATAATAAACTCGCCATCCGATTCAGAAGTTACTTTATTTATTTTTCTAAACTATAAACCGTCCAAAATGCTGTCGCGATCGACCGAAAATGGGCTTGCGATCGACCGGTCGATCGCGATCGACGGGATGCCGACCACTGGCTTAGGACATAGGATCCCTGGCGGTCCAGTACAGTAGGAGATCTCTACATCGTAATAGAGTGGAGTATCGTTTATACGTTGCAGTAGCGACTATCGAAAAACGTCGTATAATCGATTTACCCTCCTGGCTCAATCCAATAATTGGGACCCCACGAAAACGTCGTATAGTGCCAACGTTGTATAAATGATCGTCATATAATCGATACTCTATTGTTCAATCATAGATACAGTTATTGTTCTATCATAGTCTCTTTTAAAAATAGGACATCGGCTATTGCTCGTTTTGTCTGTTCTGTTGAGGTGTTCAGCTAAGCAGTCTGGTCCTGTTCTTCACGAGACCTGCTACTGAATTCTTTCCAACCAAAATACAGTCGGGGCCTCAGTGGCTGAGCGGTCTGATCGACTGATTCCGGTACCTCCCTGCGCGGAGTGAAAGAGGAGTGGGTTCGATTCCCACTTTCCCCTGGGTGTATTTCCTTCTTTGTGTAGTAATTCTGTTGTACTGTCTTGTTCTATTTGTCATATTAGACGAGAGTTTGAGGCACATCCTTGAGAAGAGCAAATGAACTCGAATATTTATGTGACCTGAAATGGTCGTAAACAAACAACAAGCAAACAAAATACAGTTCTACCATTAAGAAAAAGGAAGAGCTCTGACTGGCAAAGTGCCAAGAAGAATCCATTCATGTTCACGGGAGGATTAGGCATGTGCCGTTTCTGTTCTCGTTTTAGTTCGTTTAGCATGCTTGATTTCAACAGATGATTTCTCTATGAGTCGGTTTATAAATTTAGTCGCTTTCACCTAACAGAGGTTCGCATGCTAACTAACGCACCTGAAAAATGAACATCCCTAAAACTCGAATGGATTCGTCCTTTTCTGACATGCGCAGAAACGTCCAAGTGTCAGAACTTGGCGGTCGAACTGTATTCAATGTTATCGGGAGGAAAAATAAACATTACAGATTTTAATATTTCCAATTTCAAAACTCCCCTAATGATATTTGGCACCATTTTCCCAAAAACAATTTCTAAAAACTTTTATATTAAACTCAGTTTAAAAAAAAAAAATCTTTCGTCATTTATTGCGTCAATTTTCCAGCACGAGTTCTCATTCTCTCCTCCCCGACGCTTTAGAACACTAACATTTACATATATATACAACGTGGAAAATTTTCGAACCATCCCTTGATGCTTCTCTTGTGCGTTAATATCTATGGAAATGGCTTATATTAAAGTCATAATTTTCAAGTGTGGGAGAATTCCTTTCAAGGTGGATAGGAAAGAGTGTTTCGAATATGAAAATATTCTTTCTATTTTTTTTAAACCCGCATACTGAGCAAATATGATTTGTAATCCAACCAGATTGAATATAAAAGGGGGATGGGGATAGATTTTTTTCTATTAAAAGGAACAATGGCGGATTATGCCTTCAAGACACAGTGAAAGATATGGATTAAATTTAAAGAATAGATTTTGTAAGGGGGCCTGGTGGAAATGGAAAATTGTCGTGCACTTGAGCAGAGAGTAAAACATATGTATGCAATAAAGTTTGAGAAAAAAGGGATTGTCTATTGGATAAATAACAAAAAGTCTTTGAAGAAGATAAAAGGGAAGGAAGGAATAGGTTATAAAATATGAATTGAAAGTTTGTTCAAATAAAAAGAAAAAAATGTAGGCAATCGCAAGTGTGTAAAGTGAAAGTTTTCAAAAAGACCCTTGGTCCTGCTTCCATTTCTAATTTTCCCGTACAAATGAAGAAAAAAAGTTTGAAGAAAGAAACTATATCAGCAAGCTGTTGTTAAAAGCAAATAAAAGTCTAAAATTGAATAATTAAATAGAGATTCAAGAGTAAAAAATTTGAAAGTAGAATTTTGAGAAGGGGAAAACTGTGTGTCTGTAGATTTAACTGCTGCCCCCCCCCCCCCAACACATATTTAAGAAAATTGCCCCATTCAAACTTTTTTCTTTTTCTTTCTGTTCGAAAGATCTCGGTGATTATACTACATTCAATTCCTTATTTTTTGCATCAATGAAATTATCTTCACTCTGTTAAATCAGCATTCTTCTTATTGAGATAAAATAGCTGTGCAGTTCCAAGCGTAACAGAAGGGACATCATACACAGATTTTGCTTTTAAAAAAATACACAAAATTTTTACAGACAAAAATTAGTAGTACAATCGGTAACTTTAAGTAGCAGTGTATAATTATTTCACTCAACATTGAAATTACATACCCATTTGATCTCTTTAATTGAGTTAAAGTATGTGTAACAGAGGGGACAAAAAATGTCAACAGTATTTGACATGTACTATAATTTATGTTAAATTCTGTGACTTTTAGATCTTTTAAAAAACTTGGCATTTTTTTTAAACTCTGAACATTCCAAATTAATAAAATTATGCATTGGTATATTGAAATCAAAATCTCCTTTTATTTAAATGTGGAAAACAATGTGTAACAGAGGGGACAGCTTACAGATTTAGCTTCAATAGGTGCATATATTTGTTGCATTAAAACAAAACATTATTGTCAAATCAAAAGTAACACTTCTGTTATTTAAAGTTGGAGTTGGTAACACAGTTATAATATCAGACATGTTAACTCATGATACATCACTGTAGTTGTATTTAAAAGTTTTATGTCTACCAGATCGTGTTAAATAAACAACCTGAATATTGTCTGTTTCCCTATCTAATTCGATGATTTGGCAAACAAATTTTACTAGTCGTTTTCTTCCTTGGACATTAACAATAGCAAAACTGCCAACAGTTAAATCAGTAGAAGAAGGTTGATCAACCGAAGTAGAACTTCGATATTCTATCTTAAACGGTACTCCATCTTTAGCCGAAACTGATTTAAACAAGATCTTACTATTCCCAGATACATTCCCAGAATTCTTTATAAACAATTCAACCAATGGGATTTGTTTAAAAATTTCATGTCAAGTTGTAACAGAGAGGACATTCCAGCTTTGTCCCATCTGTTACTCATTTATGTCCCCTCTGTTACTGTTATAAGTTTTTTAATTAGTAAAAAATTTTCAAAATGATTACAAAACATGATTATACTAATAAATTTTATTGTAAATACCTCTTCTGCAGTTTATTGTTTGTTTATTTTTTTAATAAAGTAAACTTATTTAAAAATTTGTAACAGAGGGGACATATTAATGACTAGAAAGTTTTTAATTTTAAAAAATAAGAAAAACATTTTGTATGAAAACATAAACTGCACACATATACTTAGAGTAATGTAACTTACTGTATATAAAAATTAGGAATAAAATCACTAAACTTATAACAGTTTCTGTTACTTAAAAAAGCAATACTTTTGATGGGAGAAATCAGAGTCTAAAGTGCCCCTTATTCTTCATAATTTTAAGTATAATTATGCATAGTTCTCAAAAATAACTATTCAATCCATAAACTTGGATATGTTTTCTTCAAGAAAATACCAAACCCGTGAATGTTGCTCAAAGTTTAAAAAACCAAGTAGTGGTTTCAGTTGGCATGGAATGACACAGCTGCTTTTCAAGCACATATGCATATTCGTAATAGCTCCGAGTCAAAATGACTTAGATTTAAAGAGTGAAGTTCTTATTTTCGAAGTAAGCCTTTAAAAAAAAATTCAGTACAGATGTTCTCTTATTTTTGAGGTACTCTATCAGAAAAAACACAGCCTAGCTGATTCCCCGCAGAACATCTGAGGGATATAACCATTTTAAAATCGTAAAAAAAAACACTTCAAAATTCGAAAGGCTTAAGAAAAGATCCCTAGGTTCAAACATGAGAATGATCGCTCGATATAAACAAACTAAGGCTTTGCCACCCCAAAGAATTTGAAGAGTGAAGTTCTTATTTTCGAAGTAAGCCTTTAAAAAAAAATGATCCAGTAACAGATGTTCTCTTATTTTTGAGGTACTCTATCAGAAATAACACAGCACTAGCTGATTCCCCGCAGAACATCTGAGATATATAACCATTTTAAAATCGTAAAAAAAACGCTTCAAAATTCGAAAGGCTTAAGAAAAGATCCCTAGGTACAAACATGAGAATGATCGCTCGCTTTAAACAAACTAAGGCGTTGCCACCCCAAAGAATTTGAAGAGTGAAGTTCCTATTTCCGAAGTAAACCTTTAAAAAAAAAATGATTCAGTAAGAGATGTTCTCTTATTTTTGAGGTACTCTATCAGAAATAACACAGCACTAGCGGATTCCCCGCAGAACATCTGCGGGCGATAACCATTCCAAAATCGTAAAAGAAAACTTCAAAATTCTAAAGGCTTAAGAAAGGATCCATAAGTATAAACATGAGAATGATCGCTCGATATAAACAAACTAAATCGTTGCCACCCCAAAGAATCGGAAATTAAAAATTGAGTTATGAATGGAAATAAGGTAAATGACACGGTAGTGGACACAGTTAACAACATTTTCGTACTCTTTTACATGGCAAAATTTTTTTCAAGGGACTTACATCAATATTTGCATATTTAGCTTAATCACCAACTATTTCTCTAAACATTATCTATAAAATGTCATTAACCCTCCGCGTACGGCTCAGTTTTTATACTTTCCGGTCCTGAAATACGGGGCGAATTTTTTATATTTTCTTTGTCTACATACGTTACAATTCACATCTTTATCAGCTGTTTTAAAATATTACAAGAATTTTAATAGCTTTTCCGTTTCCAAAAAATATATAATACTGCACTCGGATGATGTTTTTTAACGCACACGGGGAAATGGCGGGATCCGTATTGAAATCAGGGGAAAAAATTCTTCGCCCGCGATTTTCACGTGACCCGTAGTGGGAGACGAAACAGATACCCCGCTCAAATCGCGGGAGTCGTACGCGGAGGGTTAACTGAAAAATTAGGATTTTTACGTCACATTTACTAAATGCTTAATTTGTATCTATAGTGGACATTTATAAGGCACGTATTTGCATTAGTAGTGGACAGAAATTGATATCATCTCTTTTATGATGTTAACTTGGAGAAATAATGTTAAAAATGACTAAAGGACCATTCATAAATGATGTCACGCTTTTCCCCATATATTTTCCCCAAATCCCTAACCTTCTTATGGATCGGCTTTAGTAAAGAGCAGCAAATGTGACCGTTGTGGAGGCAGCTATTAAATATGATGATCCATGTACTTCCATGGGTGCTCCACTCCAACTTTAGTTCTATTAACCAGCACTAGGAACCGTCCGCTATAGGTTCTGATAATTTCATTCAAGTTTAATGTTTTATTCGCTTATTTTAGGAGCTTAAAGATCTAAGTGTCCACTTCAGAGCACTGTCCACTACCGGGTCATTTGAAATGCGGTGAAATAAGAATGCGTCATCCTAGGGATTAGTAGAATGCTATCGACGCTGGGCCGAACCCGCCGTCTGGATGGCTAGTACTTTTCCACTAAGTCAGGTGGGCATCAAGCGGGCAGAGAGAAAGTTAGGGTAAATATCTTACAAATGTACCAGAATTATTATCCACTCGTCTTTTATGTTTTCTTGTTTCGCTGCGTACGGTCCGAATCCGACGACATAATCATCTTGTATTCCTGCTCCGAAGAGACGAACAGACTACTCAACTTCTTGAGTCGCTCTGATGTCTCGAACGGTAATTAATTCCTTAATTTTGATATAAGTACTATTATTCTGAAGAAGTAATCGTTAAAAAAAAGACCCTGTATTAATTATGAGCGTAAAGCTGCTCGATAAATTTTTAATTTCTTTCAGTAAAAAAAAATATTTTTCTCCTTTTCTGTAACTACAATTTACAAGTAAATATCGGTACTTATAATCTAGTGATCATAATCGAGAACTCTATTATTCGGATAACTCGAAGACTCGATTATTTGTATAACTCGAGAAATCGATTATTCGGATAACTCGAGAACTCGATTCTAGCGAACATCTCGAGTTTTCGAACATCTCGAAATTAATAACATTTACTTTAATTTCATTTTTTGATCCCTCCTTGTATTCGCCCTTGAGGCATAACATAGTTTTGTTCAAAAGAGCCGACTTTCCAAATGGTTTAATATATTTATATATATAACTATGATTTTATAAATAAAATATTAATTAATATCTTATTTTTTTAATCTATTAATTTATATCACATGTAGCTATGTGAAAAGCTAAAAAAAGTGATACAGTTTATTATTATTAAAGTCTTTAATTTGTAAAATATCAGTAATACATACATATATTATGTGTGTTTAATATAGAACCAAACTACATGTTACTAGATTATTGACATTATAAACTGTAATGATAGATAAAATCGAGAAAATTACCAAGGCTTTAATTTGAGAATCGCTCAAGAAGTGAATCGCTCGATAACTCGAAATAATCGCTCGAGAAGTAAATCTCTCGATAACTCGAAATAGTCGCTCAAGAAGTAAATCTCTCGATAACGCGAAATAATCGCTCGAGAAGTAATAAATTGCTCGAGATCTCGAAATAATCACTTGATTGCTGATCGCTCGAGTATCACGAACAATCAATTAGTAATCACTCGATTATTGAAATCCCTCGATTATGCCCATCACTACTTATAATTTATTCTACTCATTTCTAAGTCAAAATTACTTAAAAGGAATAAACTGATGTATTTTCTCCTTTTTAGGCACATAATTTTCGACAGTGCAGCAAATTGCGCAGAAGGTGTATATTGAACCACAAAGTTCAATGCGTTTTCTAGGCTATGGTTCAGGATTCTCAGAAATTCTCGACAGTGTGCACACAAAGACCATCTTTATTATTCATAACTTTCAGTCAGTGACATAGGAATCCAGACCAAGAAAAAAAATCTGAGCTTCAGCCTAGATGCGTTCCTTTGCAGACTTATTGACCCAGTTGAAATTCCATTGTGGAAAAAGCTAGCCTTTGTTAATTATTCGAAACGTTCCGTTCTAAGAATATCCCACGTACTTGTTGGAGCAGCGGGATATCTGTTGGGACTAAAAGTCAAAATTACTTAAAAGAAATAAACAGGTGCATTTTGTCATTTTTAAGCCCATAATTTTTAATAGCGCACCAAACTGAGCAAAAGATGTAAATTGCACCACGAAGTTCAAGGCTTTTCCGAGACTATGACTCAGGATTCTCAGAAATTCTCGACAATGTGTACACAGAGCCCATCTTTATTATTCATAACTTTCAGTCAGTGGCATAGGAGTCCAGAGCGAAAAAAAACTAAACTTCATTCTGGTCACGCATCTTTGCAGACTTATTGACCCAGTTGAAATTCCATTTTGGAAAAGCTAGTCCTTTGTTAATTATTCGAAACGCTCCGTTCTTAGAACATCCCAAGTAGTTGTTGGAACAGCGGGATATCTGTTGGGACTACAACCGACCTCGTGTCTTTGTTATTTATGGTTATGGAAATGTCCTGTCTGTTTGGGGCGCCTCTTGGAGCATGTTCCAGGGTTAATTTCTTCCTTTTGCTTTTTTATGGCACAGGGAGGAAGCCTGGTAGTAATAGAATAGGAATTTCTTATAATGCTGCGAGGGGATTATTTAGGGTTAATTCTATTCTTTGGGTGCGCTTAGGTAATGCTTCTACAGTCAGTTCAATTCAGATTTCATAGTTTGCACAATCATAGTTAATTCACACAATCATAGTTAGTTCGCACAATCATAATTCACACGATCGTAGTTAGTTCAATTCACATTTCATAGTTAGTTCAATTTACATTCCATAGTTAGTTCAATTTACATTCCATAGTTAGTTCAATTTACATTTCATAGTCAGTTCAATTCACATTTCATAGTCAGTTCAATTCACATTTCATTTAGTTAGTCCAATTTACATTTCATGGTTAGTCCAATTCACATTTCATAGTTAGTTCAATTCACATTTCATAGACAGTAAAATTATTTTGTGAGAAAAAAAAGTTTTATATATTTTTAAGAAAAGCTACAATTATTTATCGTATTAGATAAAAAGAAAGACACTTATTTAGAAGTAATGCTTATATATGCACTTTAAAAAATAAAAAAAATTTATTCTTAGATTTCTACTTTGAGATCATTTATAAATGATGTCGTGCTTTGAGGGGGAGGTTGTGAAATTGTGGCAAAAAGGGGAGGGGAGGGGAGGGGGTAACAAGAAGTGCGACATCATGCATATGTAACATA
The DNA here is from genome assembly GCA_038502835.1 of Octonoba sinensis. Lineage (NCBI taxonomy): Eukaryota > Metazoa > Arthropoda > Arachnida > Araneae > Uloboridae > Octonoba > Octonoba sinensis. Next base: position 107,606,192 of record CM076606.1, read on the forward strand.
GTGTGACATGTGACAAAGGGGGAAGGGGATCCACTGAAGTGTGACAAATTGTGACAAAGGGGGGAGGGGGTCAAATATATGGGGAAAAAGCGTAACATCATTTATGAACGGCCCCTTTTCCCCCAAATTATTTTCAGACCTTGTATTTTTCGAAAAGGACGACAAGTTTTTGTTTAGTTTTCTAGCCATACATATCTCTACAAAACCTCTTCTGTAGATAAAACTATACCTCAAATTCATTCATCCCAAAACGAAATAAAAATGCTTTTACTAGTACAATCTACTTTCTTAACCGAAGCAAGCCTGTAAAATCCCATAGCATTTGTAGATGAGTGGAGTCGTTTTTCCCTAGCAAATCCGAAATAATCCCTACTCTTAGGGAAAATATAAAAACGGCCTGACTCGCACTAGATAACGAAAGTGACTTAAGAACTGAAATAACGACTGCTATAAAACTTTACTTTTCAAATGTTTACTCCGACATTGCCTTTCACCCAATGGGATGCACGGATTCCCCCGCTGCCACTTGCAAATAAAGAAACTTTATGATCAGGTTGTTTGGAATGAAGAGGAAGAAAATCATGTATGTTGAAGAAGTTTCTATTTTTTTTTTTTTTCCCCCGTTTCGTATTGTGATGTGGTTTTGTTTCCATTGAACTTGTCAGTACTTTGGATTCGAGATTTGAGAGTATATATTTTGCTTGAGGAGTTTTAGCGGTGATTGATTTTGGTTTGGAAATATGGTAGTTTTGTGATATAAATGTATGTATTTTTATTTAATTCTTAAATATATATGGGCAAGTTAATGCAGAATGGAAAAAGTATATGTACATAAACACATTTGAGATGCGTAAGTAACAATCTCTGAAGGTACTAAGGGAGGCAGCTAAGCGTTTAGGAGGTGATGACCAGGGTCACTTTGACACCCTCCCCCCCCCCACCAGAATCTCTTGGCTTAAAATAAATAAATAAATAGTTTTAAAAACCGAAATTAAACAACTAAAATGATAAAATTTGTAAATTATTTGAATTATGAATTGAGTGTAGACATCTTCTGCTGCTAAAATATGTAACATTTTTATGCAACATAGAATTAAAAAAAAAAGAAAAAACATTGCGGAGAAAAAAAAAACTACTTTGCAACATGAAATGTGCAGTATTTGTTGCTAAGAAGCATAGATTAACTAGTAAAAATAAAGAATTTTAACTAGTTCCGTAATATTCATAGACGGCTAAAGTTATCTGCGTAACGTGTCCTAACCTATTGGCGCAAAGTCTGATAAACTGACTGGCCTTGGAAGGACAAGGTAATCATGAGATGCAATTCCAAGAGTCCTCCTGCAGCCAAATAGCAGAACGTGGTTTTCTCAGTAAATGGCGCTTCAGACACTTGATAATATAGGTAGCGCTTCCGGTTGAAATTGGTCATCCTCGTATCTGCGAGCCATCAGCGTACTTTTCAACATGATTATAGATTTACCATCCCCAGATTGCCACACCAAGTATTATGCAGCGTACTTTTCAACACGATTATCGATGTTGGGCTATCTCCAGATTGCCACACCAAGTATTATGCAGCGTACTTTTCAACACGATTATCGATGTTGGGCTATCTCCAGATTGCCACACCAAGTATTATGCAGCGTACTTTTAAACACTATTATCGATGTTGGGCTATTACCAGATTGCCACACCAAGTCTTATGCAGCGTACTTTTCAACACGATTATCGATGTTGGACTATCTCCAGATTGCCACACCAAGCATTTTGTCGTTGAATAGCTAATCATGATGACAAGGACCTGCCAAGTTTCACACCTTTGGGCTCTCTCTCACCCCGTTCTAGATGCATACTTTTTTTAAGTATATATACAGTGAAATCTGTGTAAGTTGACCACTTGCGGTGTAGCACTTCAGTGGTCAACTTATAGAGGGTGGGGATTTTTTTTTTCTTTTTGCCATTTCTTACATTATGCATTTTTTCATTGATACTAATTAAAATTTAGCTTCATATATCGACGTTATTTTAAAATAGTGATTAGTTGTTTTCCCTCAGTTATCTAAACTATCATTAAAGAAACTTAACCCGAATGACACACAATGTATCCTATACAACTTCAAAAGTAAAGTACTTAGTTAAAATTAAGATAAAGATCATATTAATTGTGTTGACATTACTTGTATGATGCTAAAGATTTCCTAAAAAAATTAATTTTTCAAAATGTTGAATAATCAGTTTTCGTTCAGTTTTTTAATTTTGTTAACTTACAAAGAGGTCTAAGCAAACTTTATTCGGATCTTTCATCCATTCAGGCAATTAATGGTCTAACATTATAGCATAACAAATATCCTGGTAAAGCCATTTTAGTTTTTTTTATCTTTCCAAAAATAGATAGACAAATAAATACAGCAGTAATTAGGCAGTCAACTTACAAGGGGATTTTTATAATACTCCCCCCAAAATTTGGCGTATATAAGTGGTCAACATAGACAGGTGGTCAGCTTACAAAGGTGATCAACTTTACAGGTTTTACTGTGCATTACTAAACTATTAAAATTATCTATCATATGTGTATTTCTGCTTTATATAAAGCAAACACGAAATAAGAAGAAAAAAATTACGTCTAGAAAAATTTAAGATAGAAAGCACTTCTATAAACCTGCAGATGCTAAACAGTTAAGTTGTGGCAACTTCACAAAAATAAACCAATTAAAAGTCGCAAACAAAAGCAAATGACAACGACATACCACAAGCATTGTAACCCTAGAATATTTATGAGGGCTTTGAGGAAGAGCATACTATTTTAAAATAATCCCTAAAAAGAACAAAGAACAACGAAAGATAAGAAAGGTAACTAAAAAAGAACAACACTACTATTCACGTTCTTTTGTGATAACCAGAGAAACACATTTTTTACATGTGGCTTAAGTCAAAGAAATGGAATAGAAAAACGTTATTTATGACATCATGATAGTAACAAAAACTTCCGCATAAAACAGCGATGGAACAGAAAACACATTTTTATGATGAGGAAAAAGTCATATTTTATTTCGCTTAATCGCCAATGCAAACAATTATCTCTGCATTTTTGTCTCGAAAAAAGGGAAAACTCAAAGGAGTTTTATGTAATGGAATTTCGCAGAATATAAAAAATTATCTTCTTCCATAATTTGTTTTCATTTATAGTGTTTGTTTATTTATTTATTGTTTAAGAAATATTTAAACGTAGGGCTTTTCTTTCCGGTTATACAAGAGAAGGCTCTGATCTGGTAATTTTTCTGTTTACTTGCAAACTCTCTTGTTGTTAAAAGAGTTTTCAAGATAAATTTCGACATGTTTAAGCTCTGCTCATCAAGTACACTAAAAAATTTGCGTTTGGCTGCCACCATTTTTGGTGTTACTGAACACCATTTTTAGTGTTACTGAACACGATATTTGTTGTTACTGAGCACGATATTTGGTGTTACTGAACTCAACGCCATTTTTGTTGTTACTGAACAGCATTTTTGGTGTTACTAAACACGATATTTGGTGTTACTGAACACCATTTTTGGTGTTACTGAACACGATATTTGGTGTTACTGAACAACATTATTGGCGTTACTGAACACGATATTTGATGTTACTGAAAACCATTTTTGGTGTTACTGAACACCCTTTTTGGTGTTACTGAACAGCATTTTTGGTGTTAATTAACACCGTTTTTGGTGTTACTGAACACGATATTTGGAGTTACTGAACACCATTTTTGGTGTTACTGAGCACGATATTCGGTGTTAATGAACATTTTTGGTGTTGCTGAACAACATTTTTGGTGTTACTGAACACGATATTTGGTGTTACTGAACAACATTTTTGGTGTTACTGAACACGATATTTGGTGTTACTGAACACAATATTTGATGTTACTGAACACAATTTTTGGTGTTACTGAGCACCATTTTTGGTGTTACTTAACAGCATTTTTGGTGTTACTTAACAGCATTTTTGGTGTTACTGAACACCATTTTTGGTGTTACTGAACACGATATTTGGTGTTACTGAACAGCATTTTTGGCGTAACTGAACAGCATTTTTGGTGTTACTGAACAGCATTTTTGGTGTTAATTAACACCATTTTTGGTGTTACTGAACACGATATTTGGAGTTACTGAACACCATTTTTGGTGTTACTGAACACGATATTTGGTGTTACTGAACAACATTTTTGGTGTTACTGAACACGATATTTGGTGTTACTGAACACAATATTTGATGCTACTGAGCACAATTTTTGGTGTTACTGAACACCATTTTTGGTGTTACTTAACAGCATTTTTGGTGTTACTGAACACGATATTTGATGTTACTGAACACCATTTTTGGTGTTACTGAACACCTTTTTGGTGTTACTGAACACTTTTTGGTGTTACTGAACACCATTTTTGGTGTTAATTAACACCATTTTTGGTGTTACTGAACACGATATTTGGTGTTACTGAACACCATTTTTGGTGTTACTGAACACGATATTTGGTGTTAACGAACAGCATTTTTGGCGTAACTGAACAGCATTTTTGGTGTTACTGAACAGCATTTGTGGTGTTACTTAACACTATTTTTGGTGTTACTGAACACGATATTTGGAGTTACTGAACACCATTTCTGGTGTTACTGAACACGATATTTGGTGTTACTGAACAACATTTTTGGTGTTACTGAACACGAGAGTATAACGTTTCTTAGCACATAAGATGCAAAAGGAAATAAAACGAGAACAAAATACGGCACATTCCTTACACAGCATGAATGGATTCTTCTTATCCCTCTACCAGGAATCAGTTTCCCTCCCCCTCCCCCGGTAGATCTGTATCTCACGATTGAAATATTTTATGTTTGAGACCGGCCATATATTTGACCCCCTGCTCCTTTGTCACAAAAGTCACACTTCAGCATATCCCCTCCTCCTTTGTCACACGCCACGCTAGGTTACATACGCATGATGTCACACTTCTTGTTACCCCACCCTTCCGCTGTCACAATTTCACGAACCCCTCCCCCCTCGAAGCGTGACATCATTTATGAATGATCCGTATTGAATATTGTTTGTTCCAGTGGGGCGTTCATTTATTCATTATGTATTTATTCATATTCAGGCTTCACCTAACATTTTTTTTTTTTTTTTTTTAATTTTAGATAGAGCGTCAGCCACTTTCGCATCTGTAAGTGTTCCCCCCCCCCCTCCGGGCTGCAGCACTGATTTATACAGTATAGCTTGTTGAATATCTTCAAAAATTATTAATGTACACCTTTGAAATTCAAATGGTTCAATTAAAATGTATCATTGCTATGTCGATAGTTTTTTTTTTAAATTCTATTCAAAATTCTAAGAACTATGTGGCTGTGTACATCGTTACTGCTGTTATCTTTTCCTTTAAAAGGATCGGAAAGAAAGTGCTAGAAATATTCATGATACATCAAACAGAAAAAACTTAAACTTATTATTCTTGCATGTTCAACAATTTTCTACATTCACTTGACATTTCTTCTTCAAACAAATAGTGGGAAAAATGGAGAATAATATTATTAATTCTAAAAAATAACACAAACGAAAAGCAGAAAGAAATGCAAATATAAAGGTTCGTAATCTGCAAAGAAAACATCCGGAGACACAAAAAAGAAAAACGGAGAAAAAAGGGTTCCAGAATTTTATCATTCCAGGTCAGAATGTCATTTAGGATTTGTTCAAAAATAAAGTCGCAGAATTGTTTTCAGAGACTCTATTTGATTGAAATCAATTGGACTCGCATTTCCCCTTGCATATATATGTCCTGCTTTGTATGATTTGGTTCCGGAATTTCCCCTTTGATTCCAAACACAAGCACTTCACGTCGCCCACTTCACTTCATTTCGTTTTACTTCTTGCCGAGCTAAATGAATCCGCCATGTTTGGTCTCGGGAAACGGACATTCTTTGACGAAAAATGTAGCGCGAAAACGTTTTAACAATTTATTTAATTTCGATAGAGATTCTACTTGAAGGGATGAGATCTAGTATTTGGTCTCAATTAATGGAATTACCATAAAACTCGATTAAGGATTTCGCCGAAAACATTTTCCCGAAATGCAATTTAGTTACTACTACTTCGACTTAAATTTGAGATTTTAGTTTTGTATGCAATGAAGAAACAACGTGTGTAGTGAACTTTGCATTTTATTTTCAATGTCAAATTTTCATAGTAAAGTTAATTAATTAATTAGATAATTAAAACTGATTAAAATTAAGAGCTTAATATTTTTTTTTTTTTTTGTCGTGTCTATGACATAGACGATTTAAATGGTTCCATGTGTCCGGATTACTGCTTCTGCTATTTTCTTGATAGTATCGTCATACAGGTCTAACAATGACGGCAAGACTCCAATTTCTCGCAGATTAGCACTTATTGTTGGACACTCAAAGATGTGACGTGGTGTTAGTTGCGTATCTGAGCAGTGGTCGCAGTTCCTGTAGACTCTCCTGCCATCTTTGTCGATCTTCATGAATCTGTAATGGTTGGTTCTTAGCCTGGCTATAGTTTTTGTAGTAGATCTATCTGCATTTATATTACAAATCAAGTGTTTCGTTGGAATTGATTTTTCTTTTAGCTTAGATTTAGCTATTGCGTTTGCATATTGGAGGGAAACGTTATAGTCGTTAATGTTGAGATTTCTGGCTTCTTTGGCTAATTTATCTGCATTTTCATTGCCTGCAATGTCAACGTGTGCAGGGATCCACTGAAGAGTGCAGGTTTTGTTAAAATCCTGAAGATCATGAAGACTTGAAATGATTTCTTGGGTGACAGAAGAGTCCCCTTTTACAATTGCTTGGAGGGCTGCCTTTGAGTCGCAGAAGATAACAAGGCCCTTTGCTAGCTCAGAGGTGGGAAGGGCCTTATACATATTACACGAAGTTCTCTTTTGGAAACTGTTCAATGGTCTTGAGTCCCTCCTTTTCTTTAATGATATCATTGTTTTCATTTTTATTGCATGGTTCCATGAGGTCAGTGTGAATATTTGTGTTCAGTGGAAGCTTTCTGTAGAAGATTGGTTCTTGTGGGATGTCACATTTGCTGTGCTCAAGGCCTATGATTGCCCTGATATCTCTATAGAGCTTAATATATATTAGAGCTTAATAATAATAATACATTAAACAAACAAAAAATCAGTAATCAGAAGCGGAGCGTGGGACCTTGGAGCAACGAGCTTTTGCTCGAAACTGGAGCTAAACCGGGGCCAAGAGAATTGGTGTAGTCCACTGCTACGATTTCCTAGCATTTAAAAGGAGATCTAATAAAATGTATCTTTAATTTATTTGAAAATACTTGTTTGAAAGATACGTTTCAGAATTAGTTGCAAAGGTTTGCGTTCTATTCTTGACCGTAACGCATTGTTTTTAATTCAGCAAGTGGTAAAAAACCAGCAACCAAAACAAATATTTAAGAGCGATTTTTGTTTTCATATGGCGGGTTTTTGTACAGTCACATCACGTGACTGTACACGGCACAGTCACGGGATCCCTGACTGTATGTGCGATATCTGAAGACCTAACTTTGAAATGTTTACCTGTTGCAATTTTGTTGAAAAGAAAGCTCGTTTTCTATATCATAAAAACATTCCTATGATTCTGTTGCGGAATGTTCTATTAATTATTACGTTAAAAATAATTCTAAGAAAATCTGATATTTATCAGGACGAATGTATTTACTTAATTTTGTTCAACGAAAATTGTAATTTTGATTTAGTGACGGGGAAATAATACTTATTTATGAGTAGACACATGACTTTTCAGCGTACCATCCAATAGGATCTCACGGACCACCTTTGGTCCGCGGACCATCGATTGGGAAAGAGTACGTTTATACCAACCTACTTAGCTTTTTTATTCCATTTCATGTGATAGTGGAATTACGACTTATAGTGCTCGGGGTGGACGCAATTATGTAAGTTTTGCAACTTGATGCGTAAATAAATATATAAGCAAAAGCATGTAAATCTAAGGATCTTCTAAATCACAGTCATAGTGGATAAATTTCTTCGTATGACGTCATCAGGCTTTTCAACCATTCACTCTCCCGCATTGTAAGTAGCAGTGCAGAAATGAAGCAATGTTGCTTACCATTCCTGTCTATTTCTCTGAATATAACTAGAGACAACTATGTGAATTTCTTATTTTACTTAAATAGTTTATATATATGTAAGGTAAATGACCCGGTAGTGGATACTTTTCTCCACCACACCCCTACCTGTTAGCCGAGGCCTTAGGATTGCTTACGCACGGGGAGAGGTAGGGGGGTCTACGGATTTTACATGCACATATCCCCAAGTATACATGGTGGTCTTAAGTGGGTATCGAACGCGCGACCTTCCAGGTGGAAGTCCGACGTGCTAACCACTGGGCTACCACGGCCCGGTAGTGGATACTTTTCTCCATCGGACACCCTTGCACCTTTTAGCCGAAGCCTTAGGTAGGTAGTGGATACTGCTCTTGTAGTAGATACTTAGATCTTTAAGCTCCTAAAATAAGCGAATGCCGCATTGAACTTGAATGAAATTATCAAAACCTATGGCGTACGATTCCTAGCGCTGGCTAAGATAACTAAAGTTGGCGTGGAGCATCTATGCAAGTACATAGATCATAATATTTATAATATATAATATTTATTAATAGCTGCCTCCAAAAGGGTCACATTTGCTGCTCTTTACTAAAGCCGATCCATAAGAAGGTTAGGGATTTGGGGAAAATATATAGGAAAAAAGCAACATCATTTATGAATGGTCCCTTAGGCATTTTTAAAATGATTTCTCCAAGTTAACAGCATAAAATAGATGATATTCATTTCCGTCCGCTACTAATGCAAATACGTGTCTTATAAATGTCCACTATAGATACAAATGAAGCGTTTAGTAAATTTGACGTAAAAATCCTAATTTTTCATCAAATGACATTTTATAGTTAATTAATTTTCAGAGAAATAGTTGGCGATTAAGCTAAATATGCAAACATTGATGTAAGTAACTTGAAAAATTTTTGCCACGTAAAAGAGTACGAAAATGTTCTTAACTGTGTCCACTACCAGGTCATTTACCTTACTTATACCAAACTTTAAATAAAATTTCTGGTTTTCTTCCACTTTATCAAAGCTTTCCACATGGAGGGAGAGGGGTTTTCAGACTCTTTGAAAACGTCCCTATACCTCATTTTAAAATCTGCAGTGGAGTTTTCCGTGGTAGCCTAGTGGTTAGTATGTCGGATTTCCCACCGGAAGGTCGGGTGCTCGATATTCGGCCCGCTGATTGCCCCCCATGTACACTTGGGGATGCGTGCATGTAAAACCCGTGGACCCCCCTACTCCCACTACATCGCACCCGGGGGAGCGCATCCCTAAGGTCTAGTGTTAATACGGAAGGCGGTCGGAGGAGAAACGGTAGGAACTCCTCAAACATACTCGTCAAATATCTGGAACACTCGGTCATTTCTCAACCTTTCTAGGAGTTTTGTTTTTTTTTTACTTGAAAAAAAAAGGAAAAGAAAATTTTTGTGGTGCTTATAGATACGAACCATAAGAGTTACTGAAATTAAAAAGAGATCGAAACTTAAAGCGTTTGAGACGCCGTTCCCCGATGTAATGCGACTAAATACTTTGTACCTACGCTATTGGCGTGGAATGTCATTCGAGCGTATCGGTTCGTGCCCATGAGCTCTCAATCGTATTTTTTTTTTACTCATTTCAAAAGAGAAAGGAAGAAAATGAAGCATTTTAAACTTTTTTTAAAAACTAACTCCTTACCTTTCAAGTTGTAAACTTATTGGTTCCGTTCTAAAAACATTTGGTGGTTATAGCGAACCCCCAGGGGTTCGTTGCGTTGAAAAGTTGTTCTTTTTTACGAAGAAGGTTTTTCCTAATAGATAGAGTGTTTTTAAAATAAATGGAAAGCGGAGAAGTAGTGGATCGAAGTATGAACAAAATTTGAAATTTTTATTTCATACTTTTGCCTGGCATTGGATAACTTTGGTGCAAATTGTACGTATTTTAATTTAGAACTATTTTCAACATCATTTTTCATCAATGCGAGAAGAGTCGGAAATGAAAATTGCCATAACGAATTTTGCATTACTTTAAAGCAGTTGTGGCAATATGTAATCTATTTTTCCTAAGTTCGTAACCCAAGGACTGGGGTTTTCATATAAATGGATTGGGACAGTGGTTCCAATGAAGTTAGCTTCTTTAAGAACTATTCTATCTTGTAAAACCCACTTTTTCAAATACGGTTGCGAAGAACGAGCAAAGTCAATATATTATTTGCTTACCATAAAATGTAATGTTGAGTATTTTGTTGTTGTTATTATAACTAAAACCCATGGATAATGCATTAATTTTAAATTAATCCACCAAGAGATATTAAAGTACGATGATATTCCAATTTTGGATTTTTTTAGGTGTGCTAAATGTCTGACATAAGTAATGTAAACATTTTGGAAAATAATATAGTAAATGCCATAGCATATTTAGATTAAACATAACTGCAAAATACTTATCAGAGGGTTGCCGCCATGTTTAGATCTTATGCAGATCAAGGGTTGAAAAAGTCATTATTCATTAATTTTAAACTTATCAAGAGAAATCTAAAGATGTACATATTTAGAGAATATGTAGTGTATTCAGGGATTTTCTAATTACACGGTGCTTCAACTCCATTTTTTGCCTTGTAAGTGGTATTGTTACTAACAGAATAAATTCGGGAAGTCCAAAATTTTACCCACTACCTCTGGGTCTTGAATTTTGTCTCGTGTATGCAAGGGAACATCAGGGTGAAAGTAAATGAACTGTTTTGCCAAAGATTAAGCAACAGATCTATTTTGGCTTTGGCAGCCGTATTAGAGCACTTCCTTGACTAGATGATAAAAATACCAAGTCATCTAACTAAGCGACAGTTTTACTTATATCTAAAACACAGATAAAAAAATCAACTGGTTGTCAAAAGAAAAACGAACCGAAACGTTTTTAAAATATTGCTATTTGTTGCAAGTTTTTGTTTTTTTTTTTTTTTTTTTTTTCATTTTTTTTGTTTGTTTTATCCAGAGACATTCAAACCAATAAAGAAGAAAAATATTATATTGAAAAAACATATTATAAGTGATATTAGTGCACAAGTAAACAAAAAAATAGTTAAGAAATTATTTCATAGACAGCGCTAAAAACGCTTCTGAAAGAATGTGCGATTTTAGTCTTCTCATCTGTAAAGTAATTGACTAAAATAGATCAGCAAATACTCTAATGAGCGTACTTAAGCACACATACCAATGAAGAAATTGTTTGAATTATATATACCTGGTGGTTATAATTAAACTTCCCCTACTCAGGGAATCCTACAGCTAAAACCGTTCAACGGATTGACACCGAAATTGGTATGTGGACTATACACAGAGGTGAGCTCAAGGAATCATGAAAAAAAGTTGTAAAAATGGCCACTAGGGGCGGTGTTTAGCGTTATAACAGGGTTTTAACGAAGGAAATGACCAAAACGGCATAAAAATAATGATATCAGTATTTATGAAAGGAGAAAAATATTTATTTCATGATAACCTAAACTTTTTTTTTTTTTTTTTTTTGCGACACAGATGAACTGTTATAGCTTCATTTTCAAACGGCAAGATGATAGATATGGACGTAAAAGTGTACAATAAATGTTGATATCATTATTTTTAGTCCTTACTGGTCATTTCCTATAGCTTCATTTTAAAACGGCAAGATGATAGATATGGACGTAACAGTGTACAATAAATGTTGATATCATTATTTTTAGTCCTTACTGGTCATTTCCTATAGCTTCATTTTAAAACGGCAAGATGATAAATATGGACGTAACAGTGTACAATAAATGTTGATATCATTATTTTTAGTCCTTACTGGTCATTTCCTATAGCTTCATTTTAAAACGGCAAGATGATAAATATGGACGTAAAAGTGTACAATAAATGTTAATATCATTATTTTTAGTCCTTACTGGTCATTTCCTATAGCGTCATTTTCAAACAGCAAGATGATAGATATGGACGTAAAAGTGTACAATAAATGTTAATATCATTATTTTTAGTCCTTACTGGTCATTTCCTATAGCTTGATTTTCAAACGGCAAGATGATAGATATGGACGTAAAAGTGTGCAATAAATGTTGATATCATTATTTTTAGTCCTTACAGGTCATTTCCTATAGCTTCATTTTCAAACGGCAAGATGATATATATGGACGTAAAAGTGTACAATAAATGTTGATATCATTATTTTTAGTCCTTACTGGTCATTTCCTACGTTAAAACCCTGTTCAAACAGCGCCCCTAGCGACTATTTATAGAACTTTTTTTTATTCCTTGAGCGCATCTCCGTGTATAGTCCAAATACCAATTATGGGTGTCAATCCGTTGAACAGTTTTAGCTGTAGGATGGCCCTGAATAGGGGAAGTTTAATTATAACCATCCAGTGTATATAGTATATATATTACACGTATAATTTAAGCTATTTCATTATTTAACAGGCTTTTCATGGCTTACAAGGAAGTCATATGGTGTACACAGGATATCTTTCTTAATGTTACAATTTAGAAAGTTTATAAACACGTTATAAACTTTCTAAATTGTGTTTAACTGTGTTGAAAGTTATATGGTGTACACATATCTTTCTAACTATTACAATTTAGTTAGTTAATTTTCTAAATATTACAATTGTTGCTTAATTTATTGAATATACTAATTGCCAAGGAAGTCCCAAAAAGGTTTACTTCCTTTTTAATAACTGTTCAATCTTTGTAGTCATTAATCTTGTATGTTTCCACGCTTTCTAGTCATAGGCACTCGAAAAATTAATCGCATTCAGTTAATTTTCTTAGTCATCATTGAATCTTTCGCGTCATTAATGGAATAATGTACGGGTAATCGTCACATTTATAATAATATGAGCACCATTTCCAAAGACCTATTTATGATCGTGAAGGTTATAAGAAAAGAAATAACAGCGTGTCAAAGAATTTTTAAGTATAGGTTTATAAAATAGAATAAAACTAGTGATTATATTTTGTTAAGTCCCGCTTCCATACATTTGTTGCAGCGGTTTAACAACGATTCGAATGCCTGTTCCAGCTCACATTGTGAGACTGCAAATTTCTTCGCATGACGTCATCAGGCTTTTCAGATATTCACTCTCTCGCAGTGCAAAGTTGAAACAATGCTGCTTACCATTCCTGTCTATTTCTCTGAATATAACAAGTATGTTTATTTCTTATTTAATTTATATACTTTATGTTTACTTACCAACTTTTAAATACAATTTCTGGTATTTCTCATACCAACAAATATCATCTCTTTGTCCAAAATTTATTACCCTGCGCGCAATACTTGAGTATTGTGGTGAAATAGAAGGCGTTGGCTTAACCCCATGAACACATGGTTTCTCTGATCTAGGAATAGATCAGATACAGATGACCATATGGTTTATCTGGTGTAGGAATAGATCAGATACAGATGACCACATGGTTTCTCTGATGTAGGAATAGATCAGATACAGATGACCACATGGTTTCTCTGATGTAGGAATAGATCAGATACAGATGACCACATGGTTTCTTTGAGGTAGGAATAGATCAGATACAGATGACCTTTCCCTGGCACAGGGCCAAGAAGAATCCATTGCTATTCAAGGGAGAAACTGCTACTGCATCGGATGTGCCGTATTCTGCTCTTGTTTTGGTTCGTTTAGCACATTTCCGAGCTGATGTTACATGTCAGTTAATAAATTTGGTTTCTTTTAACACTTTACCGACCAATAGCCTACCCCGAGTGGTGGCCGGGGAAGATAGAATAGCCCCAGCGTAGTTATGCGTGTCGTAAGAAGCGACTAAAATAGCACATCCGTTCCGGGTGACGTAAGGCTTACTCTGTAGTAGGGCTATGGCCCCGGGACGGTACAGCAGGTCGGCAACGCTCTGCCAGCCCAGCCCTTTATGGCCGGTGCTGGTTGTCAAGTGTGTCAGAGAGTTTGTGGGAAATTCGAGGAGGACAGCGCTGCGGCCGCATCCCCTCGTATTGGGGGTAGTCTGTGAAGGCCTCGATGCTACGTACAGTATGGCCGTAGTTAGCATTCAGTACCGACCAATAGCCTATTAAGCGGCTTTTTGCTCCCGATGCTTACCGATCGATCGCCTATTAATTGGCTCTATATCGCCAACGCCTACCGACCGATAGCCTATTCTCAGGGTACCCTAAAAATAGTCCATCAATCGGTAGCCATGGCGATAAACAATTGCAATTTTCTATTTCATCTGCATTTTATTAGTATTGAGGTCCGTTGCTCAATTGCTGTGTGTTGTGCTTCGCCAGGAAGAATCTATGACTGAGCGGCCGGTCGGACGTGCGTATGCTGTTGAACCTCTAGCGGTCGGTAAAGTGTTAAGAAAAAAGCGAAGCAAACATTCTGACTCACGTGCTAATAAACGCACGTGCAAACCAAACTAAAACTCGAATAGATTCGTTCTTTTATGCCATGCGCAAAAGCAGCCAAGTGTCAAACCTTCGTGGTCGGAGAGTAATCTTCTTTCAACGTACGCCACGTAGCTCCCCCCTCGAGTGAGCGAGCCGAGAGTGGAACAATGTAAGCGTGAGATAGCTGGGGATCTGATTTGTTTAGCTAAACCAATGTCAACCTAACGCCATGTAGCTCCCAATCGAGTGAGGAGCCGAGAGTGGAACAATGTAAGCATGAGATAGCTGGGGATCTGATTTGTTTAGCGTAAACCAATGTCAACCTAACGCCATGTAGCTCCCCCTCGAGTGAGCGAGCCGAGAGTGGGAACAATGTAAGCGTGAGATAGCTGGGGATCTGATTTGTTTAGCTAAACCAATGTCAACCTAACGCCATGTAGCTCCCCCTCGAGTGAGCGAGCCGAGAGTGGGAACAATGTAAGCGTGAGATAGCTGGGGATCTGATTTGTTTAGCGTAAACCAATGTCAACCTAACGCCATGTAGCTCCCCCTCGAGTGAGCGAGCCGAGAGTGGGAACAATGTAAGCATGAGATAGCTGGGGATCTGATTTGTTTAGCGTAAACCAATGTCAACCTAACGCCATGTAGCTCCCCCTCGAGTGAGCGAGCCGAGAGTGGGAACAATGTAAGCATGAGATAGCTGGGGATCTGATTTGTTTAGCGTAAACCAATGTCAACCTAACGCCATGTAGCTCCCCCTCGAGTGAGCGAGCCGAGAGTGGGAACAATGTAAGCATGAGATAGCTGGGGATCTGATTTGTTTAGCGTAAACCAATGTCAACCTAACGCCATGTAGCTCCCAATCGAGTGAGCGAGCCGAGAGTGGGAACAATGTAAGCGTGAGATAGCTGGGGATCTGATTTGTTTAGCGTAAACCAATGTCAACCTAACGCCATGTAGCTCCCCCTCGAGTGAGCGAGCCGAGAGTGGGAACAATGTAAGCGTGAGATAGCTGGGGATCTGATTTGTTTAGCGTAAACCAATGTCAACCTAACGCCATGTAGCTCCCCCTCGAGTGAGCGAGCCGAGAGTGGGAACAATGTAAGCATGAGATAGCTGGGGATCTGATTTGTTTAGCGTAAACCAATGTCAACCTAACGCCATGTAGCTCCCAATCGAGTGAGCGAGCCGAGAGTGGGAACAATGTAAGCATGAGATAGCTGGGGATCTGATTTGTTTAGCGTAAACCAATGTCAACCTAACGCCATGTAGCTCCCCCTCGAGTGAGCGAGCCGAGAGTGGGAACAATGTAAGCGTGAGATAGCTGGGGATCTGATTTGTTTAGCGTAAACCAATGTCAACCTAACGCCATGTAGCTCCCAATCGAGTGAGCGAGCCGAGAGTGGGAACAATGTAAGCATGAGATAGCTGGGGATCTGATTTGTTTAGCGTAAACCAATGTCAACCTAACGCCATGTAGCTCCCCCTCGAGTGAGCGAGCCGAGAGTGGGAACAATGTAAGCATGAGATAGCTGGGGATCTGATTTGTTTAGCGTAAACCAATGTCAACCTAACGCCATGTAGCTCCCAATCGAGTGAGCGAGCCGAGAGTGGGAACAATGTAAGCATGAGATAGCTGGGGACCTGATTTGTTTAGCGCAAACCAATGTCAACCTAGGAACTAGTGCTGTAGAACTTGTGCCATACATGATTGTTCAGTTAATCATTTGTGCGAGGTCAGAGGGCTTACTAATGGGCATTGATCTAAAGATCACCACTATGCGAATCCATTGCCTGAACCACACAGCCAAGAAAATGTCTCTCAAGTTGAAGTCTAGACAACTTCCTTTCACCGTACGCAAGTAGCGTTGCAAACGAAACATATATCCAAAAAAAAGGTAACAATGATTTTTTAATTTGTATTAAGAATCGTAACTATACATGTACATAAAAACTAATTTCCTTAATAAAAAAAAAAGAATGAGTTTGTAATTTTTACGCTGATATAATTCAGTATTACATGTATCTTATAACGTAATTAAACTAGATAATAGAAACGAAACCCAGAAACGTAAAGATCAGCAGGAAAAAAAAAGACCGAAATGAAAAATTCACTACTTATATTACAAGATCCAAAATTAATTAAAACGTCTTTGTGCAAAAAGAAACGAAGGATGACTGATTAAATTTTGTTAGTATTGTCAGCATACAGCGCTGTCCTTTTGATGCAAAAAAAAAAAGTCTAATTTAAATCTGAATAAGATTTTAATAAATAAACGAATCCTTGAACAAATACGGGTTTGTTTTTAGTTTTCTTCATTCGCGATGACTTTTTCTTTTTTCTCTCGGTAAAAGTTAGCTTGAACATTGCTTAATTCATTTTGCCGGGTTAGAAAAATAGTGAGTGATTAATAATTCGTGTTTTAATTGACTATGTTCTTTTCTTGAGTTTATTTATCAGGGGAAGACAGAGCTGTGCTCCGTATCTCCATTTTTTTTTTTTAAAGTTAAATGTCACGAATGAATAAAGTATTAAAGAGAAATGATGATCAAGGATTACATAAGCAAATTTGAGTTAGAGATATGTAAGATTTATGGTAGTTCAGAGGTTCAGTAAACCATAAGAATCTGAACTTAAAAGCAGTATTATGAGCAAGTCACGAGCGCCCTCTCTCGGGAAACAGGTAAAAAACTGCGGCCGAACTGAATATGAAGTTGAAGCGTTATCGGAAAGCGTCTACTGTGTTACCGCTACGAGAAAGAATTTGCGTCGAGTTGCCACAAACAGACGAGTCGAAACCTGCAGGGGAGAAAGCTTTAAATCCGGCAGCTACATTTGGCGAATTATCGCACAACAGCTACAAATCCATTTCGCCCAACACAACACCGAAGTACAAAGCGAAATGCAACTCTCGCCTATTTTCTCGGCGCCAACTCGCACAAAGAATTCATCGTCTTACCTAAAATGCTATGGAATAATCCATTACCATAGCGACAGCCACTCGTTTGTCTGCTGTCTGAGGTTTTTCTCCTGGCGGTAGCACAGTAGTATAGGGTAATTACTTTAATGTTGCCAAAAAAAAAATTCTATTCCCTGATGAATCCAGTTTGTCAAGAAAAATTTCGCCAGTCAAGCTACCATACACATTATAAAAAGTAAAATAACAATGCATATTTCGCGGGAGATTTCGGACATGTGTTTCGAGGTTGCACTTCCTCTGCATTGAAAAAGAGGTTTGCTTGCAACCTCGAAACACGAGTCAGCAGCCTTTAGCAAAACTTGTGCGTAGTATACGTTGCTATTTTACTTTTTATTCTGTCGCACAAAGGTTTACAATTTATTTCGTGCCATACACATATTGCAGAGAAGCAACAAATTTCGCACTCTCTCTCTCTCTCTCTCTGTGTTTTATTTATTTATTTATTTTTTTTTATTTCTAATGAGCTGCTATTGGCTTCTGCTAGTTGCAGACCTAGTGCGATCCCCAGAGATTGGTACCATCTCTTTCAGCGGCAATACAGTGAGTGTGGTACCAATGATGGTTACCATCGCCGCATGAGAGTTTTGACGCCCAGTTTCTCCACCTGAAAGGTCGAGCACCCGGGCTCTGTCGATGCGAAATTGCACTAGGAAGTTAATTTACCCGAGAGCATCCAAGCCAACTGTATACTCACGGGAACTTTCACAAGTCGCAAAATCATATGACATGGGCGCAGATGGTTTTCTGCATCATGAAAATTTACCGACACTCGTCTGACCTCGGGCATACGACTCCCGCGTCTTACCACGACGCCACCGTGTCGGCTCTGTGTCTTTTATTTTTTCTTTCTTTATTTATTTTAACCCCGTCACTGTGTTCTATCGAAACATACCCAGTTATGACCATATGTTAGGTCCATAAAAATAACATGAGATATTAATGTGATTAAAGTAATCTAATTTTTTTAAATAATTTTCAATATTAATATGGTTTAATTAGCTTGTAAGTTAATTATGTATTCCTTGAATTATATTGTAAGTAATCTATTTATTCTGAAGTTTTTATAATCGTTTTTTTTTTTTTTTTTTTTTGCCAGCTCCCTGTTGTTTTTCGATATACACTTCAGCTTTTGACTACCAATTAGAAGTGCTGGCGTCCGGGGATTCCAAGTCAGGTTACCGCTATGCTGTTATGCCTCAAGAACCTCCAACGAACCTACTTTTATCCACCTGTGTTATAGACTCCTGCTAGTTAGCCGAAACAAACATACTGAGACTCACAATGCCTTTTGCATACCTTTTTTCCCTTCTTTTTCTTTTAATATTTTTTATAATGTTTTTTAAAAACTTTCAGTCAAAAATATTTTTAATTGGCTTAGTATTTAACATTTCGCCAAAATATGCATAATTAATGCTAAAAATAATCATCCAACAACAACAACAGTGAAAAATCAAACAAGAAGTTCCGTCTAGAACAATACGAGCCTACCTTCCCGGATAGACCAACTTCAAATTTATAATCTAGCTATCTCTCTCTCTTTCTCGTTTAGCTGTAGTTCTTAATTGCTTCAAATATACCTTTTTCAACGATTAATACATATTCATTCATTCATCCATTCATTCATTAATTTATTCAGTCATTCATGTATTTATTCACTCATTTACTTATTTTTTCATTCATAACTCATTTATTCATTCGTTTCTTTCTTTTTCATCATTTATTCACTCATTTGTTCATCCATTCTTCCACTTATTCATTTAATCATTCATCAATTCAAAAATTTTCTTGAAAATCCCGATCAAAAAATTTCATTGGAAAATATTCTTAATAGTTCTGGATGAGCTTTCTATCTGTACATGTTCCACGTTATAAGAGCTTTCCGATAAAGTTTGTTCCAAGCAGATCGGCCCGTTAGATCAGGATTTATATAGGATTGAAATTTCCCTGCAGGCGTTATGTTATTATTATTATTATTATTATTTTTTTTTTTGAAATGTTCAAAAATGAACAAAAACTGTTCAAATTAATATTTCACGCCAAGACGTTCTTCTAGTGAGCTTGTTCATTGGAACTGGCATCGTGTGCCCCAGAGTTTACATCATTTGCTTCATTTTCGTCCATAGGCGCTAATGTTAAAATTTTTTGAACTGTTCAAAATTGAACGAAAAATTGTTCAAATCAAAAAATAAAATATGGAAATGAGATATCCTCGCCGAGACCTTCAGAATGCAAAACGAATTTTTCGAATCGGACAATTCGTTTAAAAGTTATTAGAGGGGACCGACAGACAGACCGACCGACACACTTTTTACCCATCTCAAAACCAAAACTGTCAAATTTTTATTTTTCAATCTTTATTTAATTACTTAACTTATTTTGGACTTTTCCTGATTTCTAACGATATTTTCACGATACATTAAACCTTCGTTCAGGCTTTATTATTATTTTTTAACTTTTACGGGAAAGTAGGCTAAAAAAGAAAATTCTTGTTTCAAAGGTTCAAAGGCCCCTTAAATGCGCGACTGAATACGGCGCGTCTAATCACGCTCAAGAACGCGAGTAGAACAGTGGCGTTCAAGAATGTGTCGTATAATCGTTTATATATCAGTAACAAGCATTTCATTATCATTCGTATGCATATATGCGTGACCTGCTCCTCAGTCCGAATGGGAGCCTGTTCATATAAATACAGGGTGGGCCAGAAGTAATGTTTTCAAGCTTGTTTTTATTTTGATCTGTATGTAATCTCATTTTTTACATTAAGTTTTTATTACCATTCAGCAAGGTGGCGGCCTTCAGTAGCAATACACCGGTTCAGTCTATTTCTGAAGTTTTGGGGAACTTTTCTGCACATTTAAGGGGGTATGGCGGATATTTTCTCGGTCTTTTAGCTCTTCTAAAGTAGGGGGGGGAGATGTTTCGAAACTTTTGCCTTCAAATAACCCCACAGAAAAAGGCTTCCGCTAGGGACCGTAACATAACGAGGAACATTGACTTGCACAGCGAAGAGCTCTTTGGGTTGAAGAATAGACTGCATCAGTGTGTTGCTGCTTAAGGCCGCCCCCTTGCTGAAGTGGTAATCAAAACTTAATGTAAAAGAAAAGGGATTGTATACAGATCAAAATAAAAAAGTTTCAAGTCTCAACTTGTGTTAGTTTCTTTAATATCCCCTCAAAACCGGGTCATTACTTCCGCCAAACCCTGTATGTTGAAAACGTAACATTTAATATAAAAAATTGGGGCATATGTATCTAATTCTCAAATTTTAAATTTTCTTTAGGTCTTTTAATCTTTAAATTGAGTATAACTTTTTATTTATCATAATATAAATTGTTCTATAGTAATTTCAAGAATTTGTTATAATGATTCTTTTCATTATTGAAAAAATATAATTTTTTCCATGTTAGATATTTCAAAGCTATACTAGTTTTACTCCCCTTACTTGAAAAATGAAATAATGCAAATTTAAAATGCATGATCTCTTTCATAAATTATCTTTCTTGGAGCTCAAAAAATTATTTTGAATACAAAAAAAAAGTCATTCAGCAAATTTTTTTAGTCACAGAAGTTAGAAGAAATAAATTATTTGTCATTAGATATAAATAAATAAATACATAAATAAGTAAATAAATAAATAAATACATAAATAAGTAAATAAATAAATAAATACATTAAGTAAATAACTAAATAGAAATTAACTATGGTCTATTTCAAAGCTTGGAATGTTCCCATTCATAGTGAGTAAGTTAGTGAGTAATAGTAACGAATTCTAGTAAGCTAAACGTTTTGAAAAATTTGCTGTTGAAAAATTACTTTTAAAGTCGAGAAGCTATAGTTATAAAATATACAATTTTCCTCCACCAGACAGATGCAATATTTTGTACTTAATAAAAAATTCTGCAAAAACTGAATTTCAAATATTGTTTGTTCAATATGATCATAAATGACACATATGGGTTTGTCTTTAGCAAATTATAATTATTCCAGTATTGGTTCAAATAAATTTCCCAGAGCATGATAATGTTAGTATGTCCATCATTGATTAAAAAAATGTCTAATACTCTCAATTATATTCATCAAATAAACATTTTTAACAACGAATAGCAATTAATTTGGCTATGGATTTTTTTTTCCTTTGGCTACCAGTAGAATGTATTAAAAATCGTGTACATAATGAAATGACGACCAGTCATTGCAGTTTCGTAAGAACCTATGTATATTCCTGTAAGTCTCACAAAAATACTTCTTGTGGGATCGATAATTAAAACAAAGAAAT
The DNA here is from genome assembly GCA_038502835.1 of Octonoba sinensis. Classification (NCBI taxonomy): domain Eukaryota; kingdom Metazoa; phylum Arthropoda; class Arachnida; order Araneae; family Uloboridae; genus Octonoba; species Octonoba sinensis. The sequence goes on from CM076606.1 coordinate 107,627,940, forward strand.
AAACGAGCCTACTCTCCTTAGGCACTGGATATCGAATTGATAATCTGGCCGTAGTTAATTTTACTTGAACTGTTTAAAAATTAACAAAAATTGTTCAAATGGAAACAAGAGTTCGGGTCAAGAGCTTCTTCCAATGAGCTTGTGCATAGGAACTTGGATCTTATGCCCAGGGTATACATAATTTTCTTCAATTCTTTGCTTCACATAGGCGCTAATGTGAAGATTTTTTGAACTGTTCAAAGTTGAACGAAAAACTGTTCAAATCAAAAAGTAAAATATTTAAATGATATGGTCCTCGTCTAGATCGCTCGAATGGGGAAAAAAATCTTTCAAACCGGAGAATTCCTTCAAAAGTTTTTTTTTTTTTTTTTTTTTGGGGGGGGGGGGAGGGGGCAGACAGACAGCCTGACCGACAAACGCACATTTTCCCCACCTGAAAACCCTTTCAAGTTTTTATTTTTCAACATTTATTTAATTACTAAAGTTATTTTTGACGTTTTCTTCTCTTTAACGACATTTATACAATGCATTATGATTTTTTTTAAACCGAAAAATAAGCTAATAATAATTACTTTGATATATTTACATTGATGATTTTAATCGATAAGTACAAATAAGTAGCTTAGTTTTTTTCAGCTTTTAATAATTAAAAAATTTCGAGAACTTACCTTTGCCAAATGCTGTACCGAATAACCACGCATTAATTTCCCACCATCATGTTCATTATATCTGAGTAGAAAAACTACGCTTAGCGTCCTCCAAGGACAGGAACCTGAACTCCTTTAACCCCTTCCCTGTAGCGCCCGTGAAAATGACGGGCTGAGGTTTCGCCTTCCATTTCTCGCTCCCGTGAAAGTGACGGGCTGAGGTTCGCCTTCTATTTTTCGCTCCAGTGAAAATGACGGGCTGAGGTTTCGTCTTCTATTTCTCGCTCCCGTGAAAGTGACGGGCTGAGGTTTTGCCTTCTATTTCTCGCTCCCGTGAAAATGACGGGCTGAGGTTTCGCCTTCTATTTCTCGCTCCCGTGAAAATGACGGGCTGAGGTTTCGCCTTCTATTTCTCGCTCCCGTGAAAATGACGGGCTGAGGTTTCGCCTTCTATTTCTCGCTCCCGTGAAAATGACGGGCTGAGGTTTCGCCTATTTCTCGCTCCCGTGAAAATGACGGGCTGAGGTTTCGCCTTCTATTTCTCGCTCCCGTGAAAATGACGGGCTGAGGTTTCGCCTATTTCTCGCTCCCGTGAAAATGACGGGCTGAGGTTTCGCCTTCTATTTCTCGCTCCCGTGAAAATGACGGGCTGAGGTTTCGCCTTCTATTTCTCGCTCCCGTGAAAATGACGGGCTGAGGTTTCGCCTATTTCTCGCTCCCGTGAAAATGACGGGCTGAGGTTTCGCCTTCTATTTCTCGCTCCCGTGAAAATGACGGACTGAGGTTTCGCCTTCTATTTCTCGCTCCCGTGAAAATGACGGGCTGAGGTTTCGCCTTCTATTTCTCGCTCCCGTGAAAATGACGGGCTGAGGTTTCGCCTTCTATTTCTCACTCCCGTGATATTTCCGGGCTGGAGTGTATAAAATTTCATAATAAAAACAAATCAAAAATTAAAAATGAATATATACATTGTTCTTACACATATTTTTGTATAATTTTCAGGGATAAAAAATGGGCATTTTTATGACCGTTTTCTTGAAAATGACCCGACCGTTAAGGGGTTTAAACAGTTTTTGCTTCCACTTCAGTTGCATCACTTCATATTTTGGTCAGTCATTAATGGTACATTTTAAGCTGATACAAGTACAGTGTGTAAGTTGACCACTTGCGGAGCAGCACTTTAGTGGACAACTTAGACAGGTGGTCAACCTATAAAGGGTGAATGATGGTTTTTCTTTTTATTTTGTCATTCTTACACTATGCAATTATTTCTTTTTTGGTAATAAAAATACTTTAAAGCCTAGCTTCATTTATTAAGTTTTCTTTGAAGTAGTGCTTAGCCATTTTATTTCACAAAAATATTACTAGAGAAATTAAACCTGAATGGTTTACAATCCATCATAAGCTTTAAAATTAAAGTACTTAGCTAGAGTAAAGATAAATATTTTATTAATTATGTAAGTTGTTTATTTGGTGGTAAAAATTTCCTAAAAATACGTAACTGTCCAAAATGTCTCTCTATCTTAGATAAAACAAAAAAGGAGAAATTTATTTAAAGAATAACAGAATGCTCATAGCTGGTTTCCCGTTGTTTACGTTAGAAATAGGTTTAGACAAGCTTTATAATGACTGTTTCATTCATACAGTGCCTACGCATACTTTTCTCCACCAGACCCCTACCTGTTAGCCGAAGCCTTAGGATTGCTTGGAGGTAGTGGGGTCCACTGATTTTACATGCATGTATCCCCAAGTGTACATGGGTGGTCCTCAGCGGGTATCGAACGAGCGACCTTCCAGGTGGAAGTCCGACGTTTTAACCGCTAGGCTACCACGGCCCTGCCTACGCATACTGGCATAACATTACAGCATAAAAAATTATCCTGGAAAACTTGTTTTTGTTATTAAATAAATAAATATCATGGTAATAATGAAGCGGTCATCTTACAAAGGGTTTTTATAATGCTCCCACCGAAATTTGGCATACATAAGTGGTCAACATAGACAAACGGTCAACCTAGATGGTCAAGTTACAAAGGTTTCCCTACCTTACACAATATTAGGGTAATTGTAACGAATAGTTCTTTGGCCGAATTAGCCGAATACCGAATATTCGGCCATTTCTTCCAGGCCGAAGCCGAATGGTCGGTCCTTTCTTCTAGGCCGGCTAGGCCGAATACCGAATATTCGGCGGCCGAATATTAAAATTTCTAGAAAATCGTTGTAATAGGAAGTATTTGTCAAATTCAAAATTATTCACAACATCAAACACCAATTACACACAATCTATGATGTATGATTTAATTCTGTTTGTTAAGTATTTAGAACTATTTGAAATTAATCTATTTTCACTGTTGTTTTGAATGTAATAAAACTAAAAATTTCAACCACAAGCAAAATATAAATGACAGGTTCTTTGGTGGTAGTAAGCATTAGCAATATTTTACTAATTATTTAATTGCAATGAAAGAAATACTAGTGCTTAGTGAACTTTTACCTTGCTCAAAACTGTTTTATGAAGACATTTTAAAAGTTATAAAAGTGAATATTTTCATTTTATGGGGTTTTTTACATACCTATTTTTAAAAGATCTATAGAAACTTAATGCACTTAACTGGGATATGTTTTTATTCTCAAAACCCCCAATAACTTATGCTATCTAAATATTCATGATATATTCTGGGCTTTTCACATTTCTCCCTAACCCAATATTCACAATAAATCAGTCTACCGAAACAAAGTCTGGCTTCCACTTTGTTAATAATCACAAAAAGAATTCATCATATTCTCCATTTTAATTAACTATTGGAAGCTTTTGGGAGCAAATGCTAAATATAAAATACAATCTTACAACTTTAAAATGTGTTTTTGCTCAGTTAAGCCTAAAACAAGATTTTAAAAAAGTAGTTTATTCTAAATTATTTTTATTTGTTGAAACTATAGTGGACTAATGTATTTCTTTGCAATAATTATAATACAATTTTAAATGTTTAAAATCTACTAATTTCTTTATTTTTTTACTTTTTTACTGCAGCAGAAATATTCGGCCGAATATTTCATCAATATTCGGCCAGGCCGAATTTTACCTTACCCAGTATTCGGCCAGGCCGAATATTCGGCTGGGTGATGAAATGACTATTCGGCCAAAGGGCCGAATAGGCCGAATACCGAATAGTGGCCGAATATTCGTTACATCCCTACATAATATAGGGCTAATTCCGTTCCTGTGAAAAGCGGTCAACTTTGACAGGTGGTCAACTTACAAAGTGGTCAACTTTACAGGTTTTAGTGTAACATATACTTATAAATAATCAATTTATAAATTGTTCAAGGTTAATGTAGTAAATCCGTAATACAATGCAATAGATTCTGTACAGCATTACATGAAGAGGGAAATTCCGTACAGTAGTTTGTTGCATTGTATAAACAATGAAACACACTGTATTGCTGTTGTGTCCTCGCGTGCAGCGAAAAAAAATGGATGCGCTGCTCCTGAGTCTAATTGGGCCTTTGACCTCCACCTCTTTTTTTCTGAGAGGTCTCTTAATTTTTTGAACCAGCTCCAAGATGAGACACCTGAGGTCGGCACCCCCAGAGGTACCCAATGAACCTCCCATGCCTTGCTCTACCCGAAGGTTTCTCAGGGAACTAGCACGCTAGGGAGGTTCTGTTCCAACCATTTTCGAAGGCCAACCAACGATCCGGCTGTGTTCCTCGTGTTTTTTTTTTCATTGTTTTTACATGTGGTACGAGTGTACCAGTCTTGATTACATAGAATAAAATGAGAAAAGTATGATATTTCCAAAAACATTGCCAGCCGTAATGCTGGTTGCCTTCGGGAAAACACAGGATGTTTGAATCCTATTAACAAGCAACGGCCCGGGTCCGTTTGGCATGTTACAATTTTCTTCATCTGTCACGTTCGGTATAATAGTCTTAATCGCTGGCTTGTCATGTTCGGTGGTTGGTTCTTGTCTTGATCAGGATATGTCTCTTCATTCTTAGTTCTTCTGTCCTGTCCGAGGTTGGCTCCTCTGGATCATTTCACTTGGAGGACTTTGGATCAAACGACGGATTTACCATGCACCAGCTCTCATTAGCATACACGGTACCAAAGCAACCAGAGCCTGCGAGAGGTTGGCAACCGCCCAAACCACTGACCTCAGTCAGTGTTGCTTCACTTTCGGTGCTCTTCGGAAACCGAGCTTCTACCGACTGGTCCACAGCGGGACAAATGCACTGTAGTGCAGAGTATAAATGAAATTCGCTACAGTACTGTAATAGGACAAGATATCTCGAGTCAGTTCATCGCCATAAAAATTCTTTTTGCATCGAATTTAAACCCAATGATTTTATTTAATTATGAAAAGCATTTTCTTACGATCTGCGAATACGAACAACACTTTAATTAAATGAAAAATAAATAAATAAGAAAAAGAAGCGTGTCAGTTAGCCGGAGAATCAAGAAAACAATTCCAAAGCGTTTAACTGCCACTCAAGAGCGGTATTTAATTAAGTAAAATAATAATTATATTTTAGCATATGGAGCTTTGTCGAAATAAAAGCTTTGAGCATAAAAATTATTTACGACAACAATATAAACTAATCTTACTCAATGGCACGTTGGATTTACGTAATAGTGAAATTTGAGTTACAGTGGCTTAGCAAACTTATTTGTGTTGTTGGGGCGAGGGGGTATAATCTATATACGTCTATTTTTGGAAAATAGACTTCTCATCATATCGTCATGTCAAAAGTTTGGGGGTATTTTGACAGTAATACCCACGGGTACAACGATTGAGGATTTTTAGAATTATTTTCGATCTTAGGAAACAATAAAAAAATATCGACAATTTTAAGATACTATGCCCCTTTAAATTATTTTTGCAACTATATAACTTATTGTTAGGGGAAGCGGCACATAAGACCATTTTTTCTCTACGGTGTTCCTATTTGCAATTTTGTCTCATGTCATGTTATATCACTTCATAAAAAATTTTATATTAAAGAAACTGGATTTTTAAAATATAATTCGAAAATTTTAATTCTTTAAAAAAAAAGTTAGCAGTTTTTTAAATGCATCTTCGTTTCAAAAATTGGCGTAAAGTCTCAATTTTTTTTTTTTTTTATTGATTCATCACTCAAAAAGGCAAATTTTTAAACAGTGAATTTTATATGTCAAATACCTTCTGAGAACAAAAACTAAAACTGAAGTAACGAAGAAAAAACAACGAAAATTTCAAAAAACCTACGAAAAGATTTTTTTAAAAAACAAGTACTTAAGTCATCATAAAAGAAATGCATAAATATGTTATGTATAGTTTCAGATACATGTGGAAAAAAATTCGAATTATAGATACAAATTTTAAAAAGCCTCTGCATTTTAATTCAGATGAAATGCACAAGAAACAAAGCGAGAGAAAACGACGTTTTAAGTTTGCAGTATCTGTATGAAAATTTCAAGTAAGCAACTTTTTTTCCAGTTACAGTCACAGTGAAATGGCTTCTTCTCGCTTAGGTTATTTTCAAAAATAAATATGTGGCTTATGAAATTCAACAGTTTCGGAATGAACAGGTGGCAAATCGCACCGTCATAAAATCCATGATAAATCAACAAATAACGCTTGAATTTTTCTGAAACTTCCGGGAAACATTTTTGAAAATTTATTTTACTATTTAAGCCAATAATTTTTTTTTCGGTTTTTCGACATTTTTGTGTGTTGACTCCCTTTAAGCATAAAAAATAATGTCCGAACTTGAACATTAAATTGATTATTTGCACTGAGCGTAACCCTACCCAAGAACGCTGAAACTTCGTTACTTACAGCAACATAATATTTAATTACTGGTAGGTACTATCATAGTACGCTGAATATAGCGAAACATTCTGCAAGCCGGTACTCAGCCGTTTTATTGTGATAGATATTTTGGAGGTTTTATTGCATCAGAATTTTAGTATCAGAACCGAGTAAAGAGTGGTACTTGTGCCTAATTAGTATGTATCCCACGTGCTCTGTCAGCATTTTATTTGCTTATTTATTACTTTCCCGAGAAATAAAACTGAGCAATTGTTGCATTTTATTACTAATTTTTTTGTACTGAGAATTGGAACTGAATCCACTTCCGGTCACCAAACTCACCTTCCTAATTATCCCACATCAGTTTAATCACTAGCCCACCCAAAGAGTGTGGGTAGAATTTTCGAATGGTAATAAAAATATTCGATTTCTCTTTTTGCATTGCATGAGCGTTCCAAATGGCATGGCATTGTGTTTTAAGTATTGTTACGCTACTGTCGTCCGAAGGAACTAATTTTATTATCTACACTGAAAAAAAATAACGAAAAAAATGGTATTTTTTTATAAATATGTAGAAAGATCATTAAGGGTATCAATAAAAAAGTTGAAGATATAAATACAAGTGGTTTTTATAAATGGCTATGTGAATTTATTATTTTTTTCCTGTGTCTTACTGAAGATGAAAGTATTCCCATTATTATATTTGTTTAATTTTCCCCACATTAGTTTTTTTGTATCTTAACACTAATGGTGAAAATAAATATGACGCCAATAACAGGCAAACCCTTCAATGCAGAACAAACAAATAGCTACTGTATTGATAAGCAAATATAGTTTATGCACTTTTGCAGTCTTGCAATAGAGTAGGAGTAAAGGCTGAAAATCCTTATTTGGCACTAATATTCAGCTACAATTTAAACAATTTCTTTATTGGTATATGTGCTTAGGTACGTGCATTAGACTTTTTGCTGAACTTGAAGATCCGTTAGTCAATTACTTTTTTTTACAGATGAAAAGACCAAAATCGTACATTCTTTCAGATGCGCTTTTAGCGCTATCTATGAAATAATTACTTAACTAATTTTTGTTTGATTGGGCATTGATACCACTTATAATATGCTTTCAATATAATATTTTTCTTTTTTTATTGAATTGAATGTCTCTGACAAAAAAAATGAAAGAAAAAAAAAACAAAGAGTTACAGTGTTCCCTCGCCACTTCGCGCTTAATGATTCGCGGCTTCAGTGCTTCGCGGGGTTTTCCAAAATATTCATAGAAAATTAAAAATGAAAAAATGCAACCATGTCGGCAGCCACATTGCGGAAAGGAGCTTTGTTTCATGTTCATGCGCGAGAGAGAAGGATCTCTGCATGTCAAACAAAGAGATGAGTTGACTCAGAGTACATACCACGGGCTCTCAAAAGCTCCCACCAACACAAGACTCTTCGCCTCTCTCAGAAAGCAAAGTTGATTAATTTTTATTACTGTACTATACGTTTCGTAATTAACTTTATTAATTAGCACCGACACGTTTAAGTAAATACGTATACTGTTGTAATTTTTGTCTTAAATGTCTGAAGTATGAATACTGTTTACATATTTAAAACATTCTTGTACCCGCATACACGAAAATGCTTAGGGGCAAATCCTTTTCACGGTTTTTCAGTTTTCGCGGAAATTTCTGGTCCCCATTAACCGCGAAAAACGAGGGATCACTGTACTACAAATTGCAATATTAAAAAACTTTTCAGTTAGTTTTTCATTTGACAACCAGTTGAATTTTTTTCCCTATTATATATATAAATAAAATTTTCACTTATATTGCCGAATGCCTTCACTGTTATTTCCTAGTCAAGTAAGTCACTCTTGAAATACATAAAGAGTGACCAAAGAAGAAAAAAAAAAAGATGAGTGTTTATTTACTGTTGGTGTGTAAAACGGTCAAGATTAAAAATTTCTCAGATCAACACACTAACATACACGACCAATTCATTACTAGATATTACCGGTGAATAAATATGAAATGTTTCGGTTCTAACAAATTATTCAAATTCACACAGCTTGGAATTGCATGGAAGGAAACTACTTTTGCCAATCCATTTAGAAAAAAACTGTTTTGATCCTCATTTTTGAAAGAAATGACAAATTATTCATTCATTGATGTATTTTCATTCACTGGTTTTTCTACTTTTCCTGCTAGAAGTATAAACTCTTTACTTTTTTTAATATAAATTTCAAAATTAATTCTCAGAAAAAATAATGGACATTAGTGTTCCACATCAGAAAATTATTTTTTTATCATGGCAAAATCTTCTAGCGCCATTAGTATTACTCACAATTCATTCGACAACACTTTTAAAACGTTTATAGGAAAGATTGTAGGAAGAAAAAGAAAAAAAATAGACAAATAATGGAGAATATTTCGAAATTTCAATCAGAAATTCCAACAATTTATCACCTATAAAGAGTTATAATGGCTTACACGGGGATAAATATTAGCGAATGACTTAGAAAAAATATTTATTAAAAAACATGTCTCATAAATCAAATATTTACGCGTCAACAGTCATTCAGCTATTAAATCGAATTTAGAACCGCCAGCATTACGAAGGCAATTTGGCGGATTTAAAAAAAAAAAAAAAAAGTCGGAAAAAATAGGAAAAGAAAGAAAGAAAATGAATCAGACGATTTTTTGTAGTCGAAAATTTAGTGATGTAAAGTAAACAACGCTCGTGAAAACTTTGAAATAAGATTGATTATCCTGTCAGTTTTTCACTGTAACCGTAGCGTTTGGAGAGGGAAATATTAGGAAAGAAGCAATTTCAACAGCTGTTTTTACGTGATGAATATTTACCTGGTGAAAATATAAAAATCTTTGGCACTATTTACGAAAAATTAATGATATACTCGTATAATGATGATATATTAATGATAGATCTTAATATTTTTTTTCTTCAGGTTTTTGAGGGAGGGACAAAATGTGATTTGAAATTAATTGACGTTTTAGCTGCCATAACTGAAATGAGATAGAGCTTATATTTATTAAGGCATAAAATATTTTGTTAAACGATGACATACATAAAAAAAAAGAAAGAAAGAAAAAAGAAAAAATCTCTGAAAGGAAAAGAAAAAATCTAATTTTTAGTGTAATGTAATTTGCGTTTTGTCACATTAAGTCTCAAAACTTGTCATTCAGGACGCTGCTTAGCTCCTTCTTAGAGATTTTTTTTAATGTTATGGTGTATTTCAGTTAATTGACGTTTTAGCTGCGATAATTAAAATCAGATACAGACTGTATTTATTAGGCTATAACATATTTTGTTAAACGATAATAACAAAAAAAAAAAATCTTTAAAAGGAGAGAAAAAAAATCTAATTCTTGCAATTTTCAGTATTACTGAAAGTCGCATCTGAACTATTACATATTTCATTCAATGTTTTTAGTCACTTATTTATTTTTACTCTTTTAAATATTAAGACTAATTTCAAGAGTTGTAATAGGCCGGTAATTCTGCCATTTCGTAATTTGAAACTCGTTCATGTGACATTTATTCATTACTCATTTTCAAGAAATGATAAGTTTTTATTTCAATTATTGATTGTTTGATAGAGAAGAAAAGTAAACGCTCCATTATTAAGTAATGAAAGCATCATATTTACTTAATATGATGCTTTCATTATACAATTATACTGATATAATATTCTAGTTGCATTAGTTATTAATGATTAATTAATCTAACTGATTCATATTCATTAATGCTATTTAATTTAATCACATTTTTAACGTGATTTAACAATTTGGGCGTCTAATGTCAATTATCAGAATATTTTTATTGAATTAAATCATAATCTGATAATTTATAAATCGTGGTCACTTATTATTAAATGTAATTTCATAATTATATTCCGTGATTCATTTGTTTAATAATTAAATCAAAATGACAACACATCAAGAAATTGTGCGTGTCTTAGCCACAAAACAAAAGGAGCAAAATCGTTTGTTTCAAAGCAAAATGGGCGATAAAGAGCCAAACATGGGCTTATTTTCCCAACAAATATGTATGATAATGACATAATGATATTAATATATACAGTGAACCTCGATTTTACGTCCCCCGAATCTACGTTTTCCCCGCATTTTACGTTTTTTTCATCATGTCCCTGTTTTTACGTATACTAATAATGTTAATTTAACCCGGATCGTAAGTTTGTTATATATGAAATTTCCGTATTTTACGTTTTCCCTGGAAAATGAAAAAAAGAAAAAATGCTCTGAAATAAGCAATATGTTTCCGTTTGTGCTTTTTAAAGCTAATCCACGTTGTTGAAAGTCTTACAAATAGTGAAAGACTATTTTCTTTCTTATAAAGACCAGGAAAAAAGCTTGCAACGTATTTCAATCCTAGAAGATTCTGTATTCACTTTGAACTCAATGACTAAAAAACAATCCACTATTACGGATTATTTTCAACCCAAACGCCAAGAATCACATCTAAATGTGTTAAAATTATTTTTAAATGGTATGTATAACAATGTTCTTTTCGTGAAATATAGATATTATACCTTTTGAAAGAGTCATCTTTACTACCTTTAGTTTTTTCTATTTGATTTTTCCATTCTAGTATTTTTCCGTATTTTACGTTTTTTTACCCAGTCCCTTGAGAAACGTAAAATCGGGGTTTCACTGTATTATGGTAATAATCTGGTCTGTTGACAGTAAAGCTGTTGGTTGCCCAAAAAATTTCTCCCAATCGCATTAGCCATTCACTGTATCTTCAATTTCAGGGGAAAAAAAGGAGTCAAGTCCAAAATTGAATGTTAAGTTCAGTCTTACATATAGTAATGGGAAAAAATGTAATTAACATATCAACCCAATTTTCAGTTATTCTTACATTGCGCATTTCTTTTCCTTCATGCTTATTCTGAGAAATCCTTAACAGTGAAGTAAAAGTTGTGAAGATTTGAATTTTTAATTTTTCCTGATCTGGAAGACACTTGTACTCTTGTCCGAATTTACTTAATTAATTGCGCACACTACGTTTTTCTTTTTTTTCCTTTGCTTTAGTACAGTAAACTAATCAACTGAGAGACTTTTACAGTAAATTTAGTTTCTATTACTAATACCAAAAAACCATTTAGGGCAGCTAAATTTAATTTATTGTATTTTCAATGTTTGTAGAATTAGTTTAAAAAAAGCCCCATTTTAGTATAAAATATATGTAGAGCCTGTTAAAACAATTTTATAGCTTCTCCCATTTGATTCGTATGGAGCAAGAATAACGAAGCATTTTTCGGCACAGTAATCAGTTTTGAATACAGTCCCGTTCCACTAACTGTAACTGTAATTGGAGAAGAATTCCAACGTATTTTGAGCCTGCTGTCGGCAGAGCTTAGTAATTTCACACCTGCTTCGGCATCCCCGGTTCGGAAATATGCTACTAACAGCATTATTTTTGCATGAAATTTTCCAGAATAAGAGGATGTCACGTGATACCGATCTGCCGTGATGGTGACTTCCCTTTTCTAACAACCCCTATCCTGTACGTATTTTTTCCGCCATTTTCCAACTCTACATACCTCATTAGTTCTAAATTTCAGTATATATATAAAAAAAAGAGTTCCATTTTTTTTCTGACTTCTTTTTTCTCCCTGATTTTTACCTACCCGGTATTATCACCTTTCACTGCTCTTCAAAAGAAGCCGACGCCATTCAAGAACACTCTGGAAAAAAAAACATCAGAAAAAAACTGCATCGTTCTATTAGGTAAAGAATCGTCTGTTAAAGTAAAAATATCTGATATCTTAAGGCATAAAGATGTTGCCATTTTGAGATAATTATATCGTTTCTTTGAATTTTTGGAGTTACCTCAATGTGCGTGTTTTCTGTACTGAAAATATCGTCTGCTTTTTTTCTTCTTTCTCATTTTTGTTTATTTAAGAAAAGATAGTATGGTTCAGCTTTCACGCATTTACTCAAACATAAGAAGTGCACACGAAAAAATATATATCTGATCTACTGACACGTGTGTTTCATGCGAGCAAGTCCCATTTAAAGAAGTTTAAGCGAAAAATGCTTTTCCTTAGGCACATAGAGCTTGATACACTGATAAAGGAATGATTACTTGAATAGACAATTAAAATTGCATCGGTAACTAATAGTAAGGCATTAGTTTCGTCTTTGCATATTTGATATTAATCAAATAGGCAAAGACAAAACAGTTAAGAACCATTTTCTCATCTGCTTTTTGACCATTTTTCTTGCTTTTTATGTTTAGTGGATAATTAAAATTGCATTGGCAACTAATAGTAAGGCATTAGTTTTGTCTTTGCCCATTTTATATTGATCAAATAGGCAAAGACAAAAGAGTTAAGAGCCATTTTCTTCTCTGTTTTTCAGCTATTTTTCTTGATTTTTTTTTTTGTTTGTTTAGTAGCTATTGACGTGTTTTAGTAATATCGATTAAAGCATTTTGGAACCAGTTTGTCATTGCTTAATTGTTTCCCCCTTTCTAATGTCAGGCAAGCTTTATTCATAATTGTAATGTTACGTAGTTTTAGGTATCAGGCGGCAACATTGATAAAACTCATTGTTAAAACAAGTTTGTAGCCATTAAGCAGTAATATTAAAAGCAATATTACTGCTTGAGTTTGAGGGAAGGTTTCTCTGAAACAATGTAATGAAAAATGAGAATAGCGTATGTAAGCAAACATTTAAGTTTTATTAAACTGCCACTACACTTAGTACGAAATCGGCAGAAGTACAAGCGGCTACATGTATGAGTACAATTTGCCCGGCGGCGACAATGATTTGCAATAGGTTTGCTTTAAGGGAGAATAATCAAAATAAATTTGACGTTATAATCACCAAACTTGATGAATAATACTTGTATAATTATATCAATGGCGTAATATTTTCAATGCTGAATTTAATTACTACGGCCGAATTAGGACTGTTGGGAGAACTTTAATATATATAAATATGGAATGGCCTCTTGGGGAAATGGGCCACGTAAGGAACAGTGCAATAATTGAGGATTTTGTATTTATACAATTCTCAACTAATAGTTGAGTACTTTGTAATTAAATTGTTGAATGAAAATTAAATAATTTGAAATATAATGCTCTATGAGATGTACCATTAGATTTGCGATTAGACGTGGCTGTAAATAAATAAATCTATGAATGTAAATCCATAAGTTTAATTAGGAACACTTCAGGTACGGTTGTATAGTAATTAGAAATACACTATTTTTTTCTACGAAAATCTATTCAACTCCCGGTGCCCCATGCGCCTTAAAAATATTTAAAAATTGGCATTTTTGTTTTCTTTTTTGAAATTCACTTTTCAATTGCTGGGAAATTCATGCAATAGGTATAGGTTTATACATTTTTATTTTTTTATGGTTGAAAACTATTCATATCTTCCGACGTCCGAAGCTTTTTTTATACACAGCACGTTGCGCATGCAATTGGACACGAAATGATGCAAAACTTGCTTCTTAATTAAAAATGCTCATAAATTTAACTGGTTACTAAAGCTTATCTCTCCTTTTTCTACATTAGATTCTTACTTCTTTTTTTTTTTCTTTTTGGTAAAAGAGACATAAATCAGTATTTTTTACTTTTCCAAATAACTTCCAAAGTACAGATTTCTCAACAATTCCGGATTTAGTTCAAAGATTAGTTCCGGATTTAGTTTCAATACTTTGCCATATTATACCCCTTTAAGACCTGAAAATTTTCTATGCTAAACAGACAAACGTGTAGACAAAGCTTGCAGTGAAGCCTGAAAACTTAAAATAGTATTTGTGCCATCATCTGCTGAGGAAAATAGGTAATACGTCGTTTCCACGAACAAATACGATCGTTCGCTTCCTGCATTTATTACCTACCGCAATCCAGGAAACTTAAATTCTGCTGTATTGTTTCTAATGCCGCTTGGGTATCTAAGCTCCCCTTCGCAGAGCGACCAGGAATTAAGGCAGTAAAAAACGCCTTCCTGTCATAGTTGAGCACCACAACGGTGGAAGTGCGAGTTGGCTCATAATGTATTTGGATGACACCAGGTGACGCCACCGCAAATACGCCACCTTCCTTTTTTGACCTAAGAGTGAAGGGAATGGAATTTCTCCACCCTCCGGTACCCTCGAAACTGCCTCTGGACTTCAGGGTCCACGGACATTCAGCGGGACTCGTATCGAACACCCAATCTTCCGGTTGGAAGGTTGACATCCTAACCACTAAGATACCACGGCCACAATTAAATTCTGGTTAGGGACCGTTCATAAATGATGTCACGCTTTTTTCCTATATATTTGATCCCTCTCCCCCCTTTGTCACAATATGTCACACTTCAGCGGAACCCCCTCCCCCCCCCCTTTGTCACATGTCACGCTATGTTGCATAATGCAGGATGTCACACTTCTTGTAACCCCCTCCCCTTGTCACACTTTGTCACAATTTCACTTACTCCCTCCCCCCTCGAAGCGTGACCTCATTTATGAATGATTCCTTAATGTTTAACGCGCATGATCGTGTAAGCTGAGGCGCAAACTGTTAAAGCTAACGTATTCAATTTCAAAAGTATACAATAATTCTACATTTAATAACGTTCTGTTAGTGTCTACGATTACTTCACCCAGGATGTAATGCCATACTCCTCAAAAACAGTCTGTTACGGTCACAGTGAGTTAGCTGCATCATTACCAGTTAAAAGGAAGTTCTCGCATAACAAGCGATCGTCTGCGGGAATCACGTAAATCTTTTAAGAACAAAGAGCCTACAAATGGATCCCTGAAGTAATGGCCTTGTTTAGAGGATAGTTCGCCAGAGAAATGGCTGTTTGGAAACCATTCGGTTGTCCATCGGAAAGACAAAATGTTGCTAGCAAATATCTCCGCCTGACACTAACAATTTCGGAATGGCAGCGGTGGGAAAAATATTCTACACTTCTTGTTTTTTCTTTAGAACGAACAAGAGCTGGAGATAATCAAATGGATAATTTGATTGATTTGAATGCAGCTATTGCAATGAGGGTGCAGTTCAAGAAATTATAAATTGTTTAAATAGAATAATTTTATATTTTCAATTATATATATAGTGAAACCTGTGTCGTTGACCACTTTAGTGGTCGACTTATAGAGGGTGGGGATTTTTTTTTTCATTCCTTGCGCTATGCATTTATTCATTTATAGCTAATTAAAATATAGCCTCATGTATTAACGTTGCTTAAAAATAGTAATTAGCTTTTTTTAAAAAATTATCTAAAATATTATTAGAGAAATTTAACCTGACTGACTTACAATTTATTCTATACAACTTCAAAATTAAAGCACTTAGTTAAGAAAAAGACAAATATGTTGTTATTTATGTAGTTTACTTATTTGATAATAAAGATTTTTTAAAAAGGCATATTTATTCAAAGTGAATGTACCAAATAGAAGAAAAAAAAAGGAAACCTATTCAAAGAATAAAAGTTTTTATAGTTTTCCCGTATGGTTCACTTACATAGAACTTTAGGCAAACTTTACATTGATGTTTCATATATCCAGACAAGTACTGGTCTAACATTATAGCATAAAAAATATCCGGGAGAAGTTCTATTAGTTTTTTTTAATCTTTGCAAAAACAGATAGACAAATAATTATAGTAATACTTAGGCGGTCAACTTTACGGGATTTACTAAATATGTATATATATATATATATATATATATATATATTATATATATATTTGTTGGTCAAGCGCAAGGAAGAGCAAACAGTTGCTAAATTATATTATTTTTGCAAACGTATCAATAAGGTTTGAAAACCAGACCAACTTTTAAAAAAAATAAAATGCGGAAAGATGAAAAATACTTTTGTTTAATGATACGTTTTGAATTCAGTTGAACAAACGTTAACATGTCTGAACTCCTAAAAGAACACTTAACAAAATAAGACTTTAATGCATTTCTATGTAACTTAACTGTAAACTTGTGCAGTTAATAATTATTGTAGTTAGTTCCATACGCATATTCATCAAGTTTCGTTAAAAAAATTACGTGCGATTTTTGCTAAACTTTGAAAATTACCTCCTACTTAAAGTTCTTTCATTCTGTGATAAGAAGCGATAACGGTTTTTCAAAGCCTGTTTAACAAATTTTGAGAAATTAATTGTTTATCATACTAATCCTTAAATTAATGTTAACAAATTTTGAGGATTTTTTACTGTTTATCATATTAATCCTTAAATTACTACATACATTTTTCAGTGAATAAGTACTCATCCGAAATATATCTTTGTGTTAAATTATTGAAATTCTAAATTAAGTTATTATCCTGATAATAAGAGTAATTTATTTTCGTTTCTAATTATATACTGCATCGCGTTCGCAAGAAAGAAACTACTAAAACATTTTTGGTAGTGATGTTTAAGTCCAAAATATTCTCAGCAACTTAGGTTAATGAAATGTTACAAAATTTCAATCTCTATTATCTGTACTATTTCAAAGAAACAGATTTCCATCTGCAATACAGATTGACGGCGAAATCGGCTAAACACAATCATTATCAAGAAGAGAAAAAAAAGAATGCAATAAGACTTCGCCAGATGGCGCACACCAAAAGTGTATAAATCAACGCGGATGGTGTCGAGGCTTCTTGATGACGTACATGATTACATAAGAATGCCAAGTAAGTAAAGTAGAACCTGTTAACGCTGTTCCTGCCAGGGATTTCGCGATGTTCGATTTGCGAAGGTTATTTATAGGTTAATCCGGCCGAAATTCTCCCCCAGCTGAGATATGTAATTATTTTCGAAACACGCATTTATCAGGCTTTTTATTTCCTGTTATAATAACACAGGATAAATCGGAACTGTCAGTTGCGGTCTCAGTGTATCGTGTCGGGTGTCGTTCTTTCGAAAATGGCGCAGTCGAACGTGTTCCGTTCGCTGAGAAAATTGCCCCCTTATAAATATACAGTTTTGCAAAGCAATTATTTGGATGTCGTGTGCATTTATAGAGTTGTTATGTATGGTAATAATTTGTCTGTGTACATAGGAGCAGCTGTCACAGGGAAGAGCCTCCAGGGGAATATATATTAAGCTGCCACCATGGCACGTTTCTAGCAGTAGTATATATTTTCATGGCACCTACATGCCACACTGCATCTTTGTATAGATATACATAATACAATGAGTCGTTTAGTTTCAAAACCAGCTACATCCAAAAAATAAAATTTTTCGCGGCGGGCAAAAACTAATATAGTAGAACCTCGGTTATCCGAGCCCCGACTAACCGAGTTCCGGCTTTATCCAAGGTACTTTTGCCCTAGTAAATTTTTTTTTGGTGGATGACTGACTCCAATGGCGTAAGTTGCATTTTCATTTTATTTTCTGGTGCTATAAAAACCTAGAAAAAACCTATTGCCACTATACAGAAGTTTGGTAAGACCTCATTTGGAATATGCTGTTCAGTTTTGGTCTCCGTACCTAAAAAAGGATATTACCTTATTGGAAAGGGTTCAAAGGAGGGCTACTAGATTGGTAAGTGGTCTTTCAGACTTCGATTATGAGGTTAGGCTTAAAAGGCTCAATATGTATAGTCTTGAGCAAAGGAGAGTTAGAGGGGACATGATTCAGTTGTTTAACTTCATTAAAATGGGAAATGTTGATGGAATGCAGCTATGTGCTGATAGTAGAACCAGAGGTCATTGTTTTAAGCTTTTCAAATCTCAGGCTAATCTTGAAATTAGGAAAAATTACTACTTCAATAGGGTTGTAGGCAATTGGAATAGTTTACCAGAAGCGACGGTTAATTGCAGCGGGGTAAAAACGTTTAAGAAATCTCTTGATGTTCATTGGGGACTGCTAAATTGACTAGGACCAGCCTAGCTGGGCCCTGAGCCTGTTGCTGGTCGTCACTTTTGTATTTGTATTTGTATTTGTATTAGAACAGCAGTCAGAGACAACATCAACAGACCTGTTACGGCTACAGCCATTGCGTAAAACTGCAGCAAAAGAAGCCACAGCGAGTTCTGTTAAACTGAAAACAATACATGTATATATACATAGACTTCTTCGAGAAACAATTTTAACTGAATCATGTACTCTACTGATGTGCACATGTAAAATTAGATATTTGTATGTATGTAACGTCATTTTTTCATTTCATAATGTATACAGAAAATGCCTTTTTTGTTACATCTTTGACGACATTTTCAGTCATTTCAACCCATGTCTCCCTCTCGATTTGGGCAGAGTCCGTGTTATCCGAGTTTTCGATTATCCGAGGCACCCTCGGTCCACATTACCTTGGATAATCGAGGCTGTACTGTATCCAAAAAATTCGAACTTCTAGTAAGAACATTGGGATAGACATTTAACTTGCTGAAATTTCAGCACAAAAATATTTTTTCCTTGGAAGATATTTGGAGAGAAAGAAAAGAAGAGCTGACAAGCATGGTGGGTAGGGGCTCCGGTTTTGTAACTAACCGGCACATTTCAAACTCACTTTTTAGCATGATGTAGCTGCTTTAGAACAACTAACATCATATGAAAATTAATTTAAACTATTAGAAAGTGTAAAAAAGTTGAAATCGAAAAAAAGTGGATGTATCTGGTTTTGAATCTGGACGACTCATACATAACCGACATTTAAATATAGTCGGAACACTATATTTAACAACCATTGGGGAAATAGTCAAATATTTTAGGTAGAAGTGATAATACTGTAACTGTTTTGTCTCTTGTTATTTTGATAAGTGTACATTTACTCTTTTATCAGTAACTTTTAAAAAAACGTTTAGCTTACTTTGATCAATGTCATACAGCATTAAAAAGAGAGAGAGAGAGAAAACGGTTTTTATTAGAAACGCTAACAACATATTCCTAAACGAAACGTGTAAAAATATGATTGAGAATGTAACATTTTCAACTGCTGATACGCATATTTTGTCTGTAAAGTCAAAAACAACGTATGAGAGAACGCAAAGGGGAATTTCTCTAACGAAAAAGAGGAAAAGATCAAAAGAAATGGTCATCTTACTTTGAGTGTTTTTTTTTCACCATTAAGTATATTATCTTACCGTTCAGTTATATCTTATCGTTAAGAATGATATTTAGTGTAATTAGCACAAAGTAAATATTTGAAATGGTGTTGAGCGGTTATGCAACTGAAAATAATGACAGCAAGAAAATTTCTTCTACGCACGACAGTGTTCATCGCATCAAACTCACCAAAAATGGTTAACTATCAATATACATGATGAAATAAACATAAATTTTCGCCATATTTTTTTCGAAAGCGTATATTTAACAAAGATACTGTAAAACTTGTAGAGTTGACCACCTTTGTAAGCTGACCACCTGTCCGGTTGCCCCCTTTACTCAGGAACGGAATTAGCCCTTTATTTTGTAATGTAGGGAAACCTTTGTAAGTTGATCACCACATTTGACCACCAGTTTAAGTTGCCCACTTTTGTCAGGAACGGAATTAATCCTATATTTTATAATGTAGGGAAACCTTTATAAGTTGATCACCACATTTGACCACCTGTTTTAGTTGCCCACCCTTTTTTCAGGAACGGAATTAGCCCTATATTTTATGATGTAAGGGGAAAAATTTGTAAGTTGATCACCACATTTGACCACCTGTTTAAGTTGCCCACTTTTGTCAGGAACGGAATTAGCCCTATATTTTATAATGTAAGGGGAAAACCCTTTTTAAGTTGATCACCACATTTGACCACCTGTTTAAGTTGCCCACTTTTGTCAGGAACGGAATTAGTCCTATATTTTATAATGTAGGGAAAACCCTTTTTAAGTTGATCACCACATTTGACCGCCTGTTTAAGTTGCCCACTTTTGTCAGGAACGGAATTAGTCCTATATTTTATAATGTAGGGAAAACCCTTTTTAAGTTGATCACCACCCTTTGACCACCTGTTTAAGTTGCCCACTTTTGTCAGGAACGGAATTAGTCCTATATTTTATAATGTAGGGAAAACCCTTTTTAAGTTGACCACCACCCTTTGACCACCTGTCTATATTGACCCCCTTTTTTTAGAACGGAATTAGCCCTGGGGTTTTATAAGGAAAACCCTTTTTAAGTTGACCACCCTTTTAATTTATTTCCCCATTTTAAATTTTGGGGGTTTTTCCTTTTTTTAAAGCCTAAAAAAAATTTTTAAAATAAAAAAAAAAAATTTTCCCCCAGTGTATTTTTATGCTATAATGTTAGAGAAGTATTTGTTTGAGAAAGAGTATTTCCTAAACTTCTTTGTAAGTTTGCCAACTATTATGAGCACTCTTTTATTCGTTAAATATGTTACCTCTTTTTTCTTCCATCTGATGCAGCCATTTTGAAAATTAGGTATTTTTAGGAAATCTTTACTATCATATAAGTAACTTACTATGATTAATAAGATATATATCTTTATTTTAAGTAAGTACTTTACTTTTAAAGTTGTATAGGGATCATTCATAAATGATGTCACGCTTCGAGGGGGGGAGGGGGGTTCGTGAAATTGTGACAAAGTGTGACAAGGGGAGGGGAGGGGGGTCCACTGAAGTGTGACATATTGTGACAAAGGGGGGGAGGGGGTCAAATATATGGGAAAAAAGCGTGACGTCATTTATGAACGGCCCCGTAGGATACAGTGTATGTCATTCATGTTAAATTTCTCTAATGATATTTTAAATAATGGTCAAAAAAATAGCTGAGTGTTATTTTTTAACCGACTTCACAAAGGAAGGAGGTTATGAATTCGTATTGTATGTATGTCGTTTTTTTTTTTTGTTTGTTTGTTTGTCCACTCAGAACTTCTCACCGGATGAACCGATTTTCATGATTCTTTTTTTAATCGATCGGGGGTGGTTTCCCATAGGTCCCGTACCTTCGTTTGACGCTGTTCGATAATTAGAAAAAAAAGTTATGGGCAGAAAGATAGTCATTTCTATGTTTTCTTATCCATAACTTTTGACTAAATGAATCGATTTTGATGATTTTTTCTTTAATCGATAGAGGGTCGTCTAACTCAAATATTGCAAATCAAATTGACTACATTCGTTTTTTAGAAAAACGTTACGAGTGAAAAATATGTATTTTTTTGTTTTAATTTCAAAGGCTTGGCTTGATTTTTCTTTGTTGGGAAATCTATTAATAAATATAAAAGCATTGTTAAAAACAAGGCCGTAGCCAGGATTTTTTTTCGGGGGGGGCCCGGCTCCGAACATCAAAGTCGGGGTGATGTGAAAGAAAGGGGGGGGGGGGTAAAAATTGGCAGCTCCTTGCGGCATTAACAGTGTCCCTACATTCTTTCATTTGCTTAATATAAAAATGTTGCAAATCAATCAGCTCTTGTGGCACTCTTAGTTTAAAGCCCATCCACCACGGCAAGGTGGTGCCATGTCGGACAGGAAAAATAGTCGGTTTTTAACTGTCCTTTGGCCAAAAACCGTATAAAAAGCAAAAGTGATTCGGTTTTTAATTGTCCATAGGCCAAAAACCGCATAAAAAGCAAATTGAATTGGTTTTTAATTGTCCATGGGCCAAAAACCGCATAAAAAGCAAATTGATTTGGTTTTTAATTGTCCCTGGGCCAGAAACCATGTAAAAAGCAAACTGATTTAATTTTATTTCTTATTCGATGTCTTTAGATTTGCTCAAAAATGTTTGATATTGTTTTTCAAGAAATATTATTAATATGCATTACTAAATGTATGAAGGTGCAGATACTTTAGTGTTTCAAAAGCAAACATACTTTTAAATAAATTTCATCCTTCTTGGATTAGCTGCATATTTATCAATAATCCATTTTTCATTCACAAGAATATCTCGGTGAATCGACAGATGTGCTAAAGCATTTAATCTATCATCGCCTGTACCATTTCTAAGATATGTTTTCAATCTTTTAAGGGTCGAAAATGATCTTTCTACAGAAGCTGTAGATACTGGGAGGACAGCGAGGATTTCCAACAGAATACTTATGTTGGGAAAATTTCCGCTTTTGGATACTTTTAGTGCATCAAGCGCATATTTGGGAATATGGTTTACATCAGTTTTGGACTTTTTCCATGTCTGAACCCAAATGTCCCATTCTCCTTCAAGGATAGAAAAAGCTTTACTTTTCATATCTCCCATGTAGAAGTCAAAAGCTGGTTTGACATCATCAAAAGTTTTTTCCGTGCAGTGAAGAGGCATTATGTTTTGTAAAGCAATGAGCTGTTCTTTGTGAACAGTAAATCTTTCTTCCAATGATGAAACAATTTCGTCCAAGTACGGAATGAAAACTGACTGTCTGTAGTATTCCTCGGCGGAGTTAGTCGGATAGTTTAGCCGATGCCTTTGAGAGCCAATTCTGCGAGGTAAGTCTGCTGTGACACCAAATTGCACTGCTACATCTTCGGCTTTCTGAAAAAGTTTTTTGAATTCGGTTTCTGCATTTTCCCTCTTTGCGCTTAGTTCTTCCATAACTACGTCAATTTTTCCTACTGCAATGCTTAAGTCAATTTGCTTGTTCTGCAGATATTCAGAAAGGGAATGGGTTACACCAAGAATTCTTTCTGAAACTACAAGCCCGATAATAAAGCTAAATGAGCATATATTTTTATGCAATGCTGATGCCTTGGCAGTATCATCTGCATCTCCATGCTCATCTATAAATTTTTCAAGAGCTTGCACTATTTGGACAACAGTGTCCGCAAAGAGGGCAACAGCTTCGTGTCGCTCAACCCATCGTGTTTCGCAATACCTTTTGAGGCATGAAGCCATAGGCCTCTCGGAATGTGCAAGTTCTTGCTTCAAGATATGGGAGCGTTTAGCAGAGGATCGGAAAAAGGCACATGTTTGAGAAATGGTGCCCAATACATTTCTAACAGACTGTACTTTGGATGCATCACCCAAAGAAAGATTGAGACAATGGGCAACGCAGTGCGTATATATAGCTTTTGGATATTCAGCCCGAATCAAGGCTTGTACTCCTTTAAATTGTCCTTTCATGCTACTAGCACCATCATAGCCCTGTCCCCTTAGCAAAGACAGATCTAATCCAATTTCTTGGACGTGTTTTTTTATGGTATCAGCAAGAGCCTTGCCAGTCGAGTCAAATACAGGAATAAATTTAACGAAATCTTCCCTCATTTTAAAACTTTCTACATCTACATAGCGGATGCACAGCGAAAATTGCTCAGTTCTTCTTATGTCTGTCGTTCCATCTGCTAATATTGAGTAAAATTTTGATTTTAAAATTCTGGAGACAATTTGATTTTGAATGTCTTCTCCTATCAACGATATCAGTTCGTTCTGCACGGTCGGACTCGTATACAAAGCATTATTTCCTGAGGTGGTGAGATGATCTTCGATCAGCTTGTCTCCGCATTTTGCTCGGAAGCGAATCAGGGACCTGAAATTCCCATCATTTGTTAAGGGCTCCTCCAAGGAAATGCGTCCATAATCATTAGTTCCCCTTAAAGCTATTTCCTGCCTCCCAGAGAAAATAATAGTTTGAAGAATCGAGGTTAAAATGGCTCGATTAGTTTGGATTTTTTTAGATGCACCTTTATTTAGTGTAGTAGTGATGTCTTCTTTCCGTCCATTACGTATTTGCAGAAAGTTTTCTGCAGAAGCGATGGAGTCTCGATGATAATTCGTTTTCGCATGACTTTCGAACACTTCAATAGCATCTTTCCAATTTTGAAATGCTCTTTTTACTAGACA
The DNA here is from genome assembly GCA_038502835.1 of Octonoba sinensis. NCBI lineage: Eukaryota > Metazoa > Arthropoda > Arachnida > Araneae > Uloboridae > Octonoba > Octonoba sinensis. The sequence goes on from CM076606.1 coordinate 107,652,080, forward strand.
TGAAGGATTTTGGTGCGAACCCTTGCCAACATCTGATTTGGAAAATAACACGCATGCTTTACAAAGCGCACCCTCTAATACATCCGAATAAACCATCCAAGGGAAACGTTTCATCCATGTCATTTGAAAATTTCTTTTTTTGCTTCCCTGCTTTTGTTCGTAAAATTTATACGAATCATGTGGCATCCAAGGGTTTGTTATCAGGCTTTCCTTCATGTAATCAGGAGGTTGTTTTCCTATATATAAGCCTACATCACTCTCACGTACAACCTTGTCTGTATGAGCTTCAGGGATTTTACTAACCTGGGATTGATGTGATTCTGTACAGCTTTTTTCCCCATCAGAAGTCATTGCAATTTGTACCTAACATTAAGATGAAGAGAAAAATAATTCCTTTTTTACAAACCGTGCTATTTCTGATGTCATTCAATATACATGAATTATTAACTAGAAATCAAAATGAGAGGAAACTGAAATTTCCTATATGTTTCAACAATTTTTCCTTCGGTAATTATGCACACTAAATTAGTTTTTAAGTACTTTTGTTTTCCAATGATTTACAGTACAATGCGTATGAAGTTTTCTAATTTGTGGCAACATTTTCATTTAAACTTAATCCTAGCAAAAGACGAAACCCCCAAATTAATATTCCCCCCTCCGCCTTTTTTCGGCCAGATTTTCATGTTTGTGACGGCATTCACTCTTAAAAGCTAAGAATTTTAAACTATCAAATAAAATAAACATTTACATAAATGACTTGTTTGAAGTTTTAGTTTCGTTTTTCTTCCGAGGAGAAATTTTCAAAGAAAAGAGTTTTTTTTTCAGCTTTTTAATTATCGCGAGTCTTGCACCCGAGATTCTAATTACATTATAATACTTAAATTTACAAAGGTCATTCATTATGTAAACCTTTATCTTTTAGTTAAAAGCAATGCTTTCCTTCATTGCTTTCGATTTTTTTCACCTAAGCTCAAATATGATTTTGTGCTTTTTCTCCCCCTTTGTGCGAAGGTTAGAAACATCTTGGCCTTATGACAAGAACATGTTAATATTGTGCTATTACGGATAATAATTTGGTTTTAAGACAAAAGGAATGAGTGCTGACACTGTTAATGATTACTAAAATCGTCAAAAAGGCTCGAAACTTTTCAAACCGAGAACCAATGATTAAGAAATACAGAGTTTTCAATATTTAATTGTTAGTACACACAGGATCTAATTCAAATAATGTATGTAATTCCTATAATGAGTGTTATTCCTGGAAGCATTTGAACAACAGGCTTTTCCCAACCAATTGAAACTTTCAAGTTCTGAAAATTTACTGATGAATTTTAAAATCATATAACTTCCCATTTTATACTAAAAATTTAGACAACCACAATAATAAAATATGCTTTGATTCATTTCATTGATCAAGAGCCTCAACCTTCCAACTGCGGCAAGCGGAAGTGATGTTCCCCCTCGAACTTAGGGAGAAACTGCCTGCCAACAACGAGTCACAAAAGCGATTTCCGTGTCCGAAAGTAGAAACACGCAGGGATTAGAGGAGGGGCCCTGCGTTATTGCTTTCCCCCAACTGATATTTAAAACATAACAGTTCTGAAGTTAGAAACAGCAAAATTTACTAGCTAAGGTAAAGTTCCCTACAGCTGACCCCCAAAAAACGGTTCCTAAAGCTGGCACCCTCAAATAAAAATACATTCAAAGAATTACCAATTTAAAGAGATTTGAAAATGGGGTACCATTCAAAAGAAGGAAAATATTTTTCAAATTATTTTAGGGAATTAGTAATACTTTAAATGTATTTTTATTTGAGGGTGTCAGCTTTAAGGCACTTTACCTTACTACCAAATGTGGGAAAGCAGAAATTCCCTGCCACTTGAAATCTAAGCAGTTTCAGCAAAAACTTTTACGACACCCAGTTGTAAAACTAAGGGATGAAAATGGAGCTCAGCAAAAAGCAAGGTTTAAACATATAAAAATATATATACAGCATACAGTATACATGCATACAAAGGATTTTTTATGAAGCTTATCTTATAGATAACCTATGTGTTTTTCATATTTTACTCGGGTATCAAGTTACTTGGCTGGCAAAAAAAAAAAAAAAAAATTCTAATGAAAAACAGGGGGAAGGGGGGGGGGGTTGTAACTCATGTTATGCTAGGAGTTATGATTCTTACATTCATAATTTTGTAATGAATATTTTGCTTAGAAATTTGTTTAGGTAAATGAGAGTAATTTCAACATGAAAGTTGACTTGTAAACGCAGTGTACATAGGCGGCGACTTTACCGGGGCATCTATCTGTTCCCTTGAGAAACTTAGCTAACATTTTGTTTAGCACATTTTTGTCTGTATCCAAATCATTGTGTGTGCGTCGATTTGCTGCAACAGCGTCATTACTCAAAAATGTATGATGTTTGAGTTAATAACTGTAGTAAATACTTAAAAATAAACAAGTGTAAACCATATTTTGTTTGATTTTAAAAATGTATGACGTCACACCAACCAGCCCTGCCGTTGCGTATTGCATGATGAAATTATATTTTCAATTTCACCCACAGAAGTATTACTTCAAAAAAAAAAAAAAAAAGAGGGTTAACAGAAAAAATACGTTGTTTTGAGAACTACTCCCTATTCTGTTTTATTTTAGACAATTTATACTTATTCTCAAGCCTTCCATATTTTGTCATAACTAAATGTAAATAATTAAAAACTGGAGCTTTTCTTTTTGCTTAATCTAAATGCTGAGAAAAAGAAGATCTTCAAACTTTTTTTTTTTTAAAGATTAAAATTTAAAAAAAAGCTGCATAATTTTGATTTGCAGACGTGGGCAATTATAAAGCACCTCCAAAATGGGACATATCGCTCATGGGATGCAATTGCGGCACAACTCAAAAAATCATGTTTTGAGATAAGTTGGTTTAAAGTTTTCATTGCTAAGGAAAATGCATAAGAAATGCTTTGGTTATTATTAAATCTTAAGGTCTAATATTGAATTATGAGTTGTGCTAGTGTTGCTGCTAAAAAGAATGTATTTTCATGTTTACAATCTGTTCTTAGTCCAAAACGCGTTTTTTTTTGAGTTGTGCCACTATTGCAGCCCATGAGCGATGTAGTAAGAAGAACTAACCAAGATCTTTTTTGTTTAATGTAAATTTATGACTAGGCTAAGTAAAATTATAATTTGTCGTGCTATTTCTCACCTTCGCAATGTTATTGTAAAAGCTCTATGGGACCATTCATAAACAGTGTCACACTTTCTTTCAATATAATTGGGGCCCTTTCCCCCCCCCCCCCCCTTCGTCACAAAATGTCACACTGCAACATACCCCTACCCCCTTTGTCCCATGTCACGCTATATTACATGAGCACATGTACTTGCAGTGTTGCAGTTCAGAAATAAGGTACTTACGTTAAAGAATCAAATTTTTAATTTTATTTTTTAACTTTTAATGACATTTGTGAGCATAACAATAATAATGATTACACGTGGACTTAATTGGTATAAAATGAGATTAAGGTTGAAATTGAAAAATTATAATTAGTGCATAATAATAAAAAAAATTGAATTCAAAAAAATGACCCGCGCTTATTTATCTTAAAAGTAAATACCTAAGAAGATTTTCTTTTAAAATTTTAACTGGAAGTGAGTTCAAACCTTAATAAGCATCGGTATTTTCAATACAAAATGAAATCAATGAAACTTTAAAATCACATTATGAAAATCAAAAAACATCAAAAATAAGTTTAATCTGCTGATTTTTTTACATGTTTTTATAGAAATCAAAATGTGTAATGTCACACTTCTTGATATCCCCCCTTGTCACAATTTCGCGAACCCCTCCCCCCCTCAAAGAAGTGTGACATCATCCTCTACGAAGTTAAAAAACGAAAAAAGAAAGATTAATAAGTAGTTTCTCAGCATGTGTGGAAGAAAATAAAAAGCTGAAACTAAAATTGCAAAAAAAAAGGGGGGGGGGGGGGGGAGGGAGCAGCAAAAATATTATTTCGAAAAATTACATAAAAGTAATCATACCTCTTCTTCTTTATCCCTGCAGGGTTTCTTCCCAAAATAGGACAAAATATCACCTTTTCTTTTGCTCATAATTAAAATTTGTGTGTAAGCGAGCAAAGGAAACTTGCAAAGCACAAGAGACCACCAAATTCCCTACTGCCAATGTCCGCTAGGTCTCAAGGTCTCTGTTTTATCAGTGCATAATGTTTTGGGGAAAAAATATGATTCGAGGCGTCAGCAAAGGGGCAAGAGCCCTCCCCCTGTCCCCCCCCCCTTTTTCGGAAGCGTTTCTATGTTGATTCGATTTTTCGAATTGCTAGTTTGAAAAAGAAAAGAAAAAAATAAAGATGTGTCCCAACAGCAAAACATCCACATCCCGCAATCGTATACGAGGGAGTCCATTAGGCATTAGTTCCTACTTCCACAATATGGGTAGTTTAGAGTATCGCCTTTTCCACGAATGTAACCTTCGGGCAAGGATGGACAAAGCACCTAAACTGTTGTACGTATATTTATGGCAGATGTGGTTCCATGTGCTTCGCCTTTTGCCAGAAAGGGATCAGTACATTTGTTGTTCTTGTGTGGCCGGGTGATTAGAACCATATGTAGCCTTTAGGCAAGCAATCAACTATTATCTGTTGATGACACGAAAGACCCCTGCGAAAGACCTATCGTCTAGAGAATTGAGGGAAAGGATCTTTTTTTGAGTTCTGGTTTATAGACCCTAACCTTTGAAGCGCCGTCTTGTCGTTTCCAGATTTGTAAAACAGAGAACCCCCCCCCCCCCCCCCCCCCCCTCCCAACCAAACAGGTTGGTTCAAGGAACAAAATCTTATTAATATTTTTTTTTTTGTCTACATTTTTTTTTTTTCAGACAAGTTAAAAATTTCGAAAGTGTTTCGGGGGGGGCTCGGGCCCGTCGGGCCCCCCCCTTGCCTACGGCCTTGGTTAAAAACATGTTTGTTGTCATATGATATAATATTAAAAGAAATTACAGCAAGAGTTTGAATGAAGGCTTCTCTGTGGCAAAAAATTTAAACCAATCAGTTTGTTTTTGGAAAATAGACTTTAAAAAGGGGAAATTTTTCATGCTAATGATTAGTTTTTAGTGCCATTCATTTAAAGAAGTTTTGCCCTTTGATATGGATTTTTTAAAAAATAGAGTATTTATATACAAAATGTATTTACACTAAAAGGAATGAAATAAAATAATTTTTTTAAAAAAACAGAACCGAATTCAAATTAAAAATTGCGCTAAAAAGTAAAAAATAAATTCATTCTTTAAACAACATCGATGTGACTTTTTAAAAATAGTTTTAGAAGACGGTGCAAAATTATGGGTCTAATCACCATTATACCATTTGATACTTCATATTGGAACTGTTGCTTATTCTGCGGAAATATATATATTTGTAATTGATTCATGATTACAAAAGATTTTATCTATCCTAATTTTGGATATTCAGCCCGAATCAAGGCTTGTACTCCTTTAAATTGTCCTTTCATGCTACTAGCACCATCATAGCCCTGTCCCCTTAGCAAAGACAGATCTAATCCAATTTCTTGGACGTGTTTTTTTATGGTATCAGCAAGAGCCTTGCCAGTCGAGTCAAATACAGGAATAAATTTAACGAAATCTTCCCTCATTTTAAAACTTTCTACATCTACATAGCGGATGCACAGCGAAAATTGCTCAGTTCTTCTTATGTCTGTCGTTCCATCTGCTAATATTGAGTAAAATTTTGATTTTAAAATTCTGGAGACAATTTGTTTTTGAATGTCTTCTCCTATCAACGATATCAGTTCGTTCTGCACGGTCGGACTCGTATACAAAGCTTTTTTTCCCCTGAGGTGGTGAGATGATCTTCGATCAGCTTGTCTCCGCATTTTGCTCGGAAGCGAATCAGGGACCTAAAATTCCCATCATTTGTTAAGGGCTCCTCCAAGGAAATGCGTCCATAATCATTAGTTCCCCTTAAAGCTATTTCCTGCCTCCCAGAGAAAATAATAGTTTGAAGAATCGAGGTTAAAATGGCTCGATTAGTTTTTTTTTTTTTAGATGCACCTTTATTTAGTGTAGTAGTGATGTCTTCTTTCCGTCCATTACGTATTTGCAGAAAGTTTTCTGCAGAAGCGATGGAGTCTCGATGATAATTCGTTTTCGCATGACTTTCGAACACTTCAATAGCATCTTTCCAATTTTGAAATGCTCTTTTTACTAGACATGAAGGATTTTGGTGCGAACCCTTGCCAACATCTGATTTGGAAAATAACACGCATGCTTTACAAAGCGCACCCTCTAATACATCCAAAAAAACCCCATCCAAGGGAAACGTTTCATCCATGTCATTTGAAAATTTCTTTTTTTGCTTCCCTGCTTTTGTTCGTAAAATTTATACGAATCATGTGGCATCCAAGGGTTTGTTATCAGGCTTTCCTTCATGTAATCAGGAGGTTGTTTTCCTATATATAAGCCTACATCACTCTCACGTACAACCTTGTCTGTATGAGCTTCAGGGTTTTTACTAACCTGGGATTGATGTGATTCTGTACAGCTTTTTTCCCCATCAGAAGTCATTGCAATTTGTACCTAACATTAAGATGAAGAGAAAAATAATTCCTTTTTTACAAACCGTGCTATTTCTGATGTCATTCAATATACATGAATTATTAACTAGAAATCAAAATGAGAGGAAACTGAAATTTCCTATATGTTTCAACAATTTTTCCTTCGGTAATTATGCACACTAAATTAGTTTTTAAGTACTTTTGTTTTCCAATGATTTACAGTACAATGCGTATGAAGTTTTCTAATTTGTGGCAACATTTTCATTTAAACTTAATCCTAGCAAAAGACGAAACCCCCAAATTAATATTCCCCCCTCCGCCTTTTTTCGGCCAGATTTTCATGTTTGTGACGGCATTCACTCTTAAAAGCTAAGAATTTTAAACTATCAAATAAAATAAACATTTACATAAATGACTTGTTTGAAGTTTTAGTTTCGTTTTTCTTCCGAGGAGAAATTTTCAAAGAAAAGAGTTTTTTTTTCAGCTTTTTAATTATCGCGAGTCTTGCACCCGAGATTCTAATTACATTATAATACTTAAATTTACAAAGGTCATTCATTATGTAAACCTTTATCTTTTAGTTAAAAGCAATGCTTTCCTTCATTGCTTTCGATTTTTTTCACCTAAGCTCAAATATGATTTTGTGCTTTTTCTCCCCCTTTGTGCGAAGGTTAGAAACATCTTGGCCTTATGACAAGAACATGTTAATATTGTGCTATTACGGATAATAATTTGGTTTTAAGACAAAAGGAATGAGTGCTGACACTGTTAATGATTACTAAAATCGTCAAAAAGGCTCGAAACTTTTCAAACCGAGAACCAATGATTAAGAAATACAGAGTTTTCAATATTTAATTGTTAGTACACACAGGATCTAATTCAAATAATGTATGTAATTCCTATAATGAGTGTTATTCCTGGAAGCATTTGAACAACAGGCTTTTCCCAACCAATTGAAACTTTCAAGTTCTGAAAATTTACTGATGAATTTTAAAATCATATAACTTCCCATTTTATACAAAAAAATTTTGACAACCACAATAATAAAATATGCTTTGATTCATTTCATTGATCAAGAGCCTCAACCTTCCAACTGCGGCAAGCGGAAGTGATGTTCCCCCTCGAACTTAGGGAGAAACTGCCTGCCAACAACGAGTCACAAAAGCGATTTCCGTGTCCGAAAGTAGAAACACGCGGGGGTTAGAGGAGGGGCCCTGCGTTATTGCTTTCCCCCAACTGATATTTAAAACATAACAGTTCTGAAGTTAGAAACAGCAAAATTTACTAGCTAAGGTAAAGTTCCCTACAGCTGACCCCCAAAAAACGGTTCCTAAAGCTGGCACCCTCAAATAAAAATACATTCAAAGAATTACCAATTTAAAGAGATTTGAAAATGGGGTACCATTCAAAAGAAGGAAAATATTTTTCAAATTATTTTAGGGAATTAGTAATACTTTAAATGTATTTTTATTTGAGGGTGTCAGCTTTAAGGCACTTTACCTTACTACCAAATGTGGGAAAGCAGAAATTCCCTGCCACTTGAAATCTAAGCAGTTTCAGCAAAAACTTTTACGACACCCAGTTGTAAAACTAAGGGATGAAAATGGAGCTCAGCAAAAAGCAAGGTTTAAACATATAAAAATATATATACAGCATACAGTATACATGCATACAAAGGATTTTTTATGAAGCTTATCTTATAGATAACCTATGTGTTTTTCATATTTTACTCGGGTATCAAGTTACTTGGCTGGCATAAAAAAAAAAAAAAATTCTAATGAAAAACAGGGGGAAGGGGGGGGGGGTTGTAACTCATGTTATGCTAGGAGTTATGATTCTTACATTCATAATTTTGTAATGAATATTTTGCTTAGAAATTTGTTTAGGTAAATGAGAGTAATTTCAACATGAAAGTTGACTTGTAAACGCAGTGTACATAGGCGGCGACTTTACCGGGGCATCTATCTGTTCCCTTGAGAAACTTAGCTAACATTTTGTTTAGCACATTTTTGTCTGTATCCAAATCATTGTGTGTGCGTCGATTTGCTGCAACAGCGTCATTACTCAAAAATGTATGATGTTTGAGTTAATAACTGTAGTAAATACTTGAAAATAAACAAGTGTAAACCATATTTTGTTTGATTTTAAAAATGTATGACGTCACACCAACCAGCCCTGCCGTTGCGTATTGCATGATGAAATTATATTTTCAATTTCACCCACAGAAGTATTACTTCAAAAAAAAAAAAAAAAAGAGGGTTAACAGAAAAAATACGTTGTTTTGAGAACTACTCCCTATTCTGTTTTATTTTAGACAATTTATACTTATTCTCAAGCCTTCCATATTTTGTCATAACTAAATGTAAATAATTAAAAACTGGAGCTTTTCTTTTTGCTTAATCTAAATGCTGAGAAAAAGAAGATCTTCAAACTTTTTTTTTTTTAAAGATTGAAATTAAAAAAAGCTGCATAATTTTGATTTGCAGACGTGGGCAATTATAAAGCACCTCCAAAATGGGACATATCGCTCATGGGATGCAATTGCGGCACAACTCAAAAAATCATGTTTTGAGATAAGTTGGTTTAAAGTTTTCATTGCTAAGGAAAATGCATAAGAAATGCTTTGGTTATTATTAAATCTTAAGGTCTAATATTGAATTATGAGTTGTGCTAGTGTTGCTGCTAAAAAGAATGTATTTTCATGTTTACAATCTGTTCTTAGTCCAAAACGCGTGTTTTTTTGAGTTGTGCCACTATTGCAGCCCATGAGCGATGTAGTAAGAAGAACTAACCAAGATCTTTTTTGTTTAATGTAAATTTATGACTAGGCTAAGTAAAATTATAATTTGTCGTGCTATTTCTCACCTTCGCAATGTTATTGTAAAAGCTCTATGGGACCATTCATAAACAGTGTCACACTTTCTTTCAATATAATTGAGCCCGTTCCCCCCCCCCCCTTCGTCACAAAATGTCACACTGCAACATACCCCTACCCCCTTTGTCCCATGTCACGCTATATTACATGAGCACATGTACTTGCAGTGTTGCAGTTCAGAAATAAGGTACTTACGTTAAAGAATCAAATTTTTAATTTTATTTTTTAACTTTTAATGACATTTGTGAGCATAACAATAATAATGATTACACGTGGACTTAATTGGTATAAAATGAGATTAAGGTTGAAATTGAAAAATTATAATTAGTGCATAATAATAAAAAAAATTGAATTCTAAAAAATGACCCGCGCTTATTTATCTTAAAAGTAAATACCTAAGAAGATTTTCTTTTAAAATTTTAACTGGAAGTGAGTTCAAACCTTAATAAGCATCGGTATTTTCAATACAAAATGAAATCAATGAAACTTTAAAATCACATTATGAAAATCAAAAAACATCAAAAATAAGTTTAATCTGCTGATTTTTTTACATGTTTTTATAGAAATCAAAATGTGTAATGTCACACTTCTTGATATCCCCCCTTGTCACAATTTCGCGAACCCCTCCCCCCCTCAAAGAAGTGTGACATCATCCTCTACGAAGTTAAAAAACGAAAAAAGAAAGATTAATAAGTAGTTTCTCAGCATGTGTGGAAGAAAATAAAAAGCTGAAACTAAAATTGCAAAAAAAAAGGGGGGGGGGGGAGGAGGGAGCAGCAAAAATATTATTTCGAAAAATTACATAAAAGTAATCATACCTCTTCTTCTTTATCCCTGCAGGGTTTCTTCCCAAAATAGGACAAAATATCACCTTTTCTTTTGCTCATAATTAAAATTTGTGTGTAAGCGAGCAAAGGAAACTTGCAAAGCACAAGAGACCACCAAATTCCCTACTGCCAATGTCCGCTAGGTCTCAAGGTCTCTGTTTTATCAGTGCATAATGTTTGGGAAAGAATATGATTCGAGGCGTCAGCAAAGGGGCAAGAGCCCTCCCCCTGTCCCCCCCCCCTTTTTCGGAAGCGTTTCTATGTTGATTCGATTTTACGAATTGCTAGTTTGAAAAAGAAAAGAAAAAAATAAAGATGTGTCCCAACAGCAAAACATCCACATCCCGCAATCGTATACGAGGGAGTCCATTAGGCATTAGTTCCTACTTCCACAATATGGGTAGTTTAGAGTATCGCCTTTTCCACGAATGTAACCTTCGGGCAAGGATGGACAAAGCACCTAAACTGTTGTACGTATATTTATGGCAGATGTGGTTCCATGTGCTTCGCCTTTTGCCAGAAAGGGATCAGTACATTTGTTGTTCTTGTGTGGCCGGGTGATTAGAACCATATGTAGCCTTTAGGCAAGCAATCAACTATTATCTGTTGATGACACGAAAGACCCCTGCGAAAGACCTATCGTCTAGAGAATTGAGGGAAAGGATCTTTTTTTGAGTTCTGGTTTATAGACCCTAATCCTTTGAAGCGCCGTCTTGTCGTTTCCAGATTTGTAAAACAGAGAACCCCCCCCCCCCCCCCCCGCTCCCAACCAAACAGGTTGGTTCAAGGAACAAAATCTTATTAATATTTTTTTTTTTGTCTACATTTTTTTTTTTTCAGACAAGTTAAAAATTTCGAAAGTGTTTCGGGGGGGGCTCGGGCCCGTCGGGCCCCCCCCTTGCCTACGGCCTTGGTTAAAAACATGTTTGTTGTCATATGATATAATATTAAAAGAAATTACAGCAAGAGTTTGAATGAAGGCTTCTCTGTGGCAAAAATTAATCCAATCAGTTTGTTTTTGGAAAATAGACTTTAAAAGGGAATTTATCATGCTAATGATTAGTTTTTAGTGCCATTCATTTAAAGAAGTTTTGCCCTTTGATATGGATTTTTTAAAAAATAGAGTATTTATATACAAAATGTATTTACACTAAAAGGAATGAAATAAAATAATTTTTATAAAAAAACAGAACCGAATTCAAATTAAAAATTGCGCTAAAAAGTAAAAAATAAATTCATTCTTTAAACAACATCGATGTGACTTTTAAACATAGTTTTAGAAGACGGTGCAAAATTATGGGTCTAATCACCATTATACCATTTGATACTTCATATTGGAACTGTTGCTTATTCTGCGGAAATATATATATTTGTAATTGATTCATGATTACAAAAGATTTTATCTATCCTAATTTTGCACCGACTTCTAAAACTATGTTTAAAAGTCACATCGATGTTGTTTAAAGAATGAATTTATTTTTTACTTTTTAGCGCAATTTTTAATTTGAAGTCGGTTCTGTTTTTTTATAAAAATTATTTTATACAGTAGTGCTGATACATGAAGCTATATTTAGTTAGTTACAAATGAATAACTGCATAGTGTAAGAAATGACAATAGAAAAACATCTCTTTATGAGTTGACCACTAAAGTGCTGCATCGCAAGTGGTCAACATACACAGGTTTCACTGCATAATCGTTACAAGGCTCAACTCAACAGGAGAAGCTTTGATTTGCGCTATTGATCATTGAGAGCGAGGTTCAGAATTAAGAAAGATTTGCGAAACACTGGAGATATATCCTTTACCAAAAATTTCATCTTTTCAACTTAAGCTTCTAATGGGACGAGTGTTTAAAGAAGGAACGATTTAGGAACAGTTATGCTCTCGCTTCTGATAAACGTTTGTTTTCTACGTGATTTCCCAGCGCCATCTCATTTTTGAGACACAATTATAAGCAATTTTATTGCACTTCCATTTTCATTTTTTCTTTGACTACCAGTAGAAATATTTATACAGTACAAATATAATATATGAGCTTTTAGATTTCTGGCATTCTTCGGTCAACGCTGTGTGCTTGTATACGCCTTCCTTATGCACTTCTGGGAAGGTGAGACAGCAAGAAATGAGGATCGAGGCGTGCTGATATCAATGTGATATTATTTTGTATACGAAATATATATACATACAGTGGCGTTCCTTGCGTGGGTGTCATCAGGGGCGTCCATTTGTGGGCACCTCCCCCCCCCCTCGACACCGACACATCACACACACACAAATGTTGTTGTTGTTGTGTATAAACTTCGGCTTTATTTTCAGTAGTGCAAGAAAAATAAATCTTAAGAAATTTCGTTTCATTTATTTGGTGCAACTTTCAGTAAACTACACGTATTTGTTTATTTTTAGTTAAACAAAAAATAGTATCAGTAAAGTTGTATAATGCATATACTTTTAATAACTTTTTATCTTATTTTCGGTCGCCGCAAAGATCCCAAAAGGGTGCTATATATATATATATATATACATATATTATATATACACACACCCTTTTCTCTATCACGAAATTTTTTTTTAATTACCAAGTGTTATTTTCAAGAATTATATCAGGTTCATGTCAAATACAAAAGCACATTTTTACATCAAAATTTGAATTTATTGAATGACCCGTTGTGTTTGGGGTGGAAAGCAAAAATTTTATTAAAGAAATTTAACATTTTAAAAAAACCAAAACTTTTTAATTTTTCCAATGATAAAACAAATTTTCCACGTATGCCTTGTTGCTTTTGAAAAAGGGTGGCCAAAAAAATTTTCAATGTCAAAAAAAGTTTGAAAAGGGAAATTTGACCCCAAGTCACAAATCCTAACAAACAAAAGCGATTCAGTGTAAAAAGCGCAAAAGATTTTAGTGAATTTAAGGGTTCAGGGTTTTCCTGTCAGATTAGAAATGTTCCCTAATATTAAAAACAATAATGCAAGGTTTGATTTGCTTCCCCCCTCTCCAGATGTGCTTGAATCGTAAAATAATTTGGATGGCTGGAAAAAAAAAAAACAAAAGTTTTGGTATTATGTGTTAAATGGAAAGAAAAATCGCAAGGTATTGGAAAAAGGGGAAAAGTTTGTAATATCAATTTGTTCCTTGAAAAACCCAAACCAAAACTGCACGCGTTGCATTAGACAAACGGAAACGTCTTGAGTGAACCCTCAGGGTTTCATTTTCGACTAATCAGCATTCAGATGTCTGCTTTCTTTAAAGGCAATTTTCGGGGGAAAATTTGTGATTCCTCTCGAAAGAAATTAATAGGTTTTTCTTCCCCCAAAAGCCTTGTGAATGGTAATTATATGGTGAAAAAGCAGAAACTGGTTCCCCAAAAAAAGTTTTTTTTTTTCCCCAAAATTGGGGTTATAACAATGGATCGTCTTGGAATTTTCAGCGATATCAAACTATAAAACCATGTTTCTGCTTTCCCGGGTTTTGACGGGGAAATTTTGTTACTATCGAAAACATAACGTTTCCACAATTTGTATGCTTCCAATATATGACGAAAAAAGAACTGCTTGAAAGGTTTTTTTTTTCTTTGTTATAATTTTTGGAATTCGATTCCACTATTAACGTTTCATGTTTTGCGAGGTGCATTCTTGTACCAATACGAATTTAGAGCGTTTACCATGAAAGTAGTTCTTTAGTTTCTAAATTGTGTAAAGGATTGTTAAGCAAACCAAAAGAATGACCTTTTTGCAATATATATATATAAACATTGAGGAAAACTTTTCGTCTCAGTTCTAAGTTTGCCTTTTAGAAAATTTATGGTGAATATTCAAACCTTTGACAAAAGCAATCGAGATCGTTACCTCTCAAAATACATTTGATATCATACTAGTTTTTCATAAAAAAAACTCGTGCTTTAAGGGATTAAAGAACTAGGTGAAAACGGTAAATAGGACCAAATCTTCCTGTATTTGTCGGGCAAATGAAATATCCTGTTGCTCCTTCTGCAAATGTGGTAAAAAGCATTTAAATTCAACTTGTAGCTGTCAGGTTAGGCCTAGGCCGGCAAACCTACGGGGCCTACGTGACAAGACGAAGGGGTCCACACGACAGGAAATGGTGCACGTGTGTCCCCTTGCCCTCAATGTCGGCCTAAGGTCAGGCACCCCCTATATAAGCTGCTCTCAAAAGCGGGGGCGGGGAGATCGACTTTCGCTTGCCTAACTGTAGCAATCCTTTTTAGAGAATCTGGAGCATGTTTCAATGCAATCTCTGCTTGCATTTTTGATATTATGTATTTTAAAGTGATAGAAAATGTAAGAAAATAACAAAATTATTTACTGATTTGCAGTAACTGCTAAAATACATTATAATCACCTTGTAAGTACTAATCCTAACCTTTTCACGAATTTTTTATGCAAATGCGTCAAATATTAGCATGGATATGAGAATTTCGTAATTAAGGGCCGCCATCTTCGATTTCGGCCCATAAATAAAAATGTACCAATAAGCCCAAACCCCTTCTATTAGGTTCATGTTGGTAATAATAGCAAAAAAGCTCAAGTTGCATGCAAATAGGTCAAGTATTAACACAGATATGACCATTTAAGGGATCGAGCATCCGCCATCTTTGATGACGTCATAGCTAAGAAATGTACCAAGTGAAAAATGTCCACCAAAGTCTAAAACGGACTCAAAACCCTTTTTATTAGCTTAACAATGGATATATTAGTAAAAAAGTGCAAGTTACATGCAAATCGGGCAAATATTAACATAGATATGAGCCATTTCTGATAGTGCGGCCGCCATCTTTGATGACGTCATAGCAAAAAAATGTACCAGGTGGCGGATGTCCACCCGAGTCCAAAATACTTTCTAGGGCACCTACTAAGCATTTTTGAAAAAAAATTCTCCGTACGCGAACTTTCCTACAGAACCCTAGCCAGATCCCGAACTACTTAGATATTTCTTGCTACTTCCTATATTTTAAATTGACTTCACGGTTTTTAAATGAAATTAATTGGTAATGCCAAGTAATAGATTATTTCATTTCATTTGCGTGAAGCTGTGAAATTCATTATAGTAGTGTATTACTTTGTATAAATGAGGAAATGCAGTACCTCGCTGCACTGCATTGTATGAATAAAATGAAACAGTACGAAATTTAGTTCAGTACTGGTATGTATACTGCAGTATTATGTGTTTGATAAATTTTCTTGATCGTTCCTTGCAGAGTGATTGTTGCTTTCTCTTCTCATTCAAGGCCCGACCATGAGTTGCAGGATTTAGTATATAATGTATAATTGATATACAAAGTTAAACTTTAATGATTACAATTGACTGTGCACTAGTAGAATGTCAATAAATTTATGATGAAAATAGAATGTATTACTATTTGACTTTTAAAGTTCATGTTAATTTTTATATGAAGTCAACTCACACTGTATAGCCGGCGTGGTGGTAAGGCGTGGGACTCGTACGAGCCAGGTCAGTGGATCCAGTCTGTCAGGGACGGCGGATGCAGAAAATCGTCTGCACCCACGTCGTATGCTTATTCGGCATGTGAAAGATCCCTTGATTAAACATATCGCTAGGATACTCTCGGCTAAATTAAGTTCCTAGGGCAATTTCGCATCAACAGAGTCAGGATGCTCTCTCTTTCAGGTGGAGAAACTGGACGTCAAAATTCTCATGCGGCGATGGTACCACGCTCTTTGTGGTGCCTCTGAAAGAGCTGGTACCGGTGTCTGGGGAAAGCACTAGGTCTGCAATTGACAGAAACCAACAGCAGCCTATTAGAAAATAAACAACTTAAACTGTACATTAAGCCTGATAAATTGATGTAATTTATGAGTCTGTGGTGTAATAAAATACAAGGGGGGGGGGTCATTTTTTATTAAAAGACTTAGTAAGATATCACCCCCTCCCACAATCTTAGGTATTAACAATAAAGACCGATGTGAAATTAGAAGATTGACGTTTTGTCTCTAATGTACTTAGAGTGATTACACGCGCTGCGCAACATTTTTTTTTTGACGATATCATTCGCGATTTTTCTGCACTAAAACAGCATGCGTAGCGCTCTTAAGCATCGACCCATTTTGTAAGCACTCTACCACCAGTAATCGCATAAAACTATTTTCTATATATTAATTCGTATTCACTAATGAGGTAAATCTTTCTGGTGTGGCAACAAACTGCCTACAGAATGGGGCGTGGCTTAAGAAGCGTTACGTATCTTAAAACGAGGAAAGATTCATATGAGCCATCCACATATATATTTCACTTAGCGTGAACCAATTAAGATTAAATTATGCGGTACGATTCGATACTGACAGCATGCAAAAAACGAACTATGGTAAAACGATATTTAAAAATTTGTTTAATGATTAGCATAGAAAAGTAACATAATATCTGTTTCTTATGTTGTAATGTTTCTATGTATATAATGTAATGTTTCTTAATTTGTTATATTTCAAGTAAATAACTTTTTATAAAATTTTAGTTAAGATTGAGAATCATGACGCATACTTGTTTTTTAGATGGTTTTAGAAACGGGAGTTCAGAGACGTAAATGCTTAGGGCGGTTAAGAAATTTAATTCCGCAGTGGGTACACAATCATTTGTGAAACACACAAATACTACACATAAACAATTTTTAATAATTTTTTACCGAATGGGAAATTTGCGTCACTTATGTGAAGACAGAAGTTTGTAATATAAATCATAAACAAGTAACGTCTATTCATATAAAAATTCAGTTTCGTAGGATGTTCCATGTCTGATATATCTTTCAAAAAGAGAGAGAAAGGAGAAATTTATTTGAAATTGAAAGTGCGCCTCCTTCGCAGAAGTAGATGAGAAATTCACAAAATAAATTTAACGTTTCTTTTCACTCAAATCTGACTGTCATCAATAATTTTGAAATATGCTGAAAAATAGGAATTTTCAACTTCTTTCCTTATAAATTATTCACTCACATTCCGAAAGCTCTCACCTTCTTCGGTATCAGCACTGTTGCCATTCAGGGAAAACAAGCTATCTTGGAAAAACAATGCAAGGCTCACTAGCGTCTGCGGACTCGGATAAAACGGCGGACTGTAGTCTTTTATTTATTTATTTATTTTTTCGCAGACGATATTGTGATCGTTGTTGGCTTTTGACAAATGTGCGATCTGGGGCGCCTGACGAATTGCACCTCCGTAATATTTCGTCTTGTGCTACTTGTTTGCGCGTTCCTCCGGGAAAGGGGGGAGGTTGGAATGAACGAAGTGGTATCGATTTTCGAACAGTGAGATTTATTATTGTTACTTTCAGCTACGACTTTTGCTCCCTGTTCTTCACGGATAGGACTCATAAAACCGGATGTTGCAGACTTAGCAGCGATGCTACGGAACAAGTTTTTAATTTAATTTTATAATTATTTTTTTGGGAAGCATTTAAAGTTTTGTCAAAAAGGAGGATATCTTTGGGACCATTTATAAATGATGTCACGCTTCGAGGGGGGTCGTGAAATTGTGACAAGGGTAGGGGAGGGAGAAACAAAAAGTGTGACATCATGCTTATACAACATAGCGTGACATGTCACTCAATGCAATACTTGTATGCCTTTCTATATTTCTTTTTATAGAGGGAGAAAAAAGTAGTAGAATTGAAATTTTTCAGGCAAAGTCCGCTGAATTTTTTCATGGTAAAAATTTTAACCTGTTGCATGTATTACGTGTGTACCAAGAAGGATTAAGAGCCAGTAAGTAGAATGTGAGCAGAAGGGTCTAATAGGTTCAAATCAAAGGCAAGATACCCTGTAGTTTTTGCAAAGACCTTACAGCATACGTAAGCGAAGAATTTTACACAAGAACTGTGTTGCATCAGTAAAATGAAACTGACAAAATTCAATTTTAATGCAACATATTATATTAATTGAATATATGCCGGCATACACTGTAAAAAAAGTGTCCCCGAGAATACATAAGAATCTACCGAAAATCATTTTTCTGGCGTCTGAGGGTAAAATGACAGAGAATTACAAACAAGAAGCTACGAATTCTTGGAAGAAAAAAATTGCATTGAATATAGTACAGAAAATACTATGTAAACTGATCACAATAGAATACGCAAGATTCGGTAAATTAACAGAAATAAAATACTACAACTTAAATTTTAACAAAAGTAAAATAAATAAATATACATTGTGACGCAGCAGTGGCGTAATTCGTGAGATCACCGAACATCTGTTTCTGGTACACAAAGTAGAAGGTCTGGGCAGTATTGAGCCGAAGCTGTTGTGGCTCCTGTGACTTAGACCGCTTTGCCGACGATGGCTGTGAGCCAAAGTGGGAGGACAGGCCTTTGAGGGCCAGGCTGCTTACTATATCTAAAACTAAACCGTACGCCAATGATATGCAATGTATTTGTTGTGTATATTTTTTCCATGCTTCGATATGGGCAACTATTTCCACAAAATTCATAAAAGAAAATCTTTTATTGAAATTAAAAATTTAAGAATCGTAAAATAACGGAGTTTTTAACTTCAAAAGATTCTTAATGCTGCAAGTCAAATTGCTCAATCGCTAATGCAATAGAGGCTGTAGTTGAGGGCCTCAGTAACTGTGCTGTCTCAGCGACATTTTCCGGCGTCCTGTCTGCGAGCAGCAAAGAGGCGATGGGTTCGACTCCCGTCCTGTGCCCTGGGAGCAATCTTGTAATTTCCCTCTTTATATTGTAATATTCTATCGTATTGTCTTGTACTGTCTCTCATATTCGACGAGAGTTTTAGGCATATCCATTGAGAAAAGCAAATACACTCTAAAAAGTATGTGACCAGAAATGGTCGTAAATAAAGGAATAAAAATAATAAATTTATCATTTTTTTAGCATGGAATGGCAACACAGTCAAAGTAAGATGACTTCAGGATGGTGCGTAGTGTGTGGTGAAATACGTTGTCGTGGATTTTGAATAATTTGAAAGAAAACTTTTTTCGTGTTTGCTCTGTAGTTTATTTAAGTTTTGGAATATTTTTTGAATGAAAGTTGAAGTTAGACGACGTATTGAATTCCTCGTTTGACTAGAAATGCTTGTGGGGTAAGTTTATTTCAATCCATTCATAGTTTAGAAAATAATTCTCTTGTTTTGTTTAGTGTCGCGACCCTTCGGTAAAGTTACTGCTTATACTCATTCTTAATACACAACATTTATTACACTAGACAAATAATACACATAGAAATTGAAGGAATATTTACAAGAAAATCATGAGCTTAAAGACATACAACCTTCTGCTGCTAAGGTTGTGTGTAGACTGCTGTTTCTAAGGGGTTTTCACCCTCTATGATTTTGTTGTTGGTCCACTGTTATTGGTCAGTTCTCAGTGTTCACGTGAACAGAGTGTGGTGGACACATGCACACGTCATGATTGTGTAGGTGTATTTTCGTTTCGAATATATTTTGTAGGACTCTAACTGAGTGTCGCTGCAGTTTAATGCATTCCTCAAAAAATATTCTTCATTTTATTCTTAATATAAGTATGAAAGTAACTGAAAAAGGCATAATATAAGTGAGCTCAAAAATAACAAGTTATTTAGGTAACTATTTACAGCTATGTTGATAGCTATTTACATGCATTTAGGTAGCTATTTATACAAGTATGAAAGTAACTGAAAAAGGCATAATATAAGTGAGCTCAAAAATAACAAGTTATTTAGGTAACTATTTACAGCTATGTTGATAGCTATTTACATGCATTTAGGTAGCTATTTATACAAGTATGAAAGTAACTGAAAAAGGCATAACATAAGTGAGCTCAAAAATAACAAGTTATTTAGGTAGCTATTTTCATGAATGTGGTAGCTATTTACATGTATTTTAGGTAGCTATTTATATAAGTATGCAAGTAACTGAAAAGGCCATAATATTTCTGCATCGCATAAACTAAAATTGTAGGAAGTACTTTACGCAGATTGCATGTATCATTCTCACTTATCACATACGAAAGCATGCTCAAAAATAACAAGTTATTTAGTTTAAGTACAAAGATAAAACAACGTAAAAAAGCACAAATTCAGAATAAAAAGTAACTTTTGTGTTACTTTTTATTCTGAATTTGTGCTTTTTTAAGTTGTTTTATCTTTGTACTTACATTTTAGCACAAAGCATTTTGATCATTTGTCTTATAAGTTATTTAGTTGACTACTTACACGAATCCACGTTGCTCTCTAGGCTTCATTTCGATGTTTTGCATCTAGAAGCTCCCTGTCGCATTGAAAAAGGGACTCCAAGCGATCCCTAAAAATATGTCTGCATCTCATTATTATTTGTGCATGCTTAACGTGAAATTAATTTTATTACAATATTATTTTGACCATTTGTCCTTTATTTACTTGGTTTTTTCCTTGTACACGCATTTTAGCACAAAGCCTTTTTGATCATTTGTTTCATGTTAAGTATACTGTGTAATTAAATGAAAACGATCTTTCTCCAATGCATATTTGGCGCTCTCATTTTTAGCCTACTTTCCCGTAAAAGTAAAAAAAATATTAATAAAGCATGAAAGAAGGTTTAATGTATCGTAAAAATATCGTTAAAAATAAAGAAAAGTCAAAAAAAAGTGTAGTAATTAAATAAAGATTGAAAAATAAAAAATTTGAAAGTAGGGTTTTGAGATGGAGGGGGGGGGGGGGAATGTGTCTGTCGATCTGCTCCTCCCCCCCTCCCAATAACTGTTGAACGAATTATCCGATTCGAAAAATTCTTTTTGCATTCGAAAGATCTCGGCAAGGACATCTCATTCCCATATGTTACTTTTTAATTTGAACAATTTTTCGTTCAATTTTGAACAGTTCAAAAAAAATTTGACAGCGCCTATGGGCGAAAATGAAGCAAATTATGTAAACTCTGGGTACACGATCCATGTTCCAATGAATAAGCTTACTGGAAGAAACTCTTAGTGTGAAATATCAATTTGAACAGTTTTGTTCATTTTTTAACAGTTCAAAAAATTAACATAGCGTTTACGGAGCAATTTCAATCCCATATAAATCCTGATCTACGGACCGATTTGCTTGGAACAAACTTTATCGGAAAGCTCTTATAACGTAGAACATGTACGTTATAAGAGCTTTCCGATAAAGTCTTAGTGTGAAATATCAATTTGAACAGTTTTGTTCATTTTTTAACAGTTCAAAAAATTAACATAGCGTTTACGGAGCAATTTCAATCCCATATAAATCCTGATCTACGGACCGATTTGCTTGGAACAAACTTTATCGGAAAGCTCTTATAACGTAGAACATGTACAAATAGAAAGTTCTTCCAGAACTAACGAGCCTGTTTTCCTATGAAATTTTTTTATCGGAATTTTTAAGGATATTTCTCAATGAATAAATGAATGAGTAAAAGAATGAATCAACGAATAAATGAATGAGGAAAAGAGTGAATAAATGAGGAAATAAATACATGAATGAGTAAATAAATGAATAAACACATGAATGAGTAAACGAATGAATGAATAAATGAATGGCTGAATAAAGGAAAGAATGAATGAGTGAATGAATATGTATTATCTTTTGAAAAAAATTAGGAACTAAAGCTAAAGGAGAAAGAGATAGTTAGATTATAAATTTGAATTTGGTGTATACGGGAAAGTAGGCTCGTATAGTTCTAGACGGAACTTCTTGTTATTTTGTATTATTAAGGCTCCCTGATAAGTTTTTGATTTACATTAGGCACTACTTTCAACGAATTCATTTATTTTGCGTTTATTATTATCCAACGAGTTTTAAGCAAAGTTATCCTGAATTAGTCCTTCAGGGTAACTTTGTATCATGGAGGTTAACTTTGTGGACTATGTCACATTTTTAATATACTTGACTGTTCTAAGCACGAATCATATTATAAAATAAATATATTATATAAGCCATAATATAAGGTAAAAATAATTATTATTTTATTTTATGATATTATGGCTCTCCGGTAAGTTTTTGATTTACATTATGCGCTACTTTCAACGAATTGATTCATTTTTCGTTTATAATTATCAAAAGAATTTTAAGCAAAGTTACCCTGAATTAGTCATTCAGGGTAACTCTGAACCATGGAGGTTAACTTTATGGATTATGTCACATTTTTTAGTATACTTGACTGTTCTAAGCACGAATCATATTATAAAATAAATATATTATATAAGCCATAATATAAGGTAAAAATAATTGTTATTATATTATTTTATAATATTATGGCTCCCTGATAAGTTTTTGATTTACATTATGCGCTACTTTCAACGAATTGATTCATTTTTGGTTTATAATTATCAAAAGTATTTTGAACAAAGTTATCCTGAATTAGTCATTCAGGGTAACTTTGAACCATGGAGATTAACTTTATGGACTACGTCACATTTTTTAGTATACTTGACTGTTCTAAGCACGAATCATATTATAAAATAAATATATTATATAAGCCATAATATAAGGTAAAAATAATTGTTATTATTTTATTATATTATGGCTCTCTGATAAGTTTTTGATTTACACTATGCGCTACTTTCAACGAATTGATTCATTTTTGGTTTATAATTATCAAAAGAATTTTGAGCAAAGATATCCTGAATTAGTCATTCAGGGTAACTTTGAACCATGGAGGTTAACTTTATGGACTATGTCACATTTTTTAGTATACTTGGCTGTTCTGAGCACGAATCATATTATAACATAAATATATTTTATGAACCATAATATTATAAAACAAAAATACCCTGAGTTACTTTGGGTAACTTTGAACCATGGAGGTTTACTTCATGAACGACTTCAATTTTTTTAGTATTCTTGACTGTGCTACGCACTAGTCATAAATTATGAAACCCCTTGATGTTCTGAAGTAAAAAGTCTCAAACATTGAGAAATTTCCTTTTTCTGGCTCACAGTTTTACAACTATAATTCTTTTATTAAAAGGATTCCGTTTAAAATCACTTTTATGACTTGGTTCAAAGTTATCTTAAATGGAAGGATAACTTCGAAACATGTTAATAATTCATTTTAAATTATTTCTACAATTATTATTTCTTAAGTTTTGGTGATTATGCAATACTTAAGAAGTTTTCTTCAGTTTATGCTAGTAAATAGCCTAATTCTATTAAAATATGAGAGGGGAAAATAAAAATAGAGAAAGTGTGGTTAAAAGTTCTTTTCTCTACCAAACCCCTACCTGTCCGCCGAGGCCTCATAATTGCTTGTGCACGGGAGGAGGTAGTGCGGTCCACTGATTTTACATACCATCAAAGTTGACTGGAATAGTTATGGCACATATTGTATAGAAAAAAATGTATCTGCACTAAAAAGAGGAAATTAAAATAATTTTCGAGGAAAAAATAGAACTAACTTAACCACTAGTACACCTTTGAATGTATGAAATAAAACTGCGTTAAACCTAATTCTAAATTCTATGACACTTGTAGAAAAATCAATAAAATTTTCAAATTGTCTATTAGTTGAGTTTAGGTTTTTCATGTGAAAATAATTTTGGGGCACTTCATAGTATACAAATGAAATGAGTAGAAAATCTCAAATTAAAAAAAAAATGTCAAAAGGTGTCAAGTCCCTTTAAATTGTGTAATTTGTTGTCATCAAGAAGTAATTAGTTGCAATTTGTGTTTCGTTGCAGTAGGCCTGTCAAATTTTGCTTTGTACGTTTGGTGACTTTCACCATTATGCAGATAACCTCATTTAGTAACGAAAAATACTTTCCCTAAAAGTTGTGTTGGTATGCAACACAGTAGCAAGTGAAAACATCGAAACGTGTTCGATCGTTGTGAATTATAACTTTTCTTTCTTCAATCGTCCTTCAAAGGCAATCTTTTCCATATCAACGTAAAAATCTAAACTGCAAATCAAAACCGTCTAAATTGCAAACGTAAGTGCATGTCAAGATCATTATCTTGTCGAAAACGTCAAGAAGAATTATTTTTCAGCTGCCACGCCGAAGAAATCGATGGGTAAAAAAACTCGTTAGAACTGAACTTGACACATTGCAGCTTAAATTAAGGATTAGAAAGGGAAAAAAATCAAGTACTGTTTGTTCTGAAAGAAACAATGTATCTAGTAAGGCTCATGCTTCAAAGCTGCAAATTGCAACCTGTCCAAACCTATTTTGCAAAGGGCGTCAATTAATTTGAAAATTGTTTGTTTCGAAATTTCCGTGATGCATGAGAAATTTATTTGACTGA
Source organism: Octonoba sinensis (assembly GCA_038502835.1). Lineage (NCBI taxonomy): Eukaryota > Metazoa > Arthropoda > Arachnida > Araneae > Uloboridae > Octonoba > Octonoba sinensis. Next base: position 107,676,567 of record CM076606.1, read on the forward strand.
AAGCCTTATGGAGATAAAATATCTCTACTAACACGTAATCAAACCAGAACGTTATTAAGGTGAAAGTACAGTTGAATTCGCTTAATACGAAATGCCAAAAATTCGCGAATGTGTTCGTATGAGCCGTTATTTGGAACAACCGTGAATACGTAGAATTGTGTTAAAAAAACAACTATTAGAAATGCATGTTTATATTTAAAAAATAATTACTACTATTTATAATACAAAGTAAAATATAGTGAAAACAAATGATTTATTTTTACTAATATTCACTTTTAACTTTTACTTGTACATTGGGGAAAAGTGAACTTAACTATTAAAATTTAACAATTTTAGGAGAAATCCTTAATGGTTAGTTGTTTTTTTAGGAAAATTAAATATTATCATATGCGTTCTTGGTGGTTTACAATGACCCAAAATACCCAACAATTTCTACAAAAAATAAAAACGAATTATATAGCAATCGAGAAGATTTTTCGTGAATAGGTAAGAAATTTTGTTCGTCGTGATTTTTAGCCGTGATTTCGTATTAAGACAGTTCAACTGTAACATATATTTTCCGTTCATTTTACAAGTGTAAATGGAATTGAACCTGTTGGAGATTTACACTAGTTTAAGTTGTTTGCGAGTTGTAACTCTCACGAATATTGGTTATTTTAATTTGGTTCACTCTTGCAAACAGGGTCATTTTTTAAAAATTTGTTTGCGAATTGTTGGTGGAAGTTCATTATTTTAAGCATCAAATAACTAAATTTCCACTATTGTAATTCAGTTTACAGGGGTACAAACTTTTTTTCGTTTTCTTATTGTATTTTTTTATTTTAATATTTATTTATTATTTATTTTTTAGCGATTGTGGGAAGACACCGCTGTGACGCCGAAATAGCGAAATACAGTTGAACTTTCTTAATATCACGGCTAAAACGAACATTTTGTTCATTAACCCTTTAACTACCGGAATATATTCACAAATCTGTTTGTCTGAACGCCAAAAAAAAAAAAAGAAAAAAAAAGTATCCAAAATTGCATAAGCGGCGATACATCTATTTCTATATATATGTCATGAGTTTCTTACATGAACTTTCGCCATAGCAAATTTTGTTATTGGCTAACCAATAAAAAAAAGTAAATTTCGTCAATTGACGTCAATAAATCGCTTTTTGACGATACCCGTACCACAGGAAAGTTTTGCCAAATCGCTTATTAATGTTACCCGTACCAAAAATTTGAAAGTTTTGCCGAAATTTTTCGCCTTATTAATGTTACCCGTACCACAGGAAAGTTTTGCCAAATCGCTTATTAATGTTACCCGTACCACAGGAAAGTTTCGCCGAATCGTCTATTGACGTTACCCGTAGTTAAAGGGTTAAGTTCATATTTTCAATGTTTTAACTTTTGATCCTTCCCGACCCCTTGAATGAATTCAGAGATAAAATTGTGAGCATTGTAGCCAATACTGTACTTCTTGTGAGTAAATGTGTACAAAAATTTTGACTATTTGTTAGCGAATGAGCTCGTGTTTATTACTAAGTTTGGTTTACTATTTAATTACATAAAATATCTCAAGTATATTAAGAAGACTAAAATACAAATATCGGCTAAGAAGAACAAAATTTCTGACCTAATCACGAAATATTTTCTCAATTGCATATAATTAATTTTTTTAAAAGAAACTGTTGGTTATTTTGAGTCATTGTAAACCACCAAGTACGTATTTCGACTCATACGTTGGATCGTTTTAGGTAGAGAATAGAGCTCATGCACGTGTCGTCCTTTGGACAGGTCAGTCTGCCCAGGGATCAAACTCTCTATCGTCGAATCATTCTTAAATAGTAGTAATTATTTTTGAAATATAAACATGCACTTCTAATACATTTTTCTTCGAATCATTCTTAAATAGTAGTAATTATTTTTGAAATATAAACATGCACTTCTAATACTTTTTTCGTCGAATCATTCTTAAATAGTTGTAATTATTTTTGAAATATAAACATGCACTTCTAATACTTTTTTTGTCGAATCATTCTTAAATAGTAGTAATTATTTTTGAAATATAAACATGCACTTCTAATACTTTTTTTACACAATTTTACTTATTAACGGTTGTTACGAATAACGGCTACTACGAACGAATTTGCGAATTTTTGGCATTTTGTATTAAGCGCGTTTCAACTGTATATTACACACACATGTTTTCAGAACGAAAGAAGCATTTTCAAAAATGCGATCAAGTTTCGAAATTCGGGACTTAGCAACAGTGACTGCTGCTAATCGAACAAACGCACAATTTCAGCATCAAAATCCCCCATCAACGCTTATTTATTGTGTGTTAAATATACGGCTCTGCAATAGGGAAGTTTTCGATTTTTGGTTTTATTTTTATTTGATGGGGTATAAAAAAAATCAAAAGTATTATAGCCAACGTAGAGTGTTCTCATTTTACTTAGTAGGGTTTTTCACAGCCTTCCTTCATCAAAAAGAATCTATTACAAAAACTGAATCATCACAAAAGCTGTCATATGTCAACTTTTAATATAATGATTAGTTATTGCCATAAAATAGCGTCATTTCCTCAACTGCTAAGCACCGCTTGAATCCAAAATAAAGCGGAAAGAAGCATTCCTTCAGCAATATGTTTTTGTTACATGCGTACCTCTAGAAACAATATCGTGCAAACGCAACCCTCATTAAATGCCTTCTATTTATCACCTCCCCCAACTACACGCACATTTCGCGCTAAATATATGCACACACGACGCGGAAACGAGCGCTTTGTTACTGGAAAACAGACCGGCTTTATTCGGGCTAAAGCACATCAAGGAGTGCGAGTGTGTTTTTAGGGACTGCGTTATAGGTCATTATCTCCGGTCATAAAGGACACGTGATCAGAATAAGGAGTGGCCAGCCCCGGTCCCAGAAGGCTTTGTTTTATCCGAGGGGTGCTCGTAAAATGGGTAGAACAGAAAACTCCGAGCGCTAATGTGGGGCCGTTTATGCGATTCTCATGCCGGGGGGGGGGGGGGGATTCCCGTCTTGGGAAATCAGGTGGAGAACTTACCTGCTGGATGGTGAGTGCTTCGTGCACGGAATAATTTTCAAGAACAAATTCTGAGAGAGGGTGTATTAAAAAATATCTTTCTCTTGATTGAACTAGAAGTTCCGTCTAGAACTATACGACCCTACTTTCCCGTATACACCAAATTCAAATTGATAATCTAGCTATCTCTCTCTCACTGTCTTTCTCGTTTAGCTTTAGTTCTCAACTACTTCAAATATCCCCTTTTCAAAGGTTATTATGTATTCATTCACTCATTCATTCGTGTATTCAGTCATTCACTCATTCATGTATTTATTCACTCATTTATTTATTTATTTTTTTTTTTTTTGGATTCAATAACTCATTTGTTCATTCATTTTTTCGCTCATTCATTTAATCATTCATTCCGAAATATCCTTAAAAATACCAATGAAAAAATTTCATGTGAAAATAGTCTCGTTTAAACCTTTTTTAAAAGGTTTATACATATTCATTAACTCATTTATTCATTCATTTTTTTCGCTCATTCATTTAATCATTCATTCAGAAATATCCTTAAAAATCCCAATGAAAAAAAATCATATTAAAATAGCCTCGCTTAAACCTTTTTTAAAAGGTTTATACATATTCACTAAATCATTTATTCATTCATTCATTCATTCATTCAGAAATATCCTTAAAAATACCAATCAAAAAATTTCATAGGAAAATAGCCTCGTTTAAACCTTTTTAAAAAGGTTTATACACATTCATTCAATCATTTTTTCGCTCATTCATTTAATCATTCATTCAGAAATATCCTTAAAAATACCAATGAAAAAATTTCACAGGAAAATAGCCTCGTTGAAACCTTTTTAAAAAGGTTTATACATATTCATTAACTCATTCATCCACTCATACATTCACTTTCACTCACTCACTGATTTACTCACTCACTCACTCATTTATTCAATCACTCACTCATTTATTCATTCCTTCAGAAATATAATTGAAAATCCATATCAAAATATTTGTGTGAAAATAAGCTCGTTTAGTTCTGGATAAACGTATCTGTGCATCTACGTCATAAGAACTTTCCGATTAAGTTTGTTCCATGCAAACCCATCTTTTAGAGTAGGATTTATATAAAATCAAAATTTCCCCGTAGATGGTAATGTTAGGATTCGTTAAACTGTTCAAAATTGAACGGAAAATTGTTCGAATCAAAAAGTAAAATATGGAAATGAGATGTCCTCGCCAACATCTTTCTAATGAAAAAAAAATCTTTCGATTCGGTCAACTCTTTGAAAAGTTATTATGGGGAATTGAATATATAGTGAATCAATTCAATTAAAATCTTTTTCTCCTTATGTAAAAAACAAGTTGAGAAATGATCTTCTTCGTATGAATCTATTTCAGATCTTCTGATGAAGAATAAATAAAATTTGAATCTCTCAATGAATAATTAAATTAACTAAAAATAATAAAAATGAGTTCTAAGCATTAAAAATGCAAGGAATTAAGTTTGGAAGTATTATTTGAACGAAATTTGCGCAGAATTATTCGACATTTCAAAATATCTAGATCCTTAATTAAAATTTCAAATACTGATTAAGTATATATGAATATTCAGAATTAACGTAACAATAAGAGCAAGAAATATTTTTTTGATCCTTATTGCTATTACTTCTTTCTTTTCTCTCTTTGTCTCTATTTATTAGTCTTTTGTTTTTTTAGCGATCGTTTCTCAAAGCTTGCATTATGCTTTTAGGAAAAAAGACGCTAAGAATTGTTTGAAATTGAGATTTGATTTTTCCTTCAGGGCATACTATATATTTATAATTAATAGCAACAATTTTGAATGAATTACATCTTATGCGTTAATGTGATACTAAATAAGTTAAATAAAATAAGAGTTTGCTTGCTTTCATATTAAAAACACTAAAATTCTGCAAAAAAATCTGGAGCATCAAATTGAATTTTAAGAAAGCCTTCTAATGTTTTTATATCTTTTTGCTACACTTAATGCAAAATAATCGAATAGTCCAAGCACCTATTCGACTTATAAACATAAAATTTGATGTACTTTCAGATACATCAGCTCAAGATTATTCGCCTATCTTATATAGAAGCCGCTTAAGTGTCTGTTTGTCTCCGATAGCTTACTCCGAATTTCTTAATTCGAGAAAACTGCATCGTGCTGCCATCTACACAATAGTTTTTTTTTAAGGAAAACGACTAATAATCAAAACATTTCTCTAGCGTTTTGATAAGCCATTGCTAGGTTTGCAATCTACGTTAAAAATTGATGTAAACGCGAATTTAATTTAATCCTTCTTTCTTTGTTTTAATTTATTTATCGTCGGCGCTTTTTATGTATATTAAAGTGGCAGCGCTCTTTTCTCCAGTTCCGTTAAAACTATTGTTTTGGCGATGATTATGTTGAATATAAATAAATATTTTTCACAAACAATTTGATTATATAATAAATACTTTTATTTTACAGATTATTATAACTTAGATGTTTTTTTTTTTTCGGTAAGAGTATTTTCTTCCGAAATGATTATATGTTTATTATTTATTCATTAAACTTTACTGTTCTACCTGATAAATATCTCTTTGATTTAATGTGCATTTCCGGTTACTAGGAGAATTGTATATTTATTTATAATATCTAGAGCTGCGGTCATCTCGCATGACCGCCGAGCTTACTAGTAGAATACATTTCCGTTATTTCTTCTGCCGTTTGTTATTATCATTACCTATATTAGCCGTTTAATCACATTATCCTGCATTGATAGCATATCAGCTAGCATAGTACTGGGAATTGATAAGTTTCATTTGTTTAGACATTCAGCGAAACAATAGGCTAATAGATCTATGAGACGATTTATTTTTATTCTGCTATTCAGTCTTATTGATAGTTAGATGCCGATTAGTTGAATTATCCGGGATAGTTGTTAGGCGAATTTCTAATATTTAATGTAGTTAACCTTGTGAATGAGGGAATCTGTTTATTTTTGAGCTAACACGGGGTTGCTGACACCTAAAGCGTAAAAATTTCAATTTTCATTTGAGAACCAGAAAAAAGATTAGATTTAATCCTCTCATGCACGAATTTATTTGTGTTATAAACAGAAAATTCATATGCCGCAAACTAATTTAGCACCTCAGGATTGTTGTGTAATACTTTCTTTTTAGAAATTTTGCCCTGTATAGTCAAAAATTCGTGTTCTTGTATGAAGACGTTTTATGCTTTTTTGCCATATTTATTCAATATAATAATAAACATGGCAAAATTGAATATTCAAATTTTATTTATAAGGAATAAGAAGCCGGAAAATAATAACAAACTTCCCAGTAATGTAAAACGCGCTTCAAAATAACTAAGTAAAATTTGATTCGAAACTAGGATTTTCTCTTCTTTCTTGAATCCTCCATGGACTCCCAAAGATATCTTAATCTTTTAACAATCTTGACTACCCTATGAAACATTTTGTGGTTTCCAAGAACTGTTTGGAGTGTCTAGATGAGAACGACATGCAATGTGCAGCACAAAACCGAATCTACATAAAAATTTGAAGCAAAAATGTATGTCCCCTCAATCTTTCATGCAAGAGAGGGTTAAAACAAAATTTTAAAATCTGTCGTCTTTTTATAGACGTCGGTCTGCTGGGGCTGCACGTTTGATTTTCAGAAGTCAATTTTGTGCAAAAATATTTGACGGACAATTCATGGGGGATCTCGTCGCGAATCGTAAAAATAATTTTTTAATCATTTTCTTTGTAATTGTTTTAATTCTGTTCAATCCAAGCAGTTATTCAAACAATATGCGTATCAGAGACGAAATAATTCAATACTTCAAAACTAGTAAGCCCGGCGGTCATACGAAATGTCCGCTGTTCTAGATATTATAAATATACAATTCTCCCAGTAAACCGAAAAGGCACATCAAATCAAAGAGTTATTTATCGGGTAGAACAGTAAAGTTAAATGAATAAAGGATAAACAAATAATAATTTCGGGAAAAAATATTCTTACCGAGAAAAAAAATCTAAGTTATAATAATTTGTAAAATAAAAATTATTTACTATATAATCAAATTGTTTGTGAAAAATTTTTATATCCTACATAATCATCGTCAAAACAATAGTTTTAACAAAACTGGAAAAAAGAGCGCTGCCACTTTAATATATATAAAAAGCGCAGACGATAAATAAATCAAAACAAAGAAAGAATGATTAAATTAAATTCGCGTTTACATCAATTTTTAACGTAGATTGCAAATTGCCTCACTCAAAATGCTAGAGAAGTGTTTTAATTATTAGTATCTAATTTTTAACGGAGATTGCAAATCTAGCAATGCCTCACTCAAAATGCTAGAGAAATATTTTGATTATGAGTATATTTGACATGTGTTACAACAATGGCAACTGTATTACAGTTACGCAAGCACACAATAAGCTATCAGCGACAAACAGACACTTAAGCCGCTTATATATAAGATGAGTGTCTTTGACGAAAGTACGTAGTTTAGTTCCTCTTGGTTTGTGTACCCATGTTTTGAAATTTTGTGTTTGAATGTGTCATAACTAGGGATGTAACGAATATTCGGCCACTATTCGGTATTCGGCCTATTCGGCCCTTTGGCCGAATATTCGGGTTCTCCGGATAGTCATTTCACCCTCCAGCCGAATATTCGGCATGGCCGAATACTGGGTGAGGTAAAATTCGGCCTGGCCGAATATTGACGGACTATTCGGCCGAATAGTTCTGCTGCAGTAAAAAAGTAGAAAAATAAAGAAATTAGCAGATTTTAAACAATTAAAATTGTATTATAATTATTGCAAAAGAATAAATTAGTCCACTATAGTTTAAATAAAAAAAAATAATTTAGAAAAACTACTTTTTTTAAACTTGTTTTAGGCTTGACTGAGCTTTTGCTCAGTCACACATTTTAAAGTTGTAATATTGTATTTTATATTTAGAATTTGCTCCCAAAATCTGCCAATAGTTAATTATAATGGAGAATATGATGAATTCATTTTGTTATTATTAACAAAGTGGAAGCCAGACTTTGTTTCGGTAGACTGATTTATTGTGAATATTGGGTTAGAGGGAAATGTGAAAAGCCCAGAATATATCATGAATATTTAGATAGCATAAGTTTTTGGGGTTTTTGAAAATAAAAACATATTCCAGCTAAGTGCATTAAGTTTTAATAGGTCTTTTAAAAATAGGTATGTAAAAAACCTTATAAAATAAAAATATTAACTTTTATAACTTTTAAAATGTCTTCATAAAAGAGTTTTGAGCAAGGTAAAAGTTCACTAAGCACTAAGGAAGGAATAAGATGAGTGAAAACTACCAGTAGGCAAGGGACTCATCTCATGTAACATTAACAAAAAAGGTAAAGTTTGGGGTCTGTGTTTTTCAAAAACTAATTTTCATCCGATTTCACAAAGGAGGGAGGTTATACATTCATACTGTATGTATGTCTTTTTTTTTTGTTCACCCATAACTTCTCACTGGATGAACCGATTTTCATGATTTTTTTAAAACGATCGAATGTGGTTTCCCATAGGTCCCGTACCTTCTCTTGATTATATTCAATAATTAGAAAAAAAATTCTGGGCAGAATCGTAGTCATTTTTTTGTTTTTTCTTCCATAACAATTGACTAAATGAAACGATTTTGATCATTTTGCTTTACTCGATAGATAGTCGTCTAACGTAAATATTGCACATTAATTTGACTACATTTGTTTTGTTACTCATTGTTGCAGAAAAAGTTTGTTGCAAAAATTAAATCCAATCATTTGGTTCGCACTGGAGACCTTTTAAAACAGACTTCAAAACGGAATTTATCATTCAAATGAAAATATTTTAGTGGAATTGATTCAACGAAGGTTTGCCCTTTGATACGGATTTTTTTAAAATAGAGAGACTTCAAATTATAAATTGCGCTAAATAGTGAAAAAAGTTGCACAAAATTAATGTATTATTATACGAAGCAATGTAAAATTCCAATAATTAATGACTATTAAACAAAATAAAGTATTTTTTTTTTAAACTACCAGTAAAATTTATAATTTTCTTTTTTATATATAAAAAGAAAGTTTACAACTTTTACCTAGCGCTCCGCAGATAATAGCTATGTGGTAATGATTAAACTTTGTGCAAAGTAATAGAAATAAAATTTCACGTTAAATTAAAGCACAAATGAGCATTAAAACGCATTTTATTTCCAATAGCTATGTGCTTCATGTGTCTCTCGAATTTATCTTGAGAGAATAGGACTGCAGAGCGAACTACATAGAGGATCATAATTGACGCCGATACCAATGCACTGTACATAAACCATGGCTGCCTGCGATCATTACAGCGGCTGGCCAAACGGGCGAAAAAGTGCGTGCAAACAGAACTTGCATTTACCGCCACTTCAGTCAGTTTAGCACGTGAATCAGAATGTTTGCTTCTCTGCTTGTTGAAAGCAACTCAATTTAAACTGGCATGCAGCATCCGTTCGGAAGCCATCACGTATGCTAAACGAACTGGAACAAGAACAGAAGCGGCACATTCTTGATGCCAGCAGTTCCTCACTTGAACATGAATGGATTCTTCATGGCACTCTTGGCCAGTCAGAGTTCTTCTTTTTAATGGTGTAACTGTACTTCCTCTACGGAGGGGCTACTAAACTTTTACCTATCGGGGGACCCTTTGAAGAATTAGAATTTTTTCAGAGCAACCGATTCAAATACAGTAAAACCTGTAAAGTTGACCACCTGTCTTAAGTTGACCACTTTTGTCAGGAACGGAGTTAGACCTTCGCCCTCTACCTCACCCTCTATAAGTTGACCACTTTTGTCAGGAACGGAATTCACCCCTTCCCCCGCCCTTCACCCTCTATGAGTTGACAAAAGTGGTCAAGCTTTTGTCAGGAACGGAATTAGTTATTCACCTTCTACCTCACCCTCTATAAGTTGACCACCTGTCTAAGTTGACTACTTTTTTCAGGAACGGAATTAACCCTTCACCCTCTACCTCACCCTCTATAAGTTGAACACCTGTCTAAGTTGACGACTTTTATCAGGAACGGAATTAGCCCTTCACCCTCTACCTCACCCTCTATAAGTTGACCACCTGTCTAAGTTGACCACTTTTGTCAGGAACGAAATTAGCCCTTCACCCTCTACTTTACCCTCTATAAGTTGACAAAAATGACAAAAGTGGTCGAACTTTTGTCAGGAACGGAATTAGTTCTTCACCTTCTACCTCACCCTCTATAAGTTGACCACCTCTGTACGTTGACCACTTTTGTCAGGAACGGAATTAACCCTTCACCCTCTACTTCACCCTCTATAAGTTGACCACCGGTCTAAGTTGAACACTTTTGTCAGGAATTAACCCTTCACCCTCTACCTCACTCTCTATAAGTTGACCACCTGTCTAAGTTGACCACTTTTGTCAGGAACGGAATTAGCCCTTCACCCTCTACTTTACCCTCTATAAGTTGACAAAAGTGGTCAAACTTTTGTCAGGAACGGAATTAGTTCTTCACCTTCTACCTCACCCTCTATAAGTTGACCACCTCTGTACGTTGACCACTTTTGTCAGGAACGGAATTTACCCTTCACCCTCTACCTCACCCTCTATAAGTTGAACACCTGTCTAAGTTGACGACTTTTATCAGGAACGGAATTAGTCCTTCACCCTCTACCTCACCCTCTATAAGTTGACCTCCTGTCTAAGTTGAACACTTTTGTCAGGAACGGAATTAACCCTTCACCCTCTACCTCACTCTCTATAAGTTGACCACCTGTGTAAGTTGACCACTTTTGTCAGGAACGGAATTAGCCCTTCACTCTCTACTTTACCCTCTATAAGTTGACAAAAGTGGTCAAACTTTTGTCAGGAACGGAATTAGTTCTTCACCTTCTACCTCACCCTCTATAAGTTGACCACCTCTGTACGTTGACCACTTTTGTCAGGAACGGAATTAACCCTTCACCCTCTACCTCACCCTCTATAAGTTCACCACCTGTCTAAATTGACCACTAAAGTGCGCAACATACACAGGTTTCACGGTACTACCAATCATTCATTGATCTCATATGTTTACTTTTTATACTACTTTATATTTTGTATCTATGTTTAATGTCACCTTATGGTTCTTAATTTATGAACATACAGCGCCTGTCTCAAATCCACGCTTTCACGCGTTGAAAAACTCCAACTTTCACACCAACGCATTTTATCAACAAACACTCATTGACTGATATCACGTTATTCATTTCATTAGGACACACTCCATTTTGTAAATCTAAAAATGGAATGGCGAAAAGAAAAAGGGGCGTCACGAAACGGTATCTTTGGACCACGGTTTATAGGTCATTAACGCGGGGAAGTCCTGGTCATAAAAGCACACACGTGACTTGATTGAGCAATGGCCGGCAGATGTCGCTGAAGGCTTGGCCTTTGTTTCCTCCATCTGGGAACCATAAAAAATTAAATTTACAGTTAATGTTCTTGATGAGAGTGCTGAGCGAAAATTAGTTGGTGTCGTTCGCATAGCACATCGGGAGTGAAGGCCATCTGCCTGAAAATTCACTAGGGATGAGAACTCATTGACATTGTAATAAAGAAAATGTAAGCGGGAAAAAATTAATGGAATGTGGATTATAATAATATTGATTACAGTTTCGCATCTGTGGTCATCATTAGATTTTATAGTTTGGATTAAGTTGTGATTACAAATTTATTTCAGACTTGTGGCGAGAAATTTAAAAATGTATTTTCTTCTATTTAACTCTTTAACTACGGGAATATATTCACAAATCTGTTTGTCTGAACGCCTAAAAAAAAGCAGCCAAAAATTGCATAAATGGCGATACATCTATTTCTTATGTATATCTCATGAGTTTCTTACATGAAAAAGGCAAAACTGGGAGCGTTCCAATCAACATTAGTCGTAGACGCCCCATTTTCGACCTATGGCGATTTTTCGAGATGTTGATTGGAAATTTTTTGTTCAAGATCAAAATTTCTATGAGATGTAGCTTTTTTTGCTTGCAAATCGGCGGCATACTGTATGAAAAGGGGGTGGTCAATACTCCCTTTAGCACTTCTAATTTTTTCATTTTTAATTGAATAAATTATTATAATGTAAAGAACGAATGCATTTCCTTTTGTTTAACTTTTTATTCTGAAACTTTCATTTTTAGCAAAAATTCATCAAATCGCTTATTGACGTTACCCGTACCACAGGAAAGTTTCGCCAAATCGTCTATTGACGTTACCCGTAGTTAAAGGGTTAAGTAGCGTTGCATTCAACCGTATGCACATACAGTTGAACTTTCTTAATACGAACACGGTTAATACCAAATCAAGACTAAATCGAACATTTTGTTCATTAAGTTCCGTTTACTATTTAATTACACTAAGTATCTCACGCTTATTACGAAGGCTGCAATACAAGTTTGATCTACGACGAACAAAATTTCTGAACTATTCACGAAAAATTTTCTCGATTGCAAATAATTTTTTTAGTTTAGAAAAAAATTGTTGGTTATTTTGAGTCATTGTAAACTGCGAAGTATGCATTTCGAATCATACGTTGAATCTTTCAGGGTAGCAATAGCTTATAGTAAAAGCTGAAGAAGCGTTAGGTACTTTAATGAACTTTTAGAGATGCGTCCAGAAAATGACAATATACAAATGGCATTAGGCATTTTGCACCAGGATATGCGTATCATAAAACTTAATGTACCTAAAAAGCGACTAACGATTAAGGTTTTTTTTCCGTAATTGTTAAATTTTAAAAGTTAAGTTTACTTTTTTAAAGTATGATTTAAAAGTATATTAGTAAAAATAAATCAATTTTCACTATTTATTTCACTTTTTATTATAAATAGTTGAACTTGGTTATAACGACATCGTTTATAGCGACAACTCCGTTATAACGTAAAGAAATTCCAGTCCCTTCATTCGGCAATCAATTGTAATGGTGATCGCTTATAGCGTCACTTGGCTATTGCGTCATAAATATCGCGGTCCCTTCAATGACGCTATAACAGAGTTTCACTAGTATAAAATTATTTTTTAATTATAAGCATGATTTTTTTTTACACATTTTTACTTTTTCTCGGTTGTTACGAATAACGGCTAATACGAACAAATTCGCGAATTTTTGGCGTTTCGTACTAAGCGAGTTCAACTGTATTTTTTAATTTGCTGCTCTTATGCATTCCTATGTACTAACATCGAAAGAAGCAAAAAATATGCAATCGCATACTCCGGGCTCAAATAATCAAAAATCTTTAAAATGTTAAAATGATACAAAGTACTTCGTATCATTTATAATACGGTATAAAATATTTGTTCATTCACTATAAACATTGAAACGAACTCTCGAGGCTTAGCTATTTCGTAAAAAGGCCTAATGATGAAGAAACAACCGCTCCGTACCGCACAGAAACCGCAATTAAGAACATCCTCCAAGCGTGGAGGATGTTATTGACATAATCCCCAGACCCAGCTAAGCTTCTTAGATTCAACTGCATAAGAAGCTAAAAAAAAAAAGAGGCAAAACAGAAAGTGAAAGGTCCAAAAAACAATCTGCTTAGTCGCTAATACCGTCTTAGATTTACCTGAAATTCCCCTGAAACATAGGGCGCGTTTTCAGGGTATAATAGGCGGGGCAAATTGAGCATGGAATAGTTTTAAATGGATTTTCAAAAGAGGAGCTCACGACGTAATTTCGAGGACGAAGTATCGAAGGCGGTTTTCAGCCATAGTTTGTATTGGCATTATTCTGATTTTAATGGCTTTTTTTGGTATCTATGAAAAAGGAATTAAATTCGTCCGGGGACATCAATTATCCTATTTTGAGAATTTACTCAACTGTGCATTATTCGAAGTATTTCAGCTAATGTATTTTTCCGAAAATCAGAGTTGGCATTTTCATGGATGGTTGGATAAGTGGACTAAATGCCAGATGCATTGCTATATTACATGTTAAGGATTCAACATATAATATAAGTATTAGTATAATACATTTATTTCACCTAAGAAGGTACTATATATCCAGTCAGTATATATTTGAGTAAAATTTTAACTTTATTATAGTTTAACTCAATGAAGAATGCATAAAATATTTTCTTATAGAGTCTTCTTTGAAGTAGCTTTAATCGTATATCGAAACATAAAACATGAACAGAACATTTAAAACTTTTATACTTCTTCGAATTTGCAAACTATTTAGAGAACACTGGCTATTTCACTTGACATCAAGTTATGTAAATAAGTTAATTTATTGATTTGACATCATTATTAAACTGTTAAGTGTCGAGTCGCTGAATAATTTTAATTACAGGAAAAGGAACGTGTACTTCATGCGCCTGTTCTGGCAACAAATGCATAATTGAGGCATTTAACTATAGTCTGTGTAATTAGAATAGGCGTATCAAGGTCGCATTTCCTGCTTTGTCTCCATGGCAACTGCAAGAAAGATAACAGAGCCAGACTTTTTTTTTTTGCACTGCAGTTAAAGGAATTGCATTATTACACCTCCGATTCAAAATATTAGAATGATCGAGAAAAAGTAATAGGAGAGAATTAATTTTCCATTTATTTATTTTTGATATTAAGTAAAGGCAATTAAATTTCTCATAAATTAAATATGGATTGTTTAGATAAGATTTTAACATTTACAAAATATAAAATACAATAAATTAGCTATACAATAGCTTTCTGAAACACATCAAAATGTCAGAATAAGATTTAGATTGGTTCAAAATATTAGAATACTTTATCTTACGCAATCTATTTTTGCCTTTGAGAAATAAATGATTTTAATTCGTCTATTATTATTGTAACTAAAACAACACACTAACTAATCAATTTCCCCAAACCAAGTGGGGAAAAAGTCTCTAGCACGGAAACCATGGCAACCCGAAGGGGAAAAGGTAGAGCTGTGTGACCTTGACACGCCGATTCTAATTACAGACTATAATTAGGTGCTACGTTGTGCAAACAAAAAGCACTAATTATATATATTTGAAAGTATTTTCATTCAAAATAAGCTCCTTCGGCTTCCGTACATTTGTTACTACGGTTTAACAACGATTCGAATGTCTGTTCCAGCTCTCATCGTGCGACTGCCACCAAAGGTCGCGGCGAAGCTGTTTGTACACAGTGTGTCAAAGAATGTTTAAGACTACAGCTGGAACTAAGCTTACAGTGGCGTTATCTGTGTTATCGAGCATTCGTGAGACTCTTTAACTATCAGCCGATCTACTGCCAAAACCTCAGTTCATTTATTTGCTATTTTTGTTTTACTTTGATGACATTGACACTATGTAAAGAACTTCGACGCGAGCATTGGAGGCAGTCCCACAATGCGAGATGGAACAGGTATTCGAATCGTTGTCAAACCGCTGTAGCAAATGCATGGAAGCCGATGGAGCTTATTTTGAATGAAAATACTTAAAACAGTATAATTACTAGTTTTTTTTATATTTTATTTTATAAAGCTAGTCTTAAGAATTCTTTGGCACACTCTGTATTCTTACAATGTATTCAAAATTTAAATTGTAAGATGAAACTATTCATCAGTTGACAAAACTAAAATTAGTAAATAAATTCCAATATTTTTATTTTTACATTTTAATTTGCCGTTTTTTCCCCATCTTTTTTTTTCTTGTCTAATTTTGTAATGCACGTAAGCTTGTGTTAGAAACAGATTCCTGACATGCCCAACTGCATTTCTTTCATAACAAACACATGGTAGGTACATCACTTTTTAAAACATACTTAAGATTTAGTGGTAAGGGGCATTCTGTTTAGGTTGAAATTTATTTTATTAAAATTTTACATACACTTTTATGAGCTGTATTATATTGTCTGAATCCATCTGTTTTCCAGATTGTCCACACTAGCCACATGTATTATCCACACTAGCCCCAATACATGTGGCTAGTGTGGACAGAAAGAACTTTTTTCAAAAATACACTATTCAAAACTGTAAAGCCGAATAATTTTACAAATCAGCCAATTAAAAGGCAGAAGCCCAACACCTTGTGTAACATACTGAATGTGTTTAAAATATTATATTTAGTGCATTTTTATACAAAATTTATAAAAGTTGTTAATCGTAGCCCCCTTCTTCTCGTAACACTTAAACGCTTGGTGTGCTAAAAACCGTTTATTTCAAGCATTCCAGGGAGACTTGCATGAATGCGATTGAAGCCGTAACCGATTAATAGCATATTGTATTTATATCTATAAAACAATAATGATAAATTTTACTGGTGGGTAAATGAAATTGCAAATTATAAAAACAATTGCTATTATTTAGCTGTAACAAATCCATATTATTTTGCAATTTTTTTCAGCCTACAATAACAATTAAACCAATCACAAAGAAAAAATGCATCAAAGAATTTAGTATTTGTGAGGTTAGGGTAGGCAATTAGAAGTAGTTAAGTTTATTTCATAGGCAGTAATAATAAAACGATTTTAATACGAAAAATTATTTCGATTGCGTCATCTGTGGAGTATTTAACTAGCTAAAGGGAAGTTGCTAATGAATAACTACTACAATTTAAAAAGGATATCAAATTCATTCCCTCAATAGTAAGGCTCGACCGATGCATCGGCGCCGATTGTTCAACAAAATTGCCATCGGCCATCAGCATCGGCAGCCGATGTCAACTTTATAAAAACATCGGCCCATCGGCCTTAAAAAACATCTAAAAGCCGAGGCAAGGCCGATGTTTTTCGCAGGGACAACTTTCTAGAAAACATTCTCTGTCTGTAACTTATTTTTTCCTCCATAGCTAAATTTCTATTTCCAGACAATAACAGGCAGCACATCAGTTTAAACAAAAAGCACAAAAATAATGTCATTCTACAAAGTGTATTTGATAAAATATTCGGAAAAATAGTTTAATTGATCGCTGCCCAAAAACCTTCATTACTGCTCTTTGAACAGAATGCTAGCGAAATAGAATATGTTAAAAGGGAAATACGTGTAAAACGGCGTATTAAGAGCAATTTTTATGATTTTTTTTAACGTATAAAGAATAAATATATTTTATAGAGATTTTGAGGTTATTTTATAGATAGATTGAGGATCATTTACTGAAATTTTTAAACATTTTTCTTGAAAAATCCGGGAGATATCGGCGGCTGCACACTGTAAGTCCCTACACGGGTCGGCAGTTTACGTACATCCTGGAGGGCACAATTTTTATCTGAAATCAATTTTTTTTTAATTAACTTTTTTTTATCAGTGTCTCATCTAGTTCAACTAAAATCATCACAAAAAAAAACTTTGAAAATTTCTATTTGTTTTAGAATGGGAAAATTAAATACGATTTTTAACAGTTTTTTTTTTTTTTTTTTTTGTTTTTTTCTTACAACAAAAAATAAATAAAAATAAAGAGATGTTTATGATTCTTGTTCAACTAAAGCGTGTATATATAAAGAAAATGTGTGTTAAATTTGATATGGATTTATCAAAAATTTTGCGAGCTAGAGTGTACGCAAATTCGAAAAAGTAGTTTCGAGAAAAACGCGTTTGAAGAGAAGAGTGGTTGAAGGTAAATTTAAGGCAGTAATGAATCAATTTTTTTATACTTATAGATACTAATAGTACTTATAGAAATTTCTATCCAAGGTCTCAGTTGTTAAAAAAAATAAAAGGAAATCTGCTAACGTTCTCTAATACCCTTCAGGTCATTCATGAGGGACTACCTGCTCAACTGCTCCAAAAGGAGCGCTCGCTCAAATGCTTATAACTTTTAAACGACTTGGAATTTTGCTTTGAAATTTTCAGGGTATATTATTGAATAGTTGTAGAATCGATTTATGAAGAAAAAAAATTAATTTTTTGAGACTTTTACACGTATTTCTCCCCTTAAGGTAAAAGTAATAGAGGCGTCTTATGAGTGCTACTTCGCTATTTGTTATTCGCACTAGGTTAGTTGCCTCATTTTGTCCGTTTTTCGCTCAATAATGACTTAGTGCATTAGATTTCATTGTGCAATAATCTTATACCATCTGCTTTTAGTTTGTCCTGTTTCTTATTATTCCGAAATTGTAAACAGTACGAAGTCAACTCAATGAAAGTACGATAATAATTTTACCCACTTAAACGTTTTTCTCTTAGCCGTTTTTTTTTTCCTCCCTCTTCCATGGCACGTGTTACAGTTTTTTTGCAATTGTGCAGCAATCTCGTTGCATCTGCTTTTAGTGTGCGGTTATTCTCATTATTTTATTTTTAGTTTACAACATAGAAAAAAAAATGATCAAAAATAAGAAACGATTTTCCAGTATGAATGTTTATTGATCGAAATTTTACGTGTCAAGGTTCGACTTGCAATTTTCGAAAATTGAATTCTCAAAATGCGAGTTCGCGCGACAGGATTTAAAAATTCTTTAAAAAAATGCTAGCATTTCTTTATTTTCAAAGGTTAATCAATGCGTTCCCGCTTTTCTTTCAAAAACGGGGGAAAAATTAAGAAAAAAATCCGAGGGGTGTTGACAATTTTGTTAGATACAAACCCACATTATTTGTTAGCCTGTATTATAACATCTACATTCCTGCCCATGAAAACAAAAATAAGAAAATAAAGGCAGCTGCACTTGTCATTTGCAGTGCAGGTGCTATAGAGAAAAAATGTTGGAGGAAAGGGAAGGAGACCCGATCCGATCCAATAGTAGTTGACTTCTTTTGAAAGGATAAGAAAAAATAATTAAAAATCCTCTGATATAGCTATTTTTTTACCACCAAATAGTTTAATTTCTTTACTAGAATCGCGAGTGATTCTTTTAGTTTTAATTATTATGTAAACTTCCTCCAAACAGTAACAGTTTTATGGTGCTTGAATAATGCATTTATGTTTTCATAAACATTAAAATAAATAAATGATTTATATGACATTGTTGATAAGCATAATGGTTAAAAGCGAATTTTTTCCATCGGCCGATGGAAGAGGAAAATAATCGGCAATCGGCCATCGGCCGACCTCGGAACAATCGGCCAACAATCGGCATCGGCCCATCGGCCAAAAAATGCCATCGGTCGAGCCCTACTCAATAGTTTAAGTGACGTAATTAAGTTCAAATTATCAATATAGTTATGCGGAAACTTAATGTATTCAAAACAAAATTTTTAAAACGTTGACGAGTATTAACGAATAAGCATAACATGTCTGTCCGTCTGTGGTTCAAGAGGTAGGTTTAGAGACCCGTTAAAAAAAATTTTAACAGGTAGTTACTTTTTGTTCAAATTGTACGCAAATTTCCATATAAATTTCCCATATAGGGATGAAAAACCTTACACTTTTTCATGTAATATATCGATCGAAAACGAAGATTTTTCAGAACAAGATGATATTTGTTCTAAAGTTTCTAAGTCAATAAGAACGCCAGTTATAAGCTTTTTAGTTCGATTTCTTAAAGCTTACCATCACACAAAAATAATAACTTGTAGTTTCCTCAACTCCGGGTAAATAGTTTTAGCATACTTTTAATTTAAAACTTCGCCAAGATCATCGCCAAGAGACATATATTTATATTTCACTTAACGTGGAGCAATTACGATTAAGTTTTGCGTTTCGATACGATACTGACATCCTGCAAAAAGCAAACTATATTAAAGCGATATATATTTTTTTAATGATTATTATAAAAAAGTAACATAATATTTGTATTTATTGTCATAACTTACGCGGGGGGGGGGGGGGGAGGCTTCAACAAATTTATTTCTATTTCTTAAAAAGTATTTCCATTCATAACTCAATTTTTAATTTCCGATTCTTTGGAGTGGCAACACTTAGGTTTGTTTATATCGAGCGATCATTCTCATGTTTATATCTAGCTGTGAAGAAAATTTGACCATGATTCAAGAATTTCAAAGGTTCAAGACACAATTTTATTTTTTTTTTCAAAGCCTTCCACACAATTCAAAGTACATGTACCTCATTCAAGAATGCCTTCTAGACAAGTAACCGCGACAGTTGCGGTTATCATTTAAACTGTTACTAAATTTGCATATCTGACAAACTAAATTTACATCAATGCAAAAAAGTTCTAACAAGCTGTTTTTTTCTTAATCCTTTGGAATTTTAAAGTGTTTTAAAATGACTATAGCCTGCAGATTTTTTGCGGGGAATCAGCTAGTAGTAATAATAATAATAACGGAAGGGATTGCAAACCAAAAGAGCAGCGATGCAATTTTGAATAACAGTAATAAATTTCTGATCAAAAAAGTGTAATCGCAGTTAAAAAAAAAATCATTGAATGATCTTTAAAAGTTTCGATTGAATTCTGTGAAATCAAAATAAAACTGAACAAATAATTCAGGATATTAAATTATTCATCGCAGAAGTTGGTTCACGTTAAATCCGTCGTGGCTCCATTGTCCTCCAAGTGAAACGATACCTCTGGTGGTGCCAACCCAAGAGACTTGTCCTCCAAGTGAAACGATACCTCTGGGGTTGCCAACCCAAGAGACTTGTCCTCCAAGTGAAACGATACCTCTGGTGGTGCCAACACAAGAGACGGTCTCTGATCTGGGAGCTGGTTTAAAAATTAAGAGAACTCTCATAGGGGTGGAAGTTGGATTCCCGCCTATAAGAGCCCCGTTAGACTCAGGAGCAGCGCACCCATTCTTCCTCGCTGTGCGCGAGGAGACAACGAAAACAACAACAACAACAAAAGTAAACATTTACTACTCGACCTCAAAAGAAATCTTTCCAAATGTAAGCATGCATCACAATCCATCCTTCTCCCTCATAAGGGACCGCCATAAATGATGCTTTTTTCCCATATTTTGACCACTTTGTGACAAAGCGGGGGAGGCCCGCTTTGTCACAAAATGTCACACAACGTTGTATAAGCATGATGTCACACTTGTTACCCCCTCCCCTCGTCACAATTTGTCCCAATTTTAAGAAACACCCTCTCCCTCGAAGAGTGACATTTATGAATGATCCCTAACCAACATCTTAATTTCTAAGTCTTACTTCATTTTCGCATTGCCCGTGTCTCCGATCATATTAGAATACCCTTTACCGAAAGCATAAATAATCGATTGCGGCAGAGCAGACGATAATAGGACAATGCGGGGCAGAAAACGCGCATTTTCCGCAGCTTTAACTAGAACAATTGCTGGAAATTCGACATCGACGCCATATGTCTATTGGCTAGGGCCAAAACAAAAACCATTTTGCACAGATGTTAACAGCTGGTGTACAACGTTAATGACTCTTCCTATGTCGTATTCTCTTGTTATCTAGAGAAATGACGAAGACGACCTGTCTGCATATTATGGAAATTTGAACGCTACTGTTAGAAACGGTTTTGGTGTGGATGCGATATTCTGGAGTAGAAAAATATATTGTTTCGTATAGGTCCAGTTTACTGTAAATATTTTTGGTTTTCAGTTGGTGTAAAGTTGAAAGTTATTCATTTTTTGCCGCATTTTAACTTCTTTTACGTGTCTAAAAAAATACAAACAGCAGAATGTTTTTTTAGCACATGATGTTCGTTAACCCCTTCCCTCTCGTTCTCGTGAAAGTGACGGGCTGAGGTTTCGCCTTCTATTTCTCGCTCCCGTGAAAGTGACGGGCTTAGGTTTCGCCTTCTATTTCTCGCTCCCGTGAAAGTGACGGGCTTAGGTTTCGCCTTCTATTTCTCGCTCCCGTGAAAGTGACGGGCTTAGGTTTCGCCTTCTATTTCTCGCTCCCGTGAAGGTGAGGGGCTTAGGTTTCGCCTTCTATTTCTCACTCCCGTGAAGATGACGGGCTTAGGTTTCGCCTTCTATTTCTCGCTCCCGTGAAAGTGACGGCCTTAGGTTTCGCCTTCTATTTTTCGCTCCCGTGAAAGTGACGGGCTTAGGTTTCGCCTTCTATTTCTCGCTCCCGTGAAGATGACGGGCTTAGGTTTCGCCTTCTATTTCTCGCTCCCGTGAAAGTGACGGAATGAGGTTTCGCCTTCTATTTCTCGCTCCCGTGAAAGTGACGGGCTGAGGTTTCGCCTTCTATTTCTCGCTCCCGTGAAAGTGACGGGCTGAGTTTTCGCCTTCTATTTCTCGTTCCCGTGAAGGTGAGGGGCGTAGGTTTCGCCTTCTATTTCTCACTCCCGTGAAGGTGACGGGCTTAGGTTTCGCCTTCTATTTCACGCTCCCGTGAAAATGACGGGCTGGAGCATTTAAAATTTCAAAATAAAAACAAATCAAAAATTAAAAATGAATATTTATATTGTTCATACACTAATTTTTATGCAATTCAGATGTAAAAAATTGGCATTTTTATGACAGTTTTCTTGAAAATTACCAAGGGGTTAACTCATCTACGCATCAAAAATTCATTACAATTGCTCATTTATCCTATTTTCATAGAAATGAGCAATCGCAATGAAATTTCGATACGTAACGGAGTTAACACATTTCATGTTCCAAAAAACATAGTGTATTTTTTTTTTTTGACACACATAAGGGACCGTTCATAAATGATGTCACGCTTTTTCCCGATATATTTACCCCTACTCCCCCCTTTGTCACATGTCACGCTATGTTGCATCATCCTGATGTCACACTTGTTACCCCCTCCCCTTGTCGCACTTTGTCACAATTTCACGACCCCCCCCCCCTCGAAGCGTGACATCATTTATGAAGGATCCCTAAAAAGAATTTAAAATATATCAGAAATGAATAATTTTTAACTTTACAAAAACTAAACACCAAAAATCGTGTTTAGTTACAAAATGTTTACAGTGTACCTTTGTTTGTCCATATTCAATAATTTAAAAAAAAAGTTATGGGCAGAAATGTAGTGATTTTTTTTTTTGTCTTATTTTTTATCCATAACTTTTGATTAAATAAACCGATTTTTATGATTTTTTTTTCT
Source organism: Octonoba sinensis (assembly GCA_038502835.1). Taxonomy (NCBI): domain Eukaryota; kingdom Metazoa; phylum Arthropoda; class Arachnida; order Araneae; family Uloboridae; genus Octonoba; species Octonoba sinensis. The sequence continues at coordinate 107,699,498 of CM076606.1, forward strand.
TAAACCGACAGAGGGTCGTCTAACTCGAATATCGCACATCAATTTGACTACATTTGAAAGGTCCACTGGAAAAACGACCCAAGTTACATACTACTTGATAAACTTTGCTTTGTTTTATTTTAAATTATGTATTATAAATGAATATAAATTATGCATTATAAATGTATATACAGTGAAACCCCGAACCTACGTTTTTCCCGCATTTTAAGTTTTTTTCATCGGGTCCCTGATTTTCCGTATACTAAAAATGTTAATTTAACCCGGAATTTGTTATACATGAAATTTCCCGCCTTTTACGTTTTCCCTGGAATGTGAAAAAAAAAAAAAATAATATTCTAAAATAAGCAATATTTTCCTTCTGTACTTTACGTCAGCCGATGAAGATCAACAAAAACAATCGGAAGCACAGCCCGTCCGTTCTTTCACTATTGCAATGAAGAGCTTACAAATAGTGAAAGACGATTTTCATTCTTATAAAGACCAGGAAAAAAACTTGCAACGTATTTCAATCCTAGAAGATGCTGCATTCACTTTGGACTCAATGACTAAAAAACAATCCACTATTACGGATTATTTTCAGCCTAAACGCCAGGAATCGCATCTAAATGTGCTAAAATTATCTTAAAATGGTATGTATAATAATGTTCTTTTCGTAAAATATAGATATTATACCTTTTGAAAGAGTCATCTTTACTATCTTTAGTTTTTTTCTATTTGATTTTTGCATTCTATGTATTTCCCCTATTTTACGTTTTTCTTGCCAAGTCCCTTGAGGAACGTAAAATCGGGGTTTCACTGTATTATAAATTTGAATTTGGGTGTTACGTGAAAGTAGGCTCCTATAGTTGAAATTAACATTTATATTATAAAATGAATGAATAAAACAAAAAGCAAAATTCGTCAAGTAGTATGTGACTAAGGTCGTTTTTTCAGTGGACTCTTCATTTGTTCTTTAGCAAGAACGTTATGGGGGAAAAATAAATATTTTTCTTTTAATTGGAAAGGCTTGTCTTGAGAATTCTTTCTTGGAAAAATTATAAATGAACATAAAACTCGTTGTTAAAAAAGAGTTTGTTTCCATTAAGCAGTAAAATTAAAAGCGATTATAATACGAGTTTCACTGGAGGCCTTCTCTGAAGCAAAAATGAAATCCAACCAGCTTATTTGCTCTAGTGACTTTTTAAAATTGACTTCAAAACGGAATTTATCATACAAATTATTAGCTTTTAGTGCTAGTCGCTCAAAGCAGGTGCGTTCTTTCATATGCTTTATCTCGTTAAAATCTCGTTAATACCTTTTTTTATACGTAGTACAGTACATAATTTTAATATCAAGCATTTTGAGGAAGATATTATAAATATTGATCATTAGATAACTGGAACCAGATTTTATAAATGTTGATCTCAAGGCAAATGGAAATGATTTTATAAATGCTAATTTCTAGGCAAATGGAAAAGATTTTATTAATGCTAATCTCTTAGTATTTTATAAATGGATGAGAAAAACATTATAAATATTGATTTCTAGGTAAATGGAAGGGATTTTGTAAATGCTGGTCTCTAGGTCAATGGAAGGGATTTTATACAAATATTCATCTCTAGGTCAATGGAAGAAATGTTATAAATGTTGACTTTTTTTTTTTAGGTAAATGGAAGGAAATTTATATAAATGCTGCTCTCTTAATATTTCATGACTGTTGATCTCCAGATAATTGGAACCAGATTTATAAATGCTGCCCTCTAGATAGGTGGAATGGAAATTTATAAATGTTGATCTCCAGATAACTTTAATCAGATTGTACAGATGATGATTAATTGTTTATCTCCAGGTAACTGGAACCGAATTTCATAAATGTTGATCTCCAGAAAAATTGAATAGGATTGTATAAATGCTAATCGCCATATAACTGGAATAAGATTTTATAAATGCTAATCTCCATATAACTGGATTAAGATTTTATAAATGCTGATCTCCAGATGTATGGAATACGATTTTACAAATGTTGATCTATAGGTAAATGGAAGGAATTTTATAAATGCTGCTCTCTTAATATTTTATGACTGTTGATCTCCAGATAATTGGAACCAGATTTATAAATGCTGCCCTATAGATAAATGGATGGAATGGAATTTCATACATGTTTATCTCCCGATAACCGGAATAAGATTGTATAGTTGATGATTAATTGTTTATCTCCAGGTAACTGGAACTGAATTTTATAAATGAGTATCTCCAGAAAAATTAAATAAGATTTTATTAATCATAATCTCCAGATAATTGGAATAAAATTTTATAAATGCTGATCTCCAGATACATGGAATAGTATTTTACAAATGTTGATCTATAGGTAAATGGAAGGGATTTTATGAATGTTGATCTCTAGGTAAATAGAAGGAATTTTATAAATGCTGCTCTCTCAAAATTTTATGACTGTTGATCTCCAGATAATTGGAACCAGATTTATAAAGGCTGCCCTCTAGATAGATGGAATGGGATTTTATAAATGTTGTTCTCCAGATAACTGGATTTAGATTGTATAGATGATTAATTATTTATCTCCGGGAACCTTGAACCGAATTTTATGAGTGTTGATCTCCAGAAAAATAGAATAGGATTTCAAAAATGCTTATTTCCAGATAGCTGAAATCAGATTGTATAGATGATGATTAATTGTTTATCTCCAGGTAACTGGAACCAAATTGTATAGATGATGATTAATTGTATATCTCCAGGTAACTGGAACCAAATTTTATAGATGTTGATCTCCAGAAAAATGGAATAGGATTTTATAAATGCTTATCTCCAGATAACTGGAATCAGATTGCATAGGTGATGATTAATTGTTTATCTCCAGGTAACTGGAACCAAATTGTATAGATGATGATTAATTGTATATCTACAGGTAACTGGAACCAAATTTTATAGATGTTGATCTCCAGAAAAATGGAATAGGAATTTATAAATGCTTATCTCCAGATAACTGGAATCAGATTGCATAGATGATGATTAATTGTTTATCTCCAGGTACCTGGAACCGAATTTTATAAATGTTGATCTAGAGATATATGGAACAGGATTTTACAAATGCTGTTCTCCAAATAACTGGAACCAGATTGTATAGATGATGATTAATTGTTTATCTCCAGGTACCTGGAACCGAATTTTATAAATGTTGATCTAGAGATATATGGAACAGGATTTTATAAATGCTTATCTCCAGATAACTGGAATCAGATTGCATAGATGATGATTAATTGTTTATCTCCAGGTAACTGGAACCAAATTGTATAGATGATGATTAATTGTATATCTCCAGGTAACTGGAACCAAATTTTATAGATGTTGATCTCCAGAAAAATGGAATAGGATTTTATAAATGCTTATCTCCAGATAACTGGAATCAGATTGCATAGATGATGATTAATTGTTTATCTCCAGGTACCTGGAACCGAATTTTATAAATGTTGATCTAGAGATATATGGAACAGGATTTTACAAATGCTGTTCTCCAGATAACTGGAACCAGATTGTATAGATGATGATTAATTGTTTATCTCCAGGTACCTGGAACCGAATTTTATAAATGTTGATCTAGAGATATATGGAACAGGATTTTACAAATGCTGTTCTCCAGATAACTGGAACCAGATTGTATAGATGATGATTAATTGTTTATCTCCAGGTACCTGGAACCGAATTTTATAAATGTTGATCTAGAGATATATGGAACAGGATTTTACAAATGCTGTTCTCCAGAGAACTGGAACCAGATTGTATAGATGATGATTAATTGTTTATCTCCAGGTACCTGGAACTGAATTTTATAAATGTTGATCTAGAGATATATGGAACAGGATTTTACAAATGCTGTTCTCCAGATAACTGGAACCAGATTGTATAGATGATGATTAATTGTTTATCTCCAGGTACCTGGAACCGAATTTTATAAATGTTGATCTAGAGATATATGGAACAGGATTTTACAAATGCTGTTCTCCAGATAACTGGAACCAGATTGTATAGATGATGATTAATTGTTTATCTCCAGGTACCTGGAACCGAATTTTATAAATGTTGATCTAGAGATATATGGAACAGGATTTTACAAATGCTGTTCTCCAGAGAACTGGAACCAGATTGTATAGATGATGATTAATTGTTTATCTCCAGGTACCTGGAACTGAATTTTATAAATGTTGATCTAGAGATATATGGAACAGGATTTTACAAATGCTGTTCTCCAGATAACTGGAACCAGATTGTATAGATGATGATTAATTGTTTATCTCCAGGTACCTGGAACTGAATTTTATAAATGTTGATCTAGAGATATATGGAATAGGATTTTACAAATGCTGTTCTCCGTACAGTTCAAACCAACGAAGTAATGACCAGATATCTCGCCTTCAAAGTTCATTCTTCTATACATCAGAAACGATGTAATTTGACATCAAAGAATTTTCTGTGAGTTGCATGACATCCAGTGATGCTTTATTAAACTTTCAGCACTTCCCAATTCATATTAACCTGTTTTCACACAATTTCTATGGGGTGGAAAAAAAAGTGTCCGCTGCCACGATGAACGTGTTAACCACACTTTCATTAAATCACACGAAAATTTTGGTGTCATTTCAAAAACACGATCCTTTTCTTCATTTATTTACTCGTAACGAAACAATTCCGCTAATCTACCACCTTCCGAACTTCTCACTGTTCTAACATTATTGTATTGCAATTTATTCCTTTCTGCGTTCCATCTTCCCTTCGAATATTGTGACAAGAACGTGACATCCCACAAAACATCCCAAGGGGATTCCGCGGAAGAACAAAAGCAACTCTTATCTCGGGGGAGAAAAAAGAATAAAGGAGAACTCCTCTGGTCATCCGCGACAATGGGCTAAGGAAGGCTTGACCAGAGGTCATTGTCTGAGAGCAACTTTTCGAGATCTGTTACGGGGCGGGAGAGGGGGATGGTAAGAGGATTTTCCGCGGGATGGTGGTGGTGATAGACGATGTGGAAAGCCCCAGTCAGCGGATTTGGCCTCAAGGTGAGGTCGAAGGAATGCTGCTGAGGTGAGGATTTTGAATAAATGACAGGAAATTTTTTCAGTAATCTATATTTCATTCTATTAAAGAGAAAAAAAAGCCATAAGAAAAAGAGAAAGGAGCAGAAAACTAAATGCAGTATTATTTAATCTATACACCTCCAACTTCTTATGGTCTCTGTATTAGAGGACACAAATCCCAGAAGTTTTTAACCCCTTCAAGCACGAGAGTTTTTTCAGAAAAACTGGTTAAAAATGATAGTCTTTTTTCGACAGAGAATGAATATATTGATATAGTATAAATTTTTGGAAAATTTCAGTTGTAGGAGGTGACTAGGCGAGCGGGGGGTGGGGTAAAAGTTATATAAAAAATTATTATCCAAACAAAGTGCAAACGGATCTCAGAGGGGCATTAGAAATAAAATAATGCGAGAGACAAGATCGCGCGTATGATACACGGGCATGTGTAAATTTTCCGGTAACTTTCGTCCGTGTCAGACACGGGCATGTGCAGATTTGCCGGTAACTTTCGCCCGTGTCAGACACGTTCATGTGCAGATTTGCTGGTAACTTTCGCCAGTGTCAGACACGGGCATGTGCAGATTTGCTGTAACTTTCTCCAGTGTTAGACACGGGCATGTGCAGATTTGCCGGTAACCTTCGCCCGTGTTAGGCACGGGCATGTGCAGATTTGCCGGTAGCTTTCGCCCGTGTTAGGCACGGCATGTGCAGATTTGCCGGTACCTTTCGCCCCTGTTAGACACGGGCATGTGCAGATTTGCTGGTAACTTTCGCCCGTGTCAGACACGGGCATGTGCAGATTTTCCGGTAACTTTCGTCCGTGTCAGACACGGGCATGTGCAGGGTAACTTTCGCCAGTGTCAGACACGGGCATGTGCAGATTTGCCGGTAACTTTCGCCCGTGTCAGACACGGGCATGTGCAGATTTGCTGGTAACTTTCGCCAGTGTCAGACACGGGCATGTGCAGATTTGCCGGTAACTTTCGTCCGTGTCAGACACGGGCATGTGCAGGGTAACTTTCGCCAGTGTCAGACCCGGGCATGTGCAGATTTGCCGGTAACTTTCGCCAGTGTCAGACACGGGCATGTGCAGATTTGCTGGTAACTTTCTCCAGTGTTAGACACGGGCATGTGCAGATTTGCCGGTAACCTTCGCCCGTGTTAGGCACGGGCATGTGCAGATTTGCCGGTACCTTTCGCCCGTGTTAGATACGGGCATGTGCAGATTTGCTGGTAACTTTCGCCAGTGTCAGACACGGGCATGTGCAGATTTTCCGGTAACTTTCGCCCGTGTTGGACACGGGCATGTGAAAATTTGCCGGTAACTTTCGCCAGTGTCAGACACAGGCGAATGCGTAAACTGGTTAATGGGACTGCATAAAGGTTCCTTGCCATTTGCAGAGCTTGTGCATTCCCCAGGAACTGGCAACCATCCCTTCATGTGGCACCACTATCGGCGGATGCCATTACCACTTAAGGAATTTTGAAGCTCCGTTTTTCCCTAGAGGGTTGCACCTGAGGTCTAATGATGCGAAACTAAACTTGAAATTTATTTAGCCGAGAGTATCCAAGTTAAACAGATGCTCAAGGGATATTGAACACGCCACCTTATGCATGAGCACTGATGATATTCTAAAACCAGAAGTAATTCCTCTTAGAAGTCTCCGTCAGAGGCATTTTTACTTGATGCGCCTTATTCTTCGCAACAGAGCTTAAAACCTTCCTCCTTGAATTTAATGTTGCTATTCCTTTGGAGACCAAACCAGGTTGCAATTCGCATACTTTTTGTAATTACTCACAGCAGCAGAAGATGCGGGGGCAAAACAATTTCTAACAAACCCAGCATCCGTCAGGCATAAAATCCAAAATTATAGAACAACATGCCCGAAACGAAAATTAAGCTGGTAAACTTATACAGGAATTTGGAGCAGCCTTTTTTCTTCTTTTTTAGAGTTTTTGAGTTTCTTCGCTTCGACTTCTAAATACTTGCTCCGGCTCCGCTTCATGCTCCGAATAATTTGGATAGATCATATTATATATCCTTTTCTTTACTTTTTATAATCTATAAAAATTTAAAAGAATATATACTTCTATTCTTAATGCGAAACTGAGCTGTTTCAAAGAAATATATAACATTAAAAATAAATAACTCTTTCAAACCCCTATTTAAATTCAGTTTCGATTTTAAAACATAAAAACTTTATATACGTTCCATTAAGCTAGTTCTTTTTTCTGACCCGGGAAAGAATGACGTAACGTCAGCTCTAGCTGGGTTTGCAGAATCGGTCCAATCAATCGGTGCTTCATCATATGAACAGATAGCTGGAAGATTATTTAAAGGAAGTTCTCAAGGTTTTTGCGGGGATTCATAAAATGTCAATATTGTAGATAGACTGTGATTTTTTGTGTTGTCTTTTTGCTTTGTTTGGAATGTGTATTTCTCATGTGGACGCTGCAAAATAAACAATTAATTGATGGTTTTTAGTCACGACTGTTTAATATGATTGTTTCATAGACGGTCATTCTATTAAATGAACGGCTGCTCGTAACCGTCATATTTCGTATAAGGTAAATGACCCGGTAGTGGACATAGTTAAGAAAATTTTCGTACTTTTTTACGTGGAAATTTTTTTTCAAGGGACTTACATCAATATTTGCATATTTAGCTTAATCGCCAACTATTTATCCAAAAATTAATTACCTATAAAATGTCATTTGGTGAAAAATGAGGATTTTTACGTCAAATTTACTAAACGCTTAATTTGCACCTATAGTGGACATTTATAAGACACGTATTTGCATTAGTAGTGGACAGAAATGAATATCATCTATTTCATGCTGTTAACTTGGAGAAATAATTGTAAAAATGACTAAGGGCCCATTCATAAATGATGTCACGCTTTTCCCCCAAAACTTTTCCCCAAATCCCTCACCTTCTTATGGATCGGCTTTAGTAAAGAGCAGCAAATGTGACCGTTGTGGAGGCAGCTATTAAATGTTATGATCCATGTACTTGCATAGATGCTCCACGTCAATTTTAGTTCTATTAACCAACACTAGAAATCGTTCGCTCTACGTTCTGATAATTTCATTCAAGTTTAATGTTACATTCGTTTATTTTAGGAGCTTAAAGATCTAAGTGTCCACTACAAGAGCAGTGGCCACTACCGGGTCATTTACCTTATATATAAGATAAAAAAATTTTAAAAGTATCATTCTCAGCTGAAATAAATTTACTCAGGCATACCACTAATACACGATTTGGCTATTTTTCTGCGGAGAAAAGTACAGATGTTCAATAAATTCGGAACCCTAATTTATATTGCATACTCGATTCGAAAGGCGTGCAACAGCCTGTACAATTAAATTTAACTCCGTTTAATTACATTTAAAGTTGAATAATTGTTTTAAAAATCCTTCCTTCGATACCGAAGCGCTCCAAACCCCCTCCGCCATGCAAAACAGGAAGCAGCATTATTTCGATGAAACATGCGTAATATTCGCGACGGGAGAACTTACTGAAGCGGAAGGCAAGCCCATCTTTTGTATATTTCCGACTCAACTATCCTGGGACCGGAATTTCGTAATTAAACAACTTTCTCCGAATTGCCTAACAATAATTCGAATTCTTGTATTTTTGAGATTATTAAGCTAATAGGAAATGGAATTCTGATTTCCATTGGTATTCGCTCTGTTGAATTTATGATGTAATTATAATTGATTTTTCGAGATAGTTCCGATTGTATCCAGCAAGGAAAAAATGAAGTTTTAAGAAGAGAAATAATTACTTTATATCCGTAAATTATTTATCCTATTACGGTCCAGGATTCCTGCTTTTGGTAAACTTTGAAATGCTGTTTATTTATTTTCATTAATTAATATTGGAAATTTCTTGGTTATAACTATCAATGGAAATAACTGTGCATTTGAAGATTCTAGCGGATGAACGAATTGTCACAAATAAGGGATCATTCATAAATGATGTCACGATTCGAGGGGGGAGGGGGGGTTGGTGAAATTGTGACAAAGTGTCACAAGGGGAGGGGAGGGGGTAACAAGAAGTGTGCCATCATGCATTGTGCTACATAGCGGAACATGTGACACAATGGGGAGGGGTCCGCTGAAGTTTGACATATTATGACAAAGGGGGAGGGGGGTCAAAACATATCTGAAAAAAGTTCACTTCTATTTTCATATAAGTGAGCAATCGCAATGAAGTTTCGCTACGCAACTGACTTAACAAATTTCATGTGCTAAAAAAACATTACGCGGCCTACATTTTTTTTTACACAGATACATATTAAATTTTAAAATATAACAAAAGTGAATAATTTTCAACTTAACTCCAACTGAACTCCGAAAATCGTGTTTTGTAACTCCAAAAATGGTGGCAACTACAGGCAAAATTTTAGTTTCTTTTTTGATTACATCAGAGTTATTAGCACATTATGAGCGGGCCGGCTTTTACTAGCACCCATTTCGTGCATTGCCGTTTAAAAGCGGACCTGGTGTTTGTACCCGTTTAAAATCACCACTTTTAAGTCACACAAGGGGAAAAATAATGTTTCATATGATGTATGAATTGAATGCTGTATTTTTTTAGAACATTTTTAAAGTTAGTCAACTTAGCCCGCTACGCAACATGATGTGTTACGCAGCGACCTATTTTATGGAGAAAAGAAAATACAGTTTCATCATTTTTACTCTTCGTCACATTTTTAAGAGGAAAAAAAAATCAAAATTTAATTACATGAACAAACACTTTTTCTTTTATTTTCTTAATTAAAAAGTTTTAATAAAAAGACTAATTAATTTTTAAACAAGCAAAGTTTTACAAGGATTATAAAATTTTCTTCGTTGTTTTAACTTGCATCACATTTGTGTCGAAGTTTTAGCACAAAAAGTTTGCATCATTAACTTTTTCGTGGAGCGCTCGTTAACAAATATTTAATTAATAAAATAATATTAATCAAGAACACTGGGTAATTTTAATATTGTGTGACAAACTTTACGGCTTGTATTACCCACCAAACAAGAGCATTTTCGCCGTGAGTTTCGATGTTCTTTGAGAAATGACCTCTCCACTCGTCTTAAAAATGTCATTTGCTTAATCTGAAGAAGTAAAAACAAATGTACACTCGGGTATAGTGATGGCTCAGTTTTACTGATGCACTAGGTATAGTGATGGCTCAGTTTTAGTGATACACTGGGTATAGTGATGTCTCAGTTTTAGTAATACAGTAGGTATAGTGATGGCTCAGGTATAGTGATGGCTCTGGTACAGTAATGGCTCAGGAATAGTGATATAATAGTTATAGTGATGGCAGTAGTATTACGTGCAAAAGGAATAAGTGCGCAGTGCATTGGCATTGTTTTTCATTTGTATTTAAGATATTCATGTAACAAGTTCCGTCTAGAACCGAACGAAACTACTTTCCCGTATACACCAGCATCAAATTGACATTCTAGCTATGTAACAAGCTCCGTCTAGAACTGAACGAACCTACTTTCCCGTATACACCAGCATCAAATTAATAATCTAGCTATATCTCTTTCTCCTTCTCATTTAGCTTTACTTCTTACTTACTTAAAATAAACCTTTTTCAGCAGTTTATATATTCATTAACTCATTCATTTCTTCCTTTACTCACTCTTTTGTGAAATAATACAAAATTTTCGTAATTAAATATTAATCGACAAAAATACCTCGGTGTTTTCTGCCTATATTGTTATTAAAGGGAGTCGGCATCCTCCCTCGGTCATTTTTTTCCCTATGGTGTTTCTATTTACAATTTTTGCGTCATGTCATGTTATATCACTTCATAAGACATTTAATATTAAAAAAACTGGATATTTTAAATATAATTTGAAAATTTTAATTTTTTAAGCGAAATCTAGCAATTTTTAAAAATGCATTTTATTTTCCAAAAATTGGAGTAAAGTCTCATTTTTTTAAAATTTATTCATCACTCAAAAAGCAAAACTTTTATGCATTGAATGTTTTATAAGTCAAATGCTTTTTGAGAAAAAAATAAGAACGGAAGTAAAAATGCGGAAAAAATAACGAAAAATTCGAAAAACCTCAAAAAAGAATTGAAAACAAAAAGTACTTAAGTTATCAGAAAAGTAATGCATAAATTTATCATGTATAGTTCCAGGCATATGTGGGTAAAAAAAAATCCACATTATAGATACAAATTTCAAAAAGCCTTTGCATTTTAACTGAGGAGAAATGCACAAAAAAAAAAAAGCGAGAGAGAACAGCATTTTAGTTTTCGGCTTGCAATATCTTTATCAAAATTTCAAGAAAAAAAGCGAGAGAGAACAGCATTTTAGTTTTCGGCTTGCAATATCTTTATCAAAATTTCAAGTAAGGAACTTTTTTTTTTTTCAGTTACAGTCACGTTAAAATTGTTTCTTCTCGCTTATTTTATTTAAAAAATATGTGGCTTATATTCATTACAGTTTCGGTTTCGGAATGAAAAGGTGGCAAATCGCACCGTGATAAAATCAATGATAAGTCAGTAAATATTGCTTCAATTTTTCTGCAACTTTTAGAGAACATTTTTGAAGATTTATTTTATTATTTAAGCCAATAAAAAAAATTCGGTTTTTTTTTTCGAACTTTTTGGGTGTTGACTCCCCTTAAATTTACTTTTATTTATTGCCGCTTCGTTTCGATATAACTGCTGATATAGGGCTATGTGGTACTAGCATTAAAATGGAACTAAAAATCTACTAAATATAAAATAAAAGTACACGGAATAATAGTTACTAAATTGAATTTTAATATTCCAATGGAGAATTTTAACATACAGAGCAATATTATTCATACTAATAATGCACTACACAAAGTAATAGGCACTACAGTGAACACCTTAAATGTAATAAAGAAACCATTACGAGAGTGAAAATAATTAATCGCCGTAGCAAAATGTGCGACAAACAAAACTAACAAGAGCTATCAATAATTAAATATCAATAAATTTATCGCACTTTTTTAAATTTCATCCACGTCTGACATAATTCAGAGGCGGAAAAAATTACAACGCCTAATAAGTGTTAAAAAAATTTCGCCGTGAAATTCCAAAAAAACCCGGTATAATAATTAAATATCAATAAATTTATCGCAATTTTTTAAATTTCATCCACGTCTGGCATAATTCAGAGGCGGAAAAAATTACAACGCCTAATAAGTGTTAATATTTCTCGTGGATTCAACCCGTATTTGAATTGAATATCAATAAATTTATCGCAATTTTTTAAATTTCATCCACGTCTGACATAATTCAGAGGCGGAAAAAATTACAACGCCTAATAAGTGTTAATATTTCTCGTGGATTCAACCCGTATTTGAATTGAATATCAATAAATTTATCGCAATTTTTTAAATTTCATCCACGTCTGACATAATTCAGAGGCGGAAAAAATTACAACTCCTAATAAGTGTTAATATTTCTCGTGGATTTGAATTGAATATCTATTAAACCACGTAAATCCCAGACGCCTGTATCAACAGCAAAAACCAGTGCTTGAAATTACATCTTTCGCTATCAACCATATTACGTAGGTAAAACCCCGGATGATGATTCATTAATTATTAATGCCCGATTGTGTTCATTTATGCACAGATATCACGTATCACCAGAGTAATTTTTCATCTGTAATTGGTATAACCGTAAATTAAATCACACCAAATGCATAACTAATCGTATTATTTTTCAATAAAAAAAACAGATACACTCGGCGATTAATATGAAGAACTGTTTTTTGCGTGACCGTACGCAAATGTCATCACGTTGCCTTAACTACACTTTCGAAACTTCTAGTTTTTAAACTTTCCTAAGAAGTTCGGCCAAACTATAGCTTCTCTCGCCATTAATCTCCATTATTCCCTCCGTCCCGACAAATGACCGGATCATTAATTTAAACGTACGATGGAGGATTTTTGAATAATCGGGGCTCTTTCTGCGACCACAGACTTTTGAAAGGAAGCCAGGGTTAGGCATTCAGATATGAGGGATTGCGTTTCATGTCTGTTAGTTAATGGGGATTTTGTTGGATGGAAACGATTAAGACGTGGGCTGCTGGGAAGGCTCATCGCTTTTCTCAGTTCAGGTTGATGAACTCGGCTAAAAATGTTTGCTTGATGTCTATCAAATGTGCTACACAGTGAAGAGACAATCGGTTTAAATTTTTGTGTTCTTTGGTTTCCCTGAAACTTTTTTTTTACGATTAGCCTAACAAGATTACAGCTCTTGAAAAATCATCAAAAAAAAAAAAAAGAGCTCTGACTGGTAGTGTGTCAAGAAGAATCCATTCATATTCAAGGGAGGAACTGATGGTATAAGGAATGTGCTGCAACCCTATTCTAATCCTTGTTTCGTTCGGTTTTTAGTTTGTTTTGTCATTTCTTACACTATGCATTTATTCATTTCTAACTAATTAAAATATAGCTTCATGTATTAACGTTACTTTAAAAAAGTAATTAGCTATTTTTTTTCAATTACCTAAAATACCATAAAAGAAATTTAACCCGAATGACTTACAATGTATGATATACAAAGTTAAAATTAAGAAGAATACCATATTAATTACGTCCGTTACTTATATGATGCTAAAAATTTCCTCAAAATATACATCTTTCAAAATGGCTATATCGAATCAAAGAAAAAAGAAGTAACTTATTTAAAGAATAAGTTTAGTTCGGTTAACTTTGTTTAGTTGAACTCGGATAAAAACGCTTGCTTGATGTCTACGTCATACCAAAGAAAAGTGCTGCATAGCGAAAAGACAGTACGGTTTGAATATTTATGTACAGTTGTTGTTGTCGAGTCCTCGCGCGGAGCGAGGAAGAATGGATACGCTGCTACTGAGCCTTATAGGCAGGAGTCCGATTTCCGCCCCATTGAAAGGTCTCTTAATTCTTGAACCAGCTCCCAGATGTGTGACCGTCACATGGGATTGCACCCCCAGAGGTATCGTTTCACTTGGAGGACATTGGAGCCACGACCTACTAACCGTGCACCAGCTCCCTTTAGCGTCCACGGACACCACAGCGACCAGCCGCGAGAGGTTGTCACCCTCTCAAACACTGACCTTAGTCGATGTTGCTTCCCTTTCGGTGTTCTGCGGGAACCGAGCTTCTACCGGCTGGTCCACTGTGGGACCTTATGTACATTAACGCCTCGTTATATCGCTCCTTCCGATATATCGTGCTTTATCTATGTCTCCGAAAATTTTATGCAGAAAAATTCTACTTATTACCAGTTGACGTATTATTGTTCTTTTTGTATTGATTGTATACCCATTGTTTGAAAGAGATAGATGTAGGAGAACAAAAAAAAACCCTTTATGGATACCTTTTAGATTATAAAGGATTCTCACTTGCCTCAACGAATCCAAATTATGCAATCCCCGGTAAAGGAATTTTCTGGAAAGAAAATGGTTGCCTTTATCTCCTACATCGTTCACACGTGGCATGCGCAGATCCACATCGGTTATATCGCGCATTCGCATATATCGCGGTTTTTTGCTGTCCCCCGACAAGCGCGATATAACAAGGGGCTACTGTAATTTGTTTGCGTGAAACTTTTTTTAAATAATTAGCATAACAAGATTAGCTTCTTTAGCTCCCCAAATACTAATCGGGGTAACTTAAAGAAGAATGTTTAAAATGTTTCATTTTGTGCAATCCTTTTGATATTGTTTAAGTTCTAAAGAACCCTAACATACAAGTGTTAATTTTTCATCAAAACATTTTTTAGAAACTGCTTTTATATTAACAAGAAGTTCCGTTTAGAACTGTACGAGCCTATTGTCCTGTATATAGTAATATCAAATTGATTAATCTAGCTATCTCTATCTCTCTTTCTCATTTAACTTTAGTTCTTAATTAATTCAAATGGTTTGCACATATTCACTCACTCATTCATTTACTCACTCATTTATTCATTCAGTAGAAATATCCTTAAAAATCCAAACCAAAACGTTTCGTGGGAAAATAGGTTCGTTCAGTTCTGGATGAACTTCCTATCTGTACAATTTCTGCGTCATAACCTTTTCCGATAAAGTTTGTTCCAAGCAAATCCGTCGGTCAAATCCGGATTTATATTGGATTGAAATTTCCTCCTTGGCGTTAATGTTAATTTTATTTTAACTGTTCAAAACAGTGATACACCCACAGACACATATTTCCTCCACCTCAAAACCTTACTTTCAAAATTTTTATTTTAAATATATACTTAACTACCTAACTTATTTTTGACTTTATCTTATTTTTAACGATATTTATACTTTTACATAGGGAATTCTTTCATTTTTTTACTTTCACGGGAAAGTACGCTAAAAAATGATGAATACAAAAAAAATGGCAGCATTTGGTGACAAAATTCATAAAATGAGGAAAATTTTATTCGTTCCTTTAAAATTGAATCATTTGGGAAACTGCTTAAATGCGCATAAAATAACGGCCAAAATGTTCAATGTAATGTAATTTGTTGTTAAAAATAAGGTACCAGAAAAATATATATATATAGTGTGTTGGGTGTTACATAAAAAAAAAAAAAAACAGTGGTGCCGTGCAACGCATCATACAGTGAATAATAAAGAACTATCTTATCTACTTTTACACATGCGTATTGCATCTAGTTTTAAAAATGGCCATTAAAGCAGTCTTCTATACAGCGTGCTGATATTTTTTTACCGACAGCAACAGGTTAAACAGGTGCTTCTATCGATTGGTATTCGGATAATCAAAGATTTAGATATTTACTTCTACACTACACAAAAATAAGATTGTTCTATGTGTTTTTCGTTTTTGAATAAATCCAGAACACTAGACCATGATCTAGTTTTTAAGATCATAGCTACAAAATTATCGCATAAATTCTTCCCAAATTAGTAAATTATACCCACTTTCATATTATCTGTTTCTTTACTGTGAAAATAAAAAGTAATCACATTTACAAATAATATAGCTTAACTTTTTTAAGTCCTTTTTTTGTATGCCTAATCTGCACCCCTTAAGGGGACATCATAGCTATATTTTAGTTGCTTTAAATTAACTGAACCCGTGACTGCCATATATAACATTCATTTAACTCCAATGAGAAATGCCGAAACCTTTTAAGAAACATGTACGACATTCTCCAAATCGAATTAAATGAACTTTTCTCCCCACAGTAGGAGCCCCACTTCAAACGAGACTTCTGTACCGCAAGGGAACAAGCTCATCCTTGCAATCTCGCGAAGCCCTTAACTAACATATTGTGAATCATTTAGGACAACTTAACTCCTGTCTAGACATAATCGAAACTCGGGCTTAAACTTCCTCCGGCGGATCTTTTCTCCGAGGTTCTGATTCTCCTTAATTAATCACCATTATTCCTCCGGCAGGGACAGAAGAATGCCACGCACTGGCTAATTAATTTAAATAGATGACGGACGAATTTTGAAGAATAGCCCTCGCCGCAACTTGAAAGAGAGCCAGAGTTTTCGGGAAGAATGTTCGTTATCTAACAGCTATGACAGGCAAAGAGGAAGCAGAGCTTTGTTGTTTTCGGTCCAGGGTGCATGACGGAATTTGAAAGACATCAACGAAATATTAAAGCGGATATAATTAATTTATCATATTCATAGCATCCGCATACCCGTTTTACAAAATGTACCCCCTCCGTCCGAAAAAAGTACACATTTCATAAAAATTTAGTTTTCGTTTCTGAATAAGTGGGTGCTAGGTAACTGATAAACACGTAAAGAACAGAACTAGGTAACTACTAAACACGTAAGGAACAAATCTAGGTAACTACTAAACACGTAAGGAACAAATCTAGGTAACTACTAAACACGTAAGGAACAGATCTAGGTTACTACTAAACACGTAAGAACAGATCTAAGTAACTACTAAACACGTAAAGAACAGATCTAGGTAGCTACTAAACACGTAAAGAACTGATCCAGGTAACTTTAAAACACAGATCTAGGTAACACGTAAAGAACAGATAAATTTCCTATCTAAATTATTTAAAAAAAAACTTGCTGGTTTATGATAAATTAAAGTGGCACCCTCTGTTCTTATAAAATGACATGTTTTTTCAACATTCTGCCGAATTTGAAAGGTTCCTATCTAATCAGCGCAACTGACACATAACTGGCATAAGCGCAAACCACTTCGTTCATAACAAGACAATGCGATGCACCATACGTCTGATTAAGATGACTAGCCAAACTCAACAACCAAATAGTTCCGATTCTGATGTGCTAGAGCAGAGGTGGTCATCTTCTAACATATCATGAGCGCCAGCAAGGTGGCGTAGTGGTAAGGCACTAGCCTCATACGCCAGAATTCGCCGGACCAAACACCAAGTCGGTGGAACAAACACCACTTCGTTCATAACAAGACAATGCGATGCACCATACGTCTGATTAAGATGACTAGCCAAACTCAACAACCAAATAGTTCCGATTCTGATGTGCTAGAGCAGAGGTGGTCATCTTCTAACATATCATGAGCGCCAGCAAGGTGGCGTAGTGGTAAGGCACTAGCCTCATACGCCAGAATTCGCCGGACCAAACACCAAGTCGGTGGAACAAACACCACGCCTGATCGCGAACACTAAGTCGGTGGAACAAACACCACGCCTGATCGCGAACACCAAGTCGGTGGAGCAAACACCAAGTCTGATCGCCGACACCAAGTCGGTGGAACAAACACCAAATCTCATCGCTGACACCAAGTCGGTGGAACGAACACCAAGTCTCATCGCTGACACCAAGTCGGTGGAACAAACACCAAGTCTCATCGCTGACACCAAGTCGGTGGATTTTTGAAATGCAGAAAATAGACAGCGCAAGACAAAGAGGGAGGGGGTCAAAAATATGCGAGAAAAAAGCGTGACATCATTTATGAACGGTCCCCTGGGGATGGGATCCACTTCGTTTGCTGGAAATTTATCTCAATACACCTAAATAAATGAATACTACTCAAACCGAACCCATTTATTCAAGATCGCCTTTATAGCGTAAGCAGGACAGTTATTGTCCTACTATGCTACATTCTAATAAGAGCGCAACTCGATTTTACACAGGTCTGTTGCACAACAAGATCGCCGTTGTCAAAGACATTAGGGACCGTCATAGATGATGTGACTCTTTTCCCCATATATTTGACCCCCTCACCCCCTTTGTCACAAAATGTCACACTTCAACATACCTCCAGTTAAAGTGTGATGCCCTTTGTCACATGTAACGCTATGTTGCATAAGCATACTGTCACACTTCTTGTTACCCCCTCCCCTCTCCTCCCTCTGTTACGACTTTACGATCGCTCCTCCCCTCTCGAAGCGTGACATCATTTATGAATGATCCCTTTGTGGATTAAAAAAAGAAAGAAAAAAAACTTTGGAAAAGGTTTTCGTTAAGGGAAAAACTGTGAGAAAAAAAATGAATAATTTTTTTTAGTGATTTCAACTGCGTTCCATTTGTCCTGAAATGCCAAAAAAGCTCGTTGCACCACTTATAATCCTCTAAGGCTCCACATTTGGAGAGCATGCGCCAGCCACGTTTTGTTCACCTCGTGCTAGATCATGTTTTTTTTTTTTTTTTTTTGACCTTAAAATTTTGTCTGAAAACATAAATGTTGGCAAAAGGAGATAATTTCTCGAAGATTCTGCACATTAGGTGAGGCAAAACTCATCGTGGTACACTGTTAAAAATGGATACTTAAAAATAAGTAAAATGTACTCATTTTTGAGTACTTCGCGTTCTTATAATAGCTCCGAGTACTTAACTCTTAAATTTGAGAAATGCACGTTCTCATTTTTTTGAGTACGCTCAGGGGCTCGAATATGAGTATGTATCAAAACACACATACTCATTTTTGAGTACATACAGGACTCGAATAGGAGTATGTATCAACACACACATACTCATTTTTGAGTACATACAGGACTCGAATAGGAGTATGTATCAAAACACACATACTCATTTTTGAGTACATACAGGACTCGAATAGGAGTATGTGTCAAAACACACATACTCATTTTTGAGTACATACAGGACTCGAATAGGAGTATGTATCAAAACACACATACTCATTTTTGAGTACATACAGGACTCAAATAGGAGTATGTATCAACACACACATACTCATTTTTGAGTACATACAGGACTCGAATAGAAGTATGTATCAAAACAACACATACTCATTTTTGAGTACATACAGGACTCGAATAGGAGTATGTATCAAAACATACATACTCAAATTTTTGAGTACATACCAGACTCAAATATTAGTATATAAACTTTTCAAATTTAAGTAAACTGAGTTTCAATTTTTTAATGCATGAACTTTAGACTAAAAAAATAATCCTGTAAAATTTACGGTTTTAAACCGGAAGCCGAGTTGGTTGTGGAAAACCGTAAAAAAACCGTACGGAGTAAATCCGTAATTATAACGGTTTTTTACCGTATGAGAAGTTTTTCCCCGTTAAAGTTGCGGAGTAAATCCGTAATCATAACGGTTTTTTCCCGTAAAAGTAACTCCGTAGTTATAACGGATTTTGACCACCCAAGAATTTTTTTGCCGTAACATTTACGGAGTGAATCCGTAGTAACAACGTTTTTATACTGTACTAAAATATTTTCCACGTTAAAGCTACAGTGTAAATCCGTAATTGCAACGCTTTTTTTCCACAGGAGAATTTCCCCCGTAAAAGTTACGGGGTAAAGACGTAGTCACAGTTTTTTGCCATTGAAGAAGTTTTTCCCGTAAAAATTACAAAGTATTACAAAGTAAATTCGTAGTCAGAAAGAAATTTTACCATACATGTTAAAATTTTTCCCATAAAAGGTAAAGTAAATTGAAAATCACGACTTTTCTTTCCATAAAAGAAAAAGTGCTCCCCGTAAAAGTTATGAAATAAATCTTCATGCTTTTTTTCTCCGTATGAGATTAGGTTTTCCCCATAAAAGTTGCATACTAAATCCGTAGTCAATGTTATTTTATTTACCATATATAAACGAATTTTCTCCAATAAAGTTTTTAAAAAAAAAATCAATTTTTTAACCACATGTCAAACAAAGGTACAATACCTAAGTTAGACGACCCTCTATAGATTTTTAAAAAATCGTTAACCAGCTCATTTAGTCAAAAGTTAATGATGAACAAATGAAAAACAAAATTCCTAATTTCCATCCTCTTTTTCAAATCAGCATTATCAAAGTTAAAGTGCTGGCACTTCTGCACTAACCTTTTATTAATAACAAATTTTTAAGTTTCAGTGAAATGTATAGCATATAATAATTGTGATTATCTTCCATGAGTGAGAAATGCAAAACTTTCAACATTCATTGCAAGTATGTTATCCATCATTTAAATTAAGTATAAAAGTTGAATACTGCCCATATAAACAATACTTATATTTGATCCTATAATTTGAATTTTTTTCCATAGACAGTGAAAACAAATTTTTTCAACTCTTAATGATAAAATATCCATATGATTTTAACAAAGTAGTTATAAAATATATATTGGCTATTGTTGTATCATATAGAATATGTTAAATCCCCCTTAGTTTCAGCAAGTGTTGATATAATACACAGCATGATGTCATTTATTTCATATTTTCAAAAGTAAAAAAGTTCACTAATTAAAATTGCTTTTCACATTAGTATTAAATTTTGTATATAATATTTTCAAATTAAATTTCCTAAATTAAAAATCTTAATGTTTTAGGAAGAGTTATTCTACTTTAATATATGCAGTTTTAAAACTTTGTGAACTTACAAAATTAGAATCATCCAAATTACTGCAAAAAAATCAAACCATGATTACAAAGCAATAACAAATGAAAAACTAGGACACTATTAAAAAAATAAAGTTATTTATTTTCATAATATAATTTTCAAAAACAAAACATGTTTAACACCATTTAAAGTCCATAATTTATTTAACAAAGTCAAAACTTTGGGTTCATGGCAGTCTTTTTTTTTTTTTTTTTTTTGGTCTTTGATGCTTTGAAGTCTTTATCGGGGTTCATCTTTAGAAAACACCTGTAAAATAAGATTGGACAGAGATTTCTACAGTGATTTTTATATTTTGAAAGTTTAACAATATTTATAGCTCATTTTAAATAAAATGTATGTACAATCAAACACTATGCCAGAGTTGTATTTTTGCCAAAACTGAGGGGGAAAAAAGGGCAAAAATGATTCAGAACAATAAGTAAAATTATTCATTGTTCTGAAATAATGTATAATAAGGTAATATGAGTCTAAATATTTAAATTAATTTTTGGTGCATTAAGCAAAAAAAAAAATTGCTTTTAATTTTTGACAAACAGCAGTTTACAAAATTTAAATTTTTCTAGGCTTTATTAAAAAGTAAAAATCCAGAAAAAACCAATTTGAGTATTTAGGATATAATAGAGGATAATAGGCTATTATTATTTATTTTCCCTTTGTTTTTTTTTCAAGTTTGTTTTAACCCTTTAGCTGTCCCATTGAGTCATATTGACATAGGTACAATTTTAATTTCTTTACTTTTCTATGCTTTTTATGTGTTGCATATTCTTACATTATATTAAAATTAAGACACAATGTTTTACTTTTATTATACCCAATTTACTAAATTTTTAATTCGGGTCTATATGACACAACGTGACCACTTATGTGATGTCTTGACAGATGACAACTCAAGGGTTAATTCTTATCCTAACGGTGTTATAAGTTGAGTACTATCACTCAATAATAAAAATTGCTTTATAACTTTATACAAAAATTTGAGGGGAAAATAAAAGGTTACAACTTTATCATCTCATCAGAAAATTAAGTTTAAAACAGGATAAAATTTATATATATATTTTTTTATTTTGGCTAAGCTGTAGTATAATCCACCCCCCGCCCCCCTTGTAACAAAAACCATGAACAGCCCAGCATCAAAGCTTTTAACCTCTTTCATTGATAACTTTTTATCAACGGCCACCATGTATGATGTCACAGCAGAGTCGGGATCATTCATAAACGATATCACACTTTATGAGGAAAGTGGGGTTCAGGAAATTGTGATAAAGTGTGACAAGGGAGAGGGTAACAAGAAGTGTGACATCCAGCTTATGCAACATAGCATGACATATAACAAAGGGGAGAGGGGAGTCAAATATGTGGGAAAAAAGCGTGACATTTTTTATGAACGGTCCCTCACCTGAAAGTTGGCCAAAATCTAACAAAAATACATAATAATACATAACCAAGGATGATAGGCAAAGATAAAAATTAAGCTGTGCTCAGTGAGAAATTTGTAATGTCCTGCCCCCTGTAGCAGAAATCTTGCAGCATGGCAGGCAGTGAGCACTGCAGATTTATCTTGAAGCTTGCAGATTAATTAGCCATCTCACAAAAATTAAATTAAAAAAAAAAAGCGAGAAGGGAAAAAAGTTTCCGTTTTTTAAATGATTATATTTTCCCCCCAGGATAAAGACTTTTCCTTCCTTTCAAACATTAAACTGTGTTGTATTGTCTTTACTTCATTTTCTCTCAGCTTGCATTAATTGCATGTTCAATTTTAAATTTTATTAATTTATTTATAAATTGAATAATTATAACATTTATTTATTGTCTGCATGTATTATTGTTATATGTCGACTATTTTAAAATGCATAGCTTGCTATTTCTTATGATTGTAAATTTGGTTCCACTTCATTTGGTGCCGCAGATAAATTTCGACTTCTGAAACTCATGCTACAGATTGATACAGAAAATTCTGCACCAGGGTCCTGCTTTGTGACCATAAAACTATAACTAGCCTTTTTCTGTAATGCTACTAAAATTGAATGCAGCTGGAGAAAGAGTTTTAGTTCTTTAGAATTAACTTTTCTCACATGTTAGTAAATATTGCATTTTTTAAATTTGTGCTACAAAAGATTAATTTTAAATTAAAATAATAATAATAAATGTAGATTTTAAAAAAAATCTGTGAAAGCACATTGTATGCTTTAAGATGTAGCCAGATATGAAAATTAACAATATATTTTGGATATGCTGCCAAAAGGAACTAAACCCAAATTAAAAATAAAAATTCGAAATTTTGTCATTTATGAGAGGAAATTCTATTTGCCATACAAAAAAACACTTAGTTTTATTTTAAACAAGAACGCTTACACTTTAATCTTAATTAACTAAAGTCAAATAAAAACATGCCATAAAACTTTATCACTTACCAGAAAAAATCAAACATGGTGTAATTGGTATTATGGCCATGTTTTCCACCTCCTTAGCAGTTACCGCACTCTGAAAATGAGGAAAAAAAAATTACAAAGCTATATATATAAATATAGTTTTATATATTATAATAGGGTATTACTGTTATTTATTTTGATTGATGAAAGCAACAAAGGAAAAGATTTTCTGCACTTTGTAGATGAAAGTAAACAGATTTTAAAAGACAAGTTTAAAAAAAAAAAAGCATTTTCAAAAAATTTTACTATTGCACGTGTTGATTTATTATTTTCCTCCCAATAGTAATTAGATTAATATTAGCAATAACAATATTTAATAATTAAGGTGGGAACTCAAATCAAACATTTAAAATCATTCAAATAAGTATTTTAACAAAAACTACTGAATTTATTTATAACTAGCAACACCCTCATATTCTGCTTTCAAATGATGCAGTATCGAAAATCATGCTTATGTTATAAATATTTTAGTTCCCACTACTGTCCTTTCTCGCCTAACGATTAATAAAAAAAGGACCGTTAAAATTTCACTTAAAATTAACAATAAAATGTGCAGTTCTACACCGTTGAAGAGTAGTCGTGACTATTGATTTGTTTTAAAGCATCAACATATTTTTTTTTCTTGATCATTGATATATAATTTGCTTTAACATTCGGGACTTGTACGTAATTTGTTTACTCTTCTAAACAATTCCTAGTCTTTCTAAGTGCGAAAAAATCATGTTGACAGCATTTTAATGTTAAATATACACAAAAATACATTTTATCAACAGTCCTAATAAACAAGTACAACCTTTTAAGTATGTATTAGTACACAAATTCTGTAATTAGCAGGTCATTTGTCCTCGCCCAAATAGATTATTTTTCTACTAAGTTAACTTTTTGCTTTGAGGGGTACTTCACAATCCAGTGATCAAGAACTGAATAATTTTAAAGTAAAGTATTAGGGATCATTCATAAATGATGTCACGCTTTGAGGGGGAGGGGGTGTTAGTGCAATTGTGACAAGGGGAGGGGGTAACAAGTGTGACATCATGCTTATGCAACATAACGTGACATGTGACAAAGGAAAGGGGGGAGGGAGTCAAATATATGAAAAAAGCGTGACATTTATGAACGGTCCCTTAAATCTAATCATAACAAATTTACTTTTTCCAAATTCACTTAAAAATTTTGCAGATATGAACAGACAATTTTCCTTTGCTATTTCCACCACAATGACCTGTTGTGGTCATTGCTCCTATGGGGGTCAGGGTCAATACTCCTATAATAATAATGGAAAAATGGTCATGCACAGAACATAATCAGACTGCACTTTGAAATGTCCCAGGTCGGAAGAGCTCTGAGCATGACAAAATATTTTTTTTTAATACGAAAAGATTTTAAAATATTGAAGTGTTTTTTCGGTTTTAAATAGCACATTTTCCCCTTTCCAACTCTACCAAATTTTCAAAATTTCAGTTTACAACCTTGAGCCACATGTTTGTGTATTTTAGATAATTTTATTGCAAAACTTTTGCTTATATCAATGAAACCTTTTAGAATTGCTACTAAGAGTTGGACGCACGCTGGAAAGAAAAATGATGAAATTTGGTTTGTTTATATTTGCAAAACAGATTTTTTTTGGTCATAAATAAAATTGTTTTAAAATAGCACTATTCCGAGCTTTAATTTTGCATGGATTTAAATTAATCATGTGTAAACCATCTAAACATTTAACTAGAAAAAGCAACATAACACACCTGACCACATGAAAATATTGAGCTGCTTATGTCTACTACAGAAGTATCTAAAATTAAACCTTAGCTCTTATGAATTGTTTAAGTATCCCTTGCCTGTTTAAACCAAAATATCTGTTTTTTCACTTGAAATATCTTTTTTTCTCTCATTCATTGGAAAGGGGAAAATGTGCTATTTACAACCGAAAAAAGTCTGGTTTGCAATTGTAAACAAACCCACACAAACACATTTAATACATTAAAATGGTAATGATTGTGATCAATTAATATACACGTAAATAAGTAAGCAGTAATAATAGTAATGCAATAAAAATAGTAAAAGGAGAATTTTGTTGACGCTGAATTTAGTAAACATTATTTCATGCTTTGAAAATTTTCCCGTCGCAAAGCGTGGATATTTCAGGAAAAAAAATTTTTTAAAAAATTAGAGTGTAAAAAATGAAAACCTAGGACTACCACAATGTAGTGGTGAAAGAGAGCTTTCATTTAATACTAAAATTTGTAATTGAGAGTTGCAATGTTGAAGAAGAGCTGGAAAATTACTTAGTTTGTGGTATTCGCATCCTAAATCAATCTTAAAAAACAACTCCAAAAAGTTAAATAGTTAAAAAATTTCACAAATGCTGGAAAGTTTACGTGTGTTGGCACAAATGGGATTCCACTGTAGCAAAAAATTTCATGATGAACTTAGAATTCTTAAGAGAAGTGCAAAAGGGGTACCAAAAGTGCCGTCGATAATGTAAATGAATTGCAATCTATCAAAACAGCTTATATTTGTAAATTAATGGGAGAACTATATAATTATTGATTTAGAGAGGAACTGTATCCCAGATGGAGTTCCAGAATTGCAAAAATTTATTTGACATTATAGAAATTAGTGAGAAAACTGAAAAAAGGGCTCAAAAAAGCCTTTGAGAATGGAAAAACCGACTATCTAAAAATCCGACATCAAAAGCTTAACTAGTGAAATTAATACTTAAACCGTGGTATAAATAGGAACCCTGACACTTACTAAACATGACTGAAGCATAAGAACATGAAAAATTTTAGCAGAAATTAAGAAATTTTGAAAAAGCAAAATTGCATCAACGCTAGAACAGCTGCGGCAAAGTTAGATAATATGACTAAGATACTAATAATCTTTCAGAGAATGATTAAAATGATATTCATTAGAAGGAGGAGAGATGAGCACTGCTTAATGAAGGCTTAAAATCCATTTTTGAGTGCCTGTGGCCTAGTTAAGGGGCTTCTGAGTGCTAAAGAACCTCTATAAAAGACAAATTTTACGAAGGTTGAAAAAGGCTGAAACTGAATTAAAATATGGGAATTCTGGAGCTAAGTAACTACTCATTGTTGTGCAGGGCTTGAATAGCTAATAGAATAACTGAAGAAGATTTAATAATTAGTAAAACTGTACACTAAAAGACGAGAATTTAGATAGACTCTAGGGGAGGAAGGGGGCCAAAAATTAAGAGAAAAACTGGAAATTGCACTGAATTTGCAGTAATTTTAAGTGAACTTGGCAGATTGCGTGAAATAAAATAACATTTTATCGTTCGAAAAGTAGTCATGATAAAAATTTCATAAAATAAACAGTCATTTTGAATGCAGCGTGCAAAAGAGCACTTTTTGAAGTTAATTCTTAAGCATTAAATTACTAGTTGGGTAAATAAATTCTATTTCTTTTGATTGTACAGGGTAAAATAAGTAATTAAATACCTTTAATTATTATTATAAATGGATGGGAGTTAACACGAAACAATTTATACCTATGGAGATATCAGTGAGTTAGAAAACTTAAAGGCAGTTCTTAGGGTTAAGATAAATTTAATACTCAATAATAGTCAATACTTCTCATTTTTAATACAATACTTAATAAAAAAGTTTGTTAGTTTATTATTGTTAATGGATTCAAGTTTTTCAAATCACTCCTACTTACATTATACACAAAAAGAAAATTATAAAGTATAGAAGAAATGATGAAAAACTGTTTCTGAAATTCAGGAGCAAAACACGTGCAAAAGACATTAGCTAAGAATTAGGCAATGGAATTTGATTAAATAACGATTATTTGCATAATAAGAAGTAAAATAATATTTCTTACTTTCAAAGTTAGCGTAGAATTTCATCATTTTCAATTCTTCCAGCTTTTCCTTAAAGAACTCCATTGTTGTTTTCCACCAGCCGACAGTTGAGAACGCACATGGAGCTGAGTGAGTACGCATGTGTTCAAAATCACCGGCGTATTCTTGCGCGCTACGTAACACATTTGCTCAAGATATAGTTCGTAATTTCGAAGAGTGAAAACTTGTATGTTCTGCACGTTAAAAGGTTCATAATAGTACACGCATTCACTAAATGATTTCTTTTGCCATTTTTAATATGCGATCAGAATGACAAGTGATTATATTTATATCTATCCAGAAGCTCATTTTTAAATCAGAATCATCACTTGTATTTGAGCGCTTAATGTTCTCGTTTTTGAGTTAATTTTACTTAAAGAAAAACAAGTACATGGAAGTACTCATTTTTAAGTAGATTTCTTTTAACAGTGTAGACGATAACTAAAACACTTTGTTTCGTAGAAGCACAGCTTTGGAAATGCGGAGTTTTACATTAGAAAACAAAGTGTATTTTCATGTTGCCTCTATCCACCAAAAGTTAACTCGGGTGCCTTAGTAGTAGAAAGAATATATTATACATTCAACAGAAAAAACCGGTTTTAACACGTTATCGCCGGCGAGTACCACCAGTGGCCCGCAATAAACTGTTTCATCGGGCGGCGCGTACCACCGGTGGTACGTGTTCGATTGTGCTATTAGAAGGTACGTAACACCAAATATTGTAGGATTATATTTTAAGTTAGGTAAGAAAGGATTTCTTTGAGACCAACCGTTGACGCGGTTTTCCTTTGCACATAAAGCGGCCCCAAGTCGAAAAGCGCGGCACCGAACTCAAAAATCATAGAAATAATTTCTAAACCTGAAATTTAAAATAATGAAAATTTAACGTATATTCGTTAAATATCATTTATTTTTAATAACAATGATAATTAATAGCGTATTATAAACATAACTTTTGTTCAATAACATAATAATTCCGCGTTATAACTCAAATTCGATAAAATTAACATAAAATTTCAATATTTTTTTATTTATAACTTCATTATTTGTGTTTTGGTAGTTTGTTAAACAAACAACAATTGTGCGCCGCCAGATGAAGTGCAGCATGAATTCGAGCGCCGCCTCACAGCGAAACACATGAAAATCGGTCCCGGCGTGAACGTGTTAAAAGCTAGTAGCAAATTTACATGATTTTCAAAAATAGCAGTGAAAATGGGTCCCAATCCAAGATGTGCGGCTCGCTTTTGTTTTTGCAAGAAATAAATAGCCAATTATGGTTCGCGCTGTGTAACTTAATCTCTTATGTATACCCAATTTACATGAAAAATGCAGAAAAAAAAAAAGCACTCATACAAAACCTTTCTCGACTTTCTCTTTTTTCTCCCAAACACGAGCAAATTCGAACATAGATCTCGGTAAACTCCATGGAGAATTAAGCTCTCAGAAAACCCTGTCTTACTTTTTGTAAGTAAACAGTCGGCGTTTTTGTCCCGGACTTATTGCAGCCTCGCGATGGTGCAAAACAGCGGCATCTTTGAAGCGAGCGCGGAAGAATATAGTCCTTACATCATTTCCTGACTTTTATTCATGACGGGTCGTAAAAAAATGGCGAAATAGCGATTTTATGGGCTTATGAAAAACCCCGGCCTCGCATAAAAAAGGAATTTTTTACGATTTTGTGTTCTTTCAGTGATGGCTGCCGTCGCCACTGTTGCCACCTTTCATCAAGAAATGATTCGCGTGTCTGAGTTATTCTGGCGTGTGCGAGGCATAAAATTCTTGTTATTGCGTAGGTGCGGATGGAGTTGCCGCGAGAATGAGATTGATATAAAGAGTCCCCGTGTATTCCTACGCCGCACATAGTAAAAAGGGGGGTGCATTAACGGCGAAACCATTTCGTTCCATTCATTATCTGTTTTTAAAAAGGGCAAGGAGGGAATAGAAAACCGTTTTTAGAAATTCCTTAAAAGCAAAATGAAGCAGTTAATGGCTTCCATTTACTACTTATGTCTTCCCTCCCCACTTATTTATTTTTATTTATGACTTGCTCATGTTATGAATGAACTTCAGGTTTCATTTTTAAAATACTGCTCTCCTTTGCAGTAGTTACTAAGTAGGAAAATTTTAATTATTTCATCTTGATAATTTGTCCTGTAGGATTAAGTGACTAGTTGAGAAAAAGCCCAATTAAATTGCAGTAGTATAATTTCACACAGATAATTAATTTGAGTTAAAAAATCAAATATACAAAAATTCGTTTGTTGAAATATTTGCTGCGCTTTACATACGAAAAATATGAGAATAAATACAGAGTTACATTAAATAAATAAAACATATTTTGCTGAAATTAATGATTTCGTAGTATATTGAAATTGAGGCCCAGTGGCTGAGTGGTATCCTTTCGCGCTAAATTTTCATAGGTCCGGG
Organism: Octonoba sinensis; assembly: GCA_038502835.1. NCBI lineage: Eukaryota > Metazoa > Arthropoda > Arachnida > Araneae > Uloboridae > Octonoba > Octonoba sinensis. The sequence goes on from CM076606.1 coordinate 107,729,089, forward strand.
GTTTGATTCCCGGGCAGAGTAGGGTCGACTCAGCCTGTCATTCCTTCAATGGGGTCGAGAAAACGAGAACCAAGCTTGCTTGGGAACTAAACACCGGGTGTTCCGCGTCAGGCCGACCACTTGACCAGAAAATACGCTTCTGTACCCCAGGGCCCTCGGTTTTGAAAACTATGATGGGGCACAGTAGGCCATGGAACCTTTTTGGGATGTCGCGCCGCTGAGCTTATATTTAGTACATAGAAATTATGATTAGGTGGATGAAAAATGGAATACCCGTCATTTGCTGCAACACAGAAGACAATTAAAAATTTATTTTTACCGATAGCTTATAAATAAAAATAGCCAGAAGAGTTCTGATAAATTTAAAAAATCTTGAAACTAACTGTTTTAGAAATCTGTCTGTGTTGTAATTTTAGGATTTTAAAGGTTTAACATCATCACGAATTTTCTTGACAATTGAATGTAAATGTTCATTAAGTTAAAGAGCAATAACTTTATTATAGACACATGAGTGCTAACTTTCCAAAAATGCTGCCAGTGAATGCTTTTTATCATTTCAAAAATTACCGGGATTAAGTGAAATCATCAAAAATTGTGCGTGCGCTTTGCATATATACATATGCTCAGCCTATCAGAGGTTTGTCATTTGTTTTTGACTTTTGAATTGTTAATCTTTCTATTTTTTATGTTAAATGTTGACATACCCACTTGTTAGCGCTTTATTTTTGTTTCTTCAGATCATTGATTTATATGTGTATGTTAACGATACATTCCCCTAAATTTGTAACGATTTTTATTTATTTTATTTTTTTTTATTTTGGAAATATGAATGATCTGCGACCTTCCCCACTGACCTAACCTTTGACTTCACCCCCTCCTCAGACCTTCACTGAAAATGGCAGTCTAATTCCAGTCTCCTCAGCCAGTATTTAATACAGGCACCTGCAAGCAATACAGTCAGATGCATCATTTCTCCACCACCAAAACTCTTCCTCCCAGTCTCTATGTGCCGAATTCTGTCGTAATAAGCATCATAACCTTGGTGACGCCGAGGGAGTAAGTGGATTAGCGAACAACACTCGCCACCACCCCCGTCCCTCCATTCCAAATCCATTCCATTTGGGTCGTTTGAGATAGATGCACTTTGTCGGCATGCACGCCTATTAATATGAAAGATATGCCCTCAAATAGATACTAATAGAGGATTCAGAGCCATGAGTTTGCAATTCTGAGTGCGTTAGAGGGCACAAAGGGAAAGTGTCTTGGTTAATTGGTTGACGCAACAACCAGAAATTGGCAAATATTTTGCGCGGTAAAAAAGAAATATATGCATGTTTTGGATAAATTACACTGTAAAATGTTGCGTTTAGTAGCCACTATTTTTGGTCTAACTGTTTGGTGTAAAGTTCAAAATTATTCATTTTTGATGGTAATTGAAAGGAGGGTTGGAGTACGCACCTAGTGGATTGTTCGTTATAAAAATGAGAATTTAAATGTGAGAACCTTGAAAATTGACTGAATCATAGTTTATTAACTTAGAAACTTAGGTACACAAAATGAAAGTTTTAGCTTAAAAAAATATATGAAAGAAAGCAAGCGGGAAAAAAATTGCAAATGCGTAATCTTACCAGACCTGGCGGATAAAAGTACGCACCCAGGAAGGGTAAGAGTACGCGTTCAGAAAATTTAGCAATAGTCACATACAAATGCTCCAGGGCCTTCGTAACTGGAACCTTCATCATGCCACCATTCCTTACATAACCCACACTGGATCCAATCTTAATCATATGATTGTTCGCAGCCTGGGCATATTGTCGCCTCATTGTTTGCTGAACTTGTTGAGGGAACTGGGTTGTCGATTACAATGCAGAACTAGTTTCTTCTTTGCTTTTACGGGTTTTCCTTTTTCAGTTTTGGCCCCGTCTTTACTTTTCATAGCAGCTCTATTAGCCTTTGCTTCTTCTAATTCTCTCTTTCTCTCTACCTTTTCCTTTAACAAATTTTTGAACGGAGACGAAGTCATGATCTCGATTTTTGAGAGGTTCTTTTCCTTTTAGTTCCTCGTGTTCATGTCTAGGAAGTGCCACGATTGACTGGATACTGACATGTATCTGAGAAGTGGAAGGTGGGACTTCATTCTCTTCAGGTGCAACTCGACAATCGTTATCCGAAGGTGCCAAAGTTACTAGTGAATTAGAATAGCAATCTTCACTTATAATGTCAGGGTTTTCTATGGTTTAATACCTGTAGCACAGGAAGCTTTTTCTGCGAGTTGAACCCTGCCTGTACCACTATATGCTTTTTTAAAAATCCCTGAAAGTCCGTACAAGGTTATAACTTTCCTGGATTTTGTAATGTGCGTACTCTTACCCACCGATGTATTGCTCCTCAAAATCGTCCATAGATGGCTGTAGCATTCACAATAGTAAAATTTTGACATGCCCACGTTGTTCGGAAGTAACAAGCTCATAATGATATCTACTTAAAGAGCAAACATCAATCCTTTATTGAATAAAAAAAAAATAATATTTCTTCACAGAAAAATTACATGCCAACATGCAGAAATCATATTTTAACTGATAAATAAACGACAACGAGGATGAAAATAACAATAGCGGTCTTTTGAGCCAGCTGAAAACAAACGTGTTGAGTTGATCACACTCGCTTCTGCTTGCAGTGTTGCCAACAGGGAAAAAAGTCCCTGCGTACTCTTAACCAACTGCGTACTCTTACCGTCCTTTCCCTCACTTAATTTTTTTAACCACTTAACGTATTTGCCCGTGCCTGATACGGGCGAAAGTTACCGGAAAGTTTGCCCATGCCCGAGCGTTATTTTCTTTCTAATGACCGTCTGAGATCCATTTACACTTTGTTTGTATAATATATTTTTTCTACGTACAATAAAACCTGCAAAGTTGACCACCTTTATAAGTTGACCACTTTTGTCAGGAACGGAATGAGCCCTATATTTTATAATGTAGGGAAACCTTTTCAATTTGATCACCTGTCTAAGTTGACCGCTTTTGTCAGGAACGGAATTAGCCCTATATTATATAATGTTGGTAAACCTTTGTAAATTGACCACCTGTCTAAGTTGACCACTTTTGTCAGGAACGGAATTAGCCCTATATTATATAATGTTGGTAAACCTTTGTAACTTGACCACCAGTCTAAGTTGACCACTTTCGTCAGGAACGGAATGAGCCCTATATAATATAACGTGGAGAAACCTTTGTAACTTGACCACCTGTCTAAGTTGACCATTTTCGTCAGGAACGGAATGAGCCCTATATAATATAACGTGAAAAAACCTTTGTAACTTGACCACCTGTCTAAGTTGACCACTTTCGTCAGGAACGGAATGAGCCCTATATAATATAACGTGGAGAAACCTTTGTAACTTGACCACCTGTCTAAGTTGACCACTTTCGTCAGGAACGGAATGAGCCCTATATCATATAACTTGGAGAAACCTTTGCAACTTGACCACCTGTCTAAGTTGACCATTTTCGTCAGGAACGGAATGAGCCCTATATAATATAACGTGGAGAAACCTTTGTAACTTGACCACCTGTCTAAGTTGACCATTTTCGTCAGGAACGGAATGAGCCCTACATAATATAACGTGAAAAAACCTTTGTAACTTGACCACCTGTCTAAGTTGACCACTTTCGTCAGGAACGGAATGAGCCCTATATAATATAACGTGGAGATACCTTTGTAACTTGACCACCTGTCTAAGTTGACCACTTTCGTCAGGAACGGAATGAGCCCTATATCATATAACTTGGAGAAACCTTTGCAACTTGACCACCTGTCCAAGTTGACCATTTTCGTCAGGAACGGAATTAGCCCGATATCATATAACGTGGAGAAACCTTTGCAACTTGACCACCTGTCTAAGTTGACCATTTTCGTCAGGAACGGAATGAGCCCTATATAATATAACGTGAAAAAACCTTTGTAACTTGACCACCTGTCTAAGTTGACCACTTTCGTCAGGAACGGAATGAGCCCTATATAATATAATGTGGAGAAACCTTTGTAACTTGACCACCTGTCTAAGTTGACCACTTTCGTCAGGAACGGAATGAGCCCTATATAATATAACTTGGAGAAACCTTTGTAACTTGACCACCTGTCTAAGTTGACCACTTTCGTCAGGAACGGAATGAGCCCTATATAATATAACGTGAAAAAACCTTTGTAACTTGACCACCTGTCTAAGTTGACCACTTTCGTCAGGAACGGAATGAGCCCTATATCATATAACGTGGAGAAACCTTTGTAACTTGACCACCTGTCTAAGTTGACCATTTTCGTCAGGAACGGAATTAGCCCTATATCATATAACGGGGAGAAACCTTTGTAACTTGACCACCTGTCTATATTTACCACTTATGTACGCCAAATTTGGGAGGGAGCGTTATAAAAACACCTTGGTAAGTTGACCACCTAATTTTAACTATATTTATTTGTTTATCTATTTTTGCAAAGATAATAACTTAAATAACTTCCCTAAGATATTTTTTATGCTATGATGTTAGACCAGTATTTGTCTGGATGGATTAAACATCAATATGAAATTTGCCTAAACTTCTTTACAAGTTAACCATATGGGAAAACTATTATGAGCACTCTATTATTCCTTAAAAAAGTTTCTTTTTTCTTCTATCTGATGAAGCCATTTTGGAAAATTATATGTGTTTTTAGGATATCTTTACAAGTAACTTAAATAGTTAATAGGATTTTTATCTTTATTTTTAACTAAGTACTTTAACTTTAAAGTTGTATAGGATACATTTTCAATCATTCAGGTTAAATTTCTCTAATGGTGTTTTAGAAAATTAGGGGGGGGGGATCAATCATTACTATTATAAAGTAACGTTAATACATGAAGCTATATTTTAATTCGTTACAAATGAATAAATGCATAGTGTAAGAAATAACAAAAAGACAGAAAAATCTCCACCTTCTATAAGTTGACCACTTAAGTGCTGCACTGCAAGCGGTCTACTTACGCAGTTTTGTAAGGGGTTAATATGGTTTATCTACCTTCTAGAAGTTGACCACCTGTCTAAGTTGACCACTTAAGTGCTACACTGCAAGCCGTCCACTCACGCAGTTTTGCAAGGGGTTAATATGGTTTATCTACCTTCTATAAGTTGACCACCTGTCTAAGTTGACCACTTAAGTGCTGCACTGCAAGCGGTCCACTTACGCAGTTTTGTAAGGGGTTAATATGGTTTATCTACCTTCTATAAGTTGACCACCTGTCTAAGTTGTCCACTTAAGTGTGCACTGCAAGTGGTCCACTTACGCAGTTTTGTAAGGGGTTAATATGGTTTTCTAAAAAAATATAGACAGTATAACGTTTCTTGTTAACTGCGATACGTATCGACATTTCATTGCGACTGCTCATTTCTATGAAAATAGGATAAATGAGCCATCGTCATGAATTTTTGATGCGTAGATAAGTTAACCAACATCATGTGCTAAAAAACATTCCGATGTCTGTATTTTTTTTAGACAGACAATTGAAAGAAGTTAAAGAAGTTGAACTACATAAAAAAATAAATGATTTTCAAATTTACATGGACTGAACACCGAAAACTTTTACAGTGTAGTTGATGGGATTGAAAATATGTGAAGAGATTTTTTATAATTCTTAAATAATCATAAAAACTAAACATGGGTATTTTTGAAAAATAACATTCCGAACTTTAAGTATTAACTTTTTTTTTCCTTCAGTGCGTGATCAAATGAACAATGAACAAAAAATAAAATTTTTTCATAATAAAATAGAAATTAAATAAAATTTATCGTGTTTAACATTCGCTGAGAAGAGTAAAATTTTTTGTATTGAAAAGACAAATCTATATATAAATAAGCAAAGACAAAACAGTTAACCCTTATGCTCATAAAGTAGCATATATGCTACCTGAGGTATTCCCCACTTACAATTTGAAAAGTGACGTCAGCGCGTATGTTGTATAGTTATTTGCTAGCCCTTATTCTCATAAAGTAGCATATATGCTACTTTAATAGTTAATAATAGCCCTTAGAATAAGGGTTAAGAACCATTTTTTTTTTCAGCTGATATTTGTTACTTTTCTTCTGTTTAGTATCTATTGACGTTTGTTAACGATATCCATTAAAAAATTTTGGAAACAGTTTATTATTAGTTCATTATTTTTCTTTTAATTTCGTCAGGCAAGCCTCCTTTATAATTTTAATGTTATTCGTTATAGATAGCAGATAGCGTCTTGGCCGAGTAAATTATTAGGTAATTAATATAAAACTCATTGTTAAAAAGAGTTTATTGATATTAACCAGTAATTTTAGGAGCAATTATAATAAGAATTTGAGTGGAGGCTTCTCCGAAACAATGAAATGAAAAATGAGAATATTGTACGGAAGCAAAAACTTAAGTTTTATTCAACTTCCACTCAAATTAGTTCGAACTTTGCAGAAGTACAAGTGGCTACATTTATGAGCGCAATTAGGCCAGCGGCGACAATGATTTACATTGTGTTCGCTTTAACTTCTTCAGACCCCAGAACTAAGCACAAACTAGTTTGACGCAATTTTTAGATTCTCTGATTCAAAAAATGATTACAAAACAAAATCTCTAAAATGTTTTTTATTTTAATTAATAATTAGTTTAAATAATAATTAGTGCCCAATTTCCATGTTTTCCACGTTTAAAACGAAGTAAACTATCTGTTGATTAATTTAAAAAACAATTGGATATTTGAGCTTTCAAATTGCACAAACAGTAATTAATAAACAGTATTTTAAAATGCACCCAATCGGATACACTTGGAAGGAAGAAGTGAGGATAACCAAGATAAAATCAACGTTAAAATCCCAAATTTCATGAATAATAATTATATAAATAGAATAATGCTTTAAATGCTAAATTTAATAATTGCGTTCGAATTTCGACTGTTGGGAAACCTCTAATTAGTATAATTTTGACAAATTTATAAAATAAATATTGTTCAATTTTTGATTAAAATTAACTGAATACTTTTGAGCTTTGCACCAGCCGAAAAGGTTTATAATATTTACTTAAATAACTGCAAAAAGTCTCTAGTCTACGTATAACAAAACTTTCTTTATAAGGAATTGTTAAACTGGAAGCAAGCCTCTCGTTATAAAGAGATTAAATTGTAAAACGTTCATTTCCGTTATCCCTAGAGTATTAACTGGAAAGTCCTAATTATTACACGGTTTTATTTAACTTGATTCGTCGCAGAAGTTTTTTACGCGGATTTCGACCACTTTTAAACTGCCCAAATTATCTTCAAACTTTGCACACAAGCTTATCTTCGACGACAATACAATATTCCATCCATTTTTTAATTTGTTATAACGTTAGTTAGGAAAAAAGATAGCAATTTTGGCTCTGAGGAAATTTTCAGAATTATTATTTGTCGATTGCAACGATAGCTTTGTTTGGAATCTTTGGATCATGCAACGATGTTTTAAATTTTAAAATACTCAAATCATGGCGAATTTTTTTAGTTTTTTGAAAATAAAACCATGTAATTTGAAACATTTTTATACTGTTTTATCGTGTATTTTTTGACGTATAACATTGTTCAAGCAAATGCGCGGTGTATGTGTGTATCTCATTACGCAGCTTTATTTCACATCAAAGCTTCCCGTCCCATAATGCATTCATTCGATTGCATCACGTCTTCTGAACCTAACTTTTGAGCCAACAGAGAGCGGGCCGTCAAATGGAATGTCATAATCATAGTTCCAATAAGTGCATTTTCTCACCCAGTTCGAGATCCACTTTCGACATTCCATCTGAAACTTTGTCGGTGCGCAGACGAGAGTTATGGAAGCTGATGCTCTTAACTCGAGGCTAATGGAGGTGCTCCTTCCCCTGGACGACCACCCCCGTTTAATTCGAAGGTTATAGAGATTTGTGAATAAGGTTACAAATAATACTTTGGTGACTTCATGCTAGGAGTCATTCATAAATGGCGTCACGCTTCGAGGGGGGAGAGGGTTCAAGAAAGTGTGACAGTTTGTGACAAGGGGAGGGGGTAACAAGAATGTGAAATCGTACATTTTGATTTCCAAAGAAGCATTTAAAATCAGCAAATTAAACTTATTTCATGCTAATGGTTTTATAGCGTAACAGGTGTCAAAAGGGGGTAGGGGTATGTTGAATTGTGAAATTTAGTGACAAAGGGGCAGGGGGATAAAAAATATTTTGATAAAGGTGTGACATTTATGAACGGTCCCCTAGATTACAATATCATCTCTTTACATTTTCTGAATTGTTAGTGTTTCAGGAATTCTAGTTCTCCTTTGGGGGGGAGGGGGTGAAGATTCTAAAAAGGGTAATCCTTTTGTTATGTTTGATAAAAAGGAAAAAATAGATTAATTTAAAAGAGAGAGAGAGAGGGAGGTATTCCCCAAGACACATCAGGAAAAGGGGTTCAATTTTAATTACTTATTAATAATATTTCTGTATTTAGGATTTTTTTTGTGAAGTCCCTAATTGAAGTTAAGCAGTATTCCAGATTGAATGGTAAGGGATTATTTATAAATGATGTCACACTTCGAGGGGGGAGAGGGGTTCGTGAAATTGTGGCAAAGGGAGGGGGTAACAAAAAGTCTTACATCAAGCTTATGCAACATAGCTGGGCATATGACAAAAGGGGGAGGTGATATGTTGAAGTGTGGCATTTTGTGACAAAGGGGAGGAGGGTCAAATATATGGGAAAAAAGCATGCCATCATCTATGAAACTGGCCCTAAGGAAAATTTTTATTCTTTATCATGTTTGACATGGACATCATTAGCAATTTTGAAATAAAGGGGGAAAAAGCGCTAAGGAATTCCTGACATGTATCTGGGTTGTGAATATCTTCTGAAAAATGTAATAACACAAACAATTATATATTTTAGGTTCCTTCGCAAATGCTTAAATACATACATGTATTTATTTATTCATATATATATATGGGGAAGACTGGACCATGCTACGCTATTCACGCAACGTTGGGAAAACTGCTAGTTACTTGTGTTAAGCAAAGCCTTAAAAAATCGAACTTTAATGTTTATAACTAGTGTTCTTATTGACTTAGGAGCTTCGAACTAATGCTATCTTGTGAAGAGGATCTGAGCTTTCAATTGACATATAATACTCACATTTGCAAGGTTTTTTTTCACACCCATATTAGGAAACTTAGGTAAAAATTTGGTTAAAAAATTAATTGCAAGAGACACTAATTTGAATTAAAAAAAAAAATTCATTCTTAGCAGATGCCTAGTCCCCAAGACGAATCTGCCAGTAGAATTTCACGTTTATAGCATTTCTTACATGTCTTCGGAATCTCACTTACTAAGTATTCCAGCTTAATCAATGAGTGATATTTCGGCCTTATATAAATATACAGTGAAACCTTGTAAGTTGACCACTTGCGGTGCAGCACTTTAGTGGTCAACTTATAGAGGGGGGAAATATTTTTTTGTTTTGTCATTTCTTACACTATGCATTTATTTATTTGTAACTAATTAAAATATAGCTTCATGTTTTAACGTTACTTTAAAATAGTAATTAGATATTTTTGTTCACAATTATCTTAAATATCATTAGAGAAATTTAACCTGAATGACTTACAATGAATGATATACAACTTTAAATGTCAAGAACTTAGTTAAAATATAGATAAAGATAAATATCTTATTTATTATGTAAGTAACTTCTATGATGGTAAAGATTTCCTAAAAATACATCATTTTTCAAAATGTCTACTTCAGGATAGAAAAAGAAGAAATTTATTTAAAGAATATAAGAGGGTTCATAGTAGTTTTCCCATACAGTTTACTTACAAAGAAGTTTAGGCAGGACATTTTATCTTGATGTTTCACCTATCCAGATTAATACTAGTCTAACAATGAAGCATAAAAAATATGCTGGAGAAGTTAGTTTAGTTTTTCTACCGTTTCACAAAGAGATAAACAAATAAATATGGTGATAATTCGGCGGTCAACTTACAAAAGGTTTTTCATAATACTCCCACCCAAATTTGGCGCACATAAATGGTCAATATAGACAGGTGGTCAAATTAAGTGGTCAAGTTACAAAGGTTTTGACAAAAGGTGGTCAACTTTACAGGTTTCACTGTATATAGATTTTGAACTCGCTAACACACTTCAATGACATACATACGCTTTTAAAAATTGACCTCCTTATGTAAAACTGCCATCAAGTGAAGATCCCAATCTTGGCTCCATAATAACGTACGTTTCCCGTGTCCTTTGAAGTCGCTTTCATGAAAAGGAATCGTATTCCAGCCACTCACTCCATCTCCTTCATTCCGATTCACCTTTCTGCTTTTCCGATTCTGACGGGAACAGATTAATCATAATCGTTATCTTCCTTCATCTCGCAGGGTTCATTTTTCTTCTTCACTTACAAATGTTATCTCCGCCATGTATGAAAATATGTGATGTGTTTGTTCATGAGATGTTTAAAATTTTCTCATTACTTAACTCTTGGTAATGGCTTCATGAAGGTGACTTGCTAAAATGGATAATGCTATTAAATATTTGTAACTCGTTTTATATTTTAAAGACGATTTAAAAAATTAGTAACTATTAGAATCTTGATAATAGCTTTATAGAGGTAACTTGCTAAAATGGATAATGCAATTAAATATTTGTAACTCAGGTTATATTTTGAAGATAATTTAAAAAAATTCTGGATCAGGCTTTAAGTAACCAAAGACAACTAAGATGTAAAAAAAGTTTCTTGCAAAATAAAAGTAAAGTTAAAGAGAAAACTTGAAATAAAAATCTCATATATGTTGAGTACTTACTTCCCACATTCATTATTTATTGCATGTATGCACATATATGTATATGTTTTATTGCGTACTGAAAAACTGTTTCTGATAGTCTTCAGGTGTTTTTTTCCTCTTAAAAAGGGTTTTAAAATTCCTAACCACTTAAGAACAGAAAGTAAATTCGCATTGCGCCATATATACAATCTTCTTTTTAACTGACTTTCACAAGGAGGACGGTTGTCAATTCATATACAGTGGTACATCGATATACGAGTGCCCTGACATACGAGTTATTTGAGATACGAACGCTGTCGAGTAGCGAAGTTCTGTTTTGAAATACGAGCGATATTTGAGATACGAGGAACGGCCAGCTGCGACACTGCACACGGCCCACCCAGTTTACTGCGCCTTTTTGCTTTACATTCTCTTTTATTATGTTTTACACAATAATGCGCCATATATACAATCTTCTTTTTAACTGACTTTCACAAGAAGGACGGTTGTCAATTCATATACAGTGGTACATCGATATACGAGTGCCCTGACATACGAGTTATTTGAGATACGAGCGCAGTCGAGTAGCGAATTTCTGTTTTGAAATACGAGCGATATTTGAAATACGAGGAACGGCCAGCTGCGACACTGCACACGGCCCACCCAGTTTACTGCGCCTTTTTGCTTTACATTCTCTTTTACTATGTTTTACACAATATTTGTCACTTATAAATATATTTTTTTTATTTAAAAACACAGATTAACATAATCATAATGGCATTTAAATTCATTTCAATGGGAGAAATTGCTTTGACATACGAGCAAGGTTACGGAACGAATTAAACTCGTATCTCGAGGTATCACTGTACTACGCTTTTTGTTTGTTTGTTCATCGATAACTTTACACTGGATAAACCGATTTTGATGATTCTTTTTTTAATCTGAGGGTTATTTCAAATAGGTCCATATTCGATAATTAGCAAAAAGTTAGGGGAAGAAATGTAGTGATTTTTCTCTTGTTTTTTCATCCATTACTTTTGACTAAATGAACCGGTTTTTTATTGTAATAGAAATATAATTACACGTTAAATTAAAGCACAAATGAGCATTAAAACGCAGACATATGTTTCGGGATTGCTTGGAATCCCTTTTTCAGTGCGACAGGGAGCTTCTAGATGCAAAACATCCAGCTTCATTTGGATGTTTTGCATCTAGAAGCTCCCTGTCGCATTGAAAAAGGGATTCCAAGCAATCCCGAAACATATGTCTGCGTTTTAATGCTCATTTGTGCTTTAAATTAACGTGTAATTATATTTCTATTACTGTTTAGTTGCACAAAGTTAAATTATTATTATCGGTTTTTTATTCTTTTTTAAATCGATAGAGGGTCGTATAGTTCACATATCGACATCAATTTGATGAAATTTATTCTTTGCAAACAGCGTTATGGATGAAAACTAAGTATTTTTCGTTTAACACTTGATTTACCAGGCCGTGTTCAACCATTTCGAAACTTTCATTTTACACTAAGTTGCTACTAATTATAACCTCCTAAGACCTGGCATCCAATAAAATGGATGTTTTGCTTTTCTCTCTGTTGTGACATATTTTATTTTAGCAAGCAAGACCTGTACTGGAATTATAAAGAAGAAATAGAAAATCACTTTAAAACTTTGAGAATTTGGTAACGGTAGTTTATTTGCCCCCCCCCCCCCCCAAAAAAAAAAAAAAAGTTTAAAAATTAAAATTTATTAATTTTTTTGAAAAACATCAGTTTAATGCCCAATCGCTCAGAAAAACTAATAGTTGAGAGAATATGTATATTTTATTTTGATCGGATCTCAGGAGGATAATAAAACTTTCAGTCACATTCACTTGTCCTACTTACCTACTTAGGAAAAGCATATGCAATGGAAAGTTGCTCTATAATTAGTAACAAATGCAAAATAGAAGCTTCGAAACAGTCAAAATGACTGGTCTGGTAAATCTAGCGTTCATTGAAAGGCTTCTTGGCTTGATGATATTTTTCCAAAAATTATTTTTTTTACTGAGATAACTTAGGAGAAGAATTTAAATGGACAATATAGAAAAACAATAAATTTTTGGTAGATAAATTAATAATTTGGGGAATTAATTTTTCGATAACGAAATATATGCAATTCATGGCTATAGATTCCTCTACATAAAAGAACCTATATTTTTACAGGTCACTCAGCATCTTCGGTCTCTCAGATTCCTCACAACCAAATACTATTCATCATCGGAGCCATCCTTCCGACCTTTCCTAGTCCATCTGTCTTTGCGTCCTTAAGACCATAATCCCCCTCCCGCCGAAAAAAGAATGGCCACCTTCAGCGATAAGGTCCCATTTCTCTTGGGGCATCCACCTTTTCCTCCCTAGGTGCCCAGTTTCCTGGTTGGCCCCACAGGCCCTCTGTGATGCAGTCTGAACTTTGCAGTTTTCCTTTTATTTTCCTGCTGGAGTTAGAACGAAGATTTAAGACAATGCGAGGAGTGATTGTAGGCTTTTGACGTGAATGATACGTCTGCTTCTGGGGGGAGGGTGAATGTAGCGATTGTGGAAATCTGAGGAAATAGAAAGAGGGACGTATTGCTAGTCACGTGGTTTTGGTTTTTGTGTAGAGATCAATAATTCGAATTTAGATTTATTAACTAAAAATTTTGATTTGTATGCACTAGATGGTTGAACCATAATGAATATACACTGTGCATCAAAGAATTTTTAAGACTAGGTTTATGTAAGAGAAAAAATAGTAATTATATCTTTTAAGTACAGTAAAATCCCGTTAAAACGCAGATTTCGGGGGAAATGTTTGGCACCCGCGTTATAACTTAAGGGATCATTCATAAATGATGTCGCGCTTTGAAGGGGGGGAGGGGGTTCGTGAAATTGTGACAAAGTGTGACAAGGGGAGGAGAGGGGGTAATGAGAAGTGTGACATCATGCATTACGCAACATAGCATGACATGGGACAAAGGGGGGAGGGGGTCCGTTGAAGTGTGACATATTGTGACAAAGGGGGGTGAGGGGGTCAAATATATAGGAGAAAAGCGTGACGTCATTTATGAACGGCCCCTAACCGCGGTATGGTGAAGCTATTCCGCAGAACCATATTCACGAAATAATACTCGCTTTTGTTGCCTCATTTTTAACTTTATCAATTACTCGGAACTTTTCTTACCCCTATACAGTCAACGCTCTTTATAACGACCAGTGGTAAAAGTCCCAACTTTATCTCTATGAACTCTGTTTATTTGCTTTCGGTATAGCGACCTTTATGAATCGTCCAATCCAATACAGCGACCGTACCAGGTGTCATGTCAGCTCAGAAGTTCAGCTTCCAGAAATGTGAAGGTAATTTTCCCCCTGTTTTTTCTACTTTAAAATCTCTTTAATATAATATTTTGTACTGATTTTTTTTCTTCATTCCAATGATAAAAAATAATTTGAGCATTTAGTTGGAATCTTTTAAAAATTACGAATTTTAATGGAAATAGTGAATACCTATGCATGGTGCGTGTATATTTTTTAAAGAAAACTCTACCTCTTATAGCGACCACTCATTATAAAGACCTTTTTCCGTGGGACGTAGATGGTCGTTATATCGAGCGCCGACTGTATTATAATATTTTTTTCTTTTCTACATTGCTGCCATTTTGTTCATTGCCTCCAAAGCTCGGGTTGAAGCTGTTTGTACACGGTGTGTCAAAGAATTTTCAAGACTGCAGCTAGAACTAAGCTTACAGTGTACCATCTGTGTTATCGAGAATGCATGAAACTCCTTAACTATCAGCTTATCCACTGCCGAAACCTCAGTTCACCTGCTCACTATTTGTTTTTACTTTGATGACATTGACACTATACAAACAGCTTCGATGGTAGCTTTGGAGGCAGTCCCACAATGTGAGTTGGAACGGGCATTCGAATAGTTGTTAAACTGCTATAAAAATGTATCGTAGCCGAAATAAAAATACTTAAAATAAAAACTAGTAATTTTATTTTTTTGTTTTATAAACCTAGTCTTGAAAATTCTTTGACACACTGTACCTTGGGGAACGTTTCGAGCCATACTGCGTAAAACTCTTCCAAAATTCCGAAATTTCGTCGCGATTTGCATTTTAAAGATTTTAATTATTCAACTTATATATTTCAATTTTTTATAGCCTGCTCGCCAAGCTCAACTGAAGTGAACTAATGTCGAAAAGCAAAACCATTAGTTATATTTACAGCAACCTTATGCATGAATTATCTGTCAAATTATTCTATCCTAAAATAAATTCGGTTGACTTAATTTAGGGATAGAAACTCAACGTTGGTATTTTCTAACTTTCTTATCTATCCAATAAATAGAAGAAAGTATTGGATACATGGTAATTTTTGAATTTCGACGGATTTACACGTTTTGAAGTGAGTTGAAACACTTTTGGCTATTTTTGGAAAATGTTTGTCTGTGGGTTTTGCCACTTTGACTCAAAAGGCAATGCATGGAATCGAGCAAAATTTGGTGCAGACATGGACCCAGATAGGAACTGATGCTGATTAGTTTTTGAGAAGAATTCATTCGAAGGGAGCGGAGCAACCGAACGTTTTTCTCGATTAGCGCGAGTCCTGTATCGACAGAAGTAATGAAAGAATTCAAACAAAATTTGATATACAAGTGGATCTCAATGGGAACAAGCGCTGATTACATTTTGGCGTTATTCACTTCAAGGGGGTCTAGCAATCAAACTGTTTATTAGTTTTGTGTGGGTGCCGTAACTCAAAACTTAACGCATAAAATTACACGAAATTCGGAACACACATACATCCAGACAGGAAGTAGTGCTGATTAGATTTTGGTGCCATTTGCTCCAGGGGAGGAGCAACTGAACGTTTTCTCGCTACCCGTATATCCCAAGAATCCAACAATTTAAACAAAATTGTAAGTGCATCTCAATGGAAGCTAGTCTGTTGTGGCTGTCACGGAACTTTGTTCTATATCCTTCATATGAATATGAAGGACATAGAACATATACCATTTTATAGAACATTTTGGAATTACTCGCCAAATATCCCTAACATCGTACAAATCCTTATTGTAAAAAAATAATTTGCATAAAGATAATGCTTTGAAACCAAGATAAAGTAATTAAAATGTTTGTGCTACCAGCAAAGCATCAAACTGCAAAAAATATTGATAAGAATTTTATTTGTTAACGTGTAGTTGAACAGGCAACAATACAATACAAAACAAAGTCTGCTTCCTTGGCGCGATTGGCGTCAGAATATAATTGACACTTTTCCCATTAAGATACATTAACAATTTTGTTCGAATTGTTCGATTCTAGAGATATATGCTTATAGAGGGAAACGTGCGATTGCTCCACCCCTCGGAGGGAATGGCGCCAAAATTTAATCTCGCTACTACCTATCAAAATGCACGCTTGTGTTCCGAATTTCGTTAAAAAAAGTAACAAAAAGCTCTATTGAATTTGAGCGAGTCTTCATACAAGGATTATATACTGCATATAATGCGTAATTAATGCATGAAATATTATCTTTTAAAATAATCACAAAAAGTTTTTGCCCAAAGAACCTTGTTTTTAGGAGACAAATTCAACTACGATGCGTGTATAGGAAATCAGTCCATAGATGGCGCATCTAAAACATATCTACCAGCTGCTGTTACATTTCCATCTTAGAAGGAATGACCTGACTAGAAACACTTGAAGCTCGACAAAAACATTAATGCTCAAAAAAAGTATTTATAGTATTCTATAAATACTTTAAATACTTTTACGGGTTAGTCGTAATTTCCTTCCGAGTGCACAATTTTGACAGATAGATTAAGTTACTATTTTCCGCTTTACGCGAAATACGATTTTTTATTCCTCTACTAGCATTGCCATTATACTGCAGTTACTACTTGTTACCAGTTGTTTTCTTTACGCTTGTCATACATAAATTAAATTTAACTTTCCCTTTGGAGACTTCACCTGGAGCTACTTAAAACATTTGCCCGTGTCAGACACGGGCAAAAGTTGCCAGAAAGTTTACACGTCGTTTGAATAATGTATTTTTTCTGTGTAATATTCCCCCCCCCCCCCTTCCGCTCCCTTGTCACTCTCCACAGCCTGAAATTGCAAAGAATAATTTACACTATACTAGTTTTTCAGAAAAAAAAAAAAATCGTGTTTCAAGGGGTTAAACGCTCCCGCAAAAGATGTGTTGTGAACAGATGCTTCACATCTGGACCGCTAACAAGTACTACAGCTCTTTTACACGATTGCAAATAGCTTGTACTGCAGGGAGTGGGGATTATTTTACGACATTAAGTGTAAAATATTTTTTTAATCAGCCGACAGTCTCAGTATGAAATTCAATTTTTGTAATATTTTCATATACAGTAAAACCTGTGAAGTTGACCACCTTTGTAAGCCGACCAACTGTCTAAGTTTTGACCACTCTTGTCAGGAACGGAATTAGCCCTATATTATAAGGTGTAAAGAAACCCCTGTAACTTGACCACCTGTCTATATTGACCAGTGACCACTTATGTACACCAAATTTGGATGGGAGTATTATAAAAAACCCTTTGTAAGTTGACCACCTGACTATTACTATATTTATTTGTTTATCTATTTTTGGAAAGATGAAAAAAGACTAAAATAGCTTACCCAGGATATTTTTCATGCTATAATGTCAGACCAGTATTTGTCTGGACGGATGAAACGCTAATATAAAGTTTGCCTAAACCTCTCTGTAAGTTAATCAAATGGGAAAACTACCTATAGGTACTTTTTTATTCTTTAAATAAGTTCCTTTTTTTTTTTTTTTTTGATCCGATATAGCCATTTTGAAAAATATATATGTCATGTCCCGTATCAGCAGCCGGGCTAAGTTTCACGACAGTACATTACAGCATTCATTTTGTTTCTTTCATTTATTTTCTACTCATCTGGTATTTTCAAGAATACTATTTACAGTGATGAATGATATGAATATTTACAGTTGAAGATAATATTTACAAAAGCGGTCCCCATAGGGAACATCTCGCAGGAGCACAATTTACTCTGTGTTATCCTTTTAGCATCAGCTCACCAAGTGACGCTAACCTTTGTTTTCCAGACCCTTCTTGGGGTGTTTTAGCCAATCAGAACTCAGGGTTATAGTTTTGGTTCACGTTTTAGAGTGGACCCGTAAAAAGGACCCAATTGGTTTAAGTTCACGTTTACAAAAGTTACGTTAAAAGGTCCCAACGGTAGTTTGCTTTTACAAAGACAAAGAAAGGAATAATGATAATGTATTTAATTTATTAGAAACCTCACATATATTCTTAGGAAATTTTTAGCATCATATAAGCAACTGACGTAATTAATACGGTATTTATCTTAATTTTAACTTTGTAAAGGTGACATTGTAAGTTGTTCGGGTTAAATTTCTTTTATGGTATTTTAGGTAATTGTGAAAAAAAATAGCTAATTACTTTTTTAAAGTAACGTTAATACATGAAGCTATATTTTAATTAGTAAGAAATGAATAAATGCATAGTGTAAGAAATGACAAAACAAAAAAATATCCACCCTCTATAAGGTGACCACCTGTCTAAATTTACCACCTGTCTAAGTTGACCACTAAAGTGCTGCACCGCAAGTGGTCAACTGACACAGGTTTCACTGTGCATAGGTCATGTAATACGTAATTAATGCATGAAGTTTCATTTTTTAAACGAATATGAGAACGTTTTTGCTTATAAAACCTTACTTTTAGGAGACAAATTACTCTACGAAACGTGTGTAAGCAATCAGTCCGTACATAGCGTATCCGAAATATATAAACCTGTTTACTTTAACCCCTTAACGGTCGGGTAATTTTCAAGAAAACGGTCATAAAAGTGCCCTTTTTTTTTTTTTTTTTTTTTTTTTTTCCTGAAAATTATTTTTAAAAATATGTGTATGAACAACATATATATTTATTTTTAATTTTTGATTTGTTTTTATTTTGAAATTTTAAACACTCTAGCCCGGAAATATCACGGGAGCGAGAAATAGAAGGCGAAACCTCAGCCCGTCATTTTCACGGGAGCGAGAAATAGAAGGCGAAACCTCAGCCCGTCACTTTCACGGGAGCGAGAGGGACGGGGTTAATGTTGCTTCTACATGGCCATCTAAAATTGACCTGACTAACAATACTTTTAGCACATTAATAGATTAATGCCCAAAAAAGTACTAATTGTATTTTAACCGATAACTGCATAATTTCCTTCTGAGTGCACAATTTTGACGATTGAATTACTATTATTGGCTTCCCGCGTGACACGAAAATGTTTTAGCCCACTGTCAGCATTGTCATTAATAGATCTTACTGAAATTATTACTGGCTAGCAGTTGTTTTATTTATAATTGTTATAGATAAATTGAAAACATCCTTCACTTATCCTAAATATTAATAATTAAATTTTTTACAATTTAATTATATTTTAAAGTTTAATTTAATTTGAGACTTGGCAAAAGTGTTTCCCACACTGTCACCGACCCCCCCCCCCCCCCCCATTCGAAGAAGATTGCAAGTCCAATCGCAGGTTTCCGTTAGACATCTTGTAAAAAATGTAGTCGTGAGCAGATGCTTCACCTCCTGCATTGGTATGAAATAGTACAGTATTTAAAGGGGGTTTGTACTGCGGATTCGAGATTTTATTTCTGACGTTAAAAAAGTACCATTTTGAAAATCAGCCTATAGTCTCCTCATGTTATGTCAAGTTTTCATCTCTATCGCATGTAATGCGTAATTAGTGAATACATTTTTATTATTTTATTTGAATATTTAAAAAAGGTTCAATAATGAAAAGACGTCAGGAAAATATGAAGTAAAACGCTAACCGTTGTGCTAAAAGTAAAAAAAAGCAAAATTACTATTAGATGCCTAAAAGCACTGAAGAATTTCAGACGCGCGTTTCCAGATGACTAAGAACCAGTTTTCAGTGTAAATGATGTGAGCCTATGGATGAAAGCCGCCAAACGCTCGACGCCCATCATTTCATCTACAAGATCACATCTTATGAAAGAGTGACCCCCTTGTAACACTTACCATCAATTCAATTTTGCTTTCTAAAGGAAATATTGTTCTCTTGTTTTAGATAATCTGTCCAAGATATACTGATTACGTTTTCTAGGGTTTGGTCTGCACCAGGGCTGGGCATTGTCGATCGCAATCGACCGGTGTACCCCGAAGACCAAGATGGTCGCCTTTACCAAGACCCAAGACATGCAACGTGTATACAAAAAAAATTCTTGAAGTAGCTCAAATTGCAACAAAATAGCCTGAAAAAAAAATGTTAGTAACCCAATTTTTTTTTTTTTAATATACCCTGCAATAACAAAGAGAACTAACTTTGGATAAAAGAGATTTTTTTTAATGCATTTAAACTTTTTTGATAATAAATGCATCATTTGAAATTCTTACATTTGCAGCTACAGTAGAACTTGGATAATTCGAACGTCTTTAATTCGAATTTTTCTTTAATTCGAAGATTTCGCTTGGTCCCTTGAACTTTGTATTCAAATTAATGTTAATTTTTTTGGATAATTCGAAGTTCAACTTCTTTAATTCGAAGTTTTTTTCATCCGAAATCGACAAAAGTAGGTTGAAATAATTTTTTTATCTGCTAAAATTTTTTCCTACTTGTTTGTTAGCAACAAATGGTAGATTAGTGAGTTTCTGTCTTGCTTTCTATTGTGAAAGATTCTATCTTTCATCCACCTGTTGGGGAACGTCACAACTGACCTCCCCCATTGACCCCTGAAACCGAAAATCTTTCAGGTACTCTTTTAACACTTTATTGGTTAACAGTGAATCGCCGCCTAATCCCTCTCTCTTCACAATGTTTCGACATGTGACTGATTATTATTGGTCGAATAGTCAGATCATGCGTAGAAAATATTTCCCATTTGTGTTAAAATCAAAAGACTCAATTCAGCAAAGCAATACAAAATTTCTCATTTAAAAAAAAAAACTGCAACAGGTAATTTTTTATATAATTTTCAGTACTTAAATAAAGAATATTTTGTAAAAGTAATACTCTACGTGTATGTTCCTGTTTTCGTATGTATATGCTATAGTTTTATCTTTTATATTATATACAAAATAAATTTTATTTTGTTGACAAATACAGTGTTTAATTATTTTATTAATTATTTACTGCATTGACCTTTTCCAGAAATGATTATTGGCGTTATTTTTGACGGAATAAACGTTATAGGCATTCGTAGGCCTTAAATTAGGCTACAAAAATTAGACTTGTGTAATTCGAACTTTTGGATAATTCGAAGTTTAGCTGTGGTCCTTTCAGATTCGAATTATCCAAGTTCTACTGTATTATTATTATGTTATTATCTTGCGATTTTACAGTAGAGTAGTTTTTTAGGAACGGTTAAGTCGGTAAGGTACATATTCCGTATTTATTATTAAGTTATAATAAATGTTGTAGATCCCCCTTTCTTTTGGCTTACCACACCTACACCACTAGGCGAGCCGCAATACCTTGAAAAAAATCAAACACGCCCGGACACTGGAAAAGCCTGCCCATCCCCGGGCCACACTGTAACACTAAAAAAATATTTTAAAAATAATAATTTTCTTCCATTCTACAATATTAGTTCCTACTAAAAATAGACTATTTCTTTGCACATTCCTGATGTAGCTTTTTCATTTGAAGAGAAGAAAAGTGAAGAAGTAAATTACTTCTTGATTTCGTATTTCATGAAGAAAAGTAAGTCTTTTTTCAAGAATTTTATATCATTAGGTACCATGTTGACATATGCAATCTAACTCGGTTATTACGAACCCGGATTTAACGAGAGCCATACATTAAAGAGGCAATAAAACAGGGGCCTCACAGAGACGGATCATGGCGCAAGTTGCGCCATTAGAATTTTCTTTTTATTATTATTATTATTTTTTATTTTTATTTTTTGCGGGGGTGTTTTTCAGAAGATTTTTTTTTATATGCAACAGGTATCCGGTATCCGATAAATTTCTAAAGATCCGAAATCGGATTCGATAGCCAAGTGATTTGGCTTTGCAATAAGTGGTTTAAAATTTATTAAAACATGCTGTATATATTGGATTACCCAGCTTGGAGCAGATGTTCTAACAGGAGATGTTTTATAGCCAATAGCATTTTATCTGGCAGAACCACCGCATAAAAATCAAGCACGTTGATACGATCCATTAATTACATTGGTTCTTAATGATGTGACGTCACAAGAGACAGACAAATCTGAATTGACGCCGAAAGTGGAGGCATTAAACAATGAAAGAATAGCTACTCTGGTGTGATGAGATAGCAAACATTCACCACCTGTGTTCTGGAGGACAAATTGCTATCCGCAACGGTGCAAAAATAAATGACACCTGAAAGCAATTTCATGGGAGTGGTTTGAGGGCGACCATTTTTCATGTCGCGCATGACGTCATGCCATTGGCAAGATCTGTCTTCGGTAACGAGTTGAGTGGTGCGTGCCCTGCTGTTGTGTTTGTTCGCTCTGAGGTCTTCCAACTTGTTCGGCGCGACCATGAGTTTTTACAATAGATCATCCATCAGTGTACCCACTGGAAAATAAAGTCATTTATTTGTAACATTTAAATTTCGGACTACGTGATCGGCAAATAATGTTCTTCCTAGGAGAGTATCATTTATAATGCAATGACACCGGGTTCAATGGTTAGGGTGCAGCTTCTGTTAAACAATTATGGGATTTTAAAAACATTTTGCAGCAATTTAAAATTATAATTCCTCATTAAACATAAATTACTTGTCTTTAACACGTTGAGGACGGCGGCGCAGATTTCTGCTACCTGTAAAAATAAGCATTTCAATTTTTCAGTAAAAAATCATTCAGTAGCTGATATAAGCCACCAGTGGTACACGCCGCCAGCTGAACCCTTCGTGTGTGAGACAACAGTGGTACACGTTGCCAGCTGAACCCTTCGTGTGTAAGCCAACAGTGGTACACGCCGCCAGATGAATTATTTGCATGTGAGCCACCGGTGGTATACGCCGTTACAACGTGTTAATTAAATGTATAACCATGCTTAGCATAAGTTAGTAATTGTAGTAACAGTCATTAAAATAAAACTAAATTGTAGAATTCGCTGTACAGAGATAAAAAACAAAAGTATTTGTTCTTGAAGCAAGAAGGAAAAAAAAAAAGGAACACAAAATTCAATAAAATAAAATTGGTGTAAATCAATTATAAAATTGATTTACACCAAAATTATTCTTAAAAAAAGTTGAACATCTTGCAGTCAGTATTTTTTTTAAATGCTTTTTTCATGCATTCTCGTTTTTATTATTTTAACTAGCTGAGATCTTTGTTGATACTTTCCTATAAAGTATTTTTTTTTCAGACGTGCCCTAAGAGTCTTCAAGGGAAGTAACTTTCTCCAATCTTTCCGTCATTGTTCATTTTCTTGTTGAATCGAAAGCTGACATTTTGAAATTAACTTCGTATATGAAAAAGTAAGCCAAAAAAAAAAAATACTATAGCAAATTGTATATTTATACAGAAATGTTGTACTTTTCTTAAAGTTGATTGTTTTAGGTATTATTCCCAAAACCATTATTTTGCGGGGGGGGGGGGGGTTTCTTCGATTATGAACATTACTTGTACATTTTTCATAAACAGACGATGCGTTTGCGCTTTTGGAAAATTGATATTTTACCACTGTCTGTCCCGGTTATGGATCATTCATAAATGATATCATGCTTCAAAGGGGCGGGGTGTCATGAAATTGGGACAAGGGGAGGGGGTAACAAGAAGTGTGACATCCCTGCTTATGCAATGTAGCGTGACATGTGACAAAGGGGGGAGGGAATTAAATATGTGTTAAAAGAGCGTGACATCATTTATGAACGGTCCCTTAGCCTTTTATATTTTTCTGCAAGTTATTTTTTACTTCGGAAATGAATAAGAAACAATCGTTCTAGATTTCTTCTCATAAAAATCATTGAAAGACAAAAATCAAAAGACCAAAAACCACATTAAAAATAATAGGACTGATTTTCATTATAAAAGACAATACAAGTTTATAAAGTCGACCGTTGAAATGATTATCTGCTCCGCTAACATAATTCACGACCAAAGACACCTAACCTATATCTTCAAGTCTTGCCACACTCCCAAACTAATCCACAAAAATCTTGATTTAAAGCCATCCCATCAAAGGTGCGGACATCCATTACCCGGTTTACCCAATCTGGCAGCTGCTGCTGAACAGAACAAACAAACGCTGTAACGAACTTCCTCTTAAGCGGGCATAATAATCCCTCGAAATCACTTAAAGGAAGATTTACCACATTATTTAGCTTGCCTTACACGAAAGCAGAAGAAAAAAACCCACAAAACTTTTTACCCAACACAGGGCCATAGGCCATCTAGTTGTTAACCATGGTCTACCTATATCTGGACTAACAAACATAACACCTCATTTGCACACTTCACCCAAACGCCAAACGTCATGGTTGGCGATAAATTAATGTGAATTCTTGCTGCATTTTGCAAGGATGTGAAGCCCAGTCGCTGTATTGACAGTAAGCTACTTATCCGCTGTATTTATAGGCAGCCATCTTTCTTGTGTTAACGTTCTGCTTTCAGGTAGGGGCTATAAATCAAGTGTTCTTGGCCTTCGCTTTCCTGTATTAACTTTCATTCGCCAGAGAGGAAAATCTTTTTTTTACTCATTTATTTCAGGTTCTTTTTTTTTTTTACGCGCTGATGCCGCAACACTTGTAAAAAAATATAACTTTTTTTCCCTCCATCGGACATTAACGTGAACGTAAAGGTCACGTGTTCTTTTCGATTTTCCGTTCGAAGAACAAGACATATTTCTTTGAGGGAAGGAACGAGGGACAAGGGCCGGCTGTTTTATTGTTCCAAGGAAGAGTAGTAAAATAGAATTTATATTAATACAAACTCTTTTTAAGCTAACTAATAGGCACTTGACTCTTAATAATTTAACTGGAACTTATTAATTTTTAATTAAGATTTGTTTTTTAATTTTATCTGGAAGACATGTTTAGTGGTGGTCCTGCTTTGAGTAAACATACTGCGAAATTATCAGAGGGGTGAAGAAGATATTTATTAACTCACCATCACCGCTGCCTTTTCCTACCAGCAGGATGTACATGGAAAATAAAAACGAATTTAATTTTCAATGTTCTAAAAGGTGATATGTGAGATTAGGAAGTAAAGAGTGCGATTCAATGAAATTGATAACACAAATAAAATTATTTTTTAAAAAGTTGATTGTATGGTACATAACGTATGCATTTGCATTGACTGTTGACTGTAATTATATATTTAATTGGGATTCATTAAAGTTTCAAGCGGAAAAGGCAATACAATCTACTGATTTGATAAATAAAAAAATAGAAACTATTTTGCAGTTCAGCGTTTTTAATTACATCACAATGTATTTCGTTGCACTTTTATCTATTTTGTAGTTTTTTTTTATTTTAGTTGTTTTTTTTTACTATATAATAGTAAAAATTCTTTTACTGTCCTGTATCAAATGCTACATATTAAAAAAAAATTTATGCTTTTAGCCTACTCTCCTGTAAAAGTTTGAAAAAAAAAAAAGAAGTAAAGAAGGTTAATGTATCGTAAAAATATTGTTAAATATAAGAAAAGGTCCAAAATAAGTAAAGTAATTAAATAAATATTCAATAACTTTTGAGGGAATTTTCCAATTCGTTTCTTTTCTTTTTTTTTTTTTTTTTTTTGCATTCGAATGATGCCGGCGAGAATATCTCCTCTCCATACTTTGCTTTTTGATTTTAACAATTTTTCGTTCAATTTTAAACAAATCAAAAAATCTGAAAATTAGCACCTTGGGGCAAAAATGAAGCAAATTGTGTAAACTCTGGACATAACGTCCAAGTTTCTTTAAACAAGCTTATTAGAAGGAGCTCTCGGCTTGAAATATTGTTTGATTTGAACAAAGTTTGTTCAATTTTTAACAGTTCAAAAAAAAAATTAACATTTGCGCCTACTGGAAAATTTCAATCCTATATAAATCCTGTTCCAACAGACGGATTTGCGTGGAACAAAACGTATTGGAACGATCCGATGACGTAAAACATGCACAGTTACGAAGTTCATTCAGAACTAAATGAACCTATTTTTCCACGAAACTTGATCTGGATTTTTAAGAATATTTTTGAATAAATAAATGAATGAGTGAGTGAATGAATGAATGATGAGTGAATGAATATGTATGAACCATTGAAAAAGGTATATTTGAAGTAATTAGAACCAAAGCTAAACGAGAGAGAGAAAAAGGGGACCGTTCATAAATGATGTCACTTTTTTTTTTCAATATATTTGACCATTCCCCCCCTTTTTTACTAAGTCACACTTTAACATACGCCTACCCCCATGTCACGCTATATTACGTTTGCATAAAATAAGTTTAATTTGCTGATTTTAAATGTTTTCATAGAAATCAAAATGTGCATTCTCACACTTCTTGCACCTCCCTCCCCTCCCCCTGGTCACACTTTCTTAAATCCCCTTCCCCCTCGAAGCGTGACATCATTTATGAGGGATTCCGAGAGATAGCTAGGGGGCCGTTCATAAATGACGTCACGCTTTTTTCATATATATTCGAACCCCTCCCCCCCTTGTCACGCGTCACACTATGTTGCATAATGCATGATGTCACACTTCTTGTTACCCCTCCTCTTGTCACACTTTTTCACAATTTCGCTAACCCCCTCCCCCCTCGAAGCGTGACATCATTTATGAATGATCCCTAGAATATAAATTTTAAGTTGGGTGTATACGAGAAAGTAGGGCTCGTATAGTCTGGACGAAACTTGTTTAAAAATGAAAATGCGCTTAAGTGTTCATTGACTGATGAACTGAATGTTCTTGAAATTTCAATTTCTTAAAATATGCAATTCTAGTTTCTAATACATAACTTCTATCATGTTTTAATGCCCTCCGTGCTCCCTGTCGTGCCGTAATCTAACGTAGAATTTCAATCACAATCACGAAACGTAGTTCCTTTTTTCTTACGGAGCACCGAAATCGAAGATTTTAACGCGATTAAACACATCCGCGGTCAAAACCTCAGATACTCTTTTTAAAGAAAGGTCCTTATTCTTACATTATTACAAGAACCCATTCTTTTCTTCTCCTGGCACGATTTTTGAAGCCTAAGCCACGTTATTAATTGCTGACCATGCAGGGCAAAGTTCTTTTTTTGCTCTGATCGTCAAGATTAAACTCGTGGGGTTGATCGAATGGATGGAACGGCTCATCAAGTAAATCATATTTAGTAACATAAAATATCTGCTACTCTGTGGAAATTTTGACTTTTTTTTCCTCCCCATGAAAAAGAAAATGGATTTTGTTAAAGTAAGCGTAAGGGAGGTTGATTTGTTCGATTGTTTAAGAATAGGGTTTTTCGTTTTTCTTTTCGTCTTAGTTCGTGAAATTGGAAAATTGCTTGATATAGAAATTACAGAATGTGTTTATGTTTCGGCACGACTTAGAAATTTTACGAAGTGTAGAAAATTGGCACTGACTGTAGAAAATGAACTGTAAAAAATGAGCATTGAAAAATTTGGCGCAACGAGAAACTAATAGGAGGCGAAAGAAACTTTTTGAGTTTGCCGTGGTTTTCTAGTGGTTAGGGAGTCGGACTTACAGCCGTAAATTTGGCTGTTCGACAACCGACCCGCTGAAGACCCACCATGTACACTTGGGGATAGGTGAATGTCAAGTCCGAGGACCCTGGAGTCCCGAGGCAGTTCCGAGGGTACTCGGAGGGTGGTGAATTTCCCTCCCCTTCACTTTTAAGTCAAAAAAGCAAGGTGGTTTATTTGTGCTGGCGCCATTTGATGTCATCCAAATATATATTGAGCCAAGTCCTACTACCACCGTTGATACCCAAGTGGCATTAGCAAAATCAACAATCTCAGGTATCAGTTCTCCCTGAACACTATACTTAGTATTAGCAACAACGACAACTTCAGGTATCGCTTCTCCCTGAATCCACTATAGTTGGCATTAGCAACAACAACCTCAGTTATCACTTCTCCCTGAATCCACTATAGTTGGCATTAGCAGCAACAACCTCGGGTATCACCTCTCCCTGAATCCAATATAGTTGGCATTAGCAACAACAACAACCTCGGGTATCACTTGGGTATCACTTCTCCCTGAATCCACTATAGTTATCTCCAATTTTGCTTTGATGACAATTAGCTTTTAAGGGCCTGAATGCTAGTTGCCTATACTGATAGATATAAATTGCTTCTTGAAACTACGTCTTGCAAGAAATTATATTAGTTTTCTGAATGGCACTGCTCATGCCTGTCCCGTCGTTCCTAATGAAAAATTGGGATAGGATGCTTTTATGAGAGGATTTGTTGTTATATTTGTTATTGTAAAATACAAAATATGTATCATACTACTATATATACAATATGATCCCACTGAATCTAACATTTTATTTTTCAAAAATAAATTAGAAAGATTAGTTTTCTGAATGGCACTGCTCATGCCTGTCCCGTCGTTCCTAATGAAAAATTGGGATAGGATGCTTTTATGAGAGGATTTGTTGTTATAGTTGTTATTATAAAATACAAAATATATATCATACTACTATATATACAATATGATCCCACTGAATCTAACATTTTTTTTTTTTCAAAAATAAATTAGAAAGATAACCCGATTTATTTTGGATTAATAAACATATAAATATAACAAATAAGATTTATCTTACCAAATAAAGATATCCCAAGTAGGTCCCTCCCCCGTCGTTCGTAATAAAAAAATAGAATATTATCCTTTTTTATGAGGATTTGTTATTATGAAATACAAAATATATATGATACTTCTATATATATACAGTATGATACTACTGAATCTAACATTTTTTTTTTCTAAAATAAATAAATAAGATAAATCAATTTATTTTACTTATTTTGCTTTAACAAACAAGTAAATAAATTGATTTATCTTACCAAATAAAGATAACCCAAGTAGTAAGATGTTACAAGTATGATAGATAAGAGGTAAATATATTATAAAAATGAGTTAAAATATTTTAAATAAATACATAAAAATTCATATCGTATCGAGCATGTAAAATATTGATTGTCATTTATTTTTACAGAAGGGGGGGGGGGGGGTTTGGGTGTTTGAGATAAACTGCAATAACTTCCTAATATCTATGTATATATATCTAAATACATATACACATATGGATATACATGTACTAATTATGTACATAATATATCCGTAATTACTCTTTCATATTAAAATTATCCCAAGGTAATAAATACTAACCGATGCTCCAATGAAAGCAATACGATGTCATATGCTACAAGGAAAGGGCACAAAGAAGGGGTAAGGTAAGGCACCCGATATCTTTGGCTATAGCTTGTGCCCAATCCTACTATAATAATTCATAACCAAAACTGTCTTCTACTGCACGCTTACAACAATGATTTGAACTTATCAATTTGCGAAACCTGACAAATGACTGAGTGAACATTTCTCATCGTTTTTACAATAATAAGGTTATTAATTATAAATGGTATATAATTATAAATTAGTTAGTTAATTACTCCACAGATGGCAAAACTGACTGCACTCGTTTATTAAAGGGCATTTTACTCTTCCTATTTGCATAATAGTAAACTAACTAGAGGGTTTGCATTCGCAAAAGCTGACAATATGTTTTAATAGGTGTACAACTTTGCTTCCGTCGTTTTTCCCCAAAATTTGAGGCTTTAATGAAAAAAATTGGTTACACATGTATTATTCAAAGTATTTACCATTGCTGGCTACTACTTTCTCCCATCTTTCGGGCAGTGTACGAATCCCGCGTCGAAAAAATTGTTCATCTTTTGAAGCGATCCACGAATCTATCCAATTGTTGACTTCTTCATGAGATTGGAAGTGTTGGTCAGCCATTGCGTGCGCCATTGATCGAAACAAGTGATAGTCAGAGGGAGCAATGTCTGGAGAATACAGCGGGTGGGTAGGACTTCCCATTGTAACGCTTCCAAGTACGTTTTGACCACGTTTGCAACGTGGGGTCTAGCGTTGTCTTGCTTCGGAATCATGCCCATGGCCTTGAAACGTTTTGAAATGGCTTGCTGTGTCACTCCCAATGTTCGTGCCAATTCTTGTTAATTTTGACGCTAGTCTTCGCTCAGCAGTGTCTCCAATTCTGCATCCTCGAAAACTTTCTCTCCTCCACCACTATGTCGGTCTTTGACGTTAAAATCACCGTTTTTGAAGCGTGGAAATCACTCACGACACGTTCTTTCACTAATATAGTCCTCACCATACGTATTTGAGAGCATTCGATGAAACTCAGCAGCCGTTTTCCTTATATTGAAACAAAACTAACATCTCCCGCAAATGACGGAATTTCGCTCGTAAAACTGACATTTTCAATCGAGAACAACTATATGATGCAGACACAAATCGGCTAATCTTTGAATGGCGTATTGTTGACTGATCCAAGCTAACTGCCTGAAGCCAGCGATCTGTTTATTCGACATCTACTTACCGTTGTCGCCACGTATCGGAAAACGGCGGAAGCAAAGTTGTACGCCTAGTACAATATACAATTTTTGCTTCTGAATTCTATTAGTTTCTTTGTTTATAAAATAAAAAACCCAAAAAATGGTAGATTTGCAATAACTTAATACTTTTGAAAAGAATTTTGGATAGGTTTTAGAGTTTCTTTTCCCACCAGTAATATTTATTGCATATTATGTATCAATACGTGATTAATATTTGATACTTACTTCGGCCGGAATTCTAGAAAGAATTATAGTAAAAAGGATCATGCCCTCCCTGATTTCCAATTCGGCTTCAGAGAAAAACACTCTACGAAACACCAACTTCTTGGAGTTGTTAATAATATTACAGATGGGTTCAGGAAAAACAAGCAAGGTCTTGGCCTTTTTCTGGACATTTGTAAAGCATTTGATTAAAGTCTGACACCAAGGGCTCATTTACAAAATGATTAAGCTAAAACTTCCTTCTTATATTATGAGATTTACAAATTCCTTTCTTCAAAACCGTACTTTTCAAGTGAAGATATATTCTACCTTATCAAATAAATTCAATATTATTGCGGGCTTGCCACAAGGATCGAGTTTAAGCCCCCTAATGTACAAGATTTATGCATATGATATGCCATCTAATCCCAATACTACAATCTCAATGTTTGCAGACGATACTGCCATTATCTCGATCCATGCAAACATCCTAGATTGCCACAAACATTTACAAGACCATACTGTAAAACTGATGAACTGGTTTAAATTATGGCGTTTCGACGTTAATTCTGACAAAACCAAATTAATACATTTTCACGATTATGATACTAAGAATGAGCCTAAACCCATTAAAATGAATGGACAAGAAATTTTGTATTCTAACGAAGTTAAATACCTCGGTGTCATAATGGACGAAAAATTAAATTTTAGCAGCCACATCAAAGAAATTGTTCTTAAATGTAAACAAAAACTGATTATAAACTACCCCTTCCTGGCTAGCGATAAGTTAAACTAGCCAAAAAACGATTTATATATCTGCAAATCATGCGACCAAAGCTTTTATATGGTGTAGAAGTATGGGGCTACGCTGCTAAAACCCATATTAATAAAATACAAGTATACCAAAATAAAATGTTAAGATTAATTACTAAAGTCCCCACCTATGTTAGGAATCGAAATCTTCATCAAGATCTTCGCATTCAAACAATTACAGATTATATACGAGAAAATGCTACGCATTTCTATACAAATCTGCATCCTCATTTAAACCCTGATGTTAGTAATCAAGTTGATTACATTAAAAATATCTTATCAAGAAAAAACCCCTCAAATACAATGATTCTAAGGTACAACTCAGTACCTGACAAAAAAACTACGACTGCTCGCAGGGCAAATGACATCATTGCGTTCCAACCACCGTAAGGTGCTCATTGGTCGCTTGTCGGCCTCCCATTGGACGATAGGTTTCATCCGCTAATCCGATTCTCTTGTCTGCTGACAAGCTTCTGCACCTTCATAATTTGTTTCTTAACATGTTATTCTAACATGTTATATCTTATTTTATGGCTCACTCGTTGAGACCTAAAGAATATAATTACATTTTCTTCAAAATTTAATTAATTTTAGAACTTATTTTTATTATTGAGACTTGGCAAAAGTGTTACCACACTGTCACCGACCCCCGCAATTCGAAGAATATATACTTCGGCCGGATACCATCATCTATCTCATATTTAAGTCTCTCTGGAATGAAACTTGAGCGACGAATATGTTAGTAGCCATGACTTACTACATAAAGTAAGTAATAAGTGATTTTCCGATTATGCCGTACAGAGTAACTAGGAATATCTTTAATTCTGATTTTAAGTTAGTGGAAAGCAGCTAACAGTTTTGCTTCACAGATTAACCACATCGATTGTGGCTGCATATTTTTTGATGTAACAATTATTGACATCATTTCGTCTGCTCTAAAGGGATTTATGTTAATAAATAATATCATTATTGTCTAAATAATAAAAGGTAGTAAATTAGTTCATGCATTAATTAGAGTACAGTATTGCATTGCATGAATCGGGAAGTCAGTACAGTACTGAATTCATGTGACTTTTCATAACTTTTCTTCATCGTTCCTTTCATTTATGTTCAAGGCATTTTTTTTTTTTTAAATTCTCGTGTCTTTCACCGCTATGAAAATTTATTTTGCAACAAATCAACACGTGATGGATTTCTTTAATTAAATTTAAACCTAAAACATGAACTTATGATAAGACATCAATAATGCACTTCGAGTTTTTTTAGGGCGTTGTAGGGGCCGGGGAGTTTTTTTTACGGGGTCTTCCTAAATTCTAAGGAGAATTTAGACTCCTCAGCTTCTAAATTTTTTTAAATTAAGTATTGTTCAAACTTAGATCACAAAATAATCAGTTCTTTTCTTTGCTGCCAACTTAATAATATAATTTCATTCGAAAAGTTTTTTTTCGGCTGTAAAAGCGATGAAAATAATTACACGGCAAACCAAGCATCGTCGGACACTATAAGGCGGGGCTCGTATACCGACGGCACGCCGGGAGTCTTATCGTAGTCATGCTTCGCCATCTATTGGCGAAATGTGCAATGTTTTATTTTCCGTGAAGAATTGGTTTTCACAAGCTAAGAAATAAGTTGGATACATGTGTGCAGTGAAGGAACCAGAATTTTTTCCACATGGGGATGATTCTGAGCCGAAAAGCTACGACGTATTAATATATCAGACCTTACAGGGGGGGGGGGGACCTTTCATTTAATTACATAAGGAATTATTTTTGAGCTTATGTGCACATATTTGTGTATGTATTGTGTGTTGTGTGGGGGGGGGGGTCTTTACTTTGGTACATAATTTTTATTTTAAATATATTATGCAGACCTTTTATGTTCGTACTTAAATTTTTATTTTAAATTTATTGTGCAGACTTTTGCTGAAAATTTTGTGTGCAGTTCCGGGATTTTTTCCTCGCTTAGAATCACCCACGTTTCTCCAGTGTGGGTTGGGGGGCGGAGGGTCTTCGTTCACAACAGTCTATGGTATTGTTTATATTTACATGCTAAGGGTAGGATACACGATGGGAAATGTGGCTTAAAATTAAGTACTGAGTGTTCTAAGGGGAGGGCGGGAGTCAGCTTTTAAGTTTCCTTAAGGGGTTATTTATTTACTTCTGGTTTTGTGTTAAACAGTTTTCTAAAGAAAAATTATTTTTTATATATTTCTCAGTACACTATGTGCAATCATGTGTTACTAGGCTTCTGTACAGTATAGGTGATAATTAGCCGTTGCCACTCCCCACGTGGCGATTAATATAGTAAAAGTGGAGATTAAAAAGTGGCATCATCGTTCGCGGCCCCTGCACGGTCACTTTTCATCATTCTACTGAAATTGTATTTTGTTTATTTCTTTTTCTGCTCCCGCCGTTCGGAATGAATTTTTATCCATTTTTTTTTTCTTTTCTTGCCAGTATTTTTTTTTTTTTTTTGCCATGGGAAACATGCCAATATTGAACACATGTTTTGCCGAAAATTTCATGCCTAATTTCAGATTTCAATCTTTCAGCCTCCTGTATAGATTCAAATCATTTAAAAAGTTCTAAATAATTTTAGCATGTGATAATTCAAATCTGCATACTTCTTGCTTTATTTCAATAATTAATTTATTTTCTAGACAATTTTAGAGTTGGTTTTCGATTCTTATTAGCAATTTTAAAAAGTGGTCACTAACGAAGCTGTGTCTACCGACCGCTGGCTACGAACCAATTTTCCCAGTTTTCACCTATACTGTACAGGGTTGCACTAAACTGAGCCAGTCTCCTGGGTGATCATTGTCAGGTTTCCTTCTCTCCACATTCATCACCCAAAGCTGCCCAATTTCACTCTGAACCAAGGGAGAAAACGCAAAATGCCCGTCGCTAATAAAATCGAGAATTAATAAAATCAGCCGTTTATTAAAGTAAAATGTAAAGAAACGAGCTTAAAAAATCGCGAAATCAAAGTTTCAGATATTTTACTGTATTAACTGCTAATGTATTCAAGAACTTTTCGGCCTACATACATTTGAAAAGTAAAAGACATCAGCTCAAAATATTTTCGAAACTCATCCAGCTCAAATAAAATTTTGTTTTGATCATTATCAATAACTGAAAATATCTGTAAAATCTCGTAGCTTCTTTCTATAAAGTTCCTGCTGAAAATAAACTAAGACCATGCGGTACTTGTTTTTGTTTCGAATTTTGTATGAGTTGCGAAACCTTATCTTTTCTTTGTGCAATAATTTCGCACTATTTTTTTCGTCAGCAACAACGTAAGGTGTCAAACATAAGGTATCAGCCCGGTCGTATTTTTAGCTCATCTGAGACTGATTGTTTTACTAAACACTTTCGAAACGTGCGTTCATGTTATAAATGAATTTTATCATGAAATGTACTACGTAAGGTATCAAACATAAGTTATCAGCCCGGTCGTATTTTTAGCTCAGATGAGACTGATTGTTTTACTAAACACTTTCGAAACGTACGTTCATGTTATAAATGAATTTTATCATGAAATGTACAACGTAAGGTATCAGCCCGGTCGTATTTTTAGCTCAGATGAGACTGATTTTTTTACTAAACACTTTCGAAACGTACGTTCATGTTATAAATGAATTTTATCATGAAATGTACAACGTAAGGTATCAAACATAAGTTATCAGCCCGGTCGTATTTTTAGCTCAGATGAGACTGATTGTTTTACTAAACACTTTCGAAACGTACGTTCATGTTATAAATGAATTTTATCATGAAATGTACAACGTAAGGTATCAGCCCGGTTGTATTTTTAGCTCAGAAGAGACTGATTGTTTTACTAAACACTTTCGAAACGTACGTTCATGTTATAAATGAATTTTATCATGAAATGCACAAAATTTGTCTTTGAGCTATTTTTTTCACTTTCATTTTTAGAACTAATTTTAGTAGGACGTAAGGAAAATAAAACTTATTTTGAATGAACCGTTCCGTTTTAAAAATCAGCCATCTCATGAAATCTAATCTTTCTGAACTCGGCGGGGACTGCAGTTAAAAAAATTTTAGCACTCCAATCCATTATTTTTCAACCTCGGGATTGCACTCAAGTATAACGGGGGCTCAGAAGTTATAACTCGTATTACGAAACTAATAGCTAATTGTAAAAAAAAAAATTAATGTAATTATTAATGCGACGGTGGGCTTTGTATTTCAAACTCCAGTCCATTATTTTTCAACCACGGGGCTGCACTCAAGTATAATGGGGGTTTAGAAGTCCTAACTCATATTAAAAAAACTAATAGCAATTGTTAAAAATACTTAATCAACTAGTTATTAGTGCGACGGTGGGCTTTGGCGTTCCATACGAATATATTTATTGAAAACACATAAGTAATCAATTCTATAGTCATACTGAACCATTTCTGTTTTAGTTTATAAAGCAAACGTAGACAAACATGCGTAACTCGGTTTTTGTAAGACACATAGTCTCGCAATACAAAATTAAGCTAGAACTTGAAAAAATATTTTGTAGTTACACTACACTATTTCTGTTTGAGTTTTTAAACCTATCATAAACGAGCTTACGTGACTAGGTTTCTGTATTGGTCCACCTAGTGGCGTTGGTATGAGTTATTAAAAAAAAGTAAACGATCTATATTATAACAATAATCAATGTAGAATATGCGCTTACCTACCTAACCCTACCTTAAAAAACTTACTCTTCTAAAACCTCGTATAAAGCAAAACACAAGATATAGATACTAACATAATAATGATGGCCTCAAATATAATAATTTCTAATAATTTCAAATGATGCATTTATTGTCAAACAATTCAAAATAAAATCCCTTTTATCTAAAGATAGTTCTCGTTGTTATAGTTATAATTAGACTTAGTCTGCATACTGTCCGCCAATCTTGAGTATATATATAGAATATGTTTCTTTTAGAATGCGAGTCTTAGGTCTTAGTAAACGCGGTGGCGGTCACCGTAAAGTGTCTTGATGTTCCACTAGTCGATCGCGATCGCCCACCCGTGATGTAGAGCAGCGGTTTCCAAACTTTTTTAACCACGGAACCCTTAACAGTTCACTGTTACTTTGAGGAACCCCTATGAGTGCTCATATTAAAAATCCCCAATTTAACGATCTGGACGAGACCTATTTAAAGGCGCTTTAAATAGGTCTCGTCCCCTTAAAATATTATAAGGGGCCTATATCCTCCTGAGTCCTAGCATCTAATAAAATGGATGTTTTGCTTTTTCTCCCTGTTGTGACAGATTTTATTTCAGCAAGCAAGACCTGGACCGGAATTATTTTTCGGATAAGACGAACTACGGTTTTGCCGAATTTTTTTTAAAAGGGTCGAACGAGATCTGACTGTAATAAATTGCCAAAGGTGCCATCTTTCTGCGGAACCCTATGCTTCCGTGGAACTCACTTTGGAAAACACTTATCTAGAGCATAGGTTCCCATTTTTTTCTTTTTCCCGTGGACGTCTTGTCATTCTTTTCTGTTTTTCGTGGACCCCCTTTAAAACCCCATCAATTACGTCATCGGCTTGTATCTAATAAAGATCAGACAGTCATTTTTATTTTCCATACGGCGTCTGGCATTGCTTAATTGGAAGAGGAATCTCGAACGCCTCGATGTGTTAAGACAACAAGGAAAAGAAAACTTCTTCAAGCGAAAGCAATAAAAAGAACATCATCCCCAGCTTTAAAAGCGAAAATAAATAGAACATTTTAACCTTGCAGGTTTCTTAACAAGTCCCCATGCGTCAAAACTGGCCGAGTAGGTGTTGCCAAAACACGAAGCACAATCTCGTGGACGTTCGTCCGTGACCTCCAGAAGAGAATCGCCTGTAATTACAGACGATGTTGGAAGGAACACCTATCAGCGTGTGATCAGTGGTCGGTCCCAGATGCTTATTAACATAAAACGGCGTACAGGTGTGAAAAATCTGCCGCCACGCCTCCTTCCACGGCTTCCTTGTGCGACGGCCATTTGTTTTATTTATTAGGTTTAATAACAACCAGTCGGCGGTTATCAAAGAAGGGATTTTTAACACGTTTTCGGCGGCAGCGTCTGATGGCTCGTTGAGATAGCTGGATGGCTTTAATCGACTTTCAACGAGGTGTCCTCGTCGAGTCGAGACATCGGACATTATCCACGGTTTTTGCATTTTTTTCATTAACCATCTTTTCCCTCTAAGTTTTGCTAAATCTTTATTCAGCTTTTCGTTTCTAAAAGTGACAAAACACATAGAGCCAAAATTCTCAAACGACAGAAGTATTTAGAAAATGTTGACCACTGGATATGCAAGTGAAGATCACGAAATGTGAGACTCAAGTTATAACAAGATGCCGACATGATGGCGTCGTGGTAAGGCAAGGAGCTCGTACGCCCCAGGTCTCAGGATCGAGCCTGGTAGTGTCGGTGGATTTTCAAGATGCAGAAAATCGTCTGCGCCCATGTCGTATGATTATGCGGCACGTAAAAGATGCCTTGAGTACACATTTGGCTTGATTACTCGCGGCTAAATTAAGTTCCAAGTGCAATTTCGAATGAACAGAGTCCGGGTGCTCGCCCTTTCAGGGGGAGAAACCGGGCGCCAAAATTCTCATGCGGCGATGATACCACACACATTGTGGTGCTGCTGAAAGAGATGGTACCAATTTCTCGGGACCGCACTAGCAATTAGCAGAAACCAACAGCAGCCCATTGTAAATTAAAAGAAATTAAAAAAGTTATAACAAGATATCCGCGCTTCTTTGAAATGAGGCATTCAAAAAATTTCTGGCCTACAATGTCTTAATGACAAATTATGAAACTGAAATTAGCTAAAATATAAACCTGTTACTGAAGATATATATATTAAATTCCAAATTTAAATCATCGAAACTAAACAAATACAGCTTCGTAGGGCCTCTTCAGCATTTTCAAGCGACAGAATTATTTAGAAGATGTTGGCCAATGGATTTTTAAGTGAAGATCACGAAGCGTGACACTCAAGTTCCAACAAGATATCCGTGATTCGTTGAAATGCTGCAACTAAAAGCTTTTTGGCCTAAATATATTTGAAAAGTCAAAGGTATCATGCTGAAAATAATTTAGAAATATCCGGCTCAAAGTAAAATTCTGCTTTGAGCTCTATCGTCAACTTAAATTTATCTGCAAAATCTCGTAACTTGTTTTTATGAATTTCTTCATGACAAATTAAAAAACTCAAATTATCTAAATTATAAACTTGTTACTGAAGATATATATTACTTTCCTAATTTAAATTATCGAAACAAAACAAGAACAGCTTCGTAGGGCCTCTTCAACATTTCCAAGTGTGATCAATCCACAATTCATTGCAATATTAATGAGCTTGTTTTGTCATGGTAATATTGTTGCCTGATCGATGCTTTTTTAATATAATCTTTGAAACAACGCGATTTGTTTTTTTTTCTTTTTCAAAATATGACAATAGTGCTTGGAATTTTTAGAGTACACTTAATTCTAAATATCTTTCGTTTACTCCGAACTATTTTATAATGACACTGCTTTTGATGGCATATCGATTATAATGTCAATAAATCTGTGTTCCTGGTAGAACCCAACTGAAAACAAACAGCCTTGCTCTCTAACCGTTCGGCCACTTCGGCCTCCAGCCAACATACACAACACCAATATGGCATCCAGTAAGGACCTTTTTTTATAGGATTTTAAATTTCAAATTTAAGAGAAGCAGTACATATAATTGTATATTGTATATTTTTCCGGTGTAGCGGTTAAGGAAAGCTTTAAAATGATGCCTCATTCATGAAATTTGATGAAGTATTAAAGAAGTTATGGCGCAAAGACCAAAAAAAAAAAAAAGCCTTGAAAAAATAATATATATGAGGTTATGTTACTTTTCCAGGCTAATCTTTAAACGAATTTTAAAATATAGTTTTACCATAGTTTGCTTTTTGCGCTAGGTTACTATCGTATCATACGCAAAATTTAATCGTAACTGGTATACAATAAGTGAAATATATTTTTGGATGCTTTGAGGTTAAGCTTGTTCAACGAATTTTTTGACTCCGGAGAGAGAAAAAAGTTTGTTCGAAATTCCATAGCTCAAAATTTCCGTCTTATAATGTTTCCTCATGACTGCACAACTGAAGTAAACCATTTTCACAGAAGGCATACAAAATCCTGCATACCTCCATAACATTTAATCATTCTAGCTTTTCAACTTCCTGCGATGCAATTTACTCTAAAGGACATGGCTTCTTCAAAAATTTATTAAACAACCGAGAATTGCCCGTCCACCGACACAAGAGCTTCTTTTTCCTCAAAGTCAGCTTTAAGAAATATCATAAATCAAATTTTCTTTAATGCTTGCTCATGCAAATGAAGTGGCAGAAAAAATAAACTCTAAACCAGTTCCTAGTCCTGTTCCGAACGCAATTTCGGAAATAACTCTATTACGGATAATTACGGGAGAAGTTTCACATAAAAGTAACCGGCCGTTGAACTGAACGGCCATTTAAACGGGAGACGTTAACTCTACGGCGAATCTTTTGATGTAAATGGTCATCCATTTTGAGGGTCATCTGCGGATGCTTCATTGATGCATATGTATGAGATTTCTCCTACAATGGCGATCAAAATGTTTGTTACATGCTTGTACAATAGGCGATATCAAGCAATTTTCGTGTCACTTGTTTCATTTTTTCCGCTCGTCGATGGAAGAATTTTGAGTAATTTATTTCAGAAATTAGATCGTCCTTGTTGACGCCTGTTTATGGTTTCGCATAAATGGAGGTTTGTGAATATGCTCAAGACAAGGAGTTTTTTTATTTCGAAAACTTTTCCAGAGTGCAAATTATGTTAGTTCACGGTGAGGAGAAGTGGTAGCTCGGGTAATATCGAATAGGCGGGGAATATCGAATATTTAACTTACTTGCTTGTTTCGTGTTACCCAGCTTGTCTACCACTATGATTCTGGAGGTCGGTGAAGAACTTCAGAACCTTGCAAAGCAGTATTGCCTAATTTGAAGCGGTCTATATGTTAATATATCCAGTGGCTGTAACCTGTGACTGTAATATGAAAGAAAATAATCAAAATTACTCGGTTATCTTCCACAAAATAACTCAAACTTTTCCAGAAAACTTTTTTTTTCCTTCTCTGGATTAAAAAAAAAAGTGTATCAATTATCTATTTTGCATCGAAAGGGAAAATGTGAACCATTAATTGTCTTGCTATGTATCTCAACTAACCTCATTAGTGCTCAAAGTATATTTGTTTGGCATTCTAAAAAGCATTTGGAAATAAGCAAAAAGTAAAAGAATGATGAATTTGAATTTGCTCGAGATAAGACCATTTGAATTAACTGATTGTCTATTTTCAGTGCAAAGTTCACTAACAAAATTTATCTGATTAGGCGGG
Organism: Octonoba sinensis; assembly: GCA_038502835.1. Classification (NCBI taxonomy): domain Eukaryota; kingdom Metazoa; phylum Arthropoda; class Arachnida; order Araneae; family Uloboridae; genus Octonoba; species Octonoba sinensis. The sequence continues at coordinate 107,769,947 of CM076606.1, forward strand.
GCAATTCAGTAGCTCACGAATTGATTAGATGACATAAAATCTTGATATTGGCAATTCTAGTTTGTTAATGCAAATAAATGTAAGGACATGCGAATATGTCCTTGCGTATTAGCAGACTAAGATTGGCACATTGGTTTAAAACCAAGGTTTTAGAGGGATAACCCAATATCCTCCATGGGTGCGTCTATCAGCTAATCGTGATTTTGAGACATTTCTTATGCGTCCAAGAACGCTACCCTAGAAATTTCGCTACCCTAGGATCTGGATTAACCCTCTAGGTTCTAGAGGGTTGATCCCATATCCTCCATGGTTGCGCCCTTGTATCAACTAATAGTAATTGAGAAATTTTTCTTGCGTCCAAGAAATCAACCCTAGAATTTTCGCTTACTTAGAATATGGGGTTAACCCAATATATTCCATGGTTGCGCTCTTGGAGCAACTAATCAAAATTGAGAAATTTATTACTAGAGGGTTAACCCCATATCCTCCGTGGTTGAGTACTTGTATCAACTAATCGTAATTGAGAAATTTATGTATTCAAGAACGCAATCCTAAATTTTGGGAAGAAAAGTACTGGTTTTGATGTGGAAACCTAAACTGCAACAAAAGTACTGGTTTTTTAAAACCCCCAAACGTTTGCGGGAGACAGTAACCTGTTAACTGACTCCTATTAAAATGCTCAACAATACCACTGAACGAGCAATGCAAGTGTGTTAAATGAAAAAATTAACGAAAGGCGAAACGATTTGGCAGCGATTCGGGTCCAACTTCATGTTTCCTTTCTCCTCCTCCTTTCGTTGTGCAAATTTCTCGCATAAACCGCGCGGGCTCTTCATTTATCTCTGTCACTCTCCCAACTCTGTGTGTCATCTGTCACCCATATACGCGACCTCGCGAGGATCGCTGACTGTGGGGCGTGGCCGTGACTTCAGGGGTGGCCGCGCAGACGAGAATTGCTTCTCTTTAAAAATATCTTTGGGTGGCGGCGAGGTTGGTTTTTTGAAAATTTGCTCTCTGTCTTTCTGCAGTTTTGAAGAAGATGTATCTTTCCGCGAATAGCTTGAAATTGATAGCTTCGGAAACCGTTAGGAACATAAACTAAAAAGAGGGAAATTCTGAGGAACGTCATCAAGAGACAAGGTTGCATTGGCCATGCAAGTAATCAATCTATTGCGCAAGGTTGCATGCTTTTCCAGGCCCCGGTACTGGACCTAGTTCTGACACAGCGCATGCAAATAAAACCCTAAACTATTTAATTAATTTAAAATACATAAGACTAATTTTGACTTTATGGGTCGTACTACTTGAAAGTATCAACCTAAGACATTCAATGTTTCCCAGCTTATAGTTAAGGGGGGGGGGGGTACCAGGAGACCATTTTTTTCTTTGTGGTGTTTAAATTTACAATTTTTGTCTCATGTCATGTTACATCACTGCATAAGAAATTTAATATTAAAAAAACTGGATTTTAAAATATAATTTGAATAATTTAAGTTTTTTAAAAAAATTAGCAAATTTTTTTAAAAATGCATCATCTTTTTTAAAAATTGGCGTAAAGACTCAAAATTTTTTTTTATTGATTCATTACTCAAAAAGCAAAACTTTTATGTTTTGATTTTTCTTATACAAATATCATAAGTCAAATACTTTTTGCGAAAATAAAACTGAAGTAACGCCAAAAAAAAATAAAATCTTCGAAAAGAATTTTAAAAAAAAGTACTTAAGTTATCATAAAAGTAGAGCATAAACTTGTTATATATAATTTCAGGAACACGTGGTAAAAAATCAACATTATAGATACAAATTTAAAAAAGCCTTTGCATCTTGATTCAGATGAAATACACAAAAAACAAAGTGAGAGAAAAGAGCATTTTAACTTTTTGGCTTGCAAAAACTTAAATCCATTCTTTATCAAAATATCAAGTAAGAAACTGTTTTTCAGTTAGTCACGATTGTACGAGACATGCGGGGTGTGGGACAATAACTTAGCAATTTGAACATTAACCGCATAAATTTAATGCGCTCGCAGAAATCTACAAGTTGTTTCTACAAGACTACAGAGCTAACTGAATGTATGACATAGAGCGGGGCATGAGCAGCTATCCGCGTCCTCTTGCGGGGGGATTATCGATACGTACTTACCTCAAACAACGATGAAAGGGCTTAGTGCTTATTTTATTTAAAAAAAAAAAAAAATATTCGGCACAGTTAGGTTTCGGAATGAAAAGGTGGCACCTCACACCGTAATAAAATCAATGATAAATCAATAAATATTGCTTCCATTTTTCTGAAACTTTCAGAGAACATTTTGAAAGATTTGTTTTACTACTTAAGCCAATAAAAAATTTTTTTTGATGTTTTTCAACATTTTTGGGTACTGGCTCTCTTTAATTAAACAACGTGTATCAGCAATATGGGGAGTGTGAGGAAAAGCAGTTGTTTATTTTTTTCTGTTAGCACTGGGTTTACGGACGTTTATTATGTACCTTTCTCTACGAACACGCGTCAATTTGACGCATGTTCAAATACTGACTGTTTTCAACAACCAAACCTTTATTTCCTTTCCTAGACATATTTAGATACTAAAGAAGGGCTTTTTATCAAAATAGTATAAAATTGATGTTCACAATAATATTATTAATTTAAAAAATATGCTAGTATTTTATTTTTCAATACTCGAACTTAGCAACTCAGAATCTCTTCGCACTCTGACTTCAGTTGACATTTTGCGTTTCGTTCTTTCAACTGTTGCTTATTGCTTGTTTCATTTGAGATAACGATAGCGGATCGAAGTATGGTCGGTACATTCCTATTTATTATTGCTGTAATATTTGCATGGGTAGGACTAATTCACTAAAAATTTTGTATACATTACGACCGCGACGTATATCGCATAGAGAATTTCAATATTTCAACACTTTTGAAGAAAATAGAAGACTTCGATATATATTTACCTCGTTCAATGTATAAAAGTCAGTGCAAGAGATAAAATAAAAAAGCAAACGGTTTTTGTAATTTTCCTTATAAAATTCGAAATGCGTCAAAATGACGCGTCCTGTAAACCTAATGTTAATGAAACTTGATTCCTAGTCTTTTCATATAGCAGTCGGAATCAGCAGTACAAACAAGAACGTGTCTCCTGAGAGTGATTAAGATATATCTTCTTAGCAAAATTGACGCCGTGACAAACAGTGCTAATCAAAAAGAAAGATCAGGTTTCACACATTTATTTCTTTCTAGCTGCAAAAGATAGAACCATCATTTCAACAGTTCATGGACAGACAAAAGTTTAAAATTTGACCAGCCCAGGCAGAAGTTCCAAACACTGCCACATTGGCGCTGTTGATTGTCATGTTGATTATCTTAATTAAGTTCTTTTACCATTATACAAAAGTTTGGTAAGACCTCATTTGGAACATGCTGGGTAGTTTTGGTCTCCTTACCTAAAGAGGGATATTACTTTATTGGAATTGGTTCAAAGGAGGGCTACTAGGTTGGAAAGTGGTCTTTCGGACTTAAAATTATATGGTTAGGCTTAAATGGCTCAATATGTATAGTCTTGAGCAAAGGAGTTTGAGGGGACATGATTCATTTGGTTAAATTTATTAAAATGGGAAATCTTGATGGGCTTCAATTATTTACCGAAAGTAGAACCAGAGGTCATTGTTTTAAGCTTTTCAAACCTCAGGCTAATCTTGAAATTAGGATACATTACTACTTCAATAGGGCTGTAGGCAGTTGGAATAGTTTACCGCAACTGTTAATTTCAGTGGGGTAAAAACTTCTAAGAAAGCTCTTGATGTTCATTGGGGACTGCTAAATTGATTAGGACCAGCCAAGCTCTGGGCCCAATCCCTGTTGCTGGTCGTCACTTTTGTACTTGTATTTGTATTACTCCAGCAAGCCGATCAACAGGAAAAAGCAATTTTTGTACTGTTGAACGCTTTGGTATTTGTCTTGTAACACATAGTGCTAATATTGAATCAAAGAAAGAAAAACTTGAACATTTTCTCTTTCTAGGAACGTTGGAATTGGGTTTTTATCTTTTGTAGTTAGGAAGAAATAAATGTTTGTAATCGGATCTTTCTTTTTGAGCAAAAAAAAAAAAGTCCTGTGTTATGATTGTTGCACTGTTAAACGCATTAAAAAAGATGGAATACTGCTTTAGCTGCATGCAGACGTTTGTGTATTTTTTTGAAACTTCTGGGGTTTTTTTCTGCTACTCCTAAAGTTGAAAAAGACCCAATCGGAACGTTACCCGAGCGAGCTGTTCCATGTACGTTAAAGACCTGTTTCCCAGAGTTCATTGAAAAGATGATGCCACACCGCGTTGTAAATTCATGAATAAAACTCATTTTCAAATTCAGCAGGGATCTATTAACTCCTACTCACACATTCAGCTTTACTTCATATTTTAATAACATTTTAGAGCCTTGTAGAAAAATCTTAATGAAGAATCGTTCTCAACTTTCATCTTTGTCACAATTTGCAATTAATTATAAACTCTTTTGACTGCTAGTCGTTGCCGAAGCAGACCAGCAAAGAAGAAAATGGGCTTTTCTTTTCATCCTAGACGCCCCACATTGTTTCCCCAACTCCAACAATTGTTTTAGAGAAAATACTCCTTCGGAGACAAAGTAATTATTCGCATTCCTTACATACTTCTCGGTCATCAAGTGGCTGCAGTTGCGTCCGAGAGGCGGCGCTGTTGCTCGGATGGGATCAGAAGATGCATTTTACAAATACCAGGAGTTTTTATTCTCCAAGCTCTCATTTATATTAATTATATGAAACGTTTATTTAAAAGAGAAAACGGTTTTCTCTGTAAAATGCGGATTAGCATTTCCGGAAATTTTATTAGCTTCTATTTTATTAACATTTTCTTGCGGTTGGCTTTCATGAATTTTAATGATGTGAATTTAAAGGAAGAGTTGGTAGTGACTGGGTAATGTTGTCATAAATTGTCTCGTACTCCCTATGGTTTAATGTTTGATATGCCATCTTTTTGAGGCAAAAATTACAAACTCAACACATTCAGTAATGTAGTAATGTTTGTTTACAAGCAGTAAATTTGCGTGGGGAATAAAATTTCGAGTTGTAGATTTGAAAGACATACACATAAGTACCTATTTCTTCCTGGGAAAATACAGTAATTGTTTGATCTAAATGATTGTGATAAGCTCAACAATAGTAAAATATATTGTACTGAAAATGTAGAGTGCCCCAAAATTTGCGCAAGATTCGAGTTAAATAGAAAATTAATTAACCCTTTGAGTACTGAATTATTTGAAGATTTTTATGTCCATGGGGCGGATTTAATTTGTCGGTTTATGGATCCCTACTTGTTCTGTTTGTTTTACAACCATTTCAGGTCACATATATTTTCGAGTTTATTTATTTTCAATGGATATGCCTCAAACTCTCGTCCAATATTAGAGATAGAACAGGTCAGTACGATAGTTTATTGCAATACAAGGAAGGAAATGACTAGAATACACCCAGGGCAAGGTGGGAATCGAACCCACGACTTCGTTACTGCGAGCAAGCAGCGGGCGGAAACTGGTAACTAAGACCGCTCGGCCACCGAGGCCCCGGATACCTACTTTTCTCCTCCGACCGCTTTCCCTATTAGCACTAGGCCTTATTAGGGATGCCCTTCCACGGGCGCGAGGTAATGGGGGTTGTGGGGTCCACGGACTTTACATGGTGTGTGTTCGGTTACAAGGAATTCCTTTATCAATCCATGAAAATGTGATAATCGGGATGATATCAAATTCCAGTATAGCTCACATCTCACAAAGCGTTCATTGTAACTCCGAAACACTCGTCTGTGATGTCCATCCTAATTTGTGCTTTAATAACGTTGTTATTTTATTTATTTTGGTGTTGTTGTTTCTACCCAAAGGTAAACATTTTGGTACTGTTGTATCATGTATCTGGAAAACCCTTTGCAGTTTTTCAACTCCGTCCCACAAAAAAAATTCACTTTTATTGTTTTGGTATAACTTTCTTTTCTTGTAACACCAAGGTCAGACGCCTCCTCCGCCCACTCGCAGTGACGCTATCGTGTATTTAAATATATATATATGTATAAGATGCCCAGTGGCTGAGTTGAAGCCTTCCGTGCTACCATGCCACAGGTCCGATGTTCGATTCCCGGTCTGGCAGGGTCGACTCAGCCTTTCATCCCTTCAATGCATCGATAAAATGAGCTAACACTGGATATTCCACGTCAGTCCGACCACTTGACCGGAACATCTGCTTCTGCACCTCAGGGCCCTCGGTCTCGAAAGCTGGGATGGACACAGTAGGGCATTGCCCCCATTGAGTTAGTTATAGTCTGTGCAATTAGAATAGGCTCATCAAGGTCGCGTTTCCTGATTTGTCACCATGGCAACTGCGAACAAAACACAGAGCCAGACTTTTTTTTTTTTGCACTGCAGTTAAGGCAATTGCATTACTAAACCTCCGATTCAAAATATTAGAATAATTGAGAAAAAGTAATAAGAAGGAATTTATTTTCCTTTTATTTATATTTGATACTAAGAAAGTGCAATTAAATTTCTCCTAAATTAAATCTAGAATGCTGAGATAAAATTTTAACATTTACGAAATATAAAATACAATAAATTAACTATACAATAGCTTTCTGAAACACATCAAAATATTAGAATAAGATTTAGATTGGTTCAAAATGTTAGAATATTTTATATGACGCAATCTATTTTTGTCATTTAGAAATAAATCTGATTTGAATCCGTCTATTATTATTATTATAACTAAAACAACAAAATTACTTATGTTCGCCAAACTAAGAGGGGAAAAAGTTTCTAGCACGGAAACCATGGCGACCAATAGGGGAAAAGTTAGAGTTGTGTGACCTTGCCACGCCGATTCTAATTGCACAGACTATACTTATATTATATATATGCTGATACAATATTTGCCTTAATTTAAGTTAATCATCAAAGATATTTTTAGCCCGCAGAACCCTTCTCTTCCGTACGCCACTGCATCCATCTGTTACATTTCTAAAGTCCCAAAAACTCATTTATGAAAATGACCTTTGTACCTCAATGGTTATTAACACAAGTTAAAGGGGTCTACGTGCTAAACGAGGTGAAAATTCTCCAAAACCATGACTCAAAATTTCTGCTAACTTCGCCGGTGTTTCGTCTATTCCACAAAAGACGGACCAACGCGGTCAAAAGTCCAACGAGAATGTTGAATTATGAATGATGTGGATATCATTAGTGGCAGCGCAGCCAACTAGTGGAAGATTGAAGTTTCCGCTCTTGGAAGTTTCATGCGGATTAAAAGAGTGTAATTAAATTTTAAAGTCATTAAGGTGTCATCTGAATGTCAACTGCAGAGGGTGTGGGCAAGGGTGAGATGATGTGGTATATTTGTTCGAAAAGTGACTTCTCTGTGTCCTTATAAGCTATCTATGCAAAAGGCATTTCTAGAAAGTACACTACGCGTATGTACACGATATTATTCAAGTAAAGAATGGGAAATAGAACGAACAAAGGCACGTTGGAATCTGATGATTTTTTTTTTTTCATAATATCCAATTTTTTTTGTTAAAGATCAAACACACAAAGGCACGTTGGAATCAGATGATTTTGTTTTTCATAATGCCCAATTTTTTTGTTAAAGATCACCTGATCAACCTCAGCTTCGCACCCAATGCTATTTGCTACATTCCAAATTTTTTAATAAACCATTTTTACAAAAACATTATTAATGTGGAATACCTATTTAGACGATTTACAAATAGTTAAATCACGCAACGATCATGCTGTTTAGGGACTGTTCATAAATGACGTCACGCTTTTTCCACACGTATTTGAGCCCCCTCCCCCTTTTGTCACAAAATGTCACACTTCAACGGACCCCTTCGCACACACCCCCTTTGTCACATGTCTCGCTATGTTGCACAAGCAGGGATGTCACACTTCTTGTTGTCATCCTCCTCTCGCGGTGCATGACATCATTTATGAATGATCCTTTAAAGATAGCGCGTTTTATTTGTAATCTCTCTTGGTCTCTCGAGATGGCATCTCAGAGAAACTCACATGAGCTTTTCGTTTGCAAGCCTTCATCCGTGCTGGAGTAGGGACAGAGTTTATATATATATACTTAATATATTTTGAATTCTACTGGTGGACAAAGAAAAAATTGATATAGGGGCAAAAAATGATGGTTTTATTAGTTGCTGCAAGTTCATATTGATTTTTCGTTGCTAATATCAGAACAAATAATAAAAAACCTACTTGAAAAATAAAGAAGTGATATTGATATTGAAGCAGAAATATTCGAACGATCTAGTCATCATCATCATTTTCAAGGATTAGGGTGAAAGCCTGTTGCGGCTTCTTTGTCTAACCGCCGTTTTCTAGGTCCCGTTTGCTTTTCGACATGTAGAGAAAGGAAGCTGTCGTTAGTCTTTCTCTTTTTTTAGATGCGTTGGACATGATCTCTCCAGCCAATGCGATTTTGCTGCAGAGGTTAAAAACGTTGAATTCCTTTCTAATGCCTTCATTTTTTATTTCATCCATAATTGTGCAGCTTTTTACAGTTAAGATTCTTCAAGTAGAATGCTTTTTAGTATTTGTTCTAATATTAGAAACAAAAAAAAATCAGTATGAACTTACAAGTTCATATTGATTTTTAACCACAATTTTTGTGCCTAATCAATTTTTTCTTGTCCACCAGTAGAATTTACATTACATTAAGTATATATATGAGTTTAATATACGTGTGATTAGAATAATAAGCAATGAATAAAGCTCCAAAAAGTTCTCTGGAATTTCTACTTGAGAGGCTAAGAGGAAAAAAAAAACGCGTTATCTCTAATCTACCTTTTACAGTTAAGTAATTGAAATTTTTAAATAAACTAATTATCATTTTTATTAATTTTATTTATCTTTATTATTATTATTTCAGTTTTTACTGAATTGGCAGCAAATCTCCGCGAACCAGTATTCGGAAAACATTAGTACATTTTATATTTGGAGAAAAATCGTATGAAGAATAGTGTTATTATAAACGTTTTGTTTTTTAGCAATAATGCTAGCGCAAAAGCATATAAAGACAAAATAACAAAAACATTCGGAAGAACAGCTGTAATAACGCTTAGAAAAATTAGAAACTGGAATTAACAGCAATCGCTATGGTACTTGGAACCTCTTGGACAGTGGTTCCTTTTCTTTTTTTTCGCGTACCACCATTTTTCTTGCAAACAATTTGGGTACCACTGCGAATATAGCGTTGTTGTATACAATAGAATACTAATAGATTATAGAAAAATACTGGGGCGACTATAGAAATTATACAATTTTTGATAGTTATTAAGGCAGAGAAAAGCCTTTATTAAACTAAACCTGTATCTCTACTAATAATGAAGCATCAAGTAAGTATGTCCATCTGTCGTCTGTGACCGGCGCAGGGCCAAGACCGTTCGGCGGATTTTCATGAAATTTGGCACGAAATTAGTTTGGAGCATGTTGGTATGCGCCTCGAATTTTTTCTAAAATTTGAATTTGTTCTCTTTTTATTCCAATTTATAGCCGAAAATTGCATAAAATGGTCTTTTTCTACGGGAAGAAATTATCGCATCGTATCGAGCTTAATACCATTGAAAAGCGCGTAGAAAACTACCCCAGACAGAGTTTTGCTCCGCGTGGTAAAATTCGATTCCTCTAAATTAACTGGAAAAGAAGTTATAAGCGTTTTTCTCTGTAGTTCGAAATTATTTTTTCACGGCAATTAACTTTAATTTTATTTGAATTGTTACCATGCTGACTGGCTTACGATCCTTTTCTTTTTTAACGAATTAAAATTTGTTTCTTGCGGTTATCATTTTGAGGAACAGCCGATTTTTAATTTTTTTTTTTTTTTGAATTTTGATTATATTCTTTTTTTGAACAAATTAAATTACTGCGCAGGGTTTTCTTTTAGAAATGTTATCCTTTAAAGCGATTTTTGTTATTCCAACTTATTATTACTATTTAGATTCTTATTTATTTTTTTTTCTCCAGTGAATTAGTAAATACGTTAATTGCCTATTTGGGTCCAGATGAAAGGTTTTTCCGCTTTCAAAGCTCTTCTTGTTAGTTCCTGCAAGCTGCAAAATTTCGTCTTTCTCTTTTACTGTCAATGAATAATAGATAAAAACTAACTATACTAAAAATGTAGTAATTAAAACTATCATAATGGTTTATAATCGTCTTTTTTGTGTGGGTACTTGAACTAAACAAAGAAAATGCGTTTTCTCCTAAATATTTTCTTTTTCGTTTCTTTCTTTCTTTTGTCATCCTCTATTGTGTGTGTTAAACATTTTTTTTTTTGAAAAAAAAAAAAAAATGTTTAAATGTCTAGGATAGCTGGTTGATTGCCGTGGGCGGATAATTTTTAAGATGTGGAATGCTATACATTTTAATAAAGTAACATAACTTATACATAAAAAAATTTCCACTATGTACACAATGACGAACCGACTGGTCTTTTCCTTTTCTAACACGGGCATAGCCGTGCGGGTACCGCTAGTATAAAATAAAATACATGAAATATATAAAAGATATTTCATTTTGCGAAATATTCCTCCGTTTTTCCCTGTAATTGCCCGAGCACCAACAGAACAAAAAGCGACGCAGTGCTTTCCAGTCCAGTCCTCCTGGATGTACATTAAATTGTATAAACTTCAAATTTTTTTTAGTAGAAAAATGTGAAGTTTATACAATTTAATGTTCTAAACTTAAACTAGTGAAAGCCAAATAATAGCATTAATGTAAGAAAACGGTCAAAATTGAAATACGTGTTTTTTAGTCTATCATTAGTGTAGGATTTGAGAAAACTAGGTAGCCTAATTAAATTGGCGTGTCAAAGAATTCGGTATTTGGCAAAGAAATCTGCCTATAATTGCTTTAAATTTTTTTATTTGCACTAATACACTTTAAAAGATATTTTATCTTAGTTTCGGTTTTGTTGACGCAATTAAGAAACTCAATTAGAAAATTTCAAGATAAAAATATTAACATCAAAATAATTATAAAAACACCGTCCTCCCATCTTTGTCGAATTTTCTTTATTTTTCAAACTTGTAACACTTTACTCATTTTCCAAATATTATCGTGATATTTTTTTCCCGCTCTGAATTATAGACATCGTAAAAAGCAAGATCATCCTTTAATTAAACTGCACCCCGCAGTGAAACTTCACTGAAAATTCAGGCAGTATATCAAATCAATTTTTTCCCCTCCCTTTTCACTTTATATTTCTTGTGTTTTATCGGATTTTTATGAAGCGGATGATAGCTACATGCTTTCATAATCTAGCAATTTTCGGGCAATATGGGGTCCATGAGCAAGGAGGTTAATTAGAATGTTAAAATGACATGTGCACCTGTCGTTCTTTCTTTTTCGGGAGAGACACTTTTAAAAGGGAGTTTTTCGTTTATTGTGGGTTTAAAGACGTGGCATTAACTTCGAGAATAAAATTTTATTTAATTTCGCATAAAATAGAGTTAGGTTTTTTTTAAAGAGGTTTCCATGTAAGGCCTTGAGTTAGGTCCAACCTTCATGCTTTACTTGTTGTAGCTCTTAACATATTACTTCTTAACCCCTTCCCTCTCGCTCCCGTGAAAATGACGGGCTGAGGTTTCGTCTTCTATTTCTCGCCCCGTGATATTCCCGGGCTGAAGTGTTTAAAATTTCAAAATAAAAACAAATCAAAAATTAAAAATGAATATCTATATTGCTCATACTCGTATATTGATATTATTTTCAGGGAAAAAAAACAGGCACTTTTATGACCGTTTTCTTGAAAATTACCCGACCGTTATTGGGTTAATCAGAAGGTTGCGTGTTCATATCACGTCCGGGTCACCAGCTGTGGGAGTCGGAGGTTGTTCGTTAAAATATCCATGATACATTTGAGTAACTTTTCATAAAAATGTAATGCAATCAGACCTCAATATAAGGTCCCGCCTCGGGACTTCACAAATATGACCTTATAAGCGGGGTGGCCTTATAACCGATTCATACACATTTGATGTTTAATTTGTTGGGACTAGAAAAGTGACCTAAAATGTGGGTGACGTCATATCGAGGTCCGACTGCATAAAAGAAAAAAAATTTACGTATGTGGCGGTCGCCGTGTGAGGACACGGAGGTGACGTTGCCGGAGGCGGGGATAGAACGCCGGACCTTCATGGCGGAAAGCCAGTGCTTCCGTGCTTTGCCAAAAGATACCTGACGGCCGGGACAGAAGATAGCTCTTCAAGGTGTCGGATCGTACCGCCATACGTATGTACAACATGAAACGCCACGAAACATAGAACTGGTACGCTAAGAAGTGTAAGGACACCTATTTGAATAATAACGAGCGCACAAGCTCTTGAGAGATTTTAAATTCTTGCAACAAGTGGAGTTGTACTCTTGCTGCAATGAACTTTAAAACTTCACAACGATGGTTTTCGTCGTCAAATATGATGCATTTGTTCTTCGATGTACTTTATCTACTAATATTCCATTTAGTAATGTATCGCATGTTAAATTGACCGTTATTTTCTCTATTGAAAGTTTTAAATGAGCTGTTTGCTCTCATTGTTTTTTGTCAAAATTGCGTTTTTCATGTCGAATCTGCATATTTAAGCGGGCACATTGCAGCCTTCCAATTTTTTTTTTTTTTGTTTGTTTAACAATCCGATTAAAAAAATTTTTACTCCAATTATCATTACAAATGGAATTTGAAAGTAGAACTTCCTTGTTATCAACCATTAATTTAAAATTTAAAAAAAAATCAGCTCTTTTTTTATTTTTAAATTCAACTTTCTCAATTATATCCTTCTTCAAAAGATTTTTTCTGAATAATACTTCCTAAACATTCTAGCGTTCAATTAACTATCTGAAATTTAGTTTTTTTCTTTTTTTTTTTGAAAAGGACAAAAAGTTCAAAAATTCAAATTCAGCAATTAAATAAAAACAAAGTACAGACTTCCGAGTCAAACCCATGCTAATTTCTGATAAATATATTCCGTGGAATGCTCATACAAAGTTCCTAAGCTGTATCTTTAGCTGGAAAAAAAGCCTTAGGTATTTTACTACACACAGTTGATCTAAAACGGAAGCAGAGAAAAATGCGTTTAACGATTTTAAATGCAGAATGAAAGAGGCTAAAATCATTTTAAAAAACCGGGATATATTTAAAAGCATTGCTCACATAAGTACGAAATTTTGCATGAGGCTTTAAAACACTTTTATCTATCGAAATACGTAATATATCAAAAATTTTGATATTTATTGCAATAATGAGGTACTGTGCCTTTAAGCATTATTTTGTTTCTGAAGACGTAGTCCATCTTTGTAATGAACCATAATTACTTTTAATATTGATGCTAAGTTTCCACTTTAAAGCATGAAAAAGGAAATGTTATAAGATAAGTTTTAGTTTTCTCATTTTATTACTAGGAAGTTTATCAAGATTTACCTAAACTTTATTAAAGCTAAATATTTTATCAAAATAATAAATACTCGTTTCTAAAGCACAATTATATTAGTAACCCAGCGCTCTGTGAATATTAAGCTAAATAAAATTACTTGCAGATTTGCTTATCCATTATTCATGAGTTGCCCATGTAAATGAATTTCCACGTTTGCTTGAAAAATTTAAATTATTCAGTGGCTTCACAGTTTAGTAATTAAATTAACTTGCAAAGGCCTTCCGCAGCTATAAGCAAATGATTCTATATCGCTAATAAGTAATTGTTAAACACTCGGCCTAGTACTTAAACCCGCGCATTGTTTACGTATTGTTATCCATGTTCTGCAATTATAAACATCAGCAAACTCGTCGAAAGCGAGTTAGTTGCAAAGATGGCTGTTGAGAGAAGTGGTTTCCACGCAGTTGAATTGAAGTGAAGAGGGCATCAATAATGCTTCCGGAGAATAATTGGAACTGAAAACCAGATGATTAGATTTAAATGATTAAAGGACTGTTGTGATTAGTAGGACTTGTTGAAATTGATAGAGATGATTATTATTTTCCACCATCTTCACAAATATATTTTTATGCAAAAGAGTTACGTGACTAATAGTCTAACAGTTGTCGGTTCAAAAAAAAAAAAAAAAAGAGTGAGAGAAAGCAAAACTTGAACAGCTCTTAACTGATATTTTAGTTTAAGAATCATTAAAGGCTGAACATTTGTACAAATCGTTTAGTGAATGTTTAGTTTTAAATCCATTTAAATTTAAGCGCGTAATTAAAGCTTAACGCGATTTTTTAAAACTTTATTTTATGCAAAAACAAAACAACAAAAAGGAACATACTAAAAAAAAAAGTTTCAAAAGGCTTACCTATCGTTAAAAATGTTTTAACCGTCTTTTCATGAACCACCAGTCGAATCTTTTTTTTATTATTATTGTAAAAGAAAATGTACTTTGCATTGTACAGCCCTGGGCAGATAAACGATTCACTGTTAAAAATTTCCGTAAGAAAATAGCAATATAACCATTTATTTGACTGTTATTTTACTATATTTAATTACAACAGTTGAATAACCATTAAAAAGATGGTACTCAAATCGCTGATTGTGAAACAAATCGTTTATTCTTTGTTTCTCCTAAAGATCGTTTAACTAACCGTAATTTACAAGCGCCACTAGGTCTCGTAGTCAATAAGAATCGGGCGTCCATCTTGGTTGTGGAACCACCAAATGTTGTGCTACCGTCTTAAATTGTTGTTAAAATATGAACAAAGATTTATCAGTTCAAATCTGCATGTGCATATAAAAAAGAAGGAAAAAAAGTGGCTTAAACTGGTTACAAAATAGAAACACATACACACGTAAATCAAAAATTGGAGACATCGGATTCCCGAACTGTTCGCGAATGAGCGAACATATCATTTGAGCTGCTGAAGTTTGTTTGTATTTTAATTTTTGCAGCAAATAAAATGATTGTCGTCAATATACAGTAAATTTAGACCAAAAATGACTTTGGATCCAATCAAAAACTTTCGTTTCTTTAGTTCCTTTGCATTTTGGCCATCCATATAGGAACGCTAAAATTTTGGAGAAACTATAGTTTTCCTGCTCATGCAATATATTTTTTGACCATTTTGAAAATTATTGAAAAAAAAACCTGCCCTGATTTTTGTTTTTAATTTAACTATTTTATCTAGACATCTTTTCAAAACTACAACTCAATGTAGTTTACGTTTAGGAGTTCGTTTCCGTTTGTTTTTAATGAAATAACTCATAACAACACAAAAAAAATTGCGTTTAGTTGCCATCATTCTTGATGTTACTGAACACGATTTTTGGTGCTCAGTTGCTGTACAATTGGAAATTATTCATTTTTGATGTACGTTAAATTCTTTTTATGTGGTTGTCCAAAAAATTAGACAATAACATTTCTTAGCTCGTGAAATTTGTTAAATCCATTACGTATCGAAATTTCATTGCTATAGCTCATTTGTATGAAAATAGGATAGGGACCGTTTATAAATGGTGTCACGCTTTTTTTTCAGAAATATTTGACACCCCCTTCCTTTGTCACAAAATGTCAGACTTCAACAGACCCTTTGTCACATGTCACGCTATGTTGTAAAAACCTGATGTTACACTTCTTGTTACCCCTCCCCTCCCCCGTATGGTGGCCGGGGAAGATAGAATAGCCCCAGCGTAGTTATGCGTGTCGTAAGAGGCGACTAAAATAGCACTATCCGATCCGTGTGACGTAAGGCCTGCTTTGTAGCATGACTATGGCCCCGGGTCGGTAAAGCAGGTCGGCAAAGCTCTGCCAGCCCAGCCCCTATGGCTGGTGCTGGTTGTCAGTTTGTCAGAGAGTTTGGGGGAAGTGCAAAGGAGGACAGCGCCTCGGTCGCACCCCCTCCCACGGGGGGTAGTCTGAGATAACCGAAAAGGTTCAGTCAGTATGGCCGTGGTTAGCATTGGATACCCCTCCCCTTGTCACACTTTGTCACAATTTCACGAAATCCCCTTCCCCCTCGAAGCGTGACATCATTTATGAATGATCCCATTAATGAGCAATCGTAATTAATTTTTGATGCGTAGATGAGTTAACGAACATCATATGCTAAAAATAAATTCTTCTGTCTGTATTTTTTTGGCTCACTTAAAAAAAATTTAAACTGCATCAAAAAATGAATAGTTTTCAACCTTGCACCGACTGAACACCAAAACGTTTTGCAGTGCATAAAGTTGGAAGTAAAAATTAAAAATCAACATAAAATTAAGCACAAAAATTGCACTTGGATGTTTTTCCTCTAGAAGGTTTCCCGTTTGCCTTGATAAAGGGGTTCTTTGTAACCTCGAAACAAGTGCCTGAAAATTTCGTGCTTAATTTCACGTTCACAGAGTTCGCAAGGACTATTATTACCAATATACCAATTTTATTTTTTTCAACTTAAGGAGTATCACGATTCGATATCTATAAGATAGTTTTATACGATTACTGGTAGTCAAGTGCTTGCAAAATAGGCGTGGCTTACGAATACGAACCCTGGTTAATTTTTCATTTGTAGCACAAATGTTTACATTTTATTTCATAAACTATAAAATGCACAGGAAACTTTACAATTGCAGGTGTTCCGACCCATTGAGAAATGAAAGTTGAAATTGAGTAAAAGGGTCGTATTTTTCCAGCTCTGGCAGCACAGAGAAAGGGGAACAGAAAACACACGATGTTAAGAAGGCACTTTTTTTAATCGAATTCTGGGAGAGTAGCAGGTGTTCGGAAGCAGCACGTCCCTTGGAAATCGATAGCCGCTGAAATCGATTCCAAAATTCTATCGTTTTTCCGATACATCCCGCTGCTCTCATAAAGAAGTAAAGTATTTTATATAAAAATTGGATTATTTTTTTGTCGTGTTCCCGTTGTTTAATTTTTATGGATCCGTCCATTTTTTGGGGGTTTCAATATAAATATTTAGAAATCGTTGGTTACTTTGAAGTAAGGTTCCTACCAATATTCCGTGGATGCTAGCTTTTCCCTTCGGATGCTTAAGTTACTGATATACAGTTGAACTTTCTTAATACGAACAATTTGTTAAGTTACTGATATACAGTTGAACGTTCTTAATACGAACACGGTTTATACGAACAATTTGTTAAGTTACTAATATACAGTTGAACGTTCTTAATACGAACACGGTTTATGCGAACAATTTGTTAAGTTACTGATATACAGTTAAACTTTCTTAATACGAACAATTTGTTAAGTTAATGATATACAGTTGAACGTTCTTAATACGAACACGGTTTATACGAACAATTTGTTAAGTTACTAATATACAGTTGAACGTTCTTAATACGAACACGGTTTATACGAAAAATTTGTTAAGTTACTGATATACAGTTGAACTTTCTTAATACGAACAATTTGTTAAGTTACTGATATAGAGTTGAACTTTCTTAGTACGAACAATTTGTTCATTATTTTTTCTATTACTATTTAACTACACTAAATATCTTATGCATACTACGAAGCCTAAAATCCAATTTCCGGCTAAGACGAACAAAATTTCCGACCTATTCACGAAAAATTTTCTGAATTTCATATAATTAATTTTTAAAAAAGAAATTGCTGGTTATTTTGAATGATTGTAAACCACCAAGTACAAATGGCACTAGGCATTTTGCGCCGAGACCTGCGTTGATAAAATGTAATGAACCTAAAAAAAACTAACCATTAAGGCTTATTCCCAAAATTGTTAAATTTTAAAAGGTAACTTCACTTTTTATCAATGTATTAGTACGATTTAAAACTGTATATTAGTAAAAATGAATAATTTGTGTTCATTATTTATTTTACTTTTTATTATAAATAGTAAGTTATTATTTTTTAAGTAGCAACATACAATTGTAATATATTTTTTTCAATTTTACTTATTCACGGTTGTTACGAATAACATCTAATGCGAACAAATTCGCGAATTTTTGGAATTTTGTATTAGGCGAGTTCAACTGTATTTAACTAGGTGTCAGTAACGGTTTTCGATCGCAAATCAGCCTAAATGCGTGTGTTCAGACTATTTTTTTTGGGGGGGGGGGGAGGGGGGGGGGTGTCAGTGGAACTTTCATATATTCAAAACTACCTGATTTTCCTTAAAATTTGGTTATATCTTTATTTCTTAAAAATCCAAAGGGCATGTCTGTTATTAATGTTTTGTAATCGAACAAAACTGCTATTGTAAAGCAATATTATTCATTTTCAGTTTATTTTTTAATGTATTCTTCAAGTGATTGTTTCATATTTGTCTTATAATTTGTTTTCTATATTATACTTTCTTTTTAAACATTATTTAGAGAGAGTAAGCTACTTTAAGAAATTTTTTCTTAATAATGTTCTGTGGATCCCATCCTTTCCCCTACGTATACTTAGGTTATTAAAAGATTTAACCAACTGAAGTCGAAAAGCATTTTCGTCCGAGGTCAAAACCTATACGTAAATAGGCAAAGACAAAGCACTTAATTACCCTTTCTCCTCTGTTTGTCAACCGAATTTCTTAGTTTAAAAATAGTTATTATTTTTTAACCTAATAATTAGCCTTTTTGAGAAGTCTTTACTACTCCTTGCATATAAAACCTGCAATATTTGTACAACTCATTACACACTTAATTTAGCAACTGTAATTTATGTTTTACAAGCAAACCCTTAATTTAATGACTAGCAGTCACAACTTATATCAAAGGCAAACAACTCAGGTCTGCTGATAGCATAAATTGTTTCAGTTGCAAGTGCGTATTCCATAATAAATATCGTGAAAATAAAGCCTTTTAACATGATAAACGTGTTTCAGTTTCAAGTCTGCATTGAGTAGTAGCAATTATGTAAAGTATCAGATGTAGAAAAGTTTGGCCAGCTTCTGTTATAATATTCGGTTATCGGATATGCTATATGAATAACCAAAATTTAAAGTGTCCATCTGTCTAAGAACAAGAGTACTTTGAAATGGATAACTTAATTACCAGAATAAGATTTACCGTTATTAGTATGTAAAGTACGCTTGCCTATTGGTTACATTTCAATTTTAAGTAGCACGGAGGGAATGACTAACACACAATTTTTACTCAGAAACCATTTTAAATTCGATTTTTCTGAGAGTGATATTCTTTAACGGAGCTAATTATGGCAACACTTGAATTTACAGCAATTTTTTTTTTTTTAACATTTATTACATACCGTTCTCAAATTTTCTACAGCTGCTACATAATTAATTGGCATTTATTATTATTATTATTATTATTATTTTGGCTACTATGGCAAGAAATTTTTACGAGTGAAAAACTAAAAAAAATTATTATACACTTTTGACAATTTACACATTAAATGTCTTAGCTTAAAATAATAATAACACGTAATGATGAATGCTTCATTTATTTAATTCAAATTTACAAAATACAAAGAACTTGTCTAAATTTCTTTTTTAATAATTTGTTTGCAGATTTTCTTACTATTCACATTTATACGCTCCATTTGTTGCATATAATTGTTACATTTCAAGATCGTAGTGTTAAATTAAAAAAAAATTATCTAAGACAAAAATTCCCCTGAAACAGTGTAAATTTATTTAAATATGAAAAGTTTTAAGTTTCGCTTAATTCATTAATCCCATTTAATTACGGAGCTAAAAAAGGTTAAGAAAAACAAAATTCTCGAAACCGAGACTTAATATCCTTTCTTTTTTAATTAGTTTGCGCAAGCCTTTTCAATAAATACAATATGTAACATTCTGCGCCATCTTTAATTTACAAAAAACACACATTTTTCTAGAAAAATATAATTATATTGGGCAAGCTAGGGAGCCTCCGTCTTGACTTTTAGTCAAGTTCTAGGAAGAATTTAGTTTTCTATTTTAGTATAATTTGCTTCACAGCATTATTACAGTTTTGTATGTTTGTTTAAAAAAGTGCCTTGTAGAAAACTAATTTTGAGTAAATTAAAAAACTTTCGCTTTGCAACGAACAGAAAATTACAGCTTCTTGCGCCATCTAGTGACAAATATATAAACATTAAAAGTAGAATTCGATTCCGAAAAGTATCTAGCCTCTTGCCTGTATCAAGTCAAGCTTTATTTAGGAAACTTAACTGCTACCAAATTTACTGCTTGCAATTAACATAAAATGAATAAGGAAAATCATAATAACTATTCTAGTTTTTTTACATACAGGATTCAGTGGCGTAGCTAGAAAGGGTGACACCCCAGGGCGGTTATTGATGGTGTCACACCATAGAAAAGATTAAACAAAAAAATTATAAAAGCGCGAATTATACATTGGAATGCGATACATTTTTTAAAAAAATCATCACAACTTTGAAACAGGAAAAAAGGGGAAAGGGGCGAATGTCATTCTTATAATCGGCGCCACAACATTCAAGGTATTTGTTGATGGCAATGGTGTGTTTAGCAGTTGAAAAACACGTCGAATATATTTTTGAAAAGAAACACTTTTCCAAGTTGAAAATATAAATAAATTGACAGAAAAAATTATTCAATTTGAGGAATTTGATTTGTTTAATGGAACTTTTCAGGGTGCTCTTCTTTTTTTTCGTCGTGGCTGTGGGTGGCACCCGTGCCGCGCCCCCACCATTTAGCTACGCCACTGCAGGACTAAATGTTTTAGTAAAAATTTAAAAACTTACAGTTGATCCCTTTTAATTTTACTTGATTTAAGTTTCACTCTTTTGATCAATGCTGTGTGGAAAGTAAACTTTTTTTTTAATTTGCAGAAGGTTTTTCTCCTCTGTGCTAAGTAAATTGGGGTCATGGGGGGGGGGGGGGGAGAAAAGAGGTACTCCTTTACTTGAAGAAAACGTGATGCAGTTTCTTACTGCCGTAAATTACAGATTTTAAGTAATTTGTTTACCATTTCTATACATAACGAAAACGACGACTACGTTTCCGTGTCTTCTATGTCATTTATTTATTAATCTTCTTGAAAAAAAAAAAAAAAAAAAAACCCTAGGGTATTAAGGCAGAAACACTTTTTAAGTTCTTACATCTTTATGTATAAACTCTCGAATATTTCCAACAGAAATTGAAACACTTTTTAACAAATTTTATTTGCTATTAAGTCATTTTAAACTTCATCTTAAGAACTATTATTTGTTGCATTCTTAATATATAATTCTCAATTTCTAATTAGAAAATTGGCATTCAAAGTTACAGGGACATGAAATTAATACTAGTAATTTCAGTGAAGTAAAGTCTTTTCAAATTTAACTGACGTAGAAAACTGATGGAAGCTTTTCAAGTTTCTTCTGGCAAACCTTGCAATTTCATTTTCTTTTTTACATATTTTTTTCGAATTTAGTAGAGCAGCATGGAATTTAGAATGATATTCTAGAAGACAGTTAAAAATTTACGATTCACATAATTAACAATTTCAAAATTCGAAAGAAAAAAAAAGGGATTTTAAAAAGAGAAATTACGAGAATCAAGATTCAGGTTTTGAGTTATATCTCTTAAGATGATTTTTCATTCAAAAAAAAAAATCATTTAAAAAATAATTCAAATTGTAGAATAATTTTTGAAATGATGAACGAGAAATGAGAAGCAATAATAATTTCGTCAAAAGGAATAAATCCCTGAAAACCGCTTTTACAATATGATGCACTCTTTCTCTTTTACAACAACTCCTTTCATCGCTTTTCACAAAGCAATTCATCATTGCTTTTAGTATTTTATTTATATTTCATTTTTCTCAATAACTTGTTAAAGTGAAAAAAATATTTCATCATCACTTAAACTCCATAAAGCTCATCTCTCACTAAATCAAAATGACCTTGAGCAGCAGTAGATTGCAAAAAATTTCGCAACTTCTATCAAAATTCAAATGGAATACGCCATTTTTTGTTAACAATAGCTCATTCCATTTAGGTAAAAAGAAAAAAAAAAGTGTAAAAAGGGCAATCTCAGTTAATCGCCTTTTTGGAAAGAAATAAGGGCAAATTGCGGGTCAAAAAATTAAAAGGAGTTGAAGTTAACTGAGATTACAAATGTTTACTTTAAAAAAACCAACCTCCAACAACGCCCGTCAAGAACCCTTCAATCTACAGCGATAAAAAAAATACCGCCCGCCATTGTTGTTTGCAGGGTTGCTAAAGTTAAGCGACAAACTGTAGCCAATTTGGCATTCGCTGGATGAGTTGAAAAATAAGCTTTATGGGAGATAAAACGTTGAGTAGCTAGATCTTGAAGTATTTCCAATTACTGTATGTAGAAGAAAAAAAAACTCTAAAAATATCAAGTTAATAATAACAAAAATGGCAACATTTTATGTTTGTTACGTTGGTGCTTGTTTTTCAAACACAGAATTAGTAATCTTACAAACATCATCAGCTAGCTTTTTTTTTTTTTGCAAAATGAATAATCATGCAAAGAAATGCCAAGTCATCGTAAGTAAAGTAAAAACCATAAACATCTCGTTTGCTACACATGAGTTATTTTCTCATTATAAAATGTTTCAGTTTAGTGCTACATCTTTCAAGAAACCATTTCTTTTTGATTTTTCACAACAAATTTATTTCATTATAAATATGCAATAGAGATAAATGGATTTATATTATAACTGGCAAAATTCCACGTCGTTGCTCGCTGCATTAAAAATATTGAGAAAACTTATCCACCCCATGCCTGTTTAACAACAGGAAAATTGATTGTAGAAATAATTAAGTGTAAATTAAACGTCACGGCAGTATCTATATACAGTGAAACCCCTCAAATCCGAAGTCTCTTGAAATCCGAACGAGTTTTTCATAACAATAAGTTTGAAAAACACCTGCAAAAAAAGGGAAACTTATTTGTTTTGTCATAAAACAATTACTATAACCTTTTTTATATAATTAGTTGAAAAATCAACAAAGAATTACAGTTAGCGTACTTAACAAACTGTAAATGTGTCAACATGCTTACGTCATGCAGGATTGAAAAACGGTAAAAGTTGGTTATTGAAATTTTTTTGGTTAACTTTGCAAAAACAAAGAAATAACAGTTGAAACTCACAAAATATCACTTAATTTTCACTTGATATCAGTTATCTTCAATTGTCGAAGTGACGAGAGTTCGTTATTATGTTATAGAGAGTTTTTGGCCAATCCGAACTAATTGAAATCTGAACAGGCTACACAGCCCCAATCAGTTAGGATTTGAGAGGTTTCATCACTGTATAAATAGGCAAAGACAAAACAGTTAAGGAGGTATTCTAGTGTAGACGAGGCATGAATTTCGCCAAAGGAAACAAAAAATGTTTTTACCATCCAATTTTTTTTCGTTTGTTTATTGATGTTTTATTATTGCATACAAAAATGGACCAAAGAAAATAATTAAAATTGACAAAGTTATGAGCAGTGAAAGTTTGGGGAAAAAGAGGGTGTCCTGGCGTGCATTGTTCCAACCCTCCTGGTGATCTGAAAAATAAAAAACAGACGAATTCCTAATTATTATAGATGCTGCTATCGTATGAACCTTGGAAAAGTTTCTTTTTTTTTTTTTTACAAAATGGGGCTGTTTGAAGAAAAAAAAATTTTTTTTTTGCATATTTAACAGTTACGAATTTTTAAAAAATACTGAATGAAAAGTTACAGTTTTGGGCAAGGTTCACACGATAAAGGGATGTATAAAGAACATCCTCTCTAAATTTGAAGTAAATCGTCCAATTAGAACTCTAGATATCCTTACCGCCAGCTCGAAAAAAGTAGTTTCGAGAAAAACGCGATCAAAGTTTTGAGACAAGTTTTCGGCAATTTTACTTATAGAATGGTACAGAATACTTGCATATTTTTAATCGGCGATTCCTTCTCCATATAAGAAACCTTCCTGTACTTCAAAATGCTCATTCTCCGATGTTATCTGGTGAAGACGAGGAGTTCTACCCTCCTTTGACGACTTTAAAGTCAGGAGTTTCTAGCGCTCGATACGCGTTTCGTCCCGTCTCGCTGCAAAAGCATTAGCTTCTGGGCTAATCGTGATTCCCCTAACATCTAAGATTTTTAATATGGGTATAAAACCTTTATTAAAAATATTAACTGCGAAGGTTGGTACGAAGGTTGGCTCAAAACTTAAAATAAAACTAAAAAGAGAATATTCCAACAAAACAAGTTTCTATGTCCTTTAATTAAATATAGATTTGAAAGGGATACTATACAATAAATATTTTATAAGGGATATTCAACCGCAGGGACTCGGGAACGCCTACCGTCTTTTGTTGACTTGTAGCGGTCGGACCGGAACCGATGCTACGTCACTAAAACGGCTAATGAAGTAATAGGAATTTTGAAAAATCCTTTTAATGGCATATTCTTGAATGTCTAAACTTTGGAAATATGGGGAAAAAAAGTTTTTTCGATTTTTCAAAATTCTACACTAGAATACCCCCTTAAGAACCACTTTCTCCTCTGTATTTTAATCGATTACTTTTCATTCTTTTTAGTAACTATTGACGAGTTTTAGTGATATCAATTAAAAAATTTTGCGGACATTTTATTATTAGTTAACTATTTCCCATTTTCTTTTGTCAGGCAAGTGTAATGGACGCGATCCCTATCCCTTCTACTCTGCTGTCTACTCGCACCCCTGAAGAAAGAGGGTTAGCGCAGAAGAGTAAGGGTTCCTATAAAACTCCGTGATCGCTCGCTTGGCTGTCGCTTCTCGCGTCATCATGCTCATTTATAATCGTAATGTTATACTGTTATAGATAGCAGATGGAAACCTGTCTTGGTTGCGAAAATTATTAGGTAATAAATAATAAACTAGATGATTTATTTTTAGTATTTCAAGGTTTCATAAATATTGAACGTTAAGCTATTCTTGTAGATTCGTTAAAACTATGCTGTGTCCTAAAATATTTATCCTAAATAGATATTTTTGAGGGAAAAATGTTATCGTCGAAATAAAACAAATAACAAATTAATTGGTAAGGATATTGCGCAATTTCAACAGAATAGCAAGTTTGAAAGATTGATATATGTACCCAATTTTTTTTAAATAAATAATAATTATGTTTTTACCAGAAAAAGTCAACTGCTAAAAGAGCAAACTATAAATAAATTATTGTTTCTCGTAGCTCTAAAAAGCACTAGGCTAACAATATCAGGTTTCACCAAAATAATTTTGTAAGCGAAAAGTTAAAAAAAAAAAAAAAACATACAATAGTAATTACCTAAATAAATTAAAGCCCTTGCACATGCAAATAAAAAGAACGTAACTGAAAAGTAAAAAAAAAAAAGTTAAATTGTTTACACCTTCATAAGTGCATGACAAAATTGATTTTTCACTTTTACGTTATTTTCTTTTTTTTTTTTTAATAAGGGGAATTTTGCGTATGATTGTCTCCTAGTTCTCATTAGAAAATATTATTTTGAAATCATTTCGTAATTAAAGTGCACTTAAGCTTAAGATTCTAATCTTATTTAAAATATAGTTACTACCGCCATTTATTTTGCAGTCAAGATTTTTTAGCAGGAATTGGTAATTTATTTGGCTACAAACACGCACACACGCGCAACGACGGGTGCATAGAAGTATACAACTTTAACTTTGACGTGTATTATTACAAAACGGGCATAACGAGAGAATAGAAAGAGAAAATTGTTCCGTGAAATTTCAAAGCTTTTCACCATCCTAAGACTTTTAGGGCTATCCTTAATCAATCATAGCTGCCAAAGTATTGACAAATTTATACCGTTTTAAAGAAAAACATATAAATTCACGCCAAATATGTCATTCATCACCAAATCTGGAACCACCATCCTCAGTTTTTTTTGCTCCTCATCCAGCGCAGCGTGAAGTTACTAAACTTTGTGGCCCCGAGGTGGCGCTGCTGGTGGAACGGTGTTAATTGAGTTTGTCACATGGTTATGAATTCCTGGGCCTTCCTTGATTGAAGTAGAAGTTCTTTTCTTTTGTGGCCCTTATTTGTTTAGGTTTTGTGGCAGTAGTTTCGGACGTGTCAGGGCCTGCGGGGAGTCTCTATGGTGAACGATTTTTCTCTTTCGTGCGCTTCTTATTCATTTCGAAACTCGGCGGGTGGTTGCTTGTCTCAGAGAAATTGTTTAAACAGCTATTTTTTAGTCTCTGATACCTGCAATTTTCAATTGTTAACGATAAGTGTTTTCTGTAGAGCCCCCTATTCCATACTTAATAGGCGTGATTTCGGAGAAGAATGGAAGAAAATTTACGAAAATTTTAATAAAGGGTTTCAGATTCAGTTTGAGTAATAGAAATGAGTTTCTTCACTTCGCTGATTTTTGAAGAAGTATGCGTTATTGATAAAAATTCGAGCTTTATTTCTTTTAGTTTTAAACCGTAGTGCGTGTATAAATGCTATCGGGCTCATGGAGAAAAGCATTGGGTTAAAGAATTTGTTCAACGCTCCGGAGCCCTTAGTGATGTTGTCGCCAATCCTGGTAAGGATTGGCGACTTAGGGGGATTATCTTAATGTAAGGATTATCTTAATGTGAGTAAGAGCATTTTCGAATCAGCCAAGTCGAAAACTCTTGATTGCGCTAGTGATTTCTGTATATACTACTCTATACACACATAAGGACCATTCCTAAAAAATAAAAATGTGGGGTGTGGCTGCGTCATGGACACGGCCGTCTGTTGACAGTGAATACGTTTATTTAACGGGCTATACTTTTTAAATAAAATATTTTTATAATTACTATTCGATTGTTCTTGAGAAGCCCTTTCCAACCACATACGATCTCTGTATTTGTTTTTGGCGTTTCGACGCGTATAAACCGACATTATCTGTATGTTTTTGCTATTTTTTTATTCTAACATTTTATTATATTAACTGTCACTACTTTAAACTAATGCTTTATGTACAATCGATAAATTTTGACGACAGCTGATGATTAAAACTTAAATGACCACTGCAGCTTCTCCGAGTCAAAAAATATACTAATTGCAAATCTCGATACGCGCCAAAATAACCTCAAAATGGCGGCGATTTCCCCCTCCACCGCACGCCATGCGTCACTGTTCTCGTTTATCGTATGAATTCTTTGATCGTTTAGCTATTGAGTGGTATAATTTAATTTTGGATGTAGAGGATAGATTCGAAACTATAACGCCAAACTGTATCCCCCGAGTTTGTTATCATTAGATTTTTTGGAATCCCCCGAGTTTGTTATCATTAGATTTTTTGGATTGCTCCCGTACGCTAGCAAATTTAAAGATGTAGTCACGTCAATAAAATTTACGTTCAGTTAACGAAGTTGAAAAAAATTCTTTAGTTTTAGTAACAAATTAAGGCATTTTATGATCGTAAAATCAGTTGAATGGCATTTAGCTCTTATACTGGTGAGGTCCCACAGTGGACATTGGCAGAAGCTCGGCTCCCAAAGGAACGCCGAAAGTGAAGCAACATAAACCGAGGTCAATGTTAGGGAGGGTGACACCTATCGCGACTGATTCGCTCCGGGATCCTGTACGTTAATGGCAGCTAATGAACGTAAAATCCGTCACTGCTACAATGTCCTCCAAGTGAAATGATATCTGTGGGGTTGCCAACCTAGGTGACGGTCCTTTTAATATGATGCTAGAAGTATCTAGATTAGAGTGGAATATAGATGGGGGAATAATAACATTCTGTTGCCGGTTTTTCAATTTCTCGTTGCTATTTGTATGTTTAAATTCCAGCATGAGTAGTTTTATGAAAAATAAAAAGCTCTCCTCCTCAACAATTCAATCAACTATCGTTCTAAGTTCTTTCCAGAGTTTAAAATGAAACATAAATAAAGTCACTCTTTCAAAAGTTTTAGGACTTTAGAAACCACATCTGAAACCTCTCCATCACTGCTAACCCACATTTTTCAATTTCGTACTGTTTTTGTTAATAAATAAATAAGAAGTTCCATGACACTCTGTTAGCAAGCAGTAATTGTTGTAAACAAAAACATTGCCCGTAATGGCTAAATTTTCGCCTATAAAAGTTAAATACAACTTAGAAAATATAGCGTACAACAAAGGGGAAAAGCTTTATTTATACCCTCATTAAAAGAAGAAATAAATGTCTTGATTTATATTTTGCACAATCTACAGCATTTTCTGCTTTTTATTTCTTTCCCGAAAGTGGCAACTTGGGCGAGCAGACATTTTAAACTTGTTCGGAGCTTCACGCTTCCGAGAAAAAGAAAAACTATCCGGAAGTCATAACTTACTAGATAACCGAACGTCTCTAACATCCATCCATAACCCCTTCAATTTATTTCTTTTATTTCATTTTGGCTTGATCCCGGGCCAAAACATCGAAAAGATATAACTATAGAGATGTCTAGCCGTTTAGCGAGATTTATTTTTGCCATTTTTTACTGGAGGGCGACATTCTACAATGGAGGAGCAACAGAAAGAAAGAAAATTCTCCAAGTTGATCTCTTTTTATCGTCTGACAAAGTTTTCGACCAATTGGAATCGAGTATGGCTCGGGTGGAGAGGATGGTATCACTTGACAAGGATGATTTGTTTTCGAGAAACTGAGAGATCTTAGAAATTTTGTCATGAGATTAGATTTCGACATTTTAGTTTAGAGATTGATTTTTTAGTTTAGCGATCAATATCGTGATATCCAGTTAAAGCATTTTTTGCGGTAATTCAGCATGCCATGCAAATGTAATTCTATAAAATCTGCTTTCTTATACTCTTCATTTCAAACTGTTGCATATTTGCAACGCAGTTCTTAGTACACTTTATCATCCCATTGGATGAAATAAGACGAATCACGCCTTTGCAAAATTTGCAATGCATCTCTTAATATGCTTTTACTTAATATTAGTCGTCTAATTTCAAAACCAGCTACATCCAAAAAATGACATTATTCACGGCCGGCAAAAAACTAATATCTAAGAAATTCGAATTTCTAGCTAAGAGCATTGGGATAGACTTTTAACTTGCTGAAATTTTCACGCAAAAATAATTTTTCCTTGGAAGATATTTGGGGGGAACTGGTTTTGTAACAAACCTGCAAATTTCAAACACACTTTTTATCATGTTGTAGCTGCTTTAGAAACTTAAAAAATTAACACCATATGAAGATTAATTTAAGCTATTAGAAAGTGTAAAGAAGTTGAAATCGAAAAAAAGTGGAGGTAGCTAGTTTTGAATCTAGACGACTCATATAATACAATAAAAAAAACTATGGCGTTGCAAAATCTGCAATGCAGCCGTGTGTTTAACACTGAATGAAACGCTAGTGATATACGGTACTTTTTTATGCAATAAACTTCTTAAAAATCTGATTTTATAAATTTTCTTCGTATCTTATCTATTGAAAATTTATGGGATTAAAATGTTCATGTTTTCTAAAATTTTTTAAATGGAGGGATAATTTACAGTCGAATGTTAATAAAAAAGAAGGTTCAGGTAAACTAAAAAAAACTTAAACAATCGTTTAAAACCGAGACTTCGTTATAGTAAAGACCTTTCCATTTGATAATATTGCCGTGCCGCTTGTAATTGCTAGAGGTCGCTATATGTAGGGCCTCAAAGCATAATTTCACTCAAAGCGTGCTGCTCTGTTTATTTTTCATTTTCCACGATTTTGAATTTTAGTTAAAGGATAGTAATAATAATAACTGCTTAGTTGGTGAAGATTTCACTCTTGGAAACTTTTAAACCGAAATAGTCATTTGACAAGTTTAAGAAAAGATAATTGTGGGATAATAATTTCCCTAACAACTTTGTAAGTATTGCTTTCAAATGAAACTCCTAATTAATATAAGGAAAGTGAGATTTATAAAATTTATTGTAATATTAGTGTTGCGCCAAAATAATAAATAACTAGAACCCCAACCTTTTTGTACCTAAGAGCACATACCAGGTTAATAATACACACCATATAATGTACAAAACATTTAATTTCAAAAATTAATTTAACATATGAATATAATTAGTATTAATATTCTTGTGTAAAAAAATGATTACAGTGAAACCCCGATTTTACGTTCCCCGAATCTACGTTTCCCCCGCATTTTACGTTTTTTTATCAGGTCCCAGTTTTTCCGTATACTAATAATGTTAATTTAACCCGGATTGTAAGTTTGTTATATATGAAATTTCCCGCATTTTACGTTTTCTCTGGAAAGTGAAAAAAAAAAATGTTCTAAAATAAGCAATATTTTTCCTTCTGTACTTTTCGTCAGCCGATGAAGATCAACAAAAACAACCGGAAGCACAGCCCGTCCCTTCTTTCACTATTGCAATGAAGAGCTTACAAATAGTGAAAGACGATTTTCTTTCTTATAAAGACCAGGAAAAAAACGTATTTCAATCCTAGAAGATGCTGCATTCACTTTGAACTCAATGACTAAAAAACAATCCACTATTACGGATTATTTTCAGCCTAAACGCCAGGAATCGCATCTAAATGTGTTAAAATTATCTTAAAATGGTATGTATAACAATGTTCTTTTCTTAAAATATAGATATACCTTTTGAAAGAATCATCTTTACTACCTTTAGTTTTTTTTTCTATTTGATTTTTGCATTCTATGTATTTCTCGTATTTTAAGTTTTTTTTGCCCAGTCTCTTGAGAAACGTAAAATCGGGGTTTCACTGTATTAAATTGCTTGCAAAACATTACGAAGTATAAAAAGTACTTATAAAATATAAAAAAATACAGTGAATGTGATCAGGGTCCGACTTACAAATTTGGGGGCCCAGGGCACAGAAAAAAATGGGGCCCGCTAAGTTGCTTCAAATGAAAAATTAAATTTTTTTGCTGCACTAATAACACTTAAAAGAGCACTGTCACTAAAATGCTGCGTTTTGTGGTGCCGTGGGTATGATGTGAACCTGTCACTAACTATTCCTGTGTTTGGATCAAATATGTTTGTAAATGTGTGCCAAAAAGTTGTAAGCGACAAGTGTTACGACACATTAAAGCCCTTGAATGGCATCAGTAAGTCTCACACCATTAACCAGCATGACACAAACTCTGTTTCTTGTCAATATATGTATATATACATACATACTACTATAGTATGTTAACCAAATAATAAAATTCTTTAAAGGTACGTTAAAGGAACAGTCCCCAAAATAAATTTCTCCTTTCTCCTTCACAAGAAAAATATATATATATAATAATAAACGGTTTATAAATTTTTTAAAAATTTCTATGTGAATTTAAATTATTTGGGGGCCCCCAAAAATCAGGGGGCCCTGGGCACGTGCCCCAAGTGCCCTGTGTGAAATCAGGCCCTGAATGTGATCCTTGGCATTGCATTTCCCTGGCCAGCGCTTCATAATTGGTAGAATATGAGGAAATTTCTAGTCGCAAGCAATCTTCACGGTGTTCGTCTGTAAGTCGTAATCTATATTTTGATATTATGATATTCATGGTTATATGATCCTTTATTCATATACTCTAGATTCTAAATGTTCTCTAGTTTAAAATGGAAAACCGAAATGTTTTATCGTTGGGCACAAGCAGCGGGCGCACCTAAACCGATCGACGGGCGCCATGGTGCAGGCGGGCATACGGTTGGGGACCCCTGAACTAGAACGTGCGAAGGGAAGAAGCTATCTTCAATAAGAAATGGCGCTATGCATCTAGCGAAAAAATTGCGGACAATTACTTCGTAGGAAAATAGTAAAATCGAGGGGTCTGTATTATAGCGGAGGTCTCGTTCAAAACAAATGCTTATCAGAATATTTCTTTTTCCTTATTTACTTTTATTTTGATAAATGTCACTTTTTTGATGTAACTTCTGTATGGAAAAATAGCCTTTGTTGCTTAGTCACAAATACAGACAAGGAATTAGCACTAGTTTTTTACTCTTTCACTCTTTACCCTGTTTTGTACTACGTGCAGCTGCGCAACGAAACTAGGGTTACGTAATAGACCTCACTGAATGCAGTTTTACTCTTTCTTGCAAATTATTTAAGATAATCATCCCTTTCAAGTAAGTTTGATTGTACATTAGTATTTGTTCGCGAACCTAAAAAATAAAATATATAAACATTACAGTTGCCTAAGATCAGGGAAGTAAAAAAAATGATAACTCTTGGGAGCATATCTATCTGTGACTCTGCAAGCAACCGTGAAAAGTGCGTATTTACCTGTGACTCTTCAAGCAATCGTGGAAATAGCGTACATATTTGTGACTCTGCAGGCAATCGTGGAAAGAGCGTACATATTTGTGACTCTGCAGGCAATCGTGGAAAGAGCGTACATATTTGTGACTCTGCAGGCAATCGTGGAAAGAGCGTACATATTTGTGACTCTGCAAGCAATCGTGGAAAGAGCTTATCTATCTATGACTCTGAAAGCAATCGTGGAAAGAGCTTATCAATCTGTGACTCTGCAAGCATTCCTGAAAGGAGCGTATACATCTGTGACTTAGCAAGCAATCGTGGAAAGAGCGTTTATATCTGTATCTCTGCAAGCAATCGTGGAATGAGCTTATCTATCTGTGACTCTGCAAGCAATAGTGGAAAGACCGTATCTATCTGTGACTCTGCAAGCCCTTGTGGAATTGAGAGGCATGAGATTACGGAATTGAGCCTAAAATTCCTCCAAAGAAAATCATGTTTTGAAAAGTGAAAAAAGAAAAGAAAACATTTTTCACCCATTGTTGCAAATATTTAGGAATTGATCCTGGTAAGAATATCTGCTGCAATAAGATCAACGTATAGGAACTTTCCTCCTCCCTTTTTTACAATTTACTCGTTTTTTTTCCAGTGACAAAAATTTGAAACTTGCTAAGAGTACTAAAAAATATGCACAGGACATAAATCGAATTTTGTTTCAGACACAAAATACATTTTGAGGCCCAATTTTCAAAATAAATAAATAAATCATCATTATGATGCTATTACAAATCATCCTATGTGGCTACACGGTAAGATTTACGATTACTGTGGTGCTTTTCCTTTTTAACTAATAGTATTTTGATTGGCACACTGATCTAATATTCCTTAATTCCTCGATTATTTCATGTCCTTAATTTTCGACAAGACTTTCATTTATCTGCTAAAGAAAAAATCAGCCAAAAAGAACACAAAAAGCGAAGAAGTCGCCGTCACCCCCTCCACTTGACAGACGACTGTCGTCTGTGGCGGACCAACTTGTCAATACTTCCGAAATAAATACCATCCTTTGACGATCATTGTTATTAACGGTCAACGCGGCCCATGAGTTGGCTATAGATCTCGAGTCTTTTAACTCTTCACTTCTCTCAGAAAGAAAGCGTCTTTTATCCTTTTGTGAACAAGAATAGAAAGAAAAGCTGTGAAAAGCCCTCATGATTCGAATTCGAAGGCTGAAAAAGATTAATTTTATAAAGGTAAAAAATAAAATAAATAAAAAAGCGCGGCACACATTAAATAAATTAGGATAACAATTCGATTAATGTGTTATATTTCCATATTCAATTTTATGAAAGCTGTAAAAAACTAATCTTTGTTTTACAGAATTCTTGAATTAAAGTTATAGTAGAAAGCATTCTGAAATTTTTAAATGATAGCATGGTTAAAAATATGCAGGTATAAACATATTTTAAAATAATTTGAAAAGAAAAGTTATTTTGATTTAACTGTTTACGTTTTCTTTCCTTCTTTCTTCTTCTTCTTCTTCACTTTTCTTTTCTTTTTGGCTGACTATACAGAAATCATTTTTAAGTTGTACAATGTAGGAACTGAGATCGGTAAACTTTTCCTGGATTATTATGTATTTAAGGATATTATAAGGATATATTTCTCGTGTAATATGGCAACGGATTAAAAATAATTTGAGAAATCGTTTTGGATTAATATATTCATGTTTGAATTCGTTCAAACGGGTGAACCAGAGGATACTAAATTTCCTGAAAAAAAAATCACGCTAAGCATGTTTTTAACGCTTAAAATATCATTTACTTAAAATATTCCAGTATAGAACGTTACTAGATACATAAGAAGCTACCCTGGAAACAATCTTGCATTAATCTGTAATTCATTAGGTCAAACTTAATCAGTTTAAAGATATTGAGAAAGGAATTTCGGTGTTTTTGCAAATAATTTTGCATTAAAAATGATCATGCACCAGTCTTAAGCGCCCTTAAAGCATACAATCGGTAAACGTTATCACGGCATTTAAATTATAATGTGTCTTCGTTTCCGCATTTTCCATGGTATCTATATTTCTCGTATTATAATAAGTTTGCTTATTTTTTTAGAATAGTTTTTATTATCTATTGTCCTACTTAATTTCGTGTAAAAACCATCACTTAGCATAATCTACGAAAACAGGAACACAAGTGCAGAAAAATTAAAATGCCGTGGTTTGGATATTTTGTACTTTTGAAGGGTTGAAATATTATTTTTATACGAAATGAAAGTCGACTAAAGTGTTTTCATTTTAAAATGACTACTTTATTGAAACTTTGGGCTAAACGATTTTTTCAATCTAAGACATTGGTTTTTGCAACAGCTTTCAACTTTCAGAATATTTTTATTGTCATAATATATTTCTATATTCATTAGTTTTGCTGTTACTACTTTTTAAAAAATTAAATATTTTTTACCAAAATTGAGAATTATGCAATCACATGTTATAGACGCAAATAAAAAAAATCTAATGTTATTATTTAACGCGTTACTTTCATTTTGTGAAAAAAATCTGCGATTCATTTCCATAGCTAATGAACTTAATTTGTTCTGTTACTTCTGTAGACAATAACAGGAATAGTTCATTACGGTTATGATTCAGTAGTGCCATAGTTTTAGAAACATCATGAAAGCAAGGTCTTATATTCATTTATGGTAAGTAAAAAAAAATTCTAATTTTTTTAAAAATTTAAACTGACTTAAATTATATTTTTCCTTTGTAATAAAAGAGAGAGCATTCTCGTACATAGTGATATGAAACTAATTATGTGGTTAAGAAGCAAAATATACTAATTTGGCTGCATTTTCGATTTAATCAAGTCACAATAATTCAACTTGTAGCAGATAGAAAGCGAGGAAAAGATCTTGCAACTTGATGCAACCAACTTTTTATTTTTTTTTAGCATATCAAAAAAAAAAAAAAAAAAAGCATGCAACAGACTAACCCACAACTCAATAACTAAACTTCTCCAGTGCCAAAGTGATGGAAAATGAATTTTAGGGCTTTCTCGTTTTTGTAGTAAAAATTATAGTCCGTATTCTTAACGTATTAGTATGTAAACGTATACTCAACGTGTTCTAAAGTAGTTTAAAAAATTTTTAGCCATCCATTTTTTCAAAGAATTTTATTGAAACATCTTGTTTTCCTAATAACTTTTTAACTTGATATATACTTTGCTATGCTTAAGAAATAAGTGTTTTTTGAATGCCCTTGAATAGTAAAAATTAAAATCAACGCAAAATTGAGCCCAAAATCTGCATAAATTGCAGACACGTGTTTCAAGGTTAAAAAGAATCCTTTTTAAATGTAAAAGACAGAGCTTTTAGAGGAAAAACATCCAACTGAAGATGTAGAAGCTCTCTTTCGCATTGAAAAAGGGGTTCCTAGTAATCTCTAAAAACTTGTCTGCAAATTTTTCAAATTTTTGTGCTTAGTTTTAGTTTTATTTTCAATTTATACTTTCTAGCAGAAAGATTTATATTTTATTTCAGCCCTTTTAACAGCTTTTGAAAAATTATGTGCTCTATGTACAGAACCACGGGAAAAATGGGTTATGCTTACAAATGAAAACATGCGAATTGAATAACACATTTAGCCATAAACCAATTCCATGAATAAAACAAATCTTTTTTAAATTTTCGAAGTAAATGAGATTTCTGAGAACTTGATTTATCTGTTTTACCAATGTTCTTTCTTCAATAAAACCTCGCAACGATCCACTTGGCAAAGATAATTCTATACTAGCTTCTCAGGCAAAAGGACATCCGAGAAAAAACAAAACTTTAAGTAACCAACTCTTTGCAGCGTATCAAAGAAAGATAGAACATGGGATTTGAATTCTCCCAATCTAAGTTCCAGACTCGGGAAAATAATGACTCACCCGAAGAAACTCTACAAATAGTGCAAGCGATACAAGAAGAAGACATCGCGCAAGACAGATGACCGTCTTTCTGTGGTACACCAAGATGTCAGAGCTTCCGGAAAGTGGGTCTGTGAAGACAACCATCTTTCTCAACTGTCAAGATGCTTTGTGATTTTGCTACGGATCCCCCTTGCAATAATGGGAAAAATTGTTTTCGTGTATTCAATGGAGGGATGTGGAAGGATGTTGTTTCTTGTTTTTAAGCAAAGTTTGTTTATACTTACTGTAGAAAGAAAAATAGTCTGTGTACGTTTTCAGTGTGGAGCTGCATATCGATATTCCTGAATCAGTACGGGATGTTTTGTTTTAAGATTAAGGTGGTTGACGTGATGTAACGTTTCTAGAAATTTTCCAAACAAATGTAATAAATTCGTTTTCTGATAGTGGCTGTTCATGGAAGTTTTCCAAACAAGTGTCTTCATTTGGTTTCTCTATGGGGGTTAATGAACATGCAATGCAACAATCGCTGAAATATTCGAAACAAATGTTGTTGCCGTTTGAAACCGCCGAAAACCGTTTTGAATGGTGGTTAATGAAGATCGCAGAATTTTTCGAAGCAAATGTCATAAGTTCGGTTTTGAATGTTGGTTAATGAAAGTGCGATGTAACTATCGCAGAATTTTTTAAAACAAAGTCAATAACGATTGCAGAAACTTTCGACACAAATGTGGTAAGTCCGGCTTTGAATGATAGTTAATGAACGTGCGATCAAAGAGTTTTCCAAACAAATGTCATAAATTCGTTTTCTAATAGTGGCTGATGAAGGTAAGATGTTTTGTTCGTGGAAGTTTTCCAAACAAATGGTCGTCATTTGGTTTATCAATGGTTGTCAATGAATCTGCGATATATGTCTCGCAGAAATTTTCAATACAAGTGTCATTAGTTCCGTTTTGAATATTGGTCAATGAACTTGCGATCGCAGAATTTTCCAAACAAAGGTCATAAATTCGACTTATAGTTGTGGATGATAAACATGAGATGAAATGTTCGTGGAAGTTTTCCAAACAAATGTGGCCATTCAATGGTGGTTCATAAATGTGTCCACGTCTCGCATAAATTTTCGAAAGAAGTGTCATTAGTTCACTTTTGAATAGTGGTTAATGATCGTGCGATGTAACGATCGCAGAAATTTTCTAAACAAATTTCATAAATTCGTTTTCTTATAGTGGCTGATGATCGTTAAATGTAAAAGTTCGTGAAAGTTTTCCAAACATGCAGTCATATGGATTTTTCAATGGTGGCTTATAAATGTGCGATATAAGTCTCGCAGAAAGTTTCGAAACAAGTGTCATTAGTTCGCTTTTGAATAGTGGTTAATGAACGTGCGATGAATTGATCGAAGAAATTTTCGAAACTAATGTTATAAGTTCTGTTTTCAATGGTGGTTAATGAACGTGCGATCACAGAATTTTGCAAACAAATGGCATAAATTCGTTTCCTAATTGTGACTGATGAACGTGAGATGTAATGTTCGTGAAAGTTTTCCAAACAAATGTCGTCATTTGGGGATTCAATGGTGGTTAATTAATGTGCGATGCACGGTCTCGCAGAAATTTGAGGAACAGGTGTCGCCTGGTTCGCTTTTGAATGGTGGTTAATGACCGAGCGATGTTATAATAGCAGAAATTTTCGAAACAAATGCTATAAGCTCTGTTTTCAATGGTGGTTAATGTACGTGCGATAGTAGAATTTTTCGAAACAAATGTCATAACTTCGGTTTTCAATGGTGATTAATGAACGTGCGATGTAATGATTGCAGAAATTTTCGAAACGAATGTCAATAGTTTGGTTTAGAATGGTGGTTAAAAAACGGGCGATGTAACGGTCGCAGAAATTTTTGAAACAAATGTCATAAGATCGGGTTCGAATGGTGATTAAAGAACGTGCGATCGCAGAATTTTTTGAAACGAATGTCATAAGCACGGGGGGAAAGCAGATGCACTAAGTCTTGACTACCTAAAAGGGGCATTATTTTTTTCACTTTCCTAGAGGGCGCTCTCCTGGGAATGCAACCAGATCTATGCCATTGATACTACATCTGTCGTTCGTTTAAATGCTTCTATTTGAATCAGAATTTTTCTTCCCAAATGGAAACTGGTGTTAATCATAGACTAACATAACGAACAAAATGTGGTTTTCGTCCTGAGAAAATTTATATATTAAATACGGTGACTTAGTAAATGGAAATAAACTGAGCATTTTATAGGAAAATACCGTATTAATTTTCGTATGTACGATACTTCTGCTTTGTTTTGTTCCATGTGTTGTTTGCTATCTTTTTTTTTTTATTTATTTATTTTTGTTTTCTGGAGGTCTCGGTTGCAAGTACTCCTTAAATTTGTAATAAATATAAAATAAGTAAAATTTGATTTCAGTTCGAAAATAAGGGTTTGAACTACACAGAGGCGTAGCTAGGTGGGGGCAAGGAGGGAGCGAGTGGGATGTCAGACAAATAATTTTACGAAGCCAATGTCCCATTTTTCCCTTAGAAGTGAATAGTGGCTAATAAAATTGAAATTTTGGCAGGGCTGCTTTTTAAAGCTATTTATCCTTTAGGAAGCATAAAAGTTTTTTTTTAAATTCCCTTTAGAGGCGCCCCTAGCCTCCAGGAGCACAGGGGGGGGGGGGAGCGCAAAATCTTCAGTTGTCCCCGGGCGCTGCAAACCCTAGCTACGCCTCTGGAACTAAAGTGAAACCCATAGAAATAAAATTTCACGTTAAATTAAAGCACAAATGAGCATTAAAACGCAGACATATGTTTCGGGATTGCTTGGAATCCCTTTTTCAATGCGACAGGGAGCCTCTAGATGCAAA
Source organism: Octonoba sinensis (assembly GCA_038502835.1). Classification (NCBI taxonomy): domain Eukaryota; kingdom Metazoa; phylum Arthropoda; class Arachnida; order Araneae; family Uloboridae; genus Octonoba; species Octonoba sinensis. The sequence continues at coordinate 107,808,801 of CM076606.1, forward strand.
ACATCCAAATGAAGCAGGCAGAACAACAAAGACAAAGCTTATATAGCCTAAGAATTAACTGTAAACCAATGAGAATAAAGGCAGTGTGAAGTGGAAGTAGAAGTAGTAGGAAAGGCACCAATAAGAGAGCAACAAACGAATGCAGTTGGAAGTACAGGAAGTAAAAAGGAATATCAATAAAAACAAAGCAAAAAGGACAACAGCGTGCATAAAAATGTGAAAATACATGAAAATTGCAAAAAAATAAAATAAAAAATACAAAGAATAAAATGGAAATAAAATAAGTACAGAAAATACCAAAAACAAAAAGCAAAACAAAGTACACATGCAAAAGAGGGGGAGGGGGGGGGGAGAGAGAGGGGGGGAAAAAATTGACACAAGAAAGGAAAACTAACAAGAAAACCAAGAAAGAACAACAAATTAAAGGAACTTATGCCAGACCTGTGAAAAATAAGGAGTTGAGGAAGAATCATTAACCAAATTAGAACTATTCCTGTTAATATGATAAGCTTCCCAAAAGTCGTTCTAAAGGGGAAAAACACTTTTGAATAATTTTCACAGAATTGAAATCAAAAGAGTGGTTGGAACTCTCTTATTGGTGTGCCTTTCCTACTACTTCTACTTCCACTTCACACTGCCTTTATTCTCATTGGTTTACAGTTAATTCTTAGGCTATATAAGCTTTGTCTTTGTTGTTCTGTCTGCTTCATTTGGATGTTTTGCATCTAGAGGCTCCCTGTCGCATTGAAAAACGGATTCCAAGCAATCCCGAAACATATGTCTGCGTTTTAATGCTCATTTGTGCTTTAATTTAACGTGAAATTTTATTTCTATTACTTTGCACAAAGTTAAATTATTACTAAAGTGAAACCCCTCAAATCCGAACTAATTAGGGCGGTAACCTGTTCGGATTTCAATTAGTTCGGATTAGCCGAAAACTATCCATAACATAATAACGAATCCTCGCCTCTTCGACAATTTAAGATAACCGATTTCAAGTGAAAGATTAAGTGATATTTTATGAGATTCTATTGTTATTTCCTTGCTTTTGCAAAGTGATTAACCTAAAAACTTTCAAAAACCAACTTTAACCGTTTTTCAATCCTGCATGACATAAGTATGTAGACACAGTTACAGTTTGTTAGGTATCCTAACTGTACTTTGTTAATTTTTCGACTAAGTGATCATTCATAATTGATGTGACGCTTCAGGGCGGTGGGGTTCGTGAAATTGTGACAAAGTGTGACAAGGGGAGGGGAGGGGGTAACAAGAAGTGTGATATGGTGCATTATGCAACATAGCGCGACATGTGACAAAGGGGGGAGGGGTCCGCTGAAGTGTGACATGTTGTGACAAAGGGGAAGGGGATCAAATATATGGGAAAAAAGCGTGACATCATAAATTAACGGCTCCTAATTATATAAAACAAGGTTATGGTAATTGTTTTATGGCAAATTAATAGCTTCCTCTCTTTTGCGGGTGTTTTTCAAACTTAAATTTGTTAAGAAAAATTTGTTCATATTTCCCGGGATTTCGGATTTGGGGGGTTCACTTGATTTAAATTCCCAGTATAGGCCAAAGTTAATTTTACTGCCCTGTTATTATCAAGATACCATATTAATCTGAATTTTACAGGACTTTACTCTCAATATTTCTCTAATAACATTCTATTTTCAACTATAACGGCTCATTACCTTAAATCATGTATGTTCTAAAAAATAACTAGCTTAGTAAAATGTCTTCGAAAGTTGCAGCTTTCTTTTCTTATAGCTTAATGAGCCTGTTTTATGCTCGCCAAACATGGAAAAATGACGTTATCACTAATGAGCGTGTCATTGAAAGCTGGCGATGATTATTTGACAGAAGATTATCAAGGAGGAATAAAAATAAATCTCGTTTATTTCAATACGGTGGAACAAAGTGCTGATGAGCGATTTATTAATACGTGTTACTTAAAAAAGTTTTTAAAATTCTTTAATCAAATTGCTTGAAACTTTCATTTTATGTATCTCTTAATATTGAATAAAACAGAGTTGAATATTTTGGATTTATCGCCGTTTTAGTACGGAATATTAAAAAGTACAAACTATTCCCAAGTAGGAACCATAAGGAGGGGGGAAAAAACTTCTCTTTTTTCGAAAAATATTCGTACTGAGTTTTATACAGCTTTCTTAAATTATTTTAAACCAATTGTTTTCTTTCCAAGTAGACTAGTAATTTTAAATCTGATATTTTTCTTTATGCAGCTACTGTTTTTTTTATTTGAAATAGTGGCAAAATTCAATCAGATTTCACAGAAAAAAAACCGTAATAAGAGCATGTATAACCTACAAAGCTGAATACATATGCAGAAATGTCTTGCAGCTTCTAAAGGTTTACAATATCCACGGCAAATATGTTATTGTTTGCAGCTTTTAGAAAATAAAAGAAGTTCTATTTTAAAGTGAAGATTTTGTGAGAAACTACGCTATTTAAAGTTTTGCGAAGTTAGAAGAATTTAAAGTGCTGCGTGTTTAAAGTTGATTTGTTTTCCCCCTCAAATGTTGGCACAAAGTTAAAGATGTTCTAGATCTAAATTAAATCCTAAATTAAAGACGGACTTTCTTTCCCTCTTTGCAAAGCATGAAAAAAAAGCCTTTAGGGGCCGTTCATAAATGATGTCTCGCTTTTTTCCCATATATTTGACCCCCCTCTTCCCCTTTGTCACAATATGTCACACTTCAGCCGACCCCCCTCCCCCCTTTGTCACGCGTCACGCTATGTTGCATAATGCATGATGTCACACTTCTTGTTACCACCTCCCGTCCCTTTGTCACACTTTGTCACAATTTCACGAACCCCCCTCCCCCCCTCGAAGCGTGACATCATTTATGAATGATCCCTTAAGCGGATATTGGAATTTAGATGATTTTTTGAAAGAGACCAAGTGGTAGTGGTGGAGAACTATCGATAGTTTTGACTATCGTGACCAGAAGCGTACGCTAAATTTTTTCAAGGGGGGGGGGGGGTTCATAATGTTCTGAAACTACTAAAAGAAATTCGAGTATGTAATAAAGCCCTATTATTTAGGGCTCAAGGGGCGTACGCCACTGATCGTGACCATCGATAGTTTTTTCAAACAATCGATAGTATGCGATAATTTTTGTCTTGGTAAAACTGGAACTTTTTCTGATTTATATTCAACTTATGCTTTGGAATTTGTGGTAAGTACGTTTGTTTACTGTCGATTTATTACAGTGATACCTCGAGATACGAGTTAATTCGTTCCGTAACCTTACTCGTATTTCAATTGGCTCGTATCTCAAAAGGAATTTTCCCCATTGAAATTAATTGAAATGCCATTATGTTAATCCGTGTTTTTGAATAAGAAAAACATATTAATAAATGGACAAATACTGTATAAAAACATAACAAGAAGTTCCGTCTAGAACTATACGAGCCTACTTTCCCGTATACACCGAATTCAAATTTATAATCTATCTCTCTCTCTCTCTCTGTCTTTCTCGTCTAGTTTTAGTTCTTAATTGCTTCAAATATACCTTTTTCAACGGTTAATAGGTATTGATTCAATCATTCATTTATTAAGTCATTCATGTATTTAGTCACTCATTTATTCATTCATTCTTTTGTTTATTCATTTAATCATTCATTGATTCAAAAATATTCTTGAAAATCAAGATCAAAAAATTTCATAGGAAAATAGGCTCGTTAGTTTTGGATGAACTTTCTATTTGTACATGTTCTACGTCATAAGAGCTTTCTGATAAAGTTTGTTCCAAGCAAATCGGTCCGTTAGATCAGGAATTATATAGGATTGAAATTTCCCCGTAGGCGATATGTTAATTTTTTTTGAACTGTTCAAAAATGAACAAAAATTGTTCAAATTAATATTTCACGCCAACAACTTCTTCCAGTGAGCTTGTTCAGGGAACTTGGATCTTGTACCCAAAGTTTACATAATTTGCCTCATTTTCACCCATAGGCGATAATGTTAAAATTTTTTGAACTGTTTAAAATTGAACAAAAAATTGTTCAAATAAAAAAGTAAAATATGGAAATGAGATGACCTCGCCGAGATCTTTCGAATGCAAAAAGAATTTTTCCAATCGGACAATTCGTTCAAAAGTTATTAGGGGGGGGGGGGCAGACCGACAGACAGACAGACCGACAGACACCCTTTTTCCCCATCTCAAAACCCTACTTTCAAATTTTTTATTTTTCAGTCTTTATTTAATTACTTAACTTATTTTTGACTTTTCTTGATTTTTAACGATATTTTCACGATACATTAAGCCTTCTTTCATGCTTTATTATTATTATTTTTTTACTTTTACGGGAAAGTAGGCTAATAAAAGAGAATGTAATGCGAAAAGGCGCAGTAAACTGGGTGGGCCGTGTGCAGCGTCGCAGCTGGCCGTTCCTCGCATCTCAAATATCGCTCGTATTTCAAAACAAAACTTCGCCACTCGACAGCTCTCGTATCTCAAATAACTCGTATGTCAGGGCACTCGTATCTCGAGTGCTGTATTTTCAAGTGTTAATTTTTTTTTTCTCTTTTTTTCTTCTAATCATTAGAATAATCGTCTTTCTAAATGACAAGCCCAACCCTTTCGATATCTTAAATGTTTCATCAAATTATCTCATTTAAATTAGCTAATGTAAAACAAAAATTATTTTTTCCTATATTGTTAGAAAGAAACTTTAATTGTTATTGATGAGCAGAAAAATTCAATATGTTTACTCCCTAAAGATGATTTTGTAAGAAATATACGCATCTTATTGTTACCTGGGGGATTCGTGTACAAAATTTTATCCTTATAAAAGTTATATATTTTTAAATGTAACATTACCATTTTTTTAATGTTACATTTTCATTTAAGAACAATCAATTTTTACTCATTTAGAAAAAATAAAAAAAATTGCAAAAATTTAAGGATTTTACTTCTTATTTTTTCAATTTTTTTACATATATGTTTAGTTTCATTATTATTATTGTTTAGTGATAAGTAGATTAATTTTCGATTTATTTGACACTTTTAATTTAGTCTTCTAAGGTTTCTATTTTATTTATTATTTTTGTTTTGCAGAAATTTCTTGATGTTTTTCTGTATAGTACGTATTTCTTTAAATTTTTAGATAGATATATAACTTTTCCATTTAAATTAGTGGTGAGTGCATTTATTTTCGATTTTAAGTCCGCTTTCACCTTTTTAAACCGGTTTTGTTTAAGCCTAAACAATATAAGCACGTGATAGTGCGATGCACTGATGCGGTTATGGCATCAAATTCTTACTGTTGAAAACTCGATATTTATCGATAGTTTTCCACCTCCAGTGATAGGGCGAAAGAATCAGTGAAGTGTTTAGGAGACCCTCAAGAACAGTTAAGAGGGACTCACATGATTAGTTACGTAACATATTCAGATTCAAAAAGAAAGTTAAAGGCTTTCTCATCATCATCATCACTTATATTTGTTGATGGGCCGTTAGGCCCCGGGAGGGGCCTTTTACCCAGATCTCCTTTGTGAGCGTACGTCGTTAGGAGATAGATTAATGCGCCCTAAGGCTTACATCACGTCCCCGAAGGGCAGAGGGGGGGGGGGGGGGTCCGCGTCTCGGACGAGTTAGAATAGTAAGCTACATAAAAATACAAGACGACAAAATATATATATATATATATTAAAATATATATATATAATTATTTTTTTCTTTTAAGCATTTTTTTTTAAATTTATACTTTTTTCTTTTTGGATTTTCTCTTTTTTAATTTTTTTCTTCACATATTAAAGGCTTTCTCATCATCATATCGTAAATTTGTAATGGGCCGTTAGGCCCCGGGGGGCCTTTTACCCAGTATCTATGTGAGTAAACTTCGGAGGAGATCAATCAATGTTCCCTAAGGCTAACTTCTTTGTCCCCGAGGGGCAGGGGTTTGTCCAAGTCATGGACGAGGGTTATAGTAAAAGCATTATAATTGAAATGATAAATAGATAATAATAATTTTTTTTTTTTTTTCATTTTTTAAAATTTTATACTTTTTTTTTTAATTAAAGCGAATTATAAGTTTGACTGGTAGTTAAATGTAAAATAGAAAACTTATGAGATTAAATATATATTAAAATCCATTTACTGACTCCTTCCTTTAATGACTCTTTTTATTTTGTAAATTATTTTCTGTTGGGTTGAATTAGATGTTCCAAAAGCCTTATAGGACTTTTACATTGAAAAATGTTTTATTAGTGATATTAGCCGTTGATATTAGTATTGCTTGCGATCATACTATTTTATTCATTAGTTAATAGATGGCGCTGAAAACTTTCAATACAAACAACGAGTGATTTCAGTTGAACATGAAATGAGAAATTACAAAAATAGAAGCGATTTAAGGAGAGAAATAAAAAGTAGCAAAAAATGTGTTCTAAGAACATTTTTTGATATTTTAGTGAAGCGGTGGTGTTTGAATTCAGTTTTAGCATTGTACCAAGTACGAGATTAAGGGTTTGTTAGTGTTGGTGAAAATTCCGTTAAGAATGTTTCGTTTTATTATAAATTCAGTACTTTGCGGTAAATTTTAGCACGGTAAATTGAGGAAACAAATATAAAGTGCAAAACAAATGAATGTTAAGCAATGATTGTGCAAATTAAACATTTCAATTTATTTTGCTGTTTCTTTTGAGTGCAATTTCTTCATACAGTGGTACCTCGAGATACGCGTGCCCTGACATGCGAGTGATTTGAGATACGAGGGTGTCGAGCAGCGAAGTTTGTTTTGCAATACGAGCGACATTTGAGATACGAGGAACGGCCAGCTGCGACGCTTAGGCCCACCCAGTTTACTGCGCCTGCGCAGTAAATTGCTTTGAGATACGAGCAAATTGACATACGAGTGATTTGAGATACGAGGGTGTCGAGCAGAGAAGTTTTGTTTCGTAATACGAGCGACATTTGAGATACGAGGAACGGCCAGCTGCGACGCTACGGCCCACCCAGTTTACTGCGCTTTTTGCGCAGTAAATTGATTTGAGAATTTTTAACGAGCAAATTGACATACGAGTGATTTGAGATACGAGGGTGTCGAGCAGCGAAGTTTGTTTTGTAATACGAGCGACATTTCAGATACGAGGAACGGCCAGCTGCGACGCTACGGCCCACCCAGTTTACTGCGCCTGCGCAGTAAATTGCTTTGAGATACGAGCAAATTTACATACGAGCAAGGTGACGGAACGAATTAAACTCGTATCTCGAGGTATCACTGTATTTTCTAATTTCACACCAGTTAAAATGTTTCAATACTCTTATAGCATTCAATGAAGAGTTTTTTTTTCCCCAAATTTTTAAAAAAAAGTATATATGGGATAAGACTCTCCTAATGCAGCGAAATAAATTAAAGATTTGACAGTTAAAACTAATTAAACAATGGGTAATCGATGGATGTCTTATGTAGAATTACATTGCTTTAATGGAAAGTTCAAAGAAAAAATAAACGAAAGGAACATTAACTCGAATATAAATTATTCTATATTCTTTTAATAAGTAAACGAACAAAATTTGAAAGATATTTAGTATTTCCAGAGGGGGGGGGGGGGGCAGTCTTGACATCGTAGCAACGGCGCCTTTGTCCCTACTTGTTAAAATTTAACGAAAGCTATTCACTGGGTTGTGCTAAAAAGTTACTATAACTTACCAACTAAGCTACTGTTCATGAATAAGTTACTTATAAGTTACTACTGAACACGCTGCATTAATGTAGATAAACGTAGAATAGATATTGAGTAATCTCAATATCTGCTCTACGATATTGTACGATATCTATTAGAACATGGTGCATCGCACCTCCACTAAAAAGGGTTATAACTCGAACAAAGTGAAAGTAGTAGTAAATGCAGAATTATGTATGTTTTACTGAGTTCTTCCTGGCCTATTAATTGCGTCAGTTTCTTTGTCTTGCTTTTTAAGTTATTTGAGGTGAAACTGAATTATAATTCCATAATTATTCCACAAAATTGTACATATTTTAAGAAACGATAAACCACACGTAAGATAATAAGAATCAAAAACGTTATTTAATCTCAGATAAATGTGAATTAAAAAAACCTCTAGATTTAAATATTATGCATACTTTTATTTTTTCCGCTTGTTGGTTAAACCCCTCGAATTTAATTCTTCAGATTAGTCGAATCCGCTTTTATAATTGTTTATTGCTAAAATAAGAAGCAAGCCATTAATTCTGTTTGCAATGCAACTATCTGCATCCTTCACAAGAATTTTTTTTTTTTTCATTTCAAGCATTTAGCAAGGTTCATTACGAAGTAAATGAACAAATTTTCTCTTTATTTCCATGAAAGTCTCATTTTTAAAAATATGAACTTACAAATACAAATACAAAAGTGACGACCAGCAACAGGCTCAGGGCCCAGCTAGGCTGGTCCTAGTCAATTTAGCAATCCCTAATAAACATCAAAAGCTTTCATAAAAGTCTTTACCCCACTGCAATTAACAGTCGCTTCCGGTGAACTATTCCAACTGCCTATAACCCTATTGAAGTAGTAATTTTTCCCAATTTTAAGATTTGCCTGAGATATGACCTCTGGTTCTATTTTCAGCACATAGCTGAAGTTACAAAACCACCTTCGTTTGAAAATATAAATGAAAGTGCAAAATCATGAATATTACTCATTGAATTGTTTATACTTCTCGTATTGTCAGTTTCAATTAATTAGTGTGCTATATTTCTTTTCCGAGAAGCATATCCTTCATTTCTTGCTCAGTACAACAGAGGTATAACTAATTAATTTAGCAATAATAAAATAAGGTTAAAAATTCCGAACGCCTCCCCTGGAGAAAATAGTTGGTTTTGGAGTTTTGGCCCTCTTGTAATGAAAGTGCGAATAATCTCGGAAAAGAGATATTCTAGTCCATAATGATAAAAGTTAAATTAGAAAAAAAATCAGAAACCTGTGGGTGAGTCAAAGTTCCTGAGGGCCAAAACCGGAAAAAATTAAATGTTAAACTTATCTCTGTGCTGAAAGAAATAAAAGTCAACTATTTTAAAGTAGTGATTTAAAAGTGTTTAAAAAATGCTGTCACTTGTTCACCTAAGTGATTCGAGTGAATCTCCATTCGAGTCCCTTATATCCCAAAGTTCACAACTTTTTGAATTAATAAAAGGGGTATCTATACATGCTAAATGTGTCTAACATTTATCGTTGCACATTTGAGAAAGCAAGGAATAAAGATTCAGAAACGAGAAGAAAAGGGAAGCAAATGAAACAATGTTGGACATTTCCAGATTGCCTCTTTAAAGAGAAAAAAGGGAGAATTTTGACTAAAGATTTGTGTTTGTTCAACTTTTAAGCTTCATGATCTCAATTTCGTACAAGTGAAAAATACTCGTAAATTTTCCAACGACCAATCAAATTAATTAAATTCTATGCATACTGTATATACTTGCACTTATCACTGGAATATTTTTAAAATTCATAACCAGAAAGCAAAAGGAAATCACGTGATGTTGTGGGGGAGAATTAGGAGAAATTAATACGCAAAGCGTTTTCCACCCTCAAATTTTCTTTCTCTATTTTTTCTCTCCCAGTATATTGTGCTTTGTAACTAAATTTCAGCATTTTACTTTCACGTTTCTGTTCGCGCCATGAAAAAAGGGGAAGGGAAAGGGGAAATATATAAAGTGCCTGCAATCGGTCTGTAGGTGACTTTAGTCTGTGTGTTTTAAAACCGAAACTAAAATTAAAAAGGGATTGAAAAAGGTTATTTGTTTTTAATGCTATACATAGAAGTCACATATCTGTAAATAAAAATTAAATTTAGATACAGGATTCGGATTTCATTAATAACGCAAGCCATACTGACTGAAGTCACCATTCGAGGGGGGGGGGGGGTAAACTAGTTTTATCACGTTAACTCTCCCCCCGACTTGCATGAACTCAGAAAAGATCAAGCAAGAGCCAATTAGGAAGCGAAAAGTGGAATTTAAGCAATAACCAAATGCATACTTAATCAAAGCAATCATAAGCAAATGTTATTACTAACCTGCGAAAATAAGCTTTAAATAAAAATAAGCCTAGAAATAAAATGAAAACATGCAACTAATTATAAAAACAGTCTAAATACCTACATTGCAAAACGAAGTAAAAAAATAGACGAAAAAATGCCACGCAGCTAATTGCTTAAGACGCAGCCATGCATTCAGTAACTGCTATGTATATATTTACTCTAAAGCAATTTTCTAAGCTGGTGCTTGATTGGTTTTATGGGAATGTTTCATGAAACATGTCCATGTTGTTGATGGTAAATTTATACCAAAGCGAACCATTCCCCAAAGGAGCTTTCCCCAACAATAACAACAAACCCTTAATCTGATAATGTTAAAGTTCAATTTTTGGCGCTCATTTATCTTTATAAAACAAGACGGTGGTGCCAAAGAAAACAAAGAGGAAAAAATCCTAGCGGCCGGGGAACTTCTCAACTCGAGTGAGATGTCGATACCGCGAGAATAAATGGAGCTCCGCCATCATTATTATTAAGCGGCCAAGGTGTCTAATGATGAGGCTGGACGCGACCCTTTTCATCAATTGTCTCTTTGGTCGCTGCTGTGGGGGGTTCTGTCAGGAGTAACGGCGGAGTTCTTTGTCATTCCCGAAAACTTTGTCTCTGAAGTCAAACATTGGGGTGCAGTTAATCCGCTTCTTTTAGCCTCTCTTTTCCCCGGTGGAGATTTTCCTTTTCTTTTTTATGAGCTGACCACCACAGATCTGGGAAAAATTAATAGATTGGACACACTCCCTCGGGATCATTCATATATGACGTCACGCTTCGAGGGGGGCGTCGTGAAATTGTGACAAAGTGTGACAAGGGGAGGAGAGGAGTAACAGGAAGTGTGACATCAGGCTTATACAACATAGATTGACATGTGACAAAGGGGGGAGGGGGGGGGGTCAAATATATGGGAAAAAGAGTGGCGTCATTTATGGATGGTCCCTTATCCTGCTGCAAAATTCGCTCACAGTTGCATTTGCATTCTAAGTCCTAACAATACAATTTCGGATTTATTGGTGATGTTAGAGAAAGCGGGAGTTCAGGAACTCTATCTTTTAGGCTACTTTTGATGACGTCAGTGATAGTGTTTGGTATTGTTCCCCCAAAGTGTTTTTGAAACTGAAGTCCTAAAAGCGCAATTTCATGGTATCTTTGGTGATGTAGGATGTAGAGAAAGGGAGAGCGGTTCAGAGGATTTCCGTTGAAGTGTGACATTTTGTGACAAAGGGTCAAATAGATCGGAAAAAAGAGTGAAATCATTTATGAACCGTCCCCTCAGTCCCAAATTAGTTGCTGCATTTGAATACTTTTGTACCGAATATTGGTACTGAATACTGATGATTTTGCTTGAAAATTTTTCGGAGATTTCGGGGAGCTGTACTATCAAATAACGACGTTTACATACCTCAGCCTTCTCCTTCTTTCCTTAAATCAGTACAAAATTAGTTATGAAAATGATTTTGGTTTCCACCTGTAAGGGACCGTTTATAAATGATGCTGCAGATTTTTTTCAATATATTTGACCCCCTCCCCCCTTTGTCACTGTCACACTTCAACATACTCCTTACCCCCCCCCCCCCTTGTCACATATCACGCTATATTACATTTGCATAAAATAAGTTTAATTTGCTGATTGTCCTGCAGTGGACCAGTCGGCAGAAGCTCGGTTAACGTAGAACACCGAAAGTGAAGCACCATCGACTTAGATCAGTGTTTGGGAGGGTGACAACCTCTCGCGCGTGGTTCCTGTGAGGCCGTGTATGCTAAAGGAAGCTGGTGCACGTTGAATAGGTCGTGGCTCCAAGGTCCTTCAAGTGAAACGATACCCCAGGTGACGGTCTCTCATCTGGGAGCTGGTTCAAAAAATTAAGAGACCATATATAAAAGGGCGGAAATCGGACTCCTGCCTACAAGGGCCCCGTTAGACTTAGGAGCAGCGGACCCATTCTTCCTCGCTTCGCGCGAGGATACGACGACGACAACAATTTGCTGATTTTAAATGTTTTTTGTAGGAATCAAAATGTACAATGTCACACTTCTTGTTACCCCCCTCCCCTCCCCTTGTCACAAACTGTCACACTTTCTTGAAGCCCCCCCCCCTCTAAGAGTGACATCATTTACGAATGACCCCAAAGTGATGGTTAAATCCTCACCAAAATGGCGCGTGGCTTAAGAGCGAGCAAACCCTGCTAACGTTTCGAAAAATTTGTTATAAAATAAGTATTTCGCTTGTGGAAGCAAAAAATGAGAATGAATATACCAAGTTGTGATGATTTTAATCGTAAATAAATCAATTTTAATTGATATTTGGGGGATTTCTTGCGCATAATATAGCTTCAGAATTACATATCTACTTCAGGCTCCTCCTAGGGGTCATTCAAAAATGATGTCACACTTCGAGGGGGAGGGGGGTTCTTGAAATTGTGACAAGGGGAGGAGGGGGTAACAAGAAATGTAACATTGCACATTTTGGTTTCTATAAAAACATTTAAAACCAGAAAATGAATTGTATTTCTAAAGTATTTTTGATTTTTATAATTTGAGTTTAACCCTTATTCTCATAAAGTAGCATATACCTAGGGTTTTCCCCTATTTGCTATTTGTTAACAAATAGAAAGTACGGAAAACCCCAGGTAGCATAAATGCTACTTTATGAGAATAAGGGTTAAAGCTATCATTTTGTATCTAAACACCGATACTGATTAGGGCTTAAATTTACTTCTTATTAAAAGCTTAAAAGGAAATTTTCTAAGGCATTTACACTTTCAAGATAAAATTGCGCGGAAGCGTGGATCATTTTTCCCAGAATTCTAACAATTAATGTATTTTACTGTTCTGTACTAATTGTTTCCTGTTGTAAAAACCTCATTTTATAGTAATTAAGTACACATGTAATCATTATTGTTATTATGGTCACAAATGTCGTTAAAAGTTCGAAAATAAGATTAACAAGAAGTTCCGTCTAGAACTATACGAGCCTACTTTCCCGTATACACCGAATTCAAATTTATAATCTAGCTATCTATCTATCTGTCTTTCTCGTCTAGCTTTAGTTCTTAATTGCTTCAAATATACCTTTTTCAACGGTTAATACATATTCATTTATTAAGTCATTCATGTATTTATTCACTCATTTATTCATTCTTTCTTTTGCTTATTCATTTAATCATTCATTAATTCAAAAAAATTCTTGAAAATTCCGATCAAAAAATTTCATAGGAAAATAGGCTCGCTAGTTCCGGATGAACTTTCTACTAGTACATGTTCTACGCCATAAGAGCTTTCCGATAAAGTTTGTTCCAAGCAAATCGGTCCGTTAGATCAGGAATTATATAGGATTGAAATTTCCCCGTAGGCGGTATGTTAATTTTTTTTGAACTGTTCAAAAATGAACAAAAATTGTTCAAATCAATATTTCACGCCAAGAACTTCTTTCGGTGAGCTTGGTCATGGGAACTTGGATCTTGTACCCAGAGTTTACATAATTGGCTTCATTTTCACCCATAGGTGCTAATGTTAAAATTTTTCCTCGACAGAGAAAAATATATAGTATAAATGGGGAGCCAGTGCTTAGTTAGGATTCGCTTCATTGCCGGTTAGCTGCCACTTCTTTGTTCGCGAGAAGAATATCTCCAGTTGTAACTTTAAGATTAAAGCAGTTTTAATTTTGAACTTTTTCTTTTACATGCTTTGTTGTGTGGCACTACATATATTTAGTTTTTCACAGTTTTAGCATTTTTGTTCGCAAAACTTTAACATTTTTGATCAAGATTTCAGTTGATTTATCTATGGTTTTGATACTTTATACTTGTTATTTGTTCATTTTTATGATGTTTTACCATTTCGTGCTCAATAATTTTATGAGTCCAGTCTAAGTTTTAGTCGACAGATCTAAATTTTTTTACGTTTTGTATTTAATATTTTGATATTTTTGTGTTGCTTTAATATATTATACTTAATTACTATATTATACTAATTATTATACTTAATTATTAACTATTAATTATTTTTTCTTTCTAAGTTTCTCTGAATGCATTTAAGTTTTGACATTGAAGTCAATTTGTCATTTAAGTTTGAAGTTAGCATTCTTTCATGCATTATTGCTTTGTATTGTGTATTTTTTAATATTTCACAGTATTAGCATTTTGTTCTTCGAACTTTTACATTTTTCTGATTAAGATTGCTCTAAACACATCTACGTTTTGATGGCGAATCTATGTTTTCAAGTTTTATTTGATAACTCCAAATTTTTTATGTTTAGTAATTTGTACTTTTACAATTTGTGTTGCTTCAGTATATTATACTTAGTATTTTTATATCTCCATAGTACTTTAACACTATGTTTTTACTAAATAAATGTATATTTGACGTTCTGTGCTTAGTACTTTCACAGTTTCTATACTAAGTTTTACTAGAAGAATCTAAGTTTTGATGTTTTGTACGTAGTACTTTTACATTTTAGTGTTGCTTTAATATATTATACTTAATATTTTTACATCTTCATTCCATGTTTTAGTTAAAGTTTTAACATTCGTACACAGTACTTTTTACATTTCGCAAGTGCATGTCAATGTACAAATCTATGTTTTGATACTTTATACTTGTTATTTAGACATTTTTATGATGTTTTAACATTTCGTACTTAGTAATTTCACTCGACTTCAGTCTAAGTTTTAGAAGATAACTCTAACTTTTTTTACGTTTTGTATTTTTGTACTCTTAAATTTTTTACATTTATAGAATCTTTGAACATTTTGTACTCATACTCTTTACGCTTTTAGTTTGAATTTTTGTAGATCCATCTAAATTTTTTAAGTTTCGTACTTAAACTTTTATATTTTCGTACAAAGTTACACTTGATGAATACGTTATATACTTAGAATTTTTACATTTTCATGTTGCTTTAATATTTCATACTTACTACATTTGGTTCAATTATATTGTCATTCTAAGTTTTAGTAGATAAATCAGAGTTTTAACATTTTGTACGTAGTAATTTTTACATTTTTGCATTAAGTTTTAACATTTTGCAAGTGTATAACACTTTTCTTTTGAAAAGTTCCTTACTTTTACATCTTTGTTTTGAGTTTTTCTGCGTGAATTTGAGTTTTGCAGCTTTATACTTAACATTTTTACATGTTTTGTTGTTTTGTACTGCGTGTTTTTTAATTTTTCAGAGTTTTAGGATTTTGTTGTTAGAATTTTTACATTTTTGATTAATATTTCAGGAGCCAAATCTATGTTTTGTTGCTTTATAGTTGTCATTTTGACATTTTTATGATGTTTTAACAGTTTGTACTTAGTAATTTTACGACTTCATTACAAGTTTTTGTAGAGAAATCATTTTTTACGTTTTGAAGTTTTAATAACTTGTGAATGCTTAACACTTTTGTTTTGTAATATTCAGTAATTTTACATTTGCGCTCTAAGTTTTTCTAGACGAATTTGAAATTATATGGTTTATCAAAAATTTTAGTTCTAAGTTTTGACCGTTTGTATGTAGTATTTTTTCTTTTTCTTTTTTTTTAATTTTTATGATACATTGTTTTAATATCTTAATCTATTTTGATGTTTTGTCTTTTGCACTTTAACATTTTCATTTTGCTTTTATCAAATTAATGTATATTTGAGGTTCTGTCCTTAGTACTTTTACATTTTTATACTAAGTTTTACTAGATGAATCTAAGTTTTGATGCTTTGTATGTTGTAATTTTACATTTTAGTGTTGCTTTAAGTCATTATACTTAATATTTTTACATCTTCGTTTCATGTTTTAGTTAAAGTTTTAACATTCGTACACAGTACTTTTTACATTTTGCAAGTGCATAACACTTTTATTTTTGAAAATTTTCGTAGTTTTACATTATTCGTTCTAAGTTTTACTAGATGACTCTAAGTTTTGATGTTTTGTGCGCAGTACTTTGACTTTACTTATGGAGTTTTTAGCAGGTTAATATAAATTTTGCATTGGTAGTAGTAGTTGAAAGCTATGTTTCTTTATTTCAGTTAGTAATGCAAGGCTTTGAGTATAACGTTTCTAACTTTTTTTTATATTCTGTACTTTATGTTGCTACGATTTTAACCAATTCTATATTTAACTTGAACTCTGCATAAAGTTGTTTGCAATCTTAGTTTCAAAGTAAAGATTTCAATTTTGTATGTAAGTAATAGACTTTTTCAAAACACGGAATTTGTCACGTAAATAGCTTGAAAGTTTTCTTTGTACTTTAGTAATAAACGTTTTCAATGTGGGAAAGACGCGTTGCAAATTGTTTTGATCAATATTTTTCTCGGTTGTATATCATAAACCCTACGTAAATTATAAAAATTGTTTTAAAGATTGAGTTTTGAAAATAAATAACTTCTTGAATAAATGAAATGTTCGTTAAATGTTAAAGAGTAAGTTTTGAAAGTCTTTGAATGAATGAAATGTTCGTTTAATGTGTTATGTGCTTGATTATAATATTAAGGGTGTGAACAATGTAAAGATTTCAAGTTTGTATGTTAGTAATACTCTTTTTCAAAACAGGAAATTTCCAGCGAAAATAGCTTGAAAGTTTTCTTTGAACTTTGCTAATAAACCTTTTCAATGTATGAAACTCGTATTGGAAGTAGTTTTGTCAAATATTTTTATTGGTTGTATTACTCTGTGAAAATCTTAAAAATTGTGTTAAACACTGAGTTTTGAAAATAAATAACTTATTGAATAGATGAAACGTTCGTTAAATGTTTAAGAGTAAGTTTTGAAAGTCATTGAATAGATGAAATGTCTGCTTAATGTGTTATATGCTTGATTATAATATTAAAGGTGCGAATAACGTAAAGATTCCAAGTTTGTATGTTAGTAATAGACTTTTTCAAAGCATGAAATTTGCAGCGTAAATAGCATTTAAGTTTTCTTCGAACTTTGGTAATAAACCTTTACAATGTATGAAACTCGTTTGGAAATAGATTTGTTAAATATTTTTCTCGGTTGTATATTATAAAATCTTTTAATGTATTGAATGGCTTGATTATAATACTAAAGGTAAGAAATTCTTCACTCGGAAGTAATGAATTGAAGGATTATACCTAGGAAAAAATGAGCGTTTAATGAAAACTGTCTGAGTATGGTGTGTTAAATACATAGGTCTCCGTAAAATTATTAAATTTATACGTATGTATGTAGTTGTGTGTATGAAATATTTTAAAAAGATTTGAGAAATCCGCATTAAAAGCTACTGGATGTATCCTTGTGAAAGATAAACCTGATATGAATCACTGTTCGATTGGGGTGGCCTATGAGCTATTGCTGCCTTATCTTCGTCAGCTGATAAGAGCCTGAAGAATCATTTCTACGTAGTGGTTTGGAAGGGAAACATGTACGCTCTCTCTTCTCTGTAAGTACATGATGTTTTATATAATTTGTATTTCGACTTTAAAGTATTTCTTAGATTGCATTCTGTTAAAATTAGATTCATGTAAGTTTAAATAAGTGAAATATAGCTATATTGCAGGAAAAAATTCTTCGATTATCAACGTGTGAATGATATTATTTTAAGTGCATTCTCTCTGTGTTCATTCACTAACTGTACTGCTAGATTTTGCATAGTTGATTCATGTTTGTGTATCGTATAACTGAAAATTCTCAACGATTGCTTTGCTTAGTAAGAACTCGGTGGAGGAAGTGCTAAAATTGTCCTTTATTTCTAAGAGGCTTTTTTAGCATTCATTCTTCCAAGTTCTGATAATGGATGTTATTAATTATTTTTAATGGTAGAAGTTTCAACAGATGTTACATCTTGTGTGTGTTTTTTATGTCTTTGAGTATAATATTTCTAACTCTCTTTTTTATTTTCTGTAGTTTATGTAGCAATTATTTTAAGCATTACCGTATTTAAATTAAGTTGTATTCATGTGATCTTAGTTTCAAAGACTCTAAGTTTGTATGTAAGTAATAGACTTTTTCAATGCATGAAATTTGCGGTGTGAACAGTTTTAAAGTTTCTTCGTGCTTAAGTAATAAACTTTTTCAGTGTGTGAAAATCGTGTTGTAAATAGTTATGTTAAATATTTTTCTCGGTTGTAGGTATATCATAAAATCTTTGTAAATTAGGAGTTCTGTGTAAATCCTAAAAATAAATAATTTGTTTGAATAAATGAAAAATTCGTTAAATGTTAAAGACAAAGTTTTGAAACTCTTTTGAATAGGTGAAATGTTCGTTAAATGTATTGTATTGTACGTCAATCGGGTTGTTAAGTTGCTTCGCAGTTACAAATTCAGCAATATGATCTTGACTATTTTTAAAGTTTCTTTAATCATGATGTATATGACTACAATAATCTCGTAGATTGTATTCGTTTGAAACGTTAAAATGTATAAGAAAAAATCTAAATTGAAAAAAAAAAAATAATAATAATAATAATATTGAAATACATGAACCCTTCGCTTATTATTCTATGTAAAATCAAGTTGCCGAACATACTCTAACTTCTCTTATTTCATGCAAACTCTTAAACTTGGAAAAAAATCTAGTGGTATAATATTGATTAAAGGATGATTACTTATAATACAAATATAGTCTTAGTTGATATAAATTCATTGATTTGTATTGATAGAAAACAGTAAAATGGATGTAAACCTGTTTAAGTATAGAAGAAATCGCCGCCTTTTTGTAAAAGTATTGTTAAATTAGTACGTATAAACCTACTGATGCTCATTTTCTAAGTTCCAAATATTTCAATAAAACTTTTAATTGACTAAAATTTAGTAAATTATGAGGATCGATTTGATTGGTGCATATTAAGTCCACACTTTTTCAAGAAACTATTTGATAAGTTCTCATCTAATCCTGTCTTTTACGTTCTAGGTGGAAAAAATATGTTCAAAATTAAAAGATAGTTGTTACTAATACATTATTAAATCGATTTTAAGATTACATTAATACTATGAATTGATTAAATATGGTGAAATTTAATTGTGATGGAAATAGTTAATTCTCACTAGAACACAACAGTTAAGTTTGATACTAACGCAAGGAAAAAAAAAAAAAAAACATAGCAATCGCGATTTGATTGAATGAGTTTTACAACATTAAGGTCTGGAGTGCATGAATCCGAATATCTGAAAGAAGATGTAATTAAATAAAATACTCTATGTCCAAAAATAATTTATCTCACTAGATGACAACATGAGCGTTTCAACTCTTGAAATAAAAAAAATAAATTAATGTTACCACTCGCGAAAAACCTAAGTTGGAAATTAAAAATAACATCGGAAAACGATAAAGTCCAAAAAAAAAAAAAATAATAATAATAATTTCTCTCACAAAATTACGCCATGAGCGTCTCAAACCTTTTAATTAAAACTAAAAACATGTTACAAATACAAAAACTAATGTTGCCATTCGTGAAAACCTAAGTTGGAAATCAAAAATAGCTTCGGAAAACGACAAAGTCCGAAAAATAATTATTCCTATTTTTATCACTAGGAGGCTCTTCGTAAAAGTACGTTGTCATGGAAACCACGACACACGGTAGAACCATTTCCATTCCCTAAAATATAAATTTAATCAGAACCAAAACTAAATCGGCGTTGCCATTCCGAAAAAACGAAACTTCGGAGTAACAAGTAAAACAACTCAACTCCACTCATAAACCCCCGTAATCTTCTACGAGGATAGCAGCGGGAACCCTACTACTCAACCCCACTCGGCAGGCGGAGTAGGTGGGCGTGGCAGGCGGAGCAGGGAGGCGTGGCTGATCCGCAATCCGCCTGCTGGCGTAGAACTGCCATCTTTCCACTACTGTTGAATTTGGTGTATACGGGAAAGTAGGCTCGTATAGTTCTACTCGGAACTTCTTGTTTTCTCTGGTGGTGCAACTGAAATGATAGTAGTTAGATTTCAGTTGCAAAAATCGAGTTTTGCAACGTGATATCGTATTCCCAGTTGCTGTAACTACATTGTTTTAAAAGTCTTTTGCTTCCATAAATGGGAACAAATGATCCAATACTAACAAGAAATTTTATGTAGATAAATATATTATTAAAGGCATTAATGATAGAGGCGTTCATTTGTCTAGGTAATTTGTGATTTCATAGAGAGGAGTAGTGATCTTGTCTAGTTAATTTGTGATTTCATAGAGAGGAGAACTGATCTTGTCTAGTTGATTTGTGATGTCATAGAGAACAATAATTATTCTGTATATTACCAACTAATTTTAGTTACTATTGTATGAAGATCAATACAGATCATTTTCATTAATAAATATTCCTGATTTTTTTAAGCATATTTTTCTTTTGTGTTTGTAATATTCACTGATAGTACTAATTATACATAATACAAATTATATTTTAATAATATTATTAATTTACTTTAAAATATTTATTTTGAATTACTTTTGCAAGTGTAAACCGTTCCTATATTGAGTTTAAACAATATAAAATAACACATTATTTTTTCTCTCTCTCTTTCTGTCTCTAAGAAAGTAAGATATCTCTATTCTTGTTTAATTTTCACGATGTATTCTTTATTTTAATATTACGCTTTAATTATTATATTTTATTTTTTTAGTTAAACAAATCATTTAAAAAAATGCTCATTTAATTTATTTTTGCGATTTTTTTTTTTTTTTTTGCCATACTATTAAGCCTTTTTTCTCCTTTTCTATTTCGATCCAATTATGATTACGAATTTGTTGTTCTAAACAGTAGCAACTCAAATTTCGTTCATAAAATTCATTTATATCCGTTTTTTGTAATATCTCAAATAAATAAATAAATCTTTGTATACAAGTTTCATTAGAAATAACTATGTTATAAAAAACAAAAACTTTGGCAGGTGGTTTAATACTTGTGGGAAGCATTAGGCGAATGCGTAGAGCGTCTAAGAATCTTACATTGATTTAATCAGTAATTGTACAGGAAGCAAATTCTATTGATTCTACAATTCGTAAACTATACGTATTAGAAGGTTATAGTGATAGATTTTATGTATATCAGTATGATTACGTATTAACAGTTCAAAAAACATATAGATATATATATATGAAACTCTTTAGCAATTTTGTAAACTGGTAGTTTATTAGTCAATAGGAATGTTTCATGAAACATTTCCATATTGTTGAGGGTAAATTTATACCGCAGTGGAAGGTGATCATTTTTACCAGAATTCATACTTTTTTCCCCCTGCAATATTCAAAATTTTCTTATTTTTCTATTTATCTCCGCCCTTTTACACTAATAAATTCCCCTTACCAAAAATAAACTAAAAAGTTCAAATACCATCAATTCTGTTTTCAACCCTTTAAAAACCACGTTCATCCACCTAGCAAATGTTTATGAAACAACCCTAAGACTTCAATGATCTCCAACTGGCACTCGGGGCTTGTCACGCCACTGTCTCCGATTCTGTTGATGACATCGGCTCGAAGTCTTTGAACTTCAATCCCTCCATTTCAGACGCATCTCCCTCTTTAATTATAAAGTTTCAGTCCTTTTGAATCTGGCAACTCGCAGGCTCAAGTTTCCGACCTTAATTACCTCGGATTCGGGCAGTCCTCGTAATTGACCCTGCTAAAGGGGGTGAATTCAGGGAAAGTTGGTGCGCCTTTCACGTTTGTTAAGCTGCTTGTGTACATGTGTAAAGGAGCTCGTTTCGTTTCTGTGCGCTTTTGTGTGCATATGTATGTTATATCACTCTGAAATTGATGAAAAACTAAGCCATATGAATATGCTCGAAAACTCTAGAACAAATAGAACTTTTGTTATTTCCCATAACCTAATTATTTGCTACATAATTGTTTGAGGATATTATCTGGAAATATGTAGCACACAATGTGTTTGTTTGTGTGTGTGTGGGGGTGGGGGGGGGGGGGTGTATGTGTGCAATGAAACCTGTGTTAGTTAACCACTTGCGGTACAGCACTTTAGTGGTCAACTTAGACAGGTGGTCAACTCATAGAGGTGGAGATTTTTTTTCTTTTCGCCATTTCTTACTCTATGCATTTATTCATTTATAACTAATTAAAATACAGCTTCATGCAGTGACGTTACTTTAAAATAGTGATAAGCTTTTTTTCCCACAATTATCTAAAATATCATTAAAGAAATTTTACCCGAATGGCTTACAATGTATCCTATACAACTTCAAAAGTAAAGTACTTGGGTAAAATAAAGATAAATATCAAATTAATTATGTCAGTTACTTATATGATGGTAACGGTTTCCTAAAAATATACATTTTTCAAAATGGCTCTATCAGATCAAAGAAAAAAGAAGAAATTCATTAAAGAATAAATGAGGGCTCAAAGAAGTTTTCCCATTTGGTTAACTAACAAAGAGGTGTAGGCAAACCTTATATTGTTGTTTCATCCATCCAGGCAAATACTAGCCTAATGTTATAACATAAAAAATATCCTGGAGAAACTATTTTAGTTTTTTTTTTTTATCTTTGTAAAAATCGATAAACAAATAAATATAGTAATAATTAGGCGGTCAACTTACAAAGGGTTTTTTATAATACTCCCACCCCAATTTGGCGTAGATAAGTGGTCAACATAGACAGGTGGTCCGCTTAGGTGGTCAAGTTAAAAAGATTTCCCTACATTATATAATATAAGGCTATTTCCGTTCCTGACAAAAGTGGTTAACTTAGGTGGTCAGCTTCAAAGGTGGTCAACTTTACAGGTTTTACTGTATATATATATATGTATATATATAAATACATATAATTTCTCCTAGCTTTTCGGCACAAATCAAATATGGTGCAGATACAAAAATTAACGCCGTCTCCAAATTCGCATGTTTTAAATCTGGACAAGCGTATCACAGTCAGAACAACGATCGGCATTTAAAATTTCCCCCCAAATGTTGTGGCCTCTATAACAGAAAGTTCAACGGCTTTAAAAGAGAAAGGGCAGCAAAACGATGGAGAAAGCAGGGATTTTAATTGATAAATTTCTTTACATTGGAAGTTAAAGCCGAAGAAAAGAGAAGATGAAAGAAGAAAAGAGAAAGAAGAAAGAGAAAGAAAATTAAAGAAGAAAAGAGAAAGAAGAAGAAAGAGGACGAAAATGAAAAAAAAAAAGAGTAAGAAGATGAAAGAAGAAAGAGTAAGAAAATGAAAGAAGAAAAGAGAAAGAAGATGAAAGAAGAAAATGAAAGAACAAAGGAGAAAGAAGAAGAAAAAAAGAAAGAGAAAGAATGTGAAGGAAGAGAAGAGAAATAAGATGAAATGAAAAAATCGAAAGAAGAAGAGAAAAAGAAGATGAAAGACGAAAAGAGAAAAAAGATGAAAGGAGAAAAAGGAAGAAGATGAAAGACGAAAAAAGAAAGATGAAAGGAGAAAAGGGAAAAGAGAAAGAAGATGAAAGAAGAAGAGCGAAATAAGAAAGAAGATGAAAGAGCAAGAAGATGAAAGGAGAAAAGAGAAGTAAAGCTAAGAAGAAGTAAAGCTAAAAAGAAAATTGACACTAAGCAACATGAGAGAGGTGAAAGCGCTTAAGGGTTTTACATTGAACAAATTGAAGAAAAGGAGAAAATCGTGAAGCATGGTGTAAAAAACAAAGACAATAAAAATTTCTAATTTTCTAAATGAACGCATACTAAATATGACGATACAACCCATGATGAGCAAACTGCATACTGTCTAATTTTGGTTCGGATATATTTTCTAAATAACTCCTCGTTTCACTTCGACTTTTAGTGGTGCGGTTTTTTCCCACTTTCTTTTGCTTTTCTAAGTTTTGCGATATATTCCCTAAATTCCATTTTAAAGCGGAAATAAAACTAATATAAACGAAATTACTCATTCGATATAACTTCACAAACTTCAGAGCCTTAAGTCTACTTATACTCCAAACTTAACTTTGTCATCTTATTCGTCCATCGAAGCTTTAAAAAGTTAAATAAATGTCACCTAAGAACAAACACGTGTTTTCGAAAGTTCTCGAGGCTAGTAATGACGGAAAACAAGAAGCTTCTCATTCAAGTTCTAACGCTCTCTTGAAGTTTCTTCAGCAAAGAAACAAAATACTTAACAGGAAAGGACGGAATAAAAACGGAAAAGGCAAAAAGAGAAAAACGGAAACCAGAAAGTTTGTTTTGGAGTTTGCCCCGGGGCCATTCGATTCGTTTCGGCTGAGCGAAGCTCCAGAAAATAGAAGACAGATGCGCATTTGTCGGGGTGCTCCTTGACAATAGAGTGTTCACAAATTTTTTGGTGTTCTTCCCGAAAGAAATTAGAAATACTCTAATATTTCTCATCGAAAACAAGTACATAATACATAAAAAAAAGTTTTTAGTCAGTTCCTATTTATGTCAACAAAGAAAAATTTTGTTTTGGTTACTTTTAATTAACATTATTAACATTCTTTCGTCTCTAATTTATGATTAATTAAATTTTGATTTTCGTGTTAGGATAAGCAGAACGGGAACCAGCGAGTTTTTCTAAGGAATCACAGCAGTGTGTTGCCGAAAAGCCGCAATATGCATTTAAGGGTAAATTATTATTTTTTAATTGCTCATTCACATTTAAATGGTAATGTTGTGATGGCACTGATACTAAATTTAAGAAGAATTTTCTGAAATATTCCAAGAGACATGTGCACAAAGTTCATTGGAAATTTGACCATCTTTCTCAAATTGCCCCAATAATTTAGAATATAACGTGAAAGAAAAAACACTGGCAATTTCATTAGCTGGAAGACAGTTCACTATTTGCCAAAATAGCTATTTTTGATTCCAGAAAAGTTTTAAATAATTTTAAATATTACTAATATTAATGATACATTTAAATAAATGCCTATTCTATAAAACAATATTTGTTAAGTATTTTTTTCTTTTAAAGTTACTCATTCACATTTAAAATGTGGCAATACTGTGATGGTGTTGATACCAAATGTAAGAAGAATGTTCTGAAACACACAATATTAGAGTACATGCGACGCCAAAGGGACTATTAAAAATCGTCATATAAGGGATAACGTCGTTTTTGCGATTAACACTTCTGGTTAAATCCAAGAACTGTGATCACACTTAAACGTCGTATAACCTCCTGAGATCTGGCATCCAATAAAATGGATGTCTTGCTTTTTCTCCCTGTTGGTTATAGATTTTATTATAGCAACCTGGACTGGAATTGTAAAGGAGGAATAGGAAATCACTTTTTAACTTTGAGAATTCGGAAACGGTAGTTTATTTCTTTACAATATGGCAAAGAACACGAGTCAATTTGGAATTCGGTGCTCTCGCAGTTGTTTTGATTCTCACATTATTCTTTTCTTCTATAATATTGTTCTAGGATTTTATACAAGTTTGATCTCTTTTCTTATGTTATAAGTAATGAATTAACATTTTAGTTGGGCCATTTTTCTCAAGGTATCAAAATAATTTAAATAAATATATTTAAATGTGAAAGAAAAAATACTGGTAGTTTCACTAGCTAGAAGACAATCCACCTATTGTCTCGCAACCTACCACGGACCATCTGGTGCCTGTAGATTGACGAAGCGTCACGCCGCTTTTCACACAGACTAAAAGAAAAAAAAGCACTCTCTTCTTTCCGTTGACACGCCGATTTCATGATGAAAAGCGTGAGATAGCTAATGTCGAAAATTTGTAACGCTTTCTTTATACTTTATCCGCTCTCGACGATTGCAGATGGCGATGGTTCGGATTTTAGAGGGGAGGGGGATAAGAAGAATAGCGGACGACGTTTGGGAATGTTTTCGGTCTTGGTGATGGATGTGTTTTGTCATTCCAAGTGAAGTAATAGTCCTGTCTGAGGTATAATGGTGACTGGAATGACGTACATATATATATAAAGACATTTCCGTTCACAAATGAAATTTAGCTGAGCACGTATCCGGACACGTTAGGAATTTTTCAAAATTAAGCTAGATAAGTGGTTTGATGAGGAATCGCTTGTGCTGCCTCCTCACTTTGGAATTTATGAACAAAAGATTCAATGGGGATTTTTTTTTCCCGTATTTTTCTTTATTTATTTCATTTAAAATGTTTTACCTTGCTATTCAACACTTCTTTCTTAGTTGCACTAACCACTTTGCTATCCTTGTTGCCGTACTAGCTGTTACTTAGCTTTTATAAAGTTGGTTGGATCATATGATCATCGTTTTTTTTTTCTATAAACTGTTGTTAGTTTCGAAAAACTTCTACAGTAAAACTTCCCAATAAGGGACACAAAGAGGACTGGAAATTTTGTCCCTTAAATAGAGGTGTCCCTTCCTTAGAGGTTCATAAATTGATGCATACATATATACTGTATTTAGTTTAACTTTTTAATAATAAACAAGTGTTACCATTTAAGCTTAAATACTAAACATGTTTCATGTATACAAATTTTAGGTCGAAATTATTGAAATCAAAATTTTTCATTGAAAACTAAAATTTTATCATAAATGTCGTATTGGAAAAATTTTGTAACTTACACAAACTTATTTGAGGTAATCTTTTCGATGGGTGTTGTTTTAAAGTACGTAATTTGGGACACAGTATACTTTTAGTGTACTTAATGTACTTTTTCCACTCTTTGCATAAAAAACTTGTTGGTAACCGGGTACTGTCTGTCAATGCAGAGCACACATGTATTCCATAATACAAAAGAGGGAAAAGCCTTTACAGTTTACAAATAGGTTTCGGCAAGCACTTTAAAATACACTTGTTTCTTTCTTCATGCTTCTAGGACTGATACAAACTGTCAGAAGTTAATTTTTAAAAAAAAAAAAAAAAATTCAGCTTCCTGTAAATATTTCTTATCCATATAACTAGAACTTTGTAAATTTTTCTCTATGAATGTCCCTTATTCAGAGGTAAATACATTGCAGTCCCTATTCAAAGGGACTGGAACCAGAAAAAGTGTTCCTTAATTAGAGGTGTCCCTTTTTCGGAGGGTCCCTTACAGGAGGTACCACTGTATATCGTTATTGTTAAACAATGCCACGTGATTATTTTATTTATTTTCATCTTTCGTCTGAAATGTTTTTGTATCTAAATGGCTAATGCGATTGGGAGAAATTTTTTGGGCAACCAACAGCTTTACTGTCAATAGACCAGATTATTACCATAATACAGTGAAACCCCGATTGTACGTTCCTCAAGGGACTGGGCAAAAAAAACTTAAAATACGGGAAATACATAGAATGCAAAAATCAAATAGAAAAAAAACTAAAGGTAGTAAAGATGATTCTTTCAAAAGGTATAATATCTATATTTTAAGAAAAGAACATTATTATACATACCATTTTAAGATAATTTTAGCACATTTAGATGCAATTTCTGGCGTTTAGGCTGAAAATAATCCGTAATAATGGATTGTTTTTTAGTCATTGAGTTCAAAGTGAATGCAGCATCTTCTAGGATTGAAATACGTTTTTTTCCTGGTCTTTATAAGAAAGAAAATCGTCTTTCACTATTTATAAGCTCTTCATTGCAATAGTGAAAGAAGGGACGGGCTGTGCTTCCGGTTGTTTTTGTTGATCTTCATCGGCTGACGAAAAGTACAGAAGGAAAAATATTGCTTATTTTAGAACATTTTTTTTTTTCACATTCCAGGGAGAACGTAAAATGCGGGAAATTTCATGTATAACAAACTTAAAATCAGTGTTAAATTAACATTTTTAGTATACGGAAAATCAGGGACCTGATGAAAAAAACGTAAAGTGCGGGAAAAACGTAGATTCGGTGGACGTAAAATCGGGGTTTCCCTGTACTTTCAAAAATGCTGAATCTTGAAAGCGTAAGCGAGTAAGCTATTTGTAGCAGCCCAATATTGTGTGTGCTAGAATGGATTCGTCCATTTCTGCCCATGCGCAGAAGCGTCCAAGGGTCAGAAGTTCATGGTCGAACTGTAAGATCATTTGTAATTCAGTTAATTCTGTTGGAGATGCAGCAAGTTCCCTAAGCTTCTATCAAGCTTGATATCGTTCTTAACCCTCTGACTGCTTATCCCGCGATTTCCACGTGGAACGTAAATGTGGCGAAAATTGCTCATCCCGCGATATCCACGGGCATGAGCCTTTTAAATGTATTTAAAAAAATATCCCACTCTTTCATCGTAAAATCGTCAGTAAAGCAATTTCTCTAGTAGTTGGATACTAATTAAGGTTTTATTCCACAGGTTGCTTTAGTTGCATAAAGTAGACCAATTTTTAGCGAATCGAATTCGCTAAAAAACAATGAGCAGTCAGAGCTTAATAATTTGATTGGACAGAATAAACGCCGTTTGTAATTGATATCCACTCATTTCAATTACAAAACACATATTTTTAATAGACACACAAAACGAGACACTACGAGAACACAAAGATCATATATGGCGACACCTATCATTTACCATAGGCGCCATCTAATATTTGTTATACGTTTTAATTATAGAGCATTGGTACCTTAGTTGGTATTACTTACGCAGTAAACATTACTTAAAAAATCGTAATTTAGCAGTGAAAGTGCGCCACATTGTCCCACTCTTAATAAGGCGATGAACAAGACGAAGTTCCGAATCACCATTATTCATGTGAACGGAAAGCTCCCGTATCGTGACATCAGCATTTGGCGACTCTTGTTTTCAATTGGCGGCTAATGAGAGACTGCGAGACCGGGCTGTCGATGTCATTCGTTTTAGTGGCGTTTAAGCTTCAGTTAATAACACCGGTCAGGGATTGTTATCATCCATCACGATCGACGGCTGTCATCTTTGCCGATGATATCGATGGCAATCGACGACACTGGCAATCCCTTGCAGTCCTGCTATTATTTGAGGATTTCCTGCGCCTTGTTTTGAGGCAGACCTCTTCATCGAGGGTTGTCGGATGCGGTGATGGATGGTGGTGCTTTGCGGTTGGGTGCTAAAGGGCCTATTAAAAGAGTGGGTAGTCAAGGTCATCTTGATAAAGATAACTTCTGAAAGATGTTCTGAAGCCTGGAACCAATGTTCCTTTCTTCCGAATCTTCAAGAGCGATAAATAATTGTCAATTGACGGCGGCTTAGGGAGAGTCCATAAGCAATGTTATGCTTTTCCTCTTATATTTGATCCCCCTTTGTCACAAAATGTCACACTTCAACATACCCCCTCAGCCCTTTGTCACAAAATATCACACTTCAACATACCCCCTCAGCCCTTTGTCACAAAATGTCACATTTCAACATACCATCTCAGCTCTTTGTCACAAAATATCACACTTCAACATACCCCCTCAGCCCTTTGTCACAAAATGTCACATTTCAACATACCCCCGCCCAGCCCTTTGTCACAAAATGTCACACTTCAACATACCCCTCAGCCCTTTGTCACGAAGTGTCACACTTCAACATACCCCTCAACCCTTTGTCACAAAATATCACACTTCAACATACCCCTCAGCCCTTTGTCACAAGATCTCACACTTCAACATACCCCTCCCCCCTTTGTCACAAAATGCCACACGTCAACATACCTCTCCCCCCTTTGTCTCACGTCACGCTATGTTACATAAGCATGATGTCACACTTCTTGTTACCCCCTCCCCTTGTCACTATTTCACCTCTCCCTCTCCGAAGTGTGACATCAATTATGAATGAACTCTTAATAGATCTCTATCCTTGTTATTCATTATGATGTTACAAGCAAAACTACCGGGCACTGCCAGCTACAGTAATAATTTTATTAACGATCATAAAATAAATTTTTATGTTTTGCATAGTTTTGGGATTTTCAGTTTATTTATCTTCTTCTATATAAATAAAACGAAGTTTGAGGGTTAGCTTGTGTCTGCACCGGCAGGTGGCGTAGTGGCACGCTAGTTCACAGGATCAAACCTGGCCAAAGTCGATGCAGAAAATCGTCAGCTGCCGTGTCGTATGATTATGCGGCATGTTAAAGATCCCTTAAGTATACGTTTGGCGTGGATACTCTTGGCTAAATTAAAATTCCTAGTGCAGTTTGCATCAATTACAGATCAGGTGTCATCATTTAGGAGGAAACTGAGCGTCGAAAATTCGCGACGATGGTGCCATACTCATTGTGGTGCCGCTGAAAGAGTTGGTACCAATCTCGGAGAAACGCACTAGGTCTGCAATTGGTGGAGGACGGTTCAGCAGCCCCATAAGCAGAAGGAAAATAAAGGTTTATGTCTGTCGATCGTCTCCTGACGATTTGAAAACTTCCAGAAGTGCGAAATTTTTGGTGGATTGAGAGGTGTCTCCCAATCCCCGCGTGAAAACTGGATTCTGGCTGTTGCTGTTGTTGTTGTCGTGTCCTCGCACAAAGCAAGGAAGATGGGTGCGCTGCTCCTGAGTCTAACGGGGCCCTAGTAGGCAGGAGTCCGACTTCCACCCCTTTGAGATGCCTCTTATTTTTTAAGCTGCTCCCAGATGACAGTCCGCCATCTGGGGCTCGCACCTCCAGAGGTATCGTTTCACTTGGAGGATATTGGAGCCACGACCTATTTAACGGGCACCATCTCCCTTTAGCGTACACGGACACCACAGCAACCAGCCGTGAGAGGCTGTCACCTTTCCAGATCACTGACCTCAGTCAATGTTGCTTCACTTTCGATATTCTGCGGTAACCGAGCTTCTAACGACTGGTCCACTGCGGGACACTGGATTTTGGTGCATTCAATAATTCATTCGGCTCGAGTTCCATAAAGCATAAAGCCGGACTTTTTTGAAGCTGCAGAGTTCATTCCAAGAAACACTTTAAAATTCGGCCGTTCCTACAAATTCAAGTTGAGAAAGTCATCCATTCTATGTGTGACATCATGCGCATGGAAGCAAGATAATACAAGAATGTATGCAGGGCTTTTGCTTGCGACGCATTGGAATTTCTGTGACAGGTGTCAAAACGGCTCGGACACCTTGATGAATGACTTGAGATTCGCACTTTAGGAACTTCTCCTCAAAATCTTTCACAAATGGTTTTGAATTGGAAAAATCCGTTTTTACTTAAATTGGCATAAAGTTACTCCAGGAACAAACAAGTTATAGATGGAAAATCGTTTCGCTCCTTAGATGAGTTTTCTCTTTTTCTTGTAACATCATGTAATTAAAGCAAAACTTTTTACAGACATGTATTTGAGAGTTTTCAAAAATTCATTTTTCTTTTTGTAAAGCTACTAAGAGAAAGTTCTTTATGACAAGAAACGTATGCTTGTAATTTTTGTAGAAAATATTATGCTTTAGACGCATTGAATGACGCAATGCTTTTGACGCAAGGAATATAGGTCTGGGAAAAAAAATGTTTTTCTTTCTTTTCGCAATTTATACATTTTTAGTTGGTGACATACATTAAAGAAAAAAAATCTAAGTTTCCTTCCTGATGAACTGCATTTACAGTTATCACAACAGTTACACTATTTCATTTTGAAACAGCTCAAGACTTTTAAAACCGGTGCCCTAAAGCCAGTAAATCATACACACAATTACAAATAAATAGACCAATGTCAATACAAGTTACTTTTAGTTCGGAGATATATATATATTAATGTTATTACTGAAGTCGTTTTTTAAGTAGAAATAAATCAAAGCATTAGTTAATCACATGTTGCTTTTAGTTCAGAGATATCTTTATTAATATTATTACTGAAGTCGTTTTTTAAGTAGAAATACAACAAAGCACTAGTTAATCACAAGTTACTTTTAGTTTAGAGATATTTTATTATTACTGAAGTTATTTTTTTAATTAGAAATATAACAAAGCATTAGTTAATCATAAGTTACTTTCAGTTTGTAGACATCTTTATTAATATTATTACTGAAGTTATTTTCTTAAGTAGAAATATAACAAAGCATCAGTTACTAACAAGTTACTTTTAATTTAGTGATATCTATCTTACTATTATTACTGAATTTATTTTTTTAGTAGAAATATAACAAAGCATTAGTTAATCGCAAGTTACTTTTAGTTTAGTGATATCTATATTCATATTATTATCGAATTAATTTTTTAAGTAGAAGTATAACAAAGCATCAGTTACTAACAAGTAACTTTTAATTTAGTGATATCTATCTTACTATTATTACTGAATTTATTTTTTAGTAGCAATATAACAAAGCATTAGTTAATCACAAGTTACTTTTAGTTTAGTGATATCTATATTCATATTATTACCGAATTAATTTTTTAAGTTGAAGTATTACAAAGCATTAGTTAATCGCAAGTTACTTCTTGTTTAGAGCTATTTTGATTAATATTAGTACTGAAGTTATTTTTTTAAATAGAAATATAACAAAGCATTAGCTAATCATAAGTCACTTTCAGTTTGTGGACATCTTTTTTAATAATATTACTGAAGTTATTTTTTTGAAGTAGAAATATAACAAAGCATCAGTCACTAACAAGTTACTTTTAGTTTACTGATATCTATATTAATATTATTACTGAATTTATTTTTTAAGTAGCAAAATGACAAAGCATTAGTTAATCACAAGTTGCTTTTAGTTTAGAGATTAGTTTGATTAATATTAGTACTGAAGTTAGTTTTTAAATAGAAATATAACAAGCATTAGTTAATCATAAGTTACTTTCAGTTTGTAGAAATCTTTATTAATATTATTACTGAAGTTATTTTTTTAAGTAGAAATATAACAAAGCATCAGTTACTAGCAAGTTACTTTAAATTTAGTGATATCTATATTACTATTATTACTGAATTTATTTTTTTAGTAGCAATATAACAAAGCATTGGTTAATCATAAGTTACTTTCAGTTTGTACACATCTTTATTAATATTATTACTGAAGTTATTTTTTTAAGTAGAAATATATCAACACATTAGTTGGAATGCTAATTTAATCGTATTTGCAACCTGTAATTTTTTCTACGCAATACAGAAAAATACCTCTGTGTTGAGCAAGTAGTGTCAGGCAGTCAGAAAAATAATTTGCAGTGCTATGCTTATATGCGAGTAAATATCTTACTTAAACCTTTTTTATTTTTATTTATATATATTTTTTCGATTCGAAGTAAAATACTATGGGACGACATTTTGTTAAAAAAAATTCTGTGTTCATTTTGAATTATTTTTCGGGAGATTTGAAATTGTTGTTTCGGCTCTAGAGGCCGGTGGAGGGCATTTTTAATTAGGGATGTAACGAATAGTGATTTGGCCGAATAGCCGAATACCGAATATTCGGCCGGTTTCTTCCAGGCCGAAGCCGAATATTCGGCCAATGTCTTAGGCCGAATACCGAATATTCGGCAGCCGAATATTAAAATTTCTAGAAAATCGTTGTAGTAGAAAGTATTTGACAAATTTAAAATTATTGACAAAGTCAAACACCAATTACACACAATCCATGATGTACGATTTAATTTTGTTTGTTAAAGAATTTAAAACTATTTAAAATTAATCTATTTTCTCTATTGTTTTGAATGTAATAAAACTAAGAATTTCACCCACTTGTGGAATAGAAATGACAGATTTTATGGTAGTAAGCATTAGCATTATTTTATTAATTATTTAATTCAAAGGAAAGAACTACTATTGCTTAGTGAACTTTTACCTTGCTTAACACTGTTTTATGGAGATATTTTAGAAGTTATAAAAGTTAATATTTTTATTTTAGGGGATTTTTACCTATTTTTAAATGATCTATTAAAATTTAATACAATTAACTGGAATATATTTTTATTTTCAAAAACCTCAATAACTTATGCTATCTAAATATTTATGATATATTCTAGGCTTTACACATTTCTCTCTTACCCAATATTCACAATAAATCAGTCTACCCAAACAAAGTCCGACTTCCACTTTTTAACAATAACAAAATTAATTTGTCATATATCATAATTAACTATTGTCAGCTTTGGAAGCAAATGCTAAATATAAAATACAATATTACAACTTTAAAATCTGTTTTCGCTCTGTCAAGCGAGTCAAGCCTGAAATAAGGTGTAAAAAAAGTAGTTTTTTCCTAAATTATTTTTATTTATTATAGCTATAAACTAATGTACTCTTTTGCAGTAATTATTATACAATTTTAAACGTTTAAAATCTACTAATTTCTTTATTTATTTACATTTTAACTGCAGCAGAACTATTCGGCCGAATAGTCCATCAATATTCGGCCAGTCCGAATTTGACCTTAACCATTATTCGGCCAGGGCGAATATTCGGCTTGGTGATGAAATGACTATTCGGCCAGGCCGAATAGTCATTTCATCACCAAGCCGAATGATGAAATTCTTCGGCCTATTCGGCCAAAGGGCCGAATAGGCCGAATACCGAATAGTGGCCGAATATTCGTTACATCCCTATTATTAATTATAGGATTGATTTGTTAGAAATATTTAAAATTTAGGGGACATACTGAAAGAAGACTCAGTTTTATGGACACCCTTTTTTTTTTTTTTTTTTTGCAATGGTTAGAACAATGCTCTTTCCACCCACAGCCCCTGACGCTTGGACCATAGCATACTTATTCCATAGGTAAATAAACACACAAACAGCACTGCAGCTTAAGGAATGCAGAAAATTTTCTAAACAATTGAATCCTCCTGACTAGACAAAAGTGTTCCCTACGAAAAGGTGGGTCAAAATTTTCAACTAAGAAAAAGAATTATCTTTTAATCATCTTTCCAGAGAACTTCGTTTACTCCTAGATTGCGCTACTGTCGATTAACTCAAATTTAGTCGACGAAATTACGTATATTTTAACTAGCTTCCAGTCACAGTTATGATTTGTTTCAGTAAAAAGTATGAACATTCTTTGACACGGCAAACAGGGTTGCCAGATGTAGTATTTTTTGCCAAAAGTTAAAGACGTAGTATTTTTTGTAGTATTCGTTTTAAAGTGGTATATTTGTGGTTTTCTTTCCTTTGAGATAAAAAAAAGACCCAAAAAGAAAGAAAGGGGGCACACCTCGCCGTTTGGCGATTGTTTAGAATTGCCAATGGTTCCTTAATTATGTGACAGTTAGCGGCTTTATCGCTCAGTATTGGCGAGTGGCGCTGAACTATACATTTACCAAAAAAAATAAGGAAAAAGAGATGCGAAAAAAAAAAGGGTGAGATGAATACATTTTTCTTTTTTAAATAAGAAGAGATTATATTTATTCTCATCCACATGTTAAATTGAATAAAGTGTACATATCAGAATTGAATGTATATTTAACATTTTGCTGTCTGGTACAAATTGTATACAATTGCCTTCTGTCAGAAGCAAAATAATAACTTTTCGCTTCGCTGCTTTCAAAATCAATTATAATAAATACGCTTATATAACCTATTTGTATTTTTACATATATAATTATAAATTTTTTTCGGAAAATATACAGTTGCAGATGGTGTAAATGCGGAAACTAACAATAAATAACTTGTCTAGGGAAAATACATGCCAATGCAATCATAACTAATTCCAATAGATGGCGCTAAAGAAAATGTAGTATTTTGTAGTATTTTTTCAGACGAAGCTGTAGTATTTTTCTGTTTCAAAATCTGGCAACCCTGACGGCAAAAGTCATCTCAGATTATTTAAACAAGTCTCTCTTGAAATCTAGAAGAGGACGTGTCATATAAAGAACCGAAAAACAGACACGTTCCTTATTCCTGTCCTTCACAATAACGCACAAAAAACCGCGGATGGTTTTGAAAATTCCATTTTTACTTAAATTAGTGCAAAGTTATTTCGCCCGTCAGATGAATTTCTTTACACTCTTGCAGCTAGTACAGTAGCCCCTCGTGATATAACCGATACTGTCAGAAATAACTCAAAAAGTACAAGTAAATGGAGTGTCAACGAAAAAAATCAATTTAATCTTACATAATGACAACATTCTCAATAAAAATAGCAAATGAAACTAAACTTACCAATTTCTATTTTCATGCACAGTTCCTACAATAAAATTCAGAATGTATTTTTGTTCCTTTTTGGTGAAATAAGAGTCCTGAGTCATATGCCGTCGTTTTTTGTCTAATAGTTGTTTTCCGCTTAACACGTTGACGGACACTTGCACCGCATAGTGAACTTTAAATATGTTGCAAAATATTGCATCTTTGAATCATTAAACCTGTCACTTACGTTTTAAAATTATTGCTGGCGCCATGACGGTTATAGCCGCATCGTAATTAAAGGTGCTGACTTAATCAAATTTAAGTTTATTTAAGCATAAAGAATAACACTATACTTCTAATATTCCAAGCATTACAAAAGTGTCAATTTTCTAACT